>OZ024938.1:66019404-68478071 GCA_964017235.1 Sabellastarte sp. h YS-2021
TACTGATAACGTGCTTATTATCAGCCCTAGATGTTTGCAACATGAAACCAACTTATAGTAAACCTTGGGATGGAAATCTTCTGATATTTTCAGATATATAATCTTGAGCCCCTCCTTCAAGGTCATACAAGGATAGCCAAAATTAAAAGTGCTATAACTCACTTATTCTTGGTCCTTGAAATGTGACATTAACCAATGAAAATCATGGGCTGGAAAGCTTTTGATGTGGTCAGATTTGACCTTTGGCCCCTCCCCAGGTCAAACGAGGGTAGCCAAAATTAAAAGTGCTTATAACTTGCTTATTCCTGATCCTAGAGGTTCTTCTGATGAAATATGACCACATCAGAAGATTCCCAGCCCATGATTTCTTATAGGCTGGCTTCATATCCATAAGCTCTAGGACTAATAACAAGTGAGTTATAAGCACTTTTAAGTGTGGCTCCCTTCGTTTGACCTTGAAGAAGGGGCCCAAGGTCAACAAGATACTAAGGGGTTACCGCAAGACAGTAAATCCTTTTAAAAGTCATGCCATACTTATCTTGGGGAACAACATAAAATCTTGTGGTAACAATTTTTAACTGGTGACTACCGATGCTACATCTTTGGCTTGGCACATTTCATTTTCTTCAATTTTGTACATATTTTACATTTTAATTCACTCCAACAGATCATCATCTGATCTTATGTGCATTTTAAATGTTAATCCCAACAGAGTTAAAAAGTTCTATAAATAATTTATTTCTTAGTGGATTATCTGTATTAGTGTAAATTTCTTTGTAAAATGATTCCTTTGACAAGTTTACAGATTAATCTCAAAGTTTTAAAGACTTTCAAAGGAACTTTGTAAATAGAAACTTTATTCCAGGCTTCGTACTGATAATATGTTTATGCATTATTGTTTTACTGCCAAAAAAGACTTGGTAACTATGTTATGTTGAATGCAGTGTTTGTCTGTATTTTTACTGGTTTGAATATTACAGTACAGAGTTATGGACTTTGGTGTAGAACTCTTAGTTTGGTGTTTTAACATGTTGCTAACAATGGTACTAAAATAATAATAATAATAAAGCCAATGATGTTGAATTTTAGAAATTTTATAATCTTTGTTTTTTCCCTCTTGGACTGTTTTCCATTGGGGCGATTTTCTTACTTTTAAGATATCTTATGTTACATTACCAGTTTAATTATCTATCAATGAATAAACGAGTATTCTTCTAATTAAAATGGACAGTTTGGTGGTGATCTCATTAAAATCTTACATCAAGTATTTAACAGGTTATTATTTACTTGTTATTTTCAATTGGGCAATATATCACTTGATAAGCATTTTATAAATGATTTAAAATTGACAGTAACTTTAGCCAGAATACCCAGGCTGTATATTTACATTTTATTCAAACCAAGTTTATGTAAATATATGGAATAGCTAAATAAAACATGGGAGGTACATTGAGATATGCGGAATGCAAACAGGGAACTCCATTTTAGAGAAAATACCTAATTACAACACAGAGTGTGTGAAACAAGCATAACTGTGTTCTCATTGTGGAAATCTGAAGGTTGTTTGTTAATGGCATGTGCCAGGAGTAGGGTAATTAGACTTGCACAAGGCCCAGGAAAAGTAAGATATACAAAAGTGAATTTTATTTGAAATCATTTAAAGTGATTCTTCCATCTAAAATATTACCAAGTTACCTGAAATTATACTAAGACATCATTATTAAAGTTACTAGTTTCAGATATTGACAATTAAAACTTGGTCTTGAGTAATACAAAATTTATAAAATGATAGCTCTGAAGAAGGCTAGTGTACCTTCCTTTGGATGTTTGGTAGACATTTAGAGTGTATCTACAATAGAGAACAAGATATAGCGAAAATAACTTTGTAAAATACACAATATCTGGCAAGCTGACATTTTGGCATTTCTTACATTTTGTACAAAATATATCTGACATGAAACAAAAATACTGTCTAATGTGGTATTCATTTATAGTGCCTGTAGCCCTGTAGATAATTAAACTGAAGCCTAACATAAGATATCTTAAAAGTAGAGATATTGAGGGAGTAAATTCACGGAAAAAACACCGTATTGAAAATAACTTGTAAATTATGAGCTCTGTTAAAAAGACTGGTAAATTCCTAATATTTGAGAGATTTTAATGAGACAACAAAATTGTTCATTATAATGTGAATAATACTCATTTATAGATAATTAATCTGGAAACCTAACATAAGATATCTTAAATGTAAGATATTGAACACCAACATCCATGGAAAAAGTTGACCTATTAAGTTTACTAGAGAATCAGGCTTTGTTAATATCCCTGAAAATGCTTAACACCAAATTTGTCCATTATTATATGTAGAACGCTTGTCTGTTGATAATTAATCTGGTAACTTAAGGGATATGTTAAAAGTAAGATATTGAACACCAGTAACCATTGAAAAAATCGTCCAATTAAGTAACATTTGAAAATCAATGGCTTTGTTAAAATCCTAGTAAAATGCTTAATACTTGCTTGATTTTAATAAGACAACCATCAAATTATTTAATATTATGTGTAGAATACTCGTCTATCGATAATTAATCTGCAAACTTAACATAACATATTTTAAATGTAAGATATTGAACACCAACATCCATTGAAAAATTGCCCAATTAAATAACATTGGGAAATCAAACGCTTTGTTAAAATCCCTGAAAAATGCTGAATATTTGCTTGAATGTAATAAGATAACCACCAAATTGTTCATTATTGTGTGTAGAATGCTTAGATACATAGATAATTTAACTCGAAACTTTGTATAAGATACCTCAAAAATAAGATATTGAGCTGCATATTAAATGGAAAAATTTGCCCCATTAGAAAATCTATGTTAAATCTATTCTATGTTAAAAGACCTGTAAAATTATTAATATCTTAATATCTGTAAAATTATTAATATCTTAATATCTTATTATTAATATTAATATCTTTATATCTTGTCATTTTGAAGCATTGACCGTTTCAAATCTGATGGCCATTTTTTGAAATGGCTTGGTTGTTTTGAAACTACCTCACTGGTTTTACACATGACCTACAGATGGGCGTTTGGGCAGGCAGTCAGGCGGGTGGCGGGATTTTGATTCGACCTTTGACCTTGCTGTAGTGAAGTTGACACATAAATTCTTGTCTGGGCTATATCTTGGAAACCGTAAAGTGTAGGAAGGTGATACTCGGTAGGGACATTGGTTAGAAGGGATAGGTGTGGAACGTCATGGTGTGACCTTGTTTTGACCTTGCTGTAGTGAAGTTAACCTATAAAATCTTGTCCGGGCTATAACTCGGAAAGCATAAAGTGTAGGAAGTTGATACTTGGTAGTGACATTGGTTAGATCATGTAGGTGTGCAATGTCATGGTGAGACCTTGAATTGACCTTCAACCTTGCCTTAGTGACCCTGACATATAAATTATTATCCTGGTTATATCTTGGAAAGTGTAAGGACATTTCTTGGAGGGTGTAGGTGTGCAACATCATGGTGTCACCTTGATTCGACCTTTGAACTTGTTGTAGTGATGTCAATCTATAAAAATTTTCTGGGCTATAACTCGGAAAACATAAGGTTTGGGAAGTTGATACTTGGTAGGAACATTGGTTAGAGGGTGTAGGTGTACAATGTGATGGTGTGACCTTGATTCAACCTTTGAGCTTGCTGTAATGATGTTGACCTGTAAAATCTTGTCTGGGCTATAACTCAGAAAGCATGAGTTCTAGGAAGTTGATATTTGGTAGGGATATTGGTTAGGGGGTGTAGGTGCACAACATTATTGTGTGACCTTGAATTGACCTTCGACCTTGCTATAGTGACGTTTCTTTTCTGGGCTATAATTCAGAAAACAAGGTTATGGAAGTTGATACTTGGTAGGGACATTGGATAGAGGGTGTAGGTGTGTAGTGTCCTAGTGTGACCTTGATTCAACCTTAGAACTTGCTGTAGTGACGTTGACCTATAAAATCTTGTTTGGGTTATATATCGGAAACTGTAAGGTGTAGGAAGTTTATACTTGGTAGGGACATTAGTTAGAAGGTGTAAGTGTGCAATGTTATGGTGTGACCTTGATTCGATGTTTGAACTTGCTGTAGGTGACTTTCACCTACAAAATCGACCTTTGAACTTGCTGTATTGACTTTGAACTATAAAATATTGTATGGGCTATGGACATTGGTTGGGGTTATAGGTGTGAAGTGTGATGGTGTGATCTTTATTTCACCTTTGATCTTGCTGTAGTAACCTTGATCTTTAAAATTTTATCTGTGCTGTATCTCAGAAACCTTAATGTGTAGGAAGTTGATACTTAGTAGGGACATTGGTTAGGGGGTATAGGTGTACAACGTCATGGTGTGACCTTGATTGGACCTTTGACCTTACTGTGGTGTCTTTGATCTATAAAATCTAGTCCGGGCTATAACTCGGAAAGCATAATGTGTAGTAAGTTGATACTAGGTAGAGACATTGGTTAGGATGTGTAGGCATGCAGCATCACTGTGTGATGTTGAATTGACCTTTGACCTTGCTGCAGTGACCTTGACCTGTAAATTCTTGTCCAAGTTATATCTCAGAAACCATAAGGTATAGGAAGTATATACTTGGTAGGGACATTGTTTAGAGGGTGTAGGTGTGAAAAATCACAGTGTGATCTTGCTGTGGCCTTTGACCTTGCTGTAGTGACGTTGATCTATAAAATTTTTTTCTGGGCTATAACTCAGAAAACATAAGGTGTAGGAAGTTGATACTTGGTAGTGACATTCCCTAAAGGGTGTACGTGTACAATGTCATGGTGTGGCCTTAATTCGACCTTTGAACTTGCTGTAGTGATGTTGACCTATAAAATCTTGTCCGAGCTATAACTCAGAAAGCATAAGGTGTAGGAAGTTGATATTTGGTAAGGACATTGGTTAGGGAGTGTAGGTGTGCAACGTCATAGTGTGACCTTGAATTGACCTTTGATCTTGCTGTAGTGACCTTGAAGTATAAATTTTTGTCCAAGTTATATCTCAGAAACCGTAAGGTGTAGGAAGTAGATACTTGGTAGGGACATTAGTTAGAGGGTTTCGGTTTGCATTGTCATGGTGTGACCTTGATTTAACCTTTGAACTTGCTGTATTGACTTTGAGCTATAAAATATTGTATGGGCTATATCTTGGAAACCGTAAGGTGTAGGAAGTTGATACCAGGTAGGGACATTGGTTAGAGGGTGTAAGTGTGCAATGTTATTGTGTGACCTTGATTCTATCTTTGAACTTTCTGTAGGTGACTTTGACCTACAAAATCTTGTCTGGGCTATATCTTGGAAAGTGTAACATGTAGGAAGTTGCTACTTGGTGGGGATATTGGTTAGTGGGTGTAGATGTGCATTGTCATAGTGTGACCTTGATATGACCTTTGAACTTGCTGTAGGTGAATTTAAGGTATAGGAAGTTGATACTTGGTAGGGACATTGGTTAGGGGGTGTAGGTGTTCAATATCATAGCGTGACCTTGATTTGACCTTTGACCTTACTATAGTGATTTTGATCTATAAAATCTTGTCTGGGCTATAACTCAGAAAGCATGAGTTGTAGGAAGTTGATATTTGGTAGGGACATTTGTTAGGGTGTGTAGGTGCACAACATCATGATGTGACCTTGAATTGACCTTCGACCTTGTTGTAGTGACGATGACCTATACATTTTTTTTCTGGGCTATAACTCGGAAAACATAAGGTGTAGGAGGTTGATACTTGGTAGGGACATTGGATAGAGGGTGTAGGTGTGCAATGTCATGGTGTGACCTTGATTCAACCTTAGACCTTGCTGTAGTGATGTTAACCTATAAAATCTTGTCCGGGTTATATTTCGGAAACCGTAAGGTGTAGGAAGTTTACACTTGGTAGGGACATTAGTTAGAGTAAATACCCAACTGAAGTGGACATTTTGTGTATACCTTAGGATGTAAATACCCAACTTAAGTGGACACTTAGTGCATATCTTTGGATGTGAATGCCCAACTTAAGTGGACAATTTCTGTATATGTTGGGATGTAAATACCCAACTAAAGTGGACATTTTATGTATATCTTAGGATGTAAATACCCAACTTATGTGAACATTTGTGCATATCTGGCGATGTAAATACGCATCTTAAGTGGACATTTTGTGTATATCTTGGGATGTAAATGACCAACTTAAGTGGACATTTTGTGTATATGATTGTTAGAAAACCCCACATTAAATGGTAATTTTGTGTATTTCTTAGGAACTGAAAAATAACTAAAGTAGATATTTTGTGCTTGTTTTCGGTGTTGATATTTTACTTAATCTTTGTGAAGTAATATCCCAACATTTGTTGACATTTTGTTTGTAATTAAGATTCCCTAACACCATGTTTCTGCGAAATGGAAATAAGCTTTTATAATACAGTCTAACTGTAGTTTATATATAACACAATAAAGAGCATAGTATGGACTGTCAAGATAAAATAAATCCATGACTGATGTCATTTCTATGTGTCAAACTGGAATGTTCAAAACTAAATATCTTAACCTTTTACATCCATCTCAGATGAGTCAGAGATTTAAGGTTGGCTCAACACATTTACTTTGAGCTAGAGCGTGGTTGCAATGTAGACAGTCTACTTAATGATTGTTTTAAGCGGTGAAAACATTAAGTAGACATTTTTAGGTAGACATTTAGTGTATATTTTTTATATATCATAAGTTAATTTTAATCATAAGAAACTTTGATTAATACTCTGAATAAATCAACCATTTAATGTAATACATCCAATGAAATCTTTACAAAATAATAAAGTTTCACGAGGTAAATCGATTAGGTTGTGTATTTTGTTTTTACTACACACATAGTTTACACAATGTATAGCAAAACAGTGTTGACAATCAGTACATGATGGAAACTTTAACAGGACACAAAAAATCTCAATTTTGATTCCGTTAGCAAGCCAGACTTAGCCCAGTCTCGGGCTGAGACACTTTTTCCATTCAAATTATTGTTGGCATGACATCTTTGATGTATTTTTATATATGGTAAAATGCTATTTTCTAGTGGAAAACCGTATATTCACATAGAAATGGACAAAGACTACTTAGTGGATATTTTATATAGTTGTATCTTATTTTCTGCTGCTTTGAATTTTAAAGTGAAGAAAGAATTATGATGGCAATATTTGAACCTTTGTTTACAAAACTTAAGCTCACTACCTATCAGTCTCACCATTTGAGCCAGGGGCTTAGACAAAGCTAGGACTGATACCACTGCTGAAATCCAGAAAGTCTGATCCCATGGGCTCAAATAAAGTATCAGAAATATTTGAGAAAAAGACTTAACTTTGAGTCTGAGACTAGGCTAAAATCTGTGTGAAATAAGCTTATGCGCTTAATCAATACATATTTTAATAACTGACTATAGAAGGTTTCTAACCAGAAGAAATTTATTTTCTCTTGTCTTTCAACTAAAATGGAAACTGATGAAGTCTCTGTGGAATATTTGGATGTAATAGGGGTACAGCTTACTGAATTGTGGAATGAGGCCAGGATACTCAGACACAGACTTGAAAGTTTACAAGACAATCCGGAATATGCGACCATGCAACGATGTTTGAGGGTTGATCTAAGACAGAAGACATTCCTTTTGAGGGGCAAAATTTCCGAAATGGAGAGAGATATTCAATGCTTCATTCCATGGTCAACTGATGAATTGCAAGTCCCAATAATTATATTTATGTAAAACAGCTGTGAATTTTATGCAAGGAAGTACTGCTTTTTTGTCAAAAATTTGAAAAAAAAAAATATCATGAACGAATATAATGCATATCATACAGAAGTATGAATACATTATTAAGACGAATATATGAGTTAGTAAAAAAGCAAATAATAATTCAGTTACTTGAATATTAAAGTTACTAAGCCATGTATTCAAAAAAAGATTATGTTTCTATATTTTTGCTAACCTTAATATATAAGTTAGTAACACGTGTGCAGTATATATATGTCATTTTTTTATTAAAAAAATATCCAGGTTTCAAGATTTTTTTCTTTGCTATTTTAAACTTAAATATCGATTTTAAGAGATTGCTTGCTTCTAACTTTTTGTTAAAATAAATATTCAACTTAAGGAATTGTCTCTTTTTTTGCTTTAAAGTTTAGATAATTAACTAGGTCAGCTAAGTTGCTATTTATTTGGGGTTTTACGTTGCTTGCAACACTGTACAGGTCATATTACAATGGGTAGTTGGAAGGGCAGAGGAAACCAGTACATACAATTGGTCAAGGTTCTATACTGTAAACTGCCGACCAATGGCAAGCAACTACCAGCTTTCCCACTTGAGGTCAGTCCGGGAACCGAACCCCGGTCTCAGAGGTGGGAGGCGAGAGTGTTACCACTCTGCCACCGTGGCCCCCGCTAAGTTACTAAATATATGATGTATATTTTTAGCTAACTGGTATATTCAAGTTAATGATTTGTATATTCCAGTCAGCTTGAGTCCTGTATGTTGGCTTTTGATTTGCAGTCTTGTTACTAGTGTTGACATACGTGTGGATGGAATGAACCTAGTCTGGAAAAAATTTGAACTCAACAGCCTGATCCGATCCCTCACTGAAAGTTTATTGGGTCTAAAAATGGATTGTGAAGATCTGATCAACAGACAAGTAGTTGTTCCAATGCAAGAAACTAACCTGGCAGGTGTAAGTATTGGGTTTAAAGAATTTGTAAATTGTCACTGCAATTCTTGATGTATGTTCACATTTCGACTGAATCACAAGAAAAAGATCAATGTTAGATTATTTAGCAGATTAGTTATGAGTTACACAATATAAGAACAGAAACAGACCTTTATGATTAATATAGCATAATGCCAAAGCAAACAAATATGATTTTTACTTTGAAACTTCTTTAAACACCCCCCCCCCCCCCGACCAAACCAGTGAAAGAGTGCAAGAGTTCCCAATATACAGTACACAAATGGAAATTATTACAAGAGTTTTTCTTTTGTTAAAAGTGTCCAATATCTTTCACTTTTGGCGACTTTATAATTTTGACCATATATAGACAAAGAACCCCTTGTACATTTATTTCACCTAAATGATCATAAACACCCCATAAAATACACACCAGGAATATGGAAATGAAAAGTGACTATGTTAAACAACATCTTAAAATTATAAATTAAGGAAGACGTGTAATTTAAATAGGTTAATAGCCTCGTAAGTGTCTAATATTGGAAAATAATGGACTGTTGACTCGGTCCCGAACGTAAGTGTCCAATATTGCAAAATAATAAATTGTTGACTCGGTCCCTTTGGGAATTTATAAACAGTCCATTATTATTCAATATGGGACACTTACTTTGCCATTAACCTATATTTAATGAACTCATATAGACTTTCTGCCCTTCATTCCATTTTCATTTTGAAAAAGCTCTCAAGACCTTTGTCAAGTCATAAATTAATTGTGACTAAAGCTGAAGGTTGATTTGACATAAGGCTGTCTTATTTTACTATTTCTAACATATGAAGTTTACATTATTTTAGGATGATGCACCCCAACTTCTCCCAGCCACACTTTTATCTGATGCGTCAATAGCTGACAGAAATGATTTTCAACCATGGAATATGGATTGATGACAGGGATTCCTGGCAGAGTTCGAGTTTTTGTTATTTATACAGGGGGGGACAGCGATTCGTGGGGGGACAGCGATTCGCCAATTTCTATTGTACCTCATTTAAAACTAACATATATGTTGATACTGAATGAGCCTTATAGCATAGAAAAGTGTGCAACATGTCTTGATACTTTTCTAAAATTTTAGAACTGACAGTATGCAGGATTAGAAAGATAAATAAAAAAGTTTATACATTGGTAAAAAATATGTCTAACAAACTGCATCTGACTGAGGCAAAA
The DNA here is from genome assembly GCA_964017235.1 of Sabellastarte sp. h YS-2021. Taxonomy (NCBI): domain Eukaryota; kingdom Metazoa; phylum Annelida; class Polychaeta; order Sabellida; family Sabellidae; genus Sabellastarte; species Sabellastarte sp. h YS-2021. Next base: position 66,029,344 of record OZ024938.1, read on the forward strand.
AGATGCATGTTCTCTAAACTGTGTATGGGGTCAATATAAATACTATTTATAATGTCATCATATGCTAGAATGCAATGAGAAGAATTGTTCTTTTGCTTTTATTAGTCAATACAAATTGTTTAACAGTCTTTTTAGGATCAGTATAAAAATAATTGGCGAAATGCTGTCCACTTTTGGACAACCCTAATTTTATTGCCATAGGTCAAGTTCTATAGGTGTATTTGTACTTATCACAAAATATATTTTATGATGCTACTATCATTTTACAGTTTGGTGAACCTCTTTTCATTCTGATAACTTTTACAAAACCAAACTGCATATTTGTTCTCAAGAAACTGCATTTTGGTGTTTTTATGGGTGAATCGCTGTCCCCCCTGTATGTGCCTTACATTTCCTAGGGTCTCACCAAAACAGTTGTTTATCTGTTTTCCTGTCCATCTGTCTGTTTTTGTTGGTGATCACCCCAAAACAAATGAAAATATCTTTGTGAACTTTTGTATGTGGGTAGGAGTGACCAAGAAAGTTGTTGAAATTTGAAAAAGCTCCGTGTCCTATGGATACAAAAAATAATTCACCAGTCTAGGCTGAGGTTTGCACTCTGGGAGCGTTTTCTAGGTTTGCTTTTTATGTTTATACACATTGTTACAGGGTATAGACATGTCAGTATTATTAACGCTCGATGATAGGAGATTGTTACTGTAATCAGTTTTGTTCCGTCTTTCTGTCTATCTTTCTGTACTTCTTGCTGTAACTTTCTTGCCCTTATAACTAAGAATACTGTAATATTACTCAAATTAAAAGTTGGTGGGCACACAGCTTCTTCCAAATTTCATAAAATTTGAGTAAAAATTAAAGTCAGGAGACAATTTTTTTCTTATTTTCAATTGAGCACATACACAGAAATCTGCTTATCTTCTGTAAGAACGTAAATCTATGGAAGCCCAATAGTAACATAGCAGGAAAAAAATCTGTGATAACAATGTAAAATTTTTTTCTAAAATATATATATTAAACTGTGATAATGAAATGAGATTTTTGTGTTTGAATGGTAAAATATTATATCTCATTATAATGATCTAGAAACTGTGTTTTTGAAGGGTTAAAGAAACATTAAGCTGTGATAACGAGGTAGTAATTCATTATCACAACTTACTTCCTTCGTTTATGAAAGGGTAATTTATTTTATCTTGTAATAACGAGAAAGCATTTTTTATTATAGGTAGGTTAAAAATTCCTAGGTTGTAATAATAAGCCAACCTTTCTTGTTGTATATCACGATAAAGAAATTATACACCCACCAAAAACAAAAATGTCATCTCAACTCATATATTTTTAACACTTCAAAAAATGAATTTATTTCGATATAGAAATTTTTAACCCGTCAAAATCAAATGTTCTAGAATGTTATTATGGAATTAAAATTGTTTCTGTTTTTCTTTTTTAATGTTTCTGTTAGCTAGGTTTTATTCTTCACAAATTTTTGTCCAATCAGATTTGAAGGCTCTTGAGAGTTGTGCAATGTAAACTACTGATTACGTCACCACAACCATTTCTCTGTTTCCATAACACCATATAATTTGAGTACACAAGTACCAAGTTTTCTTAGTATTTCAGAAACTATGTAACATACCAATATGTTATTTATATCATTAAAAAGGTATTGTTACAGCGCTTCTGTTAGTTTGTATAAAAATCAATGGCATAGAAATAGCAAGTTAAAAACTGAAGCTTTTACAATCACAGATGACTCACTGGGAAAGTTTTCCTGTTACATTTGTCTCTTATTTGTTTTTGGAGAAAATATAACTTCAAAACGGATCTATTGCTTGAAGATGACAGAATATAAATATTTACAGACTATGTAGTACTATATAACTGATTTTAATGTAGACATTTGCTTTTCATTAGACAATATATAACTAGAAAGCCTTCACTTTTCCGGCACATAAATACTAGTATTATCATGTTGCTATTGTTATCTGTTTATTAAAGTGTGTTCCTCAGTCTCTTGTTTATATAGCATGTCTGACTTGTGTACCCAAGGTCCTACGTTTTATTACAAAGAATCTTTTTGTTTTATATTTTTAGTTTCCTTTATAATAATCTTTTGTTTTTCTTTTGAAAAGTATATCCTATAAAAATAGATAAAAAACAGCATGACTCACACTGGAGGGAACCTGTAAGTGCAGGCAACCTAGATAGAAACCAAAGAATTTCCTCCGCCACTACCAAATAAAGGCATTGTTTTGTTTTTTTAATTTAAAATTTATATTTTTTAGGTTATTACTTTATGTGTCAGGTAGCACACTGAATACATCTTGCTGTTAGATGTATGGTTAGTTGTATGGTTAGAAACATGGCCAGTGATATTATTAGCTGTGTGACAAGTAAAATATGTTTTCTTGAAAAGTTAGCTGATGAAGTATGGTTAGACGTATGGCCACATACATGGCTAGCTTACTGCCTGTCAAAAGATTGTTGAACCAGATGAATGGTTAGATGTATGGCTAGTTTTGTGTCTACCAGCAATTGGTTTTTTAATCTGTGGGAGAGAAGTGATATTTGTGCAATTAAAACATTGACGATTTTTTCCCAATTGCGGTTTTGTGATATAGATCAGATCTCTGATGTTTGTGAAATTTAAGCACTGTTATTCATACACACTCGATGTTTTCTGTTGATTTTAGAATTGTTGGGGGAATTATTTATAATTTATTTACAAACTACATTTAGCTAGTTTATATGTGTACAATTACAATGACACTAAACATAAAATTTTAAGATTATAAAGTTATTATGTCAGTTTAAGGCCACCTTAGCCCCAAAACATCAAATTCAGTTCCAAAAGTTTAAGGTGACCCCAGACTCCAGTTATTAATGTCTGAGGTGACCTTAAATGAAGATTAATTTAACAGGGATAGGTTAAGGGGTAAGGTGACCTCAAAGTGAGGTTTCAAATCAATTTTAATCAAGTCAGTTTATTTTATTCACAATGAAAAGGAAAGAGATAACAGCCCCAAGATGTAAGAGTCCATTATGAGTAGTCATTACTTCACATGTAGATCACAGCAGCAGATTTTTATCACCCTTGAAGGTAAACCCCACAAGGGGGTAATTAGTGGTTGAAGGAATAACATAAGCTAAGTTATATATATTAATACAAAAGTTCATCCAGAAAGAACACTATGTTTAAGATTTTCAAAGCATCTGATAAGTTAAGATGCAATATTTACTGGTTATAATGACAATGGTTGTAATTTAATATGAGGAACAACACATTTCAAACGTTAAGAGGAACAACCCATTTCAAAAGTTAAGATCTATTAAATGCGTAACGATACAATATATAAAATAGTTTAACACAAATAAAAACAACACAATTTGTAATGGCGTCGGAACAATGCTATTACTCAAGTGATTACAGCTAATTAATTATGACATTATGTCAATAGTGGGTTACCACTGACTATAAAACAGAATAGTGTACGAGGTTAAGGTACCAAGACTAGAAGTACACAAGTTACATTAAAAGTTTAAAAATAAAAATTACTTATATATCCTAGAGTACTTAGGTCTGGTTTCCTTGTATAACAACTGTTCATGATGTAAGTCACAAAATTGACACTGGAAGGTCCTAAGTTAGCCTTTAACAGTGAGATCTCAACTATAGGCCAAGTTAAAATGCTTAGTCAATGATGGTTATTTACAATGTGACAACATTATGCATAATGACAATTTACATAATTAACATTATTGAATACTGTGCCCCCAAGCACAGCCAATATCAAGCTGCCTTGCATTAACATATAGTTTACATACTAATATAACAGATTGTTTTAACACAGTCAGGTTAACATGTAGTGCTGACACTTAATGTGTACATAATAACTAGTGAATTCATTCTACAACGTCAGCGTCTAAGCTGCCGAATGTATAAAAGATTAATGAGATTGAATGATTTTGTGAAAATTATTAGAATAAAATTGGAAAGGGTAAAATAAATTTGTTGCATATAAAGACTCTTTAGGCTTATATTTAGCATTCAGGAAGTCAAGCTAGTACCCCCACAACTTCTGTTGATCCCTAAATATTACAATTATCACCACTATTTGCACCATTAATGAACATTCATAATCATAAAATTTACTAGAGATAATTCTTTGACCAGATAATAGCCACTTCTACATCCAAATACAGAGAAACTTCAGTACACCAGTGAAGTGTTTTAGAACATTTATAAATTAATTAAACACTGATGTCATGTTTGTTAACTTTTTGATACTATTAATTATTTCTTTTGTATTTTCATATCTTTGTGTAAAACATAAATAATATCCGTGTATAGTAAATTGAAGAGAGTCTATTTTTCGAGTTCGGTTTTGTTTTTACTATTTCATTCTTTGTCATCAAAGCTCAGTTATAAGGTGGCACTGACCCATAAAAGTGGCCATCATTGAAAAGACAAAATAAATTTTTCTGAGTAACATTAGTTTTTTTAACAACATTTTAAATTCATATCACATGAATGTGACTTGTCTTGAGTTTTCCCTACTACAAATCTTTCAATTTTTGGGTTTTAAAGCCCGTTGCACATTAGACTGATCTATTACCATTGACTTGAATACAAAACCTCGTTACATACACAGACATAGAAAAATCAATGTCCACTAACATACCAGGTCATTCCACAGAAACCATAGCTGGCGGGGTGGCTGAAACTGATAGTAATTTCTCATCTTAATATATGGGAAATACAGAAATGCCTTACCATATGTATATCCTAAAAATTTCAACCAATCAAAGTGAGGTGCTCACACTAAGTAACTAAGCTTAGACACTGTAGTCTAGGGTACAGACTGCTTTACACTCATGGACATGGAACAAGGAAAAAGAATTAATTTGCATTCTGGCATGAATAAAAAATTGAGATGCCGATACTGCTGCAGCTGTGTTAGGATTCGGAGCTCATGACCCAGCCACTGGGAGCTAGTGATCACACTTTACCCCAGCAACCCTGCAATATCATCAGTTAATGAATCAGACATGAGTGCCGTTGTTAACGGGTCAGACATTGATGATGCGAGCTAACATGATGTATCCTATGACAGGTTCTCCTAGTACTTCTGCGAAAGGTACTTCCAAAATTGATTCTCAGGCTTTGGTTAACAAAGCTACTCTAGATCAATTAACAGCTTTAAGTCAATATCTTGATAAATTAGAGGCGATCTGATAGTCAAAAATCTCCAAAGAATAAGACCAAAAGCAGAAGTACTGGTACCCGACAGAAAGGAGGTATAAAAGAACAAAAAGTGAATACCCAAAATCATCCAACTGTATTGTTGCCAAATACACTTTTTATTGACGTGAAGGATTCTGTAGTTTCCCCGTTGAAATATATTAGAGAGAATGCACACTTTCAATATCAGGTTCAGAAACAAATAAAAGAATTGCAAGAACTAACAAATATGGGTACTGATACAAAGGTCAAATCACAACCGGGAGCTCAAGTTGTTGTAAATTTAAAACACAGAACAAAGTGGCCTAATTAGTATGCTTTGGCGGGTACAGTGACAGAAAGGGTCAGTTATGACCAGTTGGCCATAGGGCAGTGGATGGCTGGCTTTTGTGGTGAGAGAGGAGCAAAAATAAAAAAAGTAAGAATGCTGTTAGATTATTTGATTTCTTTGGTAGATGATCTTGGTCTGCGGCAAAAGCCAGCCATGCAGTGCTTCGATGTCGCATTATTATACTCAGACACGATCAATACAGTCAAAAGAGAGCATGCACAACGACATATACTCAGAGTAAAATTAGCCACAGTTCTAAAAAGCATATAAGATAATGCCTTGTACTTTCTTGCACCAAGTCACTTGTACCGAAAACAGTACTCATTTGACAAAAGAGGTGCCGTATGAGCATATATATTCCTCCTGTTTCACCAAAAAGTGGTAAAGCCTTTCGCCATGCAGAAATTGACGGCAGAAGTAAAACCAGACAGCCAAAAAATGAATAGAGCTGAGCTTTAACAAGCCATCATTTAGAAAAACTAGGAGTAGGGTATTTTATAATGGAAAAAAATCAAAATTTCACACACAGTCTGAAAGTTTGGCCACAAAAGAAACTTGGACTTACTGGTTTCATTATCAGATAGCTTTTTCTAATGTGTATGAAGGAAGGATTTACACTCAGGTCACAAAATTATTACAGAATCATCTTGGCAGTCAAGCGGCTTCCAATACCAATGTCCCTCAGACTCCAATCACATTGTCCAGGCAGAAAAAGGAATGCAAATGCAGGAAACCTTTACATCGAAAGAAGGTGTATTTGGAAATGATCCGAGTTCATGTTGGTGACAAGGGAAAACAGAATTCTATAAAAATGAGGAACCATAATGGGCCTCATCTGGCCCAAAGGGGACTCAAAATCATTTTATTAAAAAATATGTGCGTGGGTAGTCATTTTGTTGTACATTACCCTTCTGTGGATATCACAGATAAGCTTAACCGTTTCGCCCCCAATGGAGCAGTATTCTACTGTACTCATGGAAAATCAGGGATGACTAGTTTACCGACAGTTCTAATACACACGAATACACACACCACAAAGGCTTTTTTGTGATTCATAACGTCCCAATACACAATACTTTAAATTACGTATTTCAGTATACCAAGACGTTTAATTCTACATTGCTGAAGGAAAGCTAGTATATCATATAGTGGTATCGACTGCTAGCCAACAGACATGGTACTGTAGAATACACATTGCTGTTGACTGCTAGTTGACAGATAACGTCTTTAAGGGGTTAAGTCCCTTAACCTAGGTGCTTTATTGTTTAAGTTGACATAAGTTATGCCTTCAAGCACCTAAGAATAGACCCGGGTGACGTAGATATTCTAGGAATTTGTAATAAAAACTTACTCCTGGGCAGATGTTTGCCATTCGGATTCAAGTACGGATCAGGATTCTCTCAGAGATATTCGGATGTGATTCAATTATCATGAAACAGGCTGGTCATAACGGCCTCATGAATTGTAAAGATGACCTCAAATATATATATGTCTACTCTCTGTAATATGCACTGGTTACAAGTATCTATTTTTTGTCCTTTGTGAGCTTGGACTTGATATTAGTCAAGAGAAACTGGTTCCTCTGTCCACATCTGTAGTGTGTCTAGGGATCACAATTGACACCATTAATAGAACTATTTGTATCCCTCATGAAAAATTGGTAGAATTTAAATAAATGTGTAAAAATTAGACTACACTTATATTTTGTACACTAATATAAAATCATGTGTGGGCAATAATGGCTATTATTCAGATAAATTTGATGTTTTGAGATCAGTCAGACAAGGTTGCCCTATATCGACCCTACTGTTTATTTTAGTCGGTGAAATTTTAGCTATAAATGTAAGGGGAAATGATAAAATTAGAGGTATAACATGTAATAATAGAAGCTTCCAAATAACACAACTAGCAGATGGCACCACCTTATTTTTGGCCGACTTAGAGTCAGCTGTCATTAGCATTTCATTATTTCAAACCTTTGCATCAGTATCAGGTCTCACATTGAATCTAGATAAAAGTGAAATAATCCCACTTGGTGAAAATGTTCATAAAAATATAATACTCCCACAAGAATTGAAAAAATTACGATACAACATTGGAGCTTTTAAAACTTTAGGTATCTGGTTCACCAATAAAAAGAGTGATAAAATTAGTCTAAACTTTGATGAAAAAATTAAAAAGATAGAGATTTTATTGAATATTTGGTCAATGAGAGCTTTATCTTTAAAAGGCAAAGTTACAATTCTAAAATCTTTAATAATATCTCAAATGACCTTCTTATTTTCAGTCCTATTTGTACCAGAATACATTCTACAAAAACTAGATAGACTAATATTCTCTTTTCTGTGGGATGGTAAAACTCCCAAGGTTAAGAGAGAAACTATGATTAATAATATTAATGAAGGAGGATTAGGTATGCCAGATGTGTATTCAGTAAACAATACAAGTAAAATATCATGGATAAAAAGACTAACTAATGAAAGAGATTGTAAATGGAAAGTATTAACACTCTATATGCTTAACGTAAACTCTACCCACCTTTCACATAAGATACCAGAGATTTGGATCTCTCAGTGCAAAACTGACTTTCATAAACAACTATTAAAACGTTGGCTTTTTAAAAAAAATATGAAGCCTGTTGGAGATACTGAAATATTAAATGAGTACATTTTCCACTCAAATACAATTACCACAGGAAATACAGTTTTATTGCCCCAAATGTTTGGTTTGTCAAACAGCAACAAAAATCTTTCTGTAAAAATTATGGATTTGCTAAATCTGACAACAGGACTAATGTTAAATATTAATACAATAAATGAAAACTTAAATTGGAAACTGAACTTTCTCCAATATATGAGACTTAAAAGTGTAATTTCACAAATAATTGTTCATCTGACAAGAAACTTACCTTTTACTGATACAGATAGATTACCTGATGAGCCATCCATAAGAATAAGATTTAAACAACAATTATTAAATAAAATAAAAACCAGAGAAATCTACCAAGAATTGGTCAGCAGGATATCAAAACCACCAACTTCACTAAATACTTGGATAAATATTTACCCTTTCTTAGAAACCCATGCATGGCATATCACTTTTGCATTGCCCTATAAAATAGCACACAAACCCTATTTACAAAGCTTTCAATTTAAGGTCATACATAGAATAATTAATTGTAATGATAACCTTTATAAATGGAAAATAATAGACAGTCCCAAGTGCAATTACTGCACATCAGTCGATACAATAGAACACCACTTTTATTATTGTCGCATAAGCATAGAGTTTTGGAGAAAACTATCACATGTAATTTATGAAGTTTTCAATTTAAATATACATTTTACAGTGTGTGAGATCTTGTTAGGCTTGAGCACACATAATGATTCCCAAATTAAATGTATTAATTTCTTGGTATTGTGTGGTAAATGGTTCCTAAACCAAAAAAAGAGTTTAAATAAAATGGCCGTCTTCAATGAATATCTAACTGTAATAAAATCCAAATTAAATGTCCTATACATGATACATAATACTGAAAATAAAATGGAAACCTTTAATAAGTCATATAGAGACCTGCTTGATTATTTGCAAAATTAAATTTCGGAATTAAGAAAGTTTTGCTGTTTGTGTATGTTTCTTGTGTGTGTGAGCGTGATACTTGTGTACTATGTGGCTGTCTTTAATATATATCACAAATATATGCTATGAATAATGTGCTATTAATTGCTTCAATGTCACTAGTTTGTGTAAACATGCCATTGTAAACTGTATTGTAAACTGTACCCTATTACATGAATGTTAATAAAAAAAAAAAATTTTGCTTTCTGATGTCATTATACTTAATGATGTCACAATGCAATTCTCATTGTGAGGTCACAAACCTAGCTTGTGATACTTGCTGTCTTTAAGTAAAAATATTTCTTCTCATTTTATGTCTTGAAATTGATACAAAGATAATAAACAGGGGAGTGGTATATTCATAATTTTTAATAATTATTATTTCTGATTTTATTTTCTCTTTTTTTCTTTCAATTCCTTGACAGTCCATCACAAAAATTTACCACGAGTGATTTTTACCAAGAAGTGACTTTTAAGCTATATTTTACCTCCACCAGCAGTTTATGTTTTTGGGTGCAAATTGTTTATCTATTTGTCTGTCTGTCTGTTTTTTGGTGTTTAGATTACTCAAGAATTAATGAACAGATCTTTATTAAAAAATTTTTGTGGGTAGGACCTGGCCAAAGGAAGAAGTTACTAAAAGAAAGATCTGGATCTTATTTTGGATACAAAAAATCAAGAATTTTCAGAGGTCCCATTTCAATGTATTTTTAATGAATTTGGCTTTCTACTTGATATTTCTTCGAAAATTAATTTACATGTTTGGTTTTATTTTATTGTCTTCCTTACAATACTTTATATCACTTTAGAGACTGGTCACATGGAGTCGAGCGTTTTGCTCTCTCTGAGTGCATCTTGTTCAAATTTGTGATACCTTCCAATTTCCAATTGTTTTCAAAGCTTTGCACTTACTAGCATATTTTTCATTTCAAGACTTTTAACATTTTACCACACTCCGTACAGAAATTTGAATGCACCAGACAACTAGCTGTTGGGGATCTTATCCTGGCCGAAAATTCGGCTACTATTGTGGTTAAATGGTCACAAACAAGGCAGGGTAGAAGGAAAATCATTACCATTCCACTACCTTTTCTTGATGCTTCCCCTTTTTGTCCAATTGCAGCATTGAAACTATTGCTTGACTGGTTACCAGCTCCAACCAATGGTCCACTTTTTAGGATCCACAAGTCAAATGGGGCAGTTCCCTTGACAGATTTGGTTGCCACGAAACTGCCATTTTATGATTTTCACAGATCCGGAACAACTTGGGTATTTCAACCAGGGGTCTCATTACAAGATATCATGCTCAATGAGACCTGCAGATCCAATGCTGTGTGGACACATGTACACTCCACCCCTTCTTCTTCCTGTTCTTGTCTCTTCTGCTTTCCATCTACATCAGTGTGTTTCCTTTGGCTCTATGGTGGTTTTGAAGAGCTTACAGACAGACAAACCAATCATACTTCACTGCATCTTACTAATACTTCATTCAAAATACCTCCTCTAAATTTACAATCAGTTGGTTATTCACATTTATTTCTATTTTATTTCTATTTTAAATTCTGGGAAACTCATTGGGAAACTCAGTGGTTGGCTTTAACCCAGTGGTCTGCTTCACCTCCTTTTTTCAAAAATTTTGTTAGTAGGTTATTATCTTTCTATTTGATTTGTTTCTCAGTTGGTTCACACTGGCTGCCTTTGCTTACAAAACTTCAAAATTTCTGGGTTACAATACCTTCGTAGAATTAAATTATATAAATTATATATAATTTCCATTTGCTGCCTTTTATTTTGGTTGGTCTCCTGGGGAATTACAAAATGTATTTATCTAAGAATGGTGCCCCTAAGACAGCATTTTGTGCATTCCTTCTATAAATGTGGACATATTTTATTAATTGTGCACAAGAAATGAGGAATAATAAAAGTACCATCAGTGGATGTGACATGTATATTATTTTTCTAGACTGCAACAAGGCATTCGATAGCGTGTATTACACTAAGCACTTTCCTCTATTAACCAACAAAAGTTTATGTTCACTAACAGAAATACTACTCTCTCTCTCTCTCTCTATCTATCTCTCTCTACTCCCCCTCTCTCTCTCTCTCCTTGTTGCAGGTTTCTACTTCATGAAAGTCTCTCAAATGCCAGTATTGCTATGACATATATAGCACAAAAAAGATTAATACACCTACATTACTAAAGAACCCCAAAAGATAAAAAAATACTGGCACAATATCAATCTACTGTAGACCTGAAATAAAATTGGCAAGAGGTGCAAGCATAATCAAAGATTTAATATGGCTGAGAGTCTTGTACAACAAAATTTTTATTTGATGAATAGATCATATGTGTTAGATTATTTTGTGCTTCATAAATCTTTATATGCTTAATTGCATTTATATGCCCCTACTCCTACATTGATGTCTGTTAACAAGTCAATTCATCAAAATAATAACACAAAGTCTTTACTAAGCAATCACCAGATCTTTTAGACAGTCTATACAGCAGCACATTAAAGTTGTTATAAACATTACTGATTTTCAGCTTGTTTATATTGTTACATATAAGGGCACTCTGCCAGCATTCTTTTAAAGGGGACAATATTGTCTATGAATGCTTCAGAGTTCTTTTGTTCTTTTACAAAAATGGGACATTAAAGTATTGCATTTTATGTGTATATATTGCAGAGAGGGTTTAGTTAGAAGTGATGTTTCTTGTGCCATACTGAAGTAATTTAAAAATGATGGGAAACATCCTGTTTTTCCAGGAACTGTATTTTGTATACTTTCTCGAACCTTCCAGTTACTGTATTGTGTATGTTTGTCTATAATCATGTTCTGTATATTTGTTAAGTAATACTTTTTGTCTTTTCCTGTTACAATTTAAAAGAAACCAATAATTGGTACTGCACTTGTCTCATTACCGTAACAATATATTCTTATCCAGCACTTTCTCTGTGGTGCTGACCTCTGCTTATATCCCATGATATTTGACTTACGACTTATGTATGTGTCATGTGCCTTAGAGTATGTCTTTAAGATAGAGATTAAATGCTGTAAAAGTTTAATCAGAAAAGTATACAGCTGTGACAAAAATGCTGACATGAAGCATACAAGCACACTGAACCATTCATCTGAATCAGGCAACAGGTCATTATCCATAATATGGGAAGGAACAAAACCCAGGAAAGCCGACTACAGCAAGCCCAACATCTGAGTGTAACACAGTGAAAGTCAACCAAGTCACAAACAAGCCCCAAGGTGCCACGGTGGCAGAGTGGTAACACTCTCACGTCCCACCTCTGAGGCTGGGGTTCGATTCTCGGCACGGCCTCAAGTGGGAAAGCTGGTAGTTGCTTGCTGTTGGTCGGCAGTTTACAGTACACAACCCTAACGAACTCTATGTACTGGTTTCCTCTGCCCTTCCCACTACCCGCCGTGATATGACCTGTACAGTGTTGAAAGCGACATAAAATCCCAAATAAATAAATAAACAAACAAGCCCCAAATAATATTTTGATCCTCTTGCATATGTGGTTTACAATTACAGCACTTGGCAGAAAGATTGTCAACAAAGGAATGAGCTAATGGTGATTACATGGGTGGGTTACTTCAGAAATAATTCCTTAAGATTGGAAGTGGCAGCATGACAATTGGTTCCTACGTCTTCAACACAGTGACTAATGCAATGGGAATACAGAGGTAGTTGCGACTTTTATGTTGGGTTTGTTTCAATCATAAATTTATGTCTTTCTTTGATCTACCCTTCCAAAATATATTGCTGCTATGAACAATCCTCTGTGTTTAACTTGTAGCTTTAAGTTAACTGGATTACAATGTCATTTTCTGTGGTCTTTTTTAGTAAAGGTAAAACTTTGTGTCTTTTCCTGTCACAACTTGAAAGCAACCGATAATTGCTGCAACACTTGCTCCATGGACCATAACACCCCCATTCTCAAAACTACATGGATGCAACAGGAACAACATTGTGTCGTCAAGTGTCTTTATATTGCTTCAAGACTTTGAAGATTAATAATGTACATGTCGAGAGTGATTGTTTCAATAGAAGGCATTTGCCAAGTTGGGTCAAATTTGCTCTGACTGTGCATTTGATGACATTAACTTTGTTGGTATTGACATTACATATGGTATTGGGTGTAATTTCTGGGGTTCTCCTGATTTGCCTCATTTGAGGAGTATCACACACACTTTCTCCTGTTCTTGCAAGTTTGTTTCTTATGCATAAATATGGTTCATATCATAATTCAAAAGACATTTTTGTGCTACCTTTCATTATTTTGCTATTACGCAGAAGTCGTGAAGTTATTATACTGAAGTCGATAAGTTTAAATATGAAAATGATCAATGCTATAAGGGGAGTGTGCCCCCTATGGTACATGTTAATAAACCAGGTGAATTTGATTTCACTTTTAGGGCTGGTTACAGCAACTTCTGTTTCATCTATTGCTCCTTGCATGTTACTACTTGACTAGCCTTGCTGAAGGCTCAAGTTTCTTTGCAGTTAGGAAAAGTTTCCAGTTCAGATAATGGAGTTTTCTGTGATGTGCTCATACACATACTTACTTTTATAGCAGCATACGGCTAAGTGCCTTCTTCTGGAAAGCTTGCTTTGAAATTCTGAATGCGTACCTTATGATTGCCGAATATTTCTGCACCTATTCTGAACATAAGGGCATATAGACAAATTCTTATCCTTTGGGACTGCCAATGGCACAAGGATATTTAAACGTGTCTAGATTTCTCTAGATTTATACTTACAAAGCATTGCGAGGTTGTGTTCAATTACATAGATAATATTGTGATAAGGATGAAGCTGATAAGGTTTCTGAAGGTCATCTCTCAGGTTGGTCTACCAATGAAAAGGTTTTATTATTGTTAATATTAGGCATCGCACCTTTAGTATTGAGCACAAGCAATTGCAAGAAACCTACCCTTTGCGCCTGCAAGCCCTCTTGAGACACCACATGTCCAGACACGAGTTTTAGGGACTTTTGGGTAAACCTTGGTACATCTCGCATGGCATTAGGAGCACTCATGTATTATTAAATAAAATCCTTGATGCCCATCAACTATATATAATGTGAGTGAGTATAAGTGAGTATAAATCAGACTATTTTGTAGATGGCAGTGTACTGCATTTGGGGGAGGGGTAGGGGTTTGCAGCTCATTAATTTTCTGTTGAAATCCTGCTTGAAATTATTGGCAGTGCCTCTATTATGCAATATGAGACCTACAGCATTCTCTTCGCAATTAGCCTTTGGAGATTCAATGGAAGAATAAGTTAAATTAGACGAGGTAACAGGAGATGTTGTCTCTTCTAGTTTGCTTTCTTTGTTTAAGGATTCCCAGCATTATTGAAAAGTTCAGTAGAGGAAGCATTTGAAGAATGCATGAAGGACTTTGTCCACATAGTAGGGCTCAGTACTGTAAACAATTCAAACTATTCTTAACATTTGTGTTATTTCAGAAAGCGACTATTTGGGATTTAGAGACAACACTTATTCTATTTTGGAGTTTTGATCTAAAACACGTCATTTAGGTTTATTGTTGTGCATATTTGCTAACTTTCTATATGGTATTTTTTGCATTTGTAACATTGCCCCTGTTTTTTTTCAAAAGTGTTTGGCCCTTAGTGTCATTAACTTTATACAGATATGACTTTCACCTATAACAGTGCACATATAAAAGTAAAGTAGGCAAATATTGTACAGGCTCCTAAGAGAGTTTAAGTTGTTATGATCCCCTCTGTGGATCATCCATCGATGTGTCGAGCCAGCAATCTGTTCAAACCAATTGACCACTTTCATGGATAAAATTGTAATAAGGATGAAGCTGATAACTGTTTGGAAGGTCATAAAGAGGTAATCTCTCAGGTTATTCTACCAATGAAAAGGATTTTCCTCCCACTGAGCGTCTGTTATGGGTATTGTGGTTAATATTAAAGATGGCACCTTTAAATATTGAGCCTGCAAGCCCTCTTGCGAAACCACATGTTTAAATACGAGTTTTAGGCCCTTTTGGGTAAACTTTGGTACATCTTGGTGCTCTCATGTATTATTTAACAAAATCCTTAAAGCATTCTTTCACATGGCTAGCTCAAAAACTAGAAACAAGTTTGATTTTGAAGCCCCAAATCTGTTTTGTTTCCTTTCTTTTATGAGTAAATTTAATGGAATAACTATGTTTAATGCGAGACGTACAACATTCCCTTCGCAATTAGCCTATGGGGATTAAATGGAAGAGTAATTAAGTTAAGTTAGACAAGGTAACATGAGATGTTGTCCCTTCTGGTTTGTTTTCTTTGTTTCAGGAAAAACAGTATTATTGAAGGGTTAAATGGAGGAAGCTTTTGAAGAATACATGAAAAACTTTGTCGACATACTAGGGCTCAGTTCTGTAGATAATTGAAAGTATTCCTAGCAATCGTGTTATTTGAGAAATTGATAAATTGGGAATAAGATACAACACTTATTCTATTTTGTATGTTTTAGCTAAAACCACGCTGTCATTTAGAGTTAGCATTGTGCATATTTGCTAACTTTCTATGGTCTTGTTTTTGTAACATTGCCCCTGTTTTTTCAAAAGTGTTTGGCCCTTCCTGTCATTAACTTTGTCCACATATAGCTTTTGCCTATAAAAGTGCACATATAAAAGTAAAGTAGGCAAAATTTGTACAAGCTCCTAGGAGAGTTTATGTTGTTAATGTGGGTGTTCCACCACACGACTAAGCTTCCCGATTAAGGGTTTTTGGGAGTCGGTTTCAAATATTTGCTTAGTCCCAGACGTCCTGTAAGGGTCGGTAGTTGTCGGTTGTGGCCGTGAGAGAAATCAAACATGTTTGATATTTCTCATGACTCAAACCGATTCTCATTTCCCGCTGACAACAAAATGTCCAGTCCCAGGCTTACTCAGACCCAAATTTACACAGTCCTATGTTGTCCCAGGCCTCCTGCAACCCTTAGTCCCAGACCTCCGTAGCTTAGTCCCAGGAAGCCTGTTTGGCAGTCCCTGACTCATAACAGATCTTTGAAGTTTCATGCGTGTGAAAGGGAATCGGTTTCATTAGTCCCGGGAAGCCTCAGACTGTCTCAGGTGTCCTGGGACTAAGAAATCTGGGTCTGGGACTAAGCCCCTACTAAGAGAAGCCGACCCTAACCGATCCAAGCCGGCGTCCTCAGACTGCCTGGGACAACACAAATTTAGTCTGCGACGGTCTGAGGACGCCCCAGGAAGCCTGGGACTAAGAACCGATTAAGAGCCGACTGTTTTCCGCACGTCGGAAATTAAAACAAGGCAATGAGGGGGTCTGGGACTATATAAGTGACCGCACACACATTCTTGTTGTTACTGACTGTTTGGCTACTGAGAGACGTGTGTCACTCTTTTGTAGGGGTTTTTAGTTTTTTAAATATCATATAATACTTGAGCTTAAGGCAAATTTTACATTTAGGAGACACATTATAGTTTTTTTACACTTTTTATACACTTTTTTTATTGCTATAGAGGAGGGTACCCAAGAGACTGAGGAGCGATTGGAACTTACTGAGGAAGCTTGCGAAGAAGAAGAGAGGTGTGAGGAGGATTTAGAGAGTCACTCGGCAGCCAAGAGAGCCAGGGTCTGTTCAACTTTCACTGACAGCCAAGAAACTGCAATTGTGGAGTTTGTGAAGGAGCATCCAGAGCTCTACGACAAGGAGCATGCACGTTTCCACGACAGACAGAAGAAGGAGGCTCTCTGGGCAGAAATCTCTGCAGAACTGAAGCTCCAGCCCTTTGATGTCAGAAGATGGTTCAAATCCCAGCGAACGCATTATGACAAGCTGTCAAAACTACAATCTGGCCAAGCCCCAAGGGAGATGACCAAGAGACAGTCCTGGGTCTACCAGCAGATGGGTTTCCTTAAGACCCATATCAGACGAAAGGGGGCCAGTGGAAGTTCAGCATTCGAGGCCAGTCCAAATACCAGCAAGCAGCATGAATCTCGTGGGTCTACTACTGATACAGAACACCTTGAGTCCAGTGTCCTCAGGGAGAGTAGGAGTCAAGCTATGTTCACATCTACACCAGTTTCAACAGACTCCAAGATACTCGAGCACTTTGACCAGATGAGGACATTGATCTCAGGTTTCCTGCAGCAGAAGTCAGACAGGCAGCCCTTCTTTGACTACGTGGCATCAGAGGCTGAAAAGATGACCCAAGAGGAATTTGAGGACCTTAAGGGCAGAAGTTTTAGAGATATTTAAAGCATTAAGAGCAACCGTAGACGTCAACCACTAGCCAGAAGATCAGCCACTATTACCACGGAGTCCCAGAGGGTCGGGATACTGCCAACAACCATTCAACAGGCGTCTACTTCCACCCAAGCAGCAGCTAGCAGCAGTTACATCTACTACACACCAAGCCCCCTTGGCTTTGGCAACCCTCCATCAGTTCTAACAGTACAGGACGAGGGCAGTAGACACAACTTAAGTGGAATACTAAGCCAGCTACCAGATCTGACATCTACACAGATCATTGAGCAGCCTCAGCAGCAGCAGCAGCCGCGGCAACCGCAACTCTTCACTATCACCACTACAGCACCGCCTCAACAGCAGCATCCTTCTCAGTAGCCATCCAGTCATGGCAGGTCTTTGACCTGCCAGGCCCTTGTCAGGGCCACCCAAATATTCCAAAAACAATTATTTAGCTGCAAGTTATTCCAATTCCCCTCCCAAAACATAACAGTTCAGTACAAATACTTATCACAAAAAAAGTCCAACACCTACACCACCCCAAACATGAAACAAATAACCCATGGTACCACACATAACCAAAAAAGGCCACATAGAAAAAAAATTAAAATAAACTCCCAATATGGCTAATAATCAGCCCATTTTTAGCTTAAAATCGATGGGATTGGTTAAAATCTTTAATAAAAAAGTCCAACACTTACATCATCCCTAGAGTTGAAAGGCATTATCACATACTTACCAACCCACAAACACACAAACCCAATACCAAACCTAACCCCCAAATAAACAACACACAAACCAAATACCAAACCTAACCACCAACCCACAAACACACAAACCAAATACCAAACATAACCACCAACCAAGAAACAGACAAACCCAATAGCAAACAGAACCCAAACCAAAGAACTGACAAACTATTTTGCAAACATAACACCCATCATTGTAAAGAAAACCAGTTTGGTGGTTATATTTCCTAAATATTTGTGAAGTGGAGTAAAATATTTTAATTTTAAGATTTCCAGGAAAACATTTCTGTTTCAAATATTTTTCCCCAAAAAAAACAAAATGTAAGTAAAATTAGGATGTAGCTTTCAAAATATATGCAATATTTATTCCATTTAGGAAATTATGTTTGGCTTTGTGTGTTTCTTTTGATAATTATGTTTAGCACTGGGTTTGTCTGTTTGTTAGTTGGGTGACTGGCATTTATTTCTGTCTGTTTGTTGGGTGAGTGAATTATGTTGGGCATGAGGTTTGTCTGTTTGTTGGTTGCGTGACTTCTGTCGGGCATTGGGTTTGTCTGTTTGTTGGGTGGGTGAATTAGGTTAGGGATGGGGTTTGTCTGTTTGTTGGTGGCGTGACTTATGTTTGGTAATGTTTGGGTTATTTTGAACAAGCATAGCTGATTAATTGTTTTTGGAATATTTGGTAGTCCTGAAAAGAACTGGTTACTGCAGCAGGAGTTATATTCTGCCATCTTGCCAGGCCACTGCTCCCTCATTATTGAAGTAGTCCTTGAGGTAATCCCTCTGTCTTTTGGCTTCTCTAGCAGGGTTTCTGTCTGGACCACCACCAGCAGCACCACCAATCAGTCGACAATCACCAGGCACATCATCATCTTCATCATCTCCAGGCTCTTGACCACCATGTTGACCTTGATACTGGCTTCTCAGTATGTTGTGCAAAACCATACAGGTCATGACCACATCCCTGACCGTTTCTGGGGGTAATTCAATAGTAGTCAACATCACTCTGAATCTTGAGACCAGGATGCCAAAAGCATTCTCAACAACTCTCCTGGCCCTTGATATTCTGTAGTTGGCAATCCTTTCCTCTCTGGTTAACATCCTTCTACCATAGGGTTTCATCAGCCAGGTATTCAGGGCAAAGGCATCATCTGCCAAAATGAAGTAGGGGACATCTCTACCACCCTGTGTTATAGGAGCTGGGTCAGGGAAGCCTATCCTGCCATCCTCAATTCTCCTCTTCAGCTGACAGGCATTAAATATCTGGGCATCTGAGCAAGATCCAGCTGTACCAACATCCACCCATCTGAATTTGTACTGCCCATCTACCAAGGCCAAAAGAAAAAGAAAAAGGAAAAGAACCCCTTGTAGTTGTGGTACAGGGCTCCAGAGTTCTTGGGTTTCTTCAGGGCCACATGCTTGCCATCAAGGGCACCCAGGGCATGTGGAACATTCCACCTGATCCTGAATTCCCTTTCCAGTTCTTTCCACTCATCTGGAGTAGTAGGACATCTGAGGTACTCTCTGGTGAACTCATCCTGGATGGCCCTGCAGACCTCTGGTAGAAACTTGGAAATGGTGGGTCTGCCAACCCTGAACTGACAGGATAATGATGTGTAGGACTCCCCAGTGGCCAGATATCTGATGGTGAGGGCTAACTTCTCCCCAACACTGATTGGAGCTCTGTAGTTGGTGGCCTGCCTGGCTAGACGTAGTTCCAATCTGGTCTTTATCATTTCAAAGAATTCTGGGGTCATCCTCATGTAGTTGGTGAATCCTGGAATGTCTGTGGCATACAGTTCAGCCATAATGTTGTGGTAGGCCCCCCTCTCCTCTCTCTACAGTAGCCATGGCCTGACCCACATGTTGTGCCTTCTTCTAGGTCTCTGTATGGGTGCTGGTGGTGGTGGTGGTGCTGGTGGTTGCTGTGGTTGACGTAAAAATTGGAAATACATCATTATTTGTAACTGAAAAAACCCCCCAAAAAGCCCTAAGTTGTTGTTGAAGCTGTCTTCCATTAAAAGGTGGCATCCTGCTGTGTTGCTATAAAAGTAATGACAATTAGATCGCAGAATTTATATATACCCAGAAAATCCAGGTTTTCTGCAAAACAAGAATCGGCCATATTGGTCTAGGAAAGACTGAGGAGGCCTGAGAACGTCTGAGGAGGCCGGGACTTAATCAGGGGTTAGTCGGGGCTAAGTCCCAGGAGGCCTGAGGCGTCCTGGGACCCAGTCGATATGTGTACGACAGGATCGTGGTTGAAACCAACCATAAAACTGGCTTAATCGGTTCTTAGTTCCAGACCTGAGGGGGGCTGTCTGGGGCCGCCTGGGGCCTCCTCAGGCTTCCTGAGGCTGATCTGTACTTAATCCCGGGCTTTGATACCGATTCAGTATTCCCGCCCATTTTACCATTTTCTTCACCGACTGTCCACGATTAAGGGTCGCCGACAGGATCGGGCCTTAAGTCCTTTGGTGGAACAGGGGCATAAGATCCTCTCTGTGGAACACAGGTTTTTCCTTCTACTACATATCTATTATGGGAATTGTGGTTAATATTAGGGATGAAACCTTTAGTATTGAGGACAAGAAATACTAAATCTAATAATCTGGTTATTTGCAAGGGAAAACTTTTTGTAAAAAAATATTATAACAAATAAATTAAGATCAAAATATGTTTCAAATTTGTTTGGTCCATAAATTGTTACAAGTTTGACGGGAAACAAATGATATAAATATAAACATATTAGTCAATATTACTGATTTTCCTTTGTTGTGCAAATATTTGTACAAGACTTTGCCTGAATTGTTATACCATTTTAGAATTCCGAGTATATGCGGAAACCAAAGACCCGCATAATAAACTGAAAAATAAGTCAATATGTTTTGTGTATACTGTGAAAGCATAGAGACTGAATAATCATGGACTGGTAAAATATAACAAAAGGGAAATAATTCAGTGACTAATGCAGTAATAACTATTGTACAAAAGACTTAACTGGCATAAGCATTAAGAAAAGAAATGATATATGGAATCTACCTTTTGGATAAGTTTACCAAATGTGTTTAACTATTGAATATCACAAAATGACATACTTTTTGTTGGACATTTATTCAGTAAGAGCCAAAAGACTAACAAGGAAGGGCAAAAAGAAAAGAAACTAAATGGTTGTTAAATTTGTGAAGGCTTTCTTAAAATTAATCGATTTTTCATAATTAATACACAATATAATTTAATATTATCTGTCTTATTTCAAATTGGGACCTTTAATCTGGACAAAATTGCTGTATAACACTTCACATATCTGGTGTTACATGAAAACTGGTTTGGTATATGATATTTTAGCCTGAATCAGTTTTACTCAAGCCATTTTCAACCAATTATTTTATACTTAAAATAAAAAAAAAATCCAATAATAAACCTTCACTTAACAATTCATATGTCATTCAACACAGTGACATACATGTAAATTAATATTTTTAAGTAATTCCTATTTTATTGAACACAAGTCAAGTTAACAACATTTTACATCAAAGGAGGATGTCTGCTCTTTTTAATGTTTGCACAATTTGAAAATGAAACCATCAAAACTTTTAAAATCAAAATGTTTGATAAAAGCTACCAAATTGGAACTTCTTTAAAAAATAAAAACTTCAAACTGTAGTTCTAAGTGCTTAAATATTATTCTATGGATGGAATATAAAATTTGTTACTGTGGCGTTATTTTCAGTTTCATCAGTTATAAATCAGTTATTAAGAATTTGTAACTCAATTTGTTTTAAAAATATACTTAAGATTTTTTGAACAATAACTCTTGTATCCAAACGTTAATTTTTAGATAAGAAATTGTTGGGGGATGTCCCCTTTTATACTTTGGTTGAAACTGATTGGGCGAAAATGAACCCCTTAAAAATTTGGGCGAAATTGATTTGAATGAAATGATTACAATGGGCTGAATTTTGTTGATGTCTTTTAATAATGTTTAGTCTCTGAGAGTATATATGGTTGCCAGTGAGAAACACAAAAAAATTATTTGTAAAAGTTGACAAATGATGTTTATTTTTAACACAGTGATTAGACTCTTTTCTTTATTTTTTTTCTAATAGTTTCTAAAAATGTCCTGGTAAACAGTTTATATCTTCAGTCCTCAACGGTATATATAAAGGTTTCAAATGGGCGATAATTGGGAATATAAGTAATCGTGTTATTTAATTTTTAAGAATAAATCTTAGTTTAAATGAACATAGCTTCCTTATTTCTGGTCCAGTTGTTATAATGTTTCGCCATTGTGTTCAGTTTAATGAGCTAATAATGATATGGTTCTTTTATGTTAGTTTGGCACAAATATAAATGTTTATAAATTTATCTACTAAACACATTGTCTGTTGTTTCACCTTGTTAAAACAAAAGTGAGAGCATTTGCATCCATCAGAAGTCCACGGTGACCTAGTGGGATGGCAGGTTTGGCATCTAATCACAGGCTGTCACCTCTGTGTGTGGATTTAACTCCCACAAGTGACAATGCTGAGGTCCTGTCCCAATATGACCCTGGCTGTTGAACGGGATGTAAAATCCCAACTCTGAATTGGCATCCATCATCTGGTGAATAACAAAACTAAGTGGCATATATTGGGTAGTTCGCCTTTAGACCTCCCTTATGCTTTGGATAGAATCATGTTAAAGGGGCCTGATAAGATTATGATAAAAACTGACCATAAAGATTTGTGTTACCCCATTAGGGTTTGAGTCAGCATGGACTTGTTTAGTTGTATTGACCGTTACTCTAAGAACATATTCCGGTTTTAACATTCTGTCTATAAAGTCTGAGTCAGTGTCAGTTATAAATATATTTAAGTAACATTTGATGTTGTCAATTGTTACAAACTCTTATGGTATAAATACCAACATGTTCCAACAACTTTGTTGTTTCATTATAAAAAAGACAAAACTTTTAACATGCTACTCCTTGGTATTGAGTTTTTTTATATATTACAATTTTTTTCACAGACTAAACCTACGCTATGTTTGAAGAGAAAATAAGGGATAATCCATTAAGTTCCTACGCACATAAACTGTACAGAGTCTTTTGGCTGTGTGTGTGCAGTCCAAACATACAAAAGTTCGATAATTTAGTGAGTGTAAATCCAGAAATAAATCTGAAAAAGAAGACAGTTTACTTGCGGGAACAATTATAACAGAAAAGGAGAGGCAGAATATAACTTTTGGATAAGATTAAGAACATATGTGTTAACCATTCAGTTCCACAAAATGACATATTTGGTGTTACCACCAATAGCAATAGGAAAAAAACTGAAAGGTCAGTATACTCACAATTAAATTTATTATAATTAATGTACTGTACAAAATAAATTTGCAATATTATTGAATATCATCTCTCTTATTTCAAATTCGAACCATACTTCTCGAGCAACAATGCTATGGTTGAAGTGTAATGTTACATATTTCTGGACATTTTGCATCCATTTTTTCACATCTAAAGCTAATATTAGGGATCTAGCTTATATGTATACAGTAACTTTTAAAACTTTCCAATGTTGCAAGCTTCTTAGATTGGTCTTAGACTGTGTCCAGTTGAACAAGATGAACTTGTTTATATTTTTCTCCTTTTAAGTTGGAAAGAACGATACATGTAGTTTTGATATGGCAGAATAAACCTATGATTATGCATATCTATTAATACTTCATTTGTCCCTTTTGACTTTTCACACAAACGGAAATGGAACTCTCGTCCTGTCCATATAAGAAATAGTGCCTCTGTTTCATCCTTTAGTAATTATCCAGATGATACACAAGTTTATGTACACTTATCCCAGAAGAATACATCTACTGCCTTTGAACAGGTGCCTTGATGATGCAAAGGAGCGGATGTGAAGTAGTGAACTCGAGACAAGACAGAGTTGATACTCTTTGGTACAAAAAGATAGAGGAAAACGTTGTATACATGTTTCCCTATTGACATCTTGGGATGTCTTCTCTGCCAGCTGATTCAGTCAAGAACTCGGGTGTATGGTTTGAATCTGATTTCTCCATGTCTTAACATGGTCAGAGTGTCTGCCAAAATTGTTTTATGCAACTCCTTGACTTCAGATGTGGCAGGCAGTTTCTCACTTCTGATGCTTCAATACTTGTGGCCAATGATCTTGTTAGTAGCCAGTTGGATTATTGTAATTCACTTTTTAGGAGTTGCTTCAAGTACAATCCACATGTATTACAATGTATCCAAAATGTTGCAGCTGGAATTGTGTCAAACGCTAGTACATAGACCAGTATATCTCCTGTTCTGAAGAAATTGTATTGGCTTCCTGTTGAACATTGTTTATTGCTTAACACAGCCACACTTGTTTACAAGTTTCTTCTCACTGGTTTTCTCAAGTCTGTGCTCCTTATTTTTCTTCTTTCAGTACCAGGCACAGGCAGAATGGTGGAAAATTAATTGTTGTTCTGAAATTCTGCCCTTCTACTCATAAGTCTGTTAAATTGCTTGGTTAGCTTTCTGTTTATGCTCCCACTGTTTGGAATACTCTCCCTGATGAGATTTCCTAGCCACTTTCAGAAAGCAAGTTAAAAGCTACCTGTACACCATAGGCATACCCACCTTAGTCTGAAGCCTTGGTGTTTTCTGATGTGCTGAACCTCTTTTCGGTTCCTGGATACTGAAATTGGTTGAATGTGTGTCAGTGCTGTTGCACCTTAGACTCTCTTTTTGTTAAGGGAAAATTAAATACTATAAAAGTCCAATCAGAATAAGAATGTTAGGACTCACCTTTTAACTCAAGATCCCCACGTAGTACATCCCTTTGAACACTACTTTTTGCACTGAGTTCCCCATTGTGGAAATATATTGAGCCTACAGAGCAACAGATAAGATATAGTCTAGATCAAATGTGAAGACAGCAGCAGTAATAGATCCCCATAATATTAAAAGTTTGGAAATGTAACACCAACTCTAACCTGGTAACATTTAGGGTTTGTACCACGATAGTGTTGAACACTTTCACAAACATATTTATTCTCAGAAAGTGGCTGACTTTTCCAAAAACTATGAAATATGTTTAATATCCTTCCCAACCATGGTGGACTTCCCATTTTTGCTTTCTGACCTAAAAGAAAACAAGAAAAAAGGTCCGGACCTGAAAATCGGCAAGGGTTGGGAACAAAGTCAGGAATATGAAACCATCGCAAAATGACCAATTTCCAAAATGGGATGCATAGTCAAGGGAATAAAACTATGAGTTAAAAGGCAGCCACAATTCAGAAAGGAAAAGTATTGAAATTTTCCCACCCTAAGCTCATATTTGGGAATTAATGTGACAAACACAAAAATAAATACAGAAATAAAAAACTATAAATCCAAAACAGAAATACAAACCATTTGCAATACCTTTTCTCCAAAATATGCAAAGTTATGCCAAGGGAGCTTTGGAGAACATTAGAAAGCTAAAGGTGTTAGTCTATATTTTGCATGAGTATTTCATAGAATTTCTGCCACAACAAGGTACTAACATATTGATCATACCTTACCCACTGATATTCCGACAGTAAGCATCAATACTTCATTTCAACGGAAAAACTTATAAAGCTTATGACCAATCTGCCGATAAAGTGTAAACATCCTAGACAATGGTATTTTAACTGTTAATGATTTTTGGGAGATTAGACAAAGTGGTTTTTATAGTCAAAAGAAAAAAAAACGGCAATTTTAATCGTTGAAGTAAAAACTGCTAAAGTACTTTCAGTAAAAATGTTTCTATTGGCTTTAACAATGTGAATTTTGATATGTGTGTATGCCTTGTAATGCAGAATTATGCAGTCTCACCCCTTTCCGCCAGGCAAGGGCCTTGGTAAGTATTTGGCTAATCAGAGTGATTGTTCCCTTCCAAGGTTTTGCAAACCTCAGCATCTGCCACTGTCATGCAGGTCACTGCAAGTTCCTTCATATCCTCACCTTTGACTGCAGAATTCACAAATCACACAAACATTTTTCTAATTCAGTCTGTCATTATGTACCTGCTCTTTGGAATTCTCTCCCCTACCAATTAGGAAACAGCCCCTCAGTCACTTCTTTCAAGAAACATCTGAAAACTCACATCTTCAACTCTAGTTTCCCCACTTAGTCTCCTTCCTTTTGGTCACACCAAAATCGCTGGACTGCTAACCTTGACGCCCCCTTGACTATCCTTATGATTGATAGTTTTGTTAATTTAGCCCACTGAGTTTTCATTGTGGGGAAGGTATTGTGCCTGCACAGCAGAACATTAAATCAGATTTAGATTAGACTGAAGAGCTGCCAACAATAATCAGGACTTTTTGCTAGACCTGCTTTATTTCTCTGCAAGAAAGACATACTTGATCTTAAAGAACCCGTGGGTGCTAAATACAATAGTAATAAAATGTTCACAGAAAATGAACACCATTACCCTCACAAGGAACATTCAGGTAAGAGGCCAAAGAATAAGGGTGGCATTGAATCCTCACAGGATAAGTTATAAGATCTTATCCTCAATGAAACGTTGGTTGCCATGGATGAAGGCACTTAGCCTTTGGCTGGAGACTCCAGTTTTCACACAGCCCAGAAATCCCTTTCATAAGAAAAAACTTAAACCTCAGGATTTCCGAAGGTGGAAGAGAACATAACATTTGCTTAATTAAGGCGACATGTTTTTGTTTATGGCAAAGAGGGTATATCATACATAAAAAAGGATTCTCTGACAGGGCTGTGGCTATTGAGCCGTTACCTGTTCTGGCCAGAGTGAAGAAACAAAAACCTGACTTTCATTTGGATGTTGAACCTTCACCACGAGACCACTTACAGAATGTGGCCAAAGTGGTGCTATCATCTGTTCTGTCTACTCCACATGTCACTACAATGATCTCCAGATCTGGAGCCTTGGGAATTAAAACTCAAATTTCCTATACAGCAGGACCTAGCAGTATCCCATCTGCAGTTTAAATATGGCTTTAGACGTCAGGATAAAGGTTTTTAATTTCTGGGAACTATTGAATTGAACTGGCGAAAAAAATTAAAGCTTCCAAGACAGTGCTGTGGTTAACCTTCCCATAGTCCAAGATTAATGTGTCCTACTCAATCCCTTTAAGCTCTGTGTAAAAATATTCTGAAACCAAAGGATCCCCTATTGATATTAGATCATCTTACACTGTTCATTGAGTCTGTCCTTATGACATGATTAGCTAGACTGCTCACAACTATGCGTATGTCACCTTGCTCAGGGCTTCCACACATAAGAAAATCCCAAGACACGGCTGATAGATATAGTCCAACTTATGATGCTACAATTCATGGAGGGTTTTAATTATAGAGTTGAATATAACCCTATTTCAATGACTTAAATTTCAACTGAACAGTCAATTACTGTGAAACGTTATCCAAGACTCTCTGTGCTTATCTAATTTAAATATTTGCTAACACATATGAGCCAGATTTCTAATGTTCGCAGATAATTCTGAAATTGGAAAAATACAATTAAGTTATTGTTCTGCTTATATTTTATTCTTGTTTTTGTCCTTAATGTAAAGTCATATTAAATGTAGAAACTGAAGCACTGTGGTTGTGTAAGGTCCCCATTATTGCCCTAGTACAACTTTTTTCTCTACAAGTGACGTCTTTAGATACAAATTGTTCAGTAACTGATTGTACAGTTTCTGCAATTAATCACTTTTCAATGGGTTGAGATAAATATAACATATTAACAATTGTCAAATGTAGAGCTCTGATTGCATAGAGTTAGAGTGAAATGCACACAAGTGGAGAGGATCCTGTTCTTGAAATGTACTGTAATCGATGACAAACAGTTATTAATCATGTCATATGTAATCTGCAATCATCGTGTAAAGAAATATTTTAAAACATATATCATCTTTTCTCGTCTTGTGTGATAAGAACAGAATCTTCATTGTGACTGCCAAGTGGCCAGTTATTGATGAAAAAAATGATTTAAAAATGTGATTTTAGAAAGTTATCCAATAAAATTATAAACTGTATGACTTGGCTAAAATATATCTTTTAAATTCATTTTCTGTATTATAGAAATTATATCCACGTGACAAAAAATATTTTAAAACTTTATTATGATGAAAGCTGTATTGAGCATATTACCAGATCTTTATTTCCTTGTTATTAAGATTCAAATACATGTGGTGGAGTGTGTAAACTGAATTACATCAAGCACAAACGATTTCATACCTTAGTTGTGTTGAATGGCGAGCAAGCACTAGTGTCTATTTTTACAAACCCAACATGTAGTTGAAATCATAAAGATATAAGTTTTGATAGCGTGCACACAACATATCTGAAAATAATGCAAGTCGTACTTTCACCGACATAATTTGGTAACCTGTTCACTTGCAAAATTTTATGTTGTCGAGCCACTTGATCTTCCTTTGTAAACAAGGCTGTCGTCTAGTTTGTCTTGAATATAAAGTGACACAGTATGTACAAATCATGCAATAAGAGCACATAAGATTTCATAAAACCTTATTTATTATAGTTGTTGGAGCCTAACTTAGGAGTCAGCCCTTCTTAAGATGGGCTATAGCCCTACTTAGGATCCTAAGTTGGGTAGCCTATCTTAAGATGGGCTAAGCCCATCTTAAGATGGGCTAGAACATATTAGCCCAACTTAGGAGAACTAAGCTCAGGAATGTTTTAAGCTACAATTTAATATTAACCAGCTAGTTTAATATTAATTTGTTATGTCATACTCCAGTAGTAGTTTTAATTATGACATTGAATATAACCATGCTAGTTTATTTAAATACTTAAATTTAATTTTTAGATTTGTTTGTGCTTATCTCATCTTAAGATTTGATTACAGTTATTAGCCCAACTTATAATTTGCACACATAGTCTTTAGTTTTTAAATGAAATGATATTATTTACTTATTTTTCTACTTAAATGTTGTTTCTTTTCTTTACATCATAATGCATTTGACAGGATTAATCTTAATCCCCTTATTGTTCCAAGACTCTGTCTCAGCTAATTTGACAATGAGAGGGTCATTAGGCCATAAGGTGTCTATTGTTGAACCACTGCTTTCAACTTGATTTGTTTCATTTGTGGAGAGTGATTAGGCAACTGGATTATATTGTCATGTATCTTTTGTTTCAACATTCCTTTCAAGTTGATTTGTTTGACCATGCCTATAACTTGGGAAACTGGATTTGTTCTAGTATTCTTTTGTACTTGATTGTTTTTCGCCTCTGGTTGAGTGACCAGCTAACATGATCAATTGGGCATTGTTGTAAGACTCATTTAAGGTACTTGGGGTGATACTTTACACGTTTGTAAACAAACTTTACATGTTTGTAAACAAACTTTAATCATAATTTTCAAATGCTTAATGTTAAGTCTTAAAGGCATTTACCCATATAACCTAACAGAATACATCAATGTTGTATACAATGTATATTTTATCATTTTTATCAATTTTATACATCAGTGTGTTGTTGGACTAAATTAAACAAATTATATAACTTGTTTGGATTTAATTACATTTTCCAATTAGTTAATGTAACTGAGCTCCAAAGACAAAGCGCTTTATAAATGAGGTTTAAATGATATTTAATAAAATAAAAAAAAGTAATTTTATTAATTTGTTGTTAAACTTAAAATATATAATCAGGCTCACCCATAAAATCATCCACTATATTTGGCTTTCCCCCTTATAGGTTTCATAGAATTAAGCCCCATTATATATTGAAATATTACTTTGATGTTGATTTGTTTTACTTTATTATTTTGGGTATTTCCTATTGTGTACTGCACCCACCACAAGTGAGACAAATCAACATCAATAGAATGTTGAAATAATAGGCACAAATCCAATTAAGAAACCAATCCAATGAAAGACGTTTGAATCAACATAAAAGGAATATTTTAATGCTTTCAAGGCTCAGGAAACAAAATTCATTTTAGTTTCTGCAATTAAACACTTTTTGTTGAGGTTAGATATGTTAAACATATTGATATGAAATAAAAAAGAAGTGCCAAATACTTCTGTACAAGGGTCAGTTGAACTTATCAATGGTAATATCATCTCTTTCATGAAAAATATTTCCCTTGTAAATAATAAATATTATATTCCGCATAAATATAATTCTTGAATTTTATTATCTGAAGTTGGCCTACCTAACTTAGGATCCTAAGTTGGGCTATAGCCCATCTTAAGATGGACTGACTCCTAAGTTGGGCTCCACCATTGTGACTGTGACATTATGGAAAAGACAGCCACTTTACCGACACTTGTGTTTGTTTTTGTATCCACCACACCTTTGTTGAAACATACATAAGCCTGCATATTAAAAATAAGATATTGTAATGTAAAGGGTTTTTATCATTAAACACATTAAACTAATGCATCATTCAGTTATATTATTATATTATAAATTATATTATATTAAAGCTAGATATAATATAAATTATTTACAAGCATGTGCAAACAGAAGGACAGTCCTAGATCAATAAGACAATAACAAAACCACATTTAAACATATGGAGCATTTTATTAACACGATAACCACCTTATGTTACACACTTTAAGCTAACCTTAATCTCAATTTTGAATGGTCTGTAGAGTGTTAAGGTCACCCTAATCTGCGAGACTATATAAGTATTTATGCTACTTGTTAGTTAACCATGGTTTAAGCTCACCCTTATGTGATTACTGGCGAGTCCCTTTCTACATAATGCTACCTCAAATTGCGGGGTTATGTTAATTTCTATTACTGGTTATTCATTAATTTCTACTGCTGGTTATTCTACCAAATTCTATACATGGTAGTGATGGTTGAAAACTGTCCAAACGTCAAACATAGTGATTGGAAATTGTAGGTGCACTAGTTGAGTAGCTGCTGAAATGTCCGACCTACTGATCTGGCTGCAGCAGGCATCTTAATGACCTCCAAATAGCATCAGAGCTCCACCCACCTTACACTTTGATGTGAGAAAGGTCCATGCTATTGGCAAAAGCCCAGCATGCACCCCAACGACAGAATGTGCGGTATCCAAACTGAGAAGGGGGAAGACCTGTGCTTTGTGATCAGTGACCGGAGTACAATTCTAAGTCTGCTGGCTGTGAGTTTTACAGGAACACCTCCCTTTGCATTACGATGAACAAAGGTTGGTCCCCCCATTTAGCCTCAGTTGAAACTATAGCTCTTAGGGCCGTTATCCGGCATATGGATTTGTCAGAAAGTTCAGACAGCTGGATAACTTGTACCTGCCTGGATGTCTGGATATTTTTGGCACACTTGGTAATGATGGAACAAGCACAAGGGGGAAAACCTGACTGAGAAGGGGGAACCAGCGTGGCTAGCCTGTAGAATCTGAAAAATCCTGTTAGCATGAGAGCGTTGAATATCTGACTGTCTGGGCATTGTAGGCCACAGCCCAGATGGCTTACTTGATCAACCTGTTTTCCAATACCATGTGGTCCAAATTGTATGATACAAAAATGCTTTAGCAGTTTTTCCAGGTCTGGGCTCTGAGCCATTGATGGGCCAAGTATTCAGTGAATAGAGAAAATGCTCTGGTTGAGTCAATTTGCCCTGGCTTGTAGGGTACGTGGTCTGAATTCAAGAGAGACTCGTGTATAGAAGACTTCAGACAGCTTCTTCACCAGTGTGAAGTCTGCAATCAAATGGAAAAAATGGGTTAGAGATAAGTTACATAAACTGTGTGTCATTTACAAGACTTTAGATGTTTTGTGTATTCTGGTTGTACCGTTGTACTTCTGCAGGAACTTACAAGACCACCAAAGGGGCCCACAATGGCGTTTAACTGCTTTTCAGTGGATAAATAGTCTTTCACTGCCTGTGGGAAGGCTAGAGCTGATGAGTGGTTCTCCACTTGTGTACTGTATTTAAAGATCTCGTAATCCAGTGACAAAGGAAAACGAAATTCAATGGAATCATACACACTGTTAAATTTGCAATTCTTCAATTCAAGTGCCTCCACTGGTATATATATAATTGAGACACCACCTTTGCCATAGCCCTTCTGTAATTAGAGGTGTCACACTTGTTGTTCGACTGGTGAGCTGTCCTAACCCAGTAAACCATGTCTAAATGGTCTATAATTTGGCTGTGACATCTGGTTTCGTAGGTCTGGTTTGACATACTGACTGGTGACCCGCAGGTCATTTGACATGCCTATGGCATGAAATGTTAATTCATTGTGACCCTGTGACTCTGTGACTCGTTATTCAAACTGACATCTAGAGATTATAAAATACTGAAACTATTAAAACTGATATTTGGTACATCCATCCCTTTCATTGATTCCTCATTCTATTTGACGTTTTTCTATAAAATATTAGACTTTAATTATGCCAAGTCTGGTTGATAACATTCTAACTCCAAAATGTTTACTTGAAACTTATTTCAGTTTAAAGTTGCTTGCTTAATTTAATTGTCTATGTGTTATTTAAACCAATTTATCAATTACACCGGTAGTAGATCTCAAACTACGAGGATCATTGTCAGTTGTCATCTTTAAAAATCGTCTTAAATAATCAGGTTCTAAAGTCTGGGGACGAAGTACCTCCCGTTTAAATATGCACCTTCTCCCCTCTCTGAGTTGCCTGCCATTTTGCCCTGTTACACTTCACCAACGAGTAGGGGTAATGGTACTTAACAGCTTTGTAACAGGTGTATCACGCATGCCTGTAGGTGATCTTCCGTTCTGTATGGTCTCCAGACTGGTAACAGGTGTCCTCACTGAACCGTTTACAGATCCGGGTTTGCTCCTTAGTACTACTGCTGGTTTTTTAGTTGATGGCTCTTCATGTAAAGCATTGTCTGTATCGATCGACTCCCACCCGGTTAGCCCATGACATCTGTCCCCTTTTTATTTCTGTGAGGACTCTTGGCGGTATTCCAGTTCAATTCTATAGCATCGTGTATGAGGTTTGACTGGTAGCATAGTATGTGCGTTCTTCTCTGGGGTCAGGTTCCTCCCAGATATAACAGAAGAACCCTTGTACCCACTGGTACACATTGATGTCCTCAAATTTGGGCATTTTGAAGTTTTCCCCCACCAAGCAGAATTTGTGAGGCCAGTTGACAAGGTACTTTTCTTGTTGATCCCCCAACTTGTACCTTCCCAAGTTAAGGTTGTGACATGTACCTGTGGAATCCTCTCTATTGAAATCTTCGTAATGCCTTAGACATCTATCCACCTCAGCCTGTATGTCACTATCCCTTTTCAAATAATCAAGAGACGGGAGCTGCTCAACTGGTGGATGTCTGGCTTAATGTGATCCTTGGCGATGTAGATTTTGACTTGGGAGAACTGTGCACTGTTTGGTGAGACATGATCGACAAACTGTTGCTCCTTTTCTTGTTGTTCTAGCTATTTTTTATGTTGTAGTGGGCTGTTTTTACGTGGAGATGGGGTGTCCCGCCACTGTGGACATTCCTGGGTTCTGGCCGACTGTTCCTGCCAAACAGTTAGCTGATGCCTGAGAAGCAACTGTCGCACCCAGATTAACGACAGTTTCAGCTTTCTTTAACACATGTAATTCATCCCGTCATATTATATCCAGCACTAGACATGGTCTATAAAACATTAACTAAAACTCTTTAGTTAACCAAACAAAAAAACTGTATACACTTGTTGCCTGACTAGCTTTCAGATTTAAACTGACTTAAATTGATGCTCAGTTTCAAAATGAGGCTTCCCAGGTGGCAAGGTGTTGGCTTTAAGGTAGTGTACAAAATAAGCTTACTGAACGAGGAATGAGGATTGGTGCTACTTCACACTAACCACACCACATTATACTGAGAATGATATGACAGCAACATTGATTACTACATTGATCCATACACAGAAGTTATAATTTCTCCAGCATCTTAGCATTTGATTAGATAACTGTTAATTTTATCTAACCTCAAAATAATACTTTTAATTGCAAAAATCAAAATAAACAGTATTCATTGGACCCTTACATGTATTACAATATTGCTATTTTACTTATCTTTCATTGGGATGATTTCTTAATTGGATTTTAGCCTGTTATCTCATTATTCTGTTGACGTTCATTTGTTTCACTTGCCAACAGGGGGGGGGGGGGGGGGGGGGGGGTATGCATAATAGGGCAAACCCTCAAATCATAAAGTGATACAAGTTAACGTAGATGTAAAATATAGAAAGTATAATTAGCTAATTAGGTTTAAATCAATATCTTGATTAAAATCATCCATGGATTGTTAAAACCATAAGTTGGATTAACATTTGCACGCCATCATAAAATTGGCTATGTTCATTCTATTTGACGTTTTTCTATACAAAAATAGACTTTAATTATGCAAAGTCTGGTTGATAACATTCTAACTCCAACATTTTTACTTGAAACTTATTTCAGTTTAAATTTGTTCGCTTAATATAATTGTCTATGTGTCATTTAAACCAATTTATCAATTATACTAGCAGTTTAAATTTTAAACTACAAATCATTCTATATATTAAATATCAATAAATAGTATTAAAGTTATTCAGTCTGATATTCAAGTTATAAACTCAAAAGTTACAAACTGGTATTTTGAGTGTAAAATGTTGCAGAAATGTATCTACCACGAATATATATCTCCTAATTAGCATCCACAAGTTAGTAACTTGGATATACGACTTAGTAACTTGGAGATACCATTTAGATTACTTTTTCATACAACTTAAGTACATTTTACTTGTAAGTAAACCCGTTATAAATTGTATTTATGATATACTTCTTATATTTTCAGATTAGGAGCAGAAATACATTGACCACATTTTTACACCACTCTTTACAGCAATGGCGAAGGAAAATAAAAGTACACATAAAATGCTGCAAAAGAATGCATCAATTTTCTTGGAAGAGGTTTTGAAGCTCTTAAGGCAAACAGTTGATGAACATCTGAGACACTTTGACTTAAAAGTCATGTATTGGTATCAAAGACCACAATTTGTGCGCCTAAAGGTGAATAATAAAACATAGAAAAAAACTGCAAGTCTGATGCACCCATGCACCATGGTTTCTTAAAAAGACAGCTACAAAGTCCACAAGTGGCAATGCTCAGGACCTGTCTCACTATGACCCTGGCTGTTGAATGGGACATGAGCTCATAATTTTGACTTTGACAAAAGATGGAGCATCAATTTTAATTTCGAGTGCAAGTGTATGTGAACAATAGAATATCTAATTCAAAATGACAGGAAAGCTACAAATCCAGGTACATTTCCAAATGAAGAAAAAGAAATCAGATTTTCAGAACAACCTATTTTCATGATGTATTAAAGCAGCTGTTTTAGTACAGCAATCTTGTGCAATATAAGTAATATAAGTAATGGCACAAGTTAGAACTGTATTTTATAGTCACACTGTAAGCTGACTGATGTCCCAGAGTGAAATTGTTGAAATTTCATCTTTTTGTGAACCTTTCGCGGATACCTCACAACCTGACACAGAAACTCACAAAAGGATGTACTGTCAAAGCTGCAAGTGTCAACACAGCATATTGCATGGTCTCTATATCATACTATATCTATATCATCAACTTACATCTTTCAAATAAATTTCAAATAGAGAAGCAGTGGCCACCAAGAAAGTATTTTTATGTTTATATGTCAGGTTTACAAGTACAAACCTAAACTTTAGCCTCTACACCCTGTTCCTTGTACAAGCTCCATATTTTATTGCCTTAGCCCTTATCTCATTGATGTTGTTAAATTTAAATTATATCTGAAACCTGGTAGTGCAAATATGATTCTAAGCAAATATTATCTCACCAGAGTAAATCATGTTTCGTGTAGAGTTGGTGATGGGTCATTAAACTGAGTGATAATAGGAGATCGTGAGCA
The DNA here is from genome assembly GCA_964017235.1 of Sabellastarte sp. h YS-2021. Classification (NCBI taxonomy): domain Eukaryota; kingdom Metazoa; phylum Annelida; class Polychaeta; order Sabellida; family Sabellidae; genus Sabellastarte; species Sabellastarte sp. h YS-2021. Next base: position 66,065,406 of record OZ024938.1, read on the forward strand.
AGTTTGTAAATATTTGTTCAAATTAGGGAATTTTTCAACTTATGCTAAATTTGTACAGCAATTGGCTTACAGAAATATACAGAAATCACAAGACATCATGAAACATGACAGGTAGACCTTGTAGTAAGTTTAGGTCACCCTAGATTAAGTGTGGGGTAAATACAATAAAAAAATGTGTCACTCCCCTTTTTTGGGTAAACAAAAGTTTATAGAAAGAGATCTTTGAATGATGCCTTATCAAATGCAAAACATCGTGACAAGAACAAGACTTAGTAAACCAGCTAGAAAAGCTATTGCAAGCAACACAACCTTTGGTTTGAATCAACAACATCTCAAAATTTAAAGTTTGAATACAACACTAAGTACACATTTTATATAAGGGAATTTCTATCACAAAATAGAACTCATTTGTGTTTAAATCATGCATTGTATCATCTTTTTGTTTCATCTGACAAATCCTTCTTCCGGATCAGTGCCTGGTTTACCATCTACGATAATGACAGATTGTGGATCACAGTATAAATGGAAATATAGCCTTACTTACTTCCATCTGAATGGCACGACATGGATTAACACATAAATCTAATCTTGGTGCCCACTGATACTTTGGGATCAGAAATGTCAATCAAGAGTGTATCTTTTAAAGTTTACATGTGTTTAATCCTAAATCAAAATGCATCTGGAATGTCTTGGGAGATAAGCCTGTTTATATAGTATCCAAAAGGAATGAGTGATCCTTGGTGGGATGTCATTGGAATAAAATCAGGCTTCAGGCCTTATTGCCCACGTGACCAGTGCTTACAGAAGACTTCTGTGAAATGTAACCAAGTCAGAGTATTTCTACTCTCTGCAGAGGAGGCTGAGTCTGTGGCTGAAGTTACTTCTCCCCAACTAATTTCTTGTCCACAAGTTCAATCTGTATGAACTGGGCGATTATCGATCTCCAGACCTCCTGCTCCAAAGTCTAACATCAAAACCACTGGGCCATGAAGACAAGTACTACTATACAATGCTTCAAAACCTATTGGCTGCTTCATATGGATATAAAATGGATAAAACAATTCTGCCTGGAATCAGAGGTTATCTGCAAGACAGACAAACAGAATTCAAGGTAAGTGAGTTTGTAGAATTAGAAAATGTGTGTTTTATTATTTTATATCTAGTTAGCTTATAAATGCAAGTTACAAAGTCAGCAATGGTTAAGGAATTTATTTTTCTCTTATATATTTTCTGTATTTATGTACGGATATGACAATACAGTGTAGAATGTAGTTTAAATATTTACAAGAATGCATTATGGCCCCCCATAGATAAGTGTGTGTATTTATGTCTGTTAAATTCCATACATGTGTTACTACAACGTCCACTTATAGATCACATAGATTATACGAGGGCATTATGATGCCCAGGACAAATCATTAAGGCACGTGTTTAGTAGAATCTTAATGCAACAGCAACATGGCAAACATAAGTAAAGTAAATTGTAATTGGAATAAAGTGCCATTACTGAAATGTAGGTCATAAGCGGTTATAAGCTCTTGTAAGACACCCAGACTCCCTACTAAAGATTTTAATGTACTATTTTGGCATTAAATGTTTAACTGAATGACTGGACATCTGGGAACTGACCACTCTGTATTTGAAGGGCCACTGCAACCAAAAAGTTATTTTCTCAGTATATGTTCATCAACCTACATAGTACCCAACACAGTAGATAAATATTCACATTATCACTTAGAAAGCCACAAAAAACGCTTTTGTTGAGCTTTCCTGCAGAAATCTGCATTACTGAACATTTGACCTCTGGATCACGTGTACACATGTCATCACATGAACACAACAAATCTCTGGTACACACACATCAGTACAAAAACAGTGTATGTGTAGTATTTTGAAGTCTAAAAAAGCTTTTGTTATCTTAATTACAAAGCATTTATAGCATCATTTTTGTATTATCTTTATGTTTAGCATCTGCAATACACAGGCCAGTGTTTTAATTGGATTTCTGCTGTTTTGTTTCTGAATCAAGTAATTACTACTTCAATTTTTAAAAATGTTAAAAATGACTTTAAAAATCTCACAATCTCATAATAAAATTATTTCTTTCTTAGTGCAAAAGAATTATTGAATCAGAATAAATTATAAAATGCATGTATGGTAAGTATTTGGTGTGTGTTTGTAGAAATAAGATAGGTCCTTATTTGTGTACAACAACTTATGAAAACAACAATGTCAATCTTTTATGTAGCTTACGTTTCGCCAATTCCTGTCATTATTTTTCTGCATACAACAGAAACCTTTTGCAGCTAAAAGTTATTGTTTTATTTGTGGATAAATTTCAATATGATGTATAATTACAACAAGGAAACTATTGCTTCTACATATCTAAGAACACAGCTGTGCATTGAAGCATTTGTTTATAATTTTAGACGAAAGAGAAGAATGCCTGAAAGGTGTTTAGCTACTAACTGTGGGAATACACATAAAAATAATGTTTCATTGTATTCAAATGTCTATGCAAAAAATCATATTTTACCGAAGAAATTGATAACCATAGTTCTTGATCTGTAATAAAACAGACACTTTTCTTATAACTAGACATTAATTAAATAAAATATGTCTCTTATTAACTCAAACATCAGCTTTACATTAAAACACATTTATTGCAAATGAACAGTACTAGAACAGTGTCTTCAGTGTTTATAATTTACAATTTAAGTCCCTGTATATTTCAGTTTTCCATATTTTCATGGGATTTGTGGCTGGGGCAAGTACCATGAGTACCTGCACCTGTCTTGACTTCACATGTGGCTTATTTGACTAAAACTCTTGGCTATTTCACAAAATGGGGAATTTAATGGATTGGAACTCACATATGCTTGTGTCTTTATTCATAAAATATCTTTAAAAGAAATAAAATTATTAATAAAGTCAGAGCACTGAAAAGGGCAGCTGAAAGATGAATTGTAATTGACAGCCACATATTTGGAACATAAGCTTACAAGCAATGATCTCACAATTAATTAAAACAGTCAGTCCCTTTAGATTAAAGAAAGCTATTGTAATAATGCTGGGATATTATGAATATCATGAAAAGAAAACATCTCACAGCTTGTTTGTTTTTTTATGTAAAATTTTTTGTAAATTTCACCCACAGAATGTTAATGTCTAAAAAAATGTGTCGATGTAAAATAGTGTCAATTTGAAGTTTTCATATTTGTGGATATTTAAATCCAACAAAGTCAGAAGAATTAAATTTTTGCCTAATGACAGCTATGACACATGAAGGGAGAGGGATTCTCATGTTTATTTTCCTAGATATGCCCAGCACCATCTTACAAAAATGTATGTATGCAGTATATCTAATATTATATTCCCATCAATTTGTATTTCATGAAAAATAGTGACAATGGGCATGAAACATTTCTGGGAGTAAGTTAATAATAAATTATATTTAGATGAAAGTATGTATATGGCTTTCATTTGATATGCCAACTTAATAACTTGTTACAATATTTGATTATGTTAATGTTTTATAAAACAATTCTTAATAACTGCTGTAATTACAAGAATATCAACTTCTATGAGTTTAAACATGCACACATTTATATATCACATGAAAATGTCCTGACAGAACTTAAACTCTTATGAAAGAATTTGAAATCTTTTGACAGAATTTCCTATTCTTTGTATTGCAGTGGTTTAGAAGAATATTAAGTTCAGTTAGCAGAATTTAGACAGAATTTGTAATTATCCTCAGCAAAATCAAATTAGAGGTCCAAATTTTAGATTACTTTGAAGAATTACAATTATTCCCTCTTTTTTCATTACCTAATACTAATTTTCTTTTTATCAAGTTAACCATAGTAGTTCAACGGAAACATACCTAGCCATGGTTTTAATTTTGATGTCAGATATTCTCATGTTTTTGGTATAATATGTTACATGCCATTTTGACCCCATCTGCCATTTAAAACGGCAGTCTGCCGTTTTAAACAGCAGGCTCCCATTTTAAATGGCCCAGCCAAATAGATAACAGGAATACATACTTCATATGATAGTATGCAATATTGACATAAGCACCAACTGACTTTTGTATGTCATCCAGCCTTAATTCAAGAGAACAACCATTCTACTGCTTGATGTAATTGCAATTAACAGCCCTCCTTTGTACATTACTTATTTATACACATTTGCATTTCATTAAAGTTGTCCTGAGGAAAAAACTCACTGCTATGGTGTTTGAAGTACACACATTCTAAATGTTTGAAATTCATCCTTTTGATTATTGACATGTGATTTGTACATCAAATCTTATAAACTGATTATCTTTCCCTGTGAACTAATCCACAGAAAAGGGTATGGCTTCCACAAATTCAATCCATTATGTTAAATCCAACCTACATATTAGACAATACATCAGAAAGTAATCCTACATGAAAAGAATAGCTTTCTACTGGCTAATCTTTTCATAACAGTGTGGAAGTCATCCAAATTGCATTGATTTGTTAACTATTATTCAAGTGATCACTTAATTGGATTTGTCCCTATTGTTAGGATATTACAAAATTAGCTATGACTGAAACTATGATTGACTTCATAGTGTTAAAGCTGTTTGAATGCTTTTTATAAATTCGTAATTACTATATATTGATATAATTGCTATTTAATATTTCACTTTTAAATTTTAAGCTTAAATGACTAATAATGGATAGAAAAGAAATCAAATAATTGTCATGAAACATTAAACTTGTATCCCACAGAAGACAAACAATAATTCAATAGTTAACAAAGTAATAGCTAGAAAAAGAGTTAAATGGCTCAGCCATTTACAACCCTTATTTAAACCTAGTGAATGTAAATGCAGAGCCTGCCATTTAGAAAGGCGGGGCCCCACCGCTTTAAACATCTTGGGGGTCAAAACAGCAGTGAACATAATGTACACAAGTTTTATGAGCAAACGGTGTTTCTAAAAACTTTACAAAACCAAGCTTTGAAGTGATGTTTGATCAAAGATATATATAATGGCAAGGATTATTTATATGACTATAATTTTTTTTCATTATAAATTGCAATGGTGCCATCTAAGTAATTATTATTAGACTAAAAATTCTGGAAAGAAATTATATTGAGTAAAACAATACAATTTTTTAAAAACTGCTATATACAAGCCCAGGTTTGAAATTATTAGCCCCCCTATATGACTTTGTATATGGATAAAATCAAAATAATCTTGAGTTTGCATAACATTCAATATTTATAGTTTAAATATAACTGATATAACACCCATTGATATCATTTATATTCATATCTTCATTTTCAGTAATACTGTCATCATTAGACAAAAAGGATTGAAATGTATAAAAGCACAATGCTTACTTTATAATTACTGCTGTTATAATCACTAAAATTTGATTTATTTTCACTAGTACCAACTGTGCATTTTCAACACCAGAAAACATAATTAGATTTTAAACACCAGGAAATAACTAAAATAATACTGTAGTGTTACAGTGTGTTTTTGTAGAAGTGAACATTTCTGACCATCATATGACGTAGTAGTACGCACAAACTTGGGACTTCTGGCCTGGATTTTATTTCCTCCAAGAGGGAGAGAAATTTGAGTGATAAAAAAAAGTCAAAATAGTGAGATAAACATTGCCGTGGTGCAACTGGGAGAAGTGTAAGTGCTTTTGTGTGGGGATATACTTACCATACCAATAATAAAAGTGGTATGTTAAATTTGGGACTACAGGCTCTTTAACAGTAGATAAAGAAGTTTTTAAGTGAGCAGTACTGGGAAAGTACGCATCCATTTCTGCACAAAATTCTACACTGCACCTCCGGTAGCTTGAACCTGAAACCTTTATCAGTAGATCAGCAAGTTGTTATTGGGTTGCAATTTCGAAAGTAAGCATTTATTCTACATTTAATCCTAACCATAACTGTCTTTATATTTTTGTCCAGTTTTATAAACCTTATGCACTCCCCTATATAAAAGAATGTAAACACTCAATGTTATTGTAAACACACCCCACTGCAAGTGTTGTGGTAGTACCTTGTGTTTGTATGTGATGAGAGTTTTGTTCAGTGTTGTGTAATGTATTACTACTGTTAATTTACAAAACATTTTAAGCTGTATTATAGACCTTACATTTTTTAAAAACTATACTCAGATAAATCTTAAAGCATACATTGCAAACAACATACTTGGACAACAGTTGTTGCATGCACTAGGTGTAAAAGAAATACTTTTTGTAAAGAACTAGGGAAATTTCAAAACTGTCTTTAATCTTTTTATGACAAGTGCAGAATAGATGAGAACTAGGCCAACACTTTATTGATGAAATGGAACTCTTGTTTGATTCTATTTTTTTGCAAATTGTCAAATTATGTCAAAGCTTATATCTTTATATATTTTAGAACAAAAGTGATTGCAAAGTTTTCATGATTAAAATCACACGTTCTGAGTGTAATAGATGTTCATAGTAAAAATGTTAATTCACCCTGCAATTGAAGTATCTAACCATAGTTGAATTAAGAAAGTTTTCTTATTGCAGTAATGTGTTGATTATTTTACTTATCTTTGAAAACTTTATTTGCTGTCTACCATTTAATGTTAATCTTGTGTGGAATGTTGAACATCAAATGGTTTGACAAGAAACAATATGTGTGTTTAGTTTAATATTTGGTACAAAAAACACAGGTTCAATGGGTGTATTTGAAGATTTTGCGTAGCTTATTCTTTGTATTTTCTTTTGTAATAAATAGATATATTACATAAGTGCCTTGTATAGAACACTGGATATAAGGCCAGGACACAAATCATAATTGACTTTTCCATGTTACCACAAAGACAAAGCTACTTCTGTCACAAAATCTTGTTTTTTAATTTTTTTTGCTACATCAAAACCTAATGTACATCAAAATTTGAACTATTTTTACTGCAAATTTAATGGATTGTTTTATCAATCAAAATGAAATATTATAAATAATCAACTTTGAACTTAAAAGGGCTAAAATCGGGTTTTCTTAAAATTAAAATGTATTAAGTGTCTACAGATAGATTGTTAAAATATGTTATTCACCTACTTAGAGGGCCACAGTGGTGTTGTGGTAACACACTTGCCTCCCACCTATGAGGTCTACAGTTCAAACCCCAGACCCTATGTGGCAAAGTTTGTAGCTGCTTACTGATGGTCGGCAGTTTACAGTACACAATTTTGACCAATTGCATGAACTGGTTTCATCTGCCCATAGAACTACCCATCAAGATATAACCTATACAGTGTTGAAAGTGACAATAAAACTCAATTAAATAAATAAATAAATCTACAGATAGATTCATGGCTATGTCTATACATTATATTTTGAATTAATGTCAAATACAGTGTCATATTGTATCTTTACCATAAATAATGAACATGTTTATTACACATTTCCAACCTTGAAGCAAAGTTCATTCAAAACCATTGATATTCGTAATGGACTCATGTTTACCACATCAGTCCCCTAAATATGGAAATTGATGCCTAATATAATTAGAGAATAATTGATATATCTCATTGTAGCTACTTTTTTATCTAATCAATAAAATTTGTTGCCCTTATTTTCATCTAATAAATTCTAAGATGCAAGACTTCTGATTACCACTTAGCGAAAAGTCACAATGATGGAAAGGTCTTGTTACCTTCTGAGTTATACACTGGCCATATCCACTTTTATGTGTCAGGTGTCACCAAAGTGTGAGCTCCTAAACTTTTGTAATCTTCCATATCACCAAGTGTAAACAGTCCAGGATTTTAAAAAATTACTTACAGAATTTTAGTTGTGCCGAGCAAGTTTTGTACTGATATGGATTCATTAATTTTACATGGAACAATAGCACTTGAAGACTATCTGCCAAGGCTCAGCACCTCTAATATTGATTAGAGGAATTTAATGATAAAATCCTTGAATTCATGTATCCAGAGGACCCTCAAACTGGAATCACCTGTGCCATTGTCAACATGTTTTTCAAAATGTGTTTTTTTTCCAACAAAAGTATATCCGGGCATAATTGTTTTGAGTTATCTTGCAAACATACAAAGTCATGCTGCTACAGATATATCCTCAATAAATTCTTTAGTTTTCTCTGGTGACAAGGATTTTAACAATATAGCATAAAGCTTTATTTCTTTCCAAATTATCATAAATATTCCCCTAAACATGGTAGAACCTTAGGAAACTTTGAAGACACTTAATGTGCTATTACTTAAAATATATTTCCTTACATTTTCAAAGCACAAATTCCATTTTCAAGATTTATACACAGAAACTTAAACTTCATATAATACATAACTAAAATCATCACACTAGGAGCTAGAAACTGCTGAAGTAATTAATGTAGAGAAACACTCAAATCTAACAACACCTGACACTACAGAATACACAGAATAGAATAGTTGTTGTACAAAACTGAGATTTTAATTACCTCTGGATACTCTGGGATGATTATGTAAGCAAGGGATGCTGGTGTGGTGTACCTAATTAAAACAGACAGAGATAATAAGTAAAGAAATGGACAAATACACAGACAAAGCTTTGGTTGTGATGCTTACACTTGGCTTGTGTGTGTATGAATACTACCATAACAAATCCCAGCAAGTGTGTGGGTTGTTGTGTTTACAAATGGGCTTGTATGCATAAGGTCTATAATCTTATCACCATCGTGTTCAGTTTAAAAAGCTGAACTCTACCTTAATTATATTTTTAAGTGATGTTGTCAGTTGTATAACTTGAAACTAAAGTGGCAGAATATGTTTGATATCTCAATACACGTTAATACACAACTGATAGTTCTTTTATGGGTGACAAATGACATGTAAATAAGGAGAAATCTACCATATTTAAGTTGCTCATAGTTTAATTCTTAAAGTTCGTTCTAATGTCGCTTTCAATACTGTAAAGGGCATATCATGGTGATTTTTTTGTGGGCAGAGGAAACCAGTACACACAGTTAATCAAGGCTCTGTATTGTAAACTGATGAGCATCAGAAAGAAAACACGAACTTTCCCACATAAGGTCCGGGGTTTGAACCACCGACCTCAGAGGTGGGAGATGAGGGTATGATGACCTCGCCACCATGGGCCCAAGTTGCAGATAATGGTTTGCACAAAATGAACAAAGGCATAAATATAAGATCCAAGTATCAGTCCCAGATCAGTAAGATCATAACAAGATCATATTCAATGTTTGGAGCATTTATTAACACCATAGCCACACTTAATGTAACACACTTTAAGCTAACCCTAATCTCAATTCTGAATGGTCTGTCGAGAGCTAAGGCCATCCTAGATTATGATGCTATATTAGTGTCTACTACTGGTTAGTTGGCCACAGTTTAAATTCGCCCTAACTGATTGCTGCTGAATCTTTTTAATACATAAGGCTATCTTAAATTGTGGGTTTATGTGAATTTATACCACTGGTTATTTCTACCAACGGGGGGCCACGGTGGCAAAGTGGTAACACTCTCGCCTCCCACCTCTGAGCCTGGGTTCGATGCCCGCATGGTCTCAAGTGGGAAAGCTGGTAGTTGCTTGCCGTTGGTCGTCAGTTTACAGTACAGAACCCTAACAAACTGTATGTACTGGTTTCCTCTGCCCTTCCAACTACCCGTCGTGATATGACCTGTACAGTGTTGAAAGCGACGTAAAACCCCAAATAAATAAATAAATTTCTACCAACGTATTTACATAAGTCTTTGCATGTTAGTAATGGTTGAATGCTGGCCAAAGGTCAAACGTAAGTTGAGGAGTTGCTGGAATCAAGTATTTATCATCTCAAATTGACTGACTGCAAAGAAAAATATCATCAGCTATTGCTACCATTGCCGACATATATAGTTGTAAATCCCTCAATGATAGTAATACACTCACTCCATAATTTTAATACCCTACAACAATGCATAACATATTTTACTAAGACTTCCTTAATAGTAAGGACTAAATAAGTAGATGATATTTGAGAATTCAAGGTTATGAAATGCTTACCAAATCGGCTTTGTGTTATAGAAGGTGACATTGTGACATTGTCTGTAGTGGTATCACAAGATGAAATATGTGTACATTATGACTTTATACCTTTACTGTTTTGTCACAGAATAGTTGTGTGCATTATACATTCATAAATGAAATTCAAAAATAACATGTTGATCTGTGTGTTTTAGTATTTCAAATGTAAATAAATAAAATTAATATACATACATAAAAATAGCAATTGAAAATAGCATCCAAGTCTACCGCTATGGAGTTGTAACTCTTACAAAATCTTGTAGGTGTACAATTTTAGAGTATTTTCAATAGTTAGAGTCAACAATAACTCTAACAAACTGCCATCTGAGAAATAACCCTTCACCCATTGATTTGGCTCTCTTGATTAATAACTTATTTGAATACGCCATCTTTGAGAAAATGCATTGACAATTTGGTCTTACAACATCCTTAATGTGGCAATATATGCTTATCCCAATTTGTATGAAGATGTTTTTAACAGTTAGTCGTGTTGTTTTTGTTGGAAATGTACTATATTCTAAGGACATTTTAAGGCTATTTAAATGTGATAGAAGACTTTGAATGAACAATGCACAGGGAATGTATAGGTGTTCACTGTATTTTTAACCTATCAAGCAAGGTTAACAGGTACATTTTTTGTGCGTAACATGCACATTTGCCATCTGTGAGCCAATGAAACTGATAATCTTATACTGATATCTGCTTAACAATAAAACAAATTGTAACTCTATTTTAATCAATAATACTCAGGGCTATAGATTATGTATAAGTCAGTATGCCTAGGCATTACATAGTGTAAGTATAATGTCTTATGTCTAATTATCATCAATTTGTGACTGAAATAGTTAATGATAAAATAACATTGAAAAGATTGTAGGAGTTTTGTTGTAGTAGTATAGGAGACTATTTGGTCACGCAAGGGGGATTGTAGTCACACAATCTACGTGGTCCCTGTGGGGGGGTTGTATAGATTTTTGTGACCAGCAGTCACGGCCCATCTGTGTGAGGAGGGGGGATATGGGGGAGTTGGGGGGTTTACTTAATGCCAGGGGTGTTAATTATCTGTGAAAATTAGGTTGAAATGGAATACATTTATTGGAATGAAGTACATAAAATATTCATAGCATCACTAACAACTATACAACATTTAAAGCTACATTAAATAAAATCATGCAAATAGCTAAAGGTAAAATAAAAAAACAGCAAACATCCAAGAACCTTTAAAAACTAGTAAACAACTGGAATATTTAAGCATCTACATATTTATAGCAACAAATAAGGGACATTTTACAGCTATATACAGATCTATGATAACACTAAAGAAATAAAACACACTTAGGACATACAAATTTGTAAGGTATAAGGACAAAACATGCAAACAACAAGGATTATTTAATCATCTACACATTCATAGCAACAAATAAGGGACATTTAAAACTACAAATTTATCATAAATATGAAACATCCAAAATAGTTCAGACATTTAAACCCGTAAAAATTTGTAAGGACATTTAAAAATGAAATAGTCATGAAAGGTAAAAGGATTATATAGTCCATTAACCGCTGAATGACTCTAGTGTTTGCTACTTTTCATATTTTCAAAATAAAAGCATCATAAAAAATCCTGGATTTCCATTGGGGTGACTATAATTCCAGCAACTATAATTCCAGCAATCCGATTGGCGTGACCAAACAGCCAACTGAGTTCAAATCACGGGACATCTGTGCAAGGAGGGATATGGGGGGAGGTGGGGTTTACTTGATGCAGGGGTGATAATTATCTGTGAAAATTAGGTTGAAATGGAATACATTTATTGGAACGAAGTATATAAAATATTCATAGCATCACCAACAAATAAGGGGCATGTAAAGCTATATAAAAATTGATCATGAAAGAAATTGAAACATTGAATTATTGTATTTAAATCAACAACAGGGGTCATTTAAACATCTACAAATTAAAGCTAACCAAAAAAGTACACACAAGTAATGGTCAAGCTTTTTTCCCACAATTTTTCCCCAGTTAAAGGGACCCAGTTTCACATTGGCACAGCAGCCTTTCATTAGACGTCATATATAATTCAAACCCAATCCCTTTAATTTAAACCAACCCCTGTACATTATTACCTTTATTTTAAAGTAATTACCTTATTTTAAAGTTTTCTCGGCGACTGTTATTCAATAGTACTGGAATAAGTAAGAATCCCTCTAATATACCAAAGTCCCAAAAATTTAAATATCATATACTAGAGTCCAATGGAAAGGCTATTATCCCCTATCATTTGAAAAGCATGTGACTATTCTCACAGATGGTCATTCCACAATACAAAATGGGTTTAATGATCTGGAAAAAAGTGTGGGGTAATAAATGTATAATTTTCAAATGCTCATAACTTTTTGAGGAATAGTCCGATTTTAAAAATTAAAAAAGCGTCTTAATCAGTGAGTCCAGACGAACGTGTTGATATGAAACACGCTCCTGTTAAACCATTGATAAAAATTTGAAAAAAATATTCATTAATTATGTTAAGAGACACATAATTTGCATTTTTTAAAACGGCCCCAACTCTGCGAGGGATAGTCGGATTTTAAAAATTCGAAAAAGCGTCTTAATCAGTGAGTCCCGGCGAACGTTTTGATATCAAACTTAACCTTATATGAGAAATAACGGGAAATTTTAACTATACCAAAGCGTTCATTATGATATAACACAATGTGCGCACATTTAACGCATGTGACCCTCACAATACGCATATGTAACACATGTAACACAATGTGCACCGCACATGTAACACAATGTGCGCACATTTAACACATGTGACCCTCACAAACCACACATGTAACACAATGTGCACCGCACATGTAACACAATGTGCGCACATGTGACCCTCACAAACCGCACATGTAACAAAATGTGCACCGCACATGTAACACAATGTGCGCACATGTAACACAATGTGCACCGCACATGTAACACAATGTGCGCACATGTGACCCTCACAAACTGCACATGTAACACAATGTGCGCACATGTAACACAATGTGCGCACATGTAACTCTCACAAACTGCACATGTAACACAATGTGCACCGCACATGTAACACAATGTGCGCACATGTGACCAAATAGTCTCCTATACTACTACTAGTATAGGAGACTATTTGGTCACGCAAGGGGGATTGTAGTCACACAATCTACGTGGTCCCTGTGGGGGGGTTGTATAGATTTTTGTGCGCACATGTGACCCTCACAAACTGCACATGTAACACAATGTGCACCGCACATGTAACACAATGTGCGCACATGTGACCAAATAGTCTCCTATACTACTACTAGTATAGGAGACTATTTGGTCACGCAAGGGGGATTGTAGTCACACAATCTACGTGGTCCCTGTGGGGGGGTTGTATAGATTTTTGTGACCAGCAGTCACGGCCCATCTGTGTGAGGAGGGGGGATATGGGGGGAGGTGGGGTTTACTTGATGCAGGGGTGATAATTATCTGTGAAAATTAGGTTGAAATGGAATACATTTATTGGAACGAAGTATATAAAATATTCATAGCATCACCAACAAATAAGGGGCATGTAAAGCTATATAAAAATTGATCATGAAAGAAATTGAAACATTGAATTATTGTATTTAAATCAACAACAGGGGTCATTTAAACATCTACAAATTAAAGCTAACCAAAAAAGTACACACAAGTAATGGTCAAGCTTTTTTCCCACAATTTTTCCCCAGTTAAAGGGACCCAGTTTCACATTGGCACAGCAGCCTTTCATTAGACGTCATATATAATTCAAACCCAATCCCTTTAATTTAAACCAACCCCTGTACATTATTACCTTTATTTTAAAGTAATTACCTTATTTTAAAGTTTTCTCGGCGACTGTTATTCAATAGTACTGGAATAAGTAAGAATCCCTCTAATATACCAAAGTCCCAAAAATTTAAATATCATATACTAGAGTCCAATGGAAAGGCTATTATCCCCTATCATTTGAAAAGCATGTGACTATTCTCACAGATGGTCATTCCACAATACAAAATGGGTTTAATGATCTGGAAAAAAGTGTGGGGTAATAAATGTATAATTTTCAAATGCTCATAACTTTTTGAGGAATAGTCCGATTTTAAAAATTAAAAAAGCGTCTTAATCAGTGAGTCCAGACGAACGTGTTGATATGAAACACGCTCCTGTTAAACCATTGATAAAAATTTGAAAAAAATATTCATTAATTATGTTAAGAGACACATAATTTGCATTTTTTAAAACGGCCCCAACTCTGCGAGGGATAGTCGGATTTTAAAAATTCGAAAAAGCGTCTTAATCAGTGAGTCCCGGCGAACGTTTTGATATCAAACTTAACCTTATATGAGAAATAACGGGAAATTTTAACTATACCAAAGCGTTCATTATGATATAACACAATGTGCGCACATTTAACGCATGTGACCCTCACAATACGCATATGTAACACATGTAACACAATGTGCACCGCACATGTAACACAATGTGCGCACATGTAACACAATGTGCACCGCACATGTAACACAATGTGCGCACATGTGACCCTCACAAACTGCACATGTAACACAATGTGCGCACATGTAACACAATGTGCGCACATGTGACCCTCACAAACCGCACATGTAACACAATGTGCACCGCACATGTAACACAATGTGCGCACATGTAACACAATGTGCACCGCACATGTAACACAATGTGCGCACATGTGACCCTCACAAACTGCACATGTAACACAATGTGCACCGCACATGTAACACAATGTGCGCACATGTAACACAATGTGCGCACATTGTGTTACATGTGCAGTTTGTGAGGGTCACATGTGCGCACATTGTGTTACATGTGCGGTGCACATTGTGTTACATGTGCGCACATTGTGTTACATGTGCGGTGCACATTGTGTTACATGTGCGCACATTGTGTTACATGTGCAGTGCACATTGTGTTACATGTGCGGTTTGTGAGGGTCACATGTGCGCACATTGTGTTACATGTGCGGTGCACATTGTGTTACATGTGTGGTTTGTGAGGGTCACATGTGTTAAATGTGCGCACATTGTGTTACATGTGCGGTGCACATTGTGTTACATGTGTTACATATGCGTATTGTGAGGGTCACATGCGTTAAATGTGCGCACATTGTGTTATATCATAATGAACGCTTTGGTATAGTTAAAATTTCCCGTTATTTCTCATATAAGGTTAAGTTTGATATCAAAACGTTCGCCGGGACTCACTGATTAAGACGCTTTTTCGAATTTTTAAAATCCGACTATCCCTTGCAGAGTTGGGGCCGTTTTAAAAAATGCAAATTATGTGTCTCTTAACATAATTAATGAATATTTTTTTCAAATTTTTATCAATGGTTTAACAGGAGCGTGTTTCATATCAACACGTTCGTCTGGACTCACTGATTAAGACGCTTTTTTAATTTTTAAAATCGGACTATTCCTCAAAAAGTTATGAGCATTTGAAAATTATACATTTATTACCCCACACTTTTTTCCAGATCATTAAACCCATTTTGTATTGTGGAATGACCATCTGTGAGAATAGTCACATGCTTTTCAAATGATAGGGGATAATAGCCTTTCCATTGGACTCTAGTATATGATATTTAAATTTTTGGGACTTTGGTATATTAGAGGGATTCTTACTTATTCCAGTACTATTGAATAACAGTCGCCGAGAAAACTTTAAAATAAGGTAATTACTTTAAAATAAAGGTAATAATGTACAGGGGTTGGTTTAAATTAAAGGGATTGGGTTTGAATTATATATGACGTCTAATGAAAGGCTGCTGTGCCAATGTGAAACTGGGTCCCTTTAACTGGGGAAAAATTGTGGGAAAAAAGCTTGACCATTACTTGTGTGTACTTTTTTGGTTAGCTTTAATTTGTAGATGTTTAAATGACCCCTGTTGTTGATTTAAATACAATAATTCAATGTTTCAATTTCTTTCATGATCAATTTTTATATAGCTTTACATGCCCCTTATTTGTTGGTGATGCTATGAATATTTTATATACTTCGTTCCAATAAATGTATTCCATTTCAACCTAATTTTCACAGATAATTATCACCCCTGCATCAAGTAAACCCCACCTCCCCCCATATCCCCCCTTGCACAGATGTCCCGTGATTTGAACTCAGTTGGCTGTTTGGTCACGCCAATCGGATTGCTGGAATTATAGTTGCTGGAATTATAGTCACCCCAATGGAAATCCAGGATTTTTTATGATGCTTTTATTTTGAAAATATGAAAAGTAGCAAACACTAGAGTCATTCAGCGGTTAATGGACTATATAATCCTTTTACCTTTCATGACTATTTCATTTTTAAATGTCCTTACAAATTTTTACGGGTTTAAATGTCTTAACTATTTTGGATGTTTCATATTTATGATAAATTTGTAGTTTTAAATGTCCCTTATTTGTTGCTATGAATGTGTAGATGATTAAATAATCCTTGTTGTTTGCATGTTTTGTCCTTATACCTTACAAATTTGTATGTCCTAATTGTGTTTTATTTCTTTAGTGTTATCATAGATCTGTATATAGCTGTAAAATGTCCCTTATTTGATGCTATAAATATGTAGATGCTTAAATATTCCAGTTGTTTACTAGTTTTTAAAGGTTCTTGGATGTTTGCTGTTTTTTTATTTTACCTTTAGCTGTTTGCATGATTTTATTTAATGTAGCTTTAAATGTTGTATAGTTGTTAGTGATGCTATGAATATTTTATGTACTTCATTCCAATAAATGTATTCCATTCCAATCTCATTTTCACAGATAATTAACACCCCTGGCATTAAGTAAACCCCCCAACTCCCCCATATCCACCCCTCCTCACACAGATGGGCCGTGACTGCTGGTCACAAAAATCTATACAACCCCCCCACAGGGACCACGTAGATTGTGTGACTACAATCCCCCTTGCGTGACCAAATAGTCTCCTATACTACTACAATGCGTTGGATGGGATTTTTTTTAGAGTTTCTGGAATCCCATATGATAAAAGGGTCAATTTTTTTGAAGACTTCTTTATCAACTGCTTTAATAACTTTAATAACATAATGTATACTGTTTTTCATGGATTGATTCAGCTTAGTTATTGAGTCAAAGTGACTGATGCAAAATATTGATTAGTAATACAATTTTACATGATAATTTCCCAGTTCATATTGTACCTCACCCAAATCTCCAAACAAATTTCGTATAAAACCCCAAAATTAAAAAAAAATCAGAGATCAACAACAACAGGACCAAATGCATTGAAATGTTGTTGAAATGAACTTTTGGTTTGTGAGCGGAGGAGCTGTAAAAAGGAATATAATATTACAGCATCTCCTTGGGTTTTTTGAGTCTGGTAGATAGCACCTTCTGTTTAGAGTTATTTATGTTCCTAGATGTTTATAAAACCCTGGCCCATTTCGAAGCGGCCAAATATTTAATCTGGATAGTTAGAGCATCATTTGTTTTCAAAACGGCCTGGCTGTTTTAAAACCTAACTGGCCAGAGTATACATATCTGGTTTAGGATTTAAAATGTTTAAGAAGTCAGTAGGCAATTAGTGAAGTGAGTAGCTGTAATACCAAAAGTTACATGCTATAGCACTCTCAAACCTGAAGAAAAACATTCCCTTTAAAACATAATTGATATTTATTTTCGGATATTTTCTAGTACACTTATTCCAAGTAACTGTTTCATAATGATTTACTTTTCAGCATTCAGTCATGTGAATTATACTCAGGATTAAAAGTCTTTTTATGTATTTTTCAGTTTACTGGTAAATTTATTTGATCGAAATAATACAGTGATTGTTGAAGTTCACTAAATAATCAAGCAGATAAAAATAAACCATTAAAGTATTGTTTTCACACAATTTAACACACCTACACCTAAAACGTCTGTGTTTTTCTAACATCATGCTAAATTCAACGACTGAATTACTTTACTGATTTGTCTGATACATTGTGGAAATTTAAGATTTTGGAGATGACCCCCGTTTTTGCGTCATTTTTCCAACCTATCAGAAGAATCAAAATGGCTGCTACTTATGTTAAATAGTTGCTCCCTTTCACTGTGAGAAGCAGTTGGCGAAAGATTTTCTTGTAACAGGACTGCTTTGGAAATATCATTCTAGGTAGGTATAAAATATTTATGTATATTAAAGTTATCACAACTGGGATATGATAAATGTGTGTATTAGTGATGTACCAGAACATATTAAAATGTAGATAATAACATCTTATGGGCCTGTTCCACCAAAGGATTAAGCCCCGATTGGGTCTGGGACCCTTAATCGTGTTCAGTCTTGGAAAAAAATGGAAAAAAATTGACCAATGGACTGCAAAACTGGATCGGTTTCAAAGTCTGGGATTAAGTACAGATCGTCCTCAGGAAGCCTCAGGACGCCTCAGGCGGCCCCAGACAGTCCCTAACTGGTCTGGGACTAAGAACAGACTAAGCCATTTTTCTGGTCGGTTTGAACCACGATCCTGTCGTACACAAACCGACTGGGTCCCAGGACGCCTCAGGCCTTCTGGGACTAAGCCCCGACTAACCCAGGATTAAGTCCCGACCCCACAAGGTGTCCTGAGGCGTCCCCAGGCGTCCCCAGACCGAGATAGCCGATTTTTGTTTTGCAATGGGACTAAGGGTCGCAGGAAGCCTGGGACTAAGAATAGAGGGTCTGGGACTAAGGGTCGGCGACTAAGGGTCGCAGGCGGCCTGGGACAGCATAGGACTGTGTAAATTTGGTCTGAGGAGGCCTGAGGAAGCCTGGGACTGGACATTTTGTTTATGGCGGGAAAAAATAATCGGTTGGGGTCGTGTGAAATATCAAACATGTTTGATATTTCTCACGGCCCCAACCGACCACAACCGACCCTTACAGGACGCCTGGGACTAAGGAAATTTTTCAAACCGACCCTCAAAAACCCTTAATCGGGAGCCTTAGTCGTGTGGTGGAACACCCACATTAATCAGTAAGCATAAAATGTGGTGTTTTTATTATGCTGTAATAATGGAAATATTAAAGCGCCTTGATTGGTTTTGTCGCAAGTAAAGGTATAGAAATTGCATTATCGCTCATTAAGAAAACATGCTTAAATGACACTCAAAGGGTTGTTGTTTTGGTTGTTTGTTTGTTTAAAGTCTATTTTGTGTAATTCCGATTGTGATCTCAAGAAAGCCACTCAGTTTTTTTTCATACAGGGGACAATATTTCCCAGTGGACAGTACTTCGCCAATTTCTGTTGTACTTCATTTAAACCTAACATCTACCATGATACTGTCAGTATCAAACTGAAGAAACTGTATAGTATAGAAAAGTGTGCAATATGTCTTGATACTTTTGTAAGATTTTAGAACTTACAGTATGCAGGATTATAAAGATTCATAAAAAAGTTTATATGTCAGTGAAAAATATGCCTAACAAACTGTATCTGACTGGTGCAAAGACCTAAATGTTCTTTAAACTGTATCTGTGGTCATTATAAATACCATTTATAACTTCATCATATACTAGAATACAATTGGAAGAAGCAATCTTTAACTTTAATTATTGTATGCAAAGTTTTTAATAGTCTTTATAACTTTTTGGGAACAGTGTAAAATATTTGGCGAAATGCTGTCCTCTTTTCAACAGCCCTAATTTTATTGCCACAGGACAAGTTCTATGGATGTATTTGTACTTATCACAAAATATATTTTAGGATGTTTCTATGGGCGAAATGCTGTCTCCCCCCGCCCCCTTGTAAAGCATGCACAAATATCTTGTTTGTATACCAGCCATGTCAAGTTGTGCTTGGTTGGAGTATAGCCTCTTCTACAGTCTTTCATATTTGTTGTTTACCACCACAATGTTTCGATACCATTCTCATAGTCCTTTTGGAAACAAGTTCTAGCAATTCATACCAATGTTTTATAAATTGTACACTCGATTTAACTCTGGCCTGTTTCACTAATGTTAGTATCATTGAAATGATAATATTCTTTCTTACAAACTTAGAAAAAAATGTCACTTTCGTCTATGATAGTGTTTTTGGCACTTCACCCCTTTGACTTCCACTGTCTCATTAAATTGTATGAGACAAAACAAACACAGCTCTGTCTTTCAGCGACTTCATAACAGGCAATTTACATTTCAGGCAAAATGGCACGTAAAAACACAAGTAACAGTGAAATAAACAAAATGGTGTCTGAACTATCTGATAAATTGTATATGCTGGAACAGAAGTTACTGTCTGAAGAAGAAAAAAAGAGGAAGCAAATGAAAGAGAAACAAATCAACCAGATGAGTTCCTATTTTGATGAAAATGATCAAAAACTGAAGCCTCCCCCATCCCAAGTCAGGTAAACTAATACATGTCAAAGGCTATGTAGCATTTTTAATTGTTTTTTTTTTATGCCAGCCGCTAAATTGAGAATTTAATATCTCTGTCATTCATAGAGGTACATCTCTGGCCTAATATAATCTAACTGTTAGTAGCACTTAATCTTCAAACTTATGGATTCTGGGGTGCAGGTGAAGACAAAGGCTTGAAACCTCTTTATTCAAAAAGGCTTTTTGGTCATAGTCATCCTTAGCTCACTAACGTCCCTGTGATGAAGGGTCAAATTTCTCTTTGAATTTATAAGTATAACTTTTACCTGCCAAAAGGAAAAGGGGCGAGATATTGTAATCACATCCATCTATTTGTCTGCCCTTGTACACAACTAACAAAGCTATAGATCCGATCAGAGTAACATTTTCACACAAGGTGAGGTCCATCTGCTGACGATCCAGCTTTGGTGTCACGTAAAATTGGTTCTCCCGGTGAAATAAGTTCCTCAAAATTGACCTTAAACCACAGATAGAAATTATACTTATGTTTTATTGTTGTGCCAAGGGTGTTTAAGAATTATATTGTACAAATATCAATTACTTACAGAAATAAGTTGAATATTATCTTAATAAATAGATATTTCAGCTGATAATACAACCATTTCTGTAGAAATGGGTAAAAAAAAAACATTTTTTTTTCTGAAAAAATTTGACAGGACACCGGATCAAGTACCCAGAGTTTGTTTTGTGATTTTCCACAGTATGCTCATGCATAACTATTCAACTGATCAAGGTTATTTTTGCACAAAAGTGGGGTCTACACATGGACCAATGATTCTGAATTAAATCTCTTGTTTTCTCTGACAATGCTTGTTTTTAATATTATCAGTCATTTGAAATTTTCCTCACATGCACAAACAAGAATCAACTATTCTAAAGTGGTATATTTTGTGATAAACACACCACAGATCCTTCAGCCTATAATAAAAGATTTTGGCTTTAATAAGAATTATTCACAGAGCCCAGAGATTGTCTGGTTAATATAAGTAGCATCAAACTACATAGCTCTCTACTGTTTGGTTGTGGCTTGGAATACAACTCAATCTCAGGGTATGTGTTTATACGAAGTAAGCTTTTGAAACAGGCAAACAAACCTACAAACTTTAAGCTTTGACCTTTGATCCAGGCATGTGAATAGAGTTGAAGTAAGTTGTGTGTAAAGTTAGTAGTTTGACTAAGCGTACACTGACTGTGAATATTTCCCATTCCAGTATCCAGAGTGTAAGACGAGGGGTACATTTCGATGGTGTAGATCATCCAGCAGCCATCCAGTTGCTCCAGAGCAAACTTCAACACCTGAAACAGCGTTGTGGAGAACTGGAATTGGAAGAAGATACAGTCACCAAAAAGATAGATGAGCTTTTCAAGCGACTGAAAGAGTTGGCAAGATTAGACCAAAAGGATGCCATTTTACAGCAGAGAAACCATGATATGCTTAAGGTATATACTAATGGTCTACATCTCTATGATATCATTCCTCTTATGATAATAATAGTAATATTATTATAATCATTTTTGTACATGTAAGAAATATCTGTGCATTCAATATATTTTAGGTACTCTTTATCCATGAAATTTGTAAATTTTGTATTAAAATGTAGCTTTTCTCAGCTATAATCTTTTGGACTCTATGTTTAACGAAAGGCTCACCTTGTAAATGGCCAAACTTCTGCGCAAAATACAGTTGAAGAGATTAGCCTTTAGTCTGCCTCTTTTCATTTGTGTTCCCCATCCCAGCCCTAAATGAGCAAGGATGGAGGGTGGGACTCATCTCAGCCCAATTTTATTGCCCCACAATAATCATATTACTGTTGGGCCCCAACTTGCGGCAGGAAGCAAGTCCAGTTGTTCCGTGTGCTAACTCACAGGGGTGAAGTATGGCAAAAACCTCGAGATGTGGATGCCATCTTGAGTTATGGCTGCACCAACTTAATACCCTAATGTCCAGCACTGGTCATTCACATGGCCTGTGATTGGTGTCATAAACTTGCACCTAGAACACACACGATTGAAACACAGTTCTGACTAAAACACATCTAATCAATATACAAGGCAAATACACAATGAACTGGCATACAAAACAGCACAGAGACAGTGCTTTCATTGCATACTTTCCCAGGATAGAAAGGATATATATATTTGACCTGTACTGAGCTATGGAGGTGTTGACTGATATGATACAGCAATGACCACAGTTTAAGCAGTACGGAGTTGAGTTCTTTATATATAACAATTGGTTGATTATTGACTCCAAAGGTGCTTTCTATCTTAACAAGTGGCTGCTAGATCAAACAAATGTTAATTCATACCAAATAAGTCTTTGAAATCCTTAAATGCAATTAAGAAACAATAGTCAGAATATAAAGTAGTTATTGTACTTCAAAGTTGGCACCTTTGTTTATTAGCATAAAATTTGGCAGTACAACTCAAGATGTGTGCCACAACTCACTCCTGCAAATGGATGCAAGGAACAACTCGAGTTGTTCCCTGCTGCAAGTTGGTGCCCAACATTACAATTTGGTACTCATTGTTAAATCCAGTCGTTTGGATGAGGGATTACAGATCAAATTATAAGATCCGGTGGTGCAATAAAATGACAGACTTCGCATAACTTTTTTAGTATTAACAATAAGCAGGTATTTTCGGGGGGAAAGTACCACAATTCTTAATGTACACTTCTTACCAAAAAGTGTGTTATACAATAATGACCAGCCATATAGTAAAGCAGATGAATATTCGATGCTGTTGTTAGTGAATTAACTCCCAACAGTAACCTAGATTCAACGATGTCTTGGCTTAATATAAAACTTAGCTGTTAAAGTGATATAAAACACAACTGTCACAACTGAAAATGTCTAAAAAATTGAAAACACTATCTGTATTGAGGTGCCTCAGGTTCTAAGTAGTGAATCTATTTTACAGTTGCAATGTCACTTTTAATTATGAGACAAATATATTTATGTGTCTTTTAGGAAGTACAGGATGGCACATGTATCATTGGACTTGCAGGATTTTCGAAATACCGACAACATCCTGGAAATGGAGGAGAGAGTATGACAGCTAAGATCTTCTACTCTAGTCCACATGGTAAGGTTACACACAGTAAAATAATTCTAAGAGCAGTCCTTAAAATAGAGTCAAAATTCCTTTCTGCACACCCAGAGAAGATAAATGGCTTAAATTCTTCAGAATATGACAAATTTAACAAAATCTTTCTATAATTCAAGGACTTAATTGGAAAGAAGGAAGAATTCCTTCTTTGCAGTAAATTTCACACTTTTACTCTGGTAAAATATTGATACATATTACATGAAATTAATGACTGTGTCACTGACCTTCAGTGCGAGATCATGAAACAAAACCAAGCCTAGAGTGTCCCTTTGTCAATAAAGGTGAAATACAGGTAGATGATTTCAGCCAGTTCTAAAAACAAGATACAGCTCACAGATTCAAACCTATGGCCATGTAAAAGTAAGTCCAAACTCACAACCATAGATGTTTCATGGCAATACCAATAAGTACAGACAAAACAATAAAATTAGAATGCACCAATGTTGGACAAAAACCAAATATAAATATCATTAGTTTACAGTGTATGAGGTAACCTTAATTGACTTAAAAATCCATTCTGAGATATTTAACTCAGATCAAACTCATTAGCTTTGTTCTTTGTAGCAGCAATTATCACTCGCTACAGAAGCAGTTACATATCTAATAGTTTACCTTTACATAATTCGCTGAAAACATACCTGGCTTAACCTGTCCCACAATAAACAATAGCAGATACAATTAATTGTTTGAGATGACTGGCCTGATGTTAATAAGGGAGTAATAACAATGTATTTTGTGTGACAATAAAGGACAAAAAAGCGAAAAGGTAGACCTTCCATGTCATTCAATATCTCAAAATGTGAATCAAATTCAGCCTTGGCCAGATACTCGATATCACATAGTACTATAGACTAAAAAATGCTTATGATACTTCTCTTTGCTGAATTGGGGGAAAATTTATGAGTGGCATAGAAAAATATGTTAAATAAAGGATCACCACTATTTATCATTGGTGTGAAGTCTATCCTGAACTGGAAGAATTGTAAATTATTAAAATCCACTAGGCCATGGAAAAGTAAAACCCTTATTTTGTGCTTTCTACAACAATTGTGGCAAATGACTTGTGTAAGATAGGTATTTGCAATTAATGTATCTCTCATTTTAGGATACAAGCTGAAGCTTTTCCTCTACCCTAATGGCATATTTGGAGAGGAGGGCTATCTGTTTGTTGAGCTAGCCATTCTGAATGGAGATTATGATAGGTTACTTCCCTGGCCATTTCGCCAGAAGGTGGGACATGAATTATAGAATTTCTATGCTTTCAGTATATTCTGTCTGGAATGATAATTGAACACATAGGAAATCAATAAAAACAGTCTATATCAAATAAGCTTCACTGATCATTTTTTATTCTGTATATTGTTTGTGTGCCAGTTTGGGCTCTGATTGAATATACAATTATATTATCACACAACAAAAAGCTTTCTTAAAGACGGGTTAGTGTTTCTGGTTGTAAAGTAAAGTTGAACAAATATCAATGCACACCACGTGAAAAGAATCTAAATTAATGTTAAATTACATGTATTATTGGATTGTTACTAATGATATATATTTCAAGAAGTCCATTGTAATGCAATGTTGCTGTTCTTTTTGTAGGTGACGATCACTATTTTGAACCAAGATGTTGGCAATGATTGGATGACAACTTTCCGACGAAATGAAGGCTATCCGAACAAACCTCCTTTCATTATGAGCAGACTTGTTTCACTCCGGGAAGTAGATGAAGCGTCAGGTTTCATCAAAGATGACACCTTCAAAATCAAATGTGAGGTGGAACAGGAGGAGGAGTTTCTAAAATGCGAAGAACTTTGAGTGTTAGATATGTCCATTTCATGGACACAATGTTTAGACAAATACCAAAAAGAACATCAAATGTATGCATTTCTTATCCCAGAATAAATATTAATGACCTTTTTCAGACACTAGGAGAGGTTTTGAAATGGCATGGCTGTTTCAAAATAATCTCACTGGTATTAAGTAGCCAGTGTTTTCAATATGGATTTAAAAGTGTATAGTATTAATTACAATGAATTTGTAGTGGCACTTATATATAAGTTACGAGTATGCTTTTTATAAAAATATTTATAATTAAATTTTAATGTCCACCTTTAAAAATCTCTACAATTGAAGAAGTGTTACAACAGTCTTAATTCTACCCAGTTTGTTCATTTTTATAATTAAAAGTCATTTCTTTAAGTCCCTAAAATAGGGGAAATCCAATCAAGTGATTAAAGAGTGACTAACAAATCATCATCAAAGGAAACAGCAACTTTTAAGAAAACACATGGTTAGGGAGGAATCTATTCCATTCATGTAAATTGTTGTAGGTGCAAAAGTTAATAGCATTTAACTTTTGTTATTGACTAACCATAAAACAACAACAAACTAATCAATATATTAAAACAACAGGCACATTCAGGGCCCAATTTAATATCATAGCTCAACTTTAGCTACTAAAGTTACTTATTGCCTACTCAGGAAATCTTTCAAATCAAGGATCTAATTGAAGATCATAGTTTGAGGAGGGGGCAATCCTACAACAGACTCTACGTCTCTAGGGGTGGTTTACAGAGTCTGGGATTGGGGACAAAAACATGTATAACATCCTAGCTTGTCTGGAGCCAGATGTCAACCTGACTTGGGGTCAGGGTGTTTTTCTTCACGACTAGAAAGGAAACTATAAGGACAAGCCATAAACCCCAAGCAGACAAGCCGTATCAGATCATGACAAGCCATAGTGACAAACCAACAAGACTGGAGCAGTGACTGATTAATTTCTTGAGTCTGGATCACAAGTCGTGATCAAAGCAAGATTATATATACCCCTTCTGGCTTTTGCAACTCATTATTTATCACTGCAAAGATGGCAGCTACACACCAAATAGACTCTCTACAGAAGCTTTTGTTGCTGGTGATTTTATTTTGTTTAATATTTTGATTTTGACCAAAAGGACAAAACAAAATCCAGAACCAACCCCTTAAATTCAGCCAGCACTTTTACCACAGCCCCACCACCTCCCAGAAGAAGAATAAAGTCACATAACTCATGGGTCATGCCCTGGATCCTTGAAAGACAAGAAAAAGGATGCTATAGCAACCTCCACGACGACTTTATACAGACTGATATCCCAGGTTGTCAGAATTTTCTCAGGATGCCAGCTGCAGTTTTGACCTAATTCAAGATTGCATCCACCACTGCATCAAGAAGGAAGCCTCCAATTTCAGGAAGCGCTTAGAAGTTTGATTGAAACTGGTAATAACAATGAGACACCTGGCAACAGGAGAAACATACGAGTCCTTACAGTATCACTGGCTAGTTGGCTGAACCACCATATGTGAATTACCTATTCACTATTGTCTGTCAGGCAAGCCTTACTGAATTCCAGATGTATTTAAGCTGTCCTATCACTCCAGAAGACTGAAAAAATATCGAGAAGTTCAGAACCAGATGGAATGTCCCCTACACTCTTAGAATACCAGAGGGGAGACACTTCGCCATGAAGAACCCAAAGAAATCAGGGATTAACTATTACAATTATAAGTGCTTCTTTTCCCTGGTGCTGTTAATCCTGGTCAACATACATTACAGATTCCTGTGGGTAGATGTTGGGTTAAGTTGATCTTCATCAGATGCACAAATATTTTATGCAGCAAGTTGAAGAAAAAATAAGGAATGGCACCTTGGGGCACTATTTTATCCTGGGTGATGACGCCTTCACCTTGATTCCATAGCTTGTTAAACCCTACAGCAGAAGACAATTCACAGAGGAAGAAAGAAAAGCAGACTACATGATATCCAGAGGCAAGATGGTTGTGGAGAATGCATTTGGAATCCTGGCAGATTCAGGGTCCTACTGGGCACAATGAAACAAAGGCAGAAGGTTGTCAGAGACATATGCTGTGGTGCCCAAGTACTGAGAACATACCAAGGCGGACTGGACAGGGCACCGACCCCAGCAGATGACATAGCAGCCAAAGCAAATGAAACAGCAGTATATGTGCCCAATGAAAACCACAGGAATTCCTTGAGGGGGGCAAAGCATCAGTGAGACCTACTAAAAGATTACTGCAGTCACCATAATCTGCTGATTGACTGATGAAGGCTGAGATACTACACTGCCAGAGATACTGCTGCAGATGGATTGCTGGTGTGTTGTATCAGAGCAGATGCTGGTCTCCATACTGTCAGTATCCGTGGATCCTCATAAAATATCGTGGGCTGAAGCTGCACTAGCACTGGCTCCTCTGTGTGGGGAATTGAAGCCTGAAGATTTGCTGAGGCCCTTTCTTCTGATGTGGCTCTTCAAGAAGCTAATTTTTGACAGAATCCAGTTCTGCATCTGTGGACTGGGTCAATTTTCCATTGCAAATCCTTTGGGATTCGAACATGTCCCACAGGTAATCCTTCCTGACCTTGTCCTTAAAGTGTTCATTATTTTGCTGTAAAGCTCCCCATGATCTTTGACAAAATCTATAATAGCCTCCTCATCTGAGTCTGTTAATTAAATGTTTGTTCCATGTCATTTGTTGAACCTTGATTAGGATTTAGATGTGCCAGCCTCTCCTCCACCATCTGTATCCATTTCACTTTCACTCCTCCCAGTTCTTGGTCTTTTTTCAGCCACTGTCTCCTCTGTCTGTGACTGTTGAGTTTTGCCCCCCCCCCCCCCGGCTTCCTCTCTGTGCCCTTCATTCCTCTGTTGTTTCTCTGCCTCCTCCTTCACTCACTGTTCTTATTCCTCCCTCCGCCTCTGTATGTCAGCAGTTGTATCTCCCAACCTAAACTCTGCAAGTGTATCTATTTTCTTCTCATTCCTTCTTGCCTTTTTATGTCCCATCTACAAGTCAAATAAAAGCAGCATTTGTAAAATCCAAAAGCATTTCAGCTAGCCAGTGCAAGTTATAGCTGTACACTAAATCCTAAGTTAATGTATAAAAAAACAAAAGCCCATTTGAACACTCAGTGCTAATCCATCAGAGTTGAAAATCCAAAGATGCATTCTGCACACCGACTCACTTTTTATAGATACAGATGGCATAACCAACAAACATGGGTCACTAAAATGATACCCTTCCCAGCTTGTCCATTACTGTAAGTGCCTTGTTGATTTCCTTTTGTGTCTTGTCTTGTTTTATTCCCGCCTTGTCCTGCTGTGAAGTTATCAACTCTGAGACCAAAGACTTAGAGACTTCCCATCCTGACGGGAGGTGATCAAGCCAGGTGGGGGTGCTAACGACAAGCCAGTTTCCTTTCAAGTAAGGTCAGTTTTGTTCTACAGCCTGTCATGGAGTGATGCCGGATACTGGCAAGTGCTTCCAGACATAAAGGGAACAATATAGAGCAAGATAGGAAGTGACGTAGAGACAAAACAAAAGATTGTTTCCAGGTGGGTGGGACCACGGTTGGGAGTCCGGTTTGATATTTTCCGGGAAACTACAACTGATCCTTAACAGTCTCTCTAAACATTGCTCCTGACAGTCAAAAAATCCTTACCGACAAGACAGCCATAGTGGAACACAACCATTAAGCATACCTGCTTAAGTCACTGTGATCAGTTTTGAAAATTGCCAAGCTGTTTCGGAACCAAGTAAGGTTTTGAAATGACCACATGATTAAATTGGACAGTAGTATAAGGACCCCGACAAACTGATACTCCACCACATTTTTGAGCGATTTGATTGGTCGAAAGGGGTCACGTGACGTCACCATGCGCATGCGCACGCTAGATTTTATTCCGCGCATGCGCGCACTAGATATTATCCCGCGCATGCGCACGCTAATTTTTAGGCAAAGAGGCTGTAGTTTGGGTTTTTGGCCATATCTCTGTGAATATTGGGCGGATTTTTGAAAGTAAGATATCGTTGGATTCGTCTTGAAGAGATCTTTCCAACCATATAAATATTTGTAGGGTTTGCTTTTTAGGAATTGTAACAACTTTAAACACAGCATTGATATTGTATTCACAATATTCAAACTATCCCACCCATAATTTGCAAACTATGTAAACATATATAACACATACATGACTGCTGTTTTAGTTTAATAGAAGTTTATATTCCTCCTCCTTTAAAGAAAAACTTATATATTCCTATTGAGCGATCTGATTGGTCGAGAGGGGTCACGTGACATAGGTGATGTCATCATGGTGGCCATGGTGACGGAAGTGACGTCATCATGCACACACACTAGATTTTATCTCGCACATGCGCACGCTAAATTTTATCTCGCATATGCGCATGCTAAGTTTTATCTCTCGCACGCTAGATTTTTTTTCCACGCATGCGCAATTCCCCTAAATTATTTTCCATGCATGTGCATGCTAAATTTTTTCCACGCATGCACAGGGCTCCTAATTTATCGGAAGTGACAGTCACAGCATATCTTTTGTGGAAGCGGTAGGAAAAATGCAAGTGTTTCCACCACCCATACCAAACATCAGATATTGGTGTGGGAAATCCAATGTTCATTGATTTACTGATAGAGTAAAATAAAACATATAAATATGTGTGTTTTTGCAACATTCATGCACTTTGTTTGTTTGTTTGTTTCACATGGATATGTCTCCTGAAAGATATCTTGCCATAATCATCTGTAAGATACTGATTTTAGCCTGTGTGACATAAAATATGGTGAAGAAAGGAGCAGCATGCATCAAACAAAATTTTAATTCTGTTTCAATAATTATGTATATAATGGTGTGATGAGGTCAAACTGTATTCATTTGACGTTTTGTCATTGAAGAAGGCACATGGATCAATTTTGTCAAAAGTCTCTCGTAAAATACACGTTTCAGATGATTATTCTCGTCTGTGTCATCTGTGCCTGTATTGTAAACTTAACTAGAAATCACGTTTTAAAAGACGTTTGGTTAACTTTGCTATCATCTTCTCTGGGCTACATTCTACCAAACCCCAGTGTAAAAAGCAGGAATGAACTCAAAGATTGAAGCATGGATGGACACTATTTATTTTGATCCAGCACACCCAGTCAGTTTTTCCGGACCGCAGAAACTCTATCACTTTGTGAGGAAAGTATACCCTTCACTTTCATTAAAGAATGTTCAGTCCTGGTTAAGTGGGAAAGAAGCTTATAGCTTACACAAACCTGTGAGAAGACGTATTAAAAGGAACAGTGTGATTGTGAAAGAAATCAATCAACAATGGGATGTGGACTTGATGGATATGACAAGAATTGCTAGTGATAACGACGGCGTTCACTTTGTCCTTCTCTGCATCGATATTTTTTCTCGTTACGTATGGGCCTACCCGTTAAAAAATAAATCTGGAGAGGAAGTGAGCAAAGCCTTTATTTCTATCTTTCAAGACAGCGTACCAAAACGTATCCGTTCTGATAAAGGCACAGAGTTTATAGGACAGAAAGTTCAGAGGGTGTTTAAAAACTTTGGGGTGCACCACTTTGTGACTCAGAATGAGGTGAAGGCGAATTATGCAGAGAGAGCCATCAAAACCATCAAGAAGAAGAAGACATAAGTTCGTCATTACCCCCGACTCTTAAGACAAAAGGCAGTGCTCTGTTAAGAAAATTGAAGACCTCATTAGAATGGAACAATAGGGGTGAAATTTTATCTGAGCATGGCAAGCCTATTCCAGGGACAAACATCACAGATTGGATTCATACTGCTGTTCGTGTGCATAGAAAACCAAAACGCTGGCCAAAAGGATGGACCTATTTTCTTCAAAGAATGGAAGAAGCCAATGTCGCACAGATATTACTAGGGTCAGGACCCCAATTTAAAGTTGAACAGGACATGGATGAGGAGGGTGATGACGATGATGTTGGTGAAGAGAAAATCAAAGATGAGTGGAGTGGACAGTGGGACAGACTATAAAAAGGGTGACACTCTCCTCTTAATCATCAGTGTCAAACCAGAGGTTGAATCATGAGCTTCTATATCACACTACCGAGTAATTCCAGTCTGAAAGACTTTCCAAAAAACACCCCTGGAGAATTTACTGTTCCTCTACCCCACCCTATTCACCTTCCAGTGGGAGAGGGGTGGGAGGTGGGCATGGCAGAAATTCAGTACACAAAATCATGGTTTAACATCCCAGAGGAGCAGGTCATCAAAGTGGGACCAAAAGAAGTGGAAATATCTGAAGGATTCTATCCTACATTAGAAGTATTGACTACAGAGCTCAACTTCCAACTCAAGAAATTCGAAGAGAAGATGCGAGCTAAAGATCAAGGAACTTTTAGCAGAGATAGACCACCACCCACCATTCGGTTTAGCACTTTCTCATTCACTAAGAAAACGAGGTTAAAAGTAAGAGAGGAAGTTACTGCTCTAGAAGACAACGAAATTCATCCTGAAGACAGTGTGACTCTATCTCCATTTTTGAGTGATATGCTTGGATTTCAGAAAACTGGTCCATATGAGATAGGCGAATACAAATCAACCTATCCTGCAGACATCATGAGTGGTCTTTACAACCTTTTTGTGTATTGCGACATTGTTCAACCCAATCTCGTAGGACATACTAAAGTACCCCTGTTGAGGATTTTGCCAGTGGAAGAGGGACATATCATCACTAAGAGTTATAACAACATTTTCTATCACCCTCTCTCTAGAGAAATCATTCATTCCATCCAAGTGCATATTAAAGAGCGACACAAACAAAACCGTTCCATTTAACACTGGGAAGTCCATCGTAACACTTCACTTTAGAAGAAGTCAAAAATGAGAAAAGAAAAATACTGTTGCGACGAAGCCACAAAAAGGCAATACATGAACTATTACAAAGAGCAAGCCGGACACGGGTTGCCAGGATTTCAGGGGACACGCTTTCAAAGAGGACACGGACTTGGTGGAATGTTTAAAGGATTGTTGCGTTTGGCCACACCTCTGCTTAAGAAAGGAGCTGTCGAGCTTGGGAAAACGGCTCTGAGGACGGGCTTGAGTGCACTGGAGGGTAATAAAAGACCACCACATCCAAGAAAACGTGTCAGTTCCAGTTCAGTCGTCAAACGAACAACATCTCACAAGAGACCAAAGAAGGATATTTTCTAGTTATCAACAATATAATTTCTAGTTAACAATCTCTAAAAATAAAAAAATGGCACTCATCCACCCTTTGTCATCAGACTGCGTTAAAAATGAGCTGGACCTCTTTTCTGTTCCATCTACACAAACTAGCATTGAAGAGGGGAGGTGGTTGGAAATGGGTCCTATTACTCCCGTTGCTAATGATTCAGACACGATTGAATTTAACATCCCTGCCTCTGTATCCGAGTACATAGACTTGAGCAGCTGTTATATACGAGTGAAAGCCAAAGTGGTGAAAGCTAGTGGAGATGCACTGACTGGACCACCCACTACAAACGCCAACCCTCCAGCTGACAATGTGGCCCCCACAAACCTTTTTCTGCACGCTCTGTTCAGTCAAGTAGATTTTTCCATGAAAAACACAGTGGTAACCACCTCAAACAATACCTACCCCTACAAAGCCTACATCGAAACTCTGCTGAGTTTTGGAGAAGAAGCCAAAGACAGTCAACTCACAGCTGCATTGTGGTACAAAGATGGAGACAATTTTCAGATGGGTGGGGACAATGGGGGATTTGTGAAAAGGAAAGCAATGGTAGCCGTCAGTAGTATGATCGATATGGCTGGGAAGTTGCACGTGGACATGATGTTTCAAGACAGATATATTTTAAATCAAGTGCCCATGAAACTGAGGCTGACCAGAAGTAAAGACGTATTCTGTCTTGACAGCCCTACTGTTGCAGCATCTTTTAAAGTCCAATTACTAGATGTGAAATTTATGTTGAGAAAAGTACAAATCAGCCCTGTGATTCAAGAAGCACATGCCAAAGCCTTAGAGGTGAGCAATGCTAAATACCCAGTGACCAGAGGCGAGTGTAAAACCATTCTCATCAGTGCTGGGACCAGGAGTGCTACAGAGGAAAACTTATACAACGGGCAACTACCCAAGCGCATTGTGGTGGGGTTTGTCACAAACAATGCCCTAAATGGAGCTTTTAATGAAAACCCTTTCCACTTTCAACATTTTGGACTGCAACACATTGGACTCACTGTAGATGGAAAACAGGTCCCCACGAAACCATTAAAGGTCGACTTTGCCAGTGGAGATTTCATCAACTGCTACCTGTCACTATTTACAGGGATGAACGCCTTCCATCAGGATAAAGGTAATGCTATCAGTCGAGAAGAATATAAGAATGGGTATTCTCTGGTGGCGTTTAATTTAACACCAGACTTAGAAGAAGCAGGAGGGCAAAAAAATCTCATTAAAAACGGTGTGGTGAGTCTGGAAGTCCACTTTAAGGCAGCCACCACCCAAGCCATCAATATTGTGGTATACGGAGAGTTTGACAACCTGGTTGAAATTGACCGTTTCCGAGAAGTGCTGTGTGACTACACTCTTTAAACTGAAATGAACACGTCAGAACTGCAAGATGTCTTGTCAGCCACCTCTCCAAGACCATGGAAGGTGGGTGTGTTTGCTAGAAAGTGTTTGTATATCTGCAACACAGACAGCTCTCACAAACCTGGAAGTCACTGGGTTGTTCTCTGCATTAACGGGAAAGGAGAAAGACTCTACTTCGATGCTTATGGACTGCCTCCAATGTACAGTGAATTTAGACAATTTCTCAAAAACTATGTGTACAACGATGTACAGCTGCAAGAACCATTTTCTACCTGTCACTATTTACAGGGATGAACGCCTTCCATCAGGATAAAGGTAATGCTATCAGTCGAGAAGAATATAAGAATGGGTATTCTCTGGTGGCGTTTAATTTAACACCAGACTTAGAAGAAGCAGGAGGGCAAAAAAATCTCATTAAAAACGGTGTGGTGAGTCTGGAAGTCCACTTTAAGGCAGCCACCACCCAAGCCATCAATATTGTGGTATACGGAGAGTTTGACAACCTGGTTGAAATTGACCGTTTCCGAGAAGTGCTGTGTGACTACACTCTTTAAACTGAAATGAACACGTCAGAACTGCAAGATGTCTTGTCAGCCACCTCTCCAAGACCATGGAAGGTGGGTGTGTTTGCTAGAAAGTGTTTGTATATCTGCAACACAGACAGCTCTCACAAACCTGGAAGTCACTGGGTTGTTCTCTGCATTAACGGGAAAGGAGAAAGACTCTACTTCGATGCTTATGGACTGCCTCCAATGTACAGTGAATTTAGACAATTTCTCAAAAACTATGTGTACAACGATGTACAGCTGCAAGAACCATTTTCTACCGTGTGTGGACATTATTGTGTGCTGTTTGCTCGATATATGTTTGCTGGATACAGTATGGAACAGATTGTTTGTAAACTGGAACCTTATACGGATGCAGACATTGAAAGAATTTCTTTGAAAAAATTAAACACTCTTTAAACACTGTGCCTTAAAATTGTATATATTGTATATAGTGTTCATAATTAAGTTTTTGTTCAAATAAAAAAAAAAGAACTACATTTTTCAGTCTTTTTATTTTGTCTTCATATATATATATATCTATATAAATGGTTACATTCCATCACTCGGGCTCATTTTGCATCTAAATGTCCATGTGTCAAGATGCAGGTGTGTCCTGAGTGCTCCAAGGCCTTTACCAGAAAGGATAATCTCCAAAGACATATTAAGTCTATTCATGGTTACACAGTAGACAATAGCAAGGGTCAAATAGAACTAAAGAATGAAGACTACATAAGTGAACGCCCAAAAGACCAAGAATTCTATCCAATCCCGAGGGAAGACCAAGATGGTTACACAGTGATAGCTCTGCCAAAAATGATTCACCCATTTACTTGTCTGGTGGCTGGCCCTATGGGTTGTGGGAAATCAACATTCTTAAAAAAACTATTAGAACTCAAAGATGACAAGATCTTCAATGCCCCCTCCAAAGTGATATGGTGCTACACTCAGTGGCAGCCTCTTTATGCCTCCATGGAAGGAGTCGACTTTCATCAGGGATTGCCAGGGGTAGAAGAGTTAGAATCATGTCTCCTTATTTTAGATGATATGATGAGCCAACTGGGGAGTGACGTGGCAGAAGTGTTTACCAGAGGAAGTCACCACAGAGATGTGTCCGTGATTGCAGTGATGCAGAATATGTTTCACCAAAGTAAATACCAACGCACCATGAGTTTGAACACCCATTATATGGTGTTGTTTAAAAATCCCAGAGATGCCAGTCAGATTCAACATTTGGCCAGACAGATGTACCCCCAAGATCCATTGTACTTGGTGGATGTCTATGACAGAGTTATGTCTCTGAGACCCTACAGTTATCTTTTTATGGACTTGAAACAAGAGACGCCAGAATATTTGAGATTGAGGGCCAACATCTTGAAAGCTGAAGAGAGATTTTATCAAAGAAAAGGACATCAAATTGTTTAATTACAATTACCATGGCTATTTCCCAAATAAATGATATAAAACTTAACTATTGTTTTACTGTACAAGTGGTGTGACACAATATATAAGATTTTCATAAAAATGTGGTGGTGGTGGAGGAGGAGGAGTGAAAATGAGGGTCAAGGGTAATATTAGGAGGAGGAGGAGGAGGAAAGAGGAGGAGGAGGAGGAGGAGGAAAGAGGAGGAGGAGGAGGAGGAAAGAGGAGGAGGAGGAGGAGGAAAGAGGAGGAGGAGGAGGAGGAAAGAGGAGGAGGAGGAGGAGGAGGAAAGAGGAGGAGGAGGAGGAAGAGGAGGGAAGAGGTGGAGGAGAAGGAAAGAGGAGGAGGAGGAGGAGGAGGAGGAGGAGGAAAGAGGAGGAGGAAAGAGGAGGAGAACAAAATAAAGATATCCACAATATGTATTTTATTAACAATAATATTCAACAACAACAACATATGTATAACAACAAAACTTTACAACAAGTTTATGTACAAGCATATACATTTTATTCAGAAAAAACATTCAAGTTTATGTACAACTTTTTACAGTTTTATTTAAACAATATCCCCACATATTGGCACCGGGATAGTCTTCACTCATGTCATATTGCTCTTGGGTTTGCCCACAACCCCAAAATGGATGCATGTGTACAAACACAAAATTGAAATCTTTCAAGGCTTGTAAGGCTTGGTCGAAATCATAATCACGAATACATCTTTCTTTGATATAAGCTATGGCAATCTCTTCTCTTTCGCTAATTGTGCAATTATCCAAAGTGAGTAAATATTCAAAGATGGAGGGATGAGATTGATCGCTGACAGGGGATAAAATATGCTTCTCATCAAAACTAAATGCTTCTTTGGAAGGTCATGGACTTAACACTAAATCTAAGGGTTTGGTATGGATGTTGTCCACCAGTTCACGTTTACAATAAAATTGGCTAAACCCGGTCTTTTCTTGTTCATAGGTAAAAATGGTATTATTGTGCACCCGGAAGCTTTTATTGGTAGATGTGGATGGAATTCCAGTTTCTAACACTTTTCGGCTGGTGGCAAGAGCATTCTGTACAAAGTTTTTGTTGATACCTTTCAGTGCAGTCTTTTCTTCCCCTTTCGCATCCTTTAGGACGTAGGTTTTGGAACACAAGGCCACCATCACTGTCCCTTCTTTTTCCAACTTAAAAAGCCCAGCTTGTCTCCTGTCGTAGGCTTTATGTTTGGCACAACACTCTCTCGGGAACCAAAAAGGATTAGGTTGCACTCGATCTAGGTGACAACTGTGGAATAACTTGTCTTCAAAATCTTGTCGTTTTTCAGGCTTGATCACATCTGTCAGGGTAGGGGCAGTAATAGCAAAGTAGGCCAAATCCGTGTCCATTTCTATGTATTCAAACTCGGACTTGTCAACGTATTCTAGTGAAAAGTCATAATACCATTCTAGCATTTTTAATTTAGCGTATTGTAAGATGGCAAATCCAATCTGAATAGGGAGGTTTAACTTTTGGTGGGATTTCATCAATTCTATTTCTGCAAAATCGTCTCCAAGATCTTCTATTTTCTTGAAAGTGGGCAGGTTTACTTTCAGTGCAATATCCCTGTTTCCTTTGACGTATTCTACTTTTTGATGTTTTTCCTGGTCCATGATCATGGACCCATAAGCAGAGTTGCCCAGTAATTTCATAGTGTCCCCCAAAAGCAAGTGGTCTGGTGAGACGTCTCCTTTGCGTCTGGCTTCACTGACTTTCTCTCTGAACTCTTTAAAAGAGGCTTGGGGAGAAAACTCAATGACTTGATAGACTTCTGTCACTTCCAAACCGTGGTCTATGTACCATTTGAGTAGTGGGGTCAGCAGCAAGATCTTTTTCGCTTTCATGCCTCCTATCAACAATCTCCTAGGTTTGGTGGACATGTTGTATTTGGTGATGTGGTCTTGCATCAGGGAACCCATGGCACTGACTGGCACATCACAAGTACAAAAGATGGGGCTCATTTCTTCGAAGTGACTTTTCAAATGTTCCGGGACTTGAATATCGACTTCTACCATGCCAAACAATTTTCCATCAACTACATCCTTTAGTATTTGGTCTTGCGTTAATGCTTTCTTATGGCTTTGGTAATAAGGCGGTAAATATTTATTCAGCAGTAAAGGCTGGTACTGACATTCTTTCATCTTGGCTACTTTAAAACCTTGTTCTTTCAAATATGTCTCTTTATCCTGTGTCATCTTTTGCCTCTTGGTCATCAATTTTGGAAAATTTTCCCAGGCCTTGTTAGTGAGTCTACATTTGTGTCCATGGTACCAACACCCATCGAATTCATACACAGTTTTGTTGACGTGGTCATACCCATCGCATAAATAGGGACCTATGCGGTATTCTTGGCCTGCATTCATCAGGTGTTGAATTTGAATGCCTTTGGATTCGGCCTCTTTGTCCATCCAGGCAAACATGTGCAGATACTTTTTGTTGACTTTGGGTTTGAAGTCTGGACCTTGTCTTCTCACAAAATAACCCCCTGGCATATCTTCTCATATGGCCCACAGATACAAAGCATTACAGTCATACCCCACAATATTCTGACACAGTTTGTTTTTTCTGATTCGAGTTTTCCCAGCCTCGTGGTATCTGGTGAAAATGATGGTGGGTCCGCCCACTATATTTTTCTTGATGGTCTTGTGAAGATCAACATCTTCCGGTCCAAATAAGGAAAAGGTGGGTCTGTCTTGAAATAAAAATTTTCTGGCTACACCCGGGATACTCAAACATTCTTTCAAAAAATCGATTCCAATGTCTTTATAAAACACTTGCATTTTTTCTACTGCTTCCACAAAAGGTTTCACGTCTAAATTGTTGTAGTATTCCAGAAAATCTTGAAAGGTTTCCATGCCCTGCCTTTTCCACACTTGCTGCAACATTTCATAATTTTGTACGAGGCCCTCTCCTTCTCCCAGGGTGTTCTTTTGATTTAACGTAGAGTAAAAAGCTTCTGGAGGAGGTAAGCTGGTGGCTTCCAATTTTCTTTCATCATCAAACCATTCATAAGGGAAATAAAATTTAGATTCTTCTGTCTGATAGGCTTTCAAAAATTTCGCATAACTATAACCAGGAGCCAAATAGTTTGAAATGTCCAGGAACCTAAATTCTGGATTGGCAACGCACATGTATTGATTGTTTTTCTTGACCACAAAATAATCGTTGGTTTCGTGCAGCTTTAATGTTTTAGCAAGCTCCATTTTGATGAGGTTGATGTCGTATTTGGCACTATTGAAACCTAACACTGGTACTTCTCGCTTACATTTTTCGAGCTTCTTTTCTAGATCAGCTTCGAAGGATGCATCAAACTTCTCACTGGCCAAGTCATAAATGTGAGCGGCTATCTCCGTCATGTAGTCCACCATGTCCTTTAACAAGACTTTGAGGTCGGGACTCACAAAACAGGTGGGGGAGTCATAGCCAGGTACATTGCTGCAGACACTGACGCTGATGGGGTGGTGTTTGGTTTTCCAATGAATGGTTTGCTGGGTTGTATTCACAGGCAAGAGCAGAGATTCAAAATCATACACGATAAACCAGGGGAAAAATGGCCGTTCTCCTGTCCTCTGGTACATTTCTTCAGAAAAACTGCACGGCGGAGTATAGATACCTCCCACATATTGAAGCTTTTTGATTCCTGTGCAATTCTTTTGGTGTTGTTTCCAATCTCCTCTGTGATCAAACAGTTTCTGGCAGTGCTGGCAGGTATATTTCTTGGCATAGCGTTGAAAATCTGTAATGAGGCTCAAATGGTGGTCGTGTAGATTTAATTTTAATTCTTTTTCAAAATGGTTGAAACTTTGATAGATGGGCACCACGGTTCCATTTTCTTGCAACTCATACACATACATATTCTTCTTAAAGCATTGTTCTAGGTCAGGCATTACTTGTAAACTGACTGGGGTGACTTCTCCCATGAATTCTTCCCACTGTCTTAAGGCTTCTTTGGTTTTCTTCAAGTTGGGGTAAACTAAACAATGGAAGAAACATAAGTTGTCTCGATACAGATGCCTCTTGGTGTTTTTATGCATGGTTAACAATCCCTTGCAGTTGACCACGTAATCAGGCAGCTCCCCATTTCCCAGGGGAAATTGAGTGGGGGTAACATAGAATACCACATTAGTCACCAGAAATGGTTTCCACTGGCTGTTGGGTTTGGAAGCCTGCAAATGTTCCAACACATTCATGTCCCGCAGTCTGTTTTCCACCATGTTCAGTGACTGGCGCGAGCTGATTAAGTGAGAGAGTGTCCACATAGTTTGGTTTGTGTTGGGGGCAAAGTATCTATATTCTCCAGTCTCAATGTTTCTCAGTATAAATCCCAGTGAAATATTGAGTTTAAATGCCGTTGCTTGCTGCTCATAAATATCTCTAATTCTTTCAATCATTGTGTTTATTCCTTCTCTCAATCCATCTGTTGGTACATTGTAAAGAATGTGTCTCCCTCTATCCACTCTTTCAGGGGCCAAAATGATACTGCTATTTCCCTCTATCACCTCCCTCAAAGCTGTATCTCCAATATCTGACCATGGAGCCTGTTGTAGCCCACCTCCGTGCTGTAGGTTTTTGTGGTAATGCAGTTGTCGTCTGCTAGCACAAATTTGTCCACAGTGTCTGCAGCAATAACCTTGTAACCGCTGAGGCTGGCTGTGCGTCTCTAGTCTTGGTCTCTTTTCTGGTGTGGGTTGGCTGCCTCTTAGTTTACAAATCTTTTGATGACGTTGACAACTGTCTTTGCGTGAGAAGATCTTGAAGCAAAAAGGGCAGTTTTGGTCATCCATCTCTTTAAAATAAACAGTAGCCATGTATGTGTTATATGTTTACATAGTTTGCAAATTATGGGTAGGATAGTTTGAATATTGTGAATACAATATCAATGCTGTGTTTAAAGCTGTTGCATTTTTTATATGGATGGAAAGACCTTTTCAAGATGAATCCAACGATACCTTACTTTTAAAAATCCGTCCAATATTTGCAGAGAAATGCCCGAAAAACCAAACCGCCCACAACAAAAACAGTACTCACCTCTTTGCCTGGCATGGGCGAATAAACATGTAGCATGCACATGTGCATGAATAAAAATGTAGTGTGCGCATGCGCGTGCAAAAGATTAGGGCAGAGCACATGCGCGCGCAAAAGATTAGGGGAGTGCGCATGCACGTGCAAAAGATTAGGGCAGAGTTTAAATTTTAGAGTGTGCGCATGCGCGTGTAAAAAAATTGGAAATGAAGTGACGTCACTTCCGTTGCTATGGTGACCATGATGATGTCTCGACCAGTCAGATAGCTCAATGGGAATATATGTTTCTGTTTAAAGGAGGAAGAATATAAACTTCTCTTTAAAAGAAAACAGTAATCATGTATGTCTTATATATATTTACATAGTTTGCAAATTATGGGTAAGATAGTTTGAATATTGTGAATACAATATCAATGCTCTGTTTAAAGTTGTAGCATTTCCTAAAAAGCAAACCCTAACACTATTTATATGGTTGGAAAGATCTTTTCAAGACGAATCCAGAGATATATTATTTTTTAAAATCCGCCCAATATTCGCAGAGATATGGCCGAAAAACCCAAACTACAGTACTCTTTTGCCTAAAAATTAGCGTGCGCATGCGCGGAATAACATCTAGTGCGCGCATGCGCGAATAAAAACGTAGCGCGCGCATGCGCGGCTGAAAACCTAGCGTGCGCATGCGCGAGATGACGTCACTTCCGGTGCCTCGACCAATCAAATCGCTCAAAAATGTGGTGGAGTATCAGTTTCTCGGGGTCCTTATACTACTTTGGACATTTCGAAATAACCAAGGTTGTGAAAGGCCAGGAATATTAACAATCATGTTAATAAAAAAAGTATGATTCTGAAACAGAAGCAGAGACATGACACTCAGAAAGGAGAGACGTTCATTGTTGAGGAGAACAGAGATTTGGTACTCAGACATTCTTCACTCGAACATTTTGTACCTGTACATTTTCTACCGATTGCCAGATACATATAGTGGTTTGCCATCATGAAGAAACTATTACAAAATTAACTTCCAAAGGGCTCAGCTAGAATAATCAGTGGTTTTATAATAGTTCAATTACTGGTAGTAATAGTTGATGGCAATTTCCTGTAATATCTGTCCAATAAATGGACCACATTTGAATGGAAACAATTCATGGACAATATGCCATATGGCAGAATGCAAGAAATTGTAACAGTGAACAAAATTCCCACCGGTGATTTGGGACAGACAAATGTTCATATAGTACAAAATAAAGAATCCCCTAAAAAGTGTTGTTGTGATGCAAAATGTTGCAATGCAAATTTGAATAATTTTCCGGATGTAGTGCACTTATAACATGTTGCCACTAGGTCCTCATTAGAAATGCATTCTGAAGAAAAAAAGCTATTGCAATATGTGGTGGATTGAATCAGTATTTAATTTCACTGTGAATAGATCCATTAAAGTGTACCAGATATGGTGAAGGGTGCTGGAGGTGGTTTTTCTGTTGTTGATTTGTCCATGTTGAGCACCAACTCGCGATAGGGAAATCTCAAGACCTTGAGTTGAGGCAATCATCTAGAAATGGGACTCCCATCTCGAGGTTGGGCTGCACAGACTTAAGATATTTATCCTATGGCTGTGAGTTCGCCTCATTGGCTGATTACAATGACTGAGCTCTTTGATATTTGTCAGCCCTTCCTGCCCTTGTAATAGTGGTATTGTTGCAACTATATATATTGCAATCATAATTGTTCCAGTAAATATCAATCCACAAACATAAATATTTTAATATGAGGACCTAATGTGAAGATTTAGTAGTATGCGATAACCATTTTTAAAAGTGTAATGAATAAACTACAAAAGGGAAATATGTGACAACACACAACAACGTGTGGTTGCTAAGCAGCTGTTACAACATATTCATGTCCATAACTTAGACAACTTGTACCAGTCGGCATATAAAACTGATCACTCAACAAAGACAGCTCTCTTTTCTATAAAAAATAAAGTTCACTTATCTTTGTCAAGAGGTGAACCCACTGCCTTGGTATTGCTTGACTTGTCACTCTGTCGCTCTGTACTGAAATGGTTTACTTCCTATCTAACAGACCGTTATCAGTCAATAAAAATTGGGTGTACTTTGTTTGTAAACTCCTCTTTGGCGTCCCCAAGGTTTTTTCCTGGGCCCTTTGTTTTGTCCATTGTACACCACCCCCCCTCAGTTTGATTATTGGTAAACAATAAGGAATAAAGTTTCATTTTTATGCAGATGACAGCCAAGTGTTTGGATGTTGATGAAATAGATATTTTTTTTATTTCTGCAATAGTGTTACTTCATTTTGGGCTAAAATAAAAGAGCTGGTACTAGAAGCCTTTCCAATTACAATAAACTTAACTGTTTTGGAAGTATTATTGGGAATTCCCTGCAGTAAGGTAATCTCTTGTGTTTTGTTAAGTTTGTAATACTCTATTTTAAATCGTTTGTGTATATGTTGAGCACCAACTCACGATCGGGAACATCTTGAGATTGTCCTTGCACAAACTCAAGATCTTAAGTTGAGGCAAACATCTCGAGATGGGACTCCCATCTTGAGATTGGGCTGCACAACTTAAGATGTTTACCTAGAGCTGTGATTGGCTAATTAATAAAGGTCAACTAATAACTGATTGACTAATTTTAGTGACTGGGCAATATTGTGTGTGCTCACAAAGTCAGGTAGTCATTGCCATTTATAATTGCAATTATTCTGGCATTGTGATGACTCCTCTGTTGTTTTTCTGTATAACTACAAATATTCCGACAGATATAAGTATTCATGTTTACACGAAATGTGATTTATATCTGTGATTCTGAGTTTCAGACATAGCCCAGAAAATGTAATGGAGAACTAAAAAGTCATTAATTTTAACCATTAAGTTATGGTCTTATTTTAATAACTTTTGTTTTGGAATTACTACATTAAAATATCAAGGGTAAATATCAATCATATTTTATGAACCTGCTAATAGGAGGAGCCAGTGCCATAAAATTGCAATTAGTAATCTAGTAAAGGGACTCATCTGACAACATACCAACAATTATAGAAGTACAATTAAGAATCTCAGAAAAAGTTTAGGCACCACTTTACACAAACAAATCTCTTTGATTAGATAATCAAAGAGTTTTATATTCAATGCAATAGTAATCCTTTGCCAGATTATATTTGGAAGCCACAACTATGTTTAGAGCTATTGATAATATAGGGGAAGTGATTATAGATCAGGACAATTGCCTAAGTTATTATGTCAAACTTATCT
Source organism: Sabellastarte sp. h YS-2021 (assembly GCA_964017235.1). Classification (NCBI taxonomy): domain Eukaryota; kingdom Metazoa; phylum Annelida; class Polychaeta; order Sabellida; family Sabellidae; genus Sabellastarte; species Sabellastarte sp. h YS-2021. Next base: position 66,109,698 of record OZ024938.1, read on the forward strand.
TAAGTTTGTGCAGCCAAATCTCGAGATGTACTGCCCAATCTCGATATGTTTGCCTCAACTTAAGATCCTGAGTTTGTGCACGGACAAAGGAGGTTCCCGACCACGAGTTGCGGGCCTAACATATACCCATAAAAGGCGAGGAGTATTAAGCTTTTTACATGTTGAAAGAATGATGAGAAATAGAATTGAAGCTGAAATATTTATTCTCAAGACAAAAGGCACCTCTTTTTATAAAGATATTCGCCAGTTTTGGAACACTTTATATAACTGTAGAAGAAATGATGTCTTTTTTGAACATGTATGTGACTTGCTCTTTGCACATTATCAAAAATATTTACTACATGGAGTTATGATGTTGTTTTTTCATAATAATATCTGTTGCACACCAGCATAAATACATTATACTTGATTATTTTGTATAACAATTGTATTTTTTCTTTGGTCCAATAAAATATTTCATAAAAGTGCATTATTGTTCCTAAAGGGTACAAAAAGAAGTGTAGTTGGGTCGATAAAGAATGCAGTCAATATATATATATAAAATAAATATTTAATCAATAAAAAACAAAAGAGAAAGGAGAGCTACAATTTTATTCCAAAGAAGACATGAATGGGAAGCCACTGTGGGGTAGCGGGTAACACACTCACCTAGATACTCAGAGGACGTGGGTTCAAAGCCAGGGACAGGCAGATACAGAGAGAGAGTTTAGCTTTGTACGTCGAGTGTGTCGGCGCATGCAGAAGTGAGGCCAAATGAGATGGAATTCTTCCACGGAACACAAATTTAATCCGCATCTCCACTTCAGGCTGGCGCATTTGGAATTTAAAGATGGCGGTGTAAACAAAGTGGGGTCCAACATCAGAAAATATCTGTTTAGTAGTCATGTTTATGCATTTTTGTATCACAAAAAATTAAAGAATACCCATTGTTATTTTTATTGTAATTTTTACACAATAATTATTTCATAAACTAAACAGAGTATTTCCTCAATTTTCGTTTGTTTACTTTAATCCGAGAAGATATTCCGTTCTTGTCTTTTAGTAGTTGTCCCTATAGTACTAGGCATAGTCACCCAGATCGTCAATACCTTACAGTTCCTCCTTTCCATTCATCAGTCTTTAAGTCAGCCAAACATTTTGGCCATAGTTTTGCCTTTGATGCTCCTAAGATCTGGAATGACCTCCCTCAAGATGTTTGCAGTGCAACATCAGTTGCCTCCTTCAGAAAGAAGCTTAAAACTTACCTGTTTGCAAAAGCCTACCCACCATAGCCTCTCCCGTCACATCTGTGTCTCCTTGGTACGACCTGGCTATGTCCCTTGATTAACGATAACTGCCTTGCTTTATGTTTAGATGCGCCTTAGAGTCCATCAGTGATGGAGATTAAGCGCTATAAAAGTCCACATTAGATTAGATTAGATATTCCAAGCTGTTCATCTTCTCATATCAGAATACGCGATTTGCGAATGCGCATGATTTATCTTTGGCACAGTCGGCATACCAGGCTAAACTCACTTAAAATGGCGGTCCTCTGTCATTGGGTTCTATCCCCAGTGGCAGGCTAAAGAACCTGAAGGACGTTGATAAATGGTCACCCTTGAGCCTCTGTCTTCCAGTTAGGGGAATGTTAGTTACTTGTGAGTTGGGGCTGTACCTGTGCAGTCGGATGGGTTAAAGATAGATTTGAGTCCTGTAGTATATGGAGATATTGCGCTGAGTATAAATACACAATAGTTTCCCTGATAACAATTAACAGTTTTCACAGTTCAGGTAAAATAATCGCTAATTATATCCCCCAAATCTACCTTCAGTAGTAGATACTGCTATGCTGTGTGAGAAAGTATGCACTGACTTTAATATGGAATAATATAGCTCAATTTAGAGGGTGATGTTTTTATTTTTTTTTTAAATGTTAAATATTTCTTGACATGAATTTTAAAGAAATGCAAAAAAGCTTTAATATTGTTTTGTTCTTATGTGCTTTTCCACAAGATACAGTAGGGTACTAATTTTCTACCTCATTAACCAAGGCATTCAAAACAGAACAGTCAGAAGTATATCGAGCAAAGCACTACGCCTCTCTTCATGAATCCTATGTGTCTCTTGTGTAATCACTTTTTTGTGTCCATTGAGTTTTGCAATTGGATACTGTTCTTGAGTTAATCGACCTAATGTTTGCTTTTTAGCTTAATCAAGTATGGTTTGGTTTCACTATTCCACTCAGAACTGGGTCTCTCAATTGTTTATAAACTGTTCTTGGCCCTTATTAAAATGTTTTGGGATCTTTGACAAACTGACTGTTTTTCATAAGCTTTGTCTTGAACATATATTTACTGGGGTCGTGACAAAGTTCCTCACTATATGCAAATATTACAAGATTTTGATTGAGAAATATCTCAGCTAAATCGTATACTATCACAACAAAATAGATTTTTATTAATGTAAAGAATGTAAAAGAAAACAATAGCATGTGGTAAAGAAAGGGTACAAGTACCCAGTGGAGGGGTAAGAGTACAGATGGCTGGTAATTAAGTTATTTAATCCATGAAAAAGAATAGGGGCTGCTGATTTCACTTTAATATGTTTGCATTTTGTGGGAGACAAATGGCTTCCGTTTGGCTACTATCCCAAATGCCATGTGTCAGGGATAGACTACAGACATTATAAAAATTATCACCCTTAACTGTGTAGTTGTATCTGCAGCACTGAAGGCAAAATGATAACTGTAGGCTGGCATGACTATCCATTTTTGTTTGTTTGAATGGCAACTTAAGTTTTCCATTTCATCATTTGCACAGAGACATCTGTTGTGTCAGTAATAAGATGCTGGTTGAAACTTGAAAGCGACTGACAAACATCACAAACATGGAAATAGGGACACAGAATAAATGATTTTAATTATCTGGTGACATGGAAACTCCATAACCACCCACTGGGGCTTGTATGTTACTATTGTAGTTCAACCAGACACATGCTTTTACGGTCTCTTAAGCGAAGTGTAAAATATGACTGAACTGTTTTGTACAACCTATTAGCCAGATTAAACACCCCTGAAAACAAAATTCAGTTTCAGAATGAATATTTTCGACCGATTAGCTAATTATTTCGACATTCTATTTGGAAGAATCCACCAAGAAAAATACAGGCCATAAAACAGACGGGATTATTTGCACTGGAAATGCAAAGTTTTTAAGCTTAATTTTTCCATTGATATTCATTCATTTGTACATTTTTTGACTCGGCCATAAGCCAAGTATTATAAAGAGGTGCAGACGTGTTTTTGATTTCACTTCTACAAAAAAAAACATATTTGATAATTAGATTAAAACCATATATTTGTAGTTTATCGGCATTATGTCAATCACAGGAGGAAGTGTGTATTGTGTGAAATACAAAACAAACACATTCCCCAGGGGATCCAAGCCCAACAAAAGAGAGCAGTTGGGAATATATATATTTATTATCTACTAGACTTTTAATATGGTGTTATTACAGACATAAGTAACTCTGAACAACACTATAAAATCATTATTATAATTAGCAAAATAATACTTCAGATGAATATAAATTGAAATTACCCATTGACAGCATATACTAGTAAAGCAGAAATTACTGTCAAAGCGAATAGCATGAACATTTACAACACAAGATATAAAAGATTAATTTAGCATTACACCACCCTGGTAAAATTTCTTATAACAAATAAGAGAAATGATACTGACCTTGAATGACAAGGTAAGGTCATAAGACAGGTCATACCCGACCTCTGAGAAGAGGAATTAGAATGAATTTTGAAGAGTTGTGGCAGATGGAACAAAATTCCATTACAGAACACTGTATAATACAGTGGAAAGAAATTGACCTTGAATGACAAGGTAAGGTGAAAGTAAAATATAGTGACCTTGAATGACAAGGTAAAAGTCATGTGACAGGTCATAGGCGACCTGTGAGAAGATGAATTAAAATTAGAATTTGGAAGAGTTGTACTAGATGGAACAGAATACCAGTACAGGAGACTGTGATACAGTGAAAAAAGAATGACCTTGAATGACAAGGTTGAGGTCAAAGTGAGGTCGTATTCAACCTGAATTATAAGTGAGATTGTAAATGACAATATAGAGAAGGTATTCGTTCCAAAAATGAGTTATATGTGAAATACTACAGAAAATGTGATAGAAAGGAGAACAGCCACCAAACAACCCAGTAGTAATGTAGGGAAAGCTAGAGGGATAGGTGATGCTGGAAGGTTGCACTAACTGGAGATTGGACCACAGGGATGGATTGAATATAAGCCCAAACAGCATCTGACTTCCAGGTGCCATGTAGCATAATATCTTGCATAGGGACCCCATGGTTAAAGGCCCAAGTCGCCCCAGCCCTCCTGAAATCATGGAACTTGAGGGAAGTGGGAAGATGCAAGATGTTGGATACAGCTTTTAGGTGACGCCTGGCCACAGAATCTGTTAGTGGGACCGAGCCATGAGATCTAGGGATCCTGAACAGTGGTACGTTTGAATCACCGGGCATAGTCGATAGCATAAGCTGAAGGGCCTGAATGGGACATAAAGGAGAATTCACCAGAAATGGGAGAGGGATAGTATGAATTTTTGATTTATCTTGCAAAGTTTTAGACCATTTGATGATGATGGTGGCAGCATTGTGAGAAAATATAACATCACCCACAGCCAGTTGGCGGGTAGGGTCAAAAGAAGTGATAGCATGTGGCAGAATATTAGAGATTCTGAGGAAGGAAAAGAAAGCTAACAGGTAAAGTGGTTTAAAAATAAGAGGAAATTGTAAGTGATCACAAGCAGTGATAATTTTAAGTAAAAGGTTTTCATCCAAATGAAGCTTGGGTTTTGGAAAATTGAGAGTTTGAAGCTTGGCAGCTTTGTGAAAGTATTGAAGTCGTTGATGTTGAAAAGGAACGGTATCTAAATCGTATAAGACAAAGGAGGCCCTAAGGCCAGCCATGTAGTTGGCAATATTAGAGGGAGTAAAAACATTTTGCAGCAAGAACTCCATGAAAGCCAATAAGGTAAGGTGAGTTACCTGAGAAGCAAGCAAACCAGTGGCCACCAGGAAGCCACAGAAGTCCCTAAACATTCGTGTATAAGTTTTCTGGGTGGCAGGACGAAAAGCCTGGCGTAACCTGTGGACAGCACTGGTGGCCAGCTGGGCTGCAGGCAGTGGTAGATCTGAAAAATAAAGAACAAAGCTAAATTAAGTAATTCAGCTTGGTTAAATCAATGTGAGTGTCTATCCATTGAAATTGAGGTAAGATTTGCATAAGTTTACTTTGTGGGTTGGACGTAACAGTCCATCTGGAAAGTAAGTCAGCAACCTGGTTGCTGACCCCAGGGACATGAATTAATATAATATCAATATTAAACATGGCAGTGATGAGCCAAATATTCCTGGCACAAGTGGCCAAGAATGGGTCCCTGGTTTTGCCAGATTTCAAGATTTCTACCACCGCCAAGTTATCGCAGCTAATCTTTATTCTCTTGTTGGCCCATATATTGGCCCAGACTTTGAGTGCTACAACAACATTCAACATTTCAAGTTGGGTGATGTGGAGGTTCATGAAATTTACAAGCAAAGGGAGAGCATAAACCTCATTGCCAAAACAAGCGCCTAGGCCATTTAGAGAGGCATCTAAGCTAACTTCATAGTGTATTAACTTGTTATCATAGAAAATAACTCCATTGAAATGGTGTAAGAATACTCTAAACCATTCAAGGTCTTGAAAGAACTGATGAGATAAGATAATGAAATTAGTGTGTACGTTATCTCTAAGAATTTGTAACATTCTATTAAGGAAATTTCTGGAGGGTCGTACACATCTAGTGATATACAATAAAGACCCTAAAAGGGACTGTAGTTGATTTTTGGTACAATTTTTCTTGTGAACCCACTGTCCACATAACTGCTTAATTTCAGCTAATTTTTCATCCGGAATAGACAACGTACGTGCAACCGTATTAACTTGAATTCCAAGGCAAACCACAGAAGTGGATGGAGGTACAAGCTTTGATTGACTTATCTCCAGACCTAGCTGTTCGAGCAATGACAATAGCTGATAATAAGAATTGTAAATTTTTGATGGTAGGCCGATATATATGAGGTCATCAATGTAGTTCATGAGGGCGTTATGACCAAAATTTTTCATGATATATCTAATGGCATCGGAACACCTCTCAAAAATTCCGGATCCGAGTCTGAATCCGAACGGCAAAGATCCGTCCAGGAATAAGCTTTTGTGACGAATTCCCAGCAGATCAATGTCGCCTGGATCAATACGGATATGTCTAAAGGCCCTACTGATGTCGACCTTATATATGAGAGCTCCTGGACCTAATTTTCTCAATTCTGTGGTTATGTCATCAAGGGATGGATATTTAAGTACAAAATGGGATCCGAGATAAACATTTTTCTGAACTGCAGCATTAACTGAAGCATTTTTTGGCCAACTAAGGTCAACAATAGTCCGCCTCTTATCAGAATTTTGTTTTGCCCTGGTCATTAATGGAGAAACATGCACAAGGATAGGAGTATCCTCAAAAGGGCCATACAAAGCACCATATTTAAGTTCTTCAGCAATATATTGGTCGATATGTTGCTCGTGTTCAATAGCTGAGGTATGGTTAACATATGTAGAAACAAGATTACTATTTCTATTGAAGTCCAAGGGAAAACCATACTGTATGAGATCAGGAAGTTGTTGATCCCAATACTGAGTTAAATACGAACGCCATTTATCAGGATTCAACTGTGTCTTCACAGGGATACGACAATTTAAAAAATTTGGCACCTTGCTTTCACGAATTAGCTTATTTGCCTGCCATATGTCAGGAAGTGACTTCCATTGAATTTCAGGGCCTTTGTATACTTGCAAATCATTTAATGGAATGTAGCCAAAGTTATCACCATTCTGATGGACACATGCCATATAATCTTTAGAATGTAAGCGATTTTGCCAAACTTCTTCAGGGACATTTCTTGTTTGGGCCAAAGCCATATGTGGATCGAGCTGACCATGGAGCATATGGTCTGCAGAAGTGTCGTCTGTAAGATTTGTCATAGCTAGAGTTGAATCACCTTTTGTAAACTTTATCTGAGCAATCTCTGGCCTGGTTGGTTTGCTAACAACAACAGAAGTTGGGGTAGAAGGAACATTTTTGCGAGAAATAGCTTTATTCAAAGAAATATTATTCCCATTATGCCCCTGAGCCAGTTGAGGTGCCTTAGGATGATTTTGAGGTGACTTAATATCAAGAGTGTGAACATTGAAATGCTCCAGATTTGGTTCTTCTACAGACAATGCCTTAAATCTGTTGGTCAAATTCAGGGCTTGTACATTGGGTTGGTATTTGGTGAAAGACTTGTGATGCGCATGTGATTGTTTGTTCCCTGCACAGGCAGGACCAGTAACACGTGGAGTGGTTGATCGTACCTGTGCAGAAAATCCATTTTTTAAGGCAGATACCTTAGGCCTTTGAGGAAAGTTATGCACTTTCTTCATGGCATTTGCATTCCTGTCAGGGGTTCTATAAATGCAGGCAACCGAAACCGGAAGTAGGTTTTTCTGAGCAGTGACCTGAGCGTAAGATCTGCCATTCCAAATATTTGCAAAAGCATTACCCTTGGTAAACCATGTTGAAAATGTGGGTGTATCTACTGAAAATTCTTGAGATATGGTTTTCCTATCAATCTTGCTTGACCAAATATACTTAGAAGTAAAGCGTTTATTGGAATGGCAACCCCCGCCCAGCTTTAGTCGTTTTTTGCATACTTATTTTTACTCCTACATTCATTTTCTGCATGTGCAAAATTTTTTCCCCCTTTTGAAAAGCAAAATGAACAGATATGCTTATAAAGCACCCCTTTTGTTTCATGGGTCATTGAAAAACTACAGGAGCTTTGGTTGTAGAAGTTACAAGGCATGGACTTGGTTGTTTTGCATTTTTTAAAATTGTGTGTAGCATTGGAAGAAGTGTGGGTGATATGTCTTTGTGCATGAGCTCTTCTTACCCTATCCACTAAATCAGTTTGTGTATAATCTACAATTTCACCTTGCTCCATTCTACATAGGAGTACTGCATGGCTGGCCTTTGCCGCGGCCCAGGAAAAGTCGTTACTGTCATCCAAAAGTGCTACCAAATAATCTAGCATTGCTTCTTTATTTTTTGAATTTTTTTCCTCTCTCATGGTGCGGCAAAAGCCAGCCATCCACTGACCCATGGTTAACTGGTCATAAGAAACACGCTCTTTGATATTTCCAGCCAAAACATGCTCATAAGGCCATTTAACTCAATTCTTAACGAATATGTCAACTGAACCACCTCTAAGGGATTTGATTTTTGAATCAGTACCTGTGCTCGACAGTTGTTGAAGTTCTTTGATTCTTTGATCAACTTTCTCCTGTATATTTGCATTCTGTCGAATGTCAACTAGGGAAGGGACAGTAATTGAATTAAATGGCAAACTTTCTGTGCCAGGGCCTACAGAGTTAACGGTTGACTGACCAGTACTCTCAGTACTGTGTGTATGCATATTTGGTGTGGGTTTAGAATGAGTACGGGTACTTCTGTTCTTATGCTTTGTGACATCATTTGATTTCTTACAATCAGGCTTTTCCAATTTTTTCAACCGCTGACCAATGTCAGTTAATTGTGCCAAAATTTGCTGATTAATAATTGTTTGTGTGTCCACAGCATGAGAATCCGAAGTGCCCGACTTTTCCTGGGAAAATTTATTAAAAGTCCGGTTCCGGCTGCCCGTATCATCCGAATCAGATGCATTAATTACATCACTGCAATTTAACTCACTGTCTGACGACTGGCTATCACACCCCTGCTGGCTGGAAGTGCCAGGACCTACCCCCAGCAGTTGTGTGACAAAGTCCATGTCGCCACCCAGCTGAGTCTGCATCTGTGTGTCACTACTTGCAGATCGCAAGTTGTACTTCTTTGTCTTTTCCATAAGTCAGTAAAGTAAAATCAATGTATAACTAAAAAAAACTTTAATAAAATAACCTAACACGTGACAAATGGAAAAAACAAATTTTTTAAAATTTTCAGTGTTGCCCCTTCCAGATCTAGAATGCAAATGGAAGAAGGGTCAGTAGGCTTTAACACAGGGAGCTGCCACAGTCAATGAGGAAACAGGTTACAAAACAGCATGGTGGTAACAACTAAAGAAGAAATTTAAGGTCTCCTCAGGAATGACCTAGCTGGCACCAAGGTGCCAGCCCGTAAAATTGTACATTTCCTCACATACGGTCTTGGATAAAATTTGGACTTGGAAATTTGAGCTTATCAGTAGGATACCTAAGCCTATTGATTTCGAACATGATTACTTAATTCTATGCTTTATTTATTTGACAAGCCAAGATTAAATCAACAAGTTGAGGACTTTATTTCTACATTAAGTCACATGAAAATAGAGAGAACAGTAATGTCACATTTTGCTTCTATTTGTGACATTCTGATACACGGAGTGGCATCTTTTGTCACAATGAAAAATTACTTCTCAAATAAGGCACTCTGATCTTTTGATATGGCCCCCTAAACGAAGGAAACTCTAGCAAGTTTCATTCATATTTTATTTCGGCTAGCCGCCCCGCCCATTGATTTGTCCTATTTAAGGTTTAGAAGCGGCGGTCTGTGCCTACTTTTAACCTTTTCTGTGTCAAAGGCTACTGTTTCTGGATAGACAAATTGCACGTGGACTATATCCTTGACAGTAAGCATTATATTATTTATTTTACAGATAAAAAAATTTAAATACAAAGGAAGTTTATGGTGCATATTTGTAGCAATCCTTTGTGTTCCTTGTACTGTTTGTACCACCCAGCCTACTGTTCCATTCGTAATCTCGCGTAATTTTAACAAAGTCCTTATTTGTCTTAATTTGCGCGTAATAGGCTTGATGCCTTTTAATTGCAAGATTCACCGAAACAAAGACAAGTTATCAATACATTTTACACAAAACAAATTTTAGAACCTTTTACATGGGCTTTTAAGGGGCGATAATATAATTTTTATGTAAAATCAATGCCCTAAATCGACACATGACCATTAAACACACAGAGCTTATAAATCATAATTCTTATATCCGTGTTCTGATTGGCTCTATAGTTTGAATTTATTATTTATTTCATTTTGTACTAATTTGGCACCTGTCTGAAGTAGCTAACTTTACCAAGCAAGACCTCATAGTTATACCGTAAAGGGGGGAAGTAGGTCATGAGAGTGTGTTGGTGACCAAAGAGTTGTATCTAAGCTGAAAAACATTTCATTTTTGGCCTTAAAATACATTATCATGTACATACAATCTCCACACAACTTGTTTTGTTTTGTGTGAAGGACTGTAAATTCAGTTTTCACAGATTTCCAAAGGATGAAGTATTAAAAAAACAGTTGATAATAGCCATTAGAAAAAACTCCAGGAAAAAACTTCACTGGTAGTTTTTCTGATATTTACTTAAACATGATCTAAAACATGATTTTAATAATATCATCCACACTTTATAAAATAAATTATTCTTTTTGGTGTAAAACATAAACATTGTAGATGATATATATATATATGTGTATTGAGAGAGAGAGAGAACTGTAAAGTACTTATTGTACATGTTGGGCACGAAGTACCGATCTGCACGATCTCGAGATGGTACTTGCGCAATCTCATCATCAAAAGATCACTCGCCGATCTCGAGATTGCTCAAGCAATCTTGAGATGGAGCTGCTCCAACTCACAGTGATTTTTATCACACAATCGTGAGATATGATTGGTTGAATTCATTTTTGGGGTGGTCAATGATTGGATGATTTTCACAACACACTTTATTAGGACATTTGTGTGAGTATAAAACAGGTACATACATGAATACTGAAATATTAAAACAGTAAACAAACATAATACTTACTACAAGCATATTTTAACATACATCAGTACAGCAGATCCATACAACATGTACATTATTGTTGAATATTGCCCAGTCCTTTTAATATTACTTGTTACTTAAAGTGACTACAGCATTGGCAGGGGGCACCCATCCAAAGACCACTCTATACGGTGAGTCTTCAGTGGTTCTGTGTCTTTCAACATTCTTTTAATATTACTTGTTGCTTAAATAGACTATAGCATTGCAAGGGGCACCAGCTAATTGGATTGCATGTAGCTTCTCTATTTGCTTCACTTAATATATCCATGAAAACCACCCATATCATGGATTAATAACTTGGACACACAACCGCCCACTTATTGTATCAAAACTTTTCTTGATATACCAAACCAAAGACCTTTGCAAAATCAATAAAAAATTATTGTGAGTTGGAGCAGCTCCATCTCGAGATTGCTTGAGCACTTTTGATGATGAGATCACGCAAGTACCATCTCGAGATCGCGCAGATCGGTACTTCGCGCCCAACATTCACACTAGCTATGTGTAATTTAAATCAAATGCTTTCCAGCTTTTCTGAGTTAATGTTTATTTTGTCTGCAATAAATCTCCAGCCAGTGCTAAAACCAAAAATAATTTAATAGACACCAGTGCTTCTATTTTAATTGTCATGACCTTGTTATATGATCTAGTTGTTGGGCACGAACTACTGATTTGCGCGATCTCGAGATTTCACTTGCGCGATCTCGTCATCAAAAGATCGCGCGCCCATCTCGAGATTGCTCAAGCAATCTCGAGATGGAGCTGCTCCAACTCACAATGATTTCCATCGCAGAATCTTGATTTGATTGGCTGTGTTTAATTTTGAGGTGGTCAATAACTGGCTGATTTTTAAAACACACTTTATTATGACATTATTAAACCCCTTATTGTAGCCAGTTATTGGATTACATGTGGCTTCTTTATAATTGCTTCATTTAATAAAACCCTAATAACCACCCCAAATTTTTATAACGCAATTCAATTAGATGTGGCTTCTCCCTTTGCAATTAATTTACTTGATGACCCCTGATTAACCCCCTTATTGTAGCAAGCTAATTGGATTACATGTAGCTTCTTTATTTGCAATTGATTCTCCCCCCAATTCATTCCCCCTTCATTGTAACAATATAATTGGATTAGTTGTGGCCACTCTAATCTATTCACTTAAGGAGACAGGGATAACCTTTTTGAAATTCAATGAGTAAATATCATTGTGAGTTGGAGCAGCTCCATCTTGAGATGGGCGCGCAATCTTTTGATGACGAGATCGCGCAAGTAAAATCTCGAGATCGCGCAGATCGGTAGTTCGCGCCCAACAACGTCATTCTTAATCATTTCATTGAATACACTTTATCAATTGAAGTTCATATATATGAGACTGTAAATGAAGAATTTAATGTTATTTCCCTTATTACTGACATCAAATTCTGATTAGAGACTGTTATTTCTAAAATATAGTTTATGGCAACCTGTTACTTACTATAAGAAAGAGATCATGATTTATAATTTATCTGATCCCTGCATTGTAACCATGCTATTTGGTCCTTTTTCTATCCTAACTAAGGGGGTCACCGTCAGTTTCCAACTTCTTTCAGATCACAAGCTCAATATGTGTACCCACTTTAAAGCCAATGATTTCAAATGGACACCAAACAATAAAACATGAAAACTTGGAAGTGTACCATCAGTTTTTAAATAGAGTGAGGCACCAAAGAGAAAGTCACCAAAGAAATGATCATTAATTGAATCTACAATTGCTGCACATGAGAAAATAATAGTGACAAGGACAGTTCAGATTTTGTCTCAGCTAAGATACTGCTTAGCACTTTTTGTGAATCCGAACTTAGATAAAATCTCAGCTAAGACAAAAGTCATCAACTTAAGACTGGTTTTAGCTAAAATTTTGTCTAAGATTAAAGACCTTTTGTGAATCCCGGCCCAGATGTGTTTTCAAGAAGAATATCCAAACACTGGTTATCATTGACTGCACTGAGATTTATTGAGGATAGGGCAGGGTCGGTAGCAGATTTTCCATTCCCGTATCCTGCCAGTGTAAAATCGTACCGGTTCCGGGATACCGAAAGAGGAAATTGCATTCTAGTATATCCCCAATCGAATAGGCCCAACAACCGGAAGTAAAATTCGCGAAAAGAAAACATTGCAGTTCTGAAAGAAATCACAATAAAAGTCCTAAAATATATAAAATATGGGATAAAAGTTTGTAACTTCTTCAGAGTTGAGGTTTGTTTCCAATACTTTACATTTTTTCACAATATTATATACTGACATTCAAAATACTGGCTGTAAAGTGTTACCACAGTGTTGAAGTGAATTGGTCTCGATACCGACATACCAGTGTTACTGACCCTGCCCTAGTTGAGGATCAAATTTACATACAAACCCTGTCTTTATTAGTTACAAATTCGCAACTTTATTCAAATTATGAAAGTCACACCACATTTAAAGCTTTGTTAAATGTATATCAAATATGGATTGTTGTTATATAAAGTGATGAAAGTAAAAAAAATATAAAGTTTCTCTTTTGTTTCCTTACTGTATCAAAATATGTTGTTTCCATAAAATCCTCTACAGTACTGTTAGGCTTTTCCATGTACTCATAGAAATCACACCAGAATAAGCTGAGTTTGTACTTGATTATAATAAATTTGATTTCTTTTCAATTTCTCTGTCCATTGTAGGTTTCAATGTACATAACCTCATCTGTGGTTTCTTTCAAAGGGCATTTACTGGTGATTTCTAATAGGACAAATTGTGGAACTCTCATTGGATTGTACACTTTCATATTGGAAAACTTTTATCTGTAAAAAGTAAAATGACTTATAAGTGGGGCCACCTCATTTCTTTTTTTTTTATTTTGCTAAAATCTACATCAAATGATGCATGTAGTAGTCATACTTATTTTTGTCTGTTTATAATTTAAGGTTACATTTCTTCCAAGTTAAGTTTTGAAATGATAGGAGTTACTTCTCATTTACTGAGGATAGCTTTGTTGATGGAATTACACAATTGGAAACAGAGTAAAAAATACAAACTGATATCTTCTTGATAAACTCTTCATGCAAGTAAATGTACACTATATCCACATGACTTTTTTCTGAAGATTTAGAATTAAACTTAACATAATTTTCAACAAAAGCTGTGGTAAAAACGGAATACTTGAGATATCACACACTCTGTCCATGTTAGATGGTTACTTTGTTTACATGCTTACCTGCCAGAGCCTCGCTGTGGATTTTTAGAGGGGGAATATTAAGAGTAGTGAATTGGACTTCTGACATCAGAACTTCCTATCCGAGTTTGTGATGTCAGAATTTCAAATGCTGATGGATTGGACCTTCTGACGATCTTTTTATCTACATACAAATTGTAAGTGTTTAAAGCTAAAAAGTAACTCTTCTCTTGGTGTGAATATGCACCATAAACCAGAGTATGAATCTGTAAGGAATATTCTTATTGAAATAGTAAAAAGTTTTTCAAAAATATATAGTGACATAACAAACTAATGTTAAATCCTTACAGTCTGAAGATAAGTTATGGCGGCTTTCTACAAAAAAAGACTAGAGTCATAGATAAAAACTTGAAAAGAGCACTTTCATCTGCTCTGATTAGTCATACACAATGTGAATTGAAGTTAATTTATTCAACTGCATGGATGAAATATAACAGAAGTATTATATTTCTGAAAAAAAGACAGCAAAGAAACAATTTCAAAACTGATTTTAAAACATTAATTTGATGTACATAGTAAGAAAAAATTAATATGGATCAAGGACTATATGTTGTTAAAATGTTTGTCCTGCAGAACTAAATCTAAAAAGTTAACAAAATACTTTATTCCATATAATTCATGTGGATGATTCAGAAAAAGAAGTATATTGTATGATTTTAAATTAAGTATATCTTTAAATAAAATACCAAGGTTATTTGTCATGTCACAAAGATATAAAGACTTCAGAGCAGGATTGTGAAAACTTTTGTTGTAGTTTCATTGTAAAGGAATAAAGGATAGTTTTAAGAAAAATTATATTTTCGAGTGGAATTAGACATACTATTAAGGTATTACAACAGTAGAGTGACTCTTAATTAATGCATATATTTCAAAATTTTAATTCACATATAATTGCTTTGTGTTTAAATGTAACTTTGTGTTGTATTAAAATTTATTTCAATGATGTATATGTTGAGCACCAACTCACAATCAGCAGCATCTCGAGATTGTCCTTGCATAGGAAAATATCTAACAAAACACAACAGTTACAAAGTGCAATTCAGAATGTACGAGGAGTTCAGATCAGACTTCACAGAAACAAAATCCTTTAATTAGATGATCAAGTTTTTCTTTTTTTCTTCTTTTTTGTAGCTTTTATTCACCCTTTTTTCACATAACCTCTGATGTCCTGGGAAGGCGAGGGTGGCTAACCCCCCATCAGGGCCTAACAAATACATAAGTAAAGCAAAAACAGACAAAAACCAAATTCGGGTACTACAAGCATGAATGACTATTAATGTTATTATTTTTTAAATATTATATTAATTAACTTTAAACTATGAATTTAAATCAATTTTAGCTGCTTTTTATTTATTATTTGAATACACAAAAAGATGAAAAATCAATTTTAGTTGCTTTGTATGTATCACAAAAACACAAAGACACAGGAACACATATCACAAAACACAGGACAAGTGTTGGCGCATATTGGTGTGTGTTGGCAGCTGTCCACAGAACTAGTTTTATGCTTACAGTATTTTATGCTTACAGTATTTGCAGTAGTTTCTTTATTTTGTTGCCTAACTATGTTCTGCTCTATTTTAAAGGTTTCTTTAACTTTCCCCAAGGCTCTTTGTACACAGAGATTACTGCCTGTGCACTTAACTACATATATATATCGCTTAATGATATTGATGAGATGGTTCACAAGTATTTCGTTTTGACCTAACCTCACACCTAGTAGAATAGATTTCCAAATTTCATTTCATGCAAGTTTATATATGGCTCCAAAGTTTTAACCATTTTTTTCCATAATTGGGTAATTTTGGGGCATTCCCAAAAGAGGTGCTCCAATGTTTCTGTCATGATACCACAAAGTAGCATTTGTCTTCTTTTATTCCACAAATATTCAAGAATTTATTTGTGATGTTCATGCGCTGCAAGAATGTATACTGAAAACTCCTCATTTTACTTTCAATTGTACACTGAAAATTTAAAGTGAAAAGATCTCTCATATCTTCTTTAGTAAACTGTTTTTCAAGTGTTCTGACCACTGATTTGCAATATTTCTCTTTAAATCTTATGTGCTAATTAGTTTCCAATATGTCCCTTTGCAAACTTTCTGCATTGATAGAACTTCATTCAAAACAGGCTGAAATATTGGTCCTTTAATCTTATGTCTGTGGTCCCGTAAGATGGCCATCCATTTTCTTGGGATAGAATGGATTAATGAGTAAAAGTCTACAAAATTTATTTTTATTCTGTATGTATTTTGAAAGTCATTACAGCCCATAAGTTCTCCTGAATTCGCAAGTAGATCATTCATATAGTGGAGTCCTTTTTGTTCAAAATTTTCCTTTTTAAGCAAAATATTAGTTAAGTAGGAGTTCCAGATTGGATAGGTCCTGACGTTTATTTCATTAGAAAAAGTTTCGTTGTATATAATCCAGGATTTAAAAACATCTCTCCAAACGACATTTTGAACAGAGTTCTTTAGTTTCCTTAGAGAAACAACATCCAACAGCCAAACTTCTTTTTTGTTTTTTGCTATGTTATGCTCAAAAATTGTATGTTCAAAAATGCTATGTTATGTTCAATAATGCCAACTGCCATCCCTTTTTATCAAATTATTAATCCATGTCATTTCTAGAGCTTGGTCTAAAAAGTCAAGCTTTGTTAACTTAAGACCACCATCTTCAATATCCTTCTCAAGTTGGGCTAATGTTATTCTTGGTTTTTTATCATCCCAAAGGAAACATTTACAAATTGTCTCCATTTGTTTTAGAAATTAGGGGAAGGTAGTATTTGCATAATATATACCAGTTTTGGGACAATTAGAGTCTTTAGTACAGTTACTTTACCTATAAGGGGGAGTTTTCGCTTTTTGTAACAATGAATGATTTTTTCTATGGTATGAAGTTTTAAGTTGTAGTTCTCTGCAACCATTTTGTCTTTATCAAAATTAAAATCTATATCCAATAGTGTGAAGCTCTTTGCTCATTTTAAGTTTAAGTCATAGCATAATGTTATATTAGATAGTTTCATTGTCCCCCAACCACACTGCGAATGTTTTGTCAAAGTTTAAGAGCACTGCAAAGGCAAAGTTCTTCAAAAATTGTCAAACTTTTCCTCAAAGATGCTTCTGATCCATCTAGTAATAAAAAGGTATCGTCAGCATATTGGCCCAATTTAAAATTGTTATTACCCATGGTTACTCCATTCATCTCCTTGTCCAATTTAATTTCCATAGCTAAAGGTTCTATGGCTAATATGAAAATATAGGGACTGAGTGGGTCACCTTGCCTACATCCACAAGCAAGCTGGAAAAATTCAGAAAAATACCCATTGTTAATTACACAGTTACAAGAGTTGTTATATAGAGTATTGAACCACCTAATAAAGTTAGTGCCGAAATTGTATCTTTGTAGTACCTTGTTAATGTATTTCCATTCCAAGGAGTCAAAAGCCTTTTCAAAATCCAACAATATTATCAGTCCTTTTTTGTTGCGAACCTCCAACTCTAACATGATGTCATAGACTAATCTTATGTTTTCGCCAATATATCTATCTTTTAAAAATCCTTTTTGTGTTTCTCCTATGACTTTTGGAAGTACTTTCTTCAAACATTGAGCTAGGATGCCTGATAAGATTTTACAGTCTGTATTTAAAAGTGAAATAGGTCTTTTTTTTCAAAAATTCTCTTGGTTTGTTTCTTTTAGGAAAACATGATTATACCTTGATTTGGGGTCAAAGATAGCTCACCTTTCAAGAAAGATTTGTTAAAGCTATTTATTAAATAAGTATTTACGTCACACCAAAAAAACTTGTAAAATTCTTCCGAGAACCCATCAGTTCCTGGGGTTTTATTATTTTTCATATTTTTAACAACTTTTTTTGCCTCCTTTTCAGAAATGAGCCTTCGCAAAAATTTTGTTCAGGCTCCCCTAATTTCATAATATTGTCCTCCTTTAAAAATTCTTTATAATCAGCATTACTGTCCAAAACTTTTGAGCTTTAAATGGTTGCATAATTTTTTTTTGTTCTGAAAGTATTTTGTCAGGGTTTATAATTGTTTTCCCATTCATATTTAATTTAGTTATGATCTTATTAATGTAATTGCGTTTCTCCAAGTTACATAAAAATTTGTTGCCTTCTCCCCTTCTTTGTAGTATTGCACTTTTGATCTTAGTGTAGCAGCTTTTAATTTTGCCTCCTGCGTATCCCTTAATTCTAATTTTTCAT
Source organism: Sabellastarte sp. h YS-2021 (assembly GCA_964017235.1). Taxonomy (NCBI): domain Eukaryota; kingdom Metazoa; phylum Annelida; class Polychaeta; order Sabellida; family Sabellidae; genus Sabellastarte; species Sabellastarte sp. h YS-2021. Next base: position 66,128,120 of record OZ024938.1, read on the forward strand.
GGTCTAACTTCTTTTCTAACTCGAAGATTTTATCTTGTGAGTTTGAAAGGCATGCTTCTGTTAGTTCATTTTTAAGATTTATGATATTTTGTTCTATTTTTGTTTCTTTATCCCTGTTGCATTTGGCCTTTCTTGAACTGTAGGCTACACTTTGACCCCTTATGTTTAACTTTAACACTTTCAAAACCATTTGATTATCTTTTATAAATTCTCTGTCACCCACATTACTCTTTTCATTACACTTGCATTGAGATTTAGATTTATTTGTTGTTTTACATCGCGTTCAACAGCCAGGGTAATATTGCGACTGGTAGTTTACAGGTAGAGGAAACCAGTGCATACTGCACTGTAAACCACCAGGCATCTGCAAGTAACTACCAACTTTCCAACATGAAGTGCCCGGCCCGAGATTCGAACCGTCGGCCCCAGAGGTTGGAACTTGTATTGAGAGATGGTATTACAAATTTCTTGTTTCACTACATTTATATATTCTTTGTCCTGCAAGAGTGAATTGTTAAACTTCCAAAACCCTTTACCGTGTTTAGCTTCCAATAAATTTAATTCTAAAATAAGAGTTGAATGATCTGTTCTATAACCATGGGAGATTGAGGTATTTTTTAGTTTTGAATGAATGTCAGGGATTGGTAGAAAGAAGTGAAGTCTAGCCATTTGTCTGGGGGATTTACTGCTAAATCAAGTGTATCTTTTAAATTTCTCATTATTGATACTCCATACATCCTCTAGGTCCAAAGCTGTTTACATTACTTGCACTTTAGTTTTTACCCTTGTGTTGTTTTCCCTTTGGTATCCAAAGGTATCAATTTCAAAATTTTGTACAAGATTCCAGTACCCACAAATTGTGAGTGGTATATTCTCCTTATCAATTATTCTTTCTTTTAAATCATGTAGAAGCCTGGGTCATCTCTATTTGGACCATATAAGACAACTAAAAGTATTGTGTACTCTTGGAAGAAACAAATATTTGCTATCAGCAAATTACCCACATCATCTTTTTCTACCTCTAAAATTTTGTATTCAACATTGTCACCAAGTAAGATGGACACCCAGCTACTTTTAAAAGAAAATGAGTTGATAATAATCTTATTTCCCCAGTCTTGTAGGAATGCATTATGGTTTGCTGGACTAATGTGAATGTTTGTGAGACAGTATACAGACATTTTTTTCTTCAGCCAATTAAATACATGAGTTCTTTTCTTCCGATCTGCCAATCCCCCGACATTCATACAGAATATTGTTAAAGGGCCTGCCATCTACTCATGTCAGTTCAATATAAAAATTCAGTTCATAGACCAACAGGCCTGTTAATTGAAGCATCCCATAAAAGGAACAGAGAGTGCACCAGAATTAAAAATATCAAATGTACTGGTGCCATTTCGGGCTAATTTGAACCCAACACACCAATATGCTCCAACTTGACAACAGAAACATTACACTCAAATGGACAAAAACATGAAATAAACTTTGAAACCTATATTCTCTTGAACAGAACATAGGTCAACAATCAAGTGCAGACTGAAGTAGAGCCAACACTCCCCTTAACTTGTGCCATAAATTGTTCTATACTACAACAAAATAGCATTGAAACAACACGCACTAATTTTTGTGCATGGGCACAAGTGCCACCCTCCACCTGTACCAAAAAGACATAAACAAACTTTAGGGACCATCTCAAGATAAAAGGGTTATACCTCCTCTGCATTTGTCTGTTAAGTTAGAAAAAATAAATGATATTATATGTTTCTCTTGAGTAAATATTTAGAAAAAAATGGTACATACACCTCTACATGAGGGGGAAAAACTAATACCAAACCACACCTGTAGCAACTTTTGCATTAATGTTCTGTACATTTTCAGTGGGGGGAAATTGTATATATCTTCACATTTTATGTAGACAGAGCATATCTTATTACAAATCAAACTAAATTGTTTTCTTTACATTTTCCTTTAATGTTATCCTTATTTTACTCTATTTTATTAATTTTTTTGGTTGTTTAAATTTTGTTCAAGTTGGAAATCATCATGGCATCGGCTTTTCTTTATCAACAGTGGTTATGTGTTAGCTACTTTCTCATACCTATGAGGGTATAGAAGTTATTTTGTCTTTGTATGAGACTGAAAACTTACTTTCTCATACTCAGTTTGTTGTATATTCTGTACACATCTGGTTTTTCCCACAGGATTCATTTGGCAATAATCCAACACAAACATAGTAACTTTTAAATTAGCCAATTTGCCACAAAATTGTTAATTCAGGTTCCCACTGATTCATTTGGCAATAATCCAACACAATTGTAGTAACTTTTGAATTAACCAATTTGCCACAAAATTATTAATTCAGGTTCAAATAGCATTTGAATATTACATGTTAAAATATGAAGTGACAAATTATTTACATGACTATTCAAGTTAAATAACATTGTAGTTTCAGAAGTATTTATCTTCCCATGAAGAATATTCAATCCCACTGTTTATTTGTTTTGTGTCTTAAGTTAAATTGTTATTAGTCACACTTTTTTTAAGGATTAGCTTTATGAAACACTGGATCCTAACTGTGGAAACCACATTTGTTTTCATTTAAAGAAATAACCACACTCAAATCAAATAAATTTACTATATATTTCACTCACTGTAGAACATGGATGATGTCTTCCAAAATTATTAGCTTACAGGAAATCGGCTTATAACATACACACAAAAAAGGTAGAAACACGTACTGGTTTACAAAACAAACCACTAATTTAGAATTAATTGGCACTTGAATCTTTTAATATTACTGTTCTTTGGGTCCATTATAGTGTATAAAAAAGTTAATTCACCATTTTGCGCACCTCTTCTAAAAGCTTTCCAAATCTATTTTGTCCTATGCCATGTCTAGCATTTCTGTCATATACATGACGTCCATTCCCCCAATATGAGTAATACTTATTACACTCTATCAAAGTTTTCTTTCCTGTGTCTCTGAGTAGTCCACCTAATTTAGTCTTTTGCTTAAACTTCTCCCTTAATGCCCTCTTCATAGCTACCTCTTGTAGATCCTGGGGCCATGCCTCCTTGTCTAGTTGGTTTCCCAGCAATTTTACTTCTGCTGGATCCTTTGTCTGTAACATTTGACAGGATAATCTCAAATGGCCACAGTACCATGCCCTCTGAACTTGGTAGTATTGTTCTATGCAGGAGTATTGTTTACCATCCAATGTAATCTCACTGGGGTAGAAGTTACTAAGTGGGCAAAATCTCCCGTGAAACAGGATTGCATCTGCCAGATATATTGTCCCAATGTTTTCAACACATAATTTCTCTATCAGGTAACATGCAGCCAAGTCATAAGATATTTTTTTGAAAATTAATTTGTCACGGTAGATGTGGGCAACATTGTCAATCTTTTTTGCCTCTTTTAACACAATGCGCAATTGATTTTTAACTCTGATAATTTCTTCTGGCAAGTCTCTTGATAAAAATTGCCACTGTTGTCATGCTGATTGGCTGTTCAGGTTGCTTTTTAAATAGAAATGTTTTTTTTGGACATCTCTAGAGCTTGGCCTGGTGTAATGAACTGCACAATAATAGGTCTTGGCTTTCCATTATGTTTCAGTCCTAATCTGTGTGCATTCCCTATCTGATAGCTAGTGGCATCAAGTTTTTCATTTAACTTATGTGTAGAGTTAGCTATAAATTTCCAAATGCACCAACAATTCAAGTACAATTGATAATCTAAGAAAAAGTCACACAAAGCATCACAAAACCCTTTTATTAGACTACCAAACTTTCCATTTAATACATTTGTTCAGTAGGACCGAATTAATCCTTTCCAATAAAGCCTTTAGAAGTCACTTCTTTGGGGTTCCCCCCACAAAACAGTTAATACAAGTGAAGACAAGTCAACAACAATTATGTGGGGCAGAACTATGTAAAGTATATATCAAACTGATCCTAAGTTTGTGCAGCCCAAACTCGAGATGTTTTGCACAATCTCAAGATGTTTGCTTCGACTCCAATTCTTGACTTTGTGTAAGGACAATCTCGAGATGTTGTGAGTTGGGGCCTAACATATAGAGTTTGTTAGAATCCCCAAAACATTCCATGTGTTTTTCTAAGATATGCCCACCACCATCTTATAAGATGTCTTTATTCAGTATATACATCTGTACCTTGTTTCAACTCTTTGATCCACACGTGGTCAGCATGGACCCTGATCCAATTTCTCCCACTCTGCAACAGAAAGGGAAATTTATACACATGAAAGTATTGATTATATAATAACTCCATCAGTTTGGACAGGTTTATTTATGCTGATTGTATTATATGACTTATGTTTTAAGTGAACAAAAACTTGGTAAATTTGCTTGTATTGGTTTTTCAAGAGGGGTATTGGTAACCAGGGCTTTGGAGATGTATAGCTTTGTTGTCAAGAAGAAGATTTCAAATCCTTTCTATGGAATGTGTTGTATTGTACTTCTCAGTGTTTTGATATGCTCTTTAATGTTGAAATGTATTTTTTCAATGTATTTTTTTTCGGAATTGTAATATTTTCACAATAATATTATTTTCCTCATTTTCTTGTTTTACTTTATCACTACAGGCTTGATGAATGTAAATAAATATATTTATTTAGAAATAAAGCCATCATTCTAAAAATAAAAATAAATGATTATGTTTAAAAATTGTTTAAAAATCAGTCTTATGTTTTAAGTTGTTTACTAGTAGAGGACCACTTCATTACTAAGTAAACTATCGACCTTAATTTAAGGTAATTGTAAATTTCTGAATACTTAAACTAAAGACACTGTATGTCAATCGAAAAAAAGATAATTGGCTTGTAATTAAATTCTGCAAACAATCAGCAAGAATTTTGATAACATTAAGAAATGATAAATGCTTGGATAAAGGAAAATGCCTTTATAATATTAATATTTCACTAAGGACATTTATAAAATCACTGGGACTTCATAAGGAACTGAAATATCAATTGATTGTTTAACAATATGATAGTGGTTTTTCATAAACCACAAAACCTCAAACCATTATATGACATTGAATAGTAGAAGTGTGTCAAAACACTTTAAAGTGTAATGTAAAAATAGACTATAAATAAAGTTTGCTTGCATAGTTTGACGGTGATGTGACACAGGTACTGATGTCAGACTTTGTGGAAACTTAATACAGTTGTTGGGCACAAAGTACCGATCTGCACAATCTCGAGATGGTACTTATGCAATCTCTTTATTGAAAGATTGCGCTCCCATCTCAAGATTGTTTGAGCAATCTCGAGATGGAGCTGCTCCAGCTAAGGATGATTTTTAATTATTGATTTCATATACCCATAGATGGTATCGGAAGCTCAAAGTTTTGCTACAACAAGTATCAGGTATACTTATTATATTATTGTATATAATCCTAATTCTAATTTGAAGTTTATAGCGCTTAATCTCCACTGAGTAGTGGACACTAAGGTGCAACAAGACACTAGCAATATGCAAAGTTCAAAGTCCAGGGACAGAAATAGGTCAGCACCACGGAGAAGCCATAATGAGCTAAGGAGGATATGCCTTTTCGTAGAGGTAGGTTTTGAGCTTCTTTCTAAAAGAGGCAATAGTGGGTGATGCACGAATGTCTTCAGGGAGTGAATTCTGAACAGTGGGAGCATCAAAGGCGAAACTGAAACCAAACTGCCTAGTGGATTTCTGAATTTTAGATTGAAACTTTGGAACCTTAAGGAAATTGGCAACACTCTTTTATTGTAGTATTGTGAGTGTCTGCATCTGTCTGTATTGTAAGCGTCTAGTATTGTAAGTATTGTGGTATGTGAAGAGATATGGAGCAAAATATTTAGGGAAGCCAGTATGAATAAACTTGTACACCAGGGTAGTCAGTTTGAACTCTGAGCGAAATTGAACAGGGAGCCAATGGAGTTTCCTGAGGACAGGAGTTATCCGAGTATATTTACTCAAATTTGTCACAATTCTAGCTGCACTATTTTGGATAGACTGTAATCTGTGAAGATTGAATTTGGAGAGACTCCTGAAAAATGAGCTACAGTAGTCCAACCGACTACTAACAAAAATATTGGCAACTGACACAGCTGCATCATGAGTCAAGAACTACCTACTATATCTAAAATCAATCAGTTGTATAAAGCAGTTTTTATAAACATTCTGGATGTGTTTAGAAGAGGAAAAATCAGAGTCGAAACACACATCCAGGTTCCTGACTGACTTGGTGGGTGAAGGGGATTACCCAAGATGTCAATTGGGAAACATACAACCTTTCTCTCTGTTTCTTGGAGCCAAAAAGTATAAGCTCAGTTTTATATGGATTAAGTTTAAGTTTGCTACCCGACATCCATTCCTTAACATCTTGAAGGCATCTGTTCAACTTATCAAAAGCAGATGAGGTATTCATGTGCGACAGATGGACATAAAGTTGTGAATTGTCAACATAGAAATGAAATTTTACACCTTTGTGTTTACCAATCTAAACTAAGAGGAGATGTGTAAGAGAGAATAGCACAGAACCCAGAACAGAACCCTGAGGTACGCAGAACAGCAATTTTTGTAAGTCAGACAAAGTAGAACCAATCTTAACAGATTGAAAACGTTCCGTCAAATTGGAAGAGAACCATTTGTGAGTGGAGCCACCAACACTGAACCAATCCAGAAGACACATAAGGAGAGTGGAATGATCAATAGTATCAAAGGCGGCTGAGAGATCCAGAAGTACCAAGGCAGTAGCTTCACCCCAAAATAGTGACAAATGAATATCATTTTTGATGGAAAGCAGAGCCGTTTGCAAGTCAGTTGTTGAATCAATATGGCCCTGGCTAAGAAGCAGCAGCCACAGATTGCAATTACAATAACTGGTAAACACTTTTTTACCATCTAGCCTTGGAGTTGACTTGAGCCAAGGGACAGGAGAGGGCCCACAACATGAGGCCTTAGAAATTGCAATTAACCAATCAGTAACTAATCATAGAAAGCCTGGTGTCCCCAGTCCCATGTTAATAGGAAGTCATTCCTTTCATGTTGATTTGTAACTGTCTTAACAGTGATAAGTTGATTGCAATTAATCCTTATTGGCCTCTGATCAGTCAGTATTAGGCAGAACAATAGCCAAAACTGTAAGACCTTAAGATGGGCTGGGATCTTAAGATCCTTAGATGTCCTAATAAAGTGTGTTATAACATTAGCCAATCAGTGACCTCTTCAAAAATAAATACAGCCAATCACACTAATATTCTGTGATAGAAATCATTGTGAGTTGGAGCACCTCCATCTCGAGATAGTTTGAGCAATCTCGAGATGGGCGCGCAATCTTTTGATGACAAGATCGAGCAAGTACCATCTCGAGATAGCGCGGATCGGTACTTTGCGCCCAACACAGTCGTGTAACTAATGCTATTTTTATTGTGCTTGTTATTTGTTTAATTCAGTCATTAATGAAATCTGTAGGTTTTGGGGAGAGAATATAAGATTTGAATCTATCCAAAATACTTTACCATAGTATACATTGATCAATCGTTTTTATCCAACATGTCTCTTTCCTGTGGTTAAATGTTTGCTTTGTGTTTTTAGCACTCACTCTTTTGTAGTGATTCTCAACATTTCCTTAGCTACCCTACCTTTCCTGTGTTGTCTCTGGTATGACCTAGCTGTGTCAAAGGACAAATAATTATTAAACATGTTTATGTGTAGTTGCGTCTTAGATGACTGAGATGGAGATTAAGTGCTGCAAAAGTCCTTATTAGATTAGGTTAGAAGAGTGACCAATAAGAAGTTTAGGGTTATAAAAAGAAGAAAGGTCTTATTAAAGACGCTTAACAAGGTTCACACTACAGGCGGTACGTCCTGCGGTAGAAGTTTTACTTGGCTGTGGAACTGCCACCCAGGTTTCCCCATTTCAGTTGAGTTGTTCACACTACAGGCGGAGGGCCACTGATTGGACGGTTTTTTAGCCGCCAATAACAGTAGGATGACAGTACTACAAACATTGGTCACTGAGAAGCAACCTCCATTAACCTTAACTCACCTGGCGATATGTGGCGATATGACTAATATCGTAACTCACCTTAAGTCGCCATGTTACCCTGAAAGATTACCAAATCACAACCTTATGTACACCGTGGACCACACCTTCAGTTACCATAGTCAGAAACTGATGCACACATGGGTGAAATCATCTGAGCATGCTCACAGTACCGAAATCAGAGGCAGAAATTTTAAACAATTTTAAAGCAGCCGAGTAATCCTAGTCAGTTCAGTTGTTTAGTCATACAATGGTATCAAGTACCATTTCTGACTATATTAGCACATTCGCCAATTCGTAAACACACACATGTTAATACTCTACCCATTAAAAGTTACACTAATCATTAACCTGTTAATACAATTACAATATTAATAAAATTTTCTCTTAAACATAACATCCAAGACCCAAATGGCCAGTTCAATTATCCAATCAGCTAACCTTCAGTTAACCTAACATTGAATCATTTGTATAAGCACGGCCCTAGCCCACCATGAACATTACTAAGGATGTATATCACTTAATATTATGTAGTAATGACTATAGACATAACACCAAGTTACACTAAAAGATAAAAAACCCTCTAGTTACATACAATACATACTAAAACACTAAGATGTAAATTGTAAACCCCAGCAGGGGTAGAAAGGAGATAACAACTCCTATTAATATGAGACCCTACTTCTATAAAGGTCACTGTGGGTGTAATTGTTGGGCGCTAACTCGCGGCAGGGAACAACTTGAGTTGTTCCTTGCACCAACTTACGGGGACGAGTTGTGGCAAACATCTCGAGATGTGCACACTATCTTAATATGTGGCTGCTCCAACTTAATCCACTAAGGTACAGCACTGGTCAGTGACTACATGGCTTCTGATTGGTTAATTATTGACCCCAAGTGTGTCTTCTTTCTTAAGTTGTGACTGGGCCAACTCAATCCTATACTATAATTGGCTAAATAATCGCACCAACTTTGGGCTGGGAGTTGTAAAGTATGCAAGGCAGACTTCTAATTGTAATTAATTTGTTAGCCCCATAGTCCTACTTTAGTTGCTTAACTGACTATATTTCACCACCTTTGATTGTCTACATTACCTCCTTTTCTTCACCAGAGATTAAGCTCTATAAAAGTATGATTAGTTTGAATAAAAGGGTAAAGTGGGCGCTGCACCCACTTGAGATGTGGCAGTACATCTCGAGATGCTTGCCACAACTCATTCCCGTGAGTTGGCGCAAGGAACAACTCGAGTTGTTCCCTGCCGCGAGTTGGCGCCTAACATAATCACTTATCATAAACCTCCATTTTTGAACAAGTGGATTAAAAGTTATGATGAGCATAATAAATAAAAAGGCAAACCCCAATTTTTTTTAAATCCTTTCAGCAATTATGATTAATGGGAGGGAGGGAAGGGCAAATATTGCCCACTAGTTCCCTCTTCAAGACCAAACTTTAAAGTGTAGAAAGGCGGGAATGCCACAAAATATGCCCCAATAAATCACATGACCTAACAAGCCACACTGACAGACAGAACATCAAAAGTCATGATTCACTAAACACATCAGATGACATACACCTTGACAGAGAGAAAAGTTAAGGTCATGTTTCCACCTGAGGTAAATAGCACCTAAATGCCATAAATCACACTATTACCAACAAATTTATCTGAGTCCATGCAAACACTCAATGTTTGCCTCAACAATTTTCAAAATGTCATGTTGACAAATAAATTAAAAGTGAATCCTGATAAAACTGATTTTATTGCATCCACTGATGATACTTTGGTTTAGCATTTGCTACCCTGCCACCAGCGCCGCACATAGAGATTTTCTACATCAGCGCTCTCAGAGGAAAACTACATCAGCCAGGTTCACCAAATTTGCAGGATATCTTCATTGGGGTGTAAGCTTCTCAGGGAAGGAAATTAGCCTCATTCTGAGAACCAAAATGGCCGCCATAGACATTTCTTTGAAAATTATGTACCTTTTTCTTTTGGCTAGTTCTTATAAGTAGAAGATTAAATCTCTTTGTAATTGATATGTATAATAGATACACATGTCCTCTACAAGCTTGCAGACATTTGACCTTGAAGCTCTTAATTTAAGGTCATCCACAGAGTGCCAAAGTACCCCACATAGTGGACCTTAAAAGTGCCTATCTCTCCTTTATTATTTGTCCTAGAGGTTTGGGATGGGAAACCAACTTATAGGAAATCATGGGCTGGGAATCTTCCTACGTGGTCAGATTTGACCTTGGACCTTCAAGATCAAACGAGGACAGTCAAACTTGTAAGTGCTTATAACTTGCTTATTATTGATCCTAAAAGTTTGTAATGTGAAACCAACTGGGCCGGGAATCTTCTTACATGGTCACCTTGTGCCAAATCTTATCAGTGTACGAGCTCATGAGGTTCGAAGAAGAATACACTTGTTCGACATTTGGAGTTTTATTGTTATACCACTACCATTGTTACATGCACTTTAAGATTAACCTTAACTACATGACCTGTTGGTGTCAGGTTAATGCACACATTTGAAGTTAAGGTGACCCTAACTGTATGGATTTTGTTAGACTATTCTACACCCTTACCCTTGTTAATTTTGCACTTTCAGATTAACCTTAACCACGACCATCTGTCCACTTGACTAAATGTCTGCGAGTTGAAGTTAAGGTAACCCTAACTGCATAAACTATGTTAGACTACCATCTATTTTCTTACTTTCTACACTATGTACATTGAATTATAACAAATTAAAATCAGGTAAGCTCTGACTAAAAGGCTAAAACTGACAATAAAAGTGCATGTGAGTTATACATCACGCTTGACCATGCAGGGTCAGTAAAAAACAAAAAGCCTCGTAAAGGCTGTTACACTAGCTTCCCTGTTGGGAGGGTGGGATGGCAACTTTTTTGGAAACACTGTTACCTGCTAGCATTCAAATTTCAAACTGACCAACGATGGCCAGTTACATGAGAGCGAGGCTATTGACTTAAACACACACTAGGAGGGGTTAAGGTACACCCGAACATACGCGCCTCCAGACTGAGTGCTGTTGCTACTGGTCGTACTCACCATTACAAACTCACTTATTATTGGTTCTAGAGGTTGGCAATGTGAAGCCAACTTATATGATATCTTGGGCTGGGTATCTTCTGAAGTGGATCAATTTGGCCTTGGGCCCCTCGATCAAGGTCAAATGATGGTCCAATGGCTCTGGTGAGTTGTCTTTTCAGTGGATAAAATTTGATCAGTTCTCCGATGCGTATGTCTAGTTTTAATTGGTTCAAAAACCAATTGTAAACTACTGGTTTCTCTTTTTTCAATGAATAATCTTTAAAACTTTAGTCCTTCTGGTAAATGCTTCAGTGAGCAGTAGACTAGACTACTGCAAATCCTTGTTTGCATCACTCAATGACTTTGAGTTAAGAAGATTGCAGCAGATCCAAAAACTCACTCTGCAGGGCTGCTATACGTTCTTCCAGGTATGTCCATATCACCACCAATTTAAAAAACGCTGCCTTCCAGTTAAATACAGGGTGCTACTTGCCATTTTGAAAACAGTGACCTTTTCAAAACAGTCAAATACTGATGGCCATTCCAAGGACAGGTTTTGAAATGGCTTGGATCATTTATATTAGGAGTATGATCTGGATCTTTACAAAAAATTTAATCACTTTCGATCCTACATATATATATAAAAAAATCACAAATTCATGTTCATTAGTTTTGGAGTAATTATGAACTTGAACAAGCAAACAAATTAACACACTCTCAAACATAACCTTATTGGCAAAACAAAAATCATGAAAAAACAGGTACTGACTATTTGAAATTTAAAATTGATGCACCATTTATGTAGATAGCTTTTAAATATTTAATTCATGGAAGCATAATTCTTGTACATTATATTTATGAACAAGAGAGGAAGTGTAATTATAAGAAAAATTGTAAGAGTCTTTGTGAATTCAGATCTTGGCATATGTGATCAGAAAGTGAGAAAATTTTAAAATAATGTTTAACAGACTGCGTTTAACAGTACACACATTGGACAACTTAATAGGTATGGCTCTGTTCTGGACGTCTCTTTTGGTGTAATACAGAAACATAAAGTGACTTACGGTATTGATCATTTCGTCTGACGGCTCCCTGAGGTGAGTTAAGGTTGCTGCTCAGTGACCAATGTTTGTAGTACTGTCATCCTACTGTTATTGACAGTTAAACAACTGTGTCCAATCAGTGGCCGTCTGAGTGTAGTGTGAACAGCTCTGATGAAATGGGGCGTCCTGGGGCCAACTAACCATGAGATATACGGCCTGTAGTGTTAAAGGGGCATAACTAATCATCACAAGCATCCCCATGTTAATAGGATGCCACTCCTTTCATGTTGATTTGCTGCTGTCTTAACAGTGATAAGTTGATTGCAATTAATCCTTGTTGGCCTCTGATCAATCAGTTTTAGGCAGAACAATAGATTAAAATATAAGACCTTACATATATCTTAAGATGGCCTGGGATCTTAAGATCCTTAGATGTTCTAATAAAGTCTGTTAAAAACTGGCCAATGAGTGACCAGCACAAAAATGAATACAGCCAATCTGATTAAGATTCTGTGACAGAAATCACCGTGAGTTTGAGCAGTTCCATTTCAAGATTGTTTGAGCAATCTCGAGATGGAAATGCGATTTTGATGATGAGATCACAAAGCTTTTGCCAATAGTCTACAGAAAGCATTATCTAATTTAATCTAATGTGGACATTTATAGCATTTAATCTCCATCAATGGACATACTCTAAGGTGCAATTAAACAAAAACAATGTGAATAATAATAAGTCCAGTAACATTGCCAGGTCATTCAAAGAAGATACAGGGGTGATAGGGAGGCTATATGTATGGAGGATAGGCTTTTGCAGATAGGTTTTGAGCTTTTTCCTGAAGAAGGCCATAGATGTTGCTCTTCGTACATATTTAAGAAAATCATTCCAATTCTTAGGAGCATCAAAAGTAAAGCTATGGCCAAAGTGTTTGACTGACTTGTAGAGTGATGAGTGGAAAGGAGAAATTGCCAGGCATTTACGATCATACAATAGTAGTAAGTGTAAAATGCAGTTGCGAAAACAGTTTGTCCAATTTCTCACTACTGCAATGGAAAGCAATTACAGTCTGGTTCATATTTTCCACAGTATTGTATATATAAGGCATTTACAGCCATTTTAAAGTTTCAAATTATTTTTTTATATTGAAAGGTCATACACGCTTGTAATACTTATCACAATGGTTTATTTTGGCATTTTCCTGCCATTATTTCTCATAATTCATGGATCTTTTATTGTTATATACACTGCAAGCACTGATAACCCATCAAACTATTGAAACACAGATCAATAGCCACTCTATAAGAAATTTCTATTGGTTGTTAACTGTCATCTCCAATGTTGAGGAAGTATTACAATATGTTGCTTGTAATATCAGTACTAAAAATTTAGCCAGTGTATATAAGTATCATTGGAGATGTGCTACTTTTACAAGATTAAAACTTGAATAAATCGAACTGGTGTTGATGTATTCATGTGCATGCTTATTACAAGTGTGCTGCGAATGTTGCTGAAAAATACAAGTATAGCCTGGTAGTGGGGTAGTAGATATTTTCACGTGCAAACAGGGTGTATTCTCAAAACAAGAGTGTCACTACTAGAATATCAAAGAACAGTCTGTGACTAGCCACAGACCACACAGTGGGTTAATATACATGCAAAGTACATGTGAGTGTATTACACGATGCGTCAAACTCTGCAAAGCGAATGGGGAGCACCTGCAACAAGGAGAACGCATGTGGCCAAGTCTCTCATAAATTTTCCTTGAGACATGGATGCATTTGTAGCCATACTACGTGCACACAGAGAAGCTTAAAGCCTCTCTTACATCCCATTGTACATGCACGTACATCCTGGTTAAAAAGACCATCAAGGGACCATTTTAGAACACAATTTCAAGGTTGCAGAACCCCCGCAATGAATTTGCATGCACATTATTCTGTGTGTGCATGCAATATGTCTACAAATGCATCCATACTTCAAGGGTAACTTACGAGAGACTTGGGCATGTGCATTCTCCTTGCAAGTGTTGTATGTTCTCCCAATTTACTTACATTGTTTGCACGTGTACTCACGTGTACCTCGCATGTACATAAACAGTCTAGAGAAAAAGTGCTGGTAAGTGGCTGGATTTCAGCCACAGATTTCAGCCACAGGGGTCACTCAAATTACTCTAAAGCATGCCTCCAGATCTTTACAAAACAAACATGATACTTACACTCATACCAATGTACTTGTATGGAGGGTGATTTTATTTGTTGTACTACTGATATACTGTAAATATAAAAGAGACTAGAAATCACTTGTAGAGTGCAAGCCCCACCAGGCGTGGCATATCTGAAAATAGGATTTTTTTTTGGTATCCTGAATGTTATCCAGATCTTTCCCAAAATTAAAATATTTCTTCCTTTGGTCAGACCTTACTCACATAAACAAACAATTAGTGACCATGAATGAGCTCTGTATCAGCTGACTGTGTTTTAGGTTTCAGAGTAGAAATGAAAGCAGAAAATGTTTAGGTTTCTATACAGGACAGAATATCCTTTGGCTTATATATAAGGAAATTTTTATGTTTCTATACAGGACAGAACCATTCACAAATGACATTACAATTTTAAATGATGATTCCTTTTAAGTTAATTACCAGGATATGTTAATATTTTTTTAAAAGATTGTAAAGGTATTAGGAGTTATCAGAGGGATCTAGGCACAAGTAGTACAAGTAGTAAATTGATCGATTAAAAAAATTAGTGCTGAATAGAAAGTAGGTATTTAATCCTTGGAACTCAGGAAAATTAGGAAAATTTAAAAACAAAAGATAATAGGTTAACAGCCATAACTGCCTTGATTAATAGACATGAGTGAGTAGGTATATTAAAAAAAGAGATGAAAATTATAGTTTTCAAAATAACCTAAAATCTGGACCTCAGAGCAATATCCCCAGTCACATTAACAGGATTTGAAGTTCTATCGACAGGATTTCAAATTCTGTTGACAGATATTCAAATTCCTCCAAACTGATGAAACACAAGAATTGGAAGTTCTGTCGAAACAACTTCTAATTAGAAGTTCGGTTGAATTTGTAATTCTGTCAAATTTGAAGTTCTGTCATGTCATGTCATTTTATATATAAACATATAAAATTTGACTTGAGCTTTTTCTTCAAGGTCATTGGTTCTAATATCAACATTTTGGCATTTTTGACATACTGTTGGATAATTACATTTAATAACTCTCTGTTACTGGTAATATGGGTTCAGAATGTCAAACAAACCTTTTGGAAATCATGGACTAGGAATCATACGGAATGGTTAGATTTAACCTTTGACCCCTACCTTAAGGTCAAAGTGTGTTTGCAAAAAGGCTTTGTATCTTCTCCATTATTGGTTCTGGAATTTTGGAAAATGAAAACAGCCTACAAGAAATCATGGGCTGTGAATTTTTAGAATGATAAACTACTCCAAGGTCCTCTGTATTTAAGTGTCCCTTGCAGGATGCTTGTTTGTATTTATGGGAGAGGGGAGAGAGAGTGGGTCCACCAGCTTAGCCGGCTCCCGGATTCTCTATTGCTTTTAACTCGGCAATCACTGGGCGGATTCTCTTCAAATTTAGCACATTTATGAAGTAGCCCTGGGAAAAATTTCTGTGTATGGTGTCATAACATTTCAACTAATCAGATAAGTGACATGACCAAAAATATGATTTTGAAAGGGGTGTGCTTGTCCAGATGATAACTTAACAAGAGGATCAGAAATGCCCCAAAAGGCGGGTTGCACAGGCAGCAATAAGGTTAGCGACTGCTGTAATTAAATTTAGAAACAAGGAAAGAAATGTTAGGTCACCCAGTTAAGGCAAATGTGTTAGAGGTGCTAAGAAATGTAAAACTTGTAATCTAGGTTACATAATTGTACCTATACTATAAAGGGACAAACAAACATATGGAATTATACCAATTTCAAAAGCAACTTAGCTATGATGGTGATCCATCTCCCTGTCAAGTTTGAATTCGATCTGGCAAAGCGTTTTCGAGTTAGAGTCCGGAAACGAAAATGTTGACGGACAGACAGACGTCAGACACACCAATCTAATAGACAGGTTGGTTTCACACAACCCGCCTAAAAAGTGATTCACCTATTCACATGAATTGTGGCAATTAGGTTTGCTATAGATAAATGGAAATCATTAGCTTTTGGAAGTGATCTAATACAAAATTGCAATTTATTAACGACTAACTAAATGCCATCTTAATACTAAAAATCTCAGAAAATAGAGTGATTTTGACAAATTTTTGACACCCAGTGTATCGGCAGAGTCTACTGACGACTTTTTGCTCAAATCATTTTCCCACCATTTTGTCGGTCATCTTGAATTTCTGCATGAATTGCAAAGATGTATTTATCTCAGATATGGTTGGAGATACAGCGATTTTTTTCAAAATTTTTGACCCCAGGTTATCTGCAGAGTCAACTACTAATTTTTTCAATAATCGTTTTTTTGCCATTTTTGGCGGCCATCTTGAATTTCTACGTAAAACACAAAAAACAGAAAAAACACATTCATCTATGAAACCTTGCATTTTAGATATAGTTATTTTACATCAATGGAAAAACATATTACCCACAGGAAGATGTTCATTTCTACAAATCATTAATACCCATTGGGACACTTTGATTTTGCTGTGCAAAACCAATTTCTTTCTCTCTTGAGAAGCAATACTCTAGTTTTGGTTGCTATTGCAAATCATTCTATGGCTGAGTAGATTAGCACCAGTAGCTGATTGGAGTAAATTGTTTACAACTACAAAATGACTTGAGATGTCACATTTGGGGATGCATTGCATTGACACGTAATCTCCAGTTACTGTTGGAGTAATTGCAAACACAAACAGATAAACAAATGCACCAAAAACATAACCTCCTAATGGATGTAAGGAATGAATTTTTCCTCAATAAATTGATTGTACATATTTGGTTTCAGTGTGAAATAGATTGAGAAATATCTGAATCATGTTCTAGATACTCAAAAAATCCCAAATTTTCTGAAATTCTACCCAGCGGATGTTTGCACTATACAGGCACTTCTGGTTCAATTTGTAATAAAAGGAAAAAATTGGCATGCTAATTATGTTAGGTATTGTATGATTAAGGTTACTAAAAATATATTCTGGATATATTGAATGATGTAGCTTTTATAATCACTTGTTTCTTTTTTTCTAATAGTCCTCTACACTCAAAGAACAAGTCAAAATTGAATGTTTTTCTTTTTTCCAGTGTATCAATGTATGTACACACAACACTGACAACTCTAGAAAATAGTTGAAAATACAGTTTACTGCAAGTGCCTTATACATCCACATATCTGTGTTATCAAATTAAAGAAAACACAACCTGACAACTGACAGCAATAAAACTTAGTTCGGTATGACAGGGAGGGTCATGGGGAGGGGAATGAATTAAATAAAAACTTTACACTTTTTCCCTAGACTGATAAACATACCTGTAGCTAATCGCAGTCTGTTCTTTGATATTCAAATTGTGACACTCTTGTTGGTAGAATATGCCTGATAACAACTTATTTTGTTTCAATGACTTATTTTTATTACCTGACTTATTTTGTATCACTTTTTGACTTGCTTTGTATTTTCGACTTATTTTGTAGTAAAATTGCCATATTTTATATTACTTGGCCGACTTATTTTGTACCAACAGTTGACATAATATGTTACAAAATGGTGCGCAGAATTTTGAGAAGATTTCAGGGTGATAAAAATAAGTCGATAATACAAAATAAACCGCTCTATAGACAACTTGTTTCATATCAACGACTTATTTTGTATTATCAGGTTATAAAACTCCAAACTGTGTAAGAAATTTTGTGTTTTAAACTGTGAAACTGATTAATTTGATGTTATATTAAGACCTTTGCATAGAGTACACTAAAACATAGATCATTTGTTAGAAAATACATCCAAATTGTTATAATTTTCCAATATTTGAAACTTGTTAGCCATTCCATGAAAGACCGTGTAATTTTCTTTGGATGTATAGCCATTC
This sequence comes from Sabellastarte sp. h YS-2021, assembly GCA_964017235.1. Lineage (NCBI taxonomy): Eukaryota > Metazoa > Annelida > Polychaeta > Sabellida > Sabellidae > Sabellastarte > Sabellastarte sp. h YS-2021. Next base: position 66,146,303 of record OZ024938.1, read on the forward strand.
CTATTGCAAATTGAAGATCCTTGGACATCTCAAAAATGTCTGGGTAGAATTATGTGAAGCTGATTTGATTGGTTTACCATCTTAAGAATATTTTAGAAATAATGTTTATGAACGACTTTTTTGGCATATTATGATTTTGTCACAATGATATGTAGTGTATTATTTTCTTCATAAGTGGTTTGTAAAGTTGCATTTAATTAACCAGTGTCATTGAAAATTATAAGAATATTACAGCATGGATTACAACGGTATTTCCTAAATATTAAGAACGGTGTATCAATATTTTGTGTTGATAAAAGTAGAGCAATTGTAACACAACTGTATAATAGGAACTTGTCAATCAGCAATTGAGTTTTATTATCAAGGACAATGATATTTATTATCTCCAGCAAGGCTTTTAGCCCGGAAGGGAGATTATAAAATGTGTCACGCAGATTTCTCCAAAACCACTACGGCTACAGATTTTTTGTTAATGAATTGTCCTAATAATCACACCCTTGAAAAGTTTTTTGGTTTTGTGGACGTAGGATCAAAGATAAGTGCGTAATAGCAATTTTAGCTACTTTGAGTAAAGGACTCATAACTCAAAAATTATTGCAGTTAGAGTTTTTTCTTGAAATATGTTGTTCAGCTACTTTGTCCTTAGCTGTAAATGGTATATAGTTTGGGGTTCCATTGCATGCCATAAGTGAGTAATACCTATTTTCTTATTTGTGTCAAAATAATGAAAGAAGTAAATGTCAAACATCTTCAAAAGTATTAAAGTTGGGCAAATATTTTCAGATGTGTTATTCATCTAGTCTTTGACAGGTTATCACATAGTAAAGCTTCAGACCTGTTCTACATTGTATAGCTGAGTAATAGCTACTTTAAAATCCTTACTCTTGAGTAAAGCCTTTCTAACTCCAAAACTATTGCAGTTAGAGTATTTTCCTAAAATATGTTGTTCAGCTACATTGTCCTTAGCTATAAGATAGCATATCGTTTGGAGTTCTATTGCATGCTATAAGTGAGTAATAGCTATTTTCTTATTCATAGCAAAATATTGATAGAAGTAAATGTCAAGTATCTTAAAAAGTATTAAAGTTAGGGAAATCTTTTGGAATATGTTATTCATCTAGTTTTTGATAACCTATCACAGTAAAGTTTCAGACTGGTTACACATTAAATAGCTGAGTAATAGCTACTTTAATATTTTTACTATTGAGTAAAGCCTTTCTAACTCCAAAACTACTGCAGGTAGAGTATTTTCCTAAAATTTGTTGTTCAGCTATTTTGTCCTTAGCTACATAGTTTGGATTTCCATTGCATAAAATAAATGAGTAATAGCTATTTTCTCATTTGTAACTAAATAACAGAAGACGTAAATGTCAAATATCTTTAAAAGATTTACAGTTATGCCAATCTTTTCAAATATGTTCTTCAGTTATTAATAATATATCATTTACTACTTTTAGGTTATTGTATCCACCAGACCAATGAGTAACTCACTTGTAACTTCAAAAGTATTCAATTTATAGTTCTTTTTATCAAATATGTTGTTCAGCTATTTCTTGATGTTCTGTTCCATGGCAAAGGTTTAGAGATATAGCTCCATGGCTAACTGAGTAAAAGCTGCTTTGCTATTTTGCTAATGAGTAAATCACTTGTAACTTTAAAAGTATTAAATTTAGAGGTTTGTTTTTTATCATATATGTTGTTTATCTACTTTTCATGTTCTGTGTCATGATGCATTCTCAGAGCTCTAGCTATAATGTCAACTGAGTCATAGCTACTTTGACATTTTGCCACTGAGTAAGTCACTTTTTAGGTTCAAAAGTATTAAGTATACAGGTTAGCTATAAAATATGTTATCCTCAGGGCACAAAGGACTACGCCTATAGGACCTCTCAAACATTTAGATTTGTCTAAAATTCAGCTGCCATCTTGAATTTTGGCATAAATAAAAAATGCCAGTTATTTTGAAAACTGTCAGAGATAGAGAGATTTCGGGCAAATTTTGGACCCCCAGTGTACAAAAGATTACTCCACTGGGACCTCTGAAATATTTAGGCTTTTTCAAATTTTGACCGCCATCTTGAAATGTCATTTATCTCAAAAACTGTAAGAGATAGAGCGATTTTGGGCAATTTCGGACCCCTACGGTAATAAAGGCTATTCCTCTAGCACCTCTGAAAAATTTAGAATTTTCCAATTTTTGGCCACCATCTTGAATTTTGACAGAAATGGAAAATGTCATTTATCTCAAAAACTGTAACATAGTGATTTCAGGCAAATTTTGGACCCCCAGAGTACCAAGGACTGCTCCACAATATTTGGTTTAGTTTCTCATGTCCTTCATATTTTTGTTGTTTTGGCAAATCTAGGTCGATAACTAATTGAATAATGGGGTAGTAGCTACTTTGAGTAATTTGTTTAAACTCCAAAATCAGTGCATATAAATCTTTTTTTGCAAAAAATATGTTGTTCAACTACTTTTCTATAGCTACAAGATGGTACCTGTTTTATGGGTGTACCTCAATAGCTAAGTGAGTAATAACTATTTTTGGAATTTTCCTCTGATGAAAATACAAAAACACATTTATCTCGAAAACGGCATGAGATAGAGCGATTTTGACGAAATTTTTCACCCACAGGGTATGTGTAGAGTCATCTGCAATTTGCCAAAAATGGTTTTCCCATTATTTTTGATGCCCATATTGAATTTCTGTGTAAAATGCAAAAGTTTTGATCCACAGGGTACTGATAAAGTCATCTGCAACTGTTTGCCAAAATTTGATTTTCCCTCCGATTTTGGCAGCCATATTGAATTTCTGCAAAAAATGCAAAAACAATTATCTTGGCAGCGGTGCAAGGTAGAGCACTTTTGGCGATAAATAAGTCAGCCACCTATTTTTGGGTGATTTACCACACGGTGAAGTTGCAGATCTATAGCTTTTTGCATAGCTGAGTCATACCTGCCAAAATAAGTTAATGTCTTTTATCTATAAAAGTATTGCAGATAGGCAATTTCTTTTACATAAGTCATTACCTACTTTTGGGTGATATACTACCTAGTGAAGTTGCAGAACTGTAGCATTTTGGATAGCTGAGTAATAGCTACTAAAATGAGCAAATGCCTTTTATCTCTAAAGTATTACAGATATGCAACTTCTTTTAAATAAGTCATTCTTCAACTTTTGGCTCATCTACCACATAGTGAAGTTTTAGGTCTATAGCACTTTGCATACCCGAGTAATAGCTACTAACATACTAAATGTATTTCTTTAAAAGTATTGCACATGGGTAATTTCTTCTAAATAAGTACTTCACCTAATTTTGGGTGATCTACCACACAGTGAAGTTGCAGAACTGTAGCTCTTTGGATGGCAGAGTAATAGCTACTAAAATGAATAAATGCCTCACGTATTGCAGTCAAACATTGAAGAGACTCTTACTTATTGTTACTTCAACATGTGCCTCCATCACAGAAGGAAAGTTATATTACACTATCTGTAGTATCTAATTTATATCATGAGAGATAATTGCAGGCATCAGAATACTTGTTCTATGATCATTTTGTGGTTCAATTTGTTTGTGTACAATTTAAAACTTGACATTAGTTTTTTCATCCTTTGCATGTAATTTTCATGAAATTTTATGTGGAACACAGAGTTTTTACAATGGTCATTAGCACATAAGAATTGGAAAAATAGTATTTATCCCTGAAGTTTTAGTACTTGCAAAGACTTTGGTTTTTAAAAGATACAGTCATTCTTGTTTTCTTTCTCATACATACAAAAATACTTAATGTGGACTAACACATTTGCCACCTACTCTATATTCTATTGAATAATGCTGAGGTGATATGTTATTACCATTTGGGTGTTGTCTATAGAATTGGACATTTTGCGTAATAAAGTTTTGGGATATATGTAATTTTATCGCTGTGCAAGTGTTGTTGTCACCCATGGTGTCAGACTGGGCAGTTGGGCAGTCTCTCGGCCAAGCGGGATGGCTTTATCTCATAATCCATAAGGGGTAGGATGTTGAGTCTTGATACAGACCCTGGGTAGAAAGTGTTGGTGTGCAACATCATAGTATGACCTTGATTTGACTTTTGACCTTGTCATAGTGACTTTGATCTTCAAAATCTTATCCAGCCCATATCTTTTAAACTGTAAGGTGTAGGAAGTTGATACTTGGTTAGGGATATTGGTTAGGAAGTGCAGGTTAGCAATGTGCTGTCTATCATGTTGACCTTTGACCTTGTCATAGCAATACTGACCTTTATAGTCTTTAGAAAGTTGATGCTTTACATGAACATTGGCTGGGGGACAGGTGTATTGTTTAACTTTATAGTCTTACGTCTATGCTCCCTATAACTTTTACTCTGCACTGTTGAACATGAATATAATATTTAGGCTGTTGTGGATGTTAAATGTTTTAGAGTCATTATCCAGGCTAGTAATGCTTTCCAGATACCTCTCATTATCTTAAAGTGTCAGTGACCAGATATCCTGTATGTTGTTATAATATACCTGACAGATTAAAATATGAAAAGATTCCCACACACTTCACTGAGACCTTCATGCAACAAATTGTGTTTTAATAAATTATAATACGTATGTACATGTTAATATGTGAATTAAAGAATTGGAATTAAACTTGTGTTTAATTGCAAAACAGGACAGATGTTTCTTGAGTGTACAAAGTGTACATTTTAACATCTAATCTCATGGAGTTCATTGATTTTTCCTAAGGTTGTGGGATCTGGGCATCTCTGATGCTATTTTTTATCTGGAAACACAATATGTTTGTTGGTACCAGTTGCAGCATTTAAACCTTTTTATGCTAGTGTTTCTATCAACAAACTAAATCTGAGCTCTCTATATGTAAACTTTATCTGATTCAACAAGGGCATACATACCTCCATATGTATATTCCAGTCCAGGAGTTAACACTAAACTAAAATTCATTCACGGATGCAGTCATAATTTTCAACATACTACTGACTAGTCCAGTCAATTACATCTCTGTGAAATGTCAGTGCAGAAAATAATAATTACTATCAGGCAAATGGTAAATGTATTGCAAGATTAAATACAGTAAGGATTAAATTTCTTTGAGTCCATCCTTTGATGGAGATGTTAGGCAACAACTCGCGAATGGGAACATCTTGAGATTGTCCTTGCACAAACTAAAGATCTTGAATTGAGGAAAACATCTCGAGATTGTGCAGAACATCTCGAGATGGTGCTGCCCAAACTTAAGATGATGTACTTTGAATTGTCATTAACATGGTTGTATATAGAGAAACCCACAAATGTGGCTTCCAAATATAATCTTGCAAAGGATTACAATGATATTGAATATAAAACTTTTTGATTATCTCATCAAAGGAATTTGTTTGTGTAAAGTGTTGTCTGAACTTTTTCTCAGATTCCTGAGTGCACTTCTATAATTGTTGGTGTGTTATCAGGTATTTCCCTTGACTATGGTTACCAATTACACTTTATAGCACTTAATCCTCCTATCAACAGGTTTATGGAATATGATGGATATTAACACTTGATGATGTTTCAAGGGAGCAATTAAAAAGCAGTTATTGAAATAAAGTCATCTATAAATATTTAATGCTTAAAATTGATGACATTTTAGTTCTTCATTACATTTTTTCTGACATAAAACCCAAGATTCACAGAAATAAATCACATTTCACATAAACATGGATACATATAACTGTTTGATTCTTTGTAGTTAAAAAACATCAACAAAAAACTCATCATAATGAAAGAGAATTGCAATTATAAATGAAAAGGACTACCTGACTGAGTGAGCACACACAATATTGACTAGTCACTAAAATTAGCAATCAGTTATTAGTAGATTCAATGAATTAGCAAATCACAACCTTAGGTAAACATCTTAAGTTTGTGTAGCCCGATCTTGAGATGGGTCTCACATCTCGAGATGTTTGCCTCAACTCAAGACCTTGAGTTTGTGCAAGGACAATCTCGAGATGTTTCCGATCGCGAGTTGGTGCTCAACATAGATGAGATACTATAAAAGGTTGTTTATAGAGCAGCTTATTTGTATTATCGACTTATTTTGTATCACCCTGAAATCTTGTCAAAATTTTGCACACCGTTTTGTAACGTGTTTAGTCCACTGCTGATACGAAATAAGTCAGCCAAGTAATAAAAAATAAGGCCATTTTACTACAAAATAAGTCAGTAATACAAAATAAGTCAAACATTGATACGAAATAAGGCAGGTATTACAAAGTAAGTTGTTACAAAATAAGTTGTTACCCCACTGCCAGGCTACGTTCATATTTTTCAACAATATTTGCAGTACACTTAAGTGTCTATGTTCCCGGCCAATGCCCCTTTCGAAATGGCCAAATTATTTACTTAGCCGTTTTGAAACCTTCCTTGGTTTTGAAACGGCCTGGCCAGTTCAAAACCTGGTTTCAAAATGGCCAAATCAAAAACCTGGCCAGTTTGAAACCTCACCTGATTTTTAAATTTTCCTATAGCATGTATTTTTGTGTGAACTTCAATTTGTCCTTTGATTATAAAAATAATTTCCTGAGCAGGGGCTTTCTATAATCATAACTTGTGGATTAGGTACTCGGGTATGGGGGTAGCTACAGTTAACTTGTGATCTTTTACTTGAAACGAATTCTTTAAACAAATTGTACTTTGTTGTTGTTTAACACAAAGTCTGTATCATAAAAATTATCTATCTCATCAATCTATCTGCATGAAGGTTCTGTATATTTAAATCTGTTTGTTTGACTTGCCAGATTAATTAATAAGCCATAAAGAAGCCATGATAAATATTAATTCTGTGATGCTGATTTGTTTGCCACTGATTGTCAGAAGTGCTTAATTGGATTTATTCCTGTTGTCCCAGCTCTCTTTTAATGTTGATTTGTTTCACTTAAATATTAGTGGGCTGTTTAAAAGGTAAGTATGAAAGGTTAAACAAATTCACAAAACAGGAAGATCAATCAAGGAGAGATTTATTGTTTGACTTTTCAAAGAATTATTGTAGATGAGCTAAAATACATTTGCTTTTTGGCACCTTCTTTACTTAATCTTACTCAGTTAATACTGACATACAATTGTTATGATTTGCTATTATTATTACTTTAGAAGATATCTCTCTGATTTGTTTCATTTGCATTGGGTGGGGTGCATAAAAGGGATTAGTGATAAAATATCATTTAATTCTGTTTCATTTTACGCTTTTTTCTTTTTTTTCTTCTTAATATTGATATATATTAATAACTATGCTGTTTAGAAAGTTTTTGTATGCACTAATAAATGTTGTTGTATGTTCTGTTCGATATATGTTTAACAATAAGCCAAATGCAGTTCTACTGAATATATAAGTTTTTATTGTATTACAACTGTTACACTTAAAAGCAACAGAACAAACCTGTTCCCTAATGTCAAACTGGTGAGGTATTAAAACGGCCAAGAGAAATATTTGGCCGTTTCAAAATGGCCAAGGCATTTCTAAACCTTGCAAAGGTATCAAAAACGGCCAAAGGTTTTGAAACGGCAAGTAACATCTATACATGTACGATGGGATGTAAGAGAAGCTTAAGTTTCCCTTGCAAATTAGCCATTTTTTCTCTGTAACCAGGACGTACGTGCACTATGATGCGATGTAAGGGAGGCTTAATATGTTTAATTTGTTACCTATTTGGCTCAAAATGCTTGTTTAGTTTTCATTCCCTGTATATTTGAAGTATTTGTAATTATTATCGAAACCTAAGAATGCAGCCATTTGATTGGCTGCTCCCATTTCAGTAACAAGTAGAGGCTAATGATAGAAACCCGTCTGTGATTGGCTAGTGGTTACGGCAGGATTTGAAGGGGGAGGGGGGAACTGTCTGCCCATATAAATGTTCAAGAGACCTTTTGTATTCATTACATCAGTTTATTTCTTGGGCTAGCTGTATCAAGAGGATTAAATAAAGAAAAGTGAGTAATGTATGTTCTGTTTTTTAATGAAATAACTTGAATAAGTAAATCTAGATAGTATAAAAGCAATTTAAGGTGTACAAGTGGTGAAAGTGCTGTATTTTATAGCCAGATAAACTTGGAAATTTACCGTCTCACTGTTGAGCGCCAACTCGCGGTAGGGAACCACTCGAGTTGTTCCTTGCGCCAACTCACGGGGGCTAATTGTGGCTAACATCTCTTGAGTGAGTGGGTGCTGCGCCAACTTTACCCTACAATTCAACCTAATCATCAATTAATCAATCAGTTGTCCAAGTGCTTTCACAGAGCTTAATCTCTGTAGAAGAAAATCTTATATAGACAATCAAAAGTGGTAAAGTACAAGTATATTGTATTATATTCTGACTGATGTTTCTTAATTGCATTTCTCGGGATTATGTGATGTTGAATTTTTATATGAATAGGAAGTCTATTGGGGGACTGTCATAACTGCATGGCTTGTCTCTAAATTGCAATTAAGTTGAAGAGTGTTTTTGTCAAATGATTATCACTAGGGATATAAGCTTCTGAAATGCTTATTAATAATAATAATTTAGTGAATTAATACACACAGAAATGAAATATAATGTAATATAGTAATATAAAGCAATTCTATGTTGTTACCTTGTCAATGATTCAGAATTTTTATCCATTTGTATATTATTTGAAACCAGTGTAATTTAACTTTTGTTTTTCCTACAATGATATTGTATTCTATACCAGTATATATAGAATATATTTTTTTTTCTGTATACAACTATATGTATACTCGTTCCCCCGAGTTGGTGCAAGGAACAACTTGAGTTGTTCCCTGCCGCGACTTGGCGCTTAACATTTTTAACACTATTAATGTTAACGGAACATCAGCACATCTACAAACGTTTAAATTGGATCAATAAACACTCAGAATAGAACAGGAGACACCATAAGGAGGATAAAAAGGGCCTGTTATTCAGAGTCTTTAGACTTAAGACTCCCAACACATCCATTTTGGATCAATAGATACTCGCCACACTGTAAATGTTGTGCATAAGCTTAAGATCGGTAAAATCTTAAGATTTGCTTGCTCAAACTTAGGATCCTAAGTTTAGGCAAAAATCTTAAGTTTTCTGCCCAATCTTAAGATTAGGCAGCCCAAACGTAAGATGTTGCCTTGGATTGTGATTGGCCTCTTATTGGTGGTCTGTTGTTGACTGATTGGTTGATTATTATGATTGATCAGTGGTTGTGTGAAGAGGGCCTATGTTTCTTATTATGATTGCAATTACTGCATACCAGAAGCCCTTTGTTATTTGAAACAAAAAGTGGTATATAATATCATTTATTCATTACTTTATTTGTCATTGTTCTTTTTTATGTACAAATCACAGCAAAATCAGTTAAAATGACACTTACAGAACAGTAAAATTGTAAACTATTAATAAGAGATTTACACCACAGCAGCTTACAAAGGAGAAAAAGTAATTGACACAAGCCACTTAAGATTGAATGAACATGTTGGGCACCAACTCGCGGCAGGGAGCAACTCGAGTTGTTCCTTGCGCCAACTCGCGGGAATGAGTTGTGGCAAGCATCTCGAGATGTACTGCCACATCTCGAGTGGGTGCTGCGCCAACTTTACCCTATAATTCAAACTAATCATACTTTTATAGAGCTTAATCTCTGGAGAAGAAAAGAGGTAATGTAGACAATCAAAGGTGGTGAAGCAGAGTGACTTTTTTATTATATTCTGATTGATGTTTCTTAATTGCATTTCAGGATTTCTTAGGATTATGTTTTTGCTCAGTTTTTTTTACATAAATAGGAAACCTTTTAGGTGACTGCAATAACTGGCTTGTCTCTTAATTGCTATTAGATTTAAGATTGTTTTTGTCCAATGATTATCACTGGGGAAAAAGCTGCTGAAACACTAATACATTAGTGAATTAATATACAATATATGAAATATAATGAATTTTTTTTTTGTATTTGTTCAACTCCTGTAAACAATTATATGTTGTTACCTTTACACTGACTCTGAAGTTTACCCATTTAAATATTATTTAAAAGCAATTTAATTTTACATTTTCCTTTATGTAAAAGTACATTGTATTCTATGTTCACTGCCGTTTTGACCCCCAAGCCATTTTAAATGGCGGGGTCCGCCGTTTTAAATGGCAGGCCCTGCCATTTACATCCACAAGGTTTAAGTAAGGGGTTGTAAATGGCTGAGCCGTTTAAAATGGCGGATTTCAGGTCCCAGCCATTTTAAACTTTTTTGTCTAGCAATGACTGTTTTGTTAGGTCATTGGGTAACTGCTTTTGTCACTCCACACAGCTATATTATTCTTATTATTGTTTTGTTAGGTGATTGGTATTTTTTTGTCTTCTATAGGAAATAATTTTAAAGTTTCATGAATTGTTTTAATTCCCTCCATTCAAGCTTATATACTTAAAGAAGTGTAATATTAAATAGGAATATAATTATATAGTAATTATGAGTCCCAGCCATGTTTCTAAATTGCATTTAAGGATTTCTCAGGCTTATTTGATGCTAAGATTTTACCTAAAAGGAAAGTTAAGGGGCCACTACCTTAGTATAAAGTAAAATTTACAATAACCTTATTAAAGATATCCAGCCCTCTTTGGGGCATATATGTTACTTTCAATAAGTATAGGAATGGTATAGATTAATAATGAACACCACACTGAAAATTAACATCAGTTTACAGGTACTGACTGATTGAAAAGACATTAAATGTTTTCTTTTGTTACAGTTTTTTTTATACAAATGGATAAAGCTATATCACTTATTTGCAATATATAAACTTATCCTGTTTAGAAAGATAGCAAAAATCATGTTTACAAATTGCAGCTTTTGAAATATTGTTACTGAGCAAATCAAGTTGGACAAATGTCTAGAACTTTAATTACAATTAATAGTCTGACTGGTATACTTCACTACTTATAGCCAAAAGTGAGAGTAAATAATTACCCAATCACAAAAGAGGATTAAGTTGGTCCAGCCATCATTTTAAGGTAGAAGCCACATTTGGGACCAATATCTGACCAATCAGAAGCCACATGGTCACTGAGCACTACTGGACATTAGTGGATTAACTTGGTGCAGCCACAACTTAAGATGGCGCGCACATCTCGAGACGTTTGCAACAACTCGCCCCCGCGAGTTGGCGCAAGGAACAACTCGAGTTGTTCCCTGCCGCAAATTGGCGCCCAACATGTATACTTCAAACACCAGAGCAGGTACACAACTTACCTGAGTAGCCAAACTTCAAATACCTGAGCAACAAAACTTCATACACCTGAGCATTGAGTGTTATCCTAAGAGGAACCTAAATCAAAGGCTAATATGTATGAACAAGTAATGTACAAAGTAGAACTATTAATTGCAATTACGTCAATCAGTTGAATGCCTATTCTCTATAAATATAACTGGGTGGCATACAGAAGTCAGTTGATTCATATGTGTCATTGGTGCATAATATCTATTAAAGTATGGAAAAGTTCTATCATCTAGTTGGCTGAGCCGTTTAAAATGGCAGCCCGCCGTTTTAAATGGCGGGTCGCCGTTTTAAACGGCGGGCTGCTGTTTAAAACGGCTGATGGGGTCAAAATGGCATGTAACATTCTATACTAGTAAATATCTGTATATCATTTTAGTAAAAGTTTAGTAAAAGTTTAAATAAGTATGGAAACAGTACAGATAAATAATAAACATTTAAACATAATACAAATTTTTGAAATATAGTTAGTTAAGCAACTAAAGTAGGACTATAGTACAGATAAATAATAAACATTTAAACATAATAAAAAATTTTTAAATATAGTTAGTTAAGCAACTAAAGTAGGACTATAGGGCTAGCAAATTAATTACAATTAGAAGTCTGCCTTGCATACTTTATAACTCCCAGCCCAAAGTTGGTGTGATTATTTAGCCAATTATAGTAGAGGATTAAGTTGGCCATGTCATAAGAAAGAAGACACATTTGAGGTCAATAATTAACCAATCAGAAGCCATGTAGTCACTGACCAGTACTGTACATTAGCGGATTAAGTTGGACAGCCACAACTTAAGATAGCGCGCACATCTCGAGATGTTTGCCACAACTCGTCCCCGCGAGTTGGCGCAAGGAACAACTCGAGTTGTTCACTGCCGCGAGTTAGCGCCCAACAAACACACTTAACAGTAAAATTAATGTTCCATTGACAGCTTTAAATATAATATACAGATTACTGTTGAGTTATACAGATTAAAATTTGAGTCATATAGATGAAACTTTGAGCTTTTTGCTGATTAAATTTAAGTAATACAGATTAAAATTTGAGTGATACAGATTAAAATTTGAGTGATACAGATAAAAAATTGGGCTATACAGTTTAAAATATCATGTACAGACTTATTTTGTAAATTCCTTCCTCACACCAAGGAGAATAAATCAACATGAATTGACTGCTAAGACAATAGACACTAATCCTATTAGAAACCATCCCAATAATAGATCAACATCAATGAGACCCTAAGACAATGGGCTTAAATCCTCGAAGAAACCATTCCAATAATGGACAAACAAATCAACATCAATAGAATACTTTGACAATAAGCAAAAGTCCTATTAGAAGCCATCCCAATGATAGACAATCAAATCAAGATCAATGGAATGTAATAAAAGTAAACCCTGGCAGGGTTATGTCCTTTGCCCAGTTATGAATAGCTTATATTTTGTTAGGATTTGCATTTGATGAATATTAAAAATGAATTTGGTTTTATCATTAACAATTTTTTAATTACTGCAAAGTACTTTTACAAATACTTTTATAATAATGTTTAAAATTATTACAAAACTCTAAGCTTGAGTAGGAATTATATCTCATCTGAGAAATTAAATTGAAATGCCAACAGACCTCATTTAATCATAATTTAACTCAAATATACATCAACAATAAAACAAATACACAATTGTTATTTACAAGTGTAGAATTGCTGTTGATAATAATCTTTAAAATATAATGTAAAAAGAAATTTCTCAGTTAATATCTGTGCATTGTAAGATATAAAATTGACAAACTTAAGACAACATACCAAAGAATTGTGAAGTACAATTAGTAAAGACCTTCCTATGTAAGATATGTGATAATGGGATATAATCCCTTTATAGAATAAGCCTTTGTATGCTGTCAAGTTAAAAATATTTCATATTTTTTATACATTACAGATATATTGACATTACATAACCCTCATATTATCCTTAATTATCTTTATTTAGCACTAAACAAGTACAGATAATTTCATCTTAAGTTTGTGCAGCAAAATCTTGAGATTTTTTGCACAATCTTAAGATTTCTGCCTAAACTTAGGATCCTAAGTTTGAGCAAGCAAATCTTAAGACTTTACCCATAACCTTTTTAGTTATCTTTCTTTAACAATTAAATTTCATGGATCCAGAAGATCCAGACAGTGATCTGTATCACTCCCAAAATCTAATCACTTCTTCCTTTTACCATTTCAGACATATCCTGAAAATTTTATCAAAATCCGTCCATAAGTTTTTGAGTTATCTTGTCCACAAACAAACAAACAAACAGACAAACAGAGAGACAGACAAATCCAGGCGAAAACATAACCTCCTTGGCTGAGGTAATTATAGTTTGAAACTAAGATCTAGAATTCAAACTGTTGTCAACAATTACATGGTAATGTTGGAGCCCAACTTAGGAGTCAGCGCATCTTTAGATGGGTTATTATTTGTTTTAATCTCTGACACTGTTTAAAGGGATTGATGAGGCCCACAGGATATAAGTCTACAAACAATTGCTATTGTACAAGTTAGAACTTAGCTTATTAATTGGCTCTTCTGATGATGGGATATAGCCCAACTTAGGATCATTCATCAACTTAACTAACCTTTATACAAAAGTACAGAAGGTTGACTTTACCGATTCATCATTTTTTCTTTCAGTTTGATAATTTTATGTACATGTATTTTCTTTAAAAATTCATAAAATATCACCCTTTGATTATTCTGAGGTAAGGGGGAGGGGGGGATCAGAAAACAATGAGATCATATGCAGTAGCAAATCATCTGAGACAAGTTTAGACTATAACCGGCCACGTGGGACTACGACACCTTGTAGGAATGGGAAAACAGTGGTTGGTGATAAAAAGAAAATAATTTTAAGGTATGGGATTCTGAATATATTACATATGAATGCAAAAAGCTAGCATGTGCAGATGCATTTTCTATCTCTGACAGAAAATATGTCTCAAACCGATTTGAGGAAGTGTTATGAGAGGCTGATTGATGTGACTTGGAAGTTAAAAGATCTTCAAGTGACACTCACATTGTCGAAAATGCAGAAGCTTCAAAAGAAATTGATAGAACAAACGTAAGTACAAATATGGTATTCTCTAATAAGGTAGTAGCAAAGAAAAACAGCAAATGTCTTAATAAATTTTGTGTAAATTGTGTTCTACAGATTTCGTGGAATCTGAAAGCTATGGCTTGGTTTGTTTCTTGTGCAACAGATACTGGTAAATCAGTGCCCGAGTCCCGCAGTAAGAGATATTGCACTACATATTAAAATGCTAACCAGTTGTGGACATACACCAGTTTAAGTTGGACCTTACCACTTGCAGAGCCTATCTCTGGGTCAAAATATTTCACAACCATGAATATTATGTATCTGACAATCAATAGCCATTTAATAAACCTACCACTTTTCAGAATCTTGCTTAATTTACGTTACAGAGTACCAAATGATGTGGTGGACAGACTAGAAACTCAAACCAGTGCTGTAAATAAGTTGTCATTAATAAAAGACTTGTATGAATTGAAATATGAGACCAGTAGGCTTGAACAGGCAGCTAACGAACGCACAGACTTCATGGAATCTGTCATAATGCCAAGATTAATGACTAGGATAGAGCAAATAGAGATGGCTGATCAAGAAATGGATAAAAAGATTAAAAAGTTGCCCACTCCTTTCACCAAAATCAAGGTAAATCATGCAAGTCTGAAAGTCACCCTTTTTCATTTTTTACTAAACTTTGTTTAATAATTGTTTGTTTTTTTCGTTTCTGATTATATCTTACTGTGGTCCACATAATGACTTCCAGACAGATGTGAAACTAATTTTATTGACATAGAACAAAAAATCCAAATGTATGCAAAAGTAACAAAATAATATATTAACTGTACATTATATGGAACAAAATGTGCTACCATCTTATTTTTGGTATTAAATTGTCAATATTAAATTCTTAAGTTATGGCAAAGTATATAATAGACAGGCTATTGTTACAGAACAAATCAGAAAAAAGCTAGTTCAATGCTAATATTAACAAAATACATTTTTAAAAGTGTTTGTGGTTCTCTTTATATACATATCTTTCACAACGGACCTTTGAAATTACCGTAAATGTACAAATTTAAGCTACAAGAAAATTTCACTAATTATTTGTAAAAAAATCACTTTCAAGGTTGAGATTTTTATTCAGGTTTAATATGTCCCTAAGAATTATTTTTTACTGATCAAGCTCGTTAGCCAAAATAACTGAAATTAATGCCTTATGGAAATTTCAACATTTACATGATATCACCGGAACATAGTTTCCTGTGAAATGTGCTCATTGTACATTATACTTCACTGTGTCAGATCAATTGAAGTGCTTATTTATGAATGGCTTTAAGTTTATATTGTTCTGGCCATGGCTAATTTCACTGTTAATATTTTTTTATCCCCTTGTTTAGAGGTTTATATTTGCCATTTTTGTCTCTCTCTCTCTTACATGTTTATCCATTTCTCACATAAGTTTTAATTTTTCCATAAACTCGTCTAACCCTACACAGACAGAAGTGAAAAACCAAGAAGTGATCACTTGTCAAACATGATAACCTGAACATGATAACCTGAAGACCATTGATGTATGTTCTTTGCAATGTCCCAATCAGTGTTATGGTTATAAGCAATACTGATACATTCCCCTCTGACAGAAACTCTGCTTAGTCATTACACTCCATTCCTGAATCATTTTATTCCTTCTCAAAAATTAACTTTCATCTGAGAATAGATGAAAATTTCAAACTGTTCCAGGTTTTGTCGTACCAAATACAGTGCTGAGGCCATCACCTCTGACCTCCCCACACTGCCTTAAACAGCAGATTCCTCAATTATTTCTGTTGTCACCTATTTTTTACCAGGGGAAAAGTATTTGACTCCATCTATAACCACTGGATATACCAGCCTGTGTGGCTGATAATGGCTTAAGATGAAGTTTATATTCACAATGCTATGTTCACCATTTATAAAATGTATGAGCAACTTCATGTGAGATTATTTTATATCATTTTAATTTCAACTTTTAGCTTCCACAAAAGCATGATGGAACCCTGACCTGGGCCATTATAAATGCAGAACTTAGAATTCACCAAGCTAGAGTAGGGGTGGAAGAGTACATTGACAGCCCAATATTTTACACCAATAGTTATGGTAAGAATACAATATTTGTATTATTACTTCTGTAAAGAAGGCTATGTAAATGTAAGCATTTATTTGTTTGTTTATTTGTTTATTACCCCAAAAAAAACTCAAGATATTGCATTTGGATGATTTTCAAGAAATGTTAACAACGTCACAAAGAAAAGAAGATTAGATTTTATTGCCCATCCGAGTCACTGTCTGGACCCAGGAATTTTGTTAAAAGGATTCCTTAAACATTATACCTAGAAGCAATATTTAAGTGTTTTTAGAAATGGCAGTGATTATCTGAATTACAGAATGAAACTTCGTTAGAGACAGTGTGTCAGTTGTTCAACTTCAGAAGTGATTAAGTATTTATTAAAAATTATCTATTGTTATGCCTAGTCAGAAAGTATGTCATTTAATTGCATGGCACTGTCTTGTCTTGCGATCATGTATTCTAGTTCAGCGCATTCCAACATGTGTGATTCAGTTAGTGCCTGTTCTTAGATGACCTAGCTATTGAAATGGGTGTAAAACTTGAAGTTTTACAATTCACTGAATAACTAAATGTCACAATTCATGTCATTGTCAATATATCAATTTTTTAGGCTATAAGATGAAACTGAGGTTCTACATAAATGGTAATGATGAGGGCTATGGAACCCACTTATCGATTTACCTCGTCATTCTGAAAGGTGATTATGATGCTTTGCTGGACTGGCCATTCAAGCAAAAGGTATATCATCTTCATAATGATATTGTCCATGGATATATAAAAAGTGATTATTTTGTAAATAAATTATCATTTATTCCCACACTCAATCACAGTCTAATTAAAAACAATTTGTTCAGTATGGCCCAGTGGGGTGTTTTGTCTGGCAACCAAATTTGACACCCTCTTAATCACACATTTGTGTGGAGTGTAAACTCTGACTGCCATACAATGCACCCCCTAAAAGATAAAAAATGTAAAATATAGTGTTCCACTAGTTTTCTGCAAACGAGTCAGTTGTAAAGGCAAGGCTAAATTCATGTCAATTATATATGTCCTTGGTGGTCAAGTGAAAACTAGTTATACTTTTCAGTATTTATGTTACAGTTCAGTTAAACACCACCTTTTTAAATAACTGTCAACAGTTTTGAGGCCTGTGTGCTTGATTGGTTAATGGCTGTGGTGTTTCACTTTTCTGGTCTTTGGTCCGAATCTGAATTACTGAAATTTAATATCCAGGACCTTTTTGCCTGTGGTATAACACACCTCTTGTCGTTTTCACATCAACTACAAACATTCCATTTGGTGAACATTGTCTCATAACAATAATCTGCTAAGCCAAAAATGCATTAACCTTTCAATGATGAATTAATTTTATGTAAAAAAGCTACAACAAATAAGCCAAGGAAGCATTACAGGGAATAGTATATAAATAAACAAGTGCATTGCTGATATTGTATGCATCAGAGTTATGGCCCATCTATGCTGTTCTGAGACTATTTGAGCAATCTTGAGATTGATGCTTGATATTTTGAAAACAAGATTGTGCAAGTACCATCTCGAAATGGCACTTGTTGATACTCTGCACCTAACAGTCATATCAACACATATTCCAGTTTTGATTCACAACCTTGTCCTTATTGTTCTGTAAATGGGACTTCATCTGGCAGTAGTGGAGTATTTGAAAACAAGCTTCCCCACATATCCATTCTGCCCCCTCCTGTGGCGTGTACAATTTAATTGCCAAGTGAGAATTCATGACAGATTTCTTTAACAGCTTAGTGTATGAAACTTAAAGGTTTTTAACAATGAAAGAAATTGGAAATTTTCTCTCATATTAATGCTTGTGGAATTTCAAAAGGTCTACCTTGTTTGTTAAATCTGAACATTTTAAAATTCTTTATGGTAATATCACATTTTGTATCAACGCAAATAAAACCACACACTGGTGAGAACAACACTTGAGAATTATGTATTTGAGTGAATGTTATGCAATCTAAAATGGTATTCTGTATATATGTTATTGTGATAAATGAAATATCCATAATATCTATGTTTATTAAATTTGAAATTTTAGGTTACCCTCACATTGGTGAGTCCTGATGATCCAAGCAAGAGCATATGTAAGACCTTCAGCCCTGACACAGAAAGTATCAGCTTCAAAAAACCCACTACAGAAGAGAATCCACCAAGTGGAATACCTTGTTTTGCACCAAGACATGTCCTGGATATGCCTTGTTGCTTTGTCAAGAGATACACAATGTGCTTGCATTGTGCTGTGGATAACGATCACTACAAACCATGAAACTTGTTTGACCTTTAGTGACACAGATATCGACGCAATAAAGAGACAATCATTTCATATTCAACTCACTTTAGGTTTAGCTTTTAAATATATGTTAATCACTTAGTATTGCTAAAGCCTCTCTTACATCCCATCGTACGTGCACATACATCCTGGTTACAGAGAAAAATTGGCTTATTTGAAAGGGACACTTAAGGTACACATGCGATTTTATAACAGAATGTCGAGGTTGCACAGAACCTGCAATGAAAACTGGCATGCACATCATTGTCTGTGTGCATGCAGTATGGCTACAAATACAATCATGTCTCAAGGGAAATTTACAAGGGGCTTGGGCACGTACATTCTCCTTGCTAGTGTTGCAAGTGCCCCCATTCACTTGCAGGGTTTGCACGCGCCATATAATACACTCACATGTACCTTGCATGTATATTAACCCACTCACACACTGTTCATTGATATTCAAGAAGGGGCACTATTGTTTGGAGAATACACCTTGTTTTGCACATACAAATCTCTGCTACCCCACTACCAGGCTGTGCTCGTATCTTTAACAATATTCATAGTATACTAATTTGTGTATACACATACGATGGGATGTACACGATGGTTTTAACAATGATTAGAACATTTACTAATGAATCTAAAGAACCATTTTAACAGGTTTCAGTCCTGTAGATGTAATATAACATGAACGAGTATCTGTTTATCTACCTTAATCATTTGTATATGTTCTATGAAGGGTTTATAAGTACCTTTAACAGTTTAGAACTAAAATCTTTACTTAAAACAGGTTGTTTGACAAGAACATAAGGCGTTAGAAAAGCAATAATCAAACTTCAGAATAAGTGAATTATTTTACAAGTGCCCTCAAGAGGCAATCTAACCAATACTAAAGTGAGCCACAAAGCAGATGAATGTGGGAAAGTTATGTTTAACCAAAGTCCCAGTGCTAAGTCCCAATATAAAGCACGTGACTAGAGTCTCTTTCTTTTACTCAATAAGCTTGGTTTAGACAACATTATTACAGATTCCATGACAATTTGGGGATATCTTGAAAAAAAAACAAGAATGTTTGGCCTTTAAATTTTTATTATTTTGAGTTCAAAATATATAATGGTGTTCAAAGAAACACTTTCAGATAAACATTTACTCTCTACAAAAAGAGGTGGAAAATATATTTAGTGAGCAAAAAAGTGCTTAGCCAGATAAAATTACCTGAAGCTAGTTTTTTAAATGATGGGACTATGGCTCGAACTGTTCAACACCTTGCAATTTTGATTCACTTACCTAAAATCTAAAGAACAGCTGCTTTTGGTTATGTTTTAAAATGTAAAATTTTAAAGGTACACCATTTTAGGTTCTATATATCTTGTATCGCCTGTTGTAATGGAAGAAATGGAGTGCTATATATCATTTATGTTATTTGCAATAATCAATGTGAGTAGAAAGCTTTTAGTTGCGACTAGAAAAATATGTGTGTATGTAACAAGCTTCATTAGTGCAAGAGAAGCTGTATGTTGTAAATAACTGGAAAAAGAAAAAGTAATTCCCTTCTTTTAAAGACATTTTTTGAAGAACTCAAAGATAGCCCCTTGTACTCTCTGATCCAAATCCAAAAATAAGACAGGCTGAATACCACTTTCACATAATTTTCCAGCTTACAAAAGAATAAAGAAAATAAAAATTTTAATTGGAGATTTTTTTTGCACCACTGCTGCAGAGAATTAAAAAAAAAGAAACTATAAATATATATTTAAATGCCCCAAAAACTTTCATGAATATTTACGAGAATCGGCAATAGTGTATGCTAATTATACAAAGGGGCAAAAAGTTGTTTTGCAGTCTTTATTCCTTGGTATTTTGGTCAAGTACAGCATGTGGGACAAAGTAAATGATACTCCCACTTTTAAAATGGTCTGTTTTTATGAAAATGCTGGTGTGTCCATTGGGTTAACTTATTATGTATCTCGCATGTGAATAATCTGCAAAATAGATATTGAAAGTGAATTACTAAGTCTTCTGGATTCTAGTCAGTAAATATGAAAACAATTCCATTGAAACATAACCACCACTTAAATAATGTTTGCACTTCATTCCAGTGGATAATTATCAGTTGACATCTGCCATTCAAATAGTATCTATGTTACATGCCATTTTGACCCCATCCGCCATTTAAAACGGCAGTCCGCCGTTTTAAATGGCAGTCCGCCATTTTAAACAGCAGGCTGCCATTTTAAATGGCCCAGCCAAATAGAGAACATAAATACATACTTCATATGATAGTATGCAATAATGACAAGTACCAACTGACTTTTGTATGTCATCCAGCCACAATTCAAGAGAATAACCATTCTACTGCTTGATGTAATTGCAATTAACAGCCCTCCCTTGTACATTACTTATTTATACACATTTGCATTTCATTAAATGCTATGGTGTTTGAAGTACACACATTCTAAATCTTTGAAATTCATCCTTTTGTGAATTGACAAATGATTTGTACATCAAAGGGGGTAAATCTTACAAACTAATTATCTTTCCCTGTGAACTAATCAACAGAAAAGGGTATGGCTTCCACAAATTCAGTTATGTTACATCCAACCTACATATTAGACAATACATCAGAAAGTAATCCTACATGAAAAAAATGGCTTTCCACTGGCTTGTCTTTTCATAGAAATGTGGAAGTCATCCCTATTGTATTGATTTGTTAACTATTATTCAAGTGATTACTTAATTGGATTTGTCCCTATTGTTAGGGTATCACAAAAGTAGCTATCACTAAAACTATGATTGACTTGATAGTGTCAAAGCTGTTTGAATGCTTTTGAAAATTCATAATTACTATATATTGCTGCTATCTAATATTTCACTTTTTAAATTTTAAGCTTAAATGACAAATAATGGATAGAAAAGAAATTAAATAATTGTCATGAACATTAAACTTGTATCCCACATAAAACAAATAATAATTCAATAGGTGACCAAGTAATAGCTAGAAAAAGAGTTAAAATGGCTGAGAGCTGGAGTCCGCCATTTTAAATGGCTCAGCCATTTACAACCCTTACTAAAACCTGGTGAATGTAAACGGCAGGGCCTGCCATTTAAAACGGCGGGCCCCGCCGTTTTAAACGGCTTGGGGGTCAAAACGGCAGTGAACATCTCTTTGAGTTGTACAATCTCTTACTTTTACTAGATTTTCATCTTTCCAATGCAACATTTGTTAGGGAGTGAAAAATTCAGACTGTTGGTCTGTAATGTATGTTATTTTTCATTAGGATGTTGTATCACTTTTATATAAATATTTGTCTGTTTTTTTCTTTGTTGTATCTTAAAATGATGATTGAGCCTCTAAAAAGTTTAAATTATTAGTTGTTTAAATTGCTAGTTTTGATGCAGTAAGAAGTGTTTTCAGCCATAGAGCTAGATATATACGAGAATGTATTAATTAGACAGACCTAATTAATTGTTATCTGAACAGTTTTGTAATTCTTTAACAAGTATGAATTAGGCAGACCTAATTAATTGTTATAAAATATATGTATCAGGATTATTAATGCAATTTCACTGTAAATAAAAGTAGAACTAGCAAATTGGATTTTTATCACTGATTACCAGATACCTGCACAACTGTTTACATAACAAAGACCAATTATCATTAATACCATAGATAAAATAGATATCTGCCACTATAGCCTAGTGTGTAACACACTGGACTAGAAACACAGGGGACTTGGGTTTGATCCAAGGATAAAGGTCAGATACACAGTGGCTCAGATAATCACTTAAAATGACAGTCCTCTGTCATTGGGTCCCATCCCGAGTGGCAGGCTAAAGAACCGAGAGGACACTGATCCCTGAGACTCTGCCAGTCACTAGAGAGTTTGGGCTCTACTTACTAGGATGGGAGAATTGGCACTTTGAGTCTTGTAATGCAGTTTCTCCACTGGAGCTTGGGTCGGGAAGGAAAGTAATGGTTGGGGCCATCTTTTGGTGGGATAATGAAGGGTCAGTTCAACTTCCATGACAGGACGTAGTTCATCATAACTTGTTTGTATCAACCTCTTGACCTGAATTAGATTCAGGCCGTTTCCTGAAATATGGAATACAAAAGTTAGAGGACAAGCTGTGGAGGCCAAACAGGCAAGTTGTAGCTAATCATAATAAGCTGTAGTGACAACCTTGTAAGCCTGGAGTAGTCTCCCAACTCACCATGACATATAAACTGCTGCAGTTGGCATTGCCAGTCCAGTTTCCATGCAGACGGAGATGTGTTTCTAAATACTGTATAAGTGGTTATTTTCGCGTAGAATTATTTTTCGCTATATTCACGAATGCCTGTCAATCGCGAAAAAAAGTCCATCTAAATAAGTATATCTCGCGTGGCAATGCCAACCCTCTTGCGTGTTCCTGGTTTTTATACTCTAATTTTGGAAAGATACCTTTAAAATTTCATCCCTGTGAGCATTTTTTCTACACATTTATACCAAATGAATCCTAATCTCTGGGCAATGCCCTATTTTGTACGTAAGGGTAGAACAAACGGTCACAGCACGTGTTATGTTGACTGTCCTTGGCCTAATTCAATCAGGTGATGCTATTTCAATCTTTTGATTAGTTGACAGTTGATCCGTCTTTTGCGCAGAAATTACTTTCTTGGAAAAGGCAGGGAATTATAGAAGCACTTTTTCAGGTTTCTTCATATATACAGCATACCTGTCGATTTTGGCTACCTGCCAAAGTGACCTTTCTGATTACTTAGACTGTTTTTTCTCATTATTAACATAATCAATTGCTATAGCTCTATGTTACGTCAACCTGGAAGTGGACTGTAAATGAGCAGGGTGGGATATAAAGGGTCAAGGACAAACCGGATTCATGGTAGTATAAGACTGTAAGTGACTAGGATATTTTGCACCCCTTCCTTTGATCTTTAGGGGAGTAATTATCTTGCAAGCAAGATTTTGCACCCCCTAACAATAGAGGGATTAGGGGGGTGAGAATATTGCAGACAGGGTTGCAAAATAATCACCCCCCTGCTAGATATTTACTCCCCTATTGTTGAAAGAGACAATGGGACTATACACTAGTGTGTTTATTAGTCAACTAGACAAGGTCAATACATGTGTATCACTAACAATTCTGATTAAAGAAAATGCCTAAGACTTTTTCAGAGTGCTTTGTGGCAATACTCAACATATGTACATGTTTATAAGCAAAATGATTAACTTGTCCATAATGTTTAAGTGTTTACATGCTAAGTTTCTAAACAGACAATGACCCATATAACCAAACAAAAAGTACATTTTTATGTTCATATCAGTGCATATCATCTTAAAATGGGCTGATTCCTAAGCTGGGCCCCAACATTTATATTACACACAAATTTTAATTAAACACTTATAAACGCTCTAATTGAACCTCAAGATTTCAGGAATATTAATAATCACTAATCCATATTTAAGTGTAACACACAAAATAATAATAAAATAATTGGTGTGAGCAATACTATTCATGGCAAAAAGCTCAACAAAAGACACTTTTTGTATGACACTTAATATAATCATCATTCTGTTAACCATGCAAAAATGTAAACTCAGCATAAATAAATAATAAACAGAATACATGTGCTTTGTTTCAAGTTAATCCCCCACATCCACACTAAATAGAATACAAGTATTTTGCTGTAAGTTAATCCCCAACACAATAGTAATCATCAATCTGGGGAGGGATTCCAAATCTTGCAAGGGGGGTTAAATATTTCAACCCCCATTGCAATATTTTACCCCCCTAGTGACAAATATAGGGGAGTCATTATCTCGCGCTACACCTGTTTCTTGGTTGATTGAGCCAGTGGTTCCTAAAATATCAAACATGTTTAATATTGTGCCAACCCACCAAGTAAACACTGCAAACCAACCCTCGAGTCAAACCAATCTAACATTGTACAAGTACATTTCTCACAAGTGATTGTTTACTTTGTTTTCATACAGAATGAACTTTTGTTACTACAATTTTTTGGTGCAGTATAAATCTTTATTCAACAAGATGGTGTGAGATAAGCCTGATTTGCCAGCTGTCACTGTATAATTACTATTTGCCAATTGACAGTAAAGTACCATAATACGTCAATGCAGTATCTCAAAATATGAACTTGAATGGAACTATCAGTCTCACCAAATGTTTATAAGTTAAGCCTTTCATAATTTATTCCCTTTACGTAGACAAGAAAGACTGATTAACGTTTGGAGCATTTATTCACAACACACTTTGTTAGTTTATCTGCATACACTTAAGGGTACCTCAAAGTTTGCCTTAAATTAACTCTGTATTACTTAAGTACAATCACAAAAACTGGACTTTACTTCAATATGATTTACTGTAAGCACATTTAAGGCTCCCTTAAAGTTAGACTTCAGTTTACTCATGTTTTACTTTAAGGTTGAGGTAAGATCACCTTAAGATTAACAGCACTATGTTACCTCTACAACTACGCTACTGGTCTATTTACAGTTTATTTACAGAAATGAAGCGGATTGTGAAACTGCAAGACCATAAAAAATAAAAAGCCTCGTTAAGGCTATTATAAAGATTTTAACCCCAAGCTGAGGGGTGGGGTGGTGGCAAAATTCTTAAAACTTTTACTGTGTTTACCATCTGATTTCAAAATCCAAACTGACTTATTCTCATTGGTAGCTAATGAAACTGAGGCTCCCTAGGGTGCCTTATAATTAAGATATTAAGGTACACACAACTTTTGGGCCGAGACTGAGGGGAGGTGCTATCTTATACTCACCACTTCACAGTCTCGACCAAATGTTTATAAGTTAAGCCTTTCATAATTTATTCCCTTTACGTAGACAAGAAAGACTGATTAACGTTTGGAGCATTTATTCACAACACACTTTGTTAGTTTATCTGCATACACTTGAGGGTACCTCAAAGTTTGCCTTAAATTAACTCTGTATTACTTAAGTACAATCACAAAAACTGGACTTTACTTCAATATGATTTACTGTAAGCACATTTAAGGCTCCCTTAAAGTTAGACTTCAGTTTACTCATGTTTTACTTTAAGGTTGAGGTAAGATCACCTTAAGATTAACAGCACTATGTTACCTCTACAACTACGCTACTGGTCTATTTACAGTTTATTTACAGAAATGAAGCGGATTGTGAAACTGCCAAACGTCAACAGTAGTGGTCGGTCCTTGGTTTAGGTGATGAGTTGTTGGAAAGCGCGAGCTACACTGCCGGCTGCTTTTGGTGTCTTGGTTAAGTACTTCCAGACAACATCTGATTTCCACCCTCCATGGGTGCGAATATGGTCAACATTTATGTCATTATCAAAAGCCCAGCAGGCACCAGATCTACGCAGGGAGTGATAGCCATATTCCTTGGGTTCTAAGCCTATGGCCGAGATGGCTTTCCTGAGAGCAAGACGAACTCTGCTGGCAGTGAGAATTACCGAAACTCCTTGTTCTTCCACCATGAAGATTGGCTTGTTCCTGTGAAGGGGATTGGATGATATAACCTGACGTAGGGCTGAGACCGGACATAATAGCTTGTCTGGTAGCTGTGGAAGCTGCACAATTTGTGAGTGCCCGGATACTTGCATGTTTTTGGCACACTTTGTTATTAGATGCGCCCCTGGGGGGCCCCAGATCACATCCCCATGAGTTGGGTATCTGGCAGCAGAGAATCCTGATCTTGCACTGGGCACTAACGTTGCTAGTCTGAAAAATCCAAAGAAGCCTAGCAGAACCAGGGATGGGAGCATATCCGAGTCCTGGTGGGTCTTGAGAACTTGCACCAGAGAACGTAGAGATTTCACTGTCAAGACTCCTTTGATTTTGAAAGATAAGGGGGCGTTGTGAGCCACCGACTTTATGGCGAGTTTGATGACACGGCTCTGTAACACTGACGTATCCATAGCATATGGACTGAAGAAATGATTCAACACACTCACATAGTTTGATAACGTCTGGGCTCTGAGGCCTTGTTGAGCTATATATTCTATGAAGAGGGACACTGACTGAGTCGAATCTGGAGAGTTGAAGCCCATGGCGATCAGGAAAGCCACATAAAGCCTGAATTTGCTAGTGTAGGCTGCTAGTGTCCTAGGCCGTAATCCGGTAGTAACTCTCATGTGGAGATCTCTGGTCAGCCATTGTACCACTTTATTCCCTGCAATCAAATAGAAAAGTTGGGTTGCAGCCAGTGTGTGTCGACAGTATACCATTTGCAAGATTTCAAGTATTGAACCACTGCACTTGTAGTGTGTTTAAAGTGAAACCATCTTGAAAGTGTATCAGCATAAATATTATCCTTGCCATGTATGTGTATCACTTTAACTTTAATATTACAACATGCTTTGATAAGCCACAGAGTCCTGGCACAGGCAGCCAAAAAGGGGTCCCTACTTATACCTGTATTTAGCACACTCACCACAGCTGAGTTGTCACAATGAACTTGTACGCTGCTATCTTTCCACAAATGAGCCCACGTCCTAAACGCTACCACAACATTCATCATTTCATAGTGTACAATGTTTAATAACCATTTATAACATTCAGGAATTTCTTTAAAATACACTTTGCCATTAAAATAAGCACCCAATCCTTGCAAACAGGCATCCACAAAAACACTGAAATGAGGGTCTTGCACTCTGTGTATTTTGGTACAACCGTTATACTCCTCCAGAAATGTATTAAACCATGATATGTCTCTATAAAAGGCTTCATTCAGCAATATACGACCTCTAATTGGGGCATTTCTCAGTACTTGTAATACTCTGTTTACAAATAGTCTTGCTGGGGATACACACTTGTGTATGTAGATGAGGTGCCCAACCAAGCGTTGAAGAGATTTTCTAGTTGCATATTTTCTGGTGGCCCATTGGAGACACAAGGTTTTAATTTGTGAAATTTTTGGGGGAGGGATTGATAGAACACCTGTGTGAGCATTAATATCTATACCCAAGCATGTTAACTGCTGAACGGGCTTAGACACTTTTTCCTGGTTAATGGGCAGTCCCAGTGACTCGATAAGGTTGACAAGCGACAAAAACGCGCTGTTGGCCGTTCGGGGAGGAGCTACTCCACAAATATCATCCAGATATGAACATGTCCAAATACCGGATGTGGCAAGCAAGTGGCTGATGCTACTGGTCACCAATTCGCAGCTGGACGCACCACTTTTTAGACCAAAGGGGACACTCAGGTCCACATAGCACTGATTACCCCATTGAAGGCCTAGCACAGATAAATCGCGGGGGTCTGTCCTTAAATTTCTGTATGCACGTTTGAGATCTACTTTAAAGAGAAGTGCGTCTTTCCCAACATCTGTAATGGCATCCACAATGTGATCTATGGTGGGGTACTTTAAAATACCCATGTGACCATCCAACATGTTATCAGGTATGCGACTGTTAACACTTTCTCCAGGCGGCCAAGATAAATCCACAATCAACCTCCTGCTGCCATCTGGTTTGCAACGGGTCATCATAGGCGAGACATGAAGTTTTGTAAAAGGGGGTTCAGTATAAGGTCCCACTAAGGCTTTGTGACTTTTGTGTACCTGTACAGTTCGATTGGTTAAATAGCGCTTTGAGTCCTGTAGTATATGGAGATATTGCGCTGAGTATAAATACACAATACAATACAATACAATACAATAGTGACCAATTTCCGTGTTTAAATACTCCTCTACAGCAATGGGATATTCTAATGCTGACTTGTGGTTAACAATGTCTGTATTATAATTAAAGTTTTCATAGTCCAAGGTTAATGGAAAACCATATTCAACATAGTCTATGACTCTGCTAAACTTGTAATCTGACAATAAATACCTAAATTGGTCTGTATTCAACTGAGAGATGACTTTAATTCTGGCACCTAAATAGTTTGGCACATTATATTGACTGGCTATATGAAAGGCTTGCTTGACCCAATTAGACATGTTACTACTGTCCAATATTCGACAATGTGTATTTTTAATGGCTGGCAGCTCTCTGAGAAATGTGAAACCCCATTGTTTATGCAATCCATTGTTAGCCATGTTGTTCTGTCTTGAAGAATTATCCAAACGTGTGCATTCATGAGAGGTTGCCCCCTGAAAGGAATTAATGAGGCTATAATTGTCACCAGCTTCAGAGCTTTTGTGCAAACTGCCTAATTTGGGGCTAGAATAGCCACTGGAGTCACTGGGGGCCATTGTCTTGATATCCAGCCTGTTGGTTAAATTACGACTGGTAGCATTACTTTCACTTGAAAGGCTAAAGTTTGACACACTTTCCATGCTATACTGGTTGACAGATCTATTACACTTGGTTTCATTCATAAAATGCTGTATTACACTAGAATCACAAGAACTAAGGCTGTCATCTGTGTGAACACTTTCACCACTAAAAGTAACATCATTTAGGGACACAGAAGAGCTAAAACAACTATTGTACATGCCCAATGAACTTTCTGACATATCATACCATGCATCAACGAGACTGTTAATATCCTGTCTCTCTGTGGAGATATAAGTTTTGTTATGTACAACTAAAGAATTACCTACAGGTTCATCTGCCCATCCCAGTTTAAGGTCTAGTTTACACCATTGGCATACGCAATTGCCTACATGGGAACTGGCATAGAATTGATTATCCTTCATACACCAAAAACATGTGCATTTATCCAAATGTCTTTTAAATAGTTCAGTTAATGTTTTAATGGGAGGGGGGCAGACTACCGGGCAGCTAAACCCTAGCCTTTTCTGTTGATTGACTGGCCAAACATTTGGCATGGTTACACTTGCTCTCTGGGTGTGGGTAATGCCTTTTTACAGCTCTGTAACACGCAAAACAAGCATGCCTATATGTAATTCTTCCCTCAGTATGGTCTTTACCCTGGGTGCATGATTCCTCGTTATATCTTTTACAAATCCGTGTTAACTCCTCTGCTGGGCCACTGCCCTGGGATTTAATGGCTCTTTGGGTAAATCTCTGTCTTCTGCGGTCTATTCCTAACTGATCTTGCCAATTGACTTGTCCCCTTTCTATCTCCGTTAAAACTGCAGCATGGGCTCTTTTTGCTGTACTCCAGTTCAATTCCAGAGCGTCCTGCATCAAATTCCCTTGATAGCTAAGCATAAAAGCTCTCACCTTTGGGTCAGTCTCTTCTAGAACACACCTGGCAAAGCCCTGAACCCATTGAAAGACATTGATATCTTCATAGGCTGGCATCTTTAAATTGTCCCCGACCGAGCAAAACTCATGTGGCCAATTAACATGGTGTCTTACCCGTTGATCACCCAGTCTATATCTACCAGATTTGATTTTGGTTGACCCACCTTTAATATCCTCTCTGTTCCAGTCGTCGTACTGACGGAGCCGTCTGTCCACTTCAGCTTGTATTTCACTATCTCCTTTGAGATAGTTTAAAGAGGGTAATGCATCTGGTGAGTGGCTTGATGAGTGGGCAGTACTTCTTCTGAGAGTAGTATGTTTGGGAGAGCTGTGATCCGAAGGTTGGGAAAACATTGACAGATTGCCACCATACCTCTTCTCCTGCTTGTCCAGTCTTTTTTCCATGTTTTCAAACCTGTTCATCACCATGTCAAGCTTTAGCATTACTTCTGAAGTCGTGGGATGTTTACGTTTGGGAGTAGATCTTTGTGTGGATGCTCCCTGTTGAGTTGGTTGAACTTCTAACGCATGTTCACTGCTGCTTGCAGCCTGTTGACTTGCATCTACAGAACCTAAGTTAATCACATTGTCTGTATTCACCTGTGTCTTTCTTTTCTTAGGTCTAGTTGCAACTATCTTTATACACGAAGCTCCCACTGGGGGCTTGTGTCTTTGTTTACACTTAACACAAGCCACCCTACCTCTAGTGTTATATCCAGTAGCTGACATGTTAATATAACAGATTGGTTACTAGAAGTAAAACCACTAATTAGACTGAACAAAAATATCCACAGTATTCATTGTATTACTACTATCACACTATCAAGAATACAGTTTTAAGGTATTGCAAAATTCTTAAAACTTTTACTGTGTTTACCATCTGATTTCAAAATCCAAACTGACTTATTCTCATTGGTAGCTAATGAAACTGAGGCTCCCTAGGGTGCCTTATAATTAAGATATTAAGGTACACACAACTTTTGGGCCGAGACTGAGGGGAGGTGCTATCTTATACTCACCACTTCAGAACTACGAATATGTCATATTAGCAGTGGGAACTTGATATATGCTCCACATAGACTAATACCTTCAAAAAAACTTTCATTTGCGACCCCCAAATATAAACTTCCTGTCGTGAAGCATTCTTAAGATACCAGCCTTATTGACTGAAGACTGAAGGAGACACAAGAAAAACCTTATTTTCATTCTGGCTGATCAGTTTTAGAGACGTAATAAGTGTTTTATATCCTATGAAAAGTGTGAACTAAATGTGGGTTAAATGAGACTAATTGCTAATCAAACATAGATATGATATGGAAGAATAAACAATGCAAATCACTCCAACTGGTATGAGACTCAATGAAGCCAAGATTTTCAAACTCAGTAAGAGCATTTGAAGCGAAAGCACCTTTGTCAAGGTCAAACAGCTCCAATATTTCTTGTAAGTGCCATGACAAAAAACCTTTAAAATGCTAGATCCACATGGTGATCTGGATTACCACAAAACATAATCACCCCTTTCTTATACCAATGTTCACACTTCCTGAAAATTTCCTGAAAATCAAAAATGATCTCTATTATTATCCCTATTAGTACTCGGAGAGTGCAAACCCCTGCCAATTCCCAACATTTCAAATATTAAAAGCCTTTCAAAAATCAAAAAAAAAATTTTAGATCTAGACGATGATCAAGCTCACCAGTAAAATGTAATCTTCTGTTCTGTGTGTCATTTGCCGACATTTTCTGAAAAAATCATCAAAATCCACATGTAAGTTTTCAAGTTATTTAGAAACAGACTGAAGAACATAGCCAAATGCATAATCTCCTTGGTCAAGATAAATATATGGTTTAGACCCAAAATAATTGAGACAGCATATGAGTATGAGATTGAGTTTGAGATTTTTCATGAATACAATTCCTGGAATAGGTAATTTTGTCAACATTCTATTTTTGTGTAACCTGGATATTTTTCTGAAATTCCAAACATGCCATAGACTTGACAACTTCTTACAAATGTCCTTTTAATTCAGTAAGACCACACAAGGGACATACCAAGGCTGTTTGCACATTCTCTAGATTCTTGATTCAGATCATTAGATTTGTCTTTATATTTGACAATCTGGCTTCAGGAAGATAATTTAAGCATTATTGATAAGACCACCGAGCCTTGATAGCCAGCTGCAGGTAAAGAATAAAGAGACAATCTAGGTCAGTTAACTAGAATCCAGGGTTGTATGCATGGGCTAAAATCGAATCAAGTTTATTATAGACAGCTGTACACTTGAGCTGATTTTTGGCTCAGTTTGAGCTCTTTTGTGAATACCAACCTTGGATATTAAAGTTTATTTATTTATTTATCATACAAACAATTTAAGTAACACAAAAAGTGACAGAAAAATGTAGTTACCCCAACCTTTATAATCTTGTCCAGGCTATATCTCAGAATCTGTAAGGTGTAGGAAGTTGCTGTTTTGCTAAGGACATTTGTGGGGACTGCAAAACAAGGAAACATAAATTGGTTCGAGTTGATATTTTCACACAACATTGGGTCCACCCTTTGGCTTCATCTCATCAAAGACAATTGTGAGAATGAGATAACTTTTGTTTTACATCAGAGAGCTCCATGTTTTTATGCAATGGCTTGCAAATCCAGAATCTTGTTGTCAGCACTACCCGTTGGGGACGGTTTGTGCATTCTCAAATACTAATTGGTAAAAAAATAAAATGCTCTTGATATTTGTGTTGGGAACATAAAGTAACAGAAGTTGCCCAATTACGTAAAATATCACACCAATCTAGGAAATTAAGAAATTTTAAAACAGAATACCGAAATTAAGAAATTTTAAAACAGAATACCTTTGAAGGCTTTTACACTGCTAATAAGTCATATAACATCTGTTGATGCTGTGAAGTGCCTTTTGAATGCAAATTACATACACATACCACTTTTTGACATCAATTATATTTATCTCTCCCGGAAGATCTACGTCACTTGATATTCCTTTGTAGACCAGTTCCTGCTGCAGGGCGATGCATCACTGTGTAACTAGCTACACATGTTGATATGTTTTCTGCAGTTCCAGTTTAATTAAAATACTACTCAAAACAAAAAAGTTGTTTCCTCTTACAGACTAATAACAATTCCTGCAGTGTCATAACTTGGCCCACCAAAGTAAACACATTTACTATACTGTGTGAAGTAGTTAAAGATCTTTAACTGATCTGTCACAAACCCAATTTACAGTGACTAGTATCTCTATAATTAATAATAATTGAACCACAAACTCAATATAAAAAATCAGAATGCCACAAATATTTCAACATTCTCTTTTTTATTACTTGTATGCAAACATGGTATAGTAAAGAACTTTCTGTGTTTTAAGTGCATGTAACTGGATGAGAAATAAGTTCTTTAGGGTCAATTGCCAGAATGAAACTGTAAGTCATGCAAAAACACCGGACAAAGCCTACAGATATAGGCAATGTCAACCAATGTCAAGTATCATTTGTTTATTTACAACAAGTGTTTCTTAAGTAATATTATAAGACGGTGATACTCGAATACTGTCAATAAAAAATACTGCAGCTCTAGGACTAATTAAATTTTTATTGCACAAGCGAACTGTCTATTTTTAATTTTCTCAGTTCATAGCCTGTAAGAACTTGGAGATTTTATCTTGTGTTTCTGTTACATACTTGTAACTATCCACAGTAAATGCACATTTCTGGGCTTCCTGAGAAAATAAGAGATACAACGAATGTACTCTTGAATAGAATGATACAGAGTCATCAATAAACTTGAACAAAAACAATCTACTGATTACCATTAATACTTACATGATGGAATTAAGAATAGTATATAATCCTTTATATTCTTGAATATACTTCAGTACTTTAGTGAATACATCTCTCCAAACAGGTTAAATCGACAACTAAATAAATCTCATAGCATTTCTCTCAATTTAACCATGGCCTTTTAGCTTCACAATTATTTTTCATCCTAAGCTTTCTAATTCCTTAACTTCCCACAATCTAATTTTACTTTCATGCTATGTTTACATTATCTATTCCAAATATTCTGTATACATATTTTCATACAGGACATAGTAGGTTACCAGAAACATGTGTGACATTTAGGACAAGCCTTCCTTTTATAGAATTGATTTACCTATTTACGTATTGTGAATTGCAGTCCTACACACCTACTGCCAAAAGATGATCAAGGCTTCCCCACCTTAAAATTATTCATCATTTTATTATTCATGCTTGTGTTATGTATTTTCAAACACCATTAAAAGATTAAAATGTGTACGATGTCTACCTTGTTGTTTGTTACTCTTAAGGTTTATAATTATCATTTTTAAGATGCATAAATTGGACAAGAAAAGCTCAGACCTAGCAAACCTTGTGCTTTAGCATTTATGAATTTGCACTTTAATTTTTTATCTGTACCATACTTTACCTAATTACTACCCCATTGCTATATTCTATTGTAGAAAGTAATGCTCTTTGTTCTACTACTTGCACCATGGAGGTTATGTATATAGGCAGTGTACATTTGTTTGTTTTGAAAAGAACTAGAAAAATTATGGACAGATTTTTGTTGATATTTACCTAATATGTCGAAAATGGAACAAGGAACTGATAATTAGATTTTTGAAATTTTTATCATTGCACTCATAAGCAATGTTGGAGGTTTCGATCCTTGGTGGAGGTTATGCGTTCTCTTAATGCTCTTGCTGTATTTATGGTATTTCTGAATTTCCACTTTGGGAAATGTCAATGAACCAGAAATACTTCATTTCTGTAATTTTCTTGAAACTTTCTCAGAAGGGCACTTGCCTTTGGAGACTGTTTCCTAAAACTCTTTTCTTTCAAAATAATTTTGACATCACATAACTTAGTTATTAATAACAGCATCGGATATGCCCGTACGCCACAGCCCAGGGAAATAGTTTTCAACATCATGACATATGGAAGAAGTGACACAGTACAAAGATCAGCTGATTTACAAACAGTGAGCAAATAGTGTCACATGATGTTGCACACCTACATTCTAATCAATGTCCCTACTAAGTATCAACTTCCTGCACCTTGCGGTTTCTCAGATAAAGCCCAGACAAGATTTTAAAAGTCAAGGTCACTACGAGAAGGTTAAAGGTCAAATCAAGGTTACACCATATGTTGCATACCTACACCCCCCAGATAATGTCCCTACAAAGTATTAACCTTCTACACCTTACAGTTTTAAGAAATAGCACAGACAAGATTGTAAAGTCAAGGTCACTACAGCAAGGTGAAAGTTCAAATCAAGGTCGCACCATGATCTAATCTAATCTAATCTAATCTAATCTATTGCTTTGCAAGTGCAATATCTTCCACACAAAGGGGAACTCAGTGCGCTAATTAAACAAAATCATTATCATAGGGAGAGTCGAGGGGCATTCAAGGTCAGTAATCCAAGATTGTGGGTGTGTCCAGGAGGGAAGAAAACTAAGTTGGGAAACTAGAGCTGAAGAGGTGGGTTTTGAGGTGCTTCCTAAAAGATGCAACAGAGGGACTGTTTCTTACTTGAAAGGGGAAAGAGTTCCAAAAGACCCCATCCTCACTGTTTTGTAGCAATTTTTAATAATTTTATTTTAGCATTACACCTGGCCTTTTCAAAAAGGAAAGACTAAGTACACTTCTGGTTACTGTCAATGTGCTCATAATGCAAAGTATAGCCTTTTCCAAAGCTCAGCTTTATGCAATATAATTTGCAATTATGTGTAGAAATGTTGCCTTGTTAGTAATTGGCTAATCAGACACCTCCACATGCTGATTTCAGTAGACACATATTTGTGACGAACTGTGTGTAAAATTGTGTCATGTGAAAAAGAACAAGTCTTAATCACATCTTGGTGAAATAAAGAGATTATAAGTGTATATTGTCCCTAGACATTGTTAAACTGTTTGTTTACCCTCAAATGGGTATTATTGCCCACCCGATAATTCCTGTAGTTCTTTACTATGGTTGTCCACAACAACCAAATTAACTGTACTACATACAAAGCCCCGATCTACAATAGTCAAACATACAATATTAAATGTAAAGCCCAGATACACCATCTATACCTACCTTCCTTTCTATTGTTTGTACTCAACAACCAAATAAACTGCACATATTACATACAAAGCCCTGATATACAATAACCAAATGAATAGCCCTGATTGATCATCCATATCACAATTTTTGGTTGATCAACAACCATATAAACTGTATATATTACATACAAAGCCCACATTTATAATAACCAAATTAATAGCCCTGATTACTATTCATACCACAATTTTTTGTTGACCAAATTCACTTCATAAATATGCACTAATCTTTTCCTACTTTCACAATCTATTACAACCTTCTCTTTTGGCTCCATTGTGAAAGACAGGTTTGTACATAGGAAAGGTAAGTTGCACCTTTTCTAAATTTTTAATTCTTGGCCTCTGTTGGTCTGGCAATGCACTTTCCGTTCAACTAACCCACAAAGTAGATTTGTCATCATTTCATATTTACTAACAGTATTCTTCGAAATGCACTTCTTGCATTTTGCCGTTTACCTCATACTGAGCGGCTTCAGAGTCTGGGACTCATCTAAACCAATCATGCACTCAGGCCATCCTGTGGTCATTGAGTCGGGGATTCACCCATGTGTTGATAGCATCAAATTTGCTTATCTGGCTTTCCAGGGTCACTGTCGAAGGGTGACACATAGTTTCCAGAATGTAAGTCCATGGACATCATTGCTCCTAGCTCTTTCGGGTGATATCAGTCTCAATCCAGGCCCTGGTTCTAGATCTCTTAATGGTTGTCTTCTCAACGTTAGATCTATCAGAAATAAATCGGCTTCCTTCCTGGAGTTCATCAAAGATAACAATGCTGATCTTATAGCTGTCACTGAGACATGGCTTAGGCCAGATGATACTGAAAGTTTTATCTCTAGTATCACCCCTCCTGGTTATAAGTTCAATCATGTACCTCGAAATATCAAGAAAGGTGGCGGAGTTGGCTTTTTCATCAAGGAGGACCTGAGGTTTGAGCAAGTATCAAAAAACAATTATCAGGCTTTTGAAAGTATCTCCATTCAGATTAGCACTGAGGGTGCTAAAGATGTTATATTTCATGTAGTTTATAGACCCTCAAATCTCTCAAAGTCACAGTTCCTGGACGAATTTGGCATGTTCCTCGAAGGTGCTGCTTTATCAGGCTATGAAAATATTCTCCTTGGTGATCTTAATTTTCATCTGGATAAACATGACACCTGGACACTGAAATTTTATGATATTTTGAGCAATTCAGTTTTACACAACTTGTCAATGCACCCACACATATTCAGGGTCATATCTTGGATGCTCTATGTGTGAGGGATTCCTTCTCCTGGGCCATTAGTCCCAAAGTTATTGGGGGACTATCAGACCACCAGGCAATCGTATTCAGCCTTATCTTTCCTGTCAGAGAATCCTGTAAGTTTCAATGTGTTCGAATCCGTAAAATTCACAAGATAAATATTTCAGATTTTAGAATGATTATCCTGAAATCCGATCTCATTAGATGCCCGTACAAAACTGCCAGTCTTCTCAGCCATCAATACTTTAATACTTTGAGAAGCCTTCTTGACAAGCATGCCCCAATCATGAAGAAAAATATACCAAGACATGCCGAGACTGGTTTCATGAACTGTGATATCCTCAAGAGGAAATATGAGCGGGCATGGCGTCGTGAAAACTCAGCCAGTAATTGTAGCCGATACCGGGCTGCAATCAACCACTATAATTTCCTGCTTGAGAAGTCCAAATGCAATCATTATTCCAACATTGTGGCTGAAAACCAAGGAAATCTCAAGGCTCTGTGGAACTGTTTCAAAAAGATTTTACACAGGTCTTCTGTTGCTGTTCTACCTGACTACACAAATAAAACCGACCTTGCGAACACTTTCTGTAAGTTCTTCTATGACAAAATCCTCAAAATAAGATCCACACTGCAGTCATCAATACCATCTTTAGTTACTAGACCCAACCCCAGTAAAAATACTCTGTCCTCTTTCACACCTGTGTCCGAGGAAGAACTACTCAAAATTCTAAAGTCCTCACCATCCAAATCATGTGACCTTGACCCGATTACGACGTCACTGGTCAAGGAGTGTGCTGATATTCTCATCACCCCCATCACTAAAATTGTAAATTATTCAATCACAGAAGGTAGTTTTCCCAACTGTTTTAAGATGGCATATGTCACCGCCGTTCAAAAGAAGCCGAGCCTTGATAGAAATATCCTCAAAAACTACAGGCCAGTGTCAAACCTCAGCTTTATATCTAAACTTATTGAGAAGGTGGTGGCGAAGCAGCTAAATGAATTTATTTCACACAAGGGGCTTTTTAGATATCGACCCATGCCTGTCCCTAGACTCTCCCATCTTGGACTCAAGCGCATCAGAGGATTTGTATCAATTTTGCGCTATATAAATCCTACTATTATTATTATTATTAATCATTGTGCCATCCATTTCAAGAAATGTATGTTTTTCATATGTATTTCAAATACAAATGTTTTTTAAGCCCCTTAATATTTAAATAGAATGTTGTATTGTAAAAAGAAAATCCAAGCAGCTTATCTTATCTGTATAATAAAATTGATATTTGAATGAATTTAATTAAAGCAAATAATTGAAATAAGTGTAAAATTGTTAATAAGAATAAAAGTTGATGGAAATTCAAGCAAAATTTTCATCTCAAATAAAATGTTTCAAACTTGCAAAAGTGGAATACTTATAGACCTGATGCACACAAGCCCATTTGTAAACAAAACAACCCACACACTTGCTGGGATTTGTTATGGTAGTATTCATACACACACAAGCCAAGTGTGAGCGTCACAAGTAAAGCTCATTATCTCTGTCTGTTTTAATTAAGTACACCACACCAGCATCCCTTGCATACATAATCATCGCAGAGTATCCACAGGTAATTAAAATCTCAGTTTTGTACCACAACTATTCTATTCTGTGTATTCTGTAGTGTCAGGTGTTGTTAGATTTGAGTGTTTCTCAACATTAATTACTTCAACAGTTTACTAGCTCCTACTGTATTGATTTTAGTTATATGAAGTTTAAGTTTCTGGGTACAATGTTGAATAACATGGAATAATGTTCCTTCAGTAGCGAAAGTATTATATGAAGTTTAAGTTTCTGGGTATCAATCTTGAAAATACAATTTGTGCTTTGAAAATGTAAGGATTGTTTATTTATTTGGGGTTTTACATCGCTTTCAACACTGTACAGGTCATATCACGACGGGTAGTTGAAAGGGCAGAGGAAACCAGTACATATAGTTCGCTAGGGTTCTGTACTGTAAACTGCCGACCAACGGCAAGCAACTATCAGCTTTCCCACTTACGGCCATGACGGGGATTGAACCCCGGCTGCAGAGGTGGGAGGCGAGAGTGTTACCACTCTGCCACCGTGGCCCCCTGAAAATGTAAGGAAATATATTTTAAGTAATAGCACATTAAGTATCTTCAAAGTTTCCAAAGGTTCTACAATGTTTAGGGGAATATTTATGATAATTTGGAAAGAAATAAAGCTATGTTATATTGTTAAAATCCTTGTCACCAGAGAAAACTAAAGAATTTATTGAGGATATATCTGTAGCAGCATGACTTTGTATGTTTGCAAAATAACTCAAAATAATTATGCACGGATATACTTTTGTTGGAAAAAAAAACACATTTTGAAAAAAATGTTGACAATGGCACAGATGATTCCAGTTTGAGGGTCCTCTGGATACATGAATTCAAGGATTTTATCATTAAATTCATAATCAATATTAGAGGTGCTGAGCCTTGGCAGATAGGCTTCAAGTGCTATTGTTCAATGTAAATTAATGAATCCATATTAGTACAAAACTTGCTCGGCACAACTAAAATTCCGTAAGTAATTTTTTTAAATCCTGGACTGTTTACACTTGGTGATATGGAAGATTACAAAAGTTTAGGAGCTCACACTTTGGTGACACCTGATACATAAAAGTGGATATGGCTAGTGTATAACTCAGAAGGTAACAAGACCTTTTCATCATTGTGACTTTTCGCTAAGTGGTAATCAGAAGTGTTGCATCTTAGACTTTATTGGATGAAAATAAGGGCAACAAATTTTATTGATTAGATAAAAAAGTAGCTACAATGAGATATATCAATTTTTCTCTAATTATTTTAGGCATCAATTTCCATATTTAGGGGACTGATGTGGTAAACATGAGTCCATTAAGAATATCAGTGGTTTTGAATGAACTTTGCTTCAAGGTTGGAAATGTGTAATAAACATGTTCATTATTTATGGTAAAGATACAATATAACACTGTATTTGACACTAATTCAAAATATAATGTATAGACATAGCAATGAATCTATCTGTAGATTTATTTATTTATTTAATTGAGTTTTATTGTCACTTTCAACACTGTATAGGTTATATCTTGATAGGTAGTTCTATGGGCAGATGAAACCAGTTCATGCAATTGGTCAAAATTCTGTACTGTAAACTGCCGACCATCAGTAAGCAACTACAAACTTTGCCACATAGGGTCTGGGGTTTGAACTGCAGACCTCATAGGTGGGAGGCAAGTGTGTTACCACAGCACCACCATGGCCCCCTAAGTAGGTGAATAACATACTTTAACAATCTATCTGTAGACACTTAATACATTTTAATTTTAAGAAAACCCGATTTTAGCCCTTTTAAGTTCAAAGTTGATTATTTATAATATTTCAGTTTGATTGATAAAACAATCCATTAAATTTGCAGTAAAAATATTTCAAATTTTGATGTACATTAGGTTTCGATGTAGCAAAAAAATAAAAAAAACAAGATTTTGTGACAGAAGTAGCTTTGTCTTTGTGGTAACATGGAAAAGTCAATTATGATTTGTGTCCTGGTCTTATATCCAGTGTTCTATCTAGGCACTTATGTAATATGTAATATCTATTTATTACAAAAGAAAATACAAAGAATAAGCTACTGTAATCTTCAAATACCCTCATTACTGAACCTGTGTTTTTTGTACCAAATATTAAACTAAACACACATATTGTTTCTTGTCAAACCATTTGATGTTCAACATTCCACACAAGATTAACATTAAATGGTAGACAGCAAATAAAGTTTTCAAAGAAAAGATAAGTTAAATAATATTTCTGTGCATCTAGGGTGTACAGGAGTTTACTCCTTGGGTCCCACCTTAACATAGTTCATATGTTATCATTTCTTTCACTACTAGGTTAATTAACCTCTATGTAACGCCCTCTCTGATTGGTCACCAGTTCATTGTCCTTGCATGCACATTGTCCTCCTGCCACTTTGACTTTGTCAGGCCACGAGGACACAACTGAAAGCTTTGCACTGGCAGTCGCACTTTATACATGTACTTTTAAATTTTTAGTTGTTTTGTTTTTATATTGATTTTATGTGCTACTGAACATGGAAACTAGATATAATTTACGTTCTACCACATATGAAGATAGACATATTCCTGTAGAGTTGCAGCTTGCGGGTGATGGGATGTTCTTGTCACAGGCATTGGGGAGCAGTCATCCGGAACCCGGGCAAGTAACCACTTTACAGTCCAAAAGTACCAGTGAATCAGATTCGGAAGCTAGTTTTGTTGATGAGTTAAATAGCAAAAAGAATTCCCCTGTAAAAATTCCGGATCCGGTGATTTTGTCCGTGTGGGTCAGTCGGCTGGTGGCAGTTCTGATATTGGCTTGCAGAGTAGTGGTCAAGATCATATTATTAACCAAATCTTGAAGCAACTGTCCCAGTTGAATGATAGCCTCACGAGTATTGAACAAAAGGACCAAAAATGTAAAAAATCAGATGATAAAAGTAAGATTAAAAATGCAAAAAAATCCAAAACAAAGAATGTTGCGGTTACACATGGCGGGTTGGTCCCCCTGGGTCTGGGTGGCATCTCTGGCATCGCACATCCTACCATTCCCACACAAGCTCAGCTCAGGAATGACACTGAGATACAACAGCAAGTCCAGGAGAGACTTAGGCATTTAGCTGATAATTTGGTTCAAGGTAATGAAAAAATTAAATCTCAGCGTGGGGGGGGGGGCGTCGACGTGTACGTCAAGAATAGGGTCAGGTGGCCTCATGAGTTTGTACTTAGTGGCACAAATAAAGAATGGGTCATGTATGACCAGTTATCCACAGTTCAGTGGATGTCAGGTTTTTGTAGGACTATGAAGGATCAAAATGATGCTCAAATTCGTGAATTCATGCTAGATTACCTCATTAACTTGCTAGAAGATGCTAATGACTTTTCCTGGTCAACAGCTAAGGCTAGCCATGCGGTTTTACTTTGCCGTATGGAACAAGGTGAGGTAAAAAGTTGGTCTGAGGTTGAGAAAATCGATCGTATTCGCAGGGCTCATGCACAAAGGCATGTTGCATCCAGTAATGTTCAAAGTCAAAAACACTCGGATAAAGGTCAAAATGGTGGTAAAACATTGCCTTGTGTGTATTATAACAGAAATACATGTTTGCATAAAAATTCTCATGAAACAAAGGGTATTTTGTACAAACATGGCTGTTCTGCTTGCTTTGTTAAAGAAGGAAAGTCGTTTGCACATTCCCAAGTTGATTGCAGGAAGTCGAAGTCAAAAAACGAGTAGCTGTGGGCATGCCACCTATACAGCATGTCCAATCATCTCGGATTTTTTATAACTGTAACAGTAATGCAAATCACTTCAATGAGTGCAAAAATCTTACAAAGGCACAGTGTAAGCAAATTTTTAACAAGGCTTTGGCTTTTCAATCAAGAGTGGACCATAGGTCATATGCACAGGTACTCAAACACCAGGGTGCTCATTTGCAGGATAACCACCATCAATTTTTTCACGACAGTCCTTCACTCAGTCCTTCCACTCGAAATACAACAGCAGTTTGTGCAAAGGACGTTGGAACCAAAGGTCAGATACAAGGTCGTTTCAGTCATAATAAAACAAAGGGCAAACGTCGTTTTTTGCCTCAAGAGACTGGTAGAATACATTTGCATAAACAACTACAGCACTTTACTGCACCTACTTCTAATACCTCCACCAATACGGGTTTGAATCCTGATGTATATCACTCTAACATTTCATTGTGTAATAGGTTTGAATCTTTGGCTGGACTTCAAGAAAATGATATCTCACACTTACAGTCAGGTTGTGATGAGGTTATTAGTACTCCTGGTGGTTTGCAAGCGAATGCGTCTGAACGCATTCACCAACGCAATGGCCAACGCACTCCAACTGCTTCAGTACTTCACCCAGATAACCAACAGGTCATATGTGCGGAATATGAGCAATGTAGGGAACAAAACGGAGTGGAGTTTGGTTGTGTACCTCTGTCTCCGCTACGACTCTTTACAGGTGACCCCACATATTGGGAACAAATACCAGATATCATTTCTGCACACAAACTTATTAGAGATAGTGGTTTGCCGAATTTTTTCGGCCTCAGAATCCCTGTACATACACAGCTTAATGTTAAAGCTTGGAGGTTTCATTTGAGGGACTACTGGGACCAACAGTTAGTTGACCTTATCGAGTATGGGTTTCCTCTAGATTTTGACAGGTCTCTCCAGTTAGGTCATACAGTGGAGAACCATACCTCTGCACTTCAGTTTAGTGATCATGTTGACCAATATATTGCTGATGAACTGCAGCATGGGGCGTTATTGGGTCCTTTTCACCACAAGCCATGTACATTACACATTTCTCCCTTTATGACTCGAGAAAAGTCTAATTCCCAACTTAGGCGTACAATTATAGACTTAAGTTGGCCTAAAGGACAAGCTGTAAATGATGGTGTCCAGAAGGATTCATATCTTGGTACTAAATTTGACATGCATTATCCGTCTGTTGATAGAATTGTAAATACCCTTAATCACATTGGTCCCTCGGCAAAAATTTTCAAAGTGGACATCAGTCGAGCTTTTCGACATATCCGCATTGATCCTGGGGATATAGATCTCCTTGGTTTGCATCATAAGGGCAGTTATTATATTGATTTGGCCCTACCATTCGGATTTCGCTTGGGTTTGTTTTTTTTTCAAAATTGAGCGATGCAGTGCGCTATATCATGAAAAAATATGGCCATAATGCACTCTTAAACTACTTGGATGATTTAATATACTGCGGCCTTCCATCTAACATTGATCAGGCTTATGAATGTCTTATTCAACTGTTGCAAGAGCTTGGATTAGATATTAGTTGGAAAAAACTTCATCCACCTAGTACCCAGGCCGTGTGCTTAGGTGTTTGATACTGTTCACAGGACTCTATCCATTCCTCCTGATAAATTACAAGATATTATTGCTTTGTGTAATAATTGGCGTAATAAGACCACATGTACAAAAGCAAATCTCCAATCATTATTAGGATCTTTATTATATGCCAGTAAATGTGTAAAACCCGCGAGATTCTTCCTGAACAGGATGCTGCAGGTACTTAGAGATCATGTTTCTAATACTATCATTCATTTGACCCCAGATTTTTTCAAAGATTTACAGTGGTTTCGCACCTTACTTAAACAGTATAATGGGGTTACTATGTATGAGGTTAGACCTATTTCTGCTGATATTTTTCTAGATGCCTCACTTACTGGTTTGGGAGGTGCCTTTGGTGACTTTGTATACACTCTTCAGATACCTAAACAATTTCGCAACTACAACATTGTCTAATTGGAGATGTTAAAC
Source organism: Sabellastarte sp. h YS-2021 (assembly GCA_964017235.1). NCBI lineage: Eukaryota > Metazoa > Annelida > Polychaeta > Sabellida > Sabellidae > Sabellastarte > Sabellastarte sp. h YS-2021. The sequence continues at coordinate 66,191,010 of OZ024938.1, forward strand.
ATTGTGGTGGGGTTAAAAATTTGGGGCCAAGCATGGCAGAACAAGCACATTCGCATCTATTGTGACAATCATGCAGTGGTCGATGCTTTGAATTCTGGTAGAGTACGAGATGTTACCTTAGCTACTTGTGTTAGGAATATATGGTTGTTAGCTGCCCTCTACAATGTGACAATTGTTACTTCCCATGTTTATGGGATTCATAATACGGTGGCAGACCTTCTCTCCAGATGGCATGGTACTGTTAATAATGTTGAAAAATTATATACGTTTATCCCCAATCCAATATGGATTGATACACACTTGGATTTAACCTAGTTGAATTACGATATATAAATTTTATTTTTCAGAGCCTGGGGCAGTTACAGCCTCTCTGGCCACACAAGCCTCTGCGAGACTCTTCCTAGGCTATAGACCTGCTACCATGAGAGCATATTCTAGGTATTTCCGTGATTTTCTTGCTTTTCTGGTTGTGGCTGGTCTGTCGCTGCCCCAGGTCTCTACAATAGACATACTGGCTTACATGGAGTACTTACATGGCAATGGTATGTCTCCCTGAAATATAACAAATTATGTCACTGGAATCAGGGCTTTACATATTTTATATGGCCTGGAAACTCACCAATTTAGAGATCAAAGATTACCTTTGTTTATAAAGGCTTTGCAAATTAACAGACCATTGAAGCCGACCATTGTGTTGACACTGGATGTGGAGCTCTTGGAGCGTATTGTAAATATCTCTTTGCAGCTGCAGTTCCCACTAGTTTTTCAGTCTTTATACCTGTTCTGTTTCTTTTCTTTTCTTAGATTATCTAACATTTTGCCTCATTCTGCCTCTGCTTTTGATAACTCTAGGCACTTATGCAGAGGGGATGTCATATTTGGCCATTCTAAAGCTGTTATTGTGGTTAAATGGTCAAAAACTTTACAAAACAGGTGCAAGACGGCTACTGTGTCCATTCCTGTCCTGCCACTTTCACCCCTGTGCCCTGTGAACGCACTAGTGGCCATGTCAAATGCTTTACCAGCTTCTTGTGACTCCCCTTTGTTTCAGGTTTCCAAAGCTGGTGTCCTGTCACCTTTGACAGATTCCAGGGCCAGGAAGCACCTCAAGCACATTTCTGCGGTCTTGGGCCTCCAGAAACCCCTTACTTTTCATGATTTCAGGCGGGCTGGTGCTTCTTGGGCCTTTCAGCATGGTGTTTCGGTACAGGACATCCAAGCCCAGGGCACTTGGTCGTCACAATGTGTGTGGCGCTACATACATCTTCCATTTGCAGGTCCTTCCAGGGTTGCTGCTGCCTTTCGTGCCCAACTGTCTCCCTAGTTTCTACTTGGTGCTTGGGTGTGCTGTTATCAGTTTATAACGCCCTCTCATTCACCTGTAAACTGGTAGTGCTGCTTATTTACTTCAACTTATTGCAACATTAACTTTCATATGTATATCTCGGGACTGTTGTCTGTGAGCTGGGGGTACCGGCCGCCATGTTACCTGCAACTTGTGCTACTTTATTATCTCGCCTTAGGGCCAGATGGAATGTCACATCTTCATGTGGACATTATGATTTTGAACTGTTACTTACTGAATGGATTATAATATTAACATTTATCAGCTATATATTACTATCATTATCATATTGCTTATTCATTATATTACTCTCTGCTTTTGCAGGGCGTTATTTCATATATGGACTGATATTATTAGCATGTGTAATCTTGTTTATGACATTACAAAGAATTTTAGATGTAATAAATTTTATTAACCCAATTTTATTGTTATTGCTTTTTGGGGGGACTTGGGGAATATCAACACATTACTGCAAGTATAGTTTTTAAAAACACAAGGTCTATAATACAGCTAAAATGTTTTGTAAATAAACAGTAGTAATACATTACACAACTGTGATTGAACAAAACTTTCATCACACACAAACACAAGGTACTACCACAACACTTGCAGTGAGGTGTGTTTACAATAACTTTGAGTGTTTACACTCTTTTATATAGGGGAATGCGTAAGGTCTATATGCTTCAGTTATGTTATTTCTACTCATCTATAGGGGCCATGGTTGCAGAGTGGTAACACTCTCGCCTCCCACCTCTGAGACCGGGGTTTGATCCCGGCCTGAAGTGGGAAAGCTGGTAGTTGCTTGCCGTTGGTCGGCAGTTTACAGTACAGAACCCTAACGAACTGTATGTACTGGTTTCCTCTGCCCTTCCAACTACCCGTCGTGATATGACCTGTACAGTGTTGAAAGCGACATAAAACCCCAAATAAATAAATAAATAAATCTACTCATCTATATTCAATAGTCTCAAATAACCCAAACCTTCTTCAGGTATGTCTTGATATAATCAGGGGCTATATAGTGAAATTATTTTCAAAGTTACACTAACATAATTATGAAACAATGTTGAAGATTGAAGTTTTTTTCAATATGTTTCAGTTATAAAATCCCAGCTGGCATATGTTTAAATTAAAGTATACTTTAAAATGATATGGACATTCAAATCCATAAACAAAATTACAATTTGGTCATCATATATACATATGAAACCAGTTTGTTGAGAGTGAATACTGTGTGTATTTTCCTTAAACTTTCTTAAACTTTCTCTCCATTACAAGTGGTGTCAATCTGTTTTCGAAGTAATAGTCAAATAATTTCAAGTGTTATTTCAAGTAGTATTTAAGCTATTGAATGTCTTGTAAGTTGTGGAGTTGTACCTCTGCTTTTGTTAAACTTTGTGGTTCAGTCGAGGTGTAAAATGAAAAAAATGTGTTTGGTAAAATGAGAAATGCAGGAAATTAGTTGTGAAATCTATCTGGTGAATGTAAAGAAACTTTAAAATTTCTCTATCATTTTTCTGCTTGGATTTTAATGCAAGAAAAACAATCAGAGCCTCTGTAAGATACATCTGCGATCATAATGAAAAGAAATCCTTTATCCTTTATTTGTAAGGTTCATTAACTAATGTTGTAGAAATCTACTCTGGTTAGGTGGTCTTTAAAATGCAATTAACTTAACTTCAAAGTTAATAAATCCAACTTAGGAATGACCTGAATATGGTTTGTGATCCGTCCCCAGTTCTTTATTCCCTGACATTTTGGTCCAAAATATTGCAAGGTGAATGATAGGACAGGTATTTGTCCTCAAATAGCCAACTACTTGTAAATCCATTGAAAATCCCCAAGGGTGCCATTGCATGCCTAATCTGGGAATTTACAATTATGAGAATTTTTATAGACAATCAAGAAAACCACAATTTAATGCCTTGCTGGTAATTGCAGTGTGTACATTTCTAGGTCTGAAACCAAAATGGCTTAAAAATCACATTTAGCAGACTCTCCGATTTAACCTGTGTTATTTGTGTTGATTTGTTCAGAGACATGTCTATGTTCAAGATCTGCTTGTTAAAACTGCAACAACTTACATGTTTCAGTTCACCATTCTGTGACGGTACCCCAAATCAAATTTTGGTGCAAAAATGGTTATTCTAGACAATGATTGAACTAAGACAGCCTACAACTAATACCAATACTGGCTAACACACAAAGTATGAAATAAATACTTGCAAATACACATGAAGTTATTTAATATTTGATGACATTTTGCCTTAAAATCAACAAAATTTTCGTCGAATAGAAAAGGCCTATATTGAGATACTTTGTGTATCCATCTGCAGGATATTTATTAAGAGACCAGTTACACTTTCACGGATCCCCCACGGATAGAGGCCACAGTTCCATATATGGAAACTTCCAAGGATCTATTGCGGATCGTGGGGTTAGGGGACGGGGAATGTTAAAAAAGTGAGTGATTTACAGACATGTCACGGATAACTCTCTGGATAATAGGGATGCCACAAGGACGTGACACAAGGAGGGATGCATTGCGTTGCTTGCGGATGACTTCTGGATACTCCTCTGTGACCACCTGCAGTGTGGCAGAAACACCTCAGGACACGACAGGACAACATAGGAATGCATCAGGATGTCACAAGGAGACCCTGGATGGGTTTACGGAACTTGTGGATACTCACGGTCGGGGTTAATGGATCTTTATTTCTCTTGCGGATGTCAGCTTATCGATAAGGATATTTTATTAACATAACATTACACCTGTCTAAATGGGAGGTAGTGACCATTGGATATCTGGATGCCAATGGCTATAAAAGGGGTTAAATGGGGCAGTTACTCATCATTTCAGCTATGATAGACCAGTTGAGAAGCAGATGGGGTCTGCCAGGGGGTCTTAGTTATTAGACAGAGAAGACACAGAAGATATAGGTTCAGGCCTTGGCCAACCCGAGCAGACCTTGAAGAAGTCCATCTTCCACTGGAGGTGGACTTTCCACATGCCCTGGGTGTCCTGGATGAAAGGCATATTCCAATCAGATGTCCACAAGGGGGAGGCAGCCTCTTTCGCAACTTCAAGGGCTTCCATTCTATTTTACTCTTGGTAAACTTTATCCTTCATGGGGACGATGCCTTCCCCCTCATGCTCTGGCTAATGAGGCCCTACTCCAGCCACACTATGGACTTGAAGGAGATGGTCTTCAAATATAGGATCAGGCGTGGAAGAACTGTGGTAGAGAATGCCTTTGGGATCCTGATGTCTCACTTTAGGATTTTTCAGAGCCCGCTGCAGCAGGAGCCCCCTGTAGTCAACAGGGTCATCATGACCTGCCCACTCAGGATAAGATACCCAACAGCTCCACAGGAAGACTTAGGGGGGCGAGCCAGCGTACGGTAGTGCTTGAGGGCATTGACATTCCATATGATTGCTGTAACGCCAATTGGGGCAGCTAAAAGGCAGAGAAATATTCTCAGGGACTATTTCATGAATGAGGGGCAGCTCCCCTGTCCAATGGTATACTGTGACTCTGTAAATGTTAATATAACATTTAAGAACTTTCAAGAGAAAACCAGATAAAATGTGTAATGATTGTAATAAAAGTGGAATAGTGCAACATGAACTGTGAACTATAAACTTCTGTGCATAAGTATATGATTGTTACATTTGAAAGCTAATTACTGTCTTCTGCTATTCATATGTCACACATTATTGCTTGTGTATATATTATCATTTTGCTGTTGTATTACTGCCAATAAAAGCTATAATTTTCTTTGCATTTATTTTATTTGAAAATAGCATCAAGAACAACAGCATCTATTTGGACCTAAATAACATCTTTAATTTGGCTGATTAATGTAGCATAAACTTTGGTTTTGAAAGGGTTGAAACACAATGCTTTAAAAAACTGGACAGGCAAGCAAGAAAGGCCTTGTCCTACAAGGTGCAATTATTTCAGAGAAAGATGTCCCACACCACTACATGAGAGTTACAGTGAGGGTCCACAGCATTGTGGACACAGGTTTTAACAAAATTTGGCCCTTTTTTGTGGGTTTTGTTATTATTATTTTTTTTTTTTTTGGGGGGGGGGGGGTTATGAGTGACATCAGTCGATTGCCAAATAATACATCAATGTTTGTATTGTTGAGTGTATTTTTGGGTAGTGACCTGGGTGTAATTTTAATTTGAGCTGAACTACTATTTTCATTTAACTCTATTTACTATGGGTGAACCATAGCCATTGTTATTTGTTTTTTCGGGGTTTTTTCGGTGTTGTGTGGTGTGGGGAATTTTTTTTATTTGTTTTTTTTTTGAAAACAACAAACAGAGATCAAATAATTGTTTTTGGAAGCTTGGCGGCCCTGAGAAGGGACTATCAAAATTATTAGCTATTGCAATGTCTGGATACTGGTCCTCTGAGGCTGGCTGGTCTGGTTGGGTAGCTGATGTGTCTTCCACTGCCTGAAACTGAGGCATGTTGTGACATGTGACATCTTGTGATGCGTTTGGAATGTTGCTGAAGTACTGGCTGTCAACTGTGGGTGGATTCGTTGGTGATGAGAGGGTGAATCCTATTGGTGTGCTGGTGAGTGGTGGGCTGCCTTGGCATCTAATGTCTGGCGTTGTAGCGGGTGGTTACATGACATGCAGCTGTGACGATGAAGTGGTGCTCTGTGACATTTGCTGCTGTGATGTTTGCTGACTGCGTTGCTGTGTGGGCTGTTGCTGCTGTATTGGCTGATGTGTTGCTGCTGCTGCTGTGACTGTATGGAATACTGTGGTTGAATTGCCTGCTGCTGCATCAGCTGCATGTGTTGCTGTGGCTAGATGCTTTGCTGTGGAGCATGTCCATGGATCTGCTGCTGAGCTGGTGCATACAGCTGTGTGAATGTCTGTTGAAAGTGCTGCTGTGACTGCTGCAATTGCTGCTGTGCAAGCCCTTGCAGTACGTGTGTAAAAGTCTGTTGCATCTGGTGATGTGGTGCCTGCATCTGTGTGTGAGACACTGGATAATGGTGTGATGTCAAGGCTTGGCTGTAGGTGATGGTCTGTGCCGTGCTTGTGGCCATTCCATGTTGGTACCTTTGCTGCTGCTTGTCCCTATGTTTAAATCTCATCAATAAGTTGAATGTCTCTTGTTGAAATTTGTCATATGAGTTGCTTGTCAGTTGTACCACCTCCACTTTCAGAAAGTCACAGAAGCCCAATCCAATTGTGCTAGCAGGCTTGTCTTCAAACTTTTTCACCACAATGTCTTTTAAGTCAGTTATCTCTCTCTGTGATTCGGCAAGAGCTGTTTGGAGATTTGATTCTGCTAAACTTGATGCCACACTGACAGCACGCGATTGGGTCATAGGCATATGTATATCCAGGTGCAAGATGTCTGAGGGGTCACAAGTTAACTCTGGATGAGAAGTATCCTGGAATGGTTCCATGTGCACAGTCTCCCGTCTGGATGATGAGCCCACTACTGCACTGGGTTGAGAAGCAGACCTCTTGGGAGCACTGAATTCATTTTTTTGCAAAACTTTGTCCACACAGCCTCCCTCTTGGACCTATCCTTGTAGTCCATTAAATGTAGTCCACTAACTTCTGTTCCTGCTCAGAACTGAAAAAACTGGGGGTTTCTTGTTCTTTTTGTCAGTCTTGCCCTTGTCTGTGCCCTTGCCCTTCTGTGTAGTAGCTGCAGCAGCTTGTGTATCCTGTGTATCCTCATCACTTATGTCCGATTCTTGTTGTGTCTCCAGCCCAATGTCACCTGTATCCGACCTCTCCAGAGGATCCTCCACTCCCGCCACCAACTCCTGCACCCCACCTGCCTGCTGAGTCTTTGGTACACAACTCAATTCATCCACCTCTGGACTCCTGGCCCTGGTGGATATCCTCTCTGTCTCCTGACTGCCTCTCCTCTTGCACATCTTCTTTGGTGGCATTTTACACAAGTATTCACCAAATTTCCTATTTTTAAAAGAACCAAAACCTCTAAATTTTTGCCTATGCCAAGTAAATATATCCTCAAACATATACAGTAAGCTGTAAGCTTCCAAAAATTGATGTATGCACATCGAACTGCAGAAAGTGTATATTAATTAGCAAAAGCCAAGCCAAGTAGCCCTTATATAGGCTTTTGTGCATGAGAAAGCGTCTTTCTGTAAGTTCCTGAGTGTCGTGGGAAACTACAATTCTATCCGTAAACCCCGTCCTTATTGTCCTTGAGGCATCCTTTTCGTCAGTAAACCCCGTCCCTATTGTCCGTGAATATATCCATAGATAGCTGTGCATATCTGCAGACTAATTATATATCCGTGACCTTCTTCACAGACCATCCCTGTTGGTCCGTTTGTTTTCCAGCAATGTCCGTTAACTTTCGGTGGCATCCTTACAGCCTCCGAACATCCTCCGGGAATATCCATAGAAATTTTCCGAGCCATTATTGGTGGGAATGAGTCAAGGATGTCCCGGATGCCACAAGGAGATCTACGGGTGCTGTAAGGACAATACAGATGACATACGGATAACATACGGATCAGGATATTAATTACACCTGGCATCCGCAAACCTTTTACAGAAAATTCAAGCAGCTTGATTTTTCGGTAAAAGGTTTGCGGACACATCACATCCGTGGCGGATGCCACAAGGATATTACAGATGGTACGGATGTGTTCACGGATGAAAAATATGATCCGTAAATCACTCTCAATTTTCCATATTTGGTAACCTGCCGCGATCTGGTGGTACATCCAGTCATGTGTAACTGGGGTCTTAACTAAACTGCTGTAAATAACCGTATTTATTCTAAAACATTATTTTAGCATTTGGAACATGTCAGTTAGTATGTCTCCTGAGATCAAAATAAAATGTATTAAAATCACTAAAACATAAATTTAATAAACTTTAAATCTTTTAATTCATTTTATACTTTAGAAAATAGCAGTACATGTTTCTTACATATCTTAGAAGTTGCTTCCATCCATAAATGAAAGGTCCATTTTAACAATAGTTTTTCATATGATGCCCCTAAGTCATGGAATGATCTTCCATATGATATACGCAGTGCTCCAAATCTCTCCAGTTTCAAAATTCGACTCAAAACCTACCTATTTCAGAAATCATTCCCACCATAGCTTCTTACTACCGAACACCGGACGACCTCTCTGGGAACGACTCGGAACATGTCTAATGTCTTATGATTTATGCCTTATGAATTGGATAGTGTGCCTTAGAATCCGTTGATACGGAGATTAAGCACGTGGACAACTGATTGATTGATTGATTAGAAGTTAATTCCTTATTGAACATCATATAAATTAGCAAATATTATACATAATAGAAAGAGTCCCCGCTCCCCCAACAGAATTATATGGAGAAGATACCCACTATTAGGTCTCTAAACTGAATGACTTTACCTGAAGGCCAAAATATTAGTGTTGGAATCCAAGACCTACCAGGTTAAAAATATTGCAGGTATCATATGTCAAAATAGTTGAAATCTATTCACCTGTAGTACATTTAAATGACTGTAAAAGTCTATGTGTGTTTTATTATGAAATGAAGTGTTGATATTTTGTTATCAAATGTTTGTACTGATTGTGTAAAACAAGGAGCCATTTTTGGGCAAGTCAAACATATGCTCCTACTGGACTACTTTATTTAGTGTTTTATTTCAATCTTAGTATTTTGTATTGGTCATATTATGACGGATAGTTAGGAGGATGAACAGAATCAGTATATACAGTTGGTTAAGGTTCTCTACTGTAAACTGCTGACCAATGGTAAGCAACTACCGGCTTTTTAAACATGAGATCAGGTCAGGATTGGAACTCTGATCTCAGAGGTAAGAAGCAAGTGACTTACCACTGCGCCACTTTGGCCCCAGAATCATCCAATTTTATGGGGGTGTTCCCCCAGAGCCAAACCTATAACCAACTTTACCACTCTAGGGTTGGTTGCAAAAGTCTGGATTTGTCGACCAAACTCCAGAAAAAAGTGCACAAAAATTTTGGTCAGTTTCATCTCCTCGACAGGACGTACTGCATCCCAGTTTATCTTGATCAAGATCCTTACCTGACTTGGGGCTGGGATGCTTTTCCCGACCCACCACAGTTGGACTGATTAATTTTCAGAGTCAGGATCACTATATTAACCCCTTCTGGCAAGCATCATTTATCTGTCTCCAAAACAGTTTCAACAAGTTTCAAAACCATTTCCAACAAGATATTTCTAACTTCAAAACCTTCTTAGCTATCAAAATCTTTTGAGAACTTTTGTCAAATGTCAAAACTGAAAAGGTCAGATCCAAAGGTCAAAATCATTCCCAAAAATGCCAAAGATTCTTATAGCTCAAAGTGTTTCCAACTTTTTGAGGTCAAATTTTTTTGCAGTCTTGATGGTTCGGTTTGTTGGTCATCAACAAGTACGAAGAAAGTCGGCTGACCTCTGGGTTGTAACTGTACTCTGGGTTCCACTTGGCTCTGCTGAGCTGATTTGATGACAGCTTGCAGCTTTGACAGACAGCTTGCGGCTGTTGGCAACCACTCTGACTGGTTTTCTTTCCTGGCCTTGTCCTTAAAGTGCTCGTTGGTATTGTGGTAGAGCTCCTCATGATCCTTGACAAAGTCCACAATAGCCTCCTCATCAGAGTCTTTTAACTAAAGGTTTGTGATATGAACCTTTTTGTGCCTGGATTCCGATTAAGATATGTCAGCCTCTCCCCCATCTTCTCTGTCCATTTCACTGTCACCCCTCTCAGTTCTTGGACACTTTTTGACCATTCCCTCCTCTGCTGAGTGTATAGTTTCCACCCCCTGGCTTCCCCCCTCTCCACCTCCTCCCTCTTTCTATTGTCAAGTAGAGGATGGTTTGTATTTTTGTAGTGTTTGTTTTCTTCTTTTTTTCCTGGGTTGTCTACTTGACAATTGGTTGAATTCAAATAAAATATATAAGATGTAATTTTCAACAAATAATTCTTTATTTCAACAAAGTTATTTTTCACAAGAAAGTTACAAAGTCTTTTGATGGTGCCTCAGTTGTAATCCTGCTCTGCTCACTACTCTGGTCAAAAGTCTCTCTGGTGAAAAATCTGCACTCTTTAGCTAAACTGGCTCTTTTTATAACAAACTGTGGAATGCAAGCCCTGAGTCAGAAGCATTTCTCTCTCTGGAATGCTATAGGAACTAATGGTCACATGTTCACAGAATTCAGTAAAATGTCCAAATATGGAAGTCACATGATCAAGGAATTTAGTAATTTAGTAAATTCTCATATACATTTTAGTCATGTGACCAAAACATTGCCTAAAAAGGATCCGTAAGGCGTCATGTGACCTGCCTCATAAGAAATGCAGGTAACCATGTGACCAAGAAATAAGAACTGGTGGTGGTCATGTGACCTATTATCTAAGAGTTTGCAGATAACAGTATCTAATATGGATGGTCATGTGACTAACAGGGAATTATGGGAAAGACTGGTTCTTAAGCTTGAAAATGCCATGTGACCACATATTTTGCCAAACTCATCTCTAAATATGGGAAGATGTTCCTGTGTCTGTATTCCTAAGCTATGAAGCAATGCGTCTCATTCCTTGTACTTGTATAACCTTCTAACTTATATAAAAATGACCAGATTTCTATTTAATATTGTAACAAAATGTAAACTTTAATTACTGGAACTAAGAATAAGTAATTACAATGCAGCATATAAAACACTGATTATTATAACATATTAACCTTTGATTAATAACTACATTTGTATTCAACTGTTTACATAGAACAACTTGTCATAATATTTCTGTACTAAATATTGACCATGGATTTAAAATGTACTGGCTTATTTCTTTAATTTAATTTACAAATTAATTATTCTGATTGCTTATGTTAATAGAAGCAATCTATGACAAATCTTATAAACACAGCATATTTAGGATGGCATGATATTTAACAACACAGTGTGTGCTGTGAATGACAGCAAGCAAATGAACTCCATGTTAACACTAACACACACTAAGCACAAACAGAAAATAGATGTTTGTATAAATCGTAATGCATGGATCTTAAGCCCAGGTCACACAGTGGTGAGGGTGCTATGATGATATCTGCGAATATAGACGCAACTTCAAATTCGCCAGAATTCGCTGAAAAAAGCGGGAACGTGTGGTCACATGATAAAAGATCTTCATACTTCTACAACCCCTCTACAATGTTCTACGATGCTTTTCAACTGTCTTGAGATTAACCCTCAACAAAGCAAGAATACACTGAGAATATACCGAGAATATCCTACGAACTGGTGAAGATATCTGGTGATTTGACTATAATTGTCCACGAATTAACTACAGGTGGGGGAGAATTAATGCGATCTTTGAAGAATCTTCCACAACAAGGGAAGAACCAGTTGAGAACAAGGAAGAATATTTGGCGAATTTACTGAGAACAAGAAGGTAGTACGATTTGCTGGAGAATGTCCTGCCACAGAGCTATGATGTAGAAGAATCTGCTACCAATAGTGGCGAATTCCCATGGCGAACTAAAAAAACGCCAAGAATCGGCGTATACCGGCGATAGCTTTGAACAGTTTGAAACTGTCGTAGCCAGATGACAATCCATGGAGAATGGTGGAGAACAGTGAAGATGGACCAAGAATATGCTACCAACAGGGAAGAATTTCAGGATCGCGCATATTCGCCACTAAAAATCGCCACAGTGTGACCTGGCTTTAACATAAACATATAAAATATTTTGACATCTACAGTCAGTGCTCCCCACCGAAGATGAGATGATAATTACAAATAACACACCCAAGATGGGAATAAAATTAGTTTATTCTATGTTAGGCTCTAATAGTACTATTTACATACAGACTTTAACTGAGATTGCATTTGATCATAAACTAAGGCCACCTTAACAGGTGGATACAATAATTTACATATGTCAGATACAAACTTTTACATGGCTATACAATATTTAAGTTAAGCAATGAGTTTAAGATGGCCTTAGTGTAAAAGATGAGGTCACTATAAGGTTTGAGGTAACCCTAACTTAAATGTTATGGTACAGGCACGGCCTGTGTACAAGCTCAAGGTAACTGAATTCTGAGTAAAATGAGGTCACCATGAGAGTTAAGGTGACCCTAAATTAAATTACAATGCTACAGGTAGTTCCTGTGTACCAGTTAAAGCTGACTAAATTCTGTGATTTACATAAGGTTTAATATTTGAAGTTTTAACTAGTATTTGAAGTGACAACTACAGGTGAATTACAGATTAGTTGCAATCTATGTAGATTTTGATTTTCAATCTTGAGATAAAGAGCCCAAACCACCAAGTAGAAGTAGTTAGAACCTAGGACCTCAGTAGGGAGGCAAAGGTATGGGCTACTACCTGAGAGGCATTATGGTCTTGTGTGATGTAGGACCAGACACAGTCCGACGTCCAGGTGCCATGGCTTTGGATGTCTTGCAAGGGGACACTGGAGTTGAAGGCCAGGGTGGCACCTGAACGTCGAAAAGAGTAAAAAGGTGATGTTGGACTTGGCCATACCTAACCTGGCCAGGATGATGGACAAATTTTTTCCTCAACCTGGAATCAGTGAGTGGGTACCATTCTTCTTAACTTGGAAGAGAGGGGAATTGGTGGAACCAGGGGTAATAGCCAGGATGACTTTCAAGGCAGTGACTGGGCACAGTGGTGAGCGACCTAGTGAGGGAATTTTAAGAATTTTGACTGCATTACGAGATTGGAGAGTCTTAATCCATTTAACTAGGATGTGGGTCCCTGGGGGGCCAAAGAAAATGTCGGCCCTGACAAGCTGTTCCAGAGGATTAAAGGACGAAAGGGTGTGGGGAACTCAATTAGAAATCCTTAGAAATGTGAAGAAGGATGTGAGGAAGCAAGCCTTATAAATCTGACCCATACACATGGAGTTGCAGGCAGTGACTATATCATGAAGCAAGGGAATGTCGATTATAGATTTGAGGGATACTCGCAGAGGGGCCTGCAGCTTTAAGGGTCTGGTAAAGTAGGATATTCTGTGGTCTCTGAAAGCCAAAGATGGAAGACCATATAACTGAAGCATGGTTTTTATTGCAGAAAGATAATTGTTTATACTAGCCTGGGACAGCTGATTGAAGACCATAAACTCAAGAAAAGCCAGGCTGTGGTCTGTGTTAAAGGTCACAGGAAAAGAATTTTTTTTTTGCTTTAGTGTTGTGGTAGGGAGGAAACATATCCAAAACATCTATTTAGAAGTAACAAAACACACCACAAACAATCACAGCAGTAAATGTTTAGCTGAACAAGCACATGTGCTTCTCAAGGCCAATCCAGGCCGAAGTCTCTCCGAGTGTCTGCACTTTGAGTGACGTCAGAGCTACTAAACAAACTTTTCTCCACTCCATGCTTTACCATGTGTTTATATGGGGAATCACTCCAAGCTTATCCCAGACATATAACACTTCCAACTTAATTGACATTTTTAATCTACATTACTATAAAAATAGGCAAATATTATAATCATTAATTATATTTGCAAATATAAAATGATTTCCTTCTTTTTGAAAATGTTATAACAGAACTATAATCACATATGTCTTAATTTTCATTCTGGTACTTTTGACTGGGATCCTTTTCACTTTGTTTTAGTTTTGCTTTTTATTGCATGTTTTATCATAGTGTCTGTTGTGATGACCTGTATTTCATACTACTGACTCTATTTATAGTTTAAGGTGAGAGTACTGCTGGATAGTTTTCCAGTGTTATTTCAGATTTAATCTAAAACACACTCACAAACATTAGGTATATCTACTTGGACCCATCATTTATGTCATAGTTTGAGGAGTTTGTTGCCATACTTTTAACTTGTGGGATTTTGTTTGTAGAAGAAATAAGGTATTTCTAAATTTAACGAATAATCATTGCATACAGATAGAATTGTAACTCTAACACAAGCAGTGAATGTACAAAAGTTAATTTGGAATATAAAACAGAGCCATATTTTTATGAGCCATTGAAAAGTAAAGTTCTAGTGAAAGCTAAAGTGTTTCAATCAATGATAATACAGGAACTTCAAGGTGGTTAGTGGTTCACTTGTTATATATATTTAAAGTAGCTTATATCTTTTGAAAATTTTTATGACATTCATAATTACTGTAATTTACCTCAAAATGACATTTCTTTTTGGACATGAATCTCAGTTAATATACTCTCAGTAAGTGCTTATAAAATAAAATATGAAATGTCTTTTAACAAACACAGATGAGGGGTCTACAAATGGATATGGCTATTTTCATGTAAAACAGAGCCAGCTTCTTATCTCTCCAGCTCTTTCTAAAGTGGCGCTGTGAAATCATGCTCTATAAATCAATAATTAGAGGCTGTGAGTTATTATAAATCTTTAAACCACTTCTTTCTACTAGTTTGATATAAAATTACATGTAGTTCAACAGTTTTGTGTGTATACTTATATCTCATTATTAGTCTTCAGAATAATCATATTTGAATTTACCACTTGATTAGTGATAGTTAATTATTAGCTCAAAAACTTCCTACATATACTTTCCACACACTACTCATAATTGATAAAAATATATAAAAATATAAAACCTTTAAATTAATTGTAAAAGAAAAAAAGCCTTCCCACAAGCCTTGTTACAACCCCAAGCAAAACACATAACCATTCTGTCAGATTATCATTTGTAAAACTATAAAACTAATACTATAATATATTGTGTGATTAAATTCTAACTATGGCAATGACTACAACACTTTACTGTAGTAGATTTTCAATTTTATAAACAACAGTATATGTATAAAAGCCTGACTCAGCTAATAACTGTACATTCGGAGGGAAATGTTTAGTAGCTATTACGTGGCATTGAAATGCCTCACGGAAACCACCGAGTGCAGAGGTTTGTTTACTTGATAATTGAAGAGAACTGGGAAGAGAGAAAAAACCACACACAGCAGTTTTCTACACATAAATAGGCTTGGAATGGATTTTCATGTTTATGCTTCTGTGTACTGAAGAATATAAGTAAACTTTAGTTTTCTTTTCCTGTGACCTTTAAGGTGATGAATATCAATGGTGAAGAATACGCAAAATGCAATGAAGAGTCTAAACATTTGAGAGTAGGCCTTTGACGTAGATTTCCTGAAGGCCCCACCCATGCGACGTGAAGCTGATGCTAGTAATTTCTAGAAGTGAGGCTGGTGACCTGCAGAATAGAATTAAATTTGCCCGTTAATAAGCAAGCTATGGCAGGGGGGGAATAACCAGGTAGCCCCGGGGAGCCACTGGTGGACCTTGTCTCTGTGAGCTTGAGATATGTAAAATCTGGATAGGGAATCTGCTATGACATTAAGCTTGCCTGGTATGTGTACTGTGTTTAGTCTGATATCAGCCTTGGCTGTCTCCATGCTAATATTGTGACATATGGCAGCCAGGGTTGGGTCTTTTGTTTTCCCAGATTTAAGAATTGTGACCACTGCTTCAAGACCTTAGGGCCAGGAGTATGTTAAGCATTTCTACCTGAGCTATATGCATGTTCATGTACCCTTTGGGCAGAGGGACAGCATACACTTGGTTGTTGTAAATAGCCCCTCCAAAGAAGCATCCAGCTCTATTTCGCCCTGAATGGGGTCATGCTTGAAGAAGGCAGAGCCATTGAAGACTGGCAGGAATTCACAAAACCAATTCAAGTCCCTTTTGAAGTTGACATTGAGTGTGACTAATTCATGCTTGTGTGAGGCCCTAAGCAAGTCGAGCATTCTGTTAAGAAATGGTCTAGATGAGTGGACACACTTTGAAATGTAAAGGAGACTGCCCAACAACGACTGTAGTTCACGTTTTTTACATTTGACTTTGTCTTGCCATTGGAGGCACATTTTATAGATTTTTTCGAGCTTATCTGGTGGAATTGCAGCTGTGAATGTCTCAGTGTCGAGTTCTATCCCTAGGCAAACATATTTGGTGGTGGGGGGGGAACCATTTTCTTGTCACTGAGGGCGAAGCCTAATTCTAGCGATAGATCTTTTAGAATTTGGAAGGATGAGCCTGCTTGGCTTACTGTGGTGTGCCCTATGACGTCATCAATATAATTTGTGACCTGGTGACCATTCTGACTCATAAAATGACACACAGCGTCGCTTAGGCGTTGAAATATTGCCGAACCATGCCTAAAGCCGAATGGCAGGCAGGTGTCTATAAAATAGTCCTGGAGCCTTAGACCTAACAGGGAATAGTCTTTGGGATCCATCTTAACATGCCTAAAGGCCCTGGAGACATCTATCTTGTAAAGAAGTGACCCTCTGTTAAGTTTTATGATCTTGCTAGTGATATCATCTATTGTTCTGAGTGTTAATAGGAAGGGGGTACCTAGGTAAACATCTGGAGTGACCCCAGCATTGATTGAATGGTCAGGGGGAAAACTTAGATCTATAATGACCCTCCTGTGGTTAGAATCTGCTTTTTCCCTTGTCATGAATGGTGAAATGTGTAAGCTTTTGAGTGGTGGTTCCTTGAAGGGGCCTAAAATAGCTCCAAAACCATTTTCTTCTTGTAAGTACATTTTAATATCTTCCTTGAAGTCAGTAGCTGATTTATGGTTACATTCGTTGTTGACAAGAGATACATTATGGTCAAAGTCGAGAGGGAAACCATAGCGAATGAGGTACCCCAGTTGGTTGTCCCAATAGTTATGTAAGTACTTATCCCAGGCATCAGCATTCAACTGAGACTTGATTTGAATCTGTGCATGCATAAAGTTAAAATTACCTGATTCACGCACTTGATCATGAATTTCTAAAGTTTATTTTTTACTTTTTCTTTTGCAATTTTTTGCCGGGAGCATTAAATCCCCTAGTGGAATGAAGCCAAACTTATCATGTGTCTGACTGTCCCAGGCTTTAAAAGTCTGGACATTGGTAGCTGAGGCAATAGTAGCCCTATGACGTGGTCGAAATGCAAGCTGAAAGTTGTATTTGTCATCAATGACTGGAGAAGTGTGAACGACGCATAAATCGACGCTATCACTCACTTCTTTACAATTATCGTCATTTTTCTGACTCACCTTGTTATGTGTGACTGCTTCACTAGCAGTCGCACTACTGTCATGGGCAACTGCTGCCATTTCATCACTTTTGTCGTTACTCAGCACAGAGAATTTGTTAAAAGTAGCAAAGTAAAAATCACCAGAGTTGACAGAAATCTTACCTTTATTGACACTATTCGTGCGACTGCTAGTGATAAAGTTGCTTTCTATGACACCAGATGACGACTTCTGTAACTTGTCATTCTTAACAGCCAAACTGTTGTGTTTACATGTTTTTACATTCTGATAATAACCTTTGACAGGCAACACGTGAGGGATATTGCCAATATTAACATCATATAAGTCGTCACCCTGTGTATTCTTGACACCTTGTTTTGTTTTATGTGGATGCACACGACTTTGTGTATCTTTTGTATTGACAGACATATTGACACTTTGTGCGATGTTGTTTGCTTTGGTTACATTACCATTACTGTAAACCTGAGAGCTTTTGCTCTTGACAATATCAGCATATGTTTTTAACCCACGATTATAGTCAATTTTCCAGTTTGAAGTACCTTGGGTATATTTCTGACTATTAAAAAATATCCTAGTTCTTACAAAGACTGTACTGTCATTTGTACTACTGTGAGCTGAACTTTGCACTGCCCTATGGCAGTGCCTCAGTCCTTTTTTGCACGAGATTTACAGTTAGTGTTGGTGTGGGTGAGGGACTTGCCCTGGAAGTAGCAGTAACTACAAACATGTAGGTGAAGCTGGCCACTGGTTTCATGGTCCTTATTGTGGGAACATGTGTCTTTCTGATAAAATTTGCAAGGTACAGACTTATCCTTATGTTCAAATTTTTTGTTTTGAAAATTGTTTTGACCAGTGGTCATTCTTTGAGCATGTGCTCGTCTTATTCAATCTATTTTACTTGTTTCATCCCAGGCCACTTTACCATATTCCATTCTACATCGGAGGACAGTATGACTTCCCTTGGCTGCTTGCCACCCAAAGTCATGACTGTCCTCCATCAGATCAGTTAAGTAATCTAACATATGGTTCCTAGTGTCAGTACAAGTCTCTTCCCTTATGATTTGACTAAAGCCAGCGATCCACTGACTTAAAGTTAAAGCATCATAAGACACCCTAGATTTCTTAGACCCCCCAGGACATAGCTATGGGGCCAGGGGACCTCTTTCTTAACATATACAGTTTCATTCCCCCCCCCCCCCCCCCTTTGGGACTTAAACTTGCCTTGCTCATTCATTGCCTGGAGCTGCTTGACCCTGTCGTCAACTTGCTTCTGAATCTACTTGGACTGCTTGAGGGTAGAGATGGAAGGCAGCACATACTCATCATCTTCTTCTTGAGGGTTGCTGACGCTGGACCTGACGCTAGGTGACGCCATACATGAATCTCTGTCATTGACTTTCTGTTCCATAACCGTCATGCGGCTACTAAAATTTTTTAGTTCTTGTAAAATGAGAGCATTTGAGTCTGGTACATTCGTTATATTTTCGTTACTAGAGGCAGTGCCCATCTCTGTAACTACTTTACATTTTGAGTTTATGGGCCTTTCATGCACCCCACCACACTTTGTACAGTCGAAGACTTTTCTAGGCATTTTCCTGCACACAAAATTTACAGCTCCTTTGATACGTGCATGTATTATAGACTTAGGGTAAAAGTTTGGTATACTAAAAATTTTAAAATGTGTAAAATGTAAAATAAGAATAAAAACAGCCCTCAGCCTGTGCTCCATAAGTGAGCTATACGAGCATGACTCAAAAGAGTGATATATCAGTCGTCCACAGCCACACAGGTATACAGCTTAATCCATGCATGGGTGAGTCCCACACTGTAACTGAACTGCCTGCTCTGGAAAACACTGAAACTTGACGGTTTCAGTGCTCTAAAACCAACAAGTTTCCAATAGATTTAAACACAAAATATTTTGAGCTTTTTGTTTTAAAAATGGCGTGTTGCCAGCTTGATTGCAAAATTTATAATGAATATGGCCACCCTTGGTGGGAATTTTACATTATTAAATAGGGCAAAGGTGACCAATAACAATACAGGTCACAAGAAACAAGAAAATTTTTCGAGGGAAGGCACTGAATCAGGTAGCACCTCACTTGCTACCTATACAATATCATGCTTTAAAGTATTTCAGATCTATGTTTTACTGATTAATTTTACTAAGATTAAGTAAACAATTAATAGTAATTAAAATGATTCTTCTTCTCCCTAATGATATGCCTCCTCCTCCTACCTCTTCCCTCCTCCCTTTTTAGGATCCATTTTTTATTTTAAAAGCAGCGTTTGTATATAAAAATTAAAATCCTGTCAACAAATCAGCCCAACTTGTTTCTCAAAACTAAATCCTAGTTAATTTGAAAAAACAAAAGTCTTATCTTAAACGCTGCCAGATGTAATGCATCAGATGCCAGATTCCAAATGATGCATTGCCCAAACCAACTGGGCTTATATAGACATCGATTTCATAACTGACAAGCCTGGGTCAGTAAAATGAGGCTGGCCTGCCTACACACTTCCAGGATTGTCTTATGCTGTAGCTGCCTTGCTAGTTTCTGTTTAAGTGCTTGTTGTTGTTGCTACTGAGATGTTACTGGTCGAAGATTTAAAGACTTCCCGTCATGAAGTGTCTAAGTCAGCTCAGTTGGTAGACTGATGAGGATATGCACTTTAGTATTTCACTACCTTCTATGGTGGATAGTTAGAGCTACAAATGTGTGCAAAAATGCCAAACTTTCATAAATATTCTGTAACCTCTGCCAAGGAATCATTGAAATCTATTTTTGCATTGATTTACATCCAATTTTCACAGTAGCTGTGTCTTCATCTAACATAGAACTGATTCAGTTTTAAGAACAATTCATACTAAATCTGGATCCTGGGTTTTTTTACCCTGGCAGCTATATGTGCACTCTGGGAGTAAACCCAAATTTAATTCTGGAGTTTGGAAGGTTAAAAAGCTCCCCGCCCTCCAACCCTTCTTCTCCTCTTTAACACTACACTTGTTAAAGGCCATGTGTCCCAATTACTACACTACCAAGTCAGTCGTGCTTTCTGTTCAATACAGTGTGAAAGGTACCTTCTGTTGGCTAACAATACGTACTGTGTATGCAGTTGCCATAGATTAAGCATATCAGTGTAAAAGTTGCCTCTTGGGTTTGTGCCTTTTAAGTTTAACTGTTTAGGTGCTTGGTGCTTATGTGTACCAAGGTACCAATACTGAGGCCGCTAATCTGCAATGCTGCAAGTTATTACCTTTTCCAAGAAGGTTTTGGATGTGTTTGTTTGTCCCCTGTGTATCTCTATTCACTATTATTCCAAAACTAATGTGCACTTTGTGAAATGCCTTATGCGTGTAGGGATTGACCAAAGGCAGAAATGTTGGGAAAGATCCGAATTACCACAGTCACAATATCAGATTATGAAGGTTACAATAAAATCAATATTTGGATGAAATTACAAATTATATGGGATACTCAGCTGCCTTGGCGGAGGTTTGCAACCTAGGAGTGCTGTCTACTTCTCAATGTAGCTCATTTTATTCTCTGTATGGGCTTTAAGTGGTTCTATCTTGTAGTTTTACCCCATTACCTATTCTTGTAGATTTTATAGTAATGTCATCTATTTAAAATGAAAGGCTCTCTTCCTAAATCATATTTGTACTTACAATATATATGTTACTCTAACCCACAGCTAGACATTTTTAGACTCTATGAATAGGCTATATATGAAATGCTTGTGTTTACTACAAATCCTCACTTAAAGGATGACATCAGCGTTTTTTACATACCTATTTTTAAGTGTAAATTCAAGCTTCATATATTATAAATATAGTGACAAACTTTTATGTGTCAAAGTTGCCTATATCTGCTGTAATTTGCATTTAAAAGTACAGAAGCACTGCCTTATTAGAGTTTTTACATTGTACACCAGTGGGAAGTAAGCTGGGTAGTTACATGCCTAATATGGCAATGCCTGATTTAAATAAATGTTGAGGGGTGGCAACTTTATATATGTGTAGAGCAACATTTGTGTACATATCCAAAACTGGACAATATGATGTATTGTCTGTTGGAACCTTTTAAGGACTGGCCAGTATTATGACATGTCAAGTGGCTGGTTAAAAGTGTGTGGTGCCTGTTTTTTTGACAAATTGGTGCATGTGTGTTCTTGGTTAACTGTGATCACATTAGTGGGTAAATTAATTATTGAAGTTTTGAAAGTGAAACAATCACATTTCATAAGTGTAATATGCCAGCCCCTCAGTTATTGACTGGAAACTGGAAAAAAGCCCTACAAAGAAAAGCCCTACAGGAGAAAAGCGCTACAGTTTTTTATATCTATGTAGAAAAGCATAGACCATTTTCTAGATCTTGAATAAAGCCCTATATATCATGTTTAGTTTACAAATGAAAGGGCTGATCATTACTTAAAGCTTATTTCAATTGCTATTCAAACTAACCAGTGCTGTAATTTTCAATCCTAGTGCCCCTTTGTAGTTTCAAAAACAATAAAATAAATTAATTTGTTAGCAAGGTAAAACCCCTCTGGATTACAATTACTCAATCTCCAGATGATACTGATTAAAAAGAATATTGCAGTGAAATCGTCAAGAGGAAATTGAGTTTGTTCCAGAATTTTTACAGTCAGTTGAACTTAGAATTTGTTCTTGAAGATTGGGATTTGTTTACTTTTCTTTCATTAGTATTTTTTATTTATTTGGGGTTTACGTCGCTTTCAACATTGTACAGGTCATATCACGACAGGTAGTTGGAAGGGCAGAGGAAACCAGTACATACAGTTGGTCAAGGTTCTGTACTGTAAACTGCCAACCAACAGTAAGCAACTACCAGCTTTCCCACTTGAGGCCATGCCGGGAAATGAACCCCAACATCAGAGGTGCTAATGTTAAAGTATTTCTTTATATTTTAGTTTGCAGAACAATAAATGTGTATGTCGAAAAGCAAATACTAAAAGCAATAATAATTTTAAAATCATAAAAGTGATACATAACTTTGAATCAGTTTATGTTTGTACATTGTACTATCTGAAAAGGTCTTTTATCCACAGTCTCAAAAATGGTGTAGGGCATTTCTCAATGGGAAGGGGTGTCAACAAATTGTGTAACTTTTCTCTGTATGGCTTTTCTATACTTTACATAATAAAAAAATGGTGCAGAATATTTTGGAAAAAATGAAGCACCAAGAAATTGTTATTTCTGCAACTTGATAAATTTTACACACCAGTAAAACATGTATTATCCTTAAAATTCTGGAGTCTTTATTTTAGGCTCTGTGAAATGAATTCTGGTAGATAGAAGCGTGAATCAGTTTATGGGTCTAATTTTGGTGAATTTTTGACTTTGAACCTGAATAACACAAAGAGTATTTCATATATTTTCAATGTTAATACCTCAAATAATAGGTGTGGTATCCCTGTATTACTGTGCCAAATATTAATGCCCTAATATTTATGTAAATATTAAAAATATTACTTTTTCTGTCCCTAATTGACCAAAATCCTTGAATCAGTTTTTGGGTCTATTTTGAAAAAAAAAGGTAAACACTGAATGAATACTTTAACTATATGAAGTGTACCATATATGGCATTGTTATATGTGGTCAGTAATCAAATAATGAGCCTGTTTAACCAATTTCAAATGTGAAGTAGTGCCTGCATGTATACATTTCTAGAATATGAAGTGTTTTTGGTGGAAGTAATAATCAGTTGATGGGTCTAATTTTGGTATCTTTTTTAGTTCAAGCCTTAATAACACATACAGTATTTTCATTTGTTTTCATGGTGATAGCTCAGATGTTATCCCTTTATCATTGTACCAGATATCATTTTCTAAATATTTGTAGAAATATTGAACTCATAGTTTTCTTTGTATCTTATTGCTGAAAACCCTGTGATCAGTGAATGGGGCTATTTTGGAAAAATATGTTACACTTGACTTATTACTTCAGAGATTTACAATATATGTACTATTACCTGTGGTCACTTAAGACTGACCAAATCATGATTTCAAATTGTCCAAATACAGGTATTGTTTTCACCCATGGCATCTAGCTGTGCTGACAGGTGAATGGATGGGTGGGCAGGTGGGCAGGGGCAAATATCTTGTCTGGCCTGGATCTCAGAATCTGTTAGATGTTACCAAGGATGTTGATACTTGATAGCGGTATAGATGTGCAATGTCATACTGTGACCTTAGTCTGACCTTTGATCTTGAATTTGTCAAAAAGTTTTCTACAGTAATATTTCAAACATATTTCTCATGACAATGATATATAGATTGCTGCACCTGATTATTACCTCCACCAAGGAGGTATCATTTTTATAACGGGGGCCATGGAGGCACAGTGGTAACACACAGGTTTCCTCTGCCCTTCCGACTACCTGTTGTGATATGACCTGTACAGTGTTGAAAGCGATGTAAAACCCCAAATAAATAAATTAAGCTTCACAACTTTCAGTTTACCAATTAATGATTTGATATTGCCTTGTTTTGATACTTTGCATACATTTTAGTTATTTGTCTGGCACCTTAGTATAGCTTACAATGCAAGTTTTTTATGTAATGTTGTCCAATGCTATTTCCCCAGACTGTTAAATTTTTTTAACAGTGATGATCAGAAAAATGAAAATGTTGTAATAAAACACCCCAAACATAAATATGTGTTTACATTTGTAATTATACATCAAACACACAAAAGGTTTTATAATTGAAGTTAGTGTTCTCAATAAACCCTTTTTAGTAGGACCGGGTATGCAGTGGTTTCAGCGGGCTGGTACCCAGCTATCCGCGCCGATGGGCGATAATAGATGAAGCTACAAATATCTCCATATTTACAGACTTAAAACCTACAGAAATAATGGGATCCAACCATTTGCTTTATTTCTTGTTGGCCACGTTTTTGCATTCAAAACAGTATTACACGGAAGAAATGTGAAATAAAAAAGACTTCTGTACATTCAAAACACGGTTGTTTATATAAAAACGGAGTCACATGACCTATCACAAAAGCATTAACTGCTGCTCGAATGTAGTTTCGGAATTGAAACTTCATTTTTATTTCAGGTTGGTAAGTGAATTTTATTAACATAAAATTATTAACTACTGTGTGAAAATATTGTATTCTTATTTATTTGAGGACTGCATGTCACTATATAGCCAATATACAGCGGTTTATGGACTCGGAATTAAGTAAGTGTTTTGATATACTGACGATTTTCAAAGGGTTCCGGTGATTTGACAATGTATAAACAACCAAATTAAAAGACAAATAAAATACTATAAACAGTGTACAAGGGTGAGAAAACAATATTATTGTGCATTTTAATTGAATAGTTTCATTTTTAAATGAATTAATGAAGTCCAGATACGTCTGTACTTAATCAGCCAACGTGGGCGATATTAACAGAAATAAACTTAGATTCGGGTACTCGGGTATGAGATGTCGGATTCGGGTAAGTATTCAGGGTTCGGGTACCCGGATATCCGGGTACCCGTTGAGATCACTAATTGAAGTACTTCAAGACACACCACTACACAAAATACTTGGCCAAAATAGGCTCACAATTTGGTCAGTGCCCTTGTGTTACAGTCTATGTATAGTGAACTTGAAACAGCTGGGGTTCAGTCAAGTGTGACATTTTTTTCAAAATAGACCCAAAAACTGATTCAAGGGTTTTGGTCAATCAGAGACAGAAAAAGCAATATTTTTAATATTTGTATAAATATTAAGGAATTAATATTCGGCACAGTAATAAAGTGATAACACACCTATTATTTGAGGTATTAACATTGAAAATATATGAAATACTCTTTGTGTTATTCAGGTTCAAAGTAAAAAAATTACCAAAATTAGACCCATAAACTGATTCACGCTTCTATGTTATAAATAATGTTTCCTCAAACTTAACAATTGTTCAAGTGATATTTTAAAACACTGACCCCACACCCTAGTTTATCATATTATCAATTCAGTGTACCAATACATCTAGCCTTGACTATGGGCTTTACCAGAGCCCCTGGCTCAATGCATAAAATACTGTATTCATTTATTTGGGGTTTTACATCGCTTTCAACACTGTACAGGTCATATCACGACGGGTAGTTCGAAGGGCAGAGGAAACCAGTCCATACAGTTTGTTAGGGTTCTGTACTGTAAACTGCAGACCAGTGGCAAGCAACTGCCAGCTTTCCCACTTAAGGCCCTGACAGGGATCGAACCCTGGCCTCAGAGGTGGGAGGCGAGAGGGTTACCACTCTGCCACTGTGGCCCCTAAAATACTGTAAGTCTGTATAAATATTATGTTGGCTTTTAAATGAAACATAAAAAACTTGGTATTTGATCTTGGACCTCAGCTAATAGGCTTTGGTTTGAACTAAGTAGAATATAATGTAAATGTCATGCTGATTCCTTTTGAAAATTAATTATATTTTGTACAGATCAGATTGTTTTCTTTCACTTAAACTTAGTTCCAGTATGCTGTTTGAATATCGTGGACACTTGCTGTTGAAAAAATATAAAAATACAGAAAAATATAAAAAAATATTAAACTTAAAAAATATTTCAGAGCCCAGAAGAAGACTACCCAAAACCAAAAGGTGTACAATATTGAACATACACTTTCCTTTGTGTTAATCATTTGCATAGCGAAGAACAGTCATATTTGGCACTGTTGTTTGGGAAATGTGTACCAAGTCTTTCATCCCTCCAACATAATGGATTCATATTAAAATTTTCTTTGTTAATGAGCTTAAATACCCCTTGTACACCACCAACCACCCATACTACCCCTGATGGTTACTTCAAGCTCCACCCACATGCCTGTTAAATGATTTCATTGGTAATTCATAAATAGGTCAGTGTACTACCCTGGGTAGGAATGGTTTCAATGTAAAAACTCTATTTGGGTAGTCACATGTTCCCTCCCGAAAATTGCCGAGTGCACATGAAGTAAATAAACATGTGTGGGTGAGTCATTTGTGTTGACTTGCCTTGGTTTTAGCTTAGACCTGTTCTGATATACACTGCTTTTTACATTACATTATCTGCTATAAAATGGATCATTTCAAGGACATAGTAAAAGTAACAATGTTCTAACTGTAGTTTGAGCCAATAAAACTTCCAAAATGTGTGAGTTTATAGAACAAAAGATAAATAAAACATGATCCACTATGGGGTGAACTGCCAACACTAATAATGAATACTGAGAACAAGAACTGTTTATATTCTTTGCTGTGAACAGTGCATATTTATAACGCTCCCTTCTTTTATCAGCTATAAGATGTGAAATGAGATGAGTTTCTGGTAAATGTTTCATGGTGAAAGTATACATTGCAGTATCAAGTATTATCTGGGCCAGCTAGCCTTTTTATGTGTTGAAAGGTATATCAATTCAGAAAAGCTTCAGTTAATATTTGTTTTACTCTATAAAGTACACACTTATTAACTTTGGAAATCTAAATTTAGTACATTTATGTGAATATTTAATTTTAGCATATTATTTAACTATTCAAATAACATATAAAGAAATAGTTCAGAAGGCATATAACTATTATATTATTTGCTGGTATTTACAAATATATAATCTCAAGCCTTCAACAGGGGTGTATTTTGTAATTGCTGAATGTTACAAGTTTAAGTTTTTTTCTGTTTTAATGTCGCTTTGAACACTCTATAATAGGTCATATCACGACAGGTAGTATATAGGCAGAGGAAACCAGTACATACAGTTGGTCACGGTGTTTTCCTGTAAACAGTCAACCATCAGTAAGAAACTACCATCTTTCCCATATAGGGCTCTGGGTTTGAACCGCAGACACCAGAGATGTAACTACTATAATTAAGGTAATTCAAATCCAGACTATTGACTATTACTCTGTTCTATTCCCCCCACCCTTCCAATTTTCTAATTCATAGTATTAGATTATTTATGTGCACTTTAATGAGGCTTTTTGCAAACACAAGTGCTGTCCACCAGTTCTGTCCAAAACAAGTGTGTCTAGAGGTTTCAATAAATGATCTAACATATAGCTTCTGTGAACCTGTGTGACCAGAACAAAGAAAATGATCAGTGACAAAAGTATGTAAATAGTTGGTTATAATTTAGTACAGTGCAGAAATTTTTATTTGAGGATTCAAAAGCATTTCTAAAATCATATGATAAAATAAACTTGACTCTTATTGGATATATTGACTTTTTTTTTAATTTACTTAACTCTGGTTTCATTATTTTCTATAAACCTCCAGACTTTCATCTCTGTGGTGGTAATTTAAATATATGACATAATTGACTAAATGATGATCCCCTGTTGCAATGTGACCTTATAAGTATGATAAAAGTGATATAAACACTCAACTTGGAGCCAACTTTTTGAAAATTTACATCTCTCTCCTTTTAGCTATTGATTTGCCTTGACTGATGTTATAAAATAGAATAACTGACTATTTTTGAACAGCATCATTATCTAAATTTACTAGCCTCAGTATCTAGATATTAAAATTCAGCTGAGATCATTACAGATGACCTTTGTGTCTGAGATAAATGTGGATAATTAAACTGAAGAGAAGAGATTAGTATGAGAGAAAAATATAGGTTATGTTTTGATCAAAATTTTTTTTAGTTTTCTTTTGCTACTTATATAATTCTTAATTATATCCTTCAATAACTATGTACAATTTACCATTTCAAACTGAAAATTGCAACAATAGATTGAGGAGACAAAAAAGTCAGTACAGGTATACTGTATACATGGCACTGTTTTTATTCCTGTACACAGCACATGAACACATATGATGCAAACACACCACGTGACTGGTGAAAAGAGCCGAAGGAGGCAGTTGTAAATTTGAAATTTATCTCCTGTTATAAAAGCTTGTTTATGAAGTAAACAGACTACTTTGGGTACTAATAGTACCAGATATATGTTTTAAATAGGCAACAGTATCATATCCTGCATTTAACTCAGAAGTGAAAAAAACACTGAAGTCATCCTTTAACGAATTAATCTATTCATGATGGGATTTACCTAAATATGTGAAAAAACACCACAAGGTGTTTTACAGCAAATCAGAAAAAACGTTGCATGAGATATGCGTACGCAATGGTGGGGCATTACAAAAATAACTATAATGCCATCAAACAGTTGTTGTGTATATATTATACATACAAACGCCTGTGGCAAGACTAGGCCTGTGGCATAGTTGAAATAGTGTTTTTTATTGTTGTTGTTGGTGTAGTACACAGATCATAAGTGGGGAGTGAATTGAAAGACAGTCCTCACTGTAGCCTTGCTTAAGGCTCAAATTTGCATGATACGATTTCAAACATGCACACAGATATTTGGTATTCATAAAGCACTCATACAAGTTAAGAGATAGAACTTCATCAAACACTTAGGTGTATGCTGCTGTATGTATGAAGATATTATAGAAACTAAAACTCCATTATCTGAACTGAAAATTTTCCCTAACTGCAAAGAAACTTGAGCCTTCAGCAAGGCTATCCTCACTGAAACCTTTGAGGGTAATTGGGTGTTGCTAGTTCACAATACGATAACAATATCTAGAAATAAGTAAATCATACCGTTGTTTATTAAAGGCCCAGTTGCACCAATTTAAGTTTTCTTTCAAAAACACATATTTTATACAGACAGTATTAGGAAATAAGAATCAAGTACACATACAGCTCAATCCTGTAACAGCACAGTGTTAGCCTTTTTCCACACAGATTCTGTTTGTTTATCTTCTTATACATAGAAAATGGAGAGGTGAGAGAGCTACGTCACTGAGTTGGATGTGTAGTTGTGGTGCATACATAGACATAGGCTAAAATACCTACACTGATGCTCTTTTGTTTTAGTATTTTGGGGCATTCTGTTTTGTTTTAAATATCAGTGCTATTATATTATATAAACTAAAGGGTTCCTCCTTTGAAATAGTTTAAACATGTCTTCTGAAGAAAAATATTTTATTAATTTATCATGTGATGACAATGAATATGATGAAGAATCAATTGACACACAGTTCACTGATGTTAACTGAATGTTAAAACAGTATATTAGGAATAAAACCCTATCAGTTTGAGCCATGTTATGGGTTTGATTAATAATTTATTTCCCCAAAGTGTCACCACCCATGTCAATGGGGACTTTTTATACATACAACATTCTTGCATTTTAAGAAAAAGAAAGAGGGATTAATATTCTAAATTAAGTTTATACAATGCTGGACAAATTTTTGCATCAGAAATTTACAGCTGAGTAAGAATGATACTGTAACAAATAATGGTGTAATGGTATACAATAATCATAATTGAAGCATTTGTAAATCACTAAAGTGATGTAGCAAATAACCATCCACTAAGCCACAAGTGTCTGAAAAGGTAGTCACTAAAATCTTTATTAGTGGGCCAAAAAGTTTGTTGAACTAATCCAAAAGTAAAAAAAAAGTAAGTTATCATCTAGAACTCAGAATCTGACCTTAGCTGTATCTATGTCAGGTGCAGCTATTTCATCTGTGTCCCAATGCCTACTGTGGAAGAATCAAATTGCTGTCACAAAATAGACCCAAGTATCTCAAAGAATAGGGGACCATACCTACATCGAATCTGGGACGTTTGACTTTTTGGGGGGTAGGACAATTTGCTGAGGACATTTTTGGGGTTATTTTAACATGGTCCTAAATGAAAAAAACTTTTGTAAACATTGCAAGTCACCTGTCAATTGTCCTACCACCCAAGAAAGTCACCGGCCAAATGTCCACCAGCCGAACTTCTGCCGGCCAAATGTCCACCGACCAAACGTCCATTGGCCAAATGTCCACACATTTTGCTTGTCATAAAGACCATTGACACAGAAAAGTTGAGATAATTGAAAGATATAGCTATATTGCCTATCGCCAGTTGGCTTGTTGGTGTTGGGGATATCTTGGGAAAGAAGTATGTGCATGTGCAGTTAGAGAATTCGGACAGAATTTCCTAGTGTTGATCATGAAGGTTTCAAACCAGATAGAGAACTCCAACAACTAGAATTATAGGGGAAGAAAAAGTTCAGCTAACAGAAAAAAATGTATGACTCAAGACAACTTGTGGATGTTTAATGGGATAAACTTGAATTTGCTGACAGAATAAATGACATGTTGATAAGCAGATTATGCTTAAATAGAATCTCCTTAACTTGTAGTTGAAATGTTATAGAAAGGTGTAGTAAATAGCAATATTTAGATTTTAAGTCAAAGAACAATATAAAACAAAATACATGCATGTAATTAAGTGGCCCGTCAGAGGCATTGTTGCCTATGTTTATTGTATTATATCACTCCTATAAAGTAGATTCTATACATTTTAATGATAGATATCATTTAGTATTTTACTAAATGCTAAGATTTGTTATCATGGAAAATGTGTTTACTGTAGTAAACAAACTGCCACTTTTCAATATCAAGGCAAAGCCTGTGAAATATAACACTTGTAAATGTCAAAAATGTCTGTATAAATCATAACCATAAATCAGTTCAGATAAATAAATAATAAAATCACTGAACACTTGTGAGTTAAAGATATATATGGTTAAGAAAAATAAAGCATAGGTGCATCCACCTAAATTAATTAAATTAAATACATTTAATGTAAAAACAAAGTGTGTTTTACTGACATGAGCAAATGGGGGAATCTGTTGTCTCTCTTGGTTAAAATGATCTATAATATTTATCACATATAGCATAAAATATTCCCAATATAATTGGCAATAATATTTTTTTTCACTTTTCCTTTATTTTGAATGTTCAGAAACTAAATTATGAAATGTAGTAGTGAAATTTTCTAGGACAGATAAATAAAACACTATCTAATCTGTTAAACTGCATACACAGCAAACCCCCTGTCTACGTCACAGCTAAGAAAATATGGCTGTGTTTTCTGCACTCAGTGAATCTGGCATTTGTGTAAACAAATGGAGATTCGAGACTAACTGGTAAATTGCTTGCTGTATAACATGTTGGTGGATTGTTAATTTTTCGTGCAACTGGGCCTTTAATGCAGTGCATATGATTGCAGAGTATATTTTTCATTTTTGCTTCCACAAGAAACAGGTGTTACGAAATATTTGCAAAGAAAACACGTCAAAGACAAAAAAGACAGAACTTTATGGGGGGGGGGGGGCAGGAAACATTTGTGGTTGGATTATTACAATGTTACAACACTTGTCTGTGGTTTGAATTTTCCACACATTTAAAAATGTTTTATCAAGCTTTTCTATTTTCTTCAAACTAGGTTAAGTTTATTTGGTGTTTCACAATTCACGCCTAGTACCTTTGTAGCACTCATATTGTGACAGGTTGTTGGAACGACTAAGGAAATCAGAACATACTGTATGTCAAGGTTCGGTATTGTATAACTACTTGGGCCGGGATTTGAACTCTGATCTCAGAGGTGGCAAATAAAAAATGCTACCTCAAGTCAAATTATGTCACATGGGTGAAATGTTAAAGACAGCCTGTCTTGGCTTTGCTAATACTGTACCACCTCCTGGAACACCTTTGAAGTCTAAAGCTGAAATGTATCAATCTATAAGGAATAATTTCTGCTGATGTAAAATGTGACAGATGCTATAGCTCATATGAAAATTTTGGACATAAACATGTCATGTGTTATGTCATTAATACAGGTTTCAAATATGAAACTAGTGTTGATATCAGGGTTTTATGGAGGATTTGCAGTCAAACAGATGGTTACACACGGCTCAACAGGTGGGTTGGTGGGTTGAAAGCAAAGACTATATTTGCCATTCTTTAAGGGACACAAACTTTAAAACATGTATATGATTAAGTGAACCCTTTGTGGATGGGCACAATGTTGCATAAATAAAGTAGAATGAAGAAACTGATTAAATCACATTTTGGTCTGTAAATACAGGACTATCTAAAGTGCTTTAAAAAACTGCAAAAAGGAGGGTACCTGTCACATTGTGAAGTGATTCTGAATGGGAAAGGGGCATCGGAAAATATTCTTATTGCAAAGGATTGCTATCTGTTACTTAAATATATTTTAGTATTACTGAATCAAAATATCATACCATTGTATACTCCGAGACAGTCACATATGGTCACTGACCCACCAACCTGCACATTACACTGGCGTAGTTTCTTGTACATGCAATAAAATGATTAAGACAAACACATTGTTTCTTGCCTAATCATTGAGATTTGGTTGTCATATTTCTGCATGATCCTTTGGTTGCTATCTATCAGTATAAACAAACTGTAATAGCTACTTTGGTATTGCATATCGCCTGTTTACCAGCAACATCCTTTTAAATTCCTTGTATTCGCAGCAGTGTTACAGTTTTGATATGTTTTGTAATTACATGATACTTAGCATGTATGTTGGATGATATAAGCTTTATTATCAAGGAAAGGGTAATTTTAAATATACTTAAAGCTCTCTCATGGTCTCTTTAAATGGGAAATATTTCTAATCAGCAACAAAAATCATCTTAAATCTCAGTTTTGGGTGTGAAATTTTTCATGTCACTTTGTGATGATGTCATTCCTCAACTATAATACCAAAGTAAACATCTTTATGTGCCTTACAACTAATTCAACCTATCAACAACAGCAATACCATTGTGAATACATTAGGAAAACATATGTAAAGACATGCACAAAAATAGAAATTATTCATAGAGCACAGGTCTCCAACAATGTGGATTTCTGAAAATTTTGGATTTCTTTATATTCAGTATATGATACAGATCTCTCCCAAAATACAATTCCTAATTCCATTGGTCAGGCCCCACTCACAAAAAATGTGTGCATTACTTTTGGAGCAATCACAAACATGGACAAACAGACAAACTCAAGCCAAAATATAACCATCTAATTGAAGGCAAACGTCACCAATAAAGATGGCAATATTATGTATAGAAAGTGGGCCAGTAATATTCCAAAATATGTCCCGGTCTGTGTTGTCTAGTGTTTAGGTTAAATACAGCTTGTAGATCTTATTGTCACATATATGACATGCCACGCCTCAGAAGCCTTTTGAGTGTGTTTGTTCTCTAAACATACCAAATGAAAATATAATAGGAAATCATTTCCCCTTGATATCCTCTTGATATTTGACACCTTAAAAATGTGCTACAAATGTAATTATTTTGCAAGGTATCCTCGTTTTTACCTCATATACTTTAAAAAGCTGTTCTCACTCTTGGCGTCTGGCTGACTTTAAAGATGGTTCATTTTTATTGGTTGGTCAAGCAGGTTTCGGCCTGTATCTCATGTGGGCTGTATCTCAGAAGCTGTATGGTGTAGAAACTTGATATTTCGTTGGGGGTTGTAGGTGTGCAACGCCATAGTGTGTCCTTGGTTTGACGTTTGACCTTTCTGTAGTAACCACAACCTTTGATATCTGGTCTAGGCTGTATCTCAGAAAAAAATAATGTGAAAGAAGTTAATATTCTGTACGAACATTTCATTTGTTTGGGAGTGAAGTCTGTTTGTCAAACTGCATAACCCCCCCCCCCCCCTCTAAAAAAAAAAATTATTAGTTCAAGGTGAAATTTTTACACAATTTGGGGTCTACCCTTGGCTTGGGTGTCCTCAATCCAGATATTTTTTGGTTATTGTTTTTAGCAATATACTTTAACTAAACAATGCATTCTATCAGGACCATGTTTTCATACAATGGTTTGGACCTCTTCAAAAGTGGACAAAAGACATCAAAAATCCAAAATTTGTTTTATCAGCACTACTCATTGGATATCTGTGTTAGCAAGGTCGAAAGGGCTTTCCGTCAACTAGCGCCAGCAGAGACAGCAGTATTGCACTGAAGCGGTCCCAATTTCCAGTACTAATGTAGCCCATTGCCACTTAACTTAGTGGAAAGACAGATACTCACTACACCGCGCCATAATTAATAAAAGTCTGGAGATAAAAAAAAACTGAAAAAAATGATCTCTAAAAATGTGAGTGTCTCTAGAGCTTACACTTAAAAAGGGTTTGCACACTGGTAAATTGTAATACTGTGGCCAATTCCACATTTGTTGCTGTTTTGATTTCCAAACTGTAAAATTCCCTTTAAATATAGTATATTAACGATTTGTAATCTCTGGATTACAGCTATGCATAAACGTGTCCTTTTTGTATAATCGTCTGTTGAACTATGAATTGTCAGCCCAGTTTCTTGTTAAGCCAGCTAAAGACCTACTTGTTTAGGCTGGCATACCCACCACCTTAGTTATACCCTGGCGGGCGCTTTTCAGATGTCGACCCATGCCTGTCCCTGGACTCTCCCTTCTTGGACTCAAGCGCATTAGAGGATTTTTATCAATTTTGCACTATATAAATCCTACTATTATTATTATTATTAATGTTACATTCATCTTTTATGTGTATTTTTTGCTGTTTTTTGTGTGTTTTTGGCCTTTTTGCCATAACTTGCTTCGCCTCTTCTTTTCATAGTACAAGTACCTTGTTTTTGTCCCCCTCCTCTCTTTATTCCAATTGATTATATCATGTATTATCCATTTATTCACAATAACAACAATATATATCAACAGTCTATCTGAAAGAAACGATGACCATGAGACCACCATTCAATACATAACCTAAGACTTCTGTCAATGAAGATGAAAGTATTTATGCTTCCATTATGTTTATTTAACCATCAGATCTCCCTCAGACCACTTGAGGCCTTTCAGACACTGTACTTCAGTTGTTTTTGCCATAATTCTTAATTATCTGACTCTTTGCCTTAGCATTTCTAGTCTTTCTTGTTTGTATTCAGGTCTTATATAAGGCAAGTGTTACATATGACAGCACATATTGTAGAGATTTGAAAGAGAATACAATGAAAGTCATGTGAGTGAGGCTTATTTGTAACTAAAGATAGAACAGAGGTGCTTGTATATATGGAGAAATGATTTTTAAATTCCACTTTTTTCACAAGAGAATACCTTTAAAGATTTTTACACTGAAATTTTTTCATGCAACACCTATTGATGCCCTGACAATGTTTTTTTTCAATATAATTTTTCCCAAAAACACAAAGTATTTAAAGTTTTTGAAGCAACACTTTGTTTTCAAAAAACCTGCTGCTAGTTCTCTAGGTCGATGAATATTGCGTCTCACGTTTTTCAATTCATTATGAGGGTCTTCTGTTGGTTTTGTTTTTATTTTTCTCCATTATAAATCGAGTCAAATTGTTTTTAAAGTGATAGTCAAGTAGTTTCAAATGTAGTGAGATCTGAGCTATTCAATGCCTTGTGACTTGTCGAGTTCTAACTCTGGTTTTTCTTAAACTTCGTGGTTTAGCCAAAGGGTAAAATAAAGGAAATGTAACAAATTTAACTAAGAGAAACAGGAGATGAGCTGCGAAATCTATCTAGTGAATGTAAAGAGGGCTTAAGGTTTCTCTATCATTTTCTGCTTGGATTGTAATGCAAGAAAAACAATAATGATCTCTGTAAAATACCTTTTCAATCATAATGAACAGTTACCGATATATCTCAGAAAAATCTGCAAGTTTTGGTAAACCATATGCATAACAATGAGCATCGGGTAGAAGAAATTATGGCCTGAGGCCATATTCACTAAACATCCTTTATTTGTAAGGTTCATTTACTAAAGTTGTGACAAATCTCCTCTGGTTAGGTTGTCTTTAAAATGCTATTGACTTAACTTCAGTAGTAAATAAATCCAAGTTCAGAATGACCTAAGTATTGCTTGTGAATCCGTCCCCAGGTCTTTATTTTCTGACATTTACGTCCAAGGTGACTAACAGAACAGGTATGTGTTTAAAATCCCTAAATAATCAACTATTTGCAAATCCATTGCAAATCCCCAAGGGTGCCATTTTATACCTAATCTGGGAATTTGCAATGGGTTGGCAAATAATTGAGGATTTTCATAGACAATCAAGAAAACCACAATTTAATGTCTTGCTGGTAATTACAGAATTTATATTCCTAGGTCTGAAACCAAAACTGGCTTGAAAATCACTTTTAGCTGACTCTCCCATTTAACCTCTGTTCTTGATGTTGATTTGTTCAGAGACACGTCTGTTACAACAATTAATGTATCAATAACCAATAATGTTTCAGCTAACCAATAATGTAGCAAAAATTGACCAATAACGTATCATCAACCAATAATGTATCAAAATTAACCATTAATGTATCAATTCTCTAATCAATAACATAAAAATCACTTGCTCCAATAACGTATCAACATGTAGGCAGTAATAATGTATCGACCATTAGTGTATTAGGAAATATTTCATAATATGCTAAGGTTTTCAACAGAACACAATTAAGGGTGTTAGCATTAAAAAGTAATGAAACTTGCCAACCAGCAGCTGGGGCATAGGTTTTACCTCAAACCATAATAAAAATGTAGTTCTATAGATCCGGGATAGTGGGATAAGCAAAGATTTGGTACAACCAGTCTTTAATTATCCTCAAAAATGGGCCATATGTGACATTGTAAATTCTGTCCTTGTTATTCTACTGTTAACCCTACATGATGAATGGGCTGTTTGATATATATATGTAAATAAGCCATCGGTCGCTCTATTTTAGAGCATCCATAATCTGTTTCAAAGCAACAATGACTGCAGTCAGTCCTTTAAATTTGCGTGAAAGTGTATCACACAATACCCCTAATTTACAACAATATTACTGGTGTTAACAAATTTGGTAGCAAACCACTGTTATTATGCAAATTTGGTAGCAAACCACTGTTATTATGCAAACTTGATAGCAAACCACTATTATTATGTCAATAGCACACCACACATCCAGGATATATTAACCTAGGTTTAACTATTAAATAGTGTTTTGACTGTGTTCCACAGAGCATTACTGCATCATTTAATAAACCATGGACCTAATACTGTTAGTATCAATTTTTTTTCTTGGTGAATATAATAATCACTACATAACTGACCTAAAAGAAAGGTCCAAAGTCAAAGATGAGGGTTATACATCCCCTTGAACAACCAAGAGTCAAAGAGGACCACAGCACTTTCCTTTTGCAGGAGTCAAACCTCCCACACAGAGGTGGCAACATGTGATAAGATGCAAAGTTGCTAACCATTTGGCCACTGCAGATATCCTTGACCTAAAGAAACTACAGCTTTGCTCCAGTGCCATACAACACTGTAACGTTCCACTGATGATGAGGTGGTTTACAGTTCACCAACTCAATGTAGATGGGTAGGTATGTAGATAGATAACTAGCTAGGCACATATGAGTATATGTGTAAAGGTTTGAACTTGGGCATTTTATGACCAGATTTGAACCTACACCCTGTGTACTTGGAAGAGATATCAGAGGCTCAGTACATAGCAGAAAGGCTATGGAACCCATGACCACTGAGGTATAGTAAGGGTTATGGCTTCAAATTTAGAAGGTTATTGAGCTTGTTCCTCATCCAACCTATAACCGTTTCCTGGTATGTCATAACATGTGTATATATGTCTGGAATGTGTTGTTGATTTTTGTTGATGATGGGTATTCTTTGTTTTAACACTTGAGGTATCCTCTTGTACTACATGTTTTAACTCAATTCTGCAACACCACTGATTGCCATGATGTTGCCTCAAATGTTGCCTACTACATTAATGGTTGATACGTTATTACTGCTTACTTGTTGATACGTTATTGGAGCAAGTGATTTCTACGTTATTGGTTAGAGAATTGATACATTAATGGTTAAATTTGATACATTATTGGTTGATGATACATTATTGGTCAATTTTTGCTACATTATTGGTTAGCTGATACATTATTGGTTGTTGATACATTAATGGTTGTAACACACATCTATGTTCATGATCTGCTTGTCAGAATTGCAGCAAATTCAACATTTCAGTTCACAACATGATTTCAGTTCACCCCCAATCAAATTTCGGCGCAAAAGTGCAAAACGTATCATTCTCAAATATGCTTGATTTAGAACAGCCTACAACTAATACTAAAACTGGTTAACAAACAAAGCATGTAATAAACACTAGCTAATACATATGAAGCTTGATTAGATGAAGTTATTATAAAATCAACACAATTTTCACCAAATAAAAAGGCTTATTTTGATATACTGTGTGTATCAATCTGCGGGATATTTACTACTGTAAATAACTATTTATTCTAGAACATTATTTTAAAATTTGGTACATGTCAGTTAGTATATGTCAGTACGTTTCCTGAAATCAAACTAAAAAGTAAGAAACCTACTTAAACAAGAATTTAATAAATGTTAAATCTTTTAATCCATTTTATATTTTATAAATATAAGTATGTGTTTGTTACATGTCTCAGAGGTTAATTCCTCATTGAACATTGTATAAATAAGCAAATATTATACATAATAGAAAGCGTCCCCCTCCCCCCACAAAAAATTATATTGAGAAGATGTCCCCTAATAGGTCTCTAAACTGAATGACTTTACCCGTGGGAAAATACATGCCAAAATATTAGTATTGCAATCCGAGAGCTACCAGGATAAAAATATTGCAGGTGTCACATGGTAAAATAGTTGAAATCTATTCACCTACAATACATTTAAATGTCTGCAAAAGCCTCTGTGTTGTATTATGAAATAAAGCATTGATATTTGGTTATGAAATGTTGGTACTAATTGTGTAAAACTAGGAGCCACTGTGCAAGTCAAACATATGTTCCTACTGGAATAGTTTATTTAGTATTTATGTCAATCCTAGTATTTTGTATCAGTACTATTATGATGGATAGTTAGGAGTACATACAGTTGGTCAAGGTTCTCTACTGTAGACCGCTGACCAATTATAAGTAACTACTAGCTTTCCCACATGAGGTCAGGCCAGGATTCGAACTCTGATCTCAGAGGTAAGAAGCAAGTGTCTTACAACTGAGCCAACCTGGTCTCAGAATCATTGTTACCCAATTTTATGTGAGTGTTCCACTGGAGCTAACCCTGTGAGGGACTCTAGAATGACTTTAGGCGGTTGCAAAGATTGGGGACTAAAATCCAGAAAAAAGGACGCAAAAACTTTGGGTTGGTTTCATCTCCCCAACAAGACATACTGCATCCCGGTTTGTCTGGATCAAAATCCTGACCTGACTTCGGATCAGGATGCTTTTCTTCAGGACTGGACGGAAAACTAGCAGGAGAAGTTGTAAACCCCTAACAGACCAGCCCTAACAGGCAACGACATGCCACACTTACAAACCGACAGGACTGAAGCATTTTCCCGACAAACCCCAACTGGATTGATTAATTTTTGGAGTCAGGATCAAGAGTCAAACCAACACCATATAAACCTCTTCTGGCACCAGTAAATCATCATTTATCTGTCTACAAAACATTTCCAACAAGTTTCAAACTATTTCCAACCAAATCACAAATCCCTTAACACAAGTTCTGGAAAAATGTCCCACATTAAAAGTCCAAATTTATAAACCTTGAAAGATAAATATATTTTTTAATTTGT
This sequence comes from Sabellastarte sp. h YS-2021, assembly GCA_964017235.1. NCBI lineage: Eukaryota > Metazoa > Annelida > Polychaeta > Sabellida > Sabellidae > Sabellastarte > Sabellastarte sp. h YS-2021. The sequence continues at coordinate 66,230,907 of OZ024938.1, forward strand.
TTTTCTAGCAAACTTGCAAGATATTTCTAAGTTCAAAACCTTCTTAAGTATCAAAATCTTTGTGAACTTCCAAATTTTTAAACCTGAAAAGGTCAGATTCAAAGGTCAAAATTATTCCCAAAAATGTCAAAGATTGTTATTACTCAAAGTGTTTCCGAGGTCCACTTTTTGCCAGTTTTCTTTCAGGTCTTTACCCAAACTTTTAATTTTCTTTTTTTTTTTTTTTTTTTTTTGGGGGGGGGGAGGGGGGGCAAAGTTATTATTCAAAAATTTTATAATTTTTTGTCAAAGTTCAAAATCTTTAAACTTATTTAAAGTTTTTAAAGTTCATATTATCAATGCTTCACACACTCAATTATTCACTCATTTTTTGGTGTTGGGTGTTATATGTTTGATGTGGAGCAGTGTAAAGCTTCTTGTTTCGGAATTTTTGTAAACATCCAGCTGAATAATTGTTTCTGGAAGATTCATCTGGTCCTGAAAAGGACCTATAAATTTTACAGCAGCCGTCCTGAAAAGGACCAATTGTATGGAAGTGCAGTGGTTCTCTTGCTGATGCTTGGGGTCAGCTGTCTCCTCGGGAGACTGGGGCTTGGCTGGTGATGACTTCACAGCTGTGGTTGGAGGAGAGGCGTGTGTTGATGCGGGTTACTTGGTGACTTAGTTGCAGCATATCAATCTGCTGGAAGCTCGTGATTGACTGTATATTCCCAAAGAAGCTAGGGAGTCCTGATATGTTGTGAGGACTTTCTTCAACTGTGGCTGAGGCAATTGATGGTGGGTTCAAGTGCTTTGTCGGAGTCAGTGTGAAAGTTGGCAGTCCTGATGGTTCGGTTTGATGGTCATCAAGAATTATGAAGGAAGTTGGCTGCCCTCTGGGTTGCTGCTGTGCTCTGGGTGCCACTTGGCTCTGCTGAGCTGGTTTGATGACTTGGCTTGCTGGCATCCGAGTATCTGGAATAGTTAAGATGTATTCCTGACCAGCTGGTGCTAGTTGCTGTGGCTGTTGAAAAGTCTGTATGGAAGTTACACTGGAGCTCCTAGAAAGTGTAGGTTGACAGGGTAGCTGGGGCTGACTGGTCCGTTAGTCTGCCCTGTTCTAGATGTCACTTAAAAGTTTCATAGCATCGTGTCTGAATGTTTGAAAGTCTCTATCTTCTAAGGCCACAACCTCATATGCAAGGTAGTTGCAGAAGGCTATTCTGGTGGTCATGGTTTACATCTGTGCAAACTGGTCCTTGCCAACTGTTGAACACTAGGAAACTGTGCTGGGGCTTAAAACTGAAGGCTGTATTTTGGTGTCTGATTGCATGCTGATCTCCATTCTATCCATGTTGGTTGAACCTCTGGAGATGTTGTGTGCTGAGGCAAAGGATGCACTGGCTCCTCAGGCCAGAGATTTGAAGGCTGAAGATTTGTTGAGTCCCTTGCATCTGATGTGTATCTAAAAAAAGTTTAATTTACCTTGGATCCAGTTGTGCCTCTCTGTCATATCCTTGGAAGCCTGGCCAGACTTAAACTGGGTGAGTTTTACGTAGCGAGATCTTTGGGGTTTGAGCCAAGTCTTGCACACTTTGATAGACAGCTTGTGGCTGTTGGTGAACCTCTCCCACAGGCATTCCTTCCTAGCCTTGTCCTTAAGGTGCCTGTTGGTTTTGTCGTAGAGCTCCTCATGAACCTTGACAAACTCTACAATAACCTCATCTGAGTCTTTTAAGTAAATGTTCGTCATATGCCCCTTCTTGTGCCTGGGTTGTGAATGAGATGTTCCTGTCTTTCCTCCCTCATCTGTGTTGATTTTGCTGTTAGTCCTCTCATTCCTTGCATGTGTTTCAGCCACTCCCTCTGCTGAGTGTGTAGTTTCCTCCCTCCTGAGTTTCTCCCTCTGTTGTTTCTTTGCTGCCTCCTCCCTATCTATCTGTTTCCTCTCCTCCCTCCTCCTCTGTATGTTAGCCTAAATCCTAGTTAATCTCAAAAACAACAAAAGTCTTATCTTAAATGCTGCCAAATGCAATCCATCAGATGCCAGATTCAAACTGATGCATTGCGCAAACAAAGTCGCCTTATATAGATATCGATTTAATAGCTGACAAGCTTTTGGTCAGTAAAATAACGCCGGCTAGTGTTACACACTTCCCAGCTTGTCTGTTGCCGTAACCACCTTGTTGGTTTCTGTTTACTGCTTTTCGTGATGTGTTCCCATCTTGTCCTGCTGAGATGTTACTGACTCACTGGTAAAATTCTTTGGGACTTCTTGTCTTGATGGGAAGTGACTCAGTCAGGTCGGTTTTGTTTACAACAGGCTGGTTTCCTTTCAAGTATGGTTGGTTTATGTATACAGCCTGTCGGGAGGTGGTGTTCAGGTACTGAAATACGATGGGGCCAGGAAGTGCTTACAGACAAGACAGTTACAGTATAAGACAAGACAGGAAGTGTGTCTGACAAGCCATGGAGACCCATGACAGGACGGTTTTCAGTTGGCCAGTGCCAAGGTCCAGTTACAGAGTTGTGGAGGGTTGGTCAAATATGAAACATATTTGATATTTTGTCGATCCACCGAGACAAGTTGGGAAATTACAACCGATCCAAACTGATTCTGTAAATATTGCTCCAGACCCTTGAAAAATCCATAGTTATCAACAAGATGGCCCCAGTGGAACACACCCATTATATTGTGATAGGTAGTTAGAAGGGCACAGGACACCAGCAACAGTTGCGTCTATATTATACATATACATGCCTGTGGCAAGGCTAGGCATGTACATGTGTAGTTTTTTAATTTTGTTGTTGAAGTAACCTGATCATAAGTGGGTATTGAATTGGGTAATTGGGTGTTGTTAGTTCACAATAGCAATATCTACAAAATAAGTCAATCATGCCATTATTTTACACATTAAAAACAAAGAATTGACAAAACTTGACTCAGAAAACATTTGGATTACAATGTTGCAACATTTGTCTGTGGTTTGAAGATATAGGTTCTAATATAAAGGAATGAGTAATTTTAAATGTACTATAACATCTGTCACTGGTTCTTTAAAAGGGAAACATTTATAAACAGCGACAAAAATATTATTGTCATTTCTATGATATGCCACGCCTCTGAGGCCTTTTGCACCTGTTTGTTCTCTAAACTTAAATTACACCCGAGATTTTTTCTTTTTTTAAAAGTGTCCAATATCTTTCAATATTGGCCACCATAGAAATGAAAAGTAATGATGTTGATGTTAAAAATTATAAATTAAGGAAGAGGTGTAATTTAAAAGGGGATATAGCCTCGTAAGTGTGCAATATTGAAAAATAATAAACTGTTGATTCATTTCCCCTTGATACCCTCTTGACATTTGACACCTTTGAAACGTAGTACAAATGCAATTATTTGGTGTGTAAATCTTTGGCACGGTATCTTTGTTTTACTAGCCTTGCTGAGGGCTCAAGTTTCAAGCTTTTAGGGAAAGTTTTTAGTCCAGATAATTTAGTTTCAGATAATATTATGTACTCATACATGTACTGACTTTTACAGCAGCATATGACTAAGTCTCTGTCTGATAAGCTTATATCTCATAACATGTACGAGTGCTCTATGAATACCGGATATCTGTTTGCCTGTTTGAAAAGAGCTATCATGCAAATATGAGCCTTAAGCAAGACTACGTTTTTACCCCACAGCCATTGAAGGATGTGCAGTATAATATTGTTTTCACCTGTGGCATCCAGCTGGCACACACGTGGATGTTTTGATGGGTCAGACGGTTAGGACGATGGCACAGGTCCTGTTTGTATCTCAGAAACCATAAGGTATAGGAAGCTGATACTTGGTTGGGGTGAAGGTTGACAATGTGGTGTCCCCAACCTTTGACAACTTGTCTAGACTGTATCACAGAATCCGTAAGGTGTAGAAAGTAATGTATTTGTTGGCGACATTTGTTTGGGGGAGGTATTGCCTGTTATTACGGCTATAAAACCTTTAATTTTTAAGAAACCTTACCTGTCCCAAGTAGGTAGTATTTTACCAATTGTCTTTTAACTGGTGCTAATTTTTATAGCTGTTTTATATATTTAGTACAGTTGTATGCTTGAGAAGTTGTACAATAACTGCATTTTTCATTTAGGTCTATGTTGTGGCCTTCCTCTATGGATGTTAACGCCAACTGTCAAGGATTGATCCTTGGACCATTCAAATGTTTAGTGGTGGTGGACCAGTTCACGCCAGGGTACCAATTCACACCCACCCCTAAATTTATCCAAAACAATCACAGTTAAACAATAAATTACAAATGTATATGATCAATTTGATGATTATCTATAATGTGGTAAACATCTTCTCTATGAAATATCATAAATCTTCAAGAAAATTGAGGGTGGGCGTGAATTGGTACCCGGTGTAACGCGAGATAATGACTCCCCTCGATTTCTGACTCCCCTCCTTTGATCTTTTGGGGGAGTCATTATTTGGCAAACAACATTTGTCACCCCAAACAATATGATTTAGGGGGGTTAGAATATTGCTTGCAAGATACTCACCCCCATTCAGAAACTGACTCCCCTCTATTGTTTCTGTACCTATTCAATTGATTTATTGTGTGGGGGGATGGGGGTGGGGTGGGGGGTTATTGTCTGTCAAATTGAATAGGCTTAATTGCACCTAGAACTATACATTGAGGGACTCATTGCTTCAGCTTAGTTAAGTTTAAGTGGTTCAAAGTTACACACATCTTTGAAATGTTTTTACAGGGAAAAAACAAAGATAATCAATAAGCACGTCCATAAGCATCACATTAAACAATTGATACATTAATAAAAAAGGCACAAATATACATAGGTACATATATCATATGAACAAATAATTTACATTCTAAAACTGATTTTCTAAATCCATATTTATTTTACATCATTGGCTTTGGCAAACTGCTATACTATAATCTGCCTTTGTTACAACTGGGGTTATGTACCACCCAAAACTCCCATAAGTGTTTTCCAATACGCTAACACTTTCTTTGATTTGCCCATTTGTGGATAAATTTCCACAGTTATTAAAATAATTAGGCAATTCTTTCAGTCGAGAATTAATAATAAATAGCTAAATGTGATTTAAAGTAAATTTTACAAGAAGTCCATTCACCAAACCAAATATAATACCTATTGTTTTAATACAATTGTACAAGGTATTTGACATCTATATTGATCATTGTATTCAATATTTAAAATATTAATGTAATAATAAAAATACTTATTCTTTAGCACATACATACATGATACACAACTTACCAACATGTGCTTTTATGAAACTCGATTAATTGGAAAGTGTGGGGGGGGTTAAGGGGGGAGTCATAATCTTGCAGGGGGGGGGGGGTCAGAATATTTCAACCCCCCTTGCAAGATACTGACCCCCCAGTCAGAAATCTAGGGGAGTCATTATCTCGCGCTACACCGGGCGTGAACTGGTCCACCACCACTAACCTTCATACAAGGACAAGTAATGCTGTATCCTTGTATGCTGACCTTTAGAATTTCTGTAACCTTAAGAATTGGTATAAAGAATCGCTGGTAACATGTAATTAAGATTGAGAGGAAAGATTTAGTAAAAATTGTCTTTCATTATTTTATCAACACACACTTCTAAGGTGTAAGGATTACTTCAAATACTTGCTACTATTTTGATTTATGTTCGGTTGAAAATAACTGTTAATCTATGTACTGGTATTCAAAATGGATTATATTGATGATGTGTGATTCAGTCTTATACAAGTAAGATGACAGAAAGTGATTTGCTGCTTTTGTAAGGAAGACATCTGATCCTTAACTACTGAGAATTCCGATCCTGGAGTGTTTAGTCTTATTTGGGTTCATAAAACAGAGGAAACTTGCACCTTATATTGTCAATATACATAACAACAAAACACACAAATAGATTCCAGATGATGTTTTTACGTGTGGACTACCTTATTGACTTGCTTCTTATCCAAAGTGATTCAGATCTGGAAAGAAAATCCAAAATTTTTCCTCAATACTAGCTGTTGGCTTTGGTTTATGCATGTTCAGATACTTCTTGAGGTAAAATAAAATGATCTCAATATCTGTGTTGGGAATGTAGGATAATAAAACAAAACGTCCAAAATTTGCCACGGTATGTGGTGAAATCAGATCCCTAATGTAGTCTCAAAATATGACAATTACTTGAAAAATTAACACAGGCCTGGGTAGAAAGGGGTTTTGCTCACTGGTAAATTGATATACTGTGGCTAATTAAACTTATTTAGCTGTTTGTATATATGTTATGACCCAGATGTAAAATTGTCCATTTCGCGAAATGGACAAGCAAATTGTCCATTTCATGAAATGGACAACCCAACTGTCCATTTCGTGAAATGGACAAATCCATATATATTTTGCTATCCATTTCATGAAATGGACAAATTCTATGTATGAAAGTTAAATTTTTGTTCATGGCCAATCTTTTGATTTAGGTTATCTAGTTTATTCCCCTATAATAATGATATGTATATGTAATATCTTACACTAAGTTAGTTAATAGTTAAATAGTTATAAATATTTGAAATAAATTGGAAATAAAAGTGTCAATTATGTAAGGCATACTTTTAATGGGAATCACTATTTAAATAATTATCACACTTGTACTTTAAAAAAATGTGTTGGTACCTGGTATATTATTTTTTAACTTTTGCTTGAAAGAAATATGATAGAACTTTGCCTCTTTTATGCACTAATCCTGTTTAAAAGGCTTTCCTTTGATAGTTAGATCTGAGAAATTGTAGCCTACCCTTTGAAGATAAGGTCTAAGAGTTATCAAAAGTAACTGTCAATTTATAAAGTTTGAAGCCATCCCAAAGGTTACAAAAACCTTAACACAGCCTCATGGAGCGTTGGTTGTCAGTTTGTACAGTGGTCCATGAACAGCACATATCATTAGGCCATTCGCATGGAACCATACAAGGCTCTGACTGGAAATAAGCCTCGCTGTGGATTGACAACTACATTACCAGCTCAATTTCTTTCTAGATTCACCACTGGTGTGAATGAAGAACAGTTGAAGGAGCTTTCGAACCCAGGTACAAATGCCATTGCAGATTATGAAAATGCAGCAACAGATGATATGATTGCGAATGCGAATGTACCTGTGGTGGACAGCAGTGACACCAATACTGACAGTATAATTCCTCATAATTTGGAGACTGCAGAAGATGTCCCTGTGGTTGTTACCAGCAGTGTTGCCAGAATTAACGATCCTGCCACAGATGATATGATAATCATTGGTATGCCCCAAGATGTGGACAGTAGTGGTGCCAATGAGGACTCTTATCCTGCCCCTGATGATACAGCGACCAATGAAGTTGTGACTGTGGACAATATGGTTACCGAGACTGAAGATGTGGCTGAAGGAAATATGGATACCCGGAGTGGTAATATTGAAACTACAGATGACATAGTGATAGGTGAAGATGTGCCAGACGTGAGGGAGAATTAGCTTACTGGTAATGACATGATAGAACATCCAGCTAAACGTGCCAGAACTGAGGCCCACAACAATATACAAAAACAGGCAGATAAAATGGTGGCACGATCTACAAGATCACTCCTTGGATTAGCCCTAGGGGACAATGTTGCTGTTCCAGTTTCCCAGTTTGACAGGAGCAAAGGTGACCCTCCAAACCTTATTGGGGTTGTTCTGAGAGGAAATCCCAATGGTTATACAATTGGGACCAGAGCTGGCATAATCAGAGGTACTTTAGCAAGGAATCAAATCAAGTTGTACCAGTTAAACACTACACAGTTCGTGAACTGGTCCGAAAACCAAGTATATGTGGAGGCCAAGGATATGTCCGATGACACTGCTGTACCAATTGCTTGACAAAAAGATGTTCATGTCTGAAGAAAGGTCTTCAATGCAACAGTGCCTGTCACAGTCTTTAAATCTTGTGATAATGTGGACAAGTAAATAACACTTGCAATAAGTAATGTAAATAAACTACCAATGTGGCTTACTGTTAAAAGCTCTTAAAGTTATAAAAACTTATAGTTTAGTCCCACTTAGATGCTATCTTAAATACTTAATAAATTATTTTCAAATGTAAATACATGTACAAATATTAATAAATACTTAACTAATATTGTTAAAGAAAATGTTAAAGGAATTATAATAAAATGCACATCACCAGTATACTTTAGGTAGAAGTACAACCTTTGATCCATTGATGTATTCCAATACTATGTTTCAATAAAAATGTCAAAAAAAGGTTTTTTCACTGTGAATGAGAGTAAAAATTTCGTACATTTAGTTGTCCATTTCATGAAATGGACAGTGGATTTTTTATCCATTTCACGAAATGGACAAATATTTTGTCCATTTCACGAAATGGACAGTTGGGTTGTCCATTTCATGAAATGGACAATTTCACACCTGGGTCGTAACATATATATCTATAACTATACATCAGGGGCGGTATTCTCTAACATTCCTATCTTAGTCTTAGTCCTAACTTTAGTAGTTTATCATTTTAACCATATGCCTGATTTTATTTCTATTACAGTAAGCACAATTTTAGCTCTTAAATCTTCATGTAGAATTAATATACTTTTAAATTACTAACTGAATTTGATTATTGACTTAGAGTATCGTTAGAAAGTGATGATTAATAGTTATGTTAAGATAGGACTAAGATTAGGAATGTTAGTGAATACCGCCCCTGGTTGTTTTTGTTTTGTTTTTTCTTCTATGATTTCTCGTTGTTACCTTGTTGGCCTTTTTGCCATAACTACATAAAGCTGCATAAAATTATTTCTTGTCTTCTTGTGATGCCATTTTTTATCTTACCTTTGGCCCCTTCTGGCATTATCTCAATATAGTATCAATAGTTTTTGTTGTTGTTTTATTTCCCCCATTGCAAGTGGTATCAACCTGATAGTCAAGTTGTTTGTTGTGGGTATATGGTTCTAGCTATTTTTTCCGGCTATGTTTAGTTGCGGTTATAAAACCAAAAAATGAAATGTTAGGTTTTTGGTGAAATAGAGTCAATGGAACAGGTTGGATGCTAGATATATCCAGAAAAGAATCTTGATATTTCCGCACGTTTTTACCATGATTTATTATCAACAAGTGCCTCGTTTAGGCTGCATAAAAATCCATGCAAAAATCGCCTTGAAATTAGTAAGAGGTTAAAGTTTTAAAAACACTGGTACCTCCGATTTTATGACAGTCTTTTTTCACACTCTATCATTAAATATGGATTTATTAAACTTATAAATCACACAAAATGGTGGGTAATAAAAAGAAATATATACCTCATTTTACATATACAGAAAAATATATCAATCATGCAGATTAACAATTGTAGTACTATGCACTACTTAAATATTATCATCTTCATTCACAATATATTTTTTCGGTATAAGTCATTCGGGAAGTTTTCCTAGTTTTCTACAGACATCCACAGTAGGCCTAGTGGGTGAGCAGATTTGGCATCAAAGTCCAGGCTGTCACCTCTATGTGTGGGTTCAACTCCCACATGTGACAGAGAGAGAGAGATATTTTATCATAGTGACAAGTACATTAATTATACAAAGTACTAAACATTAAAACCATTTGTACCCAGCCCAATTGGGCTTATCTGTCACTTCAAAACAAGTATCTACCAGTGTGGTGTAGCTTTAAGGGGCAAAAAAAACAAAAGTAAGAGGAAAATATTTCATAATTCCAATTCCAATTCAACTTTTATAGCGCTTAATCTCTGCCGAAGTGACAGACTCTAAGGCGCAACATCATAAGCATAGTTACAAAAATCATTGTCCTTATCCATAGCAATGGTCGACATCACGGAGAACGCCATATGAGGTGGAAAGTACTAAGGAGGATAAGCTTGGCAGAATAGGTATGCCTTAAGTTTTTTTTCTGAAGGAAGCAATAGAAGTGGCAGATCGTACATCATCAGGGAGTTCATTCAATATTTTGGGAGCATCATATGCAAAGCTTAGACCAAACTGCTTTGTGGATTTATAAATAGATGGTTGGTATTGAGGAACATGTAGAATTATACCATCAGATTGACTCAACCGAGTATTATAGGCACATTGTCTAACTTTGAGAAATGGGCTGAAATATTTTGGACAGTTAGTATGTAGGTATTTATATACCAACAAGGAGTCTTGAAGATGCAACGGTGCCTTATGGGTAGCCATTTCATAACACCAAAAAAATAAGAAAATTACAATAAACAAAGGAGGAAAGAAAAAAAATATACAATGATGATTACATGCCACAAAATAGCATTGAATAGGACATAAAACTACAACTTTGACCTTTGACCTAATTTCCTACACAGGTAAATCACAGCTGTACACAGTATGATGTGTCAATACTAGAGAGTATAACTCAGACAATGACCTTATTTTTTTAGGTTTTACTCTACTCACCATTTGAGATGCTCTGTCTGATGAGGAAGCTTTGAAGCATGATGAGTATAAATAAATAGCACTTCAGTTTAATATGTTCGGGATTAAAGTCAGCCAATTTTGTTTCTCAAAAAAAGGTCAAGTCAGGGTTTATGTCCTGTCTAAAAGTCAGGGTCATATTTGAACAGGTCCTCATCATTGTCACCTGAAAGTGACCCCACACAGAAATAAGAGCCTGTGATTGGATGCCAAATTTACTAACCACTGGGACATTGAGGCTTGCCAATTAAAATGAATCCCAAACCCACTTTGAAACAAAATTATTGCACTTTCTGAAAATTAGATGTGACATTCTATTTTTTTTTCAGTTTAGGGACAGGGGTTAAAATAGATGGACTTTTTAAACTTCCATGGATTAAGTTAAGAATTGCCAAATCATAGATTCTTCAAAATTCAAAAAGTATATTTAAATAGTATGTTAATAATGAATACCTTTTAATGGTCAAATTGGGTACATAAGAATATCTGAAATCAAGCTAAAAAGTATTACAATCAATATAAATGCAACAAAAATTTTCCATCTTTTAATCTATTCTTTATAAATATCAGCACATTTGTTACATGTCTTATAGTTTAACACTTTATCAAACTCCATATAAATTAGCAACATGTTATACATAATAAAAAAGAATACAACACTAAAATTATATTTTATATGGACAAATGCCCACAAATAGGCCTTTAAACTGAATGACTTTACCATGGTAAGGCCAAAATATTAGTGTTGCAATCCGAGACCTACCAGGTTAAAAATATTGCAAGTGTCATATGACAAACAAGTTGAATCTATTCAACTGTAGTACGTGTAAATGACTGCAAAAGCCAATGTGTACTGTATTATGAATTGAAGTGTTGTACTAAATTATGTAATTATGTGTTTTATGTCAATCCTAGTATTTTGTATTGGTTATATTATGGCAGTTAGTTATGAGACTGCATATCGCTGACCAATGGCAAGCAACTACCAGTTTTACCACATGAGGTCAGGCCGGGATTCGAACTCTGATCTCTGAGGTCAGAGATATTACACACCACCGATTTGACAGTGAAATTCTCTATAAAATCCTGAATTAACAGCAGTATTGTATCAACATTGAAGTTAAATCATGGAAAAACCTATCCTGGTTAACCTTGTTTGCATCTTAAGTCCATCTTAATTTTCTGTGGTTAAATATTGCTTTTAACCATGCTGATTTTTGACCATGTTAATTTTTTGTAATAAAGACAGCAATAATAGAGGAAGGGATTAAAGTGACCAAGTTATATCCTTAGTTTACATGTTTATATTTATCTATATCCATACTATGTGGTACTGTCATGTATATGGAAGAATATTTATATTACGGTCATTTTGAAAGACTTCAAAGAGCATTACATTAAATGCTCTTTAAACTTATCTGTTTTAGCATTTTAGGGGGAAACTTTAGACATGGGTTGAACATCCTGTTAATAATGAATTTTGATTGTAAAAATTTTGTTTATCCAGTTTTATATCTCATTGCTTCATTATATTATTCAATCTCAAAAGTAAAGATTGCATAATCAACGTGCCATAAAAGTAATAAAACTTCAGAGCAGAAACATTATTGTGAATACAATAATAAATTGAGGATCTCATTGTCACAACTGTAAAATGCACCACTCAAGAGGCTTGTTGAGTTTGTTGATTCATTAAATCCACCGAAATGAAAAATCTAATAGGACAACATCCCATCCCCTTAAGTTTAAAGCAAACTAGAAAAGTTTTCAAACTGTCATGCATTGAGATTGATGTCATCCTCCCTGTTTAAATGTTGGGAACCTTTAGAGTAATAAAACCTGTCCAAAATTCCAAAATTCTTGCTGTCTGAATTTCCAAAGTCTAAGAAAATTCTTCAGTTGTTGGTTGTGTTTATGTGTTTGTGTGAACTCGAAGATTTAATTAGGTAGGGGTTTTCGTCTGTACAGAGAGGCACACTTTTTCATTTTTTTTAAATATATAAAAAAATGAAAATTACAACAGTTGTAGGGCCAGTGATATGTATATATTTAGTACGATTTCAAGAAGAAAAGTGAGTACTTTCAATTTGAGACACAAGCTCATACCACGAGGTAGATGGTTAAGAGAATCTATACAATTAGAATAGAAATACTGTGGAGTGGTGGATAGTTCTGGAATTATTATGAAATGGTAAACGGCTAATAGTAAATGCTAAATAGCAAATGGCTAATTGATGGGCAAAGATTGCGGATTATTTAGAACAGATTAAAACAGGTATTTGAAACTTTTTATTTTATTTTAATGTAATCAGCAGCACTAATCTATGGTATTATTGTCCATTGTCAATATATGCACACAGATAACAATATAACATGCCAATTCAGTCATTTAGGCATGTTTATGCTCCTACATAGATCCATAATGCCCTCATATATATGAACTCATATCTCTAAATATATTTCCAGGAGTGATCAATAACGTCCTAAGTTATACTGTCTTTGCTTTTCAGTTCAAGTGCTGAAATTTATCCAGTCAAACAGTAACGATATACAAAATTTGTAAACGGACTAAAATCAAGTCACGTGACTCCTCCTCTTTCTCATTGGTTTGATACTGCCCATTCTTTTAAACTTACCATTCCTGATGACCCACCTAGATTCTATGATCGTATTATTATTATTATTTTAAATAAAATTAAGAAAAAAAAATAATAAATCAAAAATGAAATCTTGCCTGTTGGATCCTTGGCCTACATTTGTTATGAAGGAATGTTCAAATATTATTTCTGCTATGAAAATAAAAGAAAATAAAAAATCTGGATATTTAAACTGGATCAGGATCATTGATAAAATTTGAATAATTTGGAGGAGGACCAATACCCAGTGTTGTGTGAAAATATATCCCTGATACAATGAATAATTTGTTAGCTATGTATGTGAATATTAAAAAAAAGACTGTTTCCGGATTTGCGATCCAAATCACAAAATTTGTAGACCAAATTGAAACATTCATAGACCAAACTGGTACATTTGTAAACCCCTCAGGGATGTCTCCTGGCTGTTTTTTTTTTGTTTTGTTTTGTTTTTTGTTTTTTTTTTTGCAAAACAAGCCAATCATAATGTTCGGGGAGTTTTCCGGATTGTATTAAATGGCTTAATACTCTGATCAACTGTTCCCAATCCTTATCAGATCTGGTATTTGGTCCCCATCCTCTCGTGTCACCCCTGTATCTCCCTGGTATGAAGTGGCTGTGTCATTGGATTAGCGTTTATTACTTTGTTTTATGTTCAGATGCATCTTAGAGTCTGTCATTGATGGAGATTAAGTGCTGTAAAAGTCTACGTTCGTTAGATTAGATCACAAAACTATACTATTCATAAAGTCATCTTATAGATCCTAAGTTGATCCTTACCATCGTTTAGCGCGTCTTAAGTTTCAGAAATCTTTCAGATGGATAGGAAAACTGTCACAAACTTTCTAGATGACTATTGAAAGAATACTAGAAACAATTACAATGTCACCCAGAAAGCTATCAGGAAAATGTCAGACACATATCCCAAACTGCTTCAGTTGATCATGAATGGTTTTATAATGGGTAAAGTAAGAGTCAGTTTCACCTCCCCGACAGGACATAGTACATCCCAGCTTGTCTGGATCCAGATACCAACCTGAATTTGGGTCGGGGTGGTTTCTCCACAACCAGACATGAAAGTATTAGGACAAACCATAGAGGTTAAAATGACAAGTCCTATCTGGTCATGACAAGCCCTGGTGATAAACCTATTAGACTGGAGCAGTGTCCCGATCCACTCCAACAGGACTGATTAATTTCTGAAGTTGGGATCAAGAGTCGGGACTGAAAAAAAAACAGTATATAAAACCCCTTTCTTGCTGCTGTTACTCATTATGCATCACTGCAAAGATGCCAGCTATACATCAGAAAGACTTTCTACACATGTTTACAGCCCTGTTGTTTACGGCCCTGTTGAGTTTTATTTTAAATATTTTGATTTTCATTCTGACTGAGTTAAATATTTTGATTTTCATTCTGATTTGCGGATAAAAGAGGACAAACTTGAACCCAAGAAAAGCTGTTAGTCGGTGAGATGCAACAGACCTGTCCTGTACACTTCCCGGCTGTTGCTGCAACTGCCTTGTCAGTTTCGTCTTATGTCTTGTCCTTCTGTGTTCTTAGCTTGTCCTGTGGTGATGAAACTAACTCTGCAGCTAAAAGGCATGAGACTTCCTGTATTTGCATGAAGTTGTTACATGCCATTTTGACCCCATCCGCCATTTAAGACGGCAGTCTGCCATTTTAAACGGCGGGCCACCGTTTTAAACGGCAGGCTGTCATTTTAAACGGCTCAGCCAACTAGATGATAGAAACAAAGTCAACATCAGACATTAGTTTATTATGTTTTATGTTTCACGTTTAGTACAGATATGAAATATTATTTTCAGAATACATATATTTTTGTTCACAACCAAAATCATTGACATTAGTTTATTCATAAGCATTTTTGAGCAAGTTAAAAATTACAAGGGTGTTTGAAGTATGCCTGCTCTGGCTAGTGATTAGGCAACTGGATTAGACCATGATATATCTATTGTTTCAATATTCCTTTTAAGTTGATTTGTTTGACTATGTGTGTGACTTGGTAATTGGATTAGTTTTAGATTTGCCTTTTGTTCTAGCATTCTTTTGAACTTGATTTCTTTCACCTCTGGTTGAGTGACTAGGCAACAGGACTAATTAGGCATTGTTGTAAAACTCTGTTAAAGTGTTTTGGGGTGATACTTTACATGTTTACATGTTTGTAAACAAAATAATCAATTTAATCATAATTTTCAAATGATTAACGTTAAGTTCTTAAATGGACATTTACCCATACAACCTATTAGAAAACATCAATTTTATATGCAATGTGTATTTTATCAATTTTGTGCATCAATGTGTTGTTTCACTAAATTCATCAAATTAAGTAGTGTAATTTATAAAGGTAACTTTATAATTCTTTGTTAAAGTTAAAATATATAATCAGGCTTACCCATAAACTTCCCCCTTATGGGTTTGATAGAATTAAGCCCCATTACATTTAGAGATTACTTTGATGTTGATTTGTTTCACTTTATGATTTGGGGTATTCCCTATTGTGTACTTCACCCACCCAAGTGAAACAAGTCAACATCAATCGAATGTTGAAACAATAGGCACAAATCCAATTAAAAAATCATTCCAATGAAAGGCAATGAAATTGACATAAAAGGATCATCTTAATGCCTATAAAGACTCGGGAAACACAATTCATTTTAGATTATTAAACACTTTTTGTTGAGGTGAGATAAGTTAAACATATTTATATAAAATAAAAAAGAAGTACAAAATACTTCTATACAAGGGTCTGTTAAGTTTATCTATGTTAATGTCACCTTTTTCATGAAAAATAATTTCCTTGTAAATAGTTTATATTATATTCAGCACAAAAAACATTCTTGAATTTTGTTATCTTAAGTAGGGCTGATAAGGTTAAAATGGCTGGGACCTGGAGTCCGCCATTTTAAATCACTCAGCCATTTACAACCCCTTATTTAGACCTAGTGGATGTAAATGGCAGGGCCTGCCATTTAAAATGGCGGACCCCACCGTTTAAAACGGCTTGGGGGTCAAAATGGCAGTGAACAAAGTCACCAAGTCTGGTCTTAGACAATTAATGCTTGGTTGATATTGTTCTATGGCTTATCATGGAATGAGGCCGGTCGGGGGTACTTGAATATGACAGGCAGGCAAGTGTTTCCTGACAAGACAGTAGCACAATAGAACAGGTCTGGATGTGACTACGACAGGACATAGAGAGACAAGACAAGACGGTGTTCAGGCGGTCAGAGCCATCATTGGGGTCAAGAGTTATGGAGAGTCAGTGAAATATTAAACATGTTTGATATTTTACTGACCCATGTCAAGCTGGGAAAGCACAACCGAGCCTAACCAAATCTGTAGATAATGGAATTGACCCTCCAAAAAACAATCAACAAGATAGCTCAAGTGGAACACCCCCATAACTGGACCGCCGTCGTGGCTAAGATAAGGTAGCTATTTTGTAATTAATTTTCAGTATTTAATTAATTAATTTGATTTTTAAAGTCTGTTCCTTTTACTTTTATGTCAAACCACTTCGCCTCAATAATTAGTCAAATAAGTCCATATTTACCAAAATATTGCAAACAATTGGTTGTGAAATGTATCCATGGTTATGCTTATCAGTGAATAAAGCTTACAAAATTAATGAGATATTTATGAAAATTGGCATTTATTTACACATTTGTTTCAGGGTTATCAGGGAATATAAAACATATATCTGGTCTGTATTTCCCTATTCTTTGCAGAAATGTGACCTTGATATAAGAAAGTCTCAATTTATGTCAATTTTCACATCATACCTTCCTGTACATTTGTTCTAAACAAAAGATTCTTTCACTGATTGGTATTTCCCATGTAAATCTTGGAGTAGGCGCAGTCTGTTGAATTCATACAGATTTCTATTGGATGGTCTAAGCAGCCAATCCAAGGAAGGATGTTCTACATAAGCTCAGATCTCTAGACCTCAGCACACTCTGGGTTTTATTTTTGGCACTACACCTATAAACATGTCCAAATTCTAACTTCAGTGGAACGTCGGATGCATATACTGGAAGCGTGACTCTTTTATTGCATTGAACAAAAAAGGCTAGAAAATTTAACAACTATATACCCTCTACCGAGTTAAAATATACTTGTGATGTCACACTATTATTCAAAGTGTAGATTATTTTTAAGAATCTAAAATTTTCTGTAGATTCTTTTAACCCAACCTGTGGATTTAAAAAAAACCACACTTGCATTTCATGGCCAAGTAATTACCTCAGCCAGAGTTGGTCTTAAGATGTAGTGAAATTACATTAGATCTTCAACATCAGAAATGTCTTCATAATTATTTTGATAATCTAAAATATCCCCTCTTTACATGCAGTAGATTGTGAGAAATCTAGAAAAAACCTCTCAATTTTTCACAGGTTTCTATCAATTCATTGTGAGAAATCTAAAAAAAATACCTAGCCAAGTGTTATTGCTGGTAGAATTCTAGCATTTTCAGTCTCAATATGCAAATGTTTTCTCTCCCATGTTAAAGAGTATGTCTATAGCATTGAAAGCTCATTACTATCACCTAACCTGTCCAAATTCTCTCTAAATGTATTCTGGGTGATACATATATAATTTCCATCATCATTTGAATCCAAACAGTTTCACAACAAAAACTAAATAGAGTGACCACATGTGGCGGCATGGGAAATGCCTTGTTATTATTATTAAATTATTTCATTAATTTTGTGTATTAATTACATACAAAAGTAAGTTTTAATGAATCAAAGGTCTTGAACAAGACTACAAAATGTCCACTGGCTATACCTTTCACAAAGGCATAGAGCTGTTGATATTGTTTGGGTACATTCTCATCATCTCCCATTTCACCCTCAATTAAATGCACACCTGGCAGAAACTATAACAGTTCCCATGTACATCTAAATTGAACTTACTTAGTTTAAAAAAAAAACAACAAGCTTTGAATCCTACTATAAATATACAGATTAATTTGTTCATTTTATTAAACATTATATTTATTTTATAAATTTACTGGTTGACCATAACTAAAATAAACTCTTTTGTGTTGTCTTTTGAACAATGTCAGTGCCACTACATGTAATGAGTTGTGATATTGTTTTAACTTTGTGAAATGTTCTGTATTGATGCACACAGCTGCATGCATGGTTATAAAATTGACAAAAATGACACTTGATGTCCATCAGTGTCAGGACACAGATCCATAAGTAACTGCTTTTGTTTTTGAAGTGATATAAGTATTTGAAATGTAATCCTTTGGCCTGGGGAATCCATTTTTCAGTTTTGGGTGGTCAAATTTGTGTATAAAAGGGGCAGTTTCTTGGGAAAAGAAGAAGTTTTTTGGGACTGACAAGAGAGGGAGTGTTTTGCGATCCAGATTCTTGGAGACTGTTTTGTTTCAACATTTTTGCAAGTGTTCACTATTTTTGGATTGGACAGTCACCAAAAGGGGTAAGCATGGTTACTTAATTTATATTCATTTTACTTAAGGTTCCTTGTAAATATGTAGATAATGTGTAAGCTTACCAATGTTAATGTGTGTAAATATAGTTTTGTGTGTAGTTGATAATGTTTTTGTTTTAAGTTTAAATGGTATAATCTTTTACAAGTTTAAGGTCTGATTAGTATAATCTCAGTGTACAATGTGTACTGTCATTCAGGCTGTGTACATTGTACATGAAGTATAGGTTCAAATAAGGTGATAGGACTAAACTATGGGGTGTCTGTGCAGGCAGCTCATGCAAACAATGATGTTGTTAATGTTTTGTAAACTTAGAATAAACAGCATGTACAATGTGTACTTTCATTCAGGTTGTACACACTGTATGTTATAGGTTCAAATAGTGAGATAAGTCTAAATCATGGGGTGTCTGTGCTGGCAGCTCATACACAATATGACTTTATTAACTGTGAGGAAAGCTTAGGTTAAACAGTATATAAAAATGTGTACCTTCATATAGGTGTAGGCATTGTCCAAAATGTAGGTTATTATGATAAGGGTATATTATGGGGTGTCTGCTGGCAGCTCATAAATATGTAATGATTTTGTATTATAATTTCGTGTAGGCAGTACATACAGTATATACTGTCATTTAGGCTGTATATATTGTATACAAATTCAGGCAAAATTAATCTGCTTGGCTTAGAGTCCTGACCATGCAGGCTAGGCTTCGAGTTAAGTGGATACTTTAGATCAACTTCAAGTCAGTTCTCCAGTTTATTGAAGTTAAGTATTTTCACATATAAGGTTACTAGGGTTGACTTAACATAAAGCCACGGGAAAGACATATAGTCGCCTTCACTGGGAACTCTGACAACATGCAGTTGTCCTGAGATCATGTAAGTCAATCATGGTTCCTTAAATTAGTAATTTTATAGTTTATCAGGCCAAATTTATCCTGAAGATAGCTGTTTAAGGTAATTATATAATTAAATCTGGTATTATATGTTAATTTAGCACAAAAGGTATGACAAGTGTGTTAAATGTCACTTTGTTCAGAATTTATTTGTCAATTTAATTTTATAGCTTAATGTTTAGTCTGTCTGAGGCTAGTTTTATCAGTTTAGTCAGTCATTCAAATGAGAATGAGAACTTTAACCTTGTTTGGTTTAGTTAAGTTTATATTATAGGGATTTGTTGATGTTACTATGGCTTTTGAGATGATTATATTGTGAATTCTGACTTTCACTTAGTTTCACTAGTGGACCAATTTAGTACCAATTGTGGATTTTTGGGATTACATTCTTGTTCAACAGTTTCTTGTAAATTTAATAAGCATTATTTTGAACTCTTACATGGGATCGTGTATCCATTCAGTTTAAAGTAACTTTGTATCTGCAATATTTTATGAATTTATTTGGTTCTATGGCTGAATCTTGTTCAACTGTAATGACTGTATGGTTTGGAAGGGGTAATTTTGGTGAATAAATGTAATTATAGTTAAACTATGGTATTTCTGTTGATGGTTGTCTCTGAATACCCTACCTTATGAATATGAGGCACAGCCTCCCTATTAACTTAGGATGACCACTGGACCTGGGCATGTTGCAGAAATGATCTGACATGGGAAGTTTTGTGTCAACTGCTGTTGACTGGGGGCTCGAGCCGGAGGGCCACTTTGGGGTCAGTTTGACTAATTAGTGGTCTTGTTGAACCTGGTTGTAATTAAACAACAACCAAGCAGCCCCCCACAGAATGGTATTGGTCAGGCCAACACATCTGCCACACACAACATACAGACATGAAGGTGAAAATTGACTTTTAAATAAAGCCACACTTAAGAGAATCAAAAATACTATGATGACCCTTTATAGACATTCTACGTGTAATGAGAAATAGTTACTATAATCACTATGGTGTTTGAATTCACCGAATTAACAAAATCTACCAAAACGTAATAGTTAAGATATAATGTCTTTTAATGCACCATAACTGTATAACAGTAACCATGCAGAACAATTTATTATTTTGTGATATAGTTTTTATAATTTGATGACTGGATTTCCATAGAATATATTGTACAGTCTAGGCATAATAAATGAACAAAATGGTAATCACTCAAGACATCCTTAATTGGTTTAAGTGCTACGGCAATTAATATTAAACGATAAGATTCAATGGAATAATAAAATTAGCTTTAGTGCATTTTTCTACTTTCTTCTTATAGCACAAAATAATTATTTTAAAAGTTTCTGGTCACATTTCATAATATACGGGTTATATGTACATGGTTAAACATATATTTGGTGAAACATATATCTACAACATAATATATATTTTAAGTTAGAGCATGCCCTCATAATGTGTGGATTCTTTGATTTCAAAGCTCTCCATAACTTACACTATTGAGCCGATGGGAACAAATATGATACATTCTGACAAAAATCAGAATATCTAGATGAGCGCATTATGACACTATACCCTTTTCCACAGCGATGACGATCAATTTCAGAGCATTTATGTTCGATAGGGGTCAATTCAATTAAACCTATTGCATATGGAGAGTGCTTCAATAACATTTCGGACGGAAAAGCAAGCACGGACGTTTGCAAAAGAATGTCCTGTAAAATAAATTCAACTTTTTACTTGCTTCCCCATTTCACAAAGTGTCTCAATGCCTTTGTATTCATATGTGTGTATCATTACGCCTACACCCTACTTCACTATCCATACAAAAATACCCCAACAGTAAAAGATGTTCAAGATTATTGAAACACGTGAGCTTACATTCAATTTGGTATATACCATTACTAAACTATATACTATACTATTTATATACTGACAACAAATATCTGATTGTTAAAATTATATTAAATTGTCCGTCAAGTCACACTACCAATCCAGAGAAATTGGTTCACACCCGGATAACCAAACAAGCAAAAAAACAGATTCAAACATTAGTTTCTGGATTAAAGTAGACCCTTAAAAGTTAAAACCCTTAAAAATTTAACACAGGTTCTAAGGTCACCTTAGAGTTAGGAATGTTCGTGAATACAGTTTCATATTATCTCACTTAAATCTAAGTAATATTTTTAACTTAAGTAATAAATGGTCAAGTTCTGTTCTTAAATACAGCCTCTGTTCTTAAGAATTGCATTGGCTGCCTGTTGTATTGTTCAGTGTTTAAAAGAGCCACACTTGTTTATAAGTTTCTTCTAACTGGTTTTCCCAAGTGTTTTGTTTCATATCTGTCTCCTTACAGCAGTTCTTTCAGTATCAGGCACAATCAGTGTTGGTAATTTATTTGGTATACCAAAATTTCATCCATGTACTTTAAAGTTTCTCAGTTTGGGTATAGCTTTTCTTTTGATGCTCCCACTTTCTTTCCCTGGATACTACCATGGGTTAGCATGAAGTGGGTCGATTCATTAAGTGGGTCGATTTTCCAAGAATTTCTGCCAAAATGAAAGAATGCTATATTCCTGTGTCATGAAATTTTGGGTAAAAGTTTCAGAGTACATAGCCTCATTACCAAAGATCAGATTTGGATGTTTTAATGTCTATTAAATTTAATAATTCAAATTTTAAATTGAATTTTTTGCCCTTCTCATGGGACAGAAGAGCCTGACTGCAATTCCATCAGGACACACTCACAAACCAAATATATTGATCGTTTCTTTATTGCTATTTTCTTTCTGGTAAACATTTTTTGTGAACTTTTGAATATAATAAATCCAAAAAAACACACTGATTTCGTCAAAATATGAATATAGAAGAACTATTTTTTACTAGAAAATCGACCCACTTCATGAAAGTTTGGTGAAGTTATTTTTCAAAGATTTTGTACAATTTTACAATTGAAAGAAGTAAGTTATGAACAAATTGTTACATAATGTTGCCATCACTTTCTTCTATATATCTGCCAAATATAGTGTTCCTAGCTAATTTACTTTTCACACAGCACTAAAAAACCTGGAAAATCGACCCACTTCATGCTAACCCATGTAGTATTGTTAACCATTTTGGTGAAGCTGCTTCTTAGCATCTCTTTGTAAAATGGGATTAAGTGCTACAAAAGTCTAATTGGAATTAGAAATAAATTATTTTCTTAAAACAAACCAAATGAAAAAAATTATTAGGTCATTTTTGCACCTGAAATGATACTTGGATGATTCCAGTCATACTGTTACTAGTTTTAATACTGACTTATTTTGATATTTTCAGTATGTATTGCCCTAATAGAGGTTAAGGATAAAGGGTCAAAGCCCAAACCTAAGTCTACACACCATCTGTCCTTTACCATATGAGTTACTTCATGTGAGTATGTTGTATTATGATTATGTATCCGTATACTAGAAATTTAAATGTGAGAAATACATTATATAGTCCCTTTACGCAGTCTCATTTCACCTTCATTGTGAACTCAGGGTCAATTTAATCTCTCAGTGGGGTTTTTTCCAAAACCTTTTTGTCATTTTTCCCGATTGGGAGCTTTTATCCTACTATTTCTGATGTAAACTTTTAACCTGCACTCAGATTAACCTGACCCCAGAGTAGGTACGATGATGTGCATTGCAAACCACTAGTCTGGTATTTGAATTTGACCTTGAAGTCAGGTCGTGTCAAGGTCACCCTTCATCTTAAAATTATTTGATTGGGTCACCATAGAATACAGCTCTGGTGCCCTCATTGTTTGCATACTATGCATTTGTATAACTTAACATTATGTGCATATAACTCGTAGTAGTCATATTTATCTATTTTGTATTTAACCAAATTGATTTACATTAATGAATAAAGTCAAAACTCCCAATTTGTTGTCTTTGTGTCTTGGGGAGGCGGGGACTGAATGTGAGAAATAAATTTATGTGAGAAAGATAATGCATGTATATGCTTGTATATGTTTGCGTACATATTGAACTCATTGTGGATACCAGGGCAAATGTCATTATGGCCTGGTCAAATGAAGAAGTGATTACATTTTAGGAAAGATCCGGATCAAATTCTGGATACAAAAAAAAATACATTTTTCAAACATGCCCTGGTGGAAGTCCAGACTCTATGATTACTTACGTGATTGCAGATCCACAGTTGAGCAGATTGAGGTTTTAAAAAGATTTTAAAAAAGGTTTTTCTGAAAACTTCATTTGTTTTACCCCTTATCTGCTTGCCTGATTTATTTCATAAGTTATGTACTCATGCTTACATTTTAACTCCTGTGCAAGACAGTCCTGAATCATCGCAACTTTTGCTTTCAATTGTTGATGTAAATCATCAATGCATGTTTGATCTTATTTGTTAATATTTTAAAAAGAGTAAAATATTTGAGAGACATTGACCTCATTTTTGAACCCAAGGTGCATTCAAGAGTTGAAGGATTCAATATTCGTTTGTTAAAAATTTTTGTGGCAATCTTTACGACTTAACAGTATGTTTGAAAAACACAAAATTCAGAAATCTTAAGAGATAAAACAACATCAAAGTTATTTGTATAAATGTCAAGAACTCCATGACTAACATTTAATTTTGTTTTTAACATTTTGCATACCATCTTGGATTTTGCCAAGATAAACAATGTCAAAAATAAACAAAAAATTAAAGCAGAAGCATTTTATTTGTCATAATTAAATCTGACAGCATCACAAAATCTGATGTAATAAGGACATTTGTAAATACAAACTGTTTATTAAAACATCTCTATTTAACAGTATGATATTCAATGAATATTTCTGTTTGAATTCATTTAACTGGAAAACTGTAATTGTTAATTTTGAAAGTGTTGATAGACTGTGGTTCACCATATTTTTAGTCCAGTAAGTAAGCCATACCTGTAACTACAAATCGGAGGCACTTTCTTCCTTTAATCCCATATTGCTTTGGAAGACGGGTGCACTTTATAGATCTTATTCTGTCCTGTACAATAGACTCAGACATAAGCCGTTATATAACTAGAGAAAACAGCGACACCATTTTGTAACTCTTACACAAACAATAAGGCAATCAATTCACTTCATTTTATGTGGGGGTCTATGCTATATACTGATGAGAATTACCGATCCGATAGCTCTTTGAAATAAAAATGATTTTCATTGGCTAATATTATGTTTAAGCCATAAAAACAATGTCAAACCAGCTCTTACTATGCCATTGTATTGTGTTCTCAATAAAGAATACAGGGTTTAATGTTAAAAAGCAAATGTCTAAGTCACTGCAAACAAGCACAAATCACATTTTTAAAATCAAGGGACGAGGAAAAGGGTCAGCAACATAAAGACACGGGTTCAGATAAGCATACACGGATTATAGTAGCACTACTTGGGCCTAATCAGCATGGATGAGTAGTCCAGAGAAGGTTGTCAGTTGGTCCCATAAGAAACCATATACAGGTACAGTTTTCTCTGAACATTCAACATGAACAGTTTTCTGGGCAGAACACTTGACAACGACAGAGTTTCCGCACATTACACGATCCGAACCATATGTAGATGAGCTGCATAACATGCCAGCCACATGCTTTCCAGCGATATCTGATTTCATAACTTATTAGCTCCTCATTTAAGAATGTAAACAAAGTTGCTGTAAAGAAGTAGACACCACTCTGAGGACATGTGAAGGTTCCTTTTGTGGTGCTGCAATGGTCACCTTCGTTGTATTCTACTTGATCGAACACAAGGATTTCTCCAGTATCCGGGTTTGCAGCGGTAGTCAAATAGGCAGAGAAGCCTACACTTGTGGCCACTAGATTTGCAAATGAAGATGATAAAATAGTATTAGTATGGCTATATATGCAGAGAGAATTGTTTATTATAATATTTCTTACTAAACAAAACCTAACAGCAATAGGTTACAGAGTCATGGCAGCCAGCTCAACATAATTTTTGTTTTTAGTCTCTCTATTACCAAAGTAGACATATAGATTAAGTGTTTGAATGAGACCACATGTTAGATGTATCAGGCAAAATTATTTACCAATGTTTTAAATTTAAATTGGATGATATATACATCACATTTCTTTATCTGCTTGTTTGTCTGTGCAAATACTTGAAAACTATATGCTAGGTCCGGGTCATATTTTTACATAAATGTGGAGGTTTTTGATAATTTTTGTTTCATCACCTGTTGTGGATGTTAAATGTTTTAGAGTCATTATCCAGGCTAGTAGTGTCTTCCAGATCCCTCTCATTATCTTAAAGTGTGTGTCAGTGACCAGATATCCTGTATGTTGTTGTAATATACTGTATAAACCTTAACATGCTTAATGTGAGTACAAAAACACTTGGGGTTTTGGGGGGATTTTTTTTTGTACTTTATCATTTCAAATTTCATATGAATGGTAAAAAGTTATTGTTTTAAAAATACTTAAAATGTATAAAAGTTCACTTGTCTTGTTTCTGTATTTAATGAAATGTGATCTAAATGTGCTGTAACAAGATTTATAACCTGATCTTAACTTGGATATGCTAAAAGGTCCATCAGCATATTCAAACTCACTAAAGGTAATTGGTATATTTATTTAGCGGGACTTTATTTTCACGATTGACGGGCATTGGCGAATGAATCCAGGAAAAAAGGGGCCCGCAGTTTTTGGAAAAGGGGAAAATGGGGCCCAGTATTTTTTCTAATTTTTGTTTATGCCTAAAGATTTATTAATATTATGTAATATGACTGGAAATTTCCTTCATGCAACAAACATTTAACATTGTTTTTCAAACTTTATTATGTTTTAACCTACTTTAAAAGATTTAAAGTTGTAATTGCAATACAGAGTAGATACATATGATTTATCAGATTGTTTGATGGTGGCTACTTAAAAGGGTCCTCAATTTTAAAATGCAATGCATTTTAGCTTATTATTATACTGTATAATAATGTATGTTCTTCTTTTATAAAAGTTGATTTGGAATTTTGTATTCACTTAAATGTTAAATGTTTGTTCTTGATCTATAATATTGTACGTTCTTGTATCTTAATCAAAGTTGATTTGTTATATAGAACTAAATAAAAGTTGGTTGATATCACTAATGTTGTTTTATCAAAAATGAAAACAAAGTGGGCCTTTTTTCCCCTTTTCCAAAAGCTGTAGGCCCCTTTTTTCCTGGACCCCTTTTTTCTTGGGTCCCTTTTTTCAAGGTCCCTTTTTTTCTGGGCTCCTTCTTTCCGCGCACCTTCGTGAATATAGCAAAAAATTAATTCCACGTGAAAATAACCACTTATACAGTAGCTTGTAGATTAAAATGTAGAAAGATTCCTACACACATTACTGAGACCTTCATGTAACAACTTGTACGTCACCCTATACATCACCAAAGTGGTTCCTGCATCACTTTTATCCTACTCAAGCTGATTCATCCATGTACTTGTCTAGTGTCTGGCCCGACAGGAAGTGGAAAAACATCATTTCTGAAAAGGCTACTGGAACTGAAAAATGAAAAGATTTACCAATGCCCACAAAAGATCCTGTGGTGCTATTCCCAATGGCCATGGCTTTATGCCACAATGACAGATGTGGAATTCCGACAAGGCTTGCCGGATGTTGAACAACTGGAATCTTGCCTTCTGGTGTTAGATGATATGATGGCCTGCTTGTAGAGTGATGTGGCTGACCTCTTTACCAATGGGAGTCATCATAAAAATATATCTGTCATTGCAGTAACCCATAATGTGTTTCACCAAAGCAGATTCCAGAGGACTATCAGTTAGAACACACACTATATGGTCCTGTTTAAGAATCCCAGAGATGCCAGCCAGATTGAACACTCAAAGATCCAGAATACCTTGTACAGGTGTATGAAAGAGTGATGACCCTGGGACCGTATAGCTACCTGTTCATTGACCTCAAGCAGGAAACACCGGATAATAGAGACTGAGAGCAAATATATTAGAAGATGAAGAATGATACTATTGCCAAAGAAAATAACAAACTTCTATGGACTTCAATGTCTTGTTTTCCTTGAGTTGGACAACACATTTTCAATGGAGCTCCCCCTCCCTCCCCACTGGTGAAATGTCCCACCTGGGAGATGTTCCTACTGAGGTGGGGGTGGTTGGGATGCCTACATCAAACAAATGCTTCCAATCAATATTAGGTCAGATGCCTGCATTATCAACCATACACGCCATCAACAATCAATGCTTTGTGACATCCATTAACCATACACATCATAAAACAATCAGAAGACATCATCACATGACTACCAACCCCTTAACCAACCATTATGACATCAATCAGATGCCTGTTAAACAATCAAATGTATCCATAAACCCCTTAACCATATACATAATTAAACAATCAGATGTCTTTGACATCAACCAATCAAATGACCTCTCAACCAATCAGATTGCTTGCATGTGATGTCATCAACCAATCAAATGATTGCATCCTATGATGTCATTACCCCTCAAACAATCAGATTTGCAGTACTTTTTCACATGGCGTGACATCATCACACCTCATTCAATCAGATTGCAGCATTTAATCACATGACATCATCACCCCTTAGCCAATCAGATTGCAGCATTTAGTCATGTGATGTGACACCATCACCCCTTAGCCAATCAGATTGCAGCAACCAATCAAATGACTGCATCCTTTTGCCTTTAGCCATAATACAGCATTTAGGCATGTGATGTGACGTCATCAAGCAATCAGATTGCAGCATTTGGTCATGTGATGTCATCAACCAATCAGATTGCTTCACACTACTGCACATGTACACCAGAAGTGCTCCACTGAGCATGCGCAAAAGGAACAGTGTCCTGAATCACTGTGGTATGGGGGTCAAATGTGGTATGGGGGTCAAATGTACAATTTTTATGGATGGTTCAGAGAGCTCCTTGCAACAAATACTAAATATCTTAGAAGGCTTTGGATCTCTATCGGGTCTAAAAATGAACATGTCTAAAACAAAAATGGTATGGATTGGGAAAAAGAAATACTCCAAGGAAAAACTTCGCTATGCTAGCACCTTGAACTGGGGTACAAATTTATTCACCTTGCTAGGGATAGATTTTGATGTTAATTTACAAAATATACCAGCTCACAACTACTCCAAGGCACTTACCAGAGTCGAGGAAATAATTTCTGCTTGGAGAAAAAGAACCTTGACACCTTTAGGCAAAATTACTGTTATTAAATCGTTAATATTATCCCAACTAAATCATTTGTTCATGGCTATTCCACTTCCTAATAATAATTTTTATGTAGACTTGAATAAAAAACTTTACAAATTTTTGTGGGATGGGAAACCAGAAAAAATAAAGCGTACAACTATGTGCCAAAACAAAATAGATGGTGGTCTAAAAATGCCAGACGTAGAGAAATTCATTAAATCCTTAAAATGCACTTGGATAAGGAGACTTATAACCTCTCCGACCAGCCCATGGGCTAAATTATTTGAAGCATCATATGGACCGATTGAATTATTGTTCAAATTTGGTCCATTTTGGGGGATAAAGAGTAAAAAAAGAGTACCCAATGACTTCTGGAAAGAGATATTTGTATCTTGGAACAAAAGAGATCAATCAATTCAAACAAGATCTGAACAAAGTATACTTTCAACCTGTCTGTGGTATAATAGTAACCTAGGAAATCCTAATATATTTTGGAGAACATGGTCTGACAAAGGGATATCTGTGATCGGGGATATTGTTCATCAAAATCTTAAAATGATGAGTAGTAAAGAAATAGAGGTAAAGTTTGGCTTTCACATAAGAAACTTCTTTCAAGTCAGCTCGATGGTACAAAGATACATTAATGATAATAAACACTTAATCATTCAAAGTAATCAACTTGAGAGACCATTCGTCCCACAACATATATCCCTTTTCTTCCAATGTAAGCAAGGCTGTAGAAATATCTACAATAAAGTAAAGACAAAAGAAGTAGAATGCAGATATAGAGCCAAATGGAATAAAGATCTTGGTATACATATAGACAATACGACATGGAGAAGAGTCTTTTATCTTATATTTAATGTTGAACAGGATAATACCTTGGTCTGGTAGAAAACTGGATACATTCCAATTTGGGGAAAGTAATAAGTTTTTCACCCTTGGATATAATCTTAGGATATTTACACAGGGACAATCAGTATATTCCAATCAACACCTTAATTGCTACTACTAAATACTACATTTTTAAAAGTGCTACAAATAAAAGTGTTCCAAATATATCTGGGCTTAAAAGTAAATTAAAGAGAAAGTATGAGGAACAATTTTATATTCACTCAGATTGTGATTATAGAGAAAAACTCTATACTAGTTGGGGTATTTTTAACAGTCTGTTTCAATAAGCCCAATAATTCATACCAAATATAAGGTATTTTCTTTTCGTTAGATATGTAGCCTTACAGTGTTAACATATTCAGTGCAAACAGTAAAATTTTGTTAAAAGATTTTTGTGTTATGAAACATTGTTTATATTGTGACCAATAAAAATTTGGTCATGTGACATCATCAACCAGTCAGATTGCTCCATACCACTGCGTATGCACAACCGGAACTGGAAGTGGTTCACTGCGCAACTGGAACCAGAAGTGCTCCTATGAAGCATGTATGAGGAGACCAAATCCTAGAAGTGTGGCTGGCATGTAATCCCCACAGGCTGGATTGTTGCTATTGAGAGAGTTACAACTCCATCTCATTTAAACTTTTGTGACTTATGGCTAGTCACTCTTGGTTACACAAACTTTTACCACTAACCAGAAGATCGAATCTGCTGCTGCAGTGTTTTTTTGCATCCACTTTAATATGCAGTGGATTGCATGGATCACTGGAACTTGTTACTGCTGGAAGTTATCCCAGATGTTGTATCCCTGCTGTTGGTATGACTATTTCATGTGTCATCGACTTACTTAGTGACTGATGGGTTGTCACTTTGTATGTAGCATCATTTTCCTGCAACACAGGCCTTTGGCATTGTAAGTTTTTGATCCACAGACTGGACAATGGCATGTAACCTGCTGTTTATGGCTGAACCACTCATATCCCTGCTGGTACACAGATTGTATTCCTTGTTTCAGTTGCATCTTATTTGTAATCAGTCCCCCCATGCTGTGCTGGCACTTGGATGGCCTTCCTTTACAAACTACCATTGAACGTTTCTTGGACTCTTGTTGATTAGTTATACATATTTTATCACATGCTTGTCTGTCAAAATTTATAGTGTAATTTGCATTTATATCTTGACTTATACTATGCATTATCTGAACTTGTTAACTGGACCATTTACTAGTCTGATTATCGCTCTCACATATTTTTTGTTGCATACTCTGGATATACGTATTGTTGGATGCTTAAAATTAGCCAGTTTTTCATTAATATTTATAAATAATACTGGGTGACACTTTATTGGGTGACACGATAAGTATTTTTCCTATTTTTGTTTGATACTTCTTTGGACAGCTAGCATGTCGTCACACAAAGTAAACGCCAACAAACCCTGTTTTGCTTTCCATTGAACTTGCAGAACTACTGCCCCACCTGTAGAGAGACAGCTAGGGGAGATGACCCTTGTGTGACTGGTGAAAAGCCATGTCAGTTGTGCAGTTCCTTCTCAGAGGAACAACTTTTCAAAATAAAAAATAGAAAACACTATTTCAGAAAACAAAAAGCACATTCATCAAAGGACAAATAAGATCTTCTATGTGATCCAGACATGGGGGAGGTCTTTTGAGGATATCCTAAAGATCTTGCTCAGCAGTTATACTCATCCCCTCCTCGGGCCAACACTTAGGTTTGGAAGCTTTGTCCCTGAAAACACCCAAACCCGTCCCACCAACTCCAGGTACAGCTCTCCAAAAGAAAATAGAAAAGTCGTTGGGTTCCCAACTCCACCTAGAAATTCAACAGCAAATGATGTTTTTTGAGCCTTCCATAATGGAAACCCTTAGCAAACTGACAGATCAACAACAATCATTGCCAGTCGGGATAAAATCTGTAGCAAAACACCCTTCTGAAGCGGGGTGGATTAGATGTCTACTTCAGATCCTAAATCTGGCACGAGCCATGAATCTGACTTGCACATTCAGTCGAGTTCTAGACCCTCGGATGAACCTATGGAGAGTTTGCTGGTCCTCCCTTACCACCCCAGTTCGTCTAGAGATTTGAATCCGAGATTCCTTCGTAGGAATCTCTAGCAACAATCCAAAGCGTTTCCAGCTACAAAACCCAAGAAACACTCGGTCAAAAGAAAACATAAGTCTCACGCTAAATATGTTACTTCCTCATCCTCCCAGGAGGAATCTGGGTCTTCTGTGCAAGTCAAAAAGTCCTCAAAATCCAAGGGGATTCTTCTGAACAGAATGAACCAAACCCTGTGCCAGACCACGTATTTTACAGGGATGTAGATATGTGTGACTTGCGCTCACAACATACTGAGGACATTGAGACCTCCACCACAGCTTGGGGTCTAAATGACGTAGTCATCCAACAGGAGCTAGGCCAAAGGGCTACTCAGCTATGCTCCCAGTCAGTCCTCAGCTCAAGCAAGCTTGAGGTAAAGTCTTAAGGTACATTTATAAAACCCCCTCGTTCCACTTCCAAGTGGTACAAGTTGGATTAACCTTGTTTTGAGGAGAAATTACAAGAATTGCAAAAAATTGTATCCCCCTGAACCCTCTGGGGCTCCTATGGGCAAGGTCCTCCTACCGGTAGTCAAACAGTTTGAGCATCAGACCAACAAAATTTGAATGCAACCTGACCATGGAAAAATTCCAAGACAGTATCAAGGCTACTGTCAAAAGGATCAAAAGTAAGATCTTAAAGGGTGCCAGTCCTGAAAAACCAGCCAGAAATGGTTATAAAAAGACCTGTGACTATCTAGATATCTTGAATCAGAGGATTCTTATTCAACAGAGAGTCTTAGCCTATCAAAGTAAAGCCTTAGCTCACATTCTCTAGAGGGAAATGTATACTATGGGAATATGACCCATCTTCAACTTATTTTGGGAAATACCAGACGTCAGGAACTTAGGAGCTCCCATTTTTGTCCCACTCCTTTGTTCCATTCTCAATTGGTCAATGAGGGAGAAGAGTTCCTCCTTTAAAAAGACAAAAAGGGGGATATCAAGTGACAGAGGCTCCAGAAGTCATTCTCAACCATATCCAAGGGGACACGGGCATGGAAACCCCTCCTCCCAATGACTCCTTAGCCTCACTCAGCCCACCAGTAGGGGTTCACCTCCGTTCTTTCAGAAGAGAGGGGCAAACAGAAATTTGCCCAAACAACGTGTTAAACATTATTACCAATGGTTACGTTCTACCATTCATCACAAAACCAAAATTAACCTCAAAAGTACCTCTGATTCATTCAGGATACAAGGCCCATCAAAAAGATCTAGCTCTGGCCTCTTGTATCCAGTCTCCCCTGTTAAAGGACGCTCTAGAAAGGGTGGAAAATGTAAAATCTCTTGGGTTTTACAGTCACCTGTTTCTAGTTCCCAAGCCTCACCAAGGGTGAACACCAGTGATAGACGTAAGCAGGCTCAACACCTTCCTATTAGTAGAAAGGTTCAAATGGAAACGCCAGAGTCCATCAGGGTCTCTATGATTCCAGGGGAATGGGTGTCGTCAATAGACCTGTCAGATGCCTTCCTTCATATCCCTATCCACTAAGCCTCAAGGAAGTGCCTACAGTTTTGCTATGATTCTCAGGTGTTCCAGTTCACCTCCCTCCCTTTTGACTTGGCCACAACCCCACAAGTCTTTAAAATGATTGTAAAGGAAGTGAAGCTGTTGGCTCTCACAAGGGGAGTCAGACTTCACCAATACCTGGATGACTGATTTATCAGGGCCCAGTCCCAGGAGGAGGCACAAGCCAACTCTCAGATCGTGGTAGACCTAACACAGTCCTTAGGGTGGATAATCAATCAAGAGAAGTCCGAACTCAAACCCACTCAGGTGTTTTCATTTGTGGGCTACCCACAACCAAGT
Organism: Sabellastarte sp. h YS-2021; assembly: GCA_964017235.1. Taxonomy (NCBI): domain Eukaryota; kingdom Metazoa; phylum Annelida; class Polychaeta; order Sabellida; family Sabellidae; genus Sabellastarte; species Sabellastarte sp. h YS-2021. The sequence continues at coordinate 66,264,381 of OZ024938.1, forward strand.
GTTTCACAACAATCCACAACATCTGAACCTCCACACCTGGTGTCTAGAAGTGGACAGCTCCAAGCAGAAGGCTTCTCTGTGGAAGTGGCAGAGAGAATTGCTGCCTGTCAAAGGTTATCAACAAGGACCATCTACAAAATTTGGTAGATTTCTCCACTCCCTCTGTGAAGCAAGTCTCAGACTTTTTCATGTACCTGTACCAAGATCTAAACAGCCCCCTTCTATCATTGATGGTTATAGGATGGCCATTGCAAGTGCCGCAGCCAAATTCATGCCTGGTTTCTAATTTAGTATCTAATTTAGGCCAATGGGAAAAGGTAGCTTTGTTCCCCTCTTCAGGTTGCATAGCGAGAAACCAACTAGCAAGAGAAGGTTCTCAAAGTGTGTCTCCAGTGATTGTTCCTGCTTTGACTACCATCATGGATAGACAATTCAAAGAAGATGGGACCCTGTGTCCAGTATGGGCCCTGAGGTACTACCTGGATCGAACCAAAGACCTGAGAGGGTCTCGATCCCTATTCTTTATTTCCTTCAAGAAAGGAACACCTCAGACATCAGACCCACTACTCTCTCTTCTTGGTTAAAAGAAACTATCCTACTATGTTACAAACAAGCAAATCAACAGTTCATGGACTTGGTCCAAGTTAAAGCTTATGACATTTGGGCCTTCGCAGCCTGTAAGGTCTTTTATGGTGGGGTTTCGGTGGATCAAATCATGCAAGCTTGTCACTGGAAAGCGCCCAACACATTTCCAAATTTTTACCTAAAAGATCTTACTTGGTCAGACAACGACAACAATACATATCTGAGTGTAGTAATAGCAGTTCAACAAGTCCTAGACCCTTCCCCTCAGAGTAGTCATCCTCAGAAAGAAAAGAAGGGGGAGCACATCTGCTTCGACCAAGTTTTCAGGAGTCTAAATCCAAGGGTCTAGGTATATGGCTACCTATCAGGATGTTTCGTAAAGTCTTTTATCCTTTATTTAGTAGAACAGTATTGTATTATGTGTTTCCCCATAATCTCATTTTAGTGTTTTATCAGTAGTGGCAAAGTGAGATTTTCAAGGCCAGGGCTTGTCATCATTGGTAGTGAAGCCCTTGGGGCTATATACCATTTTAAGTGACCGCACTTCCTCCTTCAAAATCCAGACATCCAGAGAGTATCGTACTGTCATTTCAATGAAAGTTCTGGTTTTTGGCTTCTTGCAGGCCCAGTTTTCCGAAACCGGGGTACTGTAAGCGGGACTCAGACTGGTAAATTTAAATATACATTCTAATCTAGTTTAATTCAAAATCCAAGAAATATTGACAAATACCTCAAGTCTAAGTTGTAATCCCTCCGCCTAGCAGTTGGATTCAGCATTCAGTTCCACATAGTAAGCTATTGTAGCGCAATACAATTGAAAATTTTAATTACTTTCATAATCTACAAGCTTACCATGTGGAACTGAAGAAAGTCCCTCCCTGCATCTCTGCTGTATTACAGCTGAGGGAGTATGGGCAGTTCCACGTGGTAAGCTTGTAGCATATAAAAGCTATATTTAAGTAATTAAAATTTTCAAGTTTATCCTATCAGTGCCTTTTGGGGATAACATTTATCACCCTGGCTGTTCAGATTACGATTTGTTTGGATAATTGTGTTTTTCATTGATATTATGTGTGATTGTGGTATGTCATTTCATTTAAATTTTTTAGCTTGCAATGCCAGCATATTATCTTTAATGTAATGGTGTTCAAGTACATTACTGTCAAAGTTCAGTTTACCTTATGTTCAGATAACTGGGTTTACATATAAAACATGGAAGTGTATGTTATGCATTTTTTTAGGGGTCATGGTGGCAGAATGGTAACACTCTCGCCTCCCACCTCGGAGGCCGGGGTTCAGTTCCCGGCACGGTCTCAAGTGAGAAAGCTGGTAGTTGCTTGCCGTTGGTCAGCAGTTTACAGTACAGAACCTCGACCAACTGTATGTACTGTTTTCCTCTGCCCTTCCAACTACCTGTCGTGATATGACCTGTACAGTGTTGAGTGCGATGTAAAACCCCAAATAAATAAATAACAAATTAAAGTTATGCATTTTTAATGTAACCTACTTAGTGTACAATGCCATCATATATTATTATTTGATATTATATGTGTTTTTTATGAATATTTTAGTACTATTTTTAGGTATCTTTGTACTCTCATGTTAAGAGGTATTTCATTACATCTTAAGTAAACCCTAGTGATTTTCTACACTATTTCATACTCACCAGGTACTAGGTACTAGACTCTAATAATGTAGCCCTTTCTGGTTACCCCATACCTTGTGTGTGTGATGTTTTACTGTAACCTTCTTAATTTATATACTATTATTCCTAATTCTCTCATAATTAATAAAGTTTATTCTATTAATCCTATTTAGGCTAGATTATATGACCCTGTCTGTTTATATTAACCTTTATTTGGCGTTCTTTTATATATTATTACATGTCACTGTATTGGGTAATCTATTTCAACCTTCCTAGTTTACAATACCAGTATATATTATCAGTATTATTGTTTCAGGTCTAATAATAATAATAATAGTAGGATTTATATAGCGCAAAATTGATACAAATCCTCTAATGCGCTTTAGTCCAAGAAGGGAGAGTCCAGGGACAGGCATGGGTCGACATCTAAAAAGCGCCCGCCATGGTATAACTAAGGTGGTGGGTATGCCAGCCTAAATAAGTAGGTCTTTAGCTGGCTTCTGAAACCATCTATTGTTTGCTGAGATCTGACAGTCTGTGGTAGCTTGTTCCATTCGGCTGGTGCAGCTACTGCAAAGCCACGCCTTCCTATGTGCTTATTAGGGCGGGTTGAGGAGATAGATAGCCTATTGCCACGAGTGAGACTGCTCGATCTTATTAAAGCTGAAAGATACGGGGGCTGTGAAAGATTAATAGCCTTGAATACCAAAAGGTTGTACTTAAACAGGATGCGATGTTGAATTGGGAGCCAGTGGAGTTTTATAAAAAGGGTGTAACATGACTCATTTTGTCAAGTCTGAAGATGATGCAGCAAAGAGCATTCTGGACTCTCTGTAGTTTGGCTATGTTGGACTTGCTTACCCCATAGAGTAAAGAGTTACAGTAGTCTAGACGACTACTGACCATAGCGTTTGCCAGAAGTATTGCTGTCTCAACTACAAGGAATTTGCGAATTCGTCGCAAATCACGAAGATGATAGTAACATGCTCTGCAAACCTTGGCAACATGATTGTCAAAGGAGTTGTCTGAGTCGAAAATAACACCCAGATTTTTTACTTCCACCGACGGAGAGATACTGTTTTGGAGGAGTGGAACAGGGAAATTTGGTGCAAGCGACTCTCTGATGGCTTTTTGACCTATAATGATAAATTCGTTTTTTTCTGGGTTTAGTTTTAGTTTGACATCGTCCATCCATTCCTGTACAGACTTGAGACACTCGGTCAGCTCTTCCATGCTAGAGTCAAAATTCCTGGAGTCAACTGCTAGGTAGATCTGGGTGTCATCGGCATACAGGTGATGAGTAACATTGAATTTTGAAATAACTTGACTGAGGGGACTAGTGTAGAGGGTGAAAAGGAGAGGACCCAGTACAGAGCCTTGGGGGACTCCGAAAGGGAGAATTACCGCCTCAGAGAAACTATCACCTATTTTAATTTTTTGTTTACGGTTTGAAAGATACAATTTGATCCATGATAAAACAGTACCATCTAGACCAAACCAGTCATGCAAGCAGTCATATAAAAGAGAGTGATCAATCGTATCAAACGCTGCCGATAGGTCTAATAATGTTAGGGCCACTACCTTTCCTGAGTCCACTGAGAGAGCTATATCATTTTGAATCTTCAACAATGCGGTTTCAGTGGGATTGAATAATTTACAATTTTAGTGATGGGGGTGATGAGAATATCAGCACACTCCCTGACCAGTGACATCGGAATCGGGTCAGGGTCACATGATTTGGATGGTGAGGACTTTAGAATTTTGAGTAGTTCTTCCTCGGACACAGGTGTGAAAGAGGACAGAGTATTTTTAGTGGGGTTGGGTCTAGTAACTGAAGATGGTATTGATGACTGCAGTGTGGATCTTATCTTGAGGATTTTGTCACAGAAGAACTTGCAGAAAGTGTTCGCAAGGTCAGTTTTATTTGTGTAGTCTGGTAGAACAGCAACAGAGGACCTGTGTAAGATCTTTTTGAAATAGTTCCACAGAGCCTTGGGATTTCCTTGGTTTTCAGCCACAATGTTGGAATAATGATTGCATTTGGACTTCTCTAGCAGGAAATTATAGTGGTTGATTGCAGCCCGGTATCGGCTACGATTACTGGCTGAGTTTTCACGACGCCATGCCCGCTCATATTTCCTCTTGAGTCGTTTTGCTTTGAGGATGTCACAGTTCATGAAACCAGTCTCGGCATGTCTCGGTATATTTTTCTTCATGATTGGGGCGTGCTTGTCAAGAAGGCTTCTCAAAGTATTAAAGTATTGATGACTGAGAAGACTGGCAGTTTTGTATGGGCATCTAATGAGGTCGGATTTCAGGATATCCATTCTAAATCTGAAATATTTATCTTGTGAATTTTACGGATGGGAACACATTGAAACTTACAGGATTCCCTGACAGGGAAGATAAAGCTGAATATGATTGCCTGGTGGTCTGATAGTCCCCCAATAACTTTGGGACTAATGGCCCAGGAGAAGGAATCCCTCACACATAGAGCATCCAAAATAAGACCCTGAATATGTGTGGGTGTATTGACAAGTTGTGTAAAACTGAATTGCTCAAGGATATCATAAAATTCCAGTGTCCAGGTGTCATGTTTATCCAGATGAAAATTAAGATCACCAAGGAGAATATTTTCATAGCCTGATAAAGCAGCACCTTCGAGGAACATGCCAAATTCGTCCAGGAACTGTGACTTTGAGAAATTTGGGGGCCTATACACTACATGAAATATAACATCTTTAGCACCCTCAGTGCTAATCTGAATGGAGATACTTTCAAAAGCCTGATAACTGTTTTTTGAAACTTGCTCAAAACTCAGGTCCTCCTTGATGAAAAAGCCAACTCCGCCCCCTTTCTTGACATTTCGAGGTACATGAGTGAACTGATAACCAGGAGGTGTGATACTAGAGATAAAACTTTCAGTATCCTCTGGCCTAAGCCATGTCTCAGTGACAGCTATAAGATCAGCATTGTTATCTTTGACGAACTCCAGAAAGGAAGCCGATTTATTTCTGATAGATCTAACGTTGAGAAGACAACCATTAAGAGATCTAGAACCAGGGCCTGGATTGAGACTAATATCACCCGAAAGAGCTAGGAGCAATGATGTCCCTGGACTTACATTCCGGAAACTATGTGTCACCCTATGACAGTGACCCTGGAAAGCCAGATAGGCAAAATTGATGCTATCTACACATGGGTGAATCCCCGACTCAATGATCACAGGATGACCTGAGTGCATGGTAGGTCCAGATGAGTCACAGACCCTGATGCCAGTCAATATGAGGTAAACGGCAAAATGCAAGAGGTGCATTTTGGAGAATATTTTAGGAAATATATGTATGGCAAAAAATGTATCACTAAAACAAAATATGAAATGATGACATATCTACTTTATGGATTAGTTGAACAAGAAGTGCATTGCCAGACCAACAGAGGCCAAAAATTAAAATTTTAGAAAAGGTGCACTTACCTTCCCTATGTACAAACCTGTCTTTCCCAATGGAACCAAAAGAAAAAGGTTGTAATAGATTGTGAAGGTAGGAAAAGATTAGTGCATATCTATGGAGTAGGTGAAATAAGTAGGTGGATGGTCAATCACGGCTATAGTTTGGTTATTGTATATTTCGATTTTATATAAAGGAAGGTAGGTATAGATATGTGGTAAAATCTGTGGAGTAGATGAAATAAAAATTTATTCAAGCAAAAATTGTGATATATGTAGTCTATCAGAGCTATCATATACAATAAATGCAATTTATCTTTTATCTGGTTATTGTATATATTGGGCTTTATATATAATACAATTTATTTAATTATTGTGGAGAACAATAAAATTGAAATGCGGGAATTATCGGGTGGGCGATAATACCCGTTTGGGGCTAAAACAACAGTTTCACAATATTTGGAGATAAAATACAATTATAGTTTCATTGTCTGTTGTAGATGTACATGACCTTCCCAGGTCAGTTGACCTTGTGTTCTGAAAATTGGGTTTTTGATATTATCACAGGGCATTGTATATTACGTATTTTAATTTATCCTTCTTATCTCACAATGCTATCATTAAATACTTGTAATGTCCATTCTCATCTTATATCTGCTTCTCACGAATATTTCAGTAGTCACATTAATTCTTCTGTGTATCTTGCTGTTAATAATACATGTACATAAATTGAACAAAATGGTGATCCCATTTCTTGTTTCTGGGTTCGGGGAATGTTATTAGTTTTGGGGAATGATCCAGATCATATTCTGCATATAAAAATATCCCGCAGTTTCAGAAACATTCCCTGGTAGAAGTTTTTCAAGGATTTAAATCATGTGTATTTAAATCCAGATCCACAATTGAGCTAATTTATATTTTTAAACATGTTTAATGATTTTGAAAAACTCCATTTTATTTCATAAAAATGTAAATATACTCTACCATATGAAAACACTTGGGTAAGCTTTGCTTGGCATTCGGTGACCGCCATGTACACCACACATAGAATTTAAACTATGAGGGGAGACCCTCTTTAAACCTATATACTTGCTACCCTTTGACCCCTGGTGACCTAGTTCACTCTGCTATGCTCATTAATACAGAAATAGTTCATTCTTTTTGTGGCAGTTGAACTCTCAACTCGGCATTTTGCTGCCCAAATTTTTAAGACCTGCTAGGTGTTGTGGTGCTCTGTAAGTACGTTTATGCTGTTTTTAATCACTTTTCCTTCATTTTTATTCAATTTTATCGATTTCTGGTGTTTTTATTGCTTGTTTTTTGCAATATTTCTTGTCCTTTTCGTAACTTAGTTGTCACGTGGTGTGGATGTAGGTTTCCCTTCGGAAATAGACATTTCCCTGGTGTTTTTCATTAGATTTTTATTTCTAAATGTTTATTTTCACCTATTCAGGATATTCCTTCATTCATTCTTCGAAATTCTTCGAATCACCGCACTTTTGACATTAAACTTTAGCTGTTGTACGAAAATTTTCACCAGATCACGTGACTGTGACGTCACATTCAAAATGGAGGTTAACCGTGAACTTTCTGAAGAATAGTCATTCTTTCAGTGAGTACAGCATATTTACTTATTCTTTTGCTTCATTATTATGTTTATTATTGTGTACTTTGTTTTCAGAGCAATTCTTTTTCACAAGTGTCACAAAATTCAAATATTTGTGTTTTTTCACAACTACCTACCACACTCGGTTCCTTATGGATCCTCCCCTTAATACCGGTACTTCAGTTTCCTCTGGTTCGTGTTTCTCCACCTTGCCTTCTGGCTTACAGCCTGGTATGACTTCTTTAGAAGCATGCTCTTCTTGGCTTTGGGGGGTTAGTCAATCCCCACCGGTGGAGTCACGTCCAGTGACTGGTGTGCCTTTACCCCCTCAACCCTGTGTAATGTCATCTTGGTCTGTGAATTCCTCGAATTCTTTGGGTAGACCGATTTCCCAGCAACCGGTTTCTGTGGGTAACTTTGTTCCCTCAGCTCAGCCTATTCAGGCTGTCCCAGTGCCGGCAGGCTATCCTGTTTATGACCAATTATTCCACAGGCCTTATCAGCCTCAGGCTGATTTCTTCAATACTTTCTCATCTTTCATGTCATCCATGTTAGATAGGGTTCAGGGTATTACCAACCCTGCTGTTACTCAACAGCCACTTGCTAGTCAGGATCTGTCGCAACCTTCGGGTGCGAATATGAATGACTCTCAGGAATCACTTTAGACTCAGTCTCAGGTTAATCTTGAGGCTGAGCTGCAGGTTGTAGATTCAATGCCAAACATCCCTTACGTCCAGTTGGTCAATAGGGACTACAGGGAGGCCTTAGACTCTGTCTTTGAGGTCTTATCAGATAAGATCTCCAGGCCTTCGGTTCAAAATCACGATCCTGAGGATTGCTCGGAGCTCTACCCCGACCAATCAAAGTCCTCACCCATGAGTCTTCCCATCAGTTCTAGACTCAGGAGTTCCTTCAAGATGGCTGATGCTTATCTATCCGATTTGCATTCATGCTCTTCTAATGTGGGAGCTTCCCAAACTAAGTTGAGGAAGTTGGGAATTTTCCCAAACAAACCCTCAAAACTTAGTTTTGCCAGGTACAAACCAATGGCTTCTAATGTTTGGTCTGATCTTTTGAAAGATCCGGATCAGGGGTCAGGTTTGCCATCTCCTAAAAAGGAGATTTACTTGTCCAGGAATATGGCTCATGCCTTGGAGAAGAGTCTCAGGTCAGATTTAATGATTCTGAATTCCCTGGACTTCTTTCGAGAGGCTTTGTCGGTCAATCATACCAACTTAGTGAAGTTGGTTGACCAAAGTGAGTCTAACCTTTCGCTGGACATTCAGCAGGCCTTGGACGTCAATTCTTTGCTGATCAATCAGGTGAAGTTTCACTTAATTGATTTGTTGGCTTCCATCACCCATTCTATCTCTACTGTGACCTTGGCAAGGAGGGAATCCTTTCTTTCCACAGTCCCTAAACATGTGCCAGATCATATTATTAGGGAGCTTAGGTCTCATCCTATCTATGGTCCTTCTCTCTTTGGTGAATCTGCCTTGAAGGCTATTCATTCCCATACTAAAGAGTATAAACAGGAACAGTTCCAGTCTGTCCTGACTAAAGGAGTGTCCAAACAACTTTCTGCTTCTGCATCCAAGGGCAAGTCTTTCAAAAGACAAAAATCCCAAGATAGGGATTCTCAAGATAGGAAAGTTCAGAAGGGTTCTACTTCTGGTTCTGGTTCCTTTCGAGGTTCCAATAAACCACATGGTGGAAAGTCTTCCAGGGGTAGGGGGAAAAAACCCCAACCTCAATCTCAACAATGATGTCCTACAGGAGGTAAGAGTGCCCTTGGAACTCTCCAAGGTCCCACTCATACCTCCAGACCCCACCACTTTGCCAGTGGGAGGTCGACTGGGTTATTTCCATCTCAATTGGAAGTTTCTAGGGGCCCATCCTTCTGTTATCAAGACCCTGGAATTTGGACTTCAGCTTCCAATAGGTTCAGTTCGAATTCCTTTATCCAGGGTTCCTTTGATAAACAGCCAGTATTCTTCCCTAGAGAAGAATGTAGTTCTTTGCGAAGCTGTTGTGGATATGCTGCTCAAAGGAGCAATCCAGGAGGTCAGGGATTCTTCATCCCTGGCCTTCTACAGCAGACTTTTCCTTGTGGCAAAGAAGACTGGAGGATAGAGGCCAGTAATAGATTTGAGTCATGTAAATCTTTATCTGGACTTCCCCACTTTCAGGATAGAAACTACTCAGTCCATCAGAAACTCCCTTCAACTTGGCCAGTGGACAACTTCTCTGGACCTCAAGGATGCATACTTCCACATTCCCATGGCTCCTTCGGTTCACAAACTGCTCAGGTTTCAAGTCATGGGCAAGTTGTACCAGTTTGTGGCTATGCCTTTTGGCCTAGCCACAGCTCCCAGGGAATTCACTACCTTAGTCAAGGAAGTGAAAAGGATGGCCTTGAGGTTGGGCATCTCAGTTCACATGTACCTAGACGATTGGCTTATCAAAGCCAACAATTGTCAGGAGGCTCATTCTGCAACTCTAACTTTGTTGGATGTTGACTCACAAGCTGGGGTGGATTCTAAACAGGGAGAAGTCAGATTTGCTTCCAAAGCAAGTCTTCACCTTCCTGGGCCAGGTTTTCGACCTGTCCATGGGGGTTTGTTATCCAACAGAGGCCAGGTTCCTGTCCATTCAGGAGGCTATTCATCCTCTGCTTTTCAACCCCCTTACTACTCCACGCCAGGTTATGCACCTTTTGGGTCTACTAGCTTCTACAGAGAAGTTAGTACCTCAGGGTCGCCTTCATATGCGACACCTTCAATTTCCTCTCAGGAGGAATTACAATTGCCACCTGAAAGGTGCCCTGGATTCTCCATTCTCCTTGGACCCTTCAGTGAAGGTTCATCTAAGGTGGTGGTTACTGAGGAACAATGTCATGGCGCAAGCTCCACTGCACCCACCCAAATATGTAACATCCATTTACATGGATGCCTCAGCTCAGGGTTGGGGAGCTCATTGTGCTCACATGATTGCCCAAGGTCATTGGTCGATTCAGCAGTCCAAACTGCACATCAATGTTCTGGAGCTCAAAGCTGTGCTCCTGGCTCTCAAGACATTTGTCCCTCAGTTATCCCTTCATCAAAGGATTATTCAGGTAGCCTCAGACAACACAACTGTCTGTGCTTACATAAACAAACTAGGGGGCACTCGCTCCTGGGACATGTTTGCCCTGACTTGGCACCTGTTTGCCTTCTGTCGCAAGAAAAAGGTTGTTCTTACAGCAAGACACGTTCAAGGGGTCATGAATCTTGTGGCAGACCAACTCTCCAGGTCTCAACACATCCTTCATACAGAGTGGTCTCTCAATCCCAAGATCTTCAGGTGGTTGTCACAAATAGACTTCCAACCTCAGATAGATCTTTTTGCAACAAGATTCAATCACAAGCTTCCCCAGTATGTTTCTCCAGTGCCAGATCCCAAGGCTCTGGCAGTAGATGCCCTGGAGATGAATTGGTCCGGACTTCATCTCTACTCCTTCCCTCCTACAGCTCTTTGTCCACTTGTGGTCAAGAAGTTAATCAACTCTCAGAGCTGCAGGATGCTTCTTGTGGCTCCTCTCTGGGGAACCAAAGAGTGGCTTCAAGATCTATTGGCACTGTCAATAAGAAGACCAATCGCTCTTCCTCTAATAGAAAATCTCTTAAAGCAACCTCATCTCGAGGTGTTTCATCAAAATCTAAGGAGTCTAAACCTTCATGCCTTTTGGCTGAAGTCTCCTTAGAGAAAAAAGGGTTTTCTCAGGAAGTGACTAATAGGATTTTGAGTCCTATTAGAAAGTCTTCTAAATCAGTGTATGAAGCAAAGTGGAACGGCTTCTGCACTTGGTGTGAGGAACATGGCTTCTCTGCCATGCACCCTACTGTCCCCATTATAGCTGAGTTTTTCTTGTTTCTTTTCTCTGAAAAGAAATTACTTCCTCAGACTATAGAGGTATATAGGTCAGCTTTCTCCATGAAGCTTGATGCAGATTTGGAGTTGGGTTCTAATAAGGAGCTCAAAAGACTCATTCAGAGCTTTTAAAAGTCCAGGCCTAAGGCTTCTCATCACATTCCTTCCTGGGACTTGACCTTGGTTTTGCAGGCTCTTACCAAGGCTCTTTTTGAACCTTTGTCTCTTGCTGAGCCAAAGTTCCTCACTTGGAAGACGGTTTTTCTTATTGCCCTTGCATCTGGAAGGAGAAGGAGTGAGATTCATGCCTTTACTTTTAAGGGTTGTTCTCACTCTAAAGGATGGTCAAAGGTCATCCTTAAAACAGATCCTGCTTTTCTGGCTAAGAACCAGTTAGCTTCAGAGGGTGCTTCAATTTTTTTCGGAAATTGAAATTCCTGCTTTGACTAAGTGCCTTGGTCAACAGGATACAGAGGACAGGTCTCTATGTCCTGTCAGGGCCCTTAGACATTATCTGTCTAGGGCTTCTGACCTTAGGCATGGTAGATCTCTTCTCTTTGTTTCACTCTTGAAGTCAAAACAGGGTGACATAGCTTCCCAGACGATTTCCAATTGGATTAAAGACTTAATCCATTTCACCCTTAAGAACTGTTCCACAGAGAATGCATCTCTTCATGGTGTTAAGGCTCATGATGTTAGGGCACAGGCTGCTTCTTGGTCCTTCAGAGGTGGAGTCCCACTCTTGGATATCATGAGATCTTGCACGTGGAAGAATCATTCCACTTTCACATCCTTTTACTTTAGGAATGTGTCTCTCAAGAATCTGAAGGATTCTTATAGATTGGGAGATATTGTGGCTGCACAACATGTAGTCTCCCTTTCTACTTGATCTTCTCTTTTCTTGAGCCTTTCTGAGGCTTCTTAGCCTCAGAAAAAAGGGGGGTATTCCCTTTTTGGGGACTTCCTTTTTTGGGGACCGTGCTTGGTAGTGTACTTTTGGCACATCTTCTGGGTTTTGACACTTTTGTGCTTATCCTCCTAGAGCTGACCTCTTGGGTGTAGACAGCAGTGCTGAAGGTAATAAGTAGTTCTCTACTTCACACTTAGTCAAGTTGCACCTTCATCACAGGGGTTTTGGTTATGCACCAGGAATGTTCCTATTTTAGTGCAGTTTAACCATGGGTGGTTTCCTCCTTAGTCTGTCTTTTTTCCTGCCATCCTTCCATGTGGGCATTCAACCCAAGTGTTTTCATATGGTAGAGTATATTTACATTTTTATGAAATAAAATTTCATATTTTTAAATGTAAAATGCATTTTTATGAATAAAAATGTATATACTTACCATATGAAAACAGCAAATCACCCTCCCGCCTGCCCCGCTTCTTTAGACCTTTTTCCAGCATTTATGTTTATTCACAAAAAGAATGAACTATTTCTGTATTAATGCGCATGGCAGAGTGAACTAGGTCACCAGGGGTCAAAGGGTAGCAAGTATATAGGTTTAAAGAGGGTCTCCCCTCATAGTTTAAATTCTATGTATGGTGTATGTGGTGGTCACCGAATGCCAAGCAAAGCTTACCCAAGTGTTTTCATATGGTAAGTATATACATTTTTATTCATAAAAATGCATTTTACATTTAAAAATATGAAATTTTCTCCCTACCTAATAAATTTTAACCCTTGTGCATGATAGATCTGATTTATCATAACTTTTTCTTTTACTTATTAACATAAATCTTTGATGAATTTTTGATCTTGTCTGTAAATATTTCAGAAACAGTAAATATTGGCCTCATGTTTGAACCCATAGGACATTCAAGAGTTCAAGGATTCAATATTCTTATTTAAAATTTTGGTGGCCATCTTTTTATGATTTTACAGGTTTTTTGAGAATCAGAATCATTTCAGAAGCAATAGATCATATGATTTCTAGGTTATTTGTAACCTTGCAGGAAACTTAAGAATTCCAGATATTTCTAGACATTTCAATAGTTTTAATTTTGGTGACCATCTTGGATTTTTGCCAAGATAAGCACTTCAAATAAACAAAGAATTGAAGCAGCAGCCATTTTATTTCTCGGAAATAAATGTAACAGCATCACAAAATCTAGTGTAATATAGATGTTTACAGACACAAATTGTTTATTAGAACTTATTAATTTAACAGTATTAACACCAAATGAATATTTTGGTTTGAATTTACTATTTAACGGGGAAGACTACAATCATTAATTTGGAAGGATATAGTGCCATAAACTGTTGTTTACCATATTTTTCGTTTGATTATAAATGCAAGCATAGACACTACAAAATTAGCTGCAGATGTTTTCTTTATTTAAATGTCCAATTTGTTTTGGGAGATGAGTGAAATGTAACTGATCCGATATGTTCCCACAAGATAGAATCAAATATGAGTCATCCTATAACTGGGGAAAATGGTGAAACACTTGAAAATAACTTAAAGGAAATAAGGGAGTTCTGTTCATTTTATCTGGAGGTCTATGCTGTATGCTGATGATACGGGCAATTCAATAAAAGTTGAAGTATGTCAAATCAGTTCTAACTATATTATTGTATCATATCATGTTTGTGATTTTGTGAATACTGGACTGATTGATCATAAATGTTTTTTGACCAACAGCAAATATCTAACTTGCAAACAAATAAGAATAAATTGCGATTTCAAAATCCAGGGATGAGGTAAAAGGTCAGCATCACAAAGACAAAGGGTGAGATAAACGTGTACATAGTGATATTATTTGCAACTAATCAGCACGGATAAGTAATCCAGAGAACGTTGTTAATCGGTTAAAATATTGACCAAATATAGGTACAGTTTTCTTGTCACATTGAACATAAACTGTTTCACGAGCGTAACACTTGACAATGACAGAGTTTCCACACATTACACGATCAAAGCCGGTGGATGAGTTAGATAGGCACATCAGTGAAGCTATTGTATCTCCTGACATTTTCATTTGATAAGTTATCAACTCGCCTTTTAATAATGTATACAAAGTCACTGTAAAAAAATAAACGCCACTCTGAGGACATGTGAAGGTTCCTGTTGTGGTGCTGTAATGGTTTCCTTCATTGTAGTTCACTTCATTGAATACAAGGTAGGCTCCAGTATCTGGGTTTGCCTCATTAACCAAATAGGCAGAGAAGCCTACAGTTGTAGCCGCTGCAAATTAGATTTTGTGAAAGAAGATGGTTAAATGGTATTATAATGATTATATAGATACATATATATATATATATACAGTAATACCTGCACTAAACACAACTAAACAGCAACAGGCTACAGAGTCATCACAACCAGCCCATAAAACTTAGCTTATACCTAGGTCACATCCTTCCATACTGGAATCATAAGCTACAAACGAATGGGCTTGCCCACCTTTGGTTGGGATTGATTTCACCTCATACTTGTTCAGAGTTTGTAAAAGTTGCTACTTGTACAGAATTTTCACTGTTAACGAATCCCAACTTGTGCAGTGCTGTTGTACAAGTTGGTTGAAAATATGACTTTACTTAAATTAAACTTCTATTAAAAATATTAATATCCAAACTAAGGTGAAAGTGTTATGTATAATTTCCCCATGAAATATACTAGATTTACAGAAAAAAAACCTTGACAATTTTTGTTAATAATTTACACTGATGAACATTAAGTTGTTAGCGTATCACTCAGAAATAAAGCTAGCCATTTTACTGGACACATTGTATGTATGTATATACATTACATTTCATACAGAAGACTGCTTTATTACTGTCACCTCATTTGTCTGTCTGTTTGTTTGCTCACATAACTTTAAAACTATACACAAGATCAAGGTTATATTTTGGCTTGGTTCTGTTCAAAGATGACCCTCATCCCGATTGTGACTGATAGCTTATAAGATTATTCTTCTCAAAGGCCTTCGATTTCTATTGATCCCATCGTTGATTCCACACAGATATATATATGTACTAATATAATAGATAAAATTATCAACAGACAGACTGACAAATTGAGAAGAAAGTTTGGAGAGAACAATTTTTTATGCACATCTAGGAGGTAAAATATATTTACTTTATTTCGGGGATAAAAAATTTAATTGTTAGATTTTTATTATTACCTTTGGACAATTAACAGAAAGAATCCTCGCAATGATCAATAACTAGAAATTGTTATTATAACATAATCAACTTATCACTGAATGAATGTGCAATGAAAATATACTTTAGCATTACCATTTTGTAGTTTTGTCACATTCCTTTTCAGATCAGCAACGGTTTCTAAGAAATACAAAATACACACAGGAATATACACACACCCTAAATTTCCATTTAGGACCCCTGCAATGTCTCTGGTTTATGGATTTTGAACAATGTTTTTATGTGATGCGCCTTAGAGTCTGTCTTTTGACAGAGATTAGGCCCTATAAAAGTGCTATTAGAATTAGAATTAAAGTGATGTAATGAGCTTACTCCCCATCATATGACAGACTGTAATCATACAAGAATCACAATTAGAGAAGCAAAAAAAAACAAACAAAAAAAACAGAATCCAAAGATATTGCAGATGGGCACCAGACACGTGAGGGAGACAGGAGGTCTATGGAAGTAATCTTTTGTGAAGATGTATGTTCTCAGTTCAGCAAAATATTTGATCCTTGTGTCCTGGAAATAGGGATACAGAATATCACTACAAATATGAAAGTATAAAAATCTAAAGTAGAATAGAACAGAGAAGTTATCATGTGTGTGTGGTAGCATGAGGTGTTCCCTAGGTCATTCCCGGAGGACCCCTTTACCCCGATTTTTCTTAAGTTTAGAATACAGCATTTCTTTAAATGTTTTTGAAAAAAAAGTTATCTTAGTAAAGCATAACTAAGCAGTTTGCACTCGATCTTGTTAGTTAAAAGTTAACGATTGCATTAAAAAATTTTACACTTTTGATATGATGCCCTGCTTGAAGTAAACTTCAGTAATTGCAGACATCTGGCAATGTGTTGACACATCATTATTGCAAAAATAACCGAGAAGACAAAAAAAAACACACTCCATGGCTCAGCCCAACTTAGGATCTTAGGTTGAGCAGCCCTTCTTAAGATTGGTGAAAGCATATCAGCCTAACTTTTGACGATTATATTCATAAATGATTTTAAAACTAAATATTTATATTAACCCATTATATAGAATGTAAACAGCTAATTTTGAGTTAGACTGGTAATATATTAGTCCAACTTATGATATCACAGTCCATGGGTAGTTTTAGCCATTTAAATTGGGATGTTGCTGCGTATACTGTTTAGCCAGGAACCACCCGGTGAAGTCACCCATCATAGAACTGCGTTGGGATCTTGTGGACGTAGGTAACTCTTGGTGTCAACGTTAGTCTTCTTGTGAAGTTGTGTCACCTTTACTCCTCCTGCAAGTCCAGAATTGGCTGGACCCTTATGTATGCGTGACTTTGGTTTGGGACAGTACTTGCAGGTCATAAAGAGGAGTTGCCGCATGGTTGTACCTGGATGTTTCAACTGAAGAGGAACGTTCTATGCTTACTCAGATTTTGTTTTCTACATGGATGGACTTTTGACCTCTTACAGGTCAGCTGTATAACTGTTCCCTAATGTAATCTTGTTTGGTGTTCACCTGATGGATTGCACAATTTCCATGTGCTCTGGTTGCCATTGGAACTAGATCTACCTTTATGTTTGACCTACTGTGGGTCAAAGGCTACAGACTGGGTTATGCTCCCCCATCTAGATGATAGCTTTCGTGTTATACATGTACTGTGTTTCTATTTTGATATCATTTTCCTGCTTTTGAACCTTCCTGTTGACTGGTGTGATTATATATTCCCTGCTCTTTCTTCATGCTGACCACATTCAGGGGAAGCTGGGCTCTTCCACCAGTTAGCATAGGACACAATAAATTTTATTCTGTTTAAAGTTTGAAATAACTAGTTCAGAATGAATCTTTGACCTATGACCTTGAATTCATTTTTGCCAGCCTGGTCCTTAACTTGGAATCTACTACTATATCATAACTGGTGGTCTGACACTTTGACTTGGCTGGTTTTTCTTGTATGCATTGTTTCAGTGCATATCTTCTCTTTCCAAATACGACATGTGACTTATGCTCCAGGGCCAGCTCTGCTGTGCTTGCTTATGATTTTTGCATCAGCCTTGTCTTTTTATTATTCACTTCTGCCCTCATTAATACTTTATTGGGTGGCCTCTCTTCCAGTATTTTATCATAATTTTAACCAAGTGTTGCTTACTGGTCAAAGCCTTGAGAACCTAGAAATATAGATGGCCATTATGGCCTCCTAACATGGCCTAAGCTTTGACATTTTACACTTACCCTTCAGCAGTGAATTTATGTGTTTGCCTTGTTAAGCTTCTTAGTGGTCTGGTTAATTCTGATCATCTGTGCTTGGTTAAAATTGGCACTGAGCTTTATAGCAGTGAGCTTTATAGCAGTGACTTCTAGCATTGACCTTTGACCTTGACCCCAGATCAACACAATTGTTATGTTACTGTAACTGTTTATAACAATGTTGATGTATATGTTTTATATACATTATATTAGTACATTATGAATGTAATTTATGATATGTAACTATTTTTACAAACATTTAGTAGTATTGGTTTAAAAAATTATTAATCCCATTCATATATTTTATTGGCGGAGGTGGGGGTGTGATTTAATCAATTGGATTTTAACTAGGTAGCTTGTTCTTGCAAAATGACATTCTAGATTATTTGTGCTTGTCCCATCTAAAGATTTGTTGACACATTAAATGGGAAATTCTAAAACAAGACCATCAGTGAATATCACTCCAGGGCTAATAACTTTAGGTACTTGTACTGGTTACTACCTACCTTCTAATTGTTCTAATCTGTAAGCCATTTGATCTGAAAATACATCAATGAGGTAACATAGTTATTGAAATTTGAGTTATTAAGTGATTACCACAGACTAGATCAGCCTGCGTATCCACTATACATATTTATCATTTGTTGTTTTGTATTAAGCCAACAAAAAGCTGATACCCAGCACATGAAAAATGTAGAAAATATATGGTACCATCAAATGTTGGTGATCAAAAATGAGATAAGAATGAAAATGAAAAAAAGATCAAAAGCATCAAAGGTAAAAAGTAGAATTTAATTCACATTCAACAGCTTAAGTCATTCAGGACAGCCTTCAGTGAACACATATATCGCTTTCGGCTGGGTTCAAACCTATGACCACACAGGTGAAAATCAATGATTCAATGCTAAATTTGTTGACCTTTTTGTTACTGAAGCTATAGTTGGATAGGATACATTTGGCAGTTTAGTAGTGCTATTATAAAATCTCAATCACTTAAGACATTTGATTGTAAAAAATTCAGAGGTTTTATAAATTGAAGAATCTCCATGATGACTTTATTATAATAATAATAGTTAGTTTTTATATAGCGCAATTCTAGTCACTGATTGGCTAATCACTGCACTACTCCAACAAAAGCACTCTTAAATAAAAAGGTTTTAAGTCTTTTCTTGAAGTCATTTAAATCCAGTTCGATGTTGCAGACATCATCGGGGAGGCTATTCCAGTAGCGAGGTGCTGCAACATGGAAAGATCGGGATCCCTTGCTTTTCAGTTTCTATCGAGGCTCTTTCAGTTTATACATTTTGTCACCCGAATGTAGTGGTCTTGCTAGTTGGTTTATGGAAAGCAAGGATTGAATGTAGTCGGGGGCATCACCCTTTAATGCCTTGAACACAATGAGGTTCAATTTGAAGATAATGCGCTGTCTTACAGGTAGCCAGTGTAGTTTCATCAGATAAGGTGTTACAGAGTTGTACTTCTTCAAATTCAGGACAATCCTAGCAACAGCATTTTGTACACGTTGTAACTTTGTGATCAGAAAATCTGGGATGTCGACAAAGAGAGAGTTGCAGTAATCCAATTTTGCAGAGATAACTGAATGCACAATGATTTTAGCTGATGATGTGGTCAAATATGGCTGAACTGTACGAATATTCCTCAGATAATTATAGCAGGACTTTGCAGATGTAAGTTATGTGATTATTTAATGTAAGTTCCTCATCAATGATAACACTGAGGTTTTTAACATAGGGACTAGCTGGTATAATTGTTCCACTTACACTGAGAGAGTCAACCAACACTTTTGCATGCTGTCGAGATGTTCCGGCTATCAGAAATTCTGTTTTATCTTCATTAATTTTTAACTTGTTCGTCCAGTCACTTATCTCAGATATACAATTTTGAAGCTGCATTAGAACAGTCAGTTGGTCTTCCTCAATATCTGGTGATATTGACTTATACAATTGAGAATCATGTGCATACATGTGAAATGAAATCAGAAAATTTCTCATGATAGTCCCTAGAGGTATTGTATAATCACAATATAGCTGTGGGCCCAAAGCAGAACTTTGAGGGACACAGCATTTTAAAACTCTGTCTTTGGACATTATGGCTGTGAATAATAGTTTATGTTTGCTTCCCAAAGTGACTTTTAATGCCAAATAGAGTTTCAGAGAATAAGTGCATATCTTTGTTGTGAGTAAACAATGTCAATAAGATACACAAAATCATTTAATAGTGTAAAGTGGCGTGGTGTATTATTTTTATTGACAACTTTTATGTCACTTTCTTCTGTTACTGTGTGCCATTAAACAAATAAATAAATGTTACCTCTTGTACTGATGTGGTTCAATTGTCCATTTCTATCCTGGAACAGAAGAAATAGAACAAATTAATTAAAATCATTATATATTTAACATTTTTGAAATTACATAATGGAGAATGTACTGTTGAATGTACATTTATATATTTGATACCAGTTTGGTAAGACATCTCGGGTAAAACAAAAGTCTAACACTTTTGACATGGCTAACTTTTGGGCATAACTGAATATTGACAAGTGGGAATTAGCTAAAAACGAATCTTTGACTGATTTATAACACAACCACAACTCCTGTTACCCATTATTTCTACTCAGAATTACTACTGGTCACATGTAAGGGGAGATAGGCTATGATGAAGGATAGGCTAATCTGAAAAGATAAGTTTTGAACTGTTTTCTGAAACCTGAAATGCTTTCTATGGTTCCAATGGCTTGAGGAAGCTTGTTCCACTCTGTGGGAGCAGCTACTATAAAGCTGCGCAACCCTGAGCGTTTATTTGGTTTAGATGAGGAAATTGATAGGCGAATGCCCCATGTGAGATCACTCTGCCTATTCATAGAGGAAAGATATGGAGGTTGGCCGAAAGGTATTGCTTTATAAGTAAGGAGACTGTATTTGAACAATATACGGTAATGAATGGGGAGCCAGTGTAGTTTGTACAGGAAGGGTGTGACATGCCAATATTTATTTAGTTTGCAGACAGTACGACATAAAGCATTTTGAACTCTCTGTAGTCTGCTAGTATATGCCTTTTTGTGTTGTAAAGCAGTGAGTTACAGTAATCCACTACTACTAACCAAGGCATTTGCCACATTTACAGCTGTTTCATGATTTAAGTACCTGCGGACCCTTCATAGTTCCCAGAGATGGTAGTAACTTATGCGACATAGATTAGCCACGTATCTTTGCATTGAATGTTCAGCATCCAGGATGACACCAAGGTTTTTGACCGATTCAGCTGGTTCCATGATTTTTTTTGTTCCATGATGTTACTAAGCAAACTTACTGGGAAATATGACTTAAGGGAGCTTCTAATGTGATCATCACCAATCAGAATTCCACCTTGTCAAGATTTAATTTAAGTTTATTATTTCCCATCCAAGCCTAGATGGCCTCAAGGCAATTTGTCAGTTCAGTGATACTAGAATCGCAGTTCCTAGAGTCAAGTTCCAAGTAAATTTGTGTGTCACGTCACAAGTGATGGGTCACATTGAATTTAGATATGACTGAACTGAGAGGGGTTGTATATCTGGTAAAAAGGAGTGGCCCCAGAAATGAGCCCTTGGGGAACTCCATAAGGGAGTTGAAAAGCATCTGAAAGATGTCAAACTATTTTGATCCGCTGTTTCCTTGAGTTGAGGTATGACTGAACTCACTTAAGCACTAGCCCATCAATGCCATACCAGTCCTGAAGACAGTTGAATAGGATTGAGTGGTCTATTGTATCGAAGGCTACAGATAAGTCCAGAAGGACTTTCATCCCCTGTCCTGCACTAGCTAGATTGTGCTAGAATTATTAAAGTGCAAGCAGTTTGATGAAGAATGCTATTGACGTTTTTATCAGATTATATATTAGGTTAAACCTGTCACCTTTCATAAGCACATATCTTTTGTCATATTTGCCCTTTTGCATGGATTCTCTTTGAGAGCACAGTAATTCTTCTAGGGTAAATTTGACTATGGTATTTTTTTCTTGGGGGCCAATTTGACAAGGGTATTTCATCTTTGGGACCGACTTGACAGGGGCTGATTTGGCAAAGGGCCAATATTTCTATGATTTCAGAGAAAAAAATTAAAGATACTCAAAATGGGAATAAAATATTTATTATTTTATATTTGCTATTTCACACAAGCCACATTTCTTTTTATAGTTGACATTTGCATACATAGAGAAAAGGTATTTCAATGCAACAGTATAGGGTCTTATTAGACATTTTTTATATTGGGTTACTACTTTATAGGGCTGATTTTCATAGCAAGCTATGCACATGTTAATCAATAGTCAGTGAAATATGTCTCTTTTTATGATTAATGTTGATACGATTATGTGAGCAGTGATCCCGTTTGTATTATTGACCTTTAAGCTGTTTATGCCAAGATTGCAAACGTTAAACTTTGATATAACAAGAGCATTCAGAGAGTGCAAGCCTCCCCAAACGTATGTAATAATAAGTAAATGGAAAAATCCCTATTTGTTTTGTATCCAGACGGTGAACCATATCACTCCAATAATTTAATGGCATCTATCTTGGACCAAGACCCATCTTCTGATTTTTTTCATGAAGTTACAACCAGTAGTATTTTTGTAATCCCGCTAATAAAGAAACAAACAGACAAACAAACGGGCATGAACGTAATAGATCCTTGTTGGAGGTAATTATGTTACTCAGTTAAAAGACTAAATGTCATTGCAAACAAGCTGGTTAGAAGGATCTTGATCTACTGAACAGTGTGAACATCTGAATCATTCATGAAAATTGCATGAAGTGGCTGATGAGGAATGCCAATCCGCTTGAGAAAGGTATGTATCATTGTTTTTGGTTTTGTAGTTTTTATTTACATTTGTATTTATACAATATCTCCATATAGTACACGAATCAAAGTCCTATATGACCCATCTCACATTACTGACATTCCCCTAACTGAAAGACAGAGGCTCAAGGATGACCATTTATCAACGTCCTTGAGGTTCTTTAACCTGCCACTGGGGATAGGACCCAATGACAGATGACCGCCAGTTTAAGTGGTGATCCGAGCCACTATGTATCTGCCTATACCTGGGCTTGAGCCCACGTCCTCTGTGTTCCTAGGCGAGTGTGTTACCCATTAGACCACAGTGGTAGAAATGTTTTCTGATGGTATCCATATGTGTAGTTCTCAATCCCGCTTGGAATAGAGTCAGAATTATTCCATGAATGACAAAGTGATACTACATATTTGCTGGTAGGAATTTGATGCTCGATCTGCAATCTGATAAAGATGAAAACATATCCAGAATTTTTGAGAAATATGATTGGACTTGCGCAGCTTAAGACCAGAGAGACTCCTAAACAAGGTATGGCAATGAAATTTGTCAATTAAATAAGAGCTTTGTTATCTCCAATAAATGTTTATTCATATTTGTCACAGAATTATATGACTTTGATAGTTACAAACCTGTAAGTTTCTACATATTAAATAACAAGGCCGAAAGAGGTTTCGTTCTACTAGTGGGAGGCACAAATAATGCACTGAAGCGGTTTCCCATCCCAATGCTAGTGTAGCCTATTGCCGCTTAACTTCAATGAACAGACAGATACTCCTCACACTATGCCACAATTCATGAAAATCCAGAGACAAAATAAAAAAGTGATCTCTAGAAGCTTTGGCACTTAAAAATCTTAAAACAGCATTTCTATCCACCCAATATTGAAGAAAATCTTTACAGAAATCTCGTATTGTCTGCACTTTCTAATACACAAATATAATTTGATTTCAATAATTTTGTTGGAATAACTTATATAGCTCCAGATGGATATGGACATCAATCTAAGGCACTGGAATCCCCAGAAGGGATAGTCCAATAACAAGAAACACGTCAAAACCAAAGAATCCTGCAATGAATTTCTTCAGAAAAGGTAGAATGTCAATTTGGATTGCCATCTGGCAGACAAAAGCAAAGGTAGACACAAAAATATCCTAAATTACTTACCTCAACTTGCAGCAAGTCTTGTTGAAGTACATCTGCATCCAGTGAATGGATATGTGCTGCACACAACATCAACACAATATTCATCAACATAGTGGCTTTCTTTTCAATGTGCTATGGCAATTGATGTATCAAACTTCTTAATCGATGTGACAGCCACGAGACAGTTTCTGCATTATATACCTTCAGCAGACAATGAGATGTCGTACAAAATACACATTTAAAAAAAAATGGATGAAATGTGGTTAAGATCCATATGGAAGATGCAGGTCAAAACATCTTCATCTTGTACTACATAGCATGTATTTGGTAAAATCAAACTGATAAAGTGATCTATTTCACACCATTCACAATAACACAAGAAGTTGGCCAGATGCAAGCGTGATTAGAAATCAATAACAGAAACGGGGGGGGCTTAAGAGTGTAAATTAAGGCCAAAATGCACACACAGTTAGATGACCTGATTAATGCCAGTGGTGTGGGTTTCAGAGATCACACTCACAGTTAAAAACAGACAAACGAATACACTGAAGTACACAATGAGTAACTAAGTGATGTTCACATTTGTTAATGTGATGATATGCCTTACACAATAACAAAATACTGACATAGTGTGTTCCAAAAGGGATTGGTTGAACTTTCACATCAGAAGCTGGAACCATTTTTGTCAATATTTCAAAGCCTATAGCCATGTGACACCGCGCTATAAAGTCTGTCATAAGGGCGCCCCCCCCCCCAAGTCTCAACTACATAAGAGGAAATGTAATGCCACTTCTGCATGTAACCCCAAAATTTGAAACACACACTGTTTGTGCTGTTTTGTATAATGTTTCACCCCCTTCTTTATATTAAATGATACATGGACACAAGCACATCATACAAACATATTGTACATAAAATACTGACTCGTGTGGAAATAAATGATGAGCAAGGGATTATAAGAAATTTTATAATGAATAACGATATTAGCATTATGAAGGTGCACCCTGAGTAATTCTGATGAGATATTGGTAAACCAACGAGGTCAGAATTGATTATAACATGACATATTTGTGACATATTTTATGTAACAACATAAATATTTCTCAATAAATTCTACATTTTTTTATCATAACTTTATGCCCTTTTATTGCAAAATACCCGAGAAGGAACAGGGACAAACCCTCCATCGGGTGGATTACAAGTGCTTGTCATGTTAAATTCTACACTTATATATAAACAAATAGAAGTTGCATGATGAAATATTTTAAAGTAATCATAATAACAAGGTTTTATTGATAGAACAGTTAGTTTTTATGTATATGCCATGCAGCTTTTACAGATGAAATATTTCTTTGATTAGCCAAACAGGTTCACTGGCATAGCCATGTCATGTTAGATCAAACCTTACATAGCTCTTTTTAATAGAATAGAATAGAAGCATTTATATAGCACAAAATTGATGTAACATCCGCTAATGTGCTTGAAATCAAAAAGGGAAACTCCAGGGACGTATCACGTCGAGATCCAAATTAGCGCCCGCCAGGGAGATGTACTATGGTGGAGGATATGCTAGTCTAAACAAATAGGTCTTTAGCTGGCTACGGAAACCTGTTATTGTTTGTTGTGATCATACTGACTGTGGAAGTCTGTTCCATTCTGTGGGGGAAGCCATTGCAAAACCTCACCTACCAATGGCCTTTTTGTGATAGACTGAGGAAAGAGAAAGATGATTTTCACGCGTTAAACAACTGGTTTTGATCAAATATGATAGGTATATGGGTTGAAAGAAATTGATAGCCTTGAAAGTAATTAGATTGTATTTAAAGTACTTTAAGAGGCGATATTTTAGTTTCAACATAAAATTAGAAGGAATGAACATACAGATTGCATACCTATAATTCTGTATCAGTGATTCTCATTGGTCAGTTGTTGAATTAATTGCTTCCATTGCATCTGTGCAAATTTGTGGCATAGGCCAACTCACAGGGGTAGGCAAAGTACTTCATTCACAATTTTCTTATGCATAGACCCCTTGTACAGACATTTGTCAATCAATGTGCATAGTTTGCAAGCATGTCATTTCTTGTTTACTCATTTTACATTTAGAAGTCTCCTGGGATATTTCAAAATGTTAACAACTATTGTGGTGTTAACAAAGAAACCTAAACGCTGTGTGTCTAGTGAGGGTCAAGATTTAATATTTTCCTTGTGATTTTAGATATCGATAGATTTTATAATGTTTGATCTGTATATTGATACCGTTTTTCCTATTTAAGCTATATTTATCTCTGTTTCTATGACTTTGAATGGGAAATAATATACATATTCATGAAACGTAGTTGCCTTATATTGCTGTGTTCTGTTTCACGATTAGGGCCATTCTTTTTGTCTGGAGAAGTGAGAACGTACCATAAATTCTATGAGGCATAAGTAAAATTTGTAGGTTAGCTAGTAATTCATCGTTAACCCTGATAAACAAGACAACATCAATAAAATACTGAAACTGAAAACTGACTGACATAATACATATGTTTGCCTACATTTTTTTGCCAAGACTGTTGTGAAATATTAACAATGCTTGAAACCTTCTATGGTATACATACATTTAAGAAAATTGTGATATTTACTCACCTGTGATGCAATAAACCAGCTCATGATAACTCTTTGTTAGTTCATTCTTTTTGCATTACATTTCTTCAGTTAGCAAGGTATCAACTGAACTGAATTTATACCCCAGTCCCACGTTCGTGGCTTTGCCTTCCAACCACCCTAACGATGTAGTCCAGAGCATAATGTTATGAGTCATATGACTCATATGGCTTTTTAATTGTGAATTTTGGGCACATTATCATGATAAATAAATAAATAAATACTTGTCCCATTTTTAAAACACGTTTAAACACCTTTGTGAGTAAGCATTTCCATCACAGCAAATCTCTGCAGATATAAATCACTAACGACTTATCTTTGTGGTGCTATGACTTATCTTGTGTAACAACTAATGTTGCTCACTCTTCTGTAACCATATTGAATCAATCATATTCAATAAGAAAAATTGTTAAGCCAAGGTGGTCAATTAAGAAAAATTAGAAAAATCATCTTGAGTCACACAATGATCCAAGTGCAAAGTATCTTCCTGGATGGTACCCGTTTATGCAGGTTTCTACCTGTACGGATAAGCCTTGCAGATGTGGCTGCAGTGAAAATAGTCTAAAGGTTTAGATATAGACGGAGTGTTTTTTGTGTAGGGTTTGCAGATGCTGCGTATGGGTTTGGCTTGCACTTATTCTGGAGTAATGACCAAAGTTTCATACAAGCTCCCACAAGCAATGTTGTACATATATATATATATATATATATATTGATATACATATAAGATATGGTGCCAAATATATATACAAACTGCATCCACAAGCTGCACCTGGAAGTCATGCAAATGGGATCATACAGTTATGCCCCTGTTGCACCACAAGATTAAGGCTCACGATTAAGGATTTTTGGTGATCCGATTTAGAGTCCTGGACACTTCGGTGGATCTGTTCTGATGTTCTCATGTTTGATATTTTTCATGGCTGTAATCGATCCACTTTCGCCCCTACCCACAAATTCCCCAGTCTCAGGCTTCCTGAGGCCTCCTCAGACCCAAATGTACACAATCCTGTGTTGTCTGAGGCGTCCTGCTACTCTTAAGCCCAGGACTCTTAGTCACAGGAGGCCTGGACTTAGTCCCAGCCCTCAACAAAAATCTCCCATTGCTGTCTTATGTGGGTGTTCCACCACACAACTAAGGCTCCTGATTAAGGGTTTTTGGGGGTCAGTTTCAAATATTTGCTTAGTCCCAGACCTTCTGTAAGGATCGGTTGTGGTCGGTTGAGGCCGTGTGAAAAATCAAACATGTTTGATATTTCTCACGACTACAACCGATTCATATTTCCCGCCCTCAACAAAATGTCCAGTCCGAGGCGTCCTCAGGCCTCCTCAGACCCAATTTTACACAGTCGTGTGTTGTCCCAGGCTGCCAGCGACCCTTAGTCCCAGACCTCCCTAGCTTAGTCCCAGGAAGCCGGTTGTTAGTCCCCGACTCAAATATGATATGTATGAATTTCATGTGTGTGAAAGTGAATCGGTTCCATTAGTCCCCAGAAGCCTCAGACTGCCTGCGGTGTCCTGGGACCCAAAAATCAAGGTCTGGGACTAAACCCCGACTAAGAGCAGCCGACCCTAACCGATCCAAACCGGCCTCCCCAGGATGCCTGGGACAACACAAATTTAGTCTGTGACGGTCTGAGGATGCCCCAGGAGGCCTAACAACCGACTAAGAACCGACTCTTTTCCGCGCGTCTGCAATTAAAACGAGGCAATGAGGGGGTCTGGGACTATATAAGCGACCGCGCACACATTCTCATTGTTACTGACTGTTTGGCTACTGAGAGACGTGTGTCACTGATTTGT
Organism: Sabellastarte sp. h YS-2021; assembly: GCA_964017235.1. Lineage (NCBI taxonomy): Eukaryota > Metazoa > Annelida > Polychaeta > Sabellida > Sabellidae > Sabellastarte > Sabellastarte sp. h YS-2021. The sequence continues at coordinate 66,292,390 of OZ024938.1, forward strand.
AGGGGTTTTCAGTTTTTAAAAATATATTATACTTGAGCTTAAGGCAAATTTCACAGTTAGGAGACACATTTTACTATTTTTTATTATTTTGTCGACTGGATTATGAGGAAAGAGAAAGGAGGGAAGAGAGGAAGGAAAAAGATGGATGAGAGGGAGAAGGAAAGTGAAGTAGAGGAGAGGACTGAAGTTACAGAGGAAGGGATTGAGAGGAGAGAGGAGGAGATTGAGGAACGTTCAGAAGCTATTGAGGGAGCTGTGGAAGAAGAAGAGAGGTGTGAAGAAGATCCAGAGTGCCATTCTTCAGCCAAGAGAGCCAGGGTGTGTGCAACTTTTACTGACAGTCAGGAAATTTCCATTGTGGAATTTGTAAAGCAGCACCCACAACTGTATGACAAGGAACATCCACGTTTCCATGACAAGACCAGAAGAGAGGCTCTCTGGGCAGAAATATCTGCAGAACTCAAGCTCCAGCCCTTTGATGTGAGACGTTGGTTCGAGTCCCAGCGAACGCGTTATGGCAAGCTGTCCAAGCTCCAATCTGGCCAAGCCCCGAGGGAGATGACCAAGAGACAGTCCTGGGTCTATCCTTAAAACCCACATCAGACGAAAGGGGGCCAACAGAAGTTCAGGGTTTGAGGCCAGTCCAAATACCAGCAGGCAGGACGAATCACGTGGCTCTACTACTGATACAGAACACCTTGAGTCCAGTGTCCTGAGGTAGGGGAGTCAGTGCATCATTACATCTACACCCGTTTCAACAACAGACTCCAAGATTCTCGAACACTTTGAGCAGATGAGGACACTAATCTCAGGTTTTCTGCAGCAGAAGTCAGACAGGCAGCCCTTCTTCGACTACGTGGCATCAGAGGCCGAAAAGATGACTCAAGAAGAATTTGAAGAGTTAAAGGGCAAGATATTTAGAGACATTGAAACTATCAAGAGCAACCATAGATGTCAACCATTGCCCAGAAGATCAGCCACTATTACCACAGAGTCGCAGAGGGTCGGGATACTGCCAACCACCACTCAACAGGCATCTAGTTCCACTCAACTAGCACCTGGCAGCAGTTTTGTGTACTATACACCAAGCCCCATTGGCTTCAGCAACCCTACATCTGTCCTAACTGTACAGGACGAAGGGAGCAGACACAACCTGAGTGGAATATTAAGCCAGCTACCTGATCTGACATCAACACAGATCGTCGAGCAGCCTCAGCAGCAGCAACCGCAGCAGCAGCTCTTTACTATCACCACTTCAGCACCGCCTCAACAGCAGCAGAAGCCTCCTCAGTAGCCATCCAGTCAGGGTGGGTCTTTGACCTGCCAGGCCCTTTTCAGGGCCACCAAATCTTCCAAAAACAATTTATTAAGCTACATGTTATTCCAATTCCCCTCCCAAAACCAAAAAGTTCAGTACAAATACTTATCACAAGAAAAAAAATTAAAGTCCAACACCCACACCACCCCAAACATGAAATAAATAACCCATGGTACCACACATAACAAAAAAGGCCACATAAAGTAAAATTTAAAAAAAACTCCCAATATGGCCATTAATCAGCCCATTTTTAGATTAAAATCCATGGGATAGTTTAAAATCTTTATTTGAAAAGTCCAACACTTACACCTTCCCTAGAGTTAAAAGGCATTATCACATACTTACCAACCCACAAACAGACAAACCCAATACCAAACATAGCCCCCCACTAACAAACCCACTACAAAACCTAACACCCAACTGCCAAAAACAAACCCAATACCAATAACAACCAACCAAGAAACAGACAAACCCAAAAGTAAACAGAACCCAAGCCACAGAACTGACAAACTATTTTGCAAACACAATCCCCCATTATTGAAAAGAAAACTAGCTTCATGGTTACATTTTCTATATATTTGTGAATAGAAGTGAAGATTTTAAATTTAAGATTTCCATGAAAACATTTCTGTTTGAAATAATTTTCCAACCAAAAAAAAAAAAAAAAACATTGGTGAAATTAGGATGTGGCTTTCAAAAGATATGCAAAATTAATTCCATTTAGGATATTATGTGTGGCTTTGTGTGTTGCTATTGTTTGGCACTGGGTTTGTCTGTTTGTTGGGTGGGTAACTTGTGTTTGTCTGTTTGTCCGTCTGAACAAGTTATATTTGGCATGGGGTTTGTCTGTTTGTCCGTCTGAACAAGTTATGTTTGGCATGGGGTTTGTCTGTTTGTCCGTCTGAACAAGTTATGTTTGGCATGGAGTTTGTCTGTTTGTCCATCTGAACAAGTTATGTTTGGCATGGGGTTTGTCTGTTTGTCCATCTGAACAAGTTATGTTTGGCATGGGGTTTGTCTATTTGTCCATCTGAACAAGTTATGTTTGGCATGGGGTTTGTCTGTAGCAAGCATAGCTCATTAATTGTTTTTGGAATATTTGGTAGTCCTGAAAAGGACTGTTTGTTAGTCCTGAAAAGGACTGTTTACTGCAGCAGGACTTATATTCTGCCATCTTGCCAGGCCACTGCTCCCTCATTATTGAAGTAGTCCCTCAGGTAATCCCTCTGTCTTTTGGCTTCTCTAGCAGGGTTTCTGTCTTGGCCACCACCAGCAGCACCACCAATCAATCCACAATCACCAGGCACATCATCATCATCGTCCTCCCCAGGCTGCTGACCACCAGGTTGACCTTGATACTGGCTTCTCAGTATGTTGTGCAGAACCACACAGGTGAAGACCACTTCTCTGACTGTTGCTGGGGGTAGTTCAATAGTGGTCCTCATCACCCTAAATCTTGACACCAGGATGCCAAAAGCATTCTCAACAACTCTCCTGACCCTTGATATTCTATAGTTGGCAATCCTTTCCTCTCTTGTTAACATCCTTCTGCCATAGGGTTTCATGAGCCAGGTCTTCAGGGCAAAGGCACCATCTGCCAGAATGAAGTAGGGGACATCTCGACCACCCTGGGTTATAGGAGCTGGGTCAGGGAAGCCTATCCTGCCATCTTCAATCCTCCTCTTCAGCTGAGAGGCATTAAATATCTGGGCATCTGAGCAACATCCAGCTGTCCCAGCGTCCACCCATCTAAACTTGTACTGTCCATCTACCAGGGCCAACATCACAATGGAAAAGAACCCCTTGTAGTTGTGGTAGAGGGCTCCAGTGTTTTTGGGTTTCTTCAGGGCCACATGCTTCCCATCCAGGGCTCCCAGGGCATGTGGAACATTCCACCTGATCCTGAATTCCCTCTCCAGTTCTTTCCACTCATCTGGGGTAGTAGGACATTTGAGGTACTCTCTGGTGAACTCATCCTGGATGGCCCTGCAGACCTCTGGTAAAAACTTGGAAATGGTGGATCTTCCAACCCTGAACTGACAGGATAATGATGTGTAGGACTCCCCAGTGGCCAGATATCTGATGGTGAGGGCTAACTTCTCCCCAACACTGATTGGTGCTCTGTAGTTGGTGGCCTGCGTGACTAGACGTGGTTCCAGTCTGGTCTTTATCATTTCAAAAAATTCAGGGGTCATCCTCATGTAATTGGTGAATCCTGGAATGTCTGTGGCATACAGATCAGCCATAATGTTGTGGTAGGCCCCTCTCTCCTCTCTCTGCAGTAGCCATGGCCTCACCCACATGTTGTGCCTTCTTCTAGGTCTCTGTATGGGTGCTGGTGGTGGTGGTTGCTGTGGTCGACGTAAAAATTGGAAATACATCATTATTTGTAACTGAATAAAAACCAAAAAAGCCCTAAGTTGTTGTTGAAGCTGTCTTCCATTAAAAGGTGGCATCCTGCTGTGTTCCTAGAAAAGCAATGAGAATTAGATTGCGGATTTTATATATATATACCCAGAAAATCCAGCAACTTTGCAAAACAAGAATCGGCAATCCTGGTCTGGGGAAGACTGAGGAGGCCTGAGGACACCTGAGGACACCGGGACTTAATCGTGGGTTAGTCGGGGCTTAGTCCCAGGAGGCCTGAGGCGTCTTGGGACCCAGTCGGTATGTCTACGACAGGATCGTGGTTGAAACCGACCAGAAAACTGGCTTAGTCGGTTCTTAGTTCCAGACCAGTCGGGGATTGTCTGGGGCCGCCTGAGGCGTCCTGAGACTTCCTGAGGCCGATCTGTACTTAATCCCAGACTTCAATACCGACTCCCGCCCATTTTTGCTTTTTTTTCACCGACTGTCCACGATTAAGGGTCCCAGACAGGATCGGGACTTAGTCCTTTGATGGAACAGGGGCATTAGGAAATCTATTATTAGTCCCAGGAGGCCTGAGGAAGCCTCAGACCAGTCGGTATATCCCTGACAGGATCAGGGTTAAAACAGATCACAAATGTGTCTTAATCGCCTTCTCGTCCAGGAATGATCGTGACTTATCTGAGGATGTCTAAGGCTTCCTGAGGACAATCTGGGCTTGATCCCACACCTGGATCAAGATTCCATTTTCCCGCCTATTTTTCAGATTTTGTTCACAGACTCTCAAGGATTAAGGGTCCCAGGACCAATTGGGGATTAATCCTTTGGTGGAACAGGGGCATTACATAAATCAGTAATTCTGAAGGGTAGTCCACACTGAACCAGTCGGATTCAATATTAAATGCTAAGAGTTGAACTTTAATTACACTTTTCTATTTTCTTCTACCCGATTCTATTTTATTCTATTCTAGACTTTTTTCACACTTAATCTCTGCCCAAGGCTCTAAATCGCTACACCAGAAACCAGTACAATAATCATTATTCCATAGACATGACCAGTTTGATACCATGGAGAGGCCGGGTAATTTATGGGTTAAGGTGGGACAGTCTTTTACTCCCATCTTGGACCTTTTGTGGCTGCACAGTAAAAAATGTCCACACAACACTTAAAATTCTCTGGAAGTATTCATCATTATCCTGTGATTTTACAATATAATGTGTGTAATGCATCCAGGAATAACGTGGCGACAATTTGGGGAAGAAATAAATAGATACTTCAGAAAAATAATGGATTAATATTTCTGTATAAACTCAAATGAGAATAAGTGAGAAGAGATAAGCAAGCGAGATGGGTGTGTATTTGTCTGATAAATACAACGGTCTGCTGCAGACTTTGTATTATTTATTTTCAATGTATAAACAGTATGAGTGGTCTGGCAATCAAGTACAACATTAAAATCACTATCACTGGATACTAAGATCATAAGCAGAAAAGGGCAAAAAGGGCAGGAAGAAACCACAATAAACAGAAATATCTGGATACAAATACAACTACATAATCAGAATGTCAAACATTATTCACTAATAAGCCAGGACAAATGTTGCAGAGAAAACATCAGAATACTGTTTATAAATGCCCAGTCAATCCAAAATAAGGATATCATACTAGCAGAGTACACCCATGACATAAACATAGACCTGTGTGTTGTGACTGAAACCTGGCTAGCTAAAACACTGATGAGGTGCATGCTTGGTTGAGTACTTGCGAACTGACAAAACACGGATACTGCCTTGATGCTGCTAGCACGGAACCAAGAGGTCAGTAATGTTGAACTGAAGATTCGACAAATATAGGTAAATTAGTTGAAGGTTTTGAAGTTACTTTGAAGCTATGCTTGGACAAACATGCTCCCCTAGTAGAGAAAAGACTTGTACCTAGAAGAAAATTGCGCTAGTATAATGAAGGGGTAAAATTACAAAAACGGAAAGTGAGATGAACAGAAAGAATATGAAAAAGATACCAAACATCAAACACTATAAAAGCTTTAAAAATAGAAAAAAAACAAGTACAAGTATAAAAGATTGAGGAATGTGGTAAAGACTTAGAAAATTTTATAAACTGATCACTAAACTCACTGGAGGCCCAAAAGAAAACCCTTTCCTACCAATATTGAAGAGAAAAGCCTAGCCAGTAAATTTACTGATTGTTTCCTAAACAAAATCAAGAAAATAAGAACGGATCTTGAAAGCTGTCCCAAATGTGAGCCACAACAAAGGGATTGTACAATATTACAAAACTTTGCTCCCGTAAGCAAATATGAAGTACAAAGCATAATCTGTAGCATGCCTAGCAAAAATTGTGAATTAGATGTTCTTCCCACCAAAGTATTAAAGCAAGTTATTGGAAACACATCACTCTCATAGTCAATAAGTCATTGCAAACTGGTACCTTTCCAAATGTATGGAAGAATGGAATTATCAGACCACTTCTCAAGAAGAAAGAACTTGACTTAGAATTATGTAACTACAGACCTATTAGTAATTTGTCATTTTTGTCCAAAGTTCTAGAAAAGCAGTTCTGAAACAATTCAATGACCATATTGAATCTCAAAGTCTCTATCCTGACTATCATACTGGTTACAGGCAAGGTTTTTCATATGAGTGTGCCCTGGTAAAACTTACAAATGACACTTTGTGGGCCATGGGCACACTTTTGCATTAAGATCATTTAGCGTGAGCGACCGCTCATTGTGGAATGAGTTGTCCAACAACATACAGGACTTATAACAAGCTAAAAATGTTTAGGAAAAAATCAAGAAATATCTCTTTGGCAAATATTATAAATAGACTTTCATGTAACTGTGCATTTGAGACAGAACTGTAAAAGTGTGCAGTATCAAATCCAATATGTTATGTTAAGCCATTTTGAAGAGATAAGATTTTGTCTTTTCTCCTGAAACAAGCAAGAGTGGAGGCAGAGCAAACATCATCAGGTAAATCATTCCACACTGTTGGAGCATCAAAACAAAATTGTGGCCAAAGTGTTTTAATTTATTTATGTACAGATGGGTAGAATTGAGGAACCTGTAAGAACCTTTTATCTTGTACCATATCTACCACAACGAATAACAAAAGACAACCAAAATAACTTGGATGACCACACTTAGATAAATCTTATACAAACAAAATGTTAATATAATTTTCAGAAATCGGACCAGAATTAAGACGATTGTGTTTTTTTTCCACTGTAGATCTATACTCTATGCTGAAGAGTCATGGATTCAATAAAGGTTGTAGAATGCTTTGAACTAATGCCCCATTCACACTAAAGGCGGTACATCCAGTGGTTACAGGCTTTCCAAGGTGGCAGAACTGCCTCCAAGGACGGGTCATATCTTCTGAGATTTGGTGCAGCATTCATACTACAGAAGGTATCCCCAAGGTAGTCTACATTTGGTAAAACATCCCTGTCCTTCAACTACTGTCTGAGTTTTGTATACCGCCTTGTGACACAGTGGTCAAACATCCATTTACCTCCACTCACCTTAAGTTGCCGTATTAGACCAAAAGACGATGGAGTAACTACACCTTCAGTTTCCGTACCAAGAAATTCATCTGTGTGTGCTTGGATTTGTCTGCACATGCCCACTGTACCAAACTCAGAGGTGGAAATCTTAAACATTTTACAACTTTCATAGGACACGCAAGGTAATGGACGTTTTGCCACTGTGTCACAAGGTGGCATACGAACCTGGGCATATAAAGATCATAATTTATCAGTTCATATCTTGCGGTTTTTGTGCCCACAGATAATGTGTAACTAATAACTTCTTTTACTGCATTTAATATCCATCAAAATGAGAGACTATTAAGAGCAACAATGCATAAACATATTGAATCGAGAGTTAGTCCATAAATATAGCCAGGTCATACCAAATAAAACACAGGGAAGTGGGGTGGCAAAGGGGGAGAGGCTTTTAAAAAGTTTTGCGCTTTTTTCCAGAAAAAGGTAACGGAGTTTGCATTGGGTATGTTGTCACTTTAATTTTAATCGGACAGAAACCAACTATCTGGTTTGCTGTTTTTGTCACTTATTGGAGCAAAACTATAACCAAAATATCTGACTAATTTGTGAACTGGAAAGTAGAACGGTGGAATTGCTAAATCCTCTCAAGGTATGTCATACTGGTACCAACTTTAGCATATAATCATCCTGTATGGTCTCTTCTTGTATGGTCTTTGGTGGACTTTCTATTCTATTCTATCTTGTACTTTATAGCACTTAATCTCTGCCAAAGCAGACTCTAAGGTGCAACACCAGGTCCAATTCAGTAATCATCATTCCATATACATAGCCAGAATGATACCATGGCAGCGCTGGATAGTTTATGTGCTAAGGTGGAAAAGCCTTAATGAAGAGATAAGATTTTAACTTTTTCCAGAGAGAGGCAAGAGTTGTGGCAGAACAAACATAATAAAAAGAAATCATTCCAAACTTTGAGAGCATCAAAAGCAAAACTGTGGCCAAAGTATTTTTTGATTTATGTACAGATAGGTAGTAATGAGGAAGCTCCAGCGACCTTTTGTCAGGATGGTTATATCTTGTGCCATATCTTCCACAGCGAATAGACTGAATTAGCTTGGATGACCCCTATGAAGAAACTTATAAACCAAAGTGGCAGCTTTGAAAAGGCATCGAAATTGAGTTTATTTCATATAATACACAATGAGAGGTGATTACAACATATGAAGTATGTCAAAATGGTATCATGCTAGTGACACAGAAGTTTGCCACAGAGAACAACAAAGTAAGTCAGGACAACAATGCTACTGTACAATGTTGGTTTGGGTTCAGGCTTCTGTATATCTGGTTTTGTTCATTTTAAAATTCTCCAAGTGGCCATCAAAATCTATCCAAATAACACACAGATCCTTTGTTTTCCTAAGTGTTTGTATCTTGTACTTCAAATGGTAGTATGAGGATTAAGAAAGCATCATTGGTTTCTGGGGTGGGGGGGATCATTTATGTCGCTGTTTTTTAAATTTTTTTTTATATTTACAGTTCAGTACAGAGACTTATGGACATTTAAAAAGGCTTTTTGTTTGCTTTAGTCTTGAGATTTCTTACAATCTGGCCTGGGGACTGCAACACCAACATCTGATGTAACGTTTTTGGTTTCAAAGGAGCAGAAAAATTATCAACGAATTTCAGTTGGAGGTTTAAAAGAACTCCAAACCATCAATATATTAATTTCTGGTTCATTTACACATACTATCTATTATATGTGTATAAAATCCACCCATTTTTGCTTGAATGCACATTCAAAATTAAAATTAAGATGTATTTTAAAATAGTAAATGAAATGTAATGCAATAAGACTAATTTTATAGCGCTTAATCTGCATCACATGAGAGACTTTGAGTTTGATGGAAGTTTATTTATGCTATGTGCATTTGGTAAGCATATATTAGATTATTAATGGCAAATAATAGGGGGTAATTCTTTGTGGTCATGTTACATTTGTTTCACAAGGGTGACAGCTTCTAAAGTGATAATTGGCTAAGAGCAATTCACATATATTAAAGATATTTGCACGTCTCTTTAAACTTATATCATTCAGGTACTAGTTTACGTTAGAATAATCAAAAATGCAATCAGATAATCACATTATGTCAAGGCTGATAGTTACTTTAGTGACAAAAGCAAAAGTACAATACACATATATCAAAGGATAGAGTAATCAATACCCTTTATCCTTTATCTGTTTTTCACTTGTCTGTGTTAGAATTATTAAATGTGTAAATTAATTATGTAAGGGACACCAGTCAATATATTTAACAATTACACCAGTTATCTCCCATAACCACCCTTGTGTCTTCTCAGGTATGACCCAGCTATTGTTGAATGGACCTACGACTGTTCAATACACATCTGTATAGTTGTACCCTAGAGTCTATCAGTGATGGAGAGTTAGTACTGTAAAGTCCCTATTGGACTAGATTATAATATAAAAACTCCAGCTTTTAGCTCTTTTAGCATCACTCTTTTGTTTTTGTTTTGTTTTGGGCCAAATGCCCATGTCCTTCAACTACTGTCTGAGGTTTGTGACTCCCACAGATGTTTTAAAGTGTTTAAAGTTTCCACGTCTGAATTTGGTATTTTGGACATGCGCAGATGAATCCGAGCATGTGCAGATGCAGGGGCGGATCCAGCCTTTAAGTAAGGTGGGGTTCACATCAGAGTAAGGTGGGGGTTCACATCAAACATACCATAACTAAGGTGGTCAGGAGGCATGCCCCCCGGGAAAAAAAATAATTTTTGGTAAAATATAGTGCATTTCCTGTAAATTTAACACCACTCTCAAGAAACCTCTTTACATTATTTTTCAAGTGGGGGATGGGGAGTTCGAACCCCCTGAATCCCCCCCCGATCCGCTAGTGAGATGAATTTCTTGCTATAGTGTCTGAAGGCTTGGTCCACAGTGTATGTAAGATTGTAATTCGGTTGTCTTTCGGTGTAACACAGGGGCATAAGGTGAGGTGAGGTATTGGACGTTTGGCCACTGTGTCACAAGGTCAGATACAAACCTCAGATGGTAGTTGAAGGGAAGGACTGTTTCTCCCAAGGCCCATTATCGAGAATTACACCACCTGTAGTGTGAACAACTCACACAAAATGGGGCAACCTGGGAGGCAGTTCTGCTACCGAGTAAAACTACTAACTGCGGAATGTACTGTAGTGTAAAAGGGGCATTAGAAACAAGTGTCCTGTTCTTCATGTCCTAGTAATTAGGTCAAATGCATTGGTTGGTAAATAATAAATTTTAGGACTACGGTAAAACAATGTTATTTACCAAAATATAACACAAAATTACATTTTGTTTATCTAGTTATGTAAGTAGTTCAATTATGAGAGATATAGGGTAGTTATGTAAGTAGTTCAATTATGAGAGATATAGGGCAAAGATATGGTATGGAGTATTAGATACAAGTGAAAAAGACACTTGTAACAAATAGTAATTGATATATTTGTCCTATTTTAGATAACATGTAGTTCACAATTGCACATAGAATAAACATGTTTTATGTTATGTCTTTTGTACTACATTTTATGTGCTATACATTTACTGCCTGACAATAATTTTAATTCATATTTCCTGTAATTATTTGCCATTTTTCTTAAAAATTGCTAAAAAAATCGTAATAGCACAAAAACACACACAGAATACCTCAATGTCCCTTTGGTTAACATATTTTGATTTCTAATTCAGAACATGCTAACCACCAATTCTGACTCGTGTGGTCAACTGTGTTAATCCAGATCAAAAGAACATATGGAATTCATTGAGGATTCAATATAATATGAATTTATTACATGAAAGGGACTTAATGGGCATATTCCACTGGCGCAGTTTTTTGTAACTGTGGATTTTTCGAGGGTTGGGAGCAATGTTTATAGTCAGCCCTGTTCCACTAAAGGACTAAGCCCCGATCCTGTCAGCGACCCTTAATTGTGGACAGTCGGTGAAAAAAAGGTAAAATGGGTGGGAATATTGAATCAGTATCAAAGTCTGGGATTAAGTTCAGATCGGCCGCAGGAAGCCTGAGGAGGCCCCAGGCAGTCCCCGACTGGTCTGTGACTAAAACCGATTAAGACCTTTTTCTGATCAGTTTGAAACACGATCTAGTCGTAGACATACCGACTGGGTCCCAGGACGCCTTAGGATTCCTGGGACTAAGCCCCGACTAACCCCCGATTAAGTTCTGGTGTCCTTAGGAGTCCTCAAGCCTCCTCAGTCTTCCCCAGACCACGATGGCTGATTCTTGTTTTGCAAAATAACTGGATTTTCTGGGTATATATATATAAATTCTGCAATGTAATCATCATTACTTTTCTAGGAACACAGCAGGATGCCACCTTTTAATGGAAAACAGCTTCAGCAACAACTGAGGGTTTTTTTAGTTTTTATTCAGTTACATATAATGATGTATTTGCTATTTCTACGTTGACCACAGCAACCATCACCAGCACCACCAGCACCTCCATCCCCACCACCAGCAAAACAGAGACCTAGAAGAAGGCACAACATGTGGGTGAGGCAATGGATACTACAGATAGAGGAGGGGGGGGGGGGGGGGGCTACCACAACATTATGGCTGAACTGTATGCCACAGACATTCCAGGATCACCAATTACATGAGGATGACCCCAGAATTCTTTGAAATGATAACGACCAGACTGGAACCATGTCTACCCAGACCGGCCACCAACAACAGAGCACCAAACAGGGTTGGGGAGAAGTTAGCCCTCATCATCAGATATCTGGCCACTGGTGGAGAATCATACACATCATTATCCTGTCAGTTTAGGGTTGGCAGATCCACCATTTCAAAGTTTCTACCGGAGGTCTGCAGGGCCATCCAGTTTTACATTGTTCTGCCTTGTTGATCAACACTATTCACTCTTTAAGATTTCCTGCCAGAGGGGCCAAATGCCTTTATTTGTTGAAGTAATGTTTTAACCTTCTCAACTTGAGGAACATTTCAACTTTAAAAAATCAGGTTAGGTAGAGGGCAGTTGAAATTCTAAGTTTTAATCTTTTTGAAACTGAAACAAAAACTCAGATGAAAATACTCCGAAATTTGACACATAAGCTGAGACTTGTGACTTTGCATGAATATTGGTGTATTTTCAGAAAAAAATGTGCTAGCATTAGTAGCCAAACATTAGGCCATAAAGGTGAATGTCTGTGAATTTTATGGATCTATTTCCAAACAATAAATGTTTTCATTTGCATTGTAGTACATACATTAATATTTCATACCAGCAGAAACTTAGAAATGTTAAAACAAAGACACTGTGGTTAAGACTGGCGACTTTTTGTAAATTGACCCACAATAGTTAAAAGGGATATGTAAGCACCATTTTTGACCTGAGGCAGTTAAGATTTTCCTTTTTGTTGAACTGTTTATGACTGGATATATATTTATAGAGATATTTACCAATCCACATGTCCATAAGTAAGTAAGAAATACTTATAAAGCACCAAAATTGATATAACCATCCTCTAGCGCACTGATATCCAAAAAGGGATAGTCCAGTTCCAAAAAGAGGTACATTTCCATATTAGCATCCGATAGGGGAGATAGGCTATGGTGGAGGATATGCTAATCTGAAAAGATATGTTTTCAACTGTTGTCTGAAGCCAGAAATGCTTTCTATGGTTCTAATGACTTGAGGAAGCTTGTTCCACTGTGTGGGATCAGCTACTATAAAGCTGTGCAACCTTGAACATTTATTTGGTTTAGATGAGGAAATTGATAGGCGATTGCCCTGTGTGAGATCACTCCACCTAATCAGAGAGGAAAGATATAGTGGTTGGCTGAAATGTATTGCTTTATAAGTAAGGCGATTGTATTTGAACAATATACGGTAATGAATGGGGAGCCAGGGTAGTTTGTGCAGGAAGGGTGTGACATGACAATATTTATTTAGTTTGCACACCATAATACATAAGGCATTTTTAACTCTCTGTAGTCTGCCAGTATATGCCTTTTTGTATGGTAAAGTAGTAAGTTACAATAATCCAGGCGACTGCTAACCAAGGCATTTGCCACCTTTACACCTGTATCATGATTTAGGTACCTGCGGACCCTTCGTTGTTCGCGGAGATGGTAGTAGCTTGTGCAACATAGATTAGCCATGTGTCTTTGCATTGAATTTTCAGCATCCAGGATGACACCAACGTTTTTGACCGATTCAGATGGTTCTATGATATTGCCAAGCACACTCTCTGGGAAAGATGACTTAAGGGAGCTTCTAATTTGATCATCACCAATCACTATGAATTTCGTCTTGTCAGGATTTAATTTAAGTTTATTATTTCCGATCCAAGCCTGGACGACCTCAAGACAATTTGTCAGTTCAGTGATACTAGAATCAAAGTTCCTAGAGTCAAGTTCCAAGTTAATTTGTGTGTCATCTGCATATGATGGGTCACGTTGAAATTAGATATGACTGAGCTGAAAGGGGTTGTACATAGGGTAAAAAGGAGTGGCCCCAAAACTGAGCCCTGGAGAACCCCATAAGGGAGTTGAAAAGCATCTGAAAAATGTCAAACTATTTTGATCCGCTGTTTCCTTGAATTGAGGTATGACTGAACTCACTTAAGCACTACCCCATCAATGCCATACCAGTGCTGAACTCAGTGGAATAGGATTGAGTGGTCTATTGCAGATAAGTCCAGAAGGACTAATCTAACAGCTGCACTGTTGTCTATTGTCCATTAACCTAGTTTGAAAAAAATCTATCCGTCAGAAAAGACTATGAGTCAATAAAAAGCAGAAACCACTCAAGTGTGACAGAGTTTATTTATACAGTCCCTTGTACAGGTTTCGCTGTTTATTTTTCTTCAAGTATCATTGTATCAAGTATCAACTAATGTTTAAGTAGCTAAAATAACTTCTAAGAGAAAGAAAATGTATGTAGAGATATTATGTAAAGTATTAAAACAAGACAATTCAATAGAAGATGGTAACCTCCATAAAATGAGGTACTTTTTGTCCTATGCCTGGTACTTTTTGTCCAAATACTTTTTGTCTGTGTGTAGTTCTTTTTTCCAGGTACTTTTTGTCCTACAATCGAATTGGCAAAATTAAATCACTAAATCACCTAAAGCACTTAGTGTCCAATCACAACCTCAGATTCAGAGGTCATTTTTAATTTAAACTTTGACCTTTACAGGTCAATTCTGGCTTGTGACCTTTTTCAAGGTCAACCCTCTTGCTGGTATTTTTCAGACCTTTAGGGTCTTAAAGTATCTGATTTAATGTAACTATTTTATTTTGTAAATGCTCATGATCTATATGGACAATGACTTTAAATTTACTGATCATAAGCTTAACTAGTTATCTTAGTAATCTTTAACTGTTGATTTTACATATATATTTTACCTGACTATAATTTTTGCAGGATGATACTGTGGTGTCAGGTAGGTCATTCCTGAGAGGGAACCTTAAGGCGTGTTTTAGTGTTTTAGTGCCGCCACGCCTTTTGTAATCTGGCATCTGATCGGCTTCTCAGGGCTTCTTTAGACAGAGATTCTAGACCCTTTTTTCTGTTGATGGTGACCTTCCATTTTGCAGCCTGCACTGCTGTACAAACATGAAGTTTGTGGGTAGTGGCTGCCCTTCCTTTCTTGGCGGACTTTCTGACCATGGACACAATAGCTTATTGTATTTCACCTTACTCCACTGTATTAATAGCCTCTTCTGTCTGTAATAATAATATTGCAGTGGTTTCCTTTCCAAAAGTGTCTTGCAATGATAAGTAAATATTTTAGTATCATACAATGACGTAAGGAATGTACTTTACAAATGCCAAGCTATAATGCCTCTGCTTAGTGCATAGGCTATGTATTACTTGTATAGTATTCTACATAAAGTATATAAAACCCTATTTATCCAATATGATGCACATGAAGCGCTAGTATTGTTATGTATACTCTTTGTTTGGTCATCATTCACATATTTTATGCTTCTTATACACCAAGTTAATGGACCTTTACCTTTACCTTGGCTACACTAACTCTGAGGAACTTACTAAATTAGTCCATTTACGTCATATCTGGTAGTTACACTTGGTATCACATACTGTACATTAAATCAGGTCATTATTCGATATATGGCTCTGTGGAACACAGACAGCCACAGTTCATCCTTACTCTGGCCAGGTCTGGATGCCCTGGTGGCTGCCTTTACGTTCGTTCACAACTTATTTTAAGTTTAAAATTCACACAGGAAGGCATCTGCACATAGCCATAGATGTGTTTCTGTTGCAGGCCGCAAGTTTTATCTAATGAATTGCTGGCGTCTGGCAGCATCGTGCCATCCCTGCAATTATCATATAATTTGAACAGAAACTTGGCTACAAATTGACATTATTTCCATTCACACTTTTGTGAGTCAGCTCATTATGGGCTTTGTCATGGTAAGATGTCCTGTTGTGGGGGTTGCATTTTGCTACCTGGTGACAGGCCACCTCTTCTCTGTCTGTGTATATGCATGTCTATTGGTATTTCTTATCATCCATTTACACATGCTTGCCACAGTGGCCACTTTGTAGGGACCACTATGGCCGGACTCGTCGGCTGTCCGTCGACCTTGATCTTAAACTATTTTAGTCAGGCTCACCAATATTGGGTGCCTCTTTGCATCCGAACCACACATTTCCTCTTATTTTACTACTAACTATTATGTAATTTATTCATATTTCTGATATTTTCAACTATGATGCACTTTGTGAAATCCAATTTATGAAATTTGGCTTTTCTGGGCACACTTTGATCTTCATTCATAATGTAACCTTATAAATTTGAGGTACTTAGTACATTACACCACATAGATATTTGAAGTTGTATCAATGAAATATGTTATTATGTTGTTTTATATGTTAACAAACAGTCAATGAATAGTAGAATAAATATTTATAATCCCATCATTTGGTTTTCAATTTTGGTTCCGTCTAGGGAATGAGTATAGAAACTATATTTACCTTGTTATATGTATTAAAAAAGTGCCCTCAACCTTGTATTTTACTGTCTTGGGGTGGGGACTGTCACTAATAACACTCTTGATAAAGCCTTTTCCGCATTGTCGGGGACCAAAATTCAGAAAAAAGGGCGCAGACATGTTGGGTTGTTTTCATCTCCCGACAGGATGTAATTCTGTCTTGTCTGATTCAAGATCCCTACCTGACTTTGACATATCTAGCCCCGACAAACTGTACTGACAAACAGACAGGACTGGAGCATTTTCCCGACTCACCCTGATTGAATTGATTTAGTCCTGGAATCGGGATCTCGAGTGGGAATAGAACCCACACTATATAAATACCCTGTGGCTGTCATAAGTCATCATTTGTCACTGCACAGACGCCAGCTCTACATCAGAGAGACTTTCTTCAGGAGATAAAGGTATTTTTGTTTTTATTGAGTTTAATATTTTTTTAACTACTTGCAGACAGAAAAAAGGACACATCTGAACCCAGGACCAGCACCTGACCCATAGCCATCACCACTGCCCAAGGCAGCCCCCAGGAGAAAAAGAGAGACACCAAAGCCCTGGGTCATGCCATGGATACTTCAAAGACAAGTAAAAATGATGCTACAGCAACCTCCTCTCTGACCTAATACACACAGACATCTCAGAGTGCCAGAATTTTGTCAAGATGCTACCTGCCTTTTTGACCTCATCAAAGAATGGATATACTACCACATCAAGAAGTCAGTCGCCATTTCAGGAAGCCCTTTGAAGTTGAATTGAAATGGCAATAAGGCTGAGACACCTGGCAACAGGAAAGACCTTCACCTCCTTGTGCTGTGTTCGCTTCGGGACACCGCGTTGCTACTTATCAAAATTTGTTTGAAATCTAGTTTCCTCTGACCTAATGTCAAATTTGTATTTGAATGCAATCAAATCTGACTGATTCTGATTCAACTATGATTGGGGGTCTGTGGTGAATCGCTTGGCTTAGCTAGAGGTTTCAAAGTCGTAGCATTCTGCCTTGCCTAACATGATGCAGGTATTGGACAGACTTGGGACCTGGAAAGTTCACACCTTTGAAAAACAATGAGAACTCCACAAATACTCTGGACATCTTTTTATTGTCTCTTTCCTTCATTTCAGTTTTCACAATTTTCACAATGTTTATATTATTTTCATTATCCTTTGTTTCTTTATTTCACACGTAAATTGTCTTTCACATATTTAGTTTCCTTACACTTCCTTTTGTTATTTGTTATCGAATCATTTTAAATGTTTCCAGTTCGGATAACTTGTTGTAAATAATTTAGTTTCCATGTTTGAAGATTTAGAATTTAGAATTTTGTGTCAGCTTGTGACTGTTGGAATCTAATAGAGCCGAAATAGTGACCAATGGTGACTGATGGTGACAGATGGTGACAGATGGTGACAGATGGTGGTTTTACACTGTGTGCATCAGCTTATATATGCACAGCTTGGGGTAGCGTGTGTATCTTTGATTGGCTCAATGATATGCGCTGTAGTTGTGGGTGTTAGCCTATAAGAGAGAGGTGAAGAAAAAGAGGTGTTTGCTAATGAGACGTTGGTAGTCTTTCATTAGGCTTACAATATACGGTTTGAAATGGGTGTGACAAATCGTATGACAATACATACCCGCCTTTCGGTGTATTCGGTTGTTAAACGCGAATATGGGAGTGTGAAGATAATCACAAGAGTAAGTTGTTTGACGGAATTGCTAAAAGCGTAGCGAAGTAAGAGAAGTGTAATACAAAACTACGGTAAACTACATATAAAAAACCTGGTTGGTCCAGTAAACTCAGGAAAAAGGTAGAATACCTTGACTGCGTGTGCTTCAGTCAATACAGGGAAACCATGCCAAACTGGTCGTAATCAACCAATGTGACTGGGCAAAAACCCTGGGTGTGAAAGAGTATAGTAAATGACGGACATTTGTAGTAAATCATCATGAAAGTTACCCTAACAATAAATGCTAAATATTTTACCTTTTAACTAATAATATTTACTTGAACATGTATAATTATACAATAATAAGAAATATTGCAAAGGTACACGATTAAAAGTACAATAAAATACACAATATAAGTGAATTACAGGAGTACATTGTAAACATTATTATGATATTGTAAAAAGAGATGGACTGTATAGATGAATGCATAGCTATGTTACCAATTGAATAGGTAAATTCCTATCGACTGTCGGATTAGGTAATTTCTTGTCAAGTTTGTCCTTGCTTGTAGGCAGTTCAATGCGTGCTTGATGTAACAATTGTAGCTACAACTAAAGGAACTGGATGTATATCCAAGAGGAAATAAGTTCAAGAAAACTTAGGAAGGGGATTGGTAATACCAAATAAAGGGAAATATGGGAGTAAGAGTGGTTGGTTGTGGCTAGGAGTGGCCAATTCCATGCCTTACCAAAGTGAAGTAAAGACAGAATTGTTGAATGGTATACAATGTAAAAAAAATAGTTAAAAAAAATAAAAGGAAAAAAAAATGAAATGAACCCACATTTCTGTATGTAGAAATGCAAAGACACGAATTATCAATCCAATAGATACAAATAAGTGGACCAATAATAGTAGAATGTGTGATTAAATACAAGGTTAATAAAGCGCAAACTACAAAATAAATGACATGCACATGCGAGCAAGCGTGTAGATTAAGGCGGCTGCATATCCATGCGATTATATAAGTTCTTTGGAACTGTCAAACCAAAAGCCTTTAGTAGAGAAAGAAAGAAAGACAAACCATGTGGGCAGAAAATAACCCACAGATGCACTATAATTGTATTGTAAAGATATTATTGTATTTATTCTATTTCACTTATAAGATTTACAAAATTATATTTATTATGTAAGTGTATTGATTTATTATTATTATTATTATTAGTAATTTTTGTTTAAAAGGAACAAATTGTGTGACACGGGAGAAAGTGTTTGGGTGTCTTTGTAAACATGACGGCCTGACTGACCGGATGAGAGCATATTTCCGAGTCACGTGGGAGTTAGTGGTAAACAAATGTTATCACTGAGTTCCACTAGTTAAGAAAAGGAGGTTTCAAAAGGGATAACCGTTGTGATATGGTCAAAGGAAGTTTGTAACATTATGTGACATGAATGTTGCTGTTGAGTAGGAGGAATGAGGCTAAAGATTTAGTTAACTTAAAGATACTTAACATGGTAATATGGCACCAATGATTAATACACACAAAATTATAAAAGGCATCAAGAATAGTAATACATAGTTGTATACATTGAAGAGTAAACTACATAATACAGCATTGAAATATTAAAAGTATTTATATTACATAACACATGAATAATGCGCATGTGGGTACGCTTTGAGTGCATTTACTGTCATATCTTGCCAATAATATTGGTTAACTGACACAGAATTCACAGCAATATTATGTACAATATACCTGACTAATAGCTCCTTGCTTGCGTAACGTGAATGTTTGTACTAGACATAACATAAGTTGTTTTTACAAATGCACAGGTAGCATATTATAATGTCACAGTATAGAAAGAATACAAGTACAAGACTTTGTATTAGGCAAATAAATAAGAGTAAAATGACGTCACGGTTTTTATCAATTGTAACAAACTTTGGTACATGTACCTTCCCCGAGTGAAAAGGAACCATTTTTACACTCTTAGAAGTTTACAACCATTATTTTGCTCAACTGAAAAGAAAAAAGGAATGAAGGGATTAATTCCAGATTTGTCATGAGATGAAAATGTTAATGGAGTGGGTAGTGTGAGCAATCTTCCCTCCATAACAATTAAATTAGGCTATGTGCCTCTTACACTAATAAGTGCGCTAACTTGATCTTTGGCTTCAAAGATGCGATTTTCAAGCAGAGCGGATCTATCTTGAACCTTGTAAGACGCTGCTGTCTTAGCATAAATACCTGTATTACCATAGCGGTTGTATGGGATTACATACATAAAATAACCTTTTAACACTTGTAAGTACTAGTGACCCTAGTACTGTAAACACTGTAGTATGTACTACTAATACGACTTGTCAGTTACTTGACAACAATCCGTTGATCTGGATTAATTACTTTACACATGACGTACTTGTCATTCTGAAAACCTATTACTGACCTGTAATATGAAATACACAAGGTAGTGCAATACCTTTAAAACTTTTTACCACCAGGTACTAATTGATACCTGTAAGAACATGTAATTACTTTTACATTTACAATTTTGACCGAATTAAATTCTGGTTGTGTGATGTCTGTACCACTGAGTGAATCTACTGAAATGAGTATACATGCTGTATACGACGAGCCGTCACCAATTACAATATTTTACTTGAACACTATACCAACACTGGTATATATTTTACACATGACGCTATGGTCATAACCTTCTGTAAGTGAAACAACACTGTAATATTGACATCTGTATTTGACTGTAAGCGTGATCGACGTTTACCAAGTTGGACTGAGGAGCCAGCTTTAGTGCTAACAATTGTAATAGTTGTTTTATTTAAACCCTACTTCAGTCGATCTGTGCTTTATTGAGTAGGCATTGTAACTTTTAAGAATTACAAAACAGTTCATGTGTGTTATTATTTCAGTTACTTGATGCCTTTTACCTTTAAATTGTAACACATACACACTTTTTACAACAGCAATTTACCAACAATGACTAGTACATATGCCATAGCGTTTTAACTATTTTTAAGTTCTCATATGGTCATTGCACTGAAATGTTCTGGTTTTTGCGTTAAAGTGGTTGTTATTACGGTTTGTAATTGAACACTTGTAGTTCAGTTTTTGTAAATCCTGGCAGATATGGCGTTTTGCGTACCTTAGGTAATACTGCCATTCGCTGAGGACTTGGTGGTGTTTGTGGTAAAGGAGCGCTAGCTGTGGTGCGTATGGAACTGGGTGGAATCGGTTGCATAATGGTGGGTGCGATACTAGAACTTGGTGCAGCTGGTGGGTAGTGGTAGGTTATGAGAGCTGTAGCTTCATCCAATGAAGTGTTGGGTTCATACCTTGGTTCAGAAGAAACAGGTGCGCTTGGTTTGGGTATATTGGATGTGGTTACTGGTATGTGTAGGACAGGTGATGTCAAGAGAGAATCTTGCTCGAATAGAATAAGAGCACACATTCTTCTCGAGACATGTTTACCTAGTTCTACGGCAATCCATCGATATACATAGAAGTAAGTTTTGAGTACTATTTGTTCTTGTCC
Source organism: Sabellastarte sp. h YS-2021 (assembly GCA_964017235.1). Classification (NCBI taxonomy): domain Eukaryota; kingdom Metazoa; phylum Annelida; class Polychaeta; order Sabellida; family Sabellidae; genus Sabellastarte; species Sabellastarte sp. h YS-2021. The sequence continues at coordinate 66,313,854 of OZ024938.1, forward strand.
CTGGTATAGGATTGGTGGTTTGTCATAGATCATAGTGACTTTGTAATATAAGCACGGTATTACTGTGGTAATTTGTAAATCTAATAAGGAACCTGGGTCTAAGCTCGGGTTGGGGATTATGTGTATTGGAAATTTCTGCAAGTAAAAGAAAAACATGTGTGGTATAGAAGGAAAATGAACCAAAACTCTTCTATACTTGGGATTGTGGTGTGTGTGTTGACACATACATAGATACCATTGAACTTTATTCCACTTGTCATTGATTGAACAGATGCTGATCAAACGAGCAAGTGCCCATAAGACAACGAAACAAATCAATGCGGTAGTGAGAAGATGGTGATTCTCTTCTAGTATTTTAAGTACATCTAAGTTAGAGGAATCTGCATTAGTGTTTGTTGGATCTGAAGTGGGAAGTGCTTGCACTATTGGTGATCTAGGTAACAAAGCTGGGGCAGTTAGTATATGAAGTTTGCAAGTTAAGTATACTATCGCAATAGTAATTAATCCTAACCATACAAATTGGGTGGCATGTATTATCTTGGTAGTAATACCTTGATAAAAACTGGTACTTTCTGATTGTTTAAAGATTGGATGACTGTGAAGTATATGGTCAACTTCTGTCTTAAAGTTAACCCTATCTTCTTTAAGATTTCTCATCACCTTATGTAATTGCAGCTGTGAGTTCTGTGTTCCAACTAATTCTTAGAGTATTCATGTTCATACATCCTTAACTTAGGTAAATAAGTGGTATCTTCTTTTTGCAAGAGCTTATGTCCTAGGAGTTTGGAAAATGAAGTATTTGATCTAAGATACTTAGCAACCATTACGTTAACCGGATAAGTCACTGTAGATGATGTGTTTGCGTGCCTGCAAGAATCAAATAGTGGCTGTATTTCCTTAGTTCCCACTACTATAGAGCAATCACATTTAAGTTGTAATAAGCAGTAGAAACAACCTTGTTTTGTGGTGTAGTCATTTGCGCAACTAACTTGATATTCTGATACATTAGTTAGTATATAACTAGCATGATCAAATCGGTATACATTGGGAGTTAGTGGTTTAGTGATAACCACGTAATCACATACTTTCGGTATTTGAGAAACTTGATTGGTCATTATCGCGTGTTCACACGTGATTTGGCTGGTGTGTATCAAGGTGGGTGTGTAGTAGCATGTATATCTGTCTTTCCTGGTACAATACAACTGTAAATCCTGAGGATCCACATAAAAGTAATATTGTTGATCTAAAGAGGTGGCGATCATTCTGTGATGCTGGGTTAACTGAGCCATTTGTTGTGATTTATAGGCTAATGGGTAAGGGTGCTGTTTAATGTGGTAAACTTGAAATCTGTAGTTATTGAGAGCTATTGGTATAAATACAGCTATAAAAACGTCATTGTCTTTTAATTTGACATAGAACTCAGTGTGTTGATAGAAGTCTTGAGGAGTTCTTATAGGAGTATTGTAAAGTGGGTAATGTTGAGCTAAGGCTTCATGAATTTGTCGTAAAGCTAGCTTAACTTCTGGAACTGGTATTAATCCCGGTGTAAGTGGTCCATACACAAGGTTCTTAGTTGCTTGTAACAAATCATTAACCTGGATGTCAATGCTATGATAGAGTGATTGAAATTGGGATAATGCTTTGATGTATTTGAATAATATTTCAAAATAACCCTTCATTAAGTTTTCCTGGTGTCCCAATGTCAATAGAACTTCCGAATGCACAGAATTGATCATTTGTGTTGTTTGCTTGAACTGTCTACTAACAGTTTGTGACAACTGTAATGTATGTTTGTAAGCTTTGTCTGCAAGTTTAGTCACTGCGTCTTGACGACTGGAGATTTGGTCAATGGTGTCATGCATTTGGTCTATGTCAGTCTGTCGGGCTATTCCAAATAAACTACTTAAAGGCTGGCTTATGTCAATAAAGGCCCTGCGTGAGCGCGTGTTGTAACGCATGAGGCGCATGATAGATTCGATCATAGCCTTATGTCTCGCTTCATAGTCTGCATGGAGTTGCTCGTACGCTGCATAAGGTAAAAAGGAAAAGGTTTGAACTTTGAGATTGAACTTGTGTCTTTTGGGCAACATCTGTATCCAGGGGCTGGTTATTAGGAGATTCTGCATTAGTCACTTTCTGGGCTAACATGTCTGGTATTTCTAGACGAAATCTAGGCACGTCATCTGGATCCAAGTTTTCAAGCGTAATAGCCTGGGTTTCTCGGTCTAAATGTCTGACATGTGCTGGTTTCACCAGATCTAAATGGAACTCCGTTTTCTCCTGCGATAGTAGCAGATATTTTAGCAGCGTGGCTTCCTATAAACTCTCTTATGTAATACGGTCCTAACCATTTTTTGTAAGTGCTTTACTTGTCCCTTGTATGTAAGCTATAGCTTTGAGGTAGACTGGTTGCAGTAAACTGTATTGTACTGGCTTTGACTGTTTATTATACCTGTCAGCTATTTGTTGACTGTACACTTTGTGAGTCTCTTTTAGTGTCTCGAGAGCTGTATCTCTTGCCTTGATGATATGTACTATTACCTCCTGTAAGTTTTGTGGTACTGTGAGTTCGTTTTGGATCTCAAAAGTAGCCTGGAAATGGTCTACATACTCTCTGCCATACATTAAGAAATGTGGTGTAAAATTAGTTGCAAGGTTTGTGATCGTGTTGTTGGCGTGCATTATGGACGGTAACAATCTAGGCCAACTTGCAGGGTTCTCTGTGCATAATTTACCTAACTGTCCGGATACAGTTCTGATCATTGTTTCAACTCTACCATTACTATGGTGAATGTACGAATGTCGATACTGCAATTCGCATCCTAACATTTTAGCTACTGTTTTCATCGTTTCAGATGTAAAGTACGATGCCCTGTCCAATTGTAACACCCTCGGTTTCCCATGGCGCAAAATTATGTTGTCGTAAAAAGCCTGCATAATCGTGTTGGTTGTACAATCAACTAGTGGACATAATTCCATATACCTACTTACATGCTCGACGGCTACTAGTATATATTTATAGTTAGTTCCTTGAGCTGTTATAGGTCCTTTGAGATCTATGCTCCACGTACTCATCATTTCTGGTAACTCTGTGGGAGTAATGTACTGTCTGTCAGTGTGTCTTGGGTTTTTGTATTGTTGACAATCTGGGCATTGTGAAACGTACATGTCAATACTTTTCCTCATTTTTGGAAAATAGTACTTATCTCTTAGCATGTGGAACATTTTCAGTGTCGAATAATGTCCTGCCTTGTGATGTAACTGTAGAATTGTATCAACATATTGTTTTGGTAATGCAATACAGTACTGTAATCTGGTGTTGTTTTTGGCATATTGTGTGACTGATACTCTATATAAAAGTCCCTGTCTAATTTCATAGAACTCAGCTTCTATTAGAATAAATCTGGCTTTTTGTGGGTTTTCTGGTTATATGCCTGTTGTAAGAAACTTGTATATTGGCTCAAAGTAAGTATCTTGCTTTTGATGTTGCATTAACAATGCCTTTGGTGTCTGTGTATCATTAACCCAATTGTCTGCATAGGTACGCTGTAACTGTGTTTGTTTAGTGGCCGTTGATGGGTTTTTCCCTTCAATAGCACCTTCACTTTCGGTTTGAAGTTTTTGCCTACTCTCCTCTGCTTCAGTTAATGAGCTCTGTCATGCAAGTGTGTAACTGTTTTTCTCTGCTTGTGGTATTGGCTTGTGTGTTTGAAAGAATTCATTTTCCTCAGTCTCCATATTCACTGTAAACTCTGGATTGTCAGTTTGCCAATATCCAGTGTCTATTTGTGTACTGTGAATTATGTGTGGTAACTGTAACTTGTTGATGTTTGGTTTTTTATCAATGGGTTTTTGCTTGGTTTCTGTTGGGAAACTCATACTATCAACGTACTCTTCTAGCTTCTGTAGGTTTAATTCACTGAATTTCATGGTTTGAGCTCTTGATAAGTAATCGGCTACTGCATTTTTCTTTCCCGGTTTGAATTGTATTTCTAGGTCATACCTTTCAAATACAGTCATCATTCTACTTGTTTGTGAATCAGAGTAAGCATTCTTGAACAAATGTACTATGGGTCTATGGTCAGTTCTGAGTATAACCTTATTGTATGCTATGTACTTATGAAAGTATTTCAGTGCCATAACACATCCTAAAAGCTCTTGGAAGGTTATTGATTGTCTCTGTTCCCTTTCATTAAATCTAAATGACGCAAAATGTATTGGTTGTAATTTATTTTGGTCATCCATTTGTAGCAAAACTGCGCCTGTACCTTGGTTAGAACTATCTGTTTCTATAACAAAATCCTTTTTGTAATCTGGCAGTTGCACTGCTTCAGCTGATTTAATGGCCTCATTTAGTTGTGTATAAGCTTGTTCACACTTATCCGACCACTCAAATTTCACTTCTTTTCTCAGTAACCTATACAGTGGCCTTGCAATTAAACTAAAAGAAGGTACTGATCTCTTGAGAAAATTGATGAAACCTAGATATTGTTTGAGCTCTTTTTGCTTGTTGGTTGCTTGTATTTATCTAGTGCAGTAAGTTTCTCTGGGTCTATGCTCAAGCCTTTCTCACTGATTTTATAGCCTAAGAATGGGATTTCGCTCACGCAAAACTCTGACTTCTGGGCGTTTAGTTTTAGCTTGTGCTCCCTAAACCTTTGAAAAACCTGCTCTAGATTCTGTAGGTGTTCTTCCTGAGTATCTGTCAAAATCAAAATATCGTCGATGTAGCTGTACACGTTCCTCCACAATAAACCTTTCAAAACTTTTGTTAGCATTCTACACAAGGACTGAGCTGAATTCTTATGTCCCATAGGGCATCGCTTAAGTTGCCAAATTTCATCCCTACTTCTAAATGTCACAAATTTTCTATCTTCAGGTACTACTTCTATCTGATAGAATGACTGTTTCATGTCCAGACTAGTTATGTATTTTGGACTTTTGGGTAATGCGTTTATGACGTCATGGAGCGAAATTGGGGTCAAGTGATCCTTTGTCACGCAAGCGTTACTGGCACGGAGGTCCAAAACAAACCTCGGGTTGGAACTGCCCTTACGTTTTACTAATATGACTGGACTAAGGTATTCTGACTCACTAGGTTCGATAATACCTGCTTCATACATTTCTGCAATTTTTTCATCAAGTTTTTCTTGTTGGACTGGGTTGTACCTGTATTGAATGGGTTTCCAAGGTTTTGTGTCTGGGTGTATATGCATACGGTGTTGGTATGACGTACATGCTGGTAGTGGTTCTCCCTCATGATAAAATACATCATCATATTCCCTTAACAGTTGTGTCACATGTTGCTTATATTTGCTATCTAGTATGCAACCTTTTAACTCATGTTGGATGGGTGGGAACTCTGTTTTACCACTAAAGACGGGGACTGAATTTTTATACCACTTTTTGTTTTGTTTACACTGCCTATATGTGTCTGCAGTTGAGCTCATGTCGTTATCTTCTGTTGTTAAGATAGTTTCTGAAGAGTCTGTGTTTTGTGTCATGTGTTTTGTCTTGTGTTTGTTTTTACGACTGTTTTTGCCTGTATTATGTTTAGTTTGTACCCGCCTTTCAGAAACTTTTACCTCCTGTCCTTCTGCGGTTTCAAACTGCCCTAAACAATGCCCTTGAGAAAATTGTTTTGACTCTTTCGGCATTTCTATAATATCATCCTCATCAATAGCCAACACATGACCTATTATGAGATTTTTTGGCATATGTACTGTCGTTTCTGACACATTTGACAATAACACTGGGAATGTCTTTTGTTTGACTTCGGCTTTCACCAATGTCCTTCCCGGTAACACTGATTTAGTGAACCTATTCAAAGTATCACCACACACTAATACATTCTGCAAGCTATGAAATTGTCCTTTTATCTGTCCGGTTACAATTCTTTCAGACATAGGTAGTATTTGAACTTTTTCCCCTAGCCTTATAGTACTGTTAAACGTAACATACATACTATTTTTATCATAACCAACACAGACTTCAGCTTGTCTCATAAATGGTGTGCCTAAAATCATGTCACTCTGTAAATCTTCGACTATGAAGAATGTTATAGTGAATAACCTTGTCAAAACTGTCATTTGAATTGGTACCTCGTACTTCAATTCAACTGGTTTGTTACTACACGCTGTAGTTGCTGACTGACTAACTTTGCTTGCCACACGCACATTTTTTTTAAGATAGGGATACCTTTGTAACACTCTAGGGCTCACTACGTTAACTGTGGCTCCCGTATCTAACAAAGCTTTACAGTGTTTACCTTTGATTTCTACTGGAATTTCGCTGTTTTGAATAGTATCGTGGCTTGGTTCTATTTGCCCGTATTTCTTTTCCCAAACCTTTCTGGTTTTTTCTCTAAACACAGAATTATGGTTGACATTTGTAGTAGTTTTTTGATATTTCGTTTGCGAAACTCCTTGTTTAAGTTGTAGGTCTTCATCAACATTTTCATTCGAATTACCGACCTCATTGTTAAAACTGTCTACTACAAATTGATTTCTTTTTGGTCGATTTTTACTCTTTTTGCTTTTGTTTAAAATTTTGGTTTTATTTTCGAATATGCCGGCCTCATTGGAAACTGGTTCCCTAGCACGTCTGCTAAACCTTCCGGAAAGGCCTACTGAAAATCCTGTATAGGCTTTTCATTAGGTGCTTTGTTTCTAAAGGTGTTGGGTTCACCTTTATTGTCACTAATGTGACTGGCTTTGCTTCTGTCAGTAGAGCTTTGTTTTTGTCCCTTAAATGCATCTGGGACCTGATTACACTGTACTGTGTAATGTTCCATGCTACCACACCACATACATACAATACCATTTACATTGGATACTGTTTGATTTACTGGTTCTGACTGTTTTTCCTTTTTTCCACTTTCATGTTTCAATCTTAACCGACAATTACTTCTAGTATGACCTGTTTTGTTACAATAAAAACATCTGACAACATTACTTTTGTCCCCACTGCTATTAATGTTTGTTGCACTCACCCTTTGGTTTCTTTCTTGGGTTGTTTGCTGTTGTTGTTGCTGGTCTTTTTCTTTTAAAAGTTCACACACTTCTTGTAGTTGCGCCGACAGTTCGTTATACGACATTCTTGCTTGGTCTGGCGTACCCATGTCGTTCGTCACTACTTCTGCACTTTCTAAGAGTGTGGCAATTTTCAACGCTTCTGCGAAGGTTGATGGACCTCTGCTCAGCACTGTTCGTTTGTATGTTGGTAACAAACCCCTGACAAATGTTTGTAACATCGTTAGATCTGACTTCCCAAATTTGTTGGCTAGCTTCTCTACCCGTAAGGCGTAGGTGTGTACTGTCTCGATATGCGTTTGCTTCAGAGAGTCATAGGAAATCTCTCTTTCCCAGTCTATACCTGAGGTGTAGAACTCGGCTTTGAAACTCTCAAAAATGCTCTCGCACGAACTTCCCTCTGGATTTGGAAAAGTTTGTCTAAACCATCGCTTTGCCCTTTCCTTCAAGCACATAATAAATAAGTTTTTCGTCTGGGCATTGGTTAGGTGATAAAGACGCGCGTACTCGCAGAAATCCGTCAGGAACTCTGCGGCATCTTCCCCTTGTGTGCCTGTAAACGGTGATATCTTATACGGTACCATTCCGGCTGGAATTGGCAAATGCATTGGACTTGGTGTTGGTGGCACTACTGGAACGTTTGGTGGTGGCGCTGGTGGCATGCCCACTTCAGCTGGTGGAGGCGGTGGAGGGTGGCCATCTACTGGTGCTTCTCCTTCCTCCGCGTCATCAGCTAGAACTACTGCTGGTGGTGCTTCAGTCATGTTTGGTTGTACTAACAGCGGTGTAACTTCTTCTTCTGAAGACTGGCTGTCTTCCTGGACTTCTTCTTCTGAAGACTGGCTGTCTTCCTGGACTTCTTCTTCTGAAGACTGGCTGTCTTCTTGGACTTCTTCTTCTGAAGACTGGCTGTCTTCCTGGACTTCTTCCTCTTGTGCGTTTTTATTATTATCTTTTATTAATTTCGCCTTGGCTCTTGTTAACATCAGATCTTCTTCTTCTTGTTCTCATTGATTTTCCTGTGTGACTCTCCCGTCAGTTCTAATTTTGTCTAAGTCTCATACCCTGCATCTCCTTACCATGCTGTGTTCGCTTCGGGACACCGCGTTGCTACTTATCAAAATTTGTTTGAAATCTAGTTTCCTCTGACCTAATGTCAAATTTGTATTTGAATGCAATCAAATCTGACCGATTCTGATTCAACTATGATTGGGGGTCTGTGGTGAATCGCTTGGCTTAGCTAGAGGTTTCAAAGTCGTAGCATTCTGCCTTGCCTAACATGATGCAGGTATTGGACAGACTTGGGACCTGGAAAGTTCACACCTTAGAAAAACAATGAGAACTCCACAAATACTCTGGACATCTTTTTATTGTCTCTTTCCTTCATTTCAGTTTTCACAATTTTCACAATGTTTATATTATTTTCATTATCCTTTGTTTCTTTATTTCACACGTAAATTGTCTTTCACATATTTAGTTTCCTTACACTTCCTTTTGTTATTTGTTATCGAATCATTTTAAATGTTTCCAGTTCGGATAACTTGTTGTAAATAATTTAGTTTCCATGTTTGAAGATTTAGAATTTAGAATTTTGTGTCAGCTTGTGACTGTTGGAATCTAATAGAGCCGAAATAGTGACCAATGGTGACTGATGGTGACAGATGGTGACAGATGGTGGTTTTACACTGTGTGCATCAGCTTATATTTGCACAGCTTGGGGTAGCGTGTGTATCTTTGATTGGCTCAATGATATGCGCTGTAGTTGTGGGTGTTAGCCTATAAGAGAGAGGTGAAGAAAAAGAGGTGTTTGCTAATGAGACGTTGGTAGTCTTTCATTAGGCTTACAATATACGGTTTGAAATGGGTGTGACAAATCGTATGACAATACACTTGCAATATCACTGGCTGATTGGCCAAACCACCATTTGTAAATATGTCTCCCAGCTCTGTTGAGCCATCTTTGCTGAATTCCAGGATGATTATGTGTGTTGCCCTACTGACCCTGAAGACTGAAAATGGTGGAGGAGAACTTCAGAACCAGATGGAATGTCCCACACACTCTTGGGACACAAGACGGGAAGCATATTTTCATGAAGAAGTCAAAGATGTCTTTTTTCCCCTGGTTAATGCAGAATACAGATTCCTGTAGACAGATTGTGGGTCAAGTGGATCTTTATCCGATGCACAGATTTTCAACAGAGTTGATTTCAGAGAGAAGATCGAGGATGGTACCTTGGGACTTCCGCCACCTGAACCATATATTTAATATGAAGGTCAAAATATTTTCTGCCAGGATTATTTGTAGCAGGGGTATGACTTCAAAATTAACAGAAAGTTCAATAGGGGTATATTGCTTTGTGTTTATATACCAGTTGTTATTTCTATAATCAAAGGGAGTCACAGTGGCAGAGTGGTAACACTCTCACCTCCCACCTCTGAGACGGGCGTTCGGTTCCTGGCCAGGCCTCAAGTGGGAAAGTGCTTGCCGTTGCTTGGGAGTTTACAGTACAGAACCTTGACCAACTGTATGTACTGGTTTCCTCTGCCCTTCCAACTACCCGTCATAATATGACCTTTACAGTGTTGAAAGTGACGTAAAACACCAAATAAATAAAATAAATTCTATAATTCAAATCTTGGGTAGAAGAGACTGTCGAGGAATCTGTTCAACTAAACTACATAGGTTTTGTGAAAGATTCCTGAAATACTTTAGATTCTAAATTCTGTATAGTATAAAGGAATGACAACTGAAATTTTAGTTTATTTAATTTTAAGGATAGTTGTATGTGCCTCACTGGCGGATCCAAAGGGGAAGGGGGGGTTCAGGGGGAAATGCAACATATTTTTACCAAAAATAAATTTTTTCCCGGGGGGCATGCCCCCCCGACACCCTTAGTTATGGTATGTCTGATGTGAACCCCCACCTTACTCTGATGTGAACCCCCCCACATCCTCACCCCCACCCCCACCCCCTTACTTAAAAGCTGGATCAGCCCCTGTGTCGAGCATTATGTTCTGTTGGTGATTATTCTACTGTTATTGTTATTTCTACTGTTATTGTGCTTAACCAATTTCAGTCATCATAGGGTGATTGTAACCCCACCCCATGTTTTAAACATGTTTAATAAGTTTATGAATAAGCCTTTTCTCGCAAGTACTCAGTTTTTGCGACCGTCTGTTGTGACCTATGTTTCTGGTATGATTAATTAAATTTACAGATTGTGATGACTGACTGTTGTTTGACATTACTAATGTTAAAAAAGCTTTCGGATTTGTCCAATCAGAAAAAAGTGTGCAAATATACAAGAGGGATTGTAAAATTGGTGTCAAGGGTTATTTTCTTGAACTGTGGTAGTCACGAAAATGTCAGTGGAATTATATATTTAGATTGGTAAAATCCCTTTTAGTCACGATAGCCCACAGCAAGGCACCACCTTCAAGCTTGGTTAGGTCTTACAAATAACACATTAATGTGTAACAAGAGTATTTTTGACATTAAACTGCATAAGAAATACGGGAATGTATTCTGGGAGAGAAGTTTTGAAACCCTGTGTCTCCTGTGTGTGCAGTTTATAGACCAAAAGGGAGACACATGGAAAGCCAATAGCTAATGAATGAAAAGGTCAAAGTTATTACAACACCTCTTGATAGATTTTATAAAAGCATTGAATAGAATATTGACTCAAGTGAGAAGAGAGGGTTTCCATAAATTAATTTCTTGCCACATAGATGTCAGTTCGCTCTCAAACCAAATTGTAATATCAACACGTATATCAGTTCTATTAATACCTGGGCTTTCGGGGATTCCCCTTTAGCTCAGCTGGTTAAAGAGCTAGACTTGTGTTTATTTCTGTGTGTAATCAGAAGGCTGCAAGTTCGAGACGCAGTAGAACCAATCAATAATTTCTCCCTTCCCGCTACACAAATATAAATAGTGTGTCATTGTATTGCAAAATATTTTGTGCTTATTCATTGTTTACATAATATGTCAACAACAGTTAGTTTGAAAGATCATGCCAGTGTTTCAACATCGGGAAAACAATCCCTCTTTCTATGAACTGAATTGAAAAAGAAAAATCAATACTGCAAGTAACCCTGCTTTCATTCCATAGATGAGTGTTTTTGTCCAATGTTTTATCAGGTTTTATTACAAAGAAGTATGTGTAAAATCATCTCTGCCAGGGCATTGTTATGTGATAGTCTCAAAATTAAATTGGGTCTAAGTTGGACCTAGACCGATATTACCATTTTTTCATGAAGTTCTGACCAGTAGTAATCCTGCTGTATATGTAATCCTACTGACAAGCAAACAGACATACAGAGAAAACGACAAATAAATGGTCATGAATTTAAGATTTCCTTGGTGGATGTACTAACACAAGAGTTTGCAACACTTTATAAAACACAATATTTTCTACATAAAACTTGACAGCTTTGACACTTTTTATTGCATTCAGGGGGATCATGACATACTTGGTCATGTGATTTTTTGCTAATGTTGAACAGTAAGATTATAAAAATATCTGATGTAGCATTCAGACTGGTGTAAGGTCTATATTTTGTTATCAAGTTCTGAGAATGGCCAATGGGTTCTCATCTAAATGGTTGTGGATTTGTATCCAGGTCATTGTAACATCTGATATTGTCACACTGATGTTGCTTGGCAGTTGAAATACTTAGTTTTTATTCTCGTCTAAACAGGAATAAAAATTTAGCTAAAATCTCTATAAAATTTGACACAATCCTGGGAATTGTGGCTTTTCATAAATTCGGTTGTGTTATCGGAAAAAAATATGTTAGCATTAGTATTCAAATAGTAGGCAGTACTAGATCAGATCTGTGAATTTTATGTAGCAACTTCTACAAGTTAAATGCTTTAATTTGCATTGTTGTGTATTCATTAAGTACCTAATATGAGCAATACTTGCTTATTTTTTTTACAAATTGATCCACAACAGTTAAAACAGACATAACAGCATTTATGACCCGAGGTAGTTAAGATTTCATTTCTGTTCAACTGTTTACCGCTGGATATGTATTCATAGAGATATTATTTACCAAGCTAATTGTCTGCAATTTTTGCAACCTCACCAAATAATCCAGGATTGCATTTGCTATCAATGCTTTGGAAACAAGCCACCAACTTCTCCAATCATTAGCTGTAGCCTGATAGTTTTTTTGCCTAGGTGTCTGCATACCTGCCTGCATTGGCTCTGTGGATTCTATCGATTTTGTATACCTAACTATAATCTCCAATCTCCTCTTTCTTCATTCTGTACAGAAACACTGTGTGGCTGACCTTTAATCCACTCCATGAAAAGTCGACAGTGTAATCTAATAACAAAATCATGTAATAAAACATCTCCCATTTGTAATTTTTTTCCTCTTTTATGGTGTCCTAAATGCCAGCCACGGGCTGTGTAACCCAAAACTGATCGTAAGCCACAATCTCTTTGTTAGTTCCTTACAGGACATATTCGTGGGGCCATCAGATTAATTTTTAACATGTCATGTTTAGTTGGTTAATGTGTGACCTTGTTCCTATATTCAAGGTCTAATGTGGTCCTGTATACTTTCAGCGATCTGTACTTGATTGGTAATTGTTCCTAGAGCTAAATAAATTGATATAACTAACCCAGTTTATCAAGATACTAAGTTGATTAATCGAGATTAATAAAACAAGATTAATAATTTTCATGCTGGCACTTCTACTCTTCCATAGTTTTCAGGAAAACTATTGCTATTTATTTATATTGATGAATCATCAGGGATGGCATCTTGTAATTTTGAGAGTTTCCTCTATTGATTTTTTGCCCTCATTATAAATGGGAAACATAAGATTAGTCATATTACTCTGCTAACTTTTGGATAACGTGTGAGAGGTTTGGTCGAGGCTTAAGTGGCAGGTATTTTGTGTGTTGTACATATATTATACTTTTGAACTTTTACACTTTTGTATTGTTTTCAAAGTTATTTTCGTACTGTGAATATAAAACATTTTTTCACCTCGAATATTCAGCAAGCACTTCATAATTTTCATCTGCAGGTAAGATAAATAGATATGTTACATCAGCTGAGTAATCTACATAGATAGATTGAAACTACTTGATTTCTACTATTTTTCTTAAAATTGAAAACAAAACCTTTATTTGGGTATTGTGGATGTAACTTAATGCCAAGTATAAAAATCAGTTGAAAGTTTGCTGTGCTTTTTAAAGGGGATAACACTGTTAATTAAAATCAGTATCTAATCTTGGTTCAAAACTTCGAAAATGTACTCAGAAAATCCTAAAACTGTAGTTTTATTAGCTACCTTATATGGTTTTGTATGCTACAAAAATGCATGAGAGTTGTAGATGACAACCAAGTGTAGATTGCAATTAAAACAAAAGCAGGTGATAGACCATACTTTACTTCTTGGCTTAGAAATTCTGCATACCTTGAAGACAAAAAAATTATATGTGCACCTGTGATATATACATACATGTGGTTTAGTTTCACAAAATCATGTTTTTACGTAAATAATATTTAATGTATTTTATCAACAAAAATACGTTTACAGTCTTTATAAGAGTTGTTAGCCTTTTTACTATATAGGATATCACTTGAAATTTTCAGTATTTTTGAATACAATTCATCTTTTTACATATGTATGTGCTGAAATTGTAAAATACCATTTTTTTGGATATTATAATCTGTGTGCTCCTGTTATCCCAGACAACAACAGAACACAACAAAAAACAGTAACAAGGACAAAGAGTTATGACCTACTAGTTTCTAGTAAAACTTTTTTCTTTGACAAAGTACTACTTTTGCTACTGTAAGGTACTTATTGTATAGAAACGTCCACCTTTTAAAAAGTTCTCTTTAAAATACAATTTGCAAGGTGGGTATTCCAAGTCTCCAACTTTATACGTAATGCACTTCAAAAATATCTTACTTGCATACACTAATTTGGTCCGAGCTATAGTTTCAGTTTCATTTTCGATAAAACTGCATGTCTGAGAAATCGAAATAGAAAACAGGCCTAATTGCGAAACACAAAAAGAAACTTTACTGGTTACCAGGAATCAGATAAACAAAAGCACCCCAAGTGAGGGCAAAAATTTAGAGTTTGGTTTGAAACCTGATATTAGTTCTCCACAAAGCATTTGTTCAAGTAAAACTGACATTATTGACACAAGAAAATTCAATACCTCTGTCATATGACTCAACTTTTGCAATTTTGCCTGGCCATTCCTGAGTTAGATTTATTAGACATTATTAAACACTAAGAATGCATATAGGAAAAAATTCCACCCACTTGCTTATTTAAATTCCCCTGGGTCGGTTACAAAAAGATTCAGAGCTGACTTAGACTTTAAGTTAAGATTTTTGTCTTAAAATGACACTAAGTCTGTGGTCTTAGACTTAGAGGCTTTCACGAAGCTACGAAGTCTAGGCTTAGGCTAAGTCTAGCCCATGGGCTTAACTTTTGTTAAATGGCCTTTTAACCTCCCTAAATTAGTCTTTAGACATATTAATGTGGTTAAAAGGTTTTTCATTGAAAACCAGCACTTTTTGAAAGATAAAACGATTAAAATAAGTGATATATGTCACCACTAAAATATTTTGACTAAAGCATCACACACATGGCATAGAAAACCACTTTGTTTACATGAGTAGAGTAAGTAAGTAGGTAAGTCATCCTTCGTGAAATCCATTTAAGTCAAAGGTGAAGACTAAATGCTCAGATTTAAGTCTGTAAGTAGCCTTTCTTTTTCAGTCATGAAGCAGTGTGTAGAGATTTTCCCTTTACCCTCTGTGGCAAAAGGTATTATAGGCAGAGTTCTCAAACTTGCAGGAAATGTTCATCAATATTATTTTATTTCGGGGTTTTTGTTGCTTTTAACACTGTACAGGTCCAGTTGCCAGAGATCAAGCTATAAAAGTGATGGTTGAAAGATGCCACTGAGGTGGAGGAATGTGAGGTTGAGGAGGCTAAACCAGAATCCACTAATTCGGATACAGTTGCAAAGACAGAGAAAACACAGTTGAGGAATATTTATTTACATGTTAGTAGTAAAATAATTGTAAAATAAGTAAATTTTTAAAATGAAAGTATTGAAATTTTAAAAAACCACCATACACAATACATACACTAGCAAAAGCAACAATGTTACACAGGAAGTCGAGTCAGTCGAAATTGTCATAAAGAGGGGTGTAAATGCAAGACGGGGGGGGATCTTAGCCCAGCCCGACCCTAAATATTCTGAAGCCCACATCTATCCAGCAGGAGACCTCCCTTAGGCGGGACAACTAAGGGGTCAAGGCTACAGAAGGTAAAGATTTGAATGCAATCCACTACCCAAAGTTACCAAGCTAAGGGTAAAGCTCAGGAAAGGTAAACCACATCTGAGGAAGTTATGGTATCCACCAATCGAAATGAGTGTCATAATAGAGAGGGGGAACATCAGGGTCAGCCTGAGTCCGCCTGAACATCTGTCCCTAGGTATTCTGAAGCCCACATCTATCCATAAGAGGAGACCTCCCTTAGGCGAGACAACTAAGGGGTCAAAGCAACAGAAGGTAAGAATTTGAATGCAATCCACTACCCAGAGGTACCAAACTCAGGGTAAAGCTCAGGAAAGGTAAACCACATCTGAGAGGTGTGACCTTAAGGTCAAAAGTCATGGTTGAGAGGGGGAACATCAGGGTCGGCCTGAGTCCGCCTAGGGTCATGTTAAGCAAAGGTCAAGTGTCAATTCCTTGAAAGCTTCTGACCAAAGTATGGAACCTTGTGTCTAGACACAGTTTATCAATCCCCCATGTGTCAAGTAGGTGGTATAAGGGGAGGAGGTGGGAAAAAATAGCTTTGTTTCAATTTGCTATGTTTACCCATAGGTAGCTAATTCAATTGTGTGGTTTCCCTCCAAAACCAAAAAGGTCACGAGTGGCTGTGTGAATGGTTATATTGTATAGGTGATAATTATGTCAGGTCAGTGTTTGAGGGGTTATACCTAAAGTTTTAAGGTGGCAACTGCCCCACCAGGCTCCTACATAGCCGTGCTATGCACAGTTGCCAGAGATCAAGCTATAAAAGTGATGGTTGAAAGATGCCACTGAGGTGGAGGAATGTGAGGTTGAGGAGGCTAAACCAGAATCCACTAATTCGGATACAGTTGCAAAGACAGAGAAAACACAGTTGAGGAATATTTATTTACATGTTAGTAGTAAAATAATTGTAAAATAAGTAAATTTTTAAAATGAAAGTATTGAAATTTTAAAAAACCACCAAACCCAATCAAAAAAGGGGGGAGATATGACGGGCAAAAGTAAGAGGAACAACTGAGGAGGAGAGAGAAGACTGTTGGATATAAGACCATACCGCGGAACTCCGCCAGGTACCGTGGGACATGATGTTTTGCAGCTGAACATTATGGTCAAAAGCAAAGGTGGCGCCTGATCTACGGAAGGTATGGAAAGGAAAGGCTGAAGGGGAAAATCCTCTATGTTTCAACACTGTTTTTAAGGCATCTCTGACCACTGTGTCTATGACTTGACCATGAGGGTGATAAATGGTTGCAAACAGGGGTGAGGTTGGTGGGAGGGGCCTGGATTGGAGGAGAGCTTTGAGAGCTGAAACCGGGCAGAGGAAGGGGTTAGAAATAGATGGAAGCTGTACTATGTGATATGACTTAGGAGACTGGAGAGTCTTAGACCATTTCATGATTAAGTGAGCCCCTGGGGGGCCAAATATGAGATCTTTCCTTAAAAAATGTGTACAGGGGTGGAATTTCTGAGCACTATGGGGGGCTATATTAGACATTCTCAGGAAGCCATAAAAGGAAACTAAGAAAATTGCTCTAAATAGAAGGGGGTCCGGAAGAATATCACATGAGAGAGACAGTAGGTATAAGGTTTTGACATCAAAAATACCCTTTAAAGAGGGGGAAAATTGGGAGTTTATGGAGATACTCCGCAGAAATCTGGACACCAGGGGGTGGGAAAAATGTGTAATCTGAAGTTTATAATATGAAGCACAGGTTGAGATGGAAGAAAAGTAGTGTTTGATTACTTTATGTGAAATATTATTGGTGAACAAGTACTCTCCAAAGATGAGTAAGTTGTGTACTGAACACACAATTGGGAGGTTAAGGAAAGTGAGGAAAGCTATGAATGTTCTAAAATGAAGCATCTGGGCTGCCGAAGTAGAAGGTCTAAAAGCTGTCCTGGTTCTCTCCAAAGCCGCAGCCAATAAAGGTGAAGACTGGGATGTAGCATCTGAAATTAGATAGATAAATCAAGATCAAAATGTTGAGGGAGTATGTTGTCCCAAATATACTTATGTTTAAGGTTATGAAGAAGTCTTTGGTCAATGGGTTTGTTGGAGTAAAGCCTAGATAGTAGATCTGCTTCTACATTGTCCTTACCCCTGATATGTTCTATGTGGAGAGATATGTCATGGTAGGCAGTCAATAGCCAGATATTTCTAATGCAGGCTCCCAAGAATAAGTCTTTAGTTTTGCTACTGGCTACCACGTGGACACAGGCTTCATTGTCACAATAAACCAGGATAGACCGGTGTTTCCAGTATTTGCCCCACATGCGTAAAGCAATGACAATATTGAGCATCTTCCAATGAACTATGGTGAGGGCAAACCCAGGGATAGGGAGGGTGGGTGTGGAGTATACCCTGTTTTTCCATACTGCCCCCAATCCGGTCAAGCAAGCATCAAGAGTAAGAGAGTTCGAACCCTCCACCCCTGGTTTATCAAATTTGGTAGTGCCATTAAAGTGGGGGAGGAAATTTTGGAACCAGGCAATATCTTTAAAAAATTCAGTGTTAAGATGAATTCTCTTCTTACCGGTGTTATCCCTGAGTAATTGAAGGATTCTGTTGACAAATGTCCTGGCCGGTACCACACACTTGTGTAGATATATTAGCTTGCCCAGCAATGATTGAAAACACTTTTTTGAGAGATATTTTTTGTTAGCAACCTGGAAGCATTCATTGTGAATGGCCTCAAGCTTGGCTTGGTCTATGCTGAGTGAGGAATTAGTGATATCCACTTGTATGCCAAGGCAGGTGAGGACCTTGGAAGGGGGAACACGCTTGTCAGGGTTCATGGGGAGGCCTAGCCTTGTAAGGAGGGCCGAAAGATAGTCAAATTGGGCCTGAGCATCTTTAGCCGGAGCAATCCCTACGTAATCGTCAATGTAGGCGACCAAACCGTAGCCTTTCCGCCTCATAAGGTGGACAATCGCATCGGAAACGCGCTGAAACGTGGCACTGCCGTGGGCCCACCCAAACGCTACGCTCAGATCTAAGAAATACTGATCCTGCCAATGAATTCCCAATTTGACTGTGTCAACCGGATCAACTCGGATATTCCTAAAAGCTCTTGCCACATCGATTTTGTAGAGGACTGGATCTTGATCTTTAAGGGCTATAATGTGCTGTACTATGTTATCAATGGATGGGAATTTTAAAGAAAACTGGTGACCATCAAAAGTATCCCTAGGGACATTGTCATTGACTGAGTTGCCATATGGATGGGACAGGTTTAGTATTATCCTCCTTTTATCCCTATCCTTGGGACGACTGAGAAGTGGGGAACAGTGATAATTCTTACAAGAGATATGATCAACTGGACCTACTATGGCACCTAAAGCAACTTCTTTCTGCAAGTAGCCATTAACCGCGTCTGGATACTGTATAGCTGAGTGGTGATTGACCGCCTTGATATTATGTAAGTTATCAGGATTGGCCAAGGACAATGGGAATCCGAATTTGAGGTACTCTATAAGCATTTTATCCGGATAATCCTGTAGTTCTCTTTCCCATTCTTCAATGTTTAAATTTGATACCAATGGGATTCTGGCCTGAACATAGTTGGGACAATCTGTACTAGCAATAACTTTAGCTACCTGGAAGCACTGGTCAACACTTGTGATATTTACTGGAGCCCTGTCAGGGCCTATAAACGAGAATTCATGCACAGTATGGCTCAGCAACCCCACGGTTTTGTGAGGAATGCATGCGTCACACTTGACCTTGGTAGTACCCAGATCGTTGGAATCAGTAATGTGTGCTGTCAAGCCGTTGGGGAGCAAGTTACAGTATTCGTCTGTCCAGTCTTTGTCCACTACTTTATCACTACCCTCACAATTACTATACTTGACATCAGTACTTTTACTTTCACTGCTACCAGTACTGTCCATAGTTAACTCGTCAATAATGTTATGTAATCTTTCAGTATAAGACACACCATATTTGCAACGTGATTTAATCTCATTATTAAAGTCAATTTTTGCAGAATAGCTGTCTAGCTGATCATTGTTATTGATACAAGACATAACTTTAACAGTAGTACTGAACATTACTTCTAAAGTACCTGGTGGAATGTTATTTATCCTAGAAATGGTGCTTCTATCAGTGTTATACACGTAGAAACCTTGTATAGTATCACCCACTGCTGCATGCAAATATAAACATTGTATGGAGTTTACTATACTATTGACCCATAACACGTCCACTTGGTGCCCAATACTATGTAAGCACACACAATAATGTGTTTTCAATAAATCACCTCGAATATTTTCACAACAAGTTAATGTTTCAATGTTATTATTATCCACGATACAATCTGATACTATTGTGTCGTGAGAGACAATGGCATTAGGGTTACTATATACAATGGGGGCTGGTTGTATTGTGCCCACACAATTAAGGGGCTCTGTATGCCGCAAATTCCTGAATGAATCAATGACAGTCACATTCGAATATTTAGAATTATGAACCGTATTGCCAGAAAATTCAGAATTCGAGCCAAATTTGCCATTATTTATTATACAGTAACCACTTGTCTTGCAAGTGTGACATTTGTTATCTACATGTGATACATTGTTATACACCGTCTTATTCCCTTCACTGACATTTAATCCATCCCCAATGTCCCCATGTACAGTCCCCCCTACCCCAACAGTGGTGGACCTGCGTCCCTGTGGTAGCTCTAAATCCTACTTATTACTATTATGTCCTGGCTGACCCCTCTGTTTGCTCATACATTTGGTTTCTGGATGAACCAGATTTTTCCCCGACCTAGCACAGTAGCTACAGATATGTCTATAGGAACCATGGTTCCCTTCACTGGTACACACCCCTTCATTATAAAATTTGCAGATTTTCCTGTTATTCTGCTGGGAATTGAGAGTTGTTGCGTTAGCCATGGCCACTTGTGATGAAGAAATTCTATTGAGTGCCCATTGGGTCGTGTCCTGCCATGATAGAGTGCCCTGCTCCACCTGGTGCATGGACTGGGCATATGCTGTTCTAACTGCCTGCCATGGCAGAGAGGTGGCGTCTTTTAAAACCTGTATGGCTTGCAGCATGGCCTGTTTAACTAAAACCGGATCCTGGATCAGATAAATGTTGGAAAACTGCCCAGCTGCCCATTCCGAAATGGACAGTTCGTCATATAATACTTTCTTTTTGCCAGTCACACTAATTAAACCTTCATTAGGCCATCTGAGTTGAGGAGAGCTAGTGATGGCCTCTGTAGCATTAAATCGCCCAGATTTCTTAACCCCCTTACCTTGGGTCGCCTCCAGCCTCGCTTGGTTCTCATAAGATGACAACACTTGATTCACTGCTTGAGAAATTTCTGAACTCTGTCTGAGGGTACTGAGGCTAGGCACGATGCCATCCGCATTAAACTGTGTCTGAGAAGCAGCAGCCTCGAACTGAGGTCTTCCTTGGGGCAAAGTTTGTCCAATCCCCCCTTGGATTGTGATGTTAGCACCGGAGGGTTGTAGTAACGAGCTAGCGTGGTTGTAAGTATGTGTGGGAACGACCCCTATGTTGCCTCTTTCTGCCTGATGTTGTTGCAGTACCGTGGCGTTGGACGCGATGGGCGCAGAAGTCTGCGGTGTGAAACGGTTTCTGGCACCCTGAGGAGTTGAAGGCGCAGATCTGTTGGTTTCTAATTCAGCCACACGTTTGGTAAGGGCTTGGTTTGACTGGTCTAACCGTTCCAAATAAGCTAGAATCGCATCAGACTTGTCTGTGTGTAAGGCCTGTACCCCTGGGACTTGATTAGAAGAAGTAGCTGAGGAAAGTTGGCTTGCAGAAGCGCCGGCAGTAGCTAAGGAAGAAGACGGTATGCTGCCATCAGAACCAAGGTTACTCACAGTATCATTCGGAAGTTCATGTGTTATAGATCCGTCCAGATCCAACCCGCTTCTGTTCCTCTTCCTTGTAGATTTCTTTGGTGCTGGGGTTTTCTTTGTTTTCTTCGGCATTTTCCAGATATAGAACACTAAAACTCACTAAAATCCAGCGATTGTGATATAAAATAAAGAAAAAATAGCTTTGTTTCAATTTGCTATGTTTACCCATAGGTAGCTAATTCAATTGTGTGGTTTCCCTCCAAAACCAAAAAGGTCACGAGTGGCTGTGTGAATGGTTATATTGTATAGGTGATAATTATGTCAGGTCAGTGTTTGAGGGGTTATACCTAAAGTTTTAAGGTGGCAACTGCCCCACCAGGCTCCTACATAGCCGTGCTATGCAATGTCACGACAGATAGTTGCAAGCACATAGGAAACCAGTACATACAGTTCGTCAGGGTTCTGTACTGTAAACTTCTGACCAACAGCAAGCAACTACCAGCTTTCCCACTTGAGGCCATGCCGGGAACTGAACCCAAGCCTCAGAGGTGGGAGGCGAGAGTGTTACCACTCTGCCACCGTGGCACCTTCACTAATATTACAAAATCTTGCCTGTGAATTTATTTGGCCACCATGGGTATTTCTTCGATGGGCATCAGGATATTTATACATTCTTAGGCTTTTTCTCATCTATGGAAGGCTGAATGTCTTTATGATATGATATTTTAAAAATATATATATATACTCTGTAGCCTACAGTTACCTGACCCTGAAGCTTGCCTCATTTTCAAAGAAACAAGATTGCTGCCATGATTTTTTTTGATGGTTAACAAGGACTTTTATACATTTTGAGGACCTAGAGGAAAATGTATTATAGGTAGAGTTGTCAAATTTGAAAGTTGATCATTACAAACACTTGCCTAGAAATATATTGTTTTCCATTTTTGAAAAACAAGATGGCCACCAGGGGCATTTCAATGATAGTTATGAAGGGGTTCTGTGAGGCTTTTTCTCATCAATTGAAACTTTAATCTCTTTATCATTGACATTTTTGATAGATACATGTGTCCTCTTTCAAAATTGGACTCTTGCAAATTTCAGCCGCCATCTTGAATTTTGGTGGAAATGGAAAATGCTTCATATCTTGAAAACCATAAGAGATAGAGTAATGGTGATCAAATGTTGCACCCACAGTGCAGCATCAACTATTCCTCTAAAAGCTCTGAAAAATTTTGCTTTTCCAAATTTTAGCCGCCATCTAGAAGTTTGGCAGAAATGGAAAACATTATTTATCTTGCGAACCAAGATGGAGTGATTTAGGGCAAATTTTGAACCTGCAGGGTACTATTTTTAAATATACATAGGTGTTGTTTCTTCACAATAGTTATTTACATTTATTTTATCCAGTGAGTGCTAATAATAATAATTGTAATAATAATAGAAACATTCATACAGCACAAAATCGATGAACATCCTCCAATGGAATGGAAACAACTAAAGACATGTGTAAGTTTAAGCAATGATAAATCAAGCTTTGTGTTCCAAATAATTACTGAAATTTTATGTACACATTTAATACTATGTTTGATAACATGTGCAGTAAAAGATTGAATATGCTTTAATAGCTCATTATGTCTTCCATAAACCTTAAAACACCCTCAAAGATTCCAACACCAGTGAAATTTTAACTAAAATGTCTAAAACTTTCTTTAGATAGAGCCATTGGAATATCTCTTAACCTATTACACCAGTAGGAAAAAAGTCCTTTAGCAAGTAAAATATCTTGGGAAATGTTGGTATTGACACTTAAGTGTATCTTGTATTACCAGAGTCCAGACTTTTATGCACCTAGAACTGTAGAAGTAATGGTAAAATAAACTACTTTAGCCTGTAGTAAAATTTATCATTCACACATCAGGGGATTCAACTGATTATCTCTATAAACAAGCACTTCCAATCCGTTCATCTCAGATGTAAAAACAAGTAAGCTAATGTCTGGGGGAATCCTCTTGGATGTGTGCATTAATTTATATGTGGTAGAAGTCACTATAGGGGAAAACCCCTAGCTAAGACATGTCTTAATATTTCAGCAGACAGAAGGTTTTTCACTCATCAAGTGAAATCATAATGATTTCATGTATGTCAGGTTTGGTGGAATAAGAAATAAAAAGGCGTTTTACAAGTCCATCATTTCAGAGACGTGTCACGATCGCGGATTTACTTCTGTTGAGGGCCCTGTTTATTTTATTTTATTTCTTTTGATTGTTAGTCCACTAATTTAGCGGTATTTTTCGTCTAAATTTCCCGTTTTTGATGAGCTTTTCATGTCAATTCTCAGCTGAAATTGCCGACGTTTCCAGTATATTTTGTACTATTTTGCGGCATTATTAGGTGTGAAATGCAGAAGATTTCCAGTAATTCCTGTTCTGGTTTTAGTGGCCACACATGTGCTTCCTCAGGATGTAAAGAAAGTGACGTAATCCAGGCTTTATCTTAAAATAGATTTAGCACCAAATAGATAAGCACGCGGATGCTGCATGCATCTCCCCTGTCCAATCTCCTCCCTCAGATTATGGGGTGATCTTTGCCTGAGGCATCCTAGCCAATCACAACCCCAGATAAGGAAGCTGCACATGTGCTGCTGGCTTGGGTTTGGCTTGGGATCAGTCTCTTTTGTTCTGGACACCAGTGTAGGAGGACGTGTTCTTGTGTGTGGAATATTTTTGTGGAAAAAAAATTAGTTTAAAGGTATGGTTTGATCTTATTTATTTTATTATCATATTTGTTGGGCTGGGGGGACCTAGGGAAAATATTTACCAGATTTGATTGTTGCCAACACCACCAAGTATTCACGCATCACTCCAGTTAGAAAAGCACTACATTGGTTGCCTATTAAGTACCGTTCTATCTTTAAGACTGCCGTGCTTGTATACAAGTTCCTACACAGTGGTAACCCCAAGTACTTTGATCCTTTCTTGAAACCCAGACATAGTGCATATAACACTCGTCGAAGTCAATCTGATGGCATATTTCTAGAGGTTCCCCACTTTGCTTCAGTTTTCAAGTCTCGAAAGCATTTTGGACTCAGTTTTGCGTATGATACACCTATGATTTGGAATGACCTTCAGTCTTCGGAAAAGCATACCCACCCTAAATTTTCCAATCTCCTGATTTCTCAGCGGTGCCGACCCCTGCAATATCTCTGGTTTTATGATTATTGAACTATGTTTTTGTAATTAGAAGTCCAATTAGAATTAGAATTATTACTCCTAATTTTGACCTATATAGTTTTTGAGCTGTAAATTTGGAACTTGTAAGTGGGGATTTGGGAGAGGTGTTGTAATGGTGGCCTCATTACAATTATACCTACAAATCCATTTATCTTTCCCATCAATCGATCATTTATTTCATTTTGGGGTGGTACTTTGGGAGTTGAACCAGGCACTCAATCCTCCTAGCATGAGTTGGCAGTCATTGGACGGGCCCCGGATACCTAGGTACAAGGTGGGGTAGTACCATTCGAAGTAAATTGGGTCTTTAACAACCTAGGGGTAAATGCATATTAGGAGAAGCAGATGACATTCATTGGGAGTCAAGGTAAAGTTGATACCAGGAGGACTCCCTGGCGGGTGAATGCACCTACCCAAATGTTAATCATGGGTCATCAATCATCAGGGCAGGTAGGGTTTTTATTTATTTGTCCCTTAAATCCTCTCATAAACACACTCTTTTCCTGTTTGCGTAGAGGAGGAGCTCTCCGGGATCGGATCTGGTTTCCAGACACTTTCTGGGAGACCCCCCTCCCAAACATGTGCAGTCACATGGTCCAGAACAGAGAGCAGGGCCCTTGGTAGGGTATAGGTAAAATATTGGGTTAATGGGTCAGTTTTATTTTATGTTTGGGATTTCATTGATAAATCTGGGGTTAACATGTTTTTGTGTGTATTTAGTTTAATGGCTGGTATGTGCCTGGTACTGTAATATTTCAAAAATAAAGTAAAGTAAACTTTCAAACAGAAAAGAGCAATTTAACTTTCTGTTTGATTATAACTAAGAAATAACTGGTAAATCAATATTCCAATTTCTAAAAGTATCTATTCAATTTAATTGTAATTTTTCCACGGAATGGAGTATTGTTTCTGACAAAAACTCAAACCTAGTCTTAACTGTAAATGTCTAAATACTTGTAAAGACAATTTCTTGGTTTCAAAAAATATTCTAAACAGTTTAATTTTAATTATTTGGTTGTGAAAGTTTTATTGGAGTAACTTCCAAATTGCTCGTACTAAAACTGTGTGTTAAGTATTTCCTTTCAGCCATTAAAACTGGAGTTTGGTAAAACTTAAATAATTAAGCTTTGTGTACCATTATTAATTAATGCACCTTTTTATAATTTTTGTATGCTTGGTTAATTGCATCTCTGCTGTGTGTATCCCCATTATTTCTTCTGTGAAACTTGCCTCTTTATTTCAACTCCTGCACAACTAGCTGTCAAACTGTTTTTTCCTCCCTCTTTTTTCCTGGAAAAACATTAGCCTTTCAGGTGGCCCCTTTGTCCTGCGGTAAATTTTATTAAATAAATTAATTTTAATGTCCATCTTTATTTTTCTGTCCAAATTATTATTGTTATTAAATAATGCTTGTGTAATATTACTAGCCTTGTCCTGGGCTTAACATTTAAATATTTTCTTTTATGTTGAAGTCAATATTTTTGTTTATCCATTCAAAATATTCTTTTATTGTTTTACTTCATGTGTTTACCCTTGTATCTTATGTTCTAAAATCAGTAACCTTTCAATTATAGATCAAACTTTCCATGAAAAGTTATTCTTTAGGTTAACAAGTTGGTGCTCCAAATTAGCCTTGCGGCGCACTTTTATTAAACCCTGCTTTTATTTAATGTTCACCCTACATTTGTATTTCCCTTTAAAACTATAAGCCTTTCCTATATACTTTGGCTCGGTGTAATTATTTCTATATTATATTTTGCATTCCCAATAAAAATCCCAACATATCCCAATAGTCTTGATTGAGAATGTGAAAAAGTGGGCTTTACCTGAGATAAAATAGTAAGCTAATATTTTACCTGTGAGTCATACTTTTGAAAGATTAACCCACAAGTCAAAGTGAAAAAGCAGTTTTATGTTTCATGCAAAATCTTAATTCTAGTCTTATCTTAGGCTTAGCCCTGTCTTAAATCTAAGATTTTTCCCAGCTAAGAATTGTCATAAATAGGCATTCAAAAAGCAAGTCTTAGCCAGGACAATTGTTATAAACTTAAGACCAAGTTAAGAGTGATTTGTATAAAACCACAGTGGTTTTCTGTGTCATGGGACTTCATTTTGTACACTTTATGTAGTTACACAGTTAATACATTGTTGGCGGTATGTCAAACAGTTCATTTTGGGACACCAAAAAACAATACAACTGAACTTGAAAATGACACAGCTGTGTACATAATAACAAGGTAAACTTCATGCAACTTAAATCAGTTCATCACAAATTATCTTGCATCCTGACAGTCACAAAATATATATGGGGAAAACACAGTGGCACTACAGGCATCACGAGTGCAATAAGAGTGCACTATCTATCACATATTTTGTTAACTGTCAAGCAGTTGTGTTGGAAAGTGTAGAATATATAGTTGATGTAAATCAACTGTTGTGTGTTTGATACATTAATTATAAAAACATGCTCTGATATCATACCTTATGTTAGGCTGGGAACTCAAAAATTTGAACAAACAATGTATGTGTATTAATATGCACAGGTGAGGATATCATAATTATTTAGATTATAATAACCGTAATTGGTTATTTTTTCGTCTTTTATAATGAGACTGTAAAAAAAAATAACTGCAATAAAAACATACCTATATGTATTATTCTTTTAATTTACTCATAATGATTACAAACTTATTCATTTTGTAATTTCAGTGCTTGACTATGAGATCATTTTACATTGTAATCAGTCATGAATTAAATGAATTACAACAGCTAATTTGTTGAGAAAGTTACTGTAGAATGCACCACTCTCTGCACTCTCTCCAAAATTGAAATTTGAATTGGTTACTATATCAACCAAAGAGGAGTCTGCCAGAGTAAAAAATCAGGGAAATGAAGATAGCTTAATCCTAGCCTATGATGAGATGATAACATATTTATCTGATCAAAATAAATTCACTAAATGCATGCATAAGGCAACTTAGACAATGTTGTAGTGCATATAATCTAGTTCAATTGCATTTTGACAAAATATATATGGATATACATATATAATACTTTCACAGTGGGATATGTACTCTACATTAATCAATGTATTCATTGTGGATATTTTCGATGGATATCTGTTAAATATTTGTTTTATACAGCAATCTTGATGCAGCAACGTTGATATGTATTTAGCTGAATAAGTGTTGATGTACACAGTAAAACTTGTCTGCTTACTGTGAATACATAAATCAGAAAGGGTACAAGTTTTGCAGTTAATAACCTTCTAACCATTTAAAAATATAAAATAAAATACTTTACAATGACAGAGTAACTATTTTAAACTATTTTAGCCACATCAAATTATAAAGTGGAAAAAAGGACATGGCGGCCATATTTAAGACTGGTCTTATATATTTAAGACCACCCTTACCCGATCTTAGAGTTATGACCAAAGATAAGACTACCTTCCCTACCTACATAAGAGGCCCATGCATGAGACAATAAGAACAAGGGCATGAAAAAAAAACAAGTGACAAAAAAAAAAATAAATTTTCAGGACGACTGTTCAAACCAGCAGTCTATGAGCTGGAAAGCAAGCGTGTTCAGCTTAACATCTCATTTTCGATTTTATGTGAAAAAAGCTTTAGAATTGACCCAGAATTAAGGAACTTCTAAGGATATTCTAGGCCCAATTCACAAAATGGTAATTTTCAAACTAAGGATTGTCTTAGAATATAGGCGTTTTCTTGAAAACAAATCTAAGAATTAAAAAAGCTTCTAAACAATTTTTAAAACTCTCCATAAAAAGTGCAGTTGCAATCTATTTTTTTGCAAAAATTATTACACCTTCATGCCAACATTTGTGTGCACAGTGAATGCTTACGGATTTGTCCTTGTTACCTTTAGAAGTCCAATAATTTTCTTAGAAAATGACTGTTTTTTTCTAAAAGGGAATAGTCCTAAGAATAAGAACATTGTGAATTTGGGTCCTGTTCATGTGTACTGAAGATCTGGCCTGTAATGATAATGATTACCTACCAATCTAATAAAGATTGAGAAACTTTTGTAAGTTTATATTTTATCATTTTCGTACAAAGCTTAACTAAACTAAATATTTGTGTAAACAGATTGAGATATGGATGAGAAAAAAACATACAAAGTGATGAAAATAACTGAAGCCCTTGCAAATGGTACTGATAAAATGGGTCAGTTGGCTACGGGACAGGATCCCCTGGAGATGAATGATATGGACTTGGTGTTACTCCTTAAGGATGATGGTCTTGAATTTGAAGATGTCAAAAGTCTATTCAACACTATGGACCTAGAGGTGAGTTGGTTAAGATATCATATACCAAGCTAAGTCAATCTCAATACATTTCACTTCCTGTATTTCAATAGTGATACTGATGATGTAATTTTTTCCATTGTTTCCTATAACACACTAAACATGATTTCCTTAGTTGTGTGTTTTTTCATATCTACATGAGATTTAAATGGTTCCAAAACAAAAAGAATAAAAAAGCTATATTTTTGGATTATGTGAATGCCAAATACTATGAAATAGAAGAGGAATATGCAGAAGAAAAGTTAGTGTGAGATATAATCTTCAAGTCAATTTTTCATGTTTTCAGATCAATCATCTGGGGCTGGCAGCCATGGCATTGGCTGTATCTAAAGTCAAGCAGGACCACTTACCAGGGACCAGTCCCAGTGTCTATTGCCAAAGCCAATCTGTAAGCTTTAGGTTTTTCTACCTGCATAATCAAAGTGGAAACAAATGCATTGTTCATCTCTTTATTCTTTTCGTAATCTCACTTCAAAAAATATTGTTTTGTATATCATAAAAAGAGACTCCACAATCTCTGAAATTAAAAATCTGTAATTAAGATATAACAATTCCCGAGATGTTGCTTTTTGTAAAAATTAAGGCATATAGGATTGTATGATTGAGTGGCTGTATGTTTTCCAAGGTAATGATTTATATATTGTTATGTATTGTTTAAATTAGTACAATAATTTAGTTTTTTGGGGCATTATGCTGTAAAAATGGACCGACATCAATGATTATTGGCCTGACACATGCGAAAGGCTGATAATTATTGATGAAAATCCATTTCTACAATATATTGCCCATAAAGATGTCAATATTGCTATTGTTATTAGCTGAATTTTATATAATTTCACGTTGTGCTAGTCATCATCATGACGTTTTATATAAAATGGTTCTTGAATGTTTTTCTTTTTCTGTAACAAGTGCCAGTTTTTCTAAATAAGCAGTTCACCTACTAAAACATTCTATATATCATTGGAAGATACATTTACACTGATTTTTCTCATTGTTGTTTGGTTAAAACCCGTGCAGTAATAAGTGAGATATTGTAAATTGAAAATTTCAAGTGAGAGTACAACATTTGTAAACAAATACTTGGTTGACGTCAGAACTGGGTCAATAATTACACAATAAATCATTTTATCATGATTTATGAAGCCTGGGGGCAAATGATATTGTGGCTGTGGTATGCAGCTGATGGGTGCAGCTTGCATGTAAACGTGTAGTTTGGCATTAAATAAATTAACCTAGATAAAAAGCTAGTCTTTAAAGGACAATAACTTCCTCATTTTTTTGTCCGATTTGAAAAATTCTTTCATCAATGTGTTCAGTTTAATAACTTTACATATTTGCAGAAAATATGTATTACGTTGTTTGTGGTAGCTTGCGGCTTGTGGCACAATGTGATTCCTGACCGAAAACTAGTATAAGCCGCAAGCCGCACCTGAAAGCCACACCTGCAAGCCATGTACATGGAAACACTCCCACTATAAATAAACCAATCATTTTTTGGCACAAGCCACATCTGCACGCCACAACAAACTCCTGCATACAATCACATTGTTGGACTGCAGACCCTTTTGAAAAACAAGATGGCTGCCTTGGGCATTTTTTATTTTCAGCAAGGAGTTTTGTTGGCCCTCTAGAGCAAAGGGTATTATAGGTAGATATCTCGAATTCACAGGATATGTTCATCATTACAAGGTCTTGACTGGCAATATTACTGGCATCATTTTGAAAAACAGGATGGCTGACACAAACGTTTCTTTGTCAGTCATGAAAACTGGTTATATGTCCCTTATTATTGGTCCTAGAGGTTAGGTATGTGGAGCCAACCTATAGGAAATCATAGGCTGAGAATATTCTGATGTGGTTAGATTTGACCTTAGACCCCTCTGTCAAGGTCAAACGAGGATAACCAAATTTAAAAGTGCTTATAACTGATTTATTATTTTTCCTAGATGTTTGCAATGAGTTGGGACTCTCCTTCAAGGTCAAACGAGGATAACCCAACTTAAAAGTGCTTACAACTCGCTTATTATTGAAAAATGATGTTTATCTTCAAAACCATGTTAGTTGTTCGATGGATACATCTTGCATCTGGCCACAGATGTGTCCTTGGTCTGGATTGAAAGTATTCTCTAATTTCAAGAAAAGTATAACATTGATTGGTTTAGGATTGTCATTTAAGGGTGTTTGTAGAATGTTTTGATAACACTAAATGACACTTTTTGATTTGTCTTCTCCAGTAAACTTCTATCACTGTGGCCTAGTAGGTAACATACTCACCTCGCATAGAAACACAGAGGATGTGGGTTCAAACCCAGGTACAGCCAGATACAAAGTGATTCGTATGACCACTTAAAATGGTGGTCCTCTGTCATTGGGTTCTATCCCCAGTAGCAAGCAAACGAACCTCAAGGACATTGATAAATGATCATCCTTGAGCCTCTGTCTTTCAATTTAGGAGAATGTCAGTAACTTGAATATAAATACAATAGAATACACAATACAAGAAACTTCTCACATTGTTTAATGGGCAGAATAGGTGCATAAAGGTAATGGCCACAGATTCAGTTCTGACCATTCTTTGTTGTTGTGTCAACATGTATTTGAATTTTTCTCCATGACCTTGTGCTCATTACTCTGTAAATGGATTTTACTGATGTTGATGTAAAGAAACTCGTGGAAAAAATGGCTGTTGAAAACCTCAACTTTGAACATCCCAGAAAGAGAATATTAGAACTTAATTTTGAAGTATGTAACAATTCTAACTTTTCTTTCAGTCCGTTAAATCATCCCATTCAGCAACTAACACACCAGCAAGCAGCACTGCGAGGCCGGTGCCTAGAACAGGTAGTAAATAAAATAAAATGCTAATTGATAACTGAAAGCAATTATCAGTTATATATGACTCTATGATTGAATGTTGATTGGGTATACTCTTTCCATTCTTGTTTGGTTAAAGGATCTCATTCAATTAGTCACCAAAATTGGGTTTTATGTCTCGTTTAATAGCTGAAGTCATATCAAAAGGAGTCCTCTTCAGTTGTGTTCAAAGCAAAGGTCACCGGGGCAATAGATGGATAACTAATTTATATAAATCAAATTCTAGATTTAATACCTTAGAGAAAACCAATTTTAAAATGACAAATAAGTAAAATGACCACTTTGATGGGTGGGTTTAGTATCTCGTAAGAGAAGTGCAAAAAAGTGCATTTGTTATGTGATAGTTTCGCATTAAATAAATTAACATAGATAAAAAGCTAGTCTTTAAAGGACAATATCTTCCTCATTTATTGTCCGATTTGAAAAATTCTTTCATCAATGTGTTCAGTTTAATAACTTTACATATTTGCAGAAAATATGTATTATGTTGTTTGTGGTAGCATTGCAGCTTGCGGCACAATTTTATTCCTGATCGAAAACTATTACAAGCTGCAATCCGCACTTGAAATTTAATACCTTAGAGAAAACCAATTTTAAAATGACAAATAAGTAAAATGACCACTTTTGATGGGTGGGTTTAGTATCTCGTAAGAGAAGTGCAAAACAGTGTATTTGTTATGTGATAGTTTCGCATTAAATAAATTAACATAGATAAAAAGCTAGTCTTAACCTGATATTATTGTCACATCATGGATGAGTTACAGTTTGCATTTTAAAATAAATATTAGTAAGAAAGAGGATCATTCCCCAATATTAAACAATACTAAGAACAAATACTGCAAACATGATTTTAGTCAAAATAGCTTATTGACTATATTTCTAGGTTCCAGATATGATGGGGAAGTAGAGATGGTCTATCCTGGTGTGAGTATTTATCAACTCTTACTTATTAAGCATCCTCCACTTATGAACTCTAGTAAGAAGTTATGTTTTGGGGCGTGTTCATTTGTATATTTGTTTGCCTGTGTTTGTGATAACTCCAACAAAAAGGAATGAATGCTTCTTAAAATTATTTTGATGTTGGTAGCACCTGACTTAAGCAAGAAGTGATTATATTTTGGAAATGACTGGGATCATACTCTGGATACCAAAACAAAACCCACATTTTGAAAAGAATGTCCTTGGTAAGGTTTATGCTCCTTGGCTGCTTTCTAGTTTCATATGGAATTTGACATCACAAGTAAGACATACATCACAAATGACATGCAAGTGAAACACACAAGTGAAATTTTGGTATTCTGTAGGTATTTTCATCACGTACACAACAAACATGGTCATAAAGAAGAAATTGGTTTGCAAATTATTTTCTGTGTGGTCGTAGAAATAACTAGCCAGGCCACAAGATTCACTTGCTGTGTAAATAACTTGCACTTGCAATGACCTACATGCCCCACACACTGGCCACAGCTGTAAATTTCACAAAAAAAGGGCCAGTATATGTTATAACCATTACAGGAGGATGTTACAGTGGCTTTAATCACACAGAAAAAATCTATTTGATTTCATTTTTTTTTTGCCTCACAATGTATTAAACTTAACATTTCTATTTCTATATTTTCTACATTTCCAGCTGTCTCAAGACTGCATTCTGAAGATTTGCAATGCTGTATTGACAAATCCGGATTTAAGAGTGACCTTGATGAAAATAGATCCCAATGTGGGACAGCTATTGCCAGATAATGTTGTTGGTTCTTTCATCAAACAGCAAATTTTTAAAACCAATAGCCATAACCCAGGTGTGCAGGCCAATGGGATGTTGATAGATGTAAGGACAATCCAATTATGTTACATTGCTGGATATGGTCCTGAATGCTTTTGTGTGGTAGAGTTTAATTTAGTTTAATACATACATATATATGTAATTTTCTAGGTTTATTTATTTCTTTTCTTGTATGTTTGGTACTGGTTATATTATGATATGTAAATACAGTAGTGGATGAAACCATCTTGGTTGGCCATGGTGGCACAGTGGTAAGACACTCACCTCCCACCTCTGAGGTTGCCGGTTACAAACCCCAAATCCTATGTGGAAAAGTTGGTAGTTGCTTACCAGTTTTTTTCAGTTATGTCAGGGTCCTGTAATGCAAACCACCGGTCACAACTACCAACTTCCCCACTTGAGATCGTGCCTGGATATGAAATCTAACCATAGAGGTGGGAGGCGAGTATTCTGTAATCTGTACAGATCACAAAATTATGGGTAGTTCAGGATTGAAAAAAGAGGGAACAACTGTTGGCGAGTTTTCTAATTCACAAACATAATGTAAGTTTTACTTTGTGATATCTTTATGAATGTAATCACTCTTTCATGCTAAGTGTGTCAAAGGTAACAAAGGTTATGGTTTTAGGTCCTGTTAAACAGTAAGCATGAAATTGGGACACACCCTCAGCATTGCCATGGGCAAGATTAGAGTTTATAGAGAGTTGACTGCCTCTGATCGGAAACCAAACTTGCTATCTACTAGGTCACCAATGACCCTGTAACATGTATCTACACTGGTTTTGTAAAGTGTTGCAGTCGCATAGCTTTCAACAATATGTAGGTAATATTATAATGGGTTGCTGATGGGACTAACAAGCAAATGCCCCCCCCCTTTTTCACTTAACATTAGCATTGAGGTTTGAACTCATAACGTTCCAAATGAAAGATCAGTGTGTACCCTACTGCCGTGGTACACCAGACATATTACCTAATGAATTATGCCTTTGTATTTTAGGCTTTGAAAAGCAGTAAAGACCACACCAAAATGTTGAGGCTTTTGGATATATTAGAAAGCTTAGGTGATGCTGATGTGTTCAATGAAATCAAAGATGCCCATGTGCTGGAGATAGCAAAATACAGGAATTAAGTATTGTAATTGGCCGGTCACTGTGAAAGGAGATATCTGATTGGCCGGAAGAATGAAATCAACTAAAGACTTTCTCTTCATGTGAAAAATGCTACATTATTTCAATCAATCTGATTAATAGACTGTTATCTGTGGGGATTTCTGAAAAGAAGAAGAATTATAACAACCAGTAATATATAGTTGTACCTTAATAAAAGCAATATCTAAGATAATTGAATGTAAAGCCTTATTGATTTTGGTATAAGATTTTATCTTATTTTACAAAATAGGGCATATTTTTTGACCTGCCAAACGTATTTTAAAATAAAATATTCCAAAATAATTATGACTAGTTTTTTATTTGCAAATTCAATGCCAGAACCTATGTACATTTATGTAAACAGAGCAATAATTGCTTGAACTTGGAACATTTGGTGAACTGACACAATCAATGAACTTTAAAAGGACGCACTTTATATTTCAGTGTCAGGCTTGTCAAGTTTAAATCAAAATTAGGTCACATTACATTTTATGTCCTGCACAACAGCCAGGGTAATATTGTTGGAATAGGCCCTAGTTGTTGTAAAGGATATAAAATAGGAAACCTTCAGAAAATATATCACAAATAAAGGTAATAATATTATTTGAGTGCGTAACATGAGTATTTTTTGTTAATCTTTATAAGTGATATATTTTCTCTTTATATATCTCATGAGGGATGTTTTACTTTAATTATCTACCGTTTTATATGATTTAATAGTTAAGTAAATCAATGCTAAAGGAGCGAATGTGAAAAAGGTTGTCAAAAACATTGGCATCAGTGAAAAAACTTCAATCTTAAGCTTAAAATATCTTGGTAATTTATATATGAGCGGAAACGCTCTAAAAAGACCTTTCTAATGATATATATTTATTTATTTATTTGTTGTTTTACGTCACGTTCAACAGCCAGGGTCATATTGCGACGAGTAGTTTACTGGTGGAGGAAACCAGTGCACACTGCACTGTAAACCACCGGGCATCGGCAAGTAACTACCAACTTTCCAACATGAAGCTCCCGGCCCGAGATTCGAACCGGCGGCCACAGAGGTTGGAGGCGAGAACTCTAACCACTACACCACCGAGCCCCCTCTAATGATATATAACATATATTTGTGTTACATAGAGATATTCGTAAAAAACAGAAAAAGTTGGTTGGGCACAGCCAAGTAGGGGCCTGCCTTGTCAGTTAACTTTAAAATATTTTACTCTGGGCTATCAGTGTTATTTGCTTGTAATGAACTATCCAATAAGATCACTGCACACATCATTGTCCCGCCCTTTTCAAGGTTTCTGGCCATTATGAACTTTGGAGTCAATGGAATCACACAAAAACTTTTAAAAATTATACTATTTAATGGTTTTAGTTGTTTTACTTAGAATTTTAACCCATCACTTAGGCCATCCACCACAGTGTCAGTTCAAAATCCTCACCATGACTCCATCATGTCAAACATTGACACACTCAGGCAGCACCCAATTATCTGTAAGGCAGTTTCTCAGTTGTTGACCACACATGAAACTCAGGCCAAGGTGAAAGCCAGCCAAGGTAAGACATCTAACAAGCGTTCTGGGAGATACAATACCACAGATACTTGCCATACTTCCCCTGAGAAAAGATGGGCCAATGAGGGTTACTTTGGCAGTCAAAGGAAGAAGCGTCAAGCATGTGATGACTTGACGCTTACCCAGAGGGTAGTGGGCCAACTTTCTAATGTGTATCAGATCAAGGACGCCAACACATCAAAGCAAGTCATTTTGGCGATGAAGGATGCCACCTTGTTGCCATGGCAGGCTGTCAGGAGTACCTGGGCCACCTCCATGAAGGAGGTGGAGGAAGGTCTGCTTACATGGGGAGACGCCACACAGTGGGCACTGAACCAACTGAGTGCATCTCAGATTGCCATGGCTTATGCAAATCTGATGTCGTCATCCGGATCCTAACAATTCCAAAACTAGAAACTATGCAAGTATTTTAATGAGTTTTTGCACTCATGACTCAAACCATGGGAACTACAGACATAACTATTCTTATTGTTCGCATCAGGGGAGGCATGCAGTACATCCAGAGGTCAATTGTAACTTAAAGTCAAGGTCACAGGACAAACTGGACAATAAATAGGATGCAGAACTACCGCCTGGGGGGTTAAATTGAATGGGGATACTAAGAAAGGGGAAGTGTGAAGAGTATCAGTAGTAATTCCATGGGTTGCTTCAGATCAACACGTAGTAGTAACTTATTAAATCAATATATTGGTCAACATGATGCCAAGGTATTACATACGGACAATGTAACTAGTGAAACCATTTCAGTATCGTATGTTAATAGTGTCAGAGGTAATAAGGAAATAAAAAGTAATGTTTCTGTATGTAATAGTGGGTAAACTGATCCTCGTACTTTGCATAACATGTTTGGTAAGAAATTTAATGATGTTGTGTGTTTTCACTGTGATAACATAGATAACATGCCTCATGTTGGGAGAGCTTTACACTCTCACAGTGCTCATCATATTGTCCATCACCAGGGGAATGTAGCCTATTGGGATAAGGTAGTTTTTTCACACTGAGAGTATGAGCTTTCACTGCAACGGTTTGTGAGCTTTGGTATTTCTACATGCATGTAATATCAATGAAGTGAGGCGGGTGCTTGAGGAGTGCAAGGTTCCCCCTGTGGGCATGTTACAGGTAACATTTTCAACCAACTTGTATATAGTTTTCAATCATGTAGTTGGTGTTGTTGATAAAGAAATGTGTTTGAAAGCAAAAATAATACA
This sequence comes from Sabellastarte sp. h YS-2021, assembly GCA_964017235.1. NCBI lineage: Eukaryota > Metazoa > Annelida > Polychaeta > Sabellida > Sabellidae > Sabellastarte > Sabellastarte sp. h YS-2021. Next base: position 66,351,171 of record OZ024938.1, read on the forward strand.
TAAAGGAAGAACTTTATTGTCAATGTGTTTTCAAAAAGTCTTATGTTCAACATTTAGATGAAGTAATGCAAACTGTCCCTCAAGACTCTGCTCTGCTCTCGAGTTAGGTCCTGTTCAGAATCATTGTCATTGCTGACATTGATGTTCATATTTATCAGCAAGTTTCATCCAATACAAATGTGCGTAGGAATTTTCTTATTCCCAACAAGAGGATTTTTTAACCACCAGCAGGCGGATTTTAAGTTTATTGGACCTGCTATGGTCCCTGCTATGGTCCCTATGCTTATCAACCTAGAGGTTGCTAACATTATCAGGGCATTGTAAGCCAACACATATGAGTAAAACTCAGAGCTTTTTTTAAAACTTGTATTCAGATGGAAATCCAGCACAGAACTGATATAAAAACAAAATACTTCCTAATCCAATTATGTAGCTTCCTACAGTTGTCACATAAATTAAACAAGGTTATAAAACTGCTTAGGTGACACATAATTTCCAGGAAATGGACTTCATATACAAGGGCTTATACTATGATGAGGGCTTCTACTAGCCTGGATAAGTCTCAGTAGTTCACTACACTTCTTCCGTCTTAAGTTTAATGTTACACACATTAAAACATTTAAAACATTGAACATTGAAACAATTAAATGTTATTCTCATTAATTCAAAAGTTCCAGTTAATAGATGATCAATACTGTTCATAAGTTCTTTTACTATTTGTTTATTTATTTGCATATCTGGGTGGACTACCAGAATGCCTGAAATTTAAACTTAGAATATGGGCATTATTCTGGCCACACTAATTAAAACCTGCTTGAAATAATTCTGTCTGTTTTCTGATTCTTCTAAGGTACACCTTTGGGGTTTCTGTATTGAGGTTAGATTCTGCTTCAGTGATACTAGCTGGTTCTGGTGGTTGAGTTTGGTACTGTTCAGCCTGTTGAGGTTGTGGTTCAGCTGCTTCAACTTCTAGATACGGTTGTTCTCCTGGTTTAGGCTGATAGCTGACACTTCTTGGCTTTATTTGATCAACATGTTTCTTGACCAAACATTTATTGCCAAGTTCACATTGGTATGATACTGGACCGGTTTGCTGTCTGATCACCGCAGCCATCCATTTGTCTCCAATCCCATAATTACGAACGTACACAGGATCATTATCCTGATTCATCATTCACTTCCTGTGGCCAACCAGTTGATGTGTATAGACGTACTTTAAACATAACTGGATCTCTTGATGTCCACGATTTGATATGCTGTGATGTGACAGTTGTACCATCAAAATCAGATGGACAACTTCACTCGGCACTGGTGGATCAGGTCAGGTGGTGGCAATTGGGAGTCTGCTAACTGCATCAGCATTGCCATGCGTGACTCCTGGCCTGTGATGTATGCTGTACTCATAACCAGACAAGGTTAATATCCAGCACTGCACCCTTGGCGATATCGTGGTTGGAGTGCACTTCATACATGAGGACTTATACTATGATGAGGGCTTCTACTAGCCTGGATAAGTCTCAGTAGTTCACTACACTGGGACACGTGCCTTCCCAAATATATAGCTGCCAGAATCCCTCTTGTATCTGATTTGGTCATTGAAGCTTGGGAGCATTATCTCAGGGATTATCCTGACAAACTTTTAATCCAACATTTAAAATTTGCCTTCCCTCTTTCCATTAATGACCATACAAAGCTAACTAATACAGACATCAACAACCATGCTTCTGCCATCCAATTTCCTGAGGCAATTGAGGAATATTTAGCAAAAGTTGTGGGGCTATGTTGGGCCCAGTGAACAAGGTAAACTCTCCCCACTACCACTGCTCCCCAATTTTGACAAGGCCCAAAGATGGCAACAAGAGGAGGGTCATTGTCAACATCTCCTACCCACCAGGCCAGTCCCTTAATGACCAGGTTACTAGAGATAGGTTTGATGATAAGCCTTTTACTTTTTACTTTAAAATTTCCAAAAATCGAGGACATAGTTGACCAGATATTAGTAACTGAAGACCCTATGAGATTTAAAATCGATGTAGCCCATGCATTTAGGAATTTACGGGCTGATCCTTTTGATCCAGTGAAATTGGGCATCTGTTGGGCTGATAAGTGGTATATTGATCCTGCATTCTCGTTTGGATGGGCTAGTGGCACTTCTGTTTTTCCAATGATGGTAGATGTCACATCTTTCATAATAACCAAAGAAAACTGCAAAATTCTTGCCTACCTGGATGATTTTATTAGAGTGGTCAAAAAATAATAAAAGTTATATAGCATCACTTTGACCTTGACCCTGACCTGGGGTCAAATTCTTTTCTAACAAATTTTAGCTGATCATTCCTCTGGACCTTGGTTTAGCCGGGTTTGAATCTTTGGGCATTGCTACATGACCTTTTTTCATGTAAGCTTATCTCTCACCTCAAGTTCAAATCTTCTTGGTTCTGGTTAATTGGTTGACACTTCTTATCCATGGTACAGAGGCGCCGTTGAATACAAAGAATTATGCTGATTCATGTACCCCCTGTATGGGTCAAATATGGCTTGCGGTGGAAAATAAAATCATATATTTCAGTGATTGAGAGGGGCAGTGAATGCAAAACTTAGATTTTGTTAAACATCCGTAACACTTAATCGATAAGTTGTTTAATTACTGTTCAGAATAATCTAATGAAATGTACTTGGGGGGGTGTAATAAAATTCAATAATTGAGGGGGACAGTGCATACAAACTTTAGATTTTTTTAACATCTGTATACTCAATTGGTACGTTGTTTAAAGTGTACTTGGGGGAGTGTACAGTGCGGAAATAAAATCAAACCAACAAATAACAAAATTTGACTTTATAATAAACAGTACTTGGTATACTTAATGTCTACACAGGCAAGTGGTTGAATACAGAATGGATGATCAAGTAAAAGAATATTAAATAATCAATAAATTTTACTGTTAAACCATCTATATAGATGTACACAAGCACAATGTCAGCTCATTAAGGGTCAGTGGACATGTTGCAAGCACCTGTTTTCAGTTGCATATTCCATTCACTAGGTGGCACTGTTGTGTCTCACGGAACTACTTTTTTTTGTTTACATTTTAGATTTACCTTAGCAACTCCCTCCAAACACTATTTACATTAAACAATAAATTTCAGGATATGTTAAAGCCAAGATATTCTGGAGAAGATTAGGTTTTGGGGCAAAAATGGCAACAGCCATTGCCATGGCAACACTTTTAAAATTTTTCAGTCTTAAAATTTATATTGTTCTAGATCTACAGCCTGAACCCATACATATATTTTTACCAAATTTTCATGGTATGTTTGACCCCAAGAGGATCCAGAGATGACAAGGTTTTGGGCATATCTAGCAATCACTGTTGCCATGGCAACACTTTTAAAATTTTTCATTCTTAAAATTTGTGGGTGTTCTACAGCTTGAATCAATGCATATATTTTTATCACATTTTCATGGCATGTTCAACCCAAGAGGAACCAGAGATGATAAGGTTTTTGGCCATACCTAGCATTGGCTGTTGTCATGGCAACACTTTTACAAATTTTTAGTCTTAAAATTTTTGGGTGTTCTACAGCCTGAACCCATTCATAAATTTTCGGGATATGTTTAGCCCAAGAAGATCCAGAGATAATGAGGATTTGGGCAACATTTGCGAACACCTGTCGCCGTGGCAACACTTTTTATAATTTGGAACATATAAATTGGTGGGTTCTCTACAGTCAAAACCTCTGCATTTTCAGCAAAGTTTCAGGACTTGTTTGTCTCAAGATATTTAAGTTTGGGTCTAAATATACCTGCTGGTTGAGGTTCCTGACTGCCAATGCTGAGTTTTTTATTAGTTAAAGGTAGATAAATTGGTTAGATAAGTTAATATTAGATATATTTTCACTACTGTGTCATTTTTTAATCTTTTTCAAGTTTGTTATAATACGAAGACTACAATTTTAGATAATTTAGTTTATTACATCCACAAATGTACCACTGATAACAATAACATAGCAACATGTAATGTCACATAACTGTTTTTTTATCTTTGATAATTTTAGCCTGGTCATAGATTTGACTAAGAAATGATTACCTTTATTCTCAATTTATTCCACATTATAACGCAAAGGCTTCACCGTTGAAAGAAAAAGTAATCATTGTCCGTGAACAGGCTCTGTGTCAGCTGTGTGTTCTGAGTTTCAGAGTAGAATGACAGAAGAAAAGGACACAAAAGTTGTGCCCTCCAATTGTTACTGAGAAGTAAAGTACACAGTTAACTATTAAAGTGTAAAAAGTAGGTGAATAACATATTGCAACAAAATACTGTAAATACAATATTTTCCAGTTACAGCTACTTTACTCAAAAGAGAAAACCTCATACTAGCTATTGCTCAGCTATGCAATGAGCTACAGGTCTGCAATTTTACTATGTTATAACTGACCCAAAAGTAGCTGAGCAACATATTTATACAAAATTCTCTAAATGCAATATTTTTTAAGTCACAAGTGATTTTACTCATTGTGGGAGGTACTGAAAAGTTAGAAAGTAGCTATTACTCACTTAGCTATTGGGATAGACATCCAACTTACAATATTGTAGCTATGGAAAAAGCAGCTGTATAACATAGTTTAACAAAATGCTCTAAACGCAATATATTTTATGATTTAGTGCATGAGATCATGAATTTTAATGCATTAAAACTTATTTCAAAAATTAATACAAAAATAATCAAGAAAGATCCAGGTCTGACACCGACACAAGGGAATACTTTTCAAGTTATAAGTGATTTAGTGCATGTTTAATTGTTTTTATGAATTTTAATTCATTATAATACAATTTAAAAGTTCATAAAAATAATTAAGAAATATCCTGGTCTTGTACTCACACAAGGGAATCTACGACTGAAGTAGATTCCCAGTCTATGATTTCCTATAATTTGGTTTCACATTGCAAGCCTCTAGGACCAATAATAAGTAAGTTATAAGCACTTTTAAGTTTGGGTGTCGATGGATACAACTAGTACATATATGCAAGATAACGGAGAAATATCTTCAATAGTCAGTGAGAAAATTGTGATAAAGTGTTGAAGTTTTCCCACTTTGGGTTGGGGTACCTCACTTGAAATGGCTCAGGGAACAGATGAACAGACAGATCTGCATTCCTTGAACACTTTTTCATCCTCGATAGACAACGTATTTTTTAAAAATAACAGCATGTCTCTGGATTTATACTTTTGTCGGAGAAGATCCTGACAAGTTAGCTGACAAATCTGTGATACTCTGCTGCTTACAACAAATGTCACATAGTAATATGTGTTACAATCCATTGTTTTTCTCTTTTACACATAATTTCTGATGCAGATATTTCATTTATTTTGTTCACAGCTTCCAAATCATAGCTTTTGTAACAGCAATCCTTATTGGACAAAGTTTGAATTATCTCCTTTATAAATGTCCAGAGATAGGGTATGTGATATATAACCATAAGGAACAGAACCGCTGATCATCTCTTTCACCTCACATCAAGAGTCACAGAAGAAAATAGTCTGTAAATATAGGGGAAAACATCAGAGTTACCATGTATTTATTGTCAAAGCATTTCATAGGTCATGTGGTATACATTTATTATGCAAATTGCAGAAAATCCAACATACATGTGCCAATTAGGGCTAAAATAAATAAAATGATAATTTATTGTTTTGTTTGTTGTTGCACTTATTGCATTGCACTTTTCCCCCATTCAGTGTCCTGTGTGATTTGTTTTAGAATTGGTTCTGAGGATGAAAGGATACACCTAAGGGTGGAAATTTCTTAAGTCATATTATTGGCAATTAGCACAAATAAGTTTCAGTTTGACATTACTAGTACACATTTAGTTCCAAGGGATTTTTTTTCATTTCAATTGTTACAGTCTGTTATATTATTCTTAATCTATTCTTGTCACTTCTGCAGTGCACTAGTGAAACAACAAAAGAATCTGCAAAAATATGCGAATACATCGGAGTTAAAATGATTTTCTGCAAGCTAAATGTCATTGTCAATACATTTTACAGTTGACACTTTTCATATGGTATACATTTAATGAGTGAAAAATTAATATATAAATAAGATATTTACTTCACCCAACCACAAAATTATCGTCGGAGATGCCTGTATCCCACAGCCTGGGGAAACAGTTTTTGACACTATGAGATATAAAAGATCAGGAAGTAATGTTTAAAAGACAAAATAATGTTCAGGAGAGAGAAAGGTTAAAGGTCACACCATGACTTACCATGCTCACAGTCCCCAACCAATGACCATTCCTAGAATCTATTTCCTACATCTTTCACTGGCTTTTACTGTAGAAAAGTTTTTAAAGGTCAAGGTCACTATGGCAAGGTAAAAGGTATTTTACATTTGTGTTATTCACTATGGCCTTCAGTGTGAAGAATCTTATTTTATTTAATTTACTGTGAATACTAATATCATTACCTGAGAGCGTAAGCCATAGTTGATGCTTGTTCCAGTTACTTGTCCATAACAACTCCCATAAAATGTATCTGTTTTATGGTTCTGTAAAATAATTTGAGTGACTGGTTTAAAAATATATAAAGTACATGCAATGTACAATTTAGTTTATATGTACAAAAATTTTTTAAATAAACAATGAAATACTTTTAGTCCAGTTACTTTTTGTGTGGGTGCAAAACTTTTACATGATGATCAAAAGCCCCCCCCCTCTATTTTTGAAACGTTTTTGTCACTTTTAATTTTTTTTTCATCTATGGAATTTACATTTCCAGACATGTCATTTGAGAGACTTGTACTGCTCAGCCAGTGAATTTCATCACCCAAGTGAAGTTCGTCACCTGCCGTAAAAATGGCCAAGGATAGGCAATATTCATATTTAAATAAATAGAATAGCTGCTTTCAGCAACAAGGTATACATGTATGCTGAAAGTTCACAGGAAAAAATCTTTAATATTGCCATAGAATGCAGGTGACGAACTTCACTGGGGTGACGAAATTCACTGGCTGAGCAGTATAAATTAGATGCCAAAATAAAACAACTGTTTTTAATCATTACAATATTTACAATATTTACCCAGGCAGACCGGGGGGGGGGGGGGCTTTTGTCAGGGGGGCTTACGTCCTACACTCGGGTGGGTAGGCTCAGTGTTTTGGTATCAAGAACATTTTACTGAAATAACTTGAGATTTTAAAACCGCAACAAGTCAGCTCACATAAAACCTACAGCAAAACAAAAAAAATAAATAAAATAAAAATAAAATAAATAAATAAAATAAAATAATGCCCATGTGAAAAGTATTTTTCAAAACTGCCTTTTTAAAGGCATACTTATATGTACTGCAGTAGTAGTAATGGTTTTTGAAAAATTTCTTTCCCTAAATTACATTTAAAATTATCAAACCAAAAAATGAGTTCGTAAACATAACTGTTTCTTACCTTGTCTAAATTTTATTTTAGAAATTGCTCTGCTCCATTTTCTTGGGTCACTGTAGTCACTTTATCCCACTTGAAATGCATAAATTATATTTCAGCTGATACACAACCATCACTAATTCCACTCAATTGTGACTTATACATCACAGGGTCACAAGTAGCCAAAATACTTTAGTATACCAGCTGACATCAATTCTTCAGTACATAAATGATAACAGACAAAACTCCTCAAATGCAGTGTTTCAAGAGTTTCACCTCGTAACTTTTACCGTAATGTTAACCACTTTGCACAAACATTGAAACAAAAAAGTCTGCATAAATTATAGTCCACAAAACATCATTTTCATTTTGTGGAAGTTAGCCTTCATTAAAAATGACACATATATGCAGATTTTATACAAGGAAAAATTGATTGTCTTCACACCAACAAAATTATTCTTGGGCACAATATAACCTGGTTACTATGTAAACAATGCATTAATCTCTTGTGTGTAAAGAGTCAGCCAAAAAGACAGGCCTTGCGGTACTGGGCCTAGATTATTGATCATGCTTCACTGGGCGTCAAAGCCTGGCCATTTGAAGCACACATAGTGAAGTGTGTATGTGTGGATCAATACTTGATGTAGTGGGCTATGAACACACGTTTTTCTTTTCTCAAAATATGTTACTTAGTTCCAATAATTGCATGTTGTAAAATGGCTAAAATTTCTGTAAGTTTCAATTTTTATTTCTTTTAAATGTATGCCCTTAATGTGCAACATTTTTCCACTTGAGATTTCAAAATAGCAACGTCTGTTTGTTTGTTGTTGTCTTAATATTTATTTAAATGTAAATTAAGGTGGCCTTAACATACTCAATTCTTCAGTTTTTGACGCACGGCAAAAAGTGTCTGCACTGAAAACAGGTCAAAACGGTGTTTGGGATGACTTCTTATTGTTCTATATATTAGCTTTACAATTGCATGTCACCATTGACCAGACATTTCTTTCATTACACGGAGATATATTTTGAATAATGCAGCCACTTTTGAGCCATGGGTATCATTTCAAGTATTTTTAACTTTGTATTTAAAGTCATGTAATAACATCCACTCTTTGGGTCACGGAACAGTGGCGCCCCTGGTGAATGACTTGGGAACTAATAGTGAAGTTGTCCACTGACCCTTAATTCAAATGAGAGGAGGATGTATGATATTCTTTGTGTTACAGAAACTTTATAAACTAGGAAAACTTCCCAAATGACACAAACAATGTTGATTATATCACAAATGATGATGACACATAGCAGGAATCTTATATTGTCTTTTTCTTCACGAGTGATGTATAGTTTTCTTATATATGTTTAACTGCTATGTTTTACTTTAATTGTCCACCGTTTTGTTTTAATGTTAAGGGTAACTCAGACAGCATTCTGACGGTGGGCCAAAGATGGCTCAACGTTGGCACATCTGTCAGTCCCACATTCGCAGCCGACTTTGGCTAAATGGCTTTTTGGCTGGTGGAAAAATTCTACTCAATGTATAGCATCAACCAATCAGATTACAGCATGGTGTTATGTGGCCATTGTTTAACAGAAGGCAAGTGATTGATAGATTGTGGGGGGATCTTAGTTAAGGAAATCCCTGATAAGTCACATGACAAAACATTAATAATGGTGGAACAGTGTCATAAGTGAATAATCCAGTGATACAATTATAATGTTCACAAACAACTTTTTAGTGTGAATTTATAATGAGATTATTATTTTTATGTCTAAAATTGTTAAATAGATAGTTAAAATTTTTGGGCTCACTGAAATATGATCTTTAAACATACCATAATAAACAAATTTTTACTAAGTTTCCTAAAATGCCCTATTTATTGCTCACCGCCATCTTAAAAAAAATCCAACACTGGCCCAACATTGCCAAAATATAGAGATATCCAACCTGAGTAGTGGTTGGCAAGCCAATGTTGGCCCAACAGTGGCAAAATCTACTGACCATGTGACCAATAGCCAACGTTGGGCCAACAGTGGCCAAATCTGCGGACCAAGAAACCAACAGCCAATGTCGGTCCGATTGTGGAATGTTATCAGGGAATATGTCCATATTTTCAAAGAAAATAAAAACCAAAAAACAAAAACAAAGCAAATGCAAAATGAAGCTCTGAAATGTATCCATTCTTTTTGAAAACAAGTTGAAGGGATGATTAAACCATTTTTCCCAGTGCTTTTAATGAAAAAAGACAAGAAGATATCATAAAATATTGTTCCAATGATGTATCCAACATACTCAAATCTTATAGAGTTAAGAAAATACTAATGAAGAAATGGCTCTTGTTAACAAATGTGTAATGCTAATTATCCATAATAGGAGCTGCAACACAATATTTTAAAATATGTTCCATACTGTATGTCCTGCTATTTAAAACCCAAATTTGAGTTATTAGACATCATTCAAATCACTCATTCCTCAATCAAATTTTAACATCTTAACATTTTCATTGCAAAGTACCTCATAATTAACAAGATGCACTCAGAGAGAGCAAAATGCTTGACTTTATGTGACCAGTCTCACAAGTGTAAGAAAGTATAACACACATCTACCATGATGGCATTTCCAAAAATTTTGGAGGCTTCTTGATATCCAAAATATTAACTGGATCTTTCTGAAAATGTAATCACTCCTTCCCATGGCTAGCCCCTTTGTACTAAAAAAATAACATCAAAATTTATTCATTACTTTTGAAGAAATATCAAGTAGAAAGCTGAAGTCATTAAAATACACTGAAATGGGACCTATGAAAATTCATAATTTTTTTATCCAAAATACGATCCAGGTCTTTTCCAAAAATTAGTAACTTCATCCTTTGACCAGGTCCTACCCACATAAAAGTTTTATAAAGATCTGTTCATTAGTTCTGGAGTAATCTAAACACCAAAAACAGACAGATAAATAGATAAACAAGCACACAAAAACATAAACTCCTGGTGGAGGTAAAAACATTGGTTAAAAGCCACCTCTTGGTGAAAATCACTCAGGGTAAATTTTTTGTGATGGACTGGACAAGAAATTGAAACAAAAAAGAAAACAGAAATAAATAAACATGATGAATACACCACCTCTCTTTTTATTATCTTTATATCAATTTCAAGACATAAATTTAATGAGAAGAAATATTTTTACTTAAAGACAGCAAGTATCACAAGCAAGGGTTTGTGACCTCACAATGACAATTGCATTGTGACATCATTAAGTAATGACATAATCAGAAAGCGAAATATTGATGTTTTACTTATGTGATAAAGAAAATCACATTTCTCTGTATATGCCCAATTGAAAATCATTATCTGTCAAGTTGGACACCTCATCTTGGAAAAAGTTTTTTTGAACAGCAAAATTTTAAATGCTGTCTTTTAATTTTGTTTTTTCAAAATCTTTAAAAGAAATTGCTAAAAAAAGGCTAAAAACAAAAATTTAAAAAAACCTCTAGAATTGACTGGTATTGAACCCCAACCAAGAGATTACAAGTTCTACACATTACACTTACAGCCACAGAATAAATCTGATTGGACAAAAATTCATGATTTTGATTTTTGAAGATAAGCAGGTTTCACTGTATATGCCGAATTAAAATTTAACAAAAACCTATCCACTAACTTTAATTTTCAAACAAATTACACCAAATTTGGAAGAATCCGTCTGTACCCCATGAAATACCTGCCCACCAAATTTGAGCTCGATACATCATATAGTTTTTGAGTTATAAGGGCAAAACGGTGCACAGACAGACAGACAGAAACAAACTGATCACAATAACCCTCTCCTATCGCCAAGCGTTAAAAAGCACATCGAAACTGCAAGACTGGTCTCAATAAAGGTTTACAGAGGATTTCACTGTCGGGCTGCTTATTCACTGCTTATTCATGTGGATAGCACGTATATATGTATCCATGCAAATACTCAAAGATTGCCTCAAGGACATGATTGCCTCAAGGACATTCATACAAGAGTCCGTACAGGAGACCTTAACAGAATTCTGTCAGCTCATAGACCCCATATAGCACCCCATATTAAAAAACTCTGTTGGCTTCCATTTAAATATAGGGTACAATTTAAAATTGGCCTCATCACATACAAAATTCTTAAACACAATCACGACAGACCTTAGTGAAATAATCCACCTGTACATCTCTTTTAGAAATACTAGACATAGCAGTCCACAATTTAGGTTCCTTCATAGCCCCTCTTTTGATCGTAAAGTTCACACAAATCACACAAAAATTTTCTAACTCATTTAGTCATTATGCCCCAGCGCTCTGGAATTCTGTTATTAGCTTCTTATTGGCACCAACTTGTGAAAAAATTATCCTCAACACAACTTAAGCTGCCAATATATTTGAAGTGTAACTGATTATCATGTATACGTTCTTAGTCCAGTTCTATACCTGGAGTGTAGGTAACCTTAAACTCAAGTTTTTATATAATTCCAGGGTAAATAGAAAGTCAGGTCTAAGCCCTTTTTAGAGTGAGTCGTATTGTTCGACTCTGTAGGGTGTTTCCTTTTATTTCAGATTGTCACTTGGATCCCTCAATTACATTACCTCAATTTTATTTTATAACATTTTAGTTTTTCATTTATTATCTTATTGCGAGTTACTCTATGTGTAGGGTCATCTTTAAATCTAAAACCAATCTAACCCAACACCAAATCCCATATATTTTACAAGTAACTCAGTTTAAGGCCACCTTAAACTTACACATTTAAAGTATAATGAAAGTTACACTCATGGAAAACTTTCAGAGTAATTTCATGTGCATCAGTTATGTAATCATTCTTTTTAAGATGGCCTCATTTTAAAATTCTCATGTTAAGAGTAACCTCACATTGTTTTGTCATCTTAAATGTATACATTCTGAACAGAAAATAAATGTTTTAGCCAAGTGTCACTTTCATTATGTAAACATGACCTTATGACCTTTCATTTGACCTTGGGGTGGCAATGTTTTAATAATGTTTGACACGTTCATGGGAGCACAATTTCTTCTGTTGATGTACATATGATCAACCAAGGACCATAATCTCTTGTGGGTACTGTAATTTTTCCCATTCACTTGTTAGTAAGGGATATGCTGAATTCATGACTGTTTGTTTTTCTGTTGTTTGCCTTTTTTGTTTGTTGTATGTTTTTCAGTTTTGTTATGCAAATAATATGGCCTGAACCTTCATGAGAAAAGTTAGAAATGGGTCTTGAGCCAACTCAGATCCCAGTAAATTTTGAGACTGATTCGGATCACCGAGATTTTCATTGTACTTCACCATTCGGGGATACACTGCATTGAATTGATGTAATTTCTATTTATTATGTGCTGTGGTAGAGGTATGCACTATCTCTGAGTGTTTTGCTTTGACTTTAAAAGCACCCCAAGACCACCTAACTCTCATGATCTTCCAGGATCAAACCTTGTGTCTTGATTCCAAAATGTTGGTTTGGAGTGAATCCCTTTAATGAGATTTTTTGACAGCACCGGACCTGTCAAAAATTGTAGGTTTTAGAATGAATATTTCCCCTAAATTTGAGTCTAAAATCACTCTAAGACCTCTTCCACCTCATGAGATGAGGTCCGTCAGGTTTGAACCTTGTGTCCTGATGCCAATGTCAGCTTTGCTTCAATTTTTGGACGTATTCTGACAGATTTGGACCTGTTAAAACTTGTAGTTTTATAAAACATTTCTCCTTAGTTTGAATATGAAGAAACTTAGAGCATTAGTATAAACAATTTCCCCCAACTACTCATCAGAATATTGCTTGTGCAATGTATTGAAAGGGTCGTCAAAGCTTCAAATGAATCAGTAAAAAATGTTAATTTTGTTATCTCTTACAATTGTACAAAAAGGGTATGGTACCAAATAAACATCATTACACAGGTATGCATTAGATTCCTGCCTTTTGTTTAGTCAAAAGTTTAATTTTTCATGCAGGCTATCTCAAACAATGGATGTTTATACTTAGTTTTTCATCCCTTCAAAACCTAAACAAAAACTCAGATAAAAAATCTGAAATGTCACACAAAACCTGAGAATTGTGACTCTTCATGAATTTTGATGAGTTATCAAGCAATATATTATCATCAGTCGTCAAATAATAGGGGAAATTGGGGGGTAAAATTGACAACTTTCTAAAAACTTGTCCAAAACAGTTAAAATTTGCCATATAATCACCAAGCTTGAACCGAGGAGGGTAAGATTTTCCTTTTTGTTGAACAGTTTACGACTGGATGTGTATACATAGAGAAATTATTAACCAAACCACTTGTCTGTGTGATCTACTTTGAAATAGATCTATCTATTGCAAAAGACTATGAGGTTATTAGAAGCGGAAATCACTCAAGTGCAAATAAGTTTATTTATTTTGTCCCTTGCCCAGGTTTCTCTGTTTATTTTTCTTCATGTAGCATTACCATTTGTTACAGAAAGTAATTGTGAAAGAATATAATATTTCACATTTATATATTTATATCGATGAATCATCAAAGGGGAACTTGTGGTTATTCATAGACAGCTCTCTCCTCTTGACTTTTTTGCCTGTAATAATAACCTGACATAACCTTATTTTTTCCAGTTAGAAAAAATAAGATTATGTCATGTTAGTGTGTCAGCTTTTAGACCATTTGTGTCTTGAGAAGTATATATTTTGTATATTGTACACAGTGGTTTATTATATAGTTATATTCTACACTTTATATAAACTGTTGGATAAATAAGTAAATAAAGTGTAAGTTAAAATACATCGCACAATTTTTCAATAACATCTCAGATGTTACATCCACAATTATGTTTAAAAACTGAAGTATTACTTGTTACAATTACATGATATTTCTTATCTTGAAAAACTTGACAAATCTTGGATCATATTTGTAGAAAGGTAAGAGGTATATTACATAAGGTGATTAACTAAGATAAAATCACTGATACAAACTGGCTGTCAGATGTCTTTAGCTACACACATGTGTACATGCACTAATAGTTTTGTGACGTACATTCACCCAATTTATTTTTACTATTTTCTACCTTTCCCCTCTATGTGATTCTATTCATGGGTGATTTATGTAAAAGATATTTTTACCTTGCACAGGCTTGCAGGCTTTTAACTTTGAAGCAATTCATTTTGGCTTATTGATGTGGTGTACCTTAGAATCTGCAGTTTACAAAGATTAAGAGCTATGCAAGTTGAATTTAAATTAGAATTAGGAACTATTTCCTCAAGTAAGAAGACAAGGCCCTTACATACAAATATCCTGACACCTGGATGTCAGTCCCACATTTTGAACAAATAAACAGTGAGTAATGGTGTATGAAATATTTGGTGGTTATTCATTGTATAAATATTTGCTCTAGGAAAAAGTGCAACTCTAAAGTGGTATTACATAAATACTAGTTTATATCAAGAAACAGGAATTACTTGAAAATATTGTGTCAGAGTTTTTGAAAAGGCAAAATTAATCTTTCTTTCTGAAGTGAAAAAGAACAATTAATACTGAAAGTGACTGTTCTTTCCTCGCCTATAGATGACTGTCTTCAAACCAATGCCTGTTAGAGTGTTGTTGCAAAGAAGTAATTATAAAAATAACTCAAGAGTTTGTAGTACTTCACAAAAATTACATTACCTAAATAAAGCTTTACAATTTTGTTTAACATGATTGTAACACCTTAAGGTTTTAAGACTTACTTTCTTGGCCATTATTCCATTATACTTTCACTTGTAAGGCAATACAGATCCTATGAAAGCTCTGGACTGCCAAATTTTTTTTATTTTATAAACTTGAATATACGAGTTAGCTAATTTGAATATACCAGTTAGTAACTAGAATATATGAGTTATAGCTGGAATATACCAGTAACTAACTTGAATATACAAGTTAACTAACTTGAATATACGAGCTAACTAACTTGAATGTACGAGTTAGTAACTGGAATATACCTGTTACTAACCGGAATATACAAGTTAGTAACTGGAATATACCAGTTAGTTAACTGGAATATACCAGTTACCTAACCTGAATATATGAGTTAGTAACTGGAATATACCGGTTAGCTAACTGGAATATACAAATTAGCTAACTTGAAAATACTAGTTAGCTAACTGGAATATACAAGTTAGCTAACTTAAATTTTCGAATATATTTAGATGTAATTTACACTGCTGTGTAACACTGCAGTGTTTTTATTTGGCATATAAAATACTTACCTTTTTATATCATTGAAAACTGAATAAAAACTCAGATAAGAAAAAAAGATGAAGTTTAGCACAAAACCTGAGACTCATGACTTTAAATCAATTTTAGGACCATTTTGGACCTGAAATAGTTAAGGTTGTCTTTTTGAAAAAGGCTTTACGACTGAATATATAGAGATACTATTAAAGAATCTATTTGTCTGTATTAATTAGTTTGCAATATATGTATCAGAAAAGAATGTGAATTTATCAGAAGCGGAAATCACTGAAGTGCTATAATGTTCACTGGTATAGTCTCTTGTAAACGTTCACTTTTTACTTCATGTATCATTGCCAATCTGTTATAAGGAAACATAACAAAAAATATAACCATGTGTTGACATCTATTAATTCTTAAGTCGAAGATTTGACTGGATAACATTTTCAGACAAACCTTCCCATTTATTAATAGTGATGACTCATCAGGGAACAAAATTTTGTGGTTATTTATGGAGAATTTTCCCCATTGTCATTGTCATTGTGTCAGCGTTTGAACCACTCGTGTCAGAAGTTTGATAAAGGCAAGTGGCACATATTATATGTATTGTACATAGTAGTTTATTATATTGTCGCACCTCTACAAAAGGTTGTTAATAAATAAAGAGAACGTTGCAAAAGGTTGTTAATAAATAAAGAGAACGTTGCAAATATATTAGACAATTTTTACATAACATCTCATATGTCGTGTCCATAATTATGTATTAAAATGAAGTAATACTCGTTACAAATAAATCATACTTGTACTGAGGAATATAAAGGCATTTTTCATCGTATATTCAGCTTGGTAATGTTTGTCTAAAGGTAAGATATATATGTTACATCATGTGAGTAATCTAGAGATATCAATCGACACTACGTGATAATTTTACAAATTCCTATTCAAATTGAAGGCAAAACCTTTAGTTGAGTATTACTTATGACACTTAATGCTAAGGATAATAAAATCAATTGACATTGTATAATGTTTTTAGGGGGCTACAGTATAATGGTTTTTACTTAAAATCAGCATCAATTCTTTGTTCAAAACTTGGAAAATGTACTCGGTGGAAAATCCTGACAACTGTTGTTATATATGGTATTGTCCACTACAGGAAATGCATGATGGTTGCAGATGACAACCAACTGTTGATCGCAATATGATTGAAACAAACACTGGTGATAAATCATTCTTTTTTTTGTATTATTTCCCCTTGCTCAGGCTTGTAGACTTTTAACTTTGGAACTATTCATTCTGGCTTCTTGATGTGTTTTGCCTTAGACCCTTCAGTTTACAGAGATTAAGAACTATGCAAGTTGAATTTGAATTAGACTTAGAAACTGCTTTCTTAAGTAAGAAGCCAGGACTCTTACAAGCGAATATCCTGACACCTGCACTTTGAACAAATAAACAGTGAGTCATTGTGTGGAAATATTTTGTGGTTATTCATTGTAGAAATAATTGTTCTAGGTTAAAGTGCAACTCTGAAGTGGTACTACATAAATGCTAGTTTATATCAAGAAACAGCAGTTACTTGAAAAGATTATGTCAGAGATATTGAATAGGCAAAAATAATCTCTCTTTCTGAAGTGAAAAAGAACAATTAATAGTTAAAGTGACTCTTCTTTACGCGCCTACGGATGGGTGTTCTTAGTCCAAAGCTTACCAGAGTGTTATTGCCAACAAGTAATTATAAAAAATAACTTAAGAATTTTAGTAGTTCACAAAACATTATATTATTCAAATAAAGCTTAACAATTTTTTTTTAGGTGATAAGACTTATTGTCGTGGCCATTATAATGTTATATATGTTACACTGTCACTTGTAAGGTAATACACAGATTTAAATAAAAGTTCAGATTCTCCAGCCTGCTTTTTACCAAGATAGCACACACGATGAATATGAGTTTAAAACTGGCTTAGTTATTTGATTGCTATTGTAGAAAACCAACATTATAACATTTCTATATGGTGTTCCTATTGCTTTAAGGTCTATTATGGCTATGAAGTTTGAGGAATGTCCAATGGGTTGTCATCTATGTCATCTTGGGTTGGTTTGTCTCCAGCTATTGCAACATGTGGGATTTGCTGACAAACTGTCCTGATAACAACCTTAGATTATGACAGAAGCATAAAACTCTAACTCTGTTCAGTCTAGTTAATCAACACTGTCTACCCTTAAAGAATTCCTGCAATCGACCAAATTCTTCTATCAGTTGTTAATATAATTTTATCATTCTCAACTAGAACAAAATGTCAAAATTTTCTCAGATTCAGATTTGACTTACATTTGGTGTGGTTAAACTGCAGTGTTTTGAATTGCCAGATACTTATCTGTTTTATATCATCGAAGACTAAACAAAAATTCAAATAAGAAAAAAGATGAAGTTTAGCACAAAACCAGAGAAACATGACTTTCCATGAATTTAGGTGTGTTATCAGAAAAACTATGCTAGCATTAGTAGTCAAATAACAGGCTTTAATAGACTAGATCTGTGAATATCATGTAGCATTTCCTATAAATTAAATGTTTTCATTTGCATTGTAATACACATATTAAATATTTAATATGAGCAAAAACACAGTCCTGAAAAACGTGTTAGAATAAAAATAAAATCTTTGGGTAAGACTGGAAGACTTTTTTTCTTATTTTAGTACTATAAAATTGTTTGTTACATTTTAAAAGAGGCATATAGTCACCATTTTGGAGATTAAGTGCTATAAACGTCCACATTAGATTAGATTTTGGACCTGAAGCAGTTAACACTTTCTTTTTAGTTGAAAGATTTATGACTGCATATATATTAATGGAGATACAATTTAAGAAGCTACATCTGAATTAGCTAGTTTGAAATAAAGTTATCAGAATATTTTTAAGAAGTCAAAATCACCAAAGTGCTATAACAGTTATTTGTACAGTCTATTGTAAAGGTTTCATTTTTTTCTTAATCTATCGTCACCAATTTGTTACAAGGAAAGATAAGAAAAAGCATATAACCACATGTTGACATCTATTTATACTTCAGGTAAGGGTTTGTCTTCCTAAGATTTTCAGATAAACTTTTATTAAAATCGATGACCAATCAAGGAGGAACATTTTGTGGTTATTCATAAAGTGTTTCCCCTTCTGATTTTTGCTCCCACTATAAATGGGAAAATACAAGTACGTCATGTTATTGTTAACTCTTGGATAACTTGTGTCAGAAGTTTGCTAGAGACTGAAGTGGCATATGTCATATATATTATGCACAGTGGTTTATATTATATTGTACTTTTACACTGTTGCATAAATTTTGTAATAAATAAAGAGAAAGTGACAAATATAAAACACAATTTTGACATAACATCTCACATGTTATGCCTATGATTATGTATTAAAATGAAGGAATAGTCGTTAAAAATAAATCATATTTGTACTGGGGAATAGAAAGGCATTTTTCATCGTATATTCAGTTTGGTAATTTTCGTCTGAAGCTAAGGTATATATGTTACATCGTCTGAGTAAGATATATATATAGAGAGAGATCAAAACTACTTTATAATTTTGCAAATTTTTATGCATATTGAAGACAAAACCGTTATTTGAGTATTGGTTATGTCATTTAATGTCAAGACTAAAAATTCAGCTGGCCTTTTACAGTGCTTGTTAAAGAGATACAGTAATTTTTACTTAAAATCAGCATCTAATTTTGGTTCAAAACTTGAAAAATGCACTCCGAAAACCCTGAAAACTGTAATTATACTGGCTGCCTTGTATGGTATTGTCCACTACAGGAAATTCACAACGGTTGCAGATGACAACCAACTGTTGAACACAATTGGATTGAAACAAACACAGTTGATAAACCATACTCATTACTTCTAGGCATAGAAACTCTGCATAACTTATAGACATAAACCAACATGTGTGCCTGTTATATGTTGATTGGTGAGGTGTTTTTAGATAAAATCTTGTATTTATTTAAGAATATTTTGTAAATGTGTTTTACCTACAAAAAAAATTACAGCCTTTTTAAGGGTTGATGGCTCAGGTTATACTTGGAGTCAGCGCCCAAATTGACAAAAAAGAACACCCCAAACTGGGAGTCTGAAGTAGCCGAAATCCATTAATTTATTTCACTGCTTACTTTGGCTATACCTGTCTTCACCATATAGTACAGGTTTATAGCCACTAAGTGTTCAATATTTGAAAATAATGAATTGTTTACGAGATCCCAAGGTTTTGTAACAGTGCTCCCCATTGGTTAGCCTTTAGATGTATTGTTTATTTCATACTATTTGTGTTGATATTGGGGTTGTGTGCCATATTTTATGAAGGGATGACCATATCTGTAATGTCATTCTAAATTATAATTTAATTTCCTTTTAATAGTGATATTCATTATATCTATTTTACATAAACAATGTATTTAAAGAATTTGTTAGCCTGTGTATGATATAACTTGAAACTCTTCAATATTTTGAATATAATTTTATGCATGGGGTGAAACTAAAGCAAAACTTTGTGCCATTTTTTATCTGAGATACAAATAATACATCAAGAAAAATAAGATAAAGAATATCAACTGTAAAGCCCTCTGAGCTATAAGTTTCTTGTAAAAATATTTAATACAGTATTACTTTTGATCATTTAAGACACTTGTTTTATAGGAACTTCCACCTTTTGAAAAGTACTCTTTAAAGTTATATAATTTGTGAAATGGTTATTCCAAGTCCCCCCACTCTATGCATAATACACTTTGAAAAGGTCATGTACTTTCATGCCCTAATTTGAGCTAAGCTTTAGTTTCAGTTTCACTTTCCACGATGAATCAGGTACATAAAAACACTCAAAGATCCTGTACTTTCATACACTAATTTGAGCTAAGCTTTAGTTTCAGTTTCACTTTCCACGATGAATCAGGTACATAAAAACACTCCAATTGGATCCATAACTTCAGAGTTTGGTTTGAAAGTCAATATATTTCCCCAGTATTAGCTTTTGTTCAAGTAAAATGATATTTACATAACAAAATGCAATACCTCTGTCACATGACTCAACCTTTGAGATTATGCCCGGCCTTTCCTAAGTTAGATTTGTTAGATATTTATGAACACTAAGAAAGTATATATGGAAAAAATGTTTCTCCACCAGTTTGCCTATTTAAGAATCCAGTAGTCTTTCATCAAACAAACTCAGAATCTAGCTAGGATCTAGGCTGTAAGCAGGATCTAAGATTTATTGTGTACCACTGGTGTATGACAGAGTATTGTTCAAACTTAGCGTACAATCTTAACTAAGGAAAGGCTAGGTTATGCCCCCAGAGAACTTAATTCTGAAGGTTGGGAGCCCAGCAGCCACCATAAACTTCTTTCCAATTTTTGAAACCTTTCAAATCCTTATGGCAATGGGCTTCTTTGTTTGGACTGATTGTATCCAATATTTGTAGTTGTAACTGCAGTATGCTTTATGGTTTTAAGACTTCTTTGTCCAGTCTATAAATAACTTGACTCAGTTTCCTGTTCATATGGATCCAATTGATTTTGTCCTATGAGGAGGCCAATCATAATAAGTCTGATTTTATGTATGGTGTTAAAAGTTACCTTGTTAAATCTTTTGAATTGAGAGTAGGTCTTTTTAGACGTAAAGACTTACTTTTACAATTGTAAGGCAACATATACTTAATTGAAAGGTCACAGTTTTCCTTCCCCTTTTGCTGCAAATGCTCATTAGAGAGTTACATTTTTAAAATCAGCTATGTCTTATGATCAATCGAGAATGTACAAAAAGTGTGTTTTACCTGAGATAAGAATAGTTAGCTGAGATTTTTACCTGTGAATTTTGCAAGATTTTGTATAACCCATTAGACAAAGTGAGATACTTAAACAATGGATCTCTGGTTCTGAATGATAACTGACAATAAAATCTCAAGTCTTAGATAAAATCTTATATGTGAAAAAGATTTAGATTTTCAAACTTCTTTGATCTTGTCCTTTAAATTATTTCTAACTGATCACATAAACAATGAATATAAACGAGTTGTTTACTTTTATTCGGTATTCAAGTTTCTGTTGCAAAGCATTGTATTGAAACATAAAAACCTGTATTTTCTCTCACTTTATGTGTTTAACTGGAAGTAAAAGCACATGTCAGTTTCTTATATGAATACCATATTTTTAAAGTTAGTAAATATAGGATGTCGCAGATAGGTGTACGTAGGTCCTGAATCACTACCCAGATAATATTTCATTATTCACCCAACATTGGCTATCGATTACATAATCAGCCACATATTACTGCCCGTTGGCCACCAGTAGCCTCCTCTACACTGTTGAGGCTGTGTATCTCTAGATTTGGTCTCTGTTCGGCCAACCTTGGACCATATGCAGATTAATGTCATTGTAATGCTTACTGCAGTTATTATAATAACTTGAAGTAAATTTATTAAACATTAATACATGAATAGAAAGCAGAAAAAGTCTGTGTATGTAAGCATACTTGTGTGGATGACTTGAAGAAACATTTTAAAAAGGGGTGAACTATTAGAAATGTCAGACTGAAACAGGAATTGTTGGTTGTTTGTTTTTATATTACATGTGGTATTCACAATTATCTTCGAAATATTGTGTGGCTTGTATCCTGATAGGAAGTTAAAATAATGGAGAATGACAATGCATATTGGCTGGTTAACATTATTTTCTGTATACCACTAACAGTCGTGAACAAACAACTTTCAACTCTCCCCTCCTTAGGTCAGAACAAAGATTCCAACTGAGCAACATAAAATATGGGAGGTGTTTGTGTTATCTGATAACACTGTAACACTCATTTAGTGTGAAAAATATTCAAAACTTAACCAGCAATTAGGAAGTTCTGCGCTGATTATATATATCAACATTCTTGCTCTTGAAATAAGATTTCTTCCTAAAATATAAGAAATTTTCTTTAAAAGCTTTTAAGAAAAAGGAATATTTCTTTGAGTAAGAATTTGTCTGGTTTTTTTTTTTTTTGGTTAAATTTCCAGAAAAAGTATATTTACAGTACATTGTAACTGAAAGGTTTATAACACCGTTATATTAGTAATGAAAATACGAACGCTACCTATTTTATACAGTTATTACATACAATTGTGTCCTTATTACCTCTAGAATTCTATTAATTTCTTGCAATTATTCTTAGAAAATGGCTGTTTCTTATAAGAAAAAGAATAGTTCTAAGAATATTGTGAATTTGGGTCTTGTTGGATATCTGTGTTATATGGTAATTCACAACCTACTAGTCTAATAAACGTTCAGGGATTCTTCAATACAGAACTTGCTATAGCATCATTGGTAGTGTATATTAACTTAACAGAAAACATTTTTTGTGTAAATAGGTTGCGACATGGATAAGAAAACACTTTACAAAGTGACAAAACAGACTGAAGCCATTTTAAAAGATTCTGGTGAAATTGGACCATTGGCTACTGGGCAGGATCCTAGGCAGATGAGTGATGTGGAGTTGAAGTTACAACTTAAGCAAGTTGGTATTGAAGATGTCGAAGATGTATTCGAGACCATGGAACTAGAGGTAAGTGTGTGACGGTATCATATATCGACTTAAGTTAATCTCAATACATTTCTTTTCCTGTATTTCAACATTGATATTGATGAAATAATTTTCACTCTATTGTTTCATAAATTTTGTGGAGTTTTTCATAACTACACGAAATTGAAGTAGTCCACATAGAATAAAAAATAAATGTTTTTAGTGCCAAACACTTTTGAATACAAGAAGAAAAGTAATCATAAGTCAGAGGGTGACATTATTTACAAGTCAGTCTTTTCATGCTTTCAGATCACTAACAAAGGGCTGGCAGCAATGTTATTTGTTGCATCTAAAGTCATGCAGGGCCAGTCACATGATCAAGCACATATAAAGCTACCTGACGTGTTACCAGGGAACAGCTCCAGTGTTAGAGGTCATAGCCAATCTGTAAGCTATAGGGTTTTCTATTTACATAATCAAAATAGAAACAAATACCTTGTTCATCACTTTATTCTTTTTTGTAATCTAACTTCATAATTAATTTAAGAAATATATTGTTTTATAGATTATTCAAAGAGAATCCCATATCTCGGAAATTAAAAATGGAAGTTAGAACTGTAAAGATATCATAATTCCCAGGATGTAAGGGCTTTATGATTGAGTAGGTATATGCTTTCCAGGGTAATGCTTTATATGTTGTTTATATTAGTACAGTAGTTTAATTTCATAGGGCAATATGCTGTGGAAATGGGCTGCCATTAATGATTATCGGCCTAACACATGTGGAAGGCTAAACATCATTGATGAATTTCTATTTCTACAAAATATTGTCCACAAAAGATTTCATTATTACTATTGTTATTAGATAAATTTTATATACAGATATATAATGTTGAGACATCATATAAGTAGAGGTTAATAAAATCACATCATCATGACGTTTTATTTTGAAATGGTTCTTGGATGTTTTTCTTTTACCGTAAACAAGTGTGAGATTCTCATAAAAAGTGGTTAACCTACTAAAACATTCTATATATCATTATATATCTTTACACTGCTTTTCCTCATTTTTGCTTGGTTAAAAGCTTTGCTGTAAAAAGTGAGATATTGCAATTTGAAATTTTCTAGTGAGAGTACAATATGTGTATTCAAATACTTGGTTAACATCAGAACTCAGTCAATAATTACACAATAAAATATTTCATTGCAGGCAATATCATGATTTTTGAAGCTCGGGCAAGTGATATTGCAAAAGTGGTATGTGGCTTGCAGATGAGGTTCGCTTTTAAATTGCAGTAGTTTTGCGACAGATAATTTAACAAAGATAATAAGCTAGTGTTTACAGGACAATAACTTCCTTATTTGTTGTCCAATTTTAAAAATTCTTTCACAAATGTGTTCAGTTTAATGAGATACAAATTTGGTACCAAAAACCTTTTACAGAACATTTACAGAAAATATGTGCTATGTTTCTTGTGGTAGCTTGTGGCTTGCAGTAAAATTCTATCCCTGACCGAAAGATACTGCAAGCAGCAAACCACACCTGCAAGCTGCACCCACAAGCTGTGTAATGGAAGCACTTCAACTGTAACTATACCAATCGATTTTTTTCCTGCAAGGCGCATCCGCAAGCTGCATCTGCAAGCCGCAACCTGCTCCTGTGTACATTTCAATCACATGCGCATTGATGATTCAAGACAAAAGGGCATCAGAGTCATACATTTTTCCAAACGGACAATATCATGTCATACTGCTTGCAAATACTGCAATCTGATTAGCTAAAGCTCAGTTGGGGTATAATGAAAGTTATTATTGGACTGCGGACTGGCTTACAATAATATACTATATTTTTAAAGGCTCGGTTCTGTACTGATAATCTCCTAGCTAATCATAATAATAAGTTTATATGTATTGTCAGTGTGTTTTTTTGTCACAAGAGGTTTGTTTGTGGTGTAGTGGATACTTCCTTTGACCTGAGAAAGGTCAAGCAATTTTGGTCCAAATTTTTATAGGATTAAAAATGATCTTATAATATGAATTGCTTAAAGCTTCCTTCAAAATATCTATCATGCAGTTAGCAAGTAAGAATGTTTTTAACAAGATTAATTGACATAGAATATTTATTCAAGTATGATCAGTATGGTTTCAGCATATTCTGCTGGTAAAATTGTAATAAGATCTAAAGCATGGAAGCACTTTGATTAGTAATCATTTTGTACAGAAAATCATAGTAAATGCTCTTACACACATTAACATTTCTATGATTAGTTTAATCTTTATTATAAAACATTAAAACATTCTTTTCTAAAATATTTTTAGAAAATCCAAGTATTCATGCATTTAGATAGCTTGAAGCTAAACTTGGTGTGCAATATCATCACAATTGATAACAAATTTTTCCTCAGTCTTGTCAAGAGCAAGAGATTTGACTTTTGGCTTTTAAAACTTTCTTGCTTTCTAGTAAAGTATAACATTGATTGGTTTAGGATGGTCATTTAAGGGAGATTGTAGAATGCTTTTGAACACTAAATGACGTTTTTTGATTTGTTGTCTCCAGTAAACTTCTGTCAGTGTGGCCTAGGGGGTAACACACTCTCCTGAAATGGGAACAGAAAGGACATAGTTTTATACATGAGAGAATGTGGCAGGTTTTCAGTTTTTAAGCCACCATTGGCTGGAACTGCTGCCCATGTTGTGTTGAGCACATCCTACTAAAATATGAATTCTGACTTAGGTGAACCGTATTAATACTACTAAAACCCAAAGAGCATTGCGCCACAAAAGAACAGTATTCATTAGGCATAATTTATGGTAGAGTTAACTGAGGCTATGATGCTTAGAAACACAGCACATTGAGCCACGAAATAGTAGAAGCTAATTTTAATTAATGGTAGAGCTAACCTAGGCTGTGACACCTGGAAAAACAAGGCCAAAAGTGGTTTCGGTCCACTAACATGAGTGCAAAGCCATCAGAGACACAAGTAGTCCAATGAAGTGGTAACCCATCCCAGTAGTAACATAGTCCATCTCCCCTTAACTTTTGTAAAAGACAGTCATGCCACAATTCATGAAAGTATAGAGACAAAACAAAAATAAATAAATAAATGAAAATAATCTCTAGAAGAGCAAGTCTCACTAGAACTTGTGCTTAAAAAGGACTGGGTATTTTATTCGGCAAGAACTGACCTAAATGCTGGGTAATCATAACAAATGGAAGTACTACTGAAGCAAATACAGAGGTTGATTTGAAGAAACTCATGGCTGTTGAAAACCCCAACTTTCCTCAAATGAGAATATTAGAATTCTAATTTTTGTTTCAGCCCGTTAAATCATCGCAGTCATCAACTAACACAGCAGCAAGCAGCACTGTGAGGCCAGTGCCTAGTACAGGTAGTAAGTAAAATTAAATGTCAATTGACAATTGAAACTAAACTCTATATGTGACTCCATGGGTTAATGTTGAATGGGTATATTCTTTTTTTTTTTGATTAAATGATCTTATTTGAGCAGAATGTAGACAACAAAATTGGGGGTTTTATGTCTCTTTTATTAGCTATCAGCTAATAGCAGAGGGTGTCCTCTTTAGTTGGGTTCGAATTGAACATCATTGGGACAAGAAATGGATGATAAAAACCAAATTAATTAAATAGTAAATTCAATGCCATAGAAAAAAGTACTACAAATATTTTTATGTGATAACTTAAACTTAACATTATCATTTATGAGTCATAGTTTTCATTTTCAATAAATATTAGGAGTAATAAAGAGGGTTATTCAACAATATTAAAATGCCAAGTACAAATACCACAACATGCTTTTAGTGAATATAGCTTTGCTCATATATTTCTAGGTACCAAATATGATCCAAAAGTGGAGAGAGTTTATCCTGGTGTGAGTATTTATTCGATTCTTACTTATTAAGCGTTCTCCACTTATGACCTCCACTAGGAGGTTCTGGCTTAGGCGTGTTCATTTGTTTATTTGTTTGACTGTGCTTGAGATAACTCTAACAGTAATGAATGGATGTGTCTTAAATTATTTTGATGTGGGTAGCACCTGACCTAAGGAAGAAGTGATTATATTTTGAGGAAGATCCAGATTTAGTTTATTATGGAATGTGGCATCACTATAAACAAGACACACTTCACAAATGTCACGTAAGTGAAATGCAAGTGTTCTGTAGATATTTTCATCAAGTAGACAACACACCATAGCATACTAAGAAATATATATGCAACTTATTTTTGTGTTGTCATAGAAATAACTAACCAGGCCACAAGAATAACTTGCTGTGTAAGAAAGATGCACTTACAATGCTCTACTTACCCCAAAACTGGCCACAACGGTAAATTTACCCCCCAAAATCAAAGGGCAAGCATATGTTATAACTGTTACATCAGGATGTAAGAGTAGCTATAAAATCATAGAATAAATGTACTAGAATGTATTATTATTTACCTCACAGCGTATTTGAAGTTACCATTTCTATTTCTATATTTTCTATATTACTAGCTGTCTCAAGACTGCATTCTGAAGATTTGCAATGCTATATTGACAAATCCAGATTTGAGAGAGACCTTCATGAAAATAGATCCCAATCAGGCACAGCTATTTCCAGATGATATTGTTGGTGCTCACACCAGAGAGCAAATCAGTAAAACCAATAACCATGCGCCGTCTGTACAGGCCAAAGGGATATTCATAGATGTAAGGACAATTTAAATATGTTACATTACTGGATATGTTTATTTGCTGGATATGTTTGTTTGTTTTTTTTCTGCAATGTTTGGTAGTGGCTATATTGCAATAGGTAGTTAGACAGCTGGATGAAACCAGTATATAAAGGTGTGTCAGGGTCCTGTAATGTGAATAATCGGTGAATGGCAAACAACTACCAAGTTTCCCATTTGAGGGTGGGCCAGGATTCAAAATTCAATCTCAGATGTAGGAGATGTTCTAAAATTTGTACAGGTCACAAAAGTATGAGTAGTTCAGGAGACGGAAGACAACAGGATATAACTGTTGTTAAGTTTCTCACTAAAATATAGCATCAAGATTCAACCCCGTGTTTTCTTGATGGCATTCAGAAACTGTAATATCCAGGTAACCCAGTTAACAAAGATAATCTAAGTTTTAGTTTGTAATACGTCTATGAATGGAATCACCTTTTCATGCTATGTCAATGAAAGTTTAAAGTTAGGGTTTTGCGTCCTGTTCAACAGTAAGCAACATACCCTCAGCATTGCCACAGGTGAGATTAGAATCTACACAGAGGTGACAGCACGTGATTAGAGGCCAAACTTGCTACTACTAGGTCTACTACATCACTAATGACCCTGTTACATGCATCTACACTGGTTGGAGTGTTGGAGCTGCATTGCTTTCAACACATTATGTTGGTAATATTTAAATGGGAGACTGAGGGGACTGACATGAAAATGGTTCCCTTTTCACTTAGGCTTAGCACTGAATTTTGAACCCATAATGTTCTAAATGAAGGGTCAGTGTATCACCCACTCATGTGGTACATCGAATATATAACTTAATAAATAATGCTGTTGTATTTTAGGCTTTGAAAAGTAGTGACAACCACACCAAAATGTTAAGGCTTTTCGATATATTGGAAAACTCAGGCACAACTACCCTGTTCAACAAAATCAAAGATGCCCATGTGCTGGAGATAGCAAAACACAGGCAATCTTGTGATGATTGCAAAGTATTGTGATTGGCCGGTCAGTGTTAAAGGAGATTTCTGATTTGGTGGAAGAATAAAAACTAGAGACTGTGAAAAATGCTACCATCTCTCAAATAATCTGATTAATAGACTGTTATCTATGGAGATTTTTTTTAGAGAAGATGAGTGACAACAACTGGTGACTATAGATTTACATTTACAAAAAACAATATCTAAGATAAAGAATGTAAAACTTTACTAATGCAGTATGAGGTTTTATCTCATTTTACAAAATGGGGCATATTTTTATGTAGCAACCCACCAAAGGTATTTTAAAATAAAATATCCCAGAATAACTATGACTTGTTTTATCTGCAAATTCAATCCTGAAACATAGCTACAGTTTTGCTAGACCATTAATTTCTTGCAAAAGGCACTTTGTAACATTTGGTTAATTGACACACTCAGTGAACTGCAAATGAAGAATGAAAAAAGCTATTCAATACTCTTAGATCCTTTGTCGATATAGAAAGACTCAGTTTATCTGTCAGTATCATGCCTATATGGTCTTACATTGTCAAATTTAGGTTAAATTTACCTTTTAGGTCCTGCTCAACAGCCGGGTGATATTGGTTGGGACAAGCCCTGGTTGTTGTATGGGATGTAAAATAGGAAAACTGCAGAAAAATATATCATGAATGAAAATAATAATATTATTCGAGTGCATAACACGATTATTATATTTTTAATCTCTATGAGTGATATGTATTCTTTTTCTGTATATGTCTAATGAAAAATGTTTTACTTCTATTATCTCCCACTTTGTATGATTTAAGAGTTACATAAATCAATATTAAAGGAGATAATGTGAAAAAGTCTGTCAAAATCATGGACACCAGTGAATATATAAACTTCAGTCTTTAATTTGTAATATCTCTGAGTTGAAACACTGTAAACAGACCCTTCTAATGATATAAATCACATATTTGTAGGATATATAGTGTTCAAGATATAAGTGAAAAATGAAAGTTATTGACACTTATTGTTCATGGAACAGAGGGGCCGTTGCACGCGAAAAAATATATCCCCATTTTTACCCCTGTACGGGGTCATCTGGCTTGCAGTGGATAATGAAACCACAAACTTAAGTTGGCTAAGGGGTGCAGTGAATGGAAATTTTAGACTTTTTAACATCTGTAACACTCAATCTCAAACTTGTTTAATGACTGTTCCAAACTTGCAAATATTCTTTGGGGAGTTTACAGTGTGGATTAAAATCTAACCGAAAAAGAGAACAAAATTTTACTTTAGAATGAACAGTACCTACTAATATGCTGACAGTACTTGACACCCAAACATCAGGGTACAAGCACGTGGTTGGATACAGAATTTAATTTAATCAATAAATCTTAATATCAAACCATGTATATAGATGTGTTTCTACACAAGAACAGTGTCAGCTCATTAATCGAAATGAGCGGAGGATGTATACTAAAGCTTCATAAACTGGGAAAAATTTCCGAATAACACAAAAAAATTAGATTTTATCCGAAATGATGATGACACATTAGGGGGTGGAGCATTGGGCGCCACCTTATTCAGTTCAACCCCAGTGAATTTTCTTGTTATCAATACCTTCGATTGGGTATTGATGTATTTGCTAACCCCCTTACCGCCAAAAAACTTCCTTTCTTTATTCAACACTGCAATGTCAAAGGGGCAGGACGTGTTTTATATAAGTTGAATTTTTAGCCAGAACTTTAAGTTTTTATGCCCGCAGTGTTGAATATGTGTGCTCTGGCTTGAATTTATGATTTATGTCATGTAACATCAAGGAACACTTATTTCACTACCATCTAGTCATCTGGAGACATGGAGGATTTTGATCAGCACAGAATTTGGATTTAGTGCTTTGTTTAATCCGAAACGTGCTCTGGGTTGCTGAAGCCACATGAAAGGAATGAGTTTTATTTAGTTTATTTTATTATATTTTGCAGAATTTTATTATCATTATATCTGACTTGTGGTCAGAGCAGGGGCTATGCCATTGATTGATAGACAACTTGCACTCATCCTGTGAAACTCATTCATTTTTTTGGGTTTTCTCATTATACAAAGCACGTGTGATTGTATTAAAAGTTTCAGATCATAAACATTGACAATTATTTAAAAAAATTGCCTAAAAAGTGAAAAATATGCCTCAAAAAGAATTCCTGTGTAAAAAATGTGGAGACGTTCACAAAAGGCTGATCAATAGCAAGTGCACATTTGTTAATACCATGGACAGCGACTTGGAAAGTCAAACTGAACTTTCACCATCACATAGTGGCCTGACTAGTCAGGCAGTGGAAAGTGACATAAACTTACAAATTTTGGCTGAACTTGAAAGTTTGGGTGGCAGGATGACTGCCATGGAGCAAAAAATGTCTGACACCAGCCCAGTACAGGTCAACCAGAGGTCACAAGCCAGCCATGTACCAATCGCCAAGGTAGTCACTCTCAATCCTGCACAACTAGACGAGGTAGTGGTACCTTCAGTAGCAGCCCTTCAAGGAACCCCTCATATACAGGAAGAGGTGGACAGAAGGCTCAAGCATCTGGCTGAATTAAATGAAGCAGGTAAATTGAAGTCACAAAGGTAGCCATACGGTTTGGGTGAAAAAGCAGGTACCGTGGCCTCAAAATTTTGTGTTAGGGGAAATAACAAGTCCAGAATGTCTTATGACAACCTAAGTTGGTGTCAATGGGTGTCAGGTTTTGCCATGATTGCCAGAGAAGAAAATAATATTCCAATAAAAAATGCGATGTTAGATTATCTCAGTGAGATAATGGAAGACGCAAATGACTTCAGTTGGCAATCTGCTAAGGCATCGCATGTGGTTCTGCTATGTAGGATGTAGGAGGGAAAAGTCGATTGGTCGGACACCAGTAAAATAGATAGGATTAGGCGTGCACATGCACAGAGAGCTCCTCCTCAAAATTTGGCAAGTAACAATAAACCAAGATCAGACTTAAAAACCATGGTTTGTCGGTTTTATCAAAGAGGACAAAGATCATGAAACTGGTCAAATTTTTAATAAACATGTGTGTGCCACCTGCTTTGCGATGGGAAAAGAATATAGACACATGGCAAAAGATTGCAGAGTATCCTCTAAACCTGCAAAAAACGATTAGGCCACTGCCCATTGGCAGTGCAGAGGGATGTAATGAATGTAAATAAGTGTGTACAAATTTATAAATCAAAAATTGTGTATTCCACTGTGGCTAACAATGGTCTTAGTGTCAACTGGAAGGCTGACTGGGCCCGGTTTCGAGGCAAAACCTATGCACAGGTGCTAAAGTCTAATACTGACAGCTATTGTGGGTCTCGGGTTCAACCTAGCTCCAAATTGAAAGTTATCAGGTCAGGGGAAAGGCATTTCAAAAATGTCAACTCCAGTACAGTTGCCTCTGTCAATCTTCCAGTTCATGCAAAGAGTGAAAAATCTTTGTTTGTAAAAATGAATAAAAAGGTAACTAAAAAATTGTGAGGTTCACCATCTCACGTGGGATTTATGTACCCCACTGCAAACAGGATTGCATCTCTAGCCTTTAATGCAGAAAAACAGAATAATGACTGTGATTCCAGGGTCGGAGTTAATAAAGATTCCTACACAAATGAATTGAAAGTAACCAACCATGTCAAGGTCTGTCAACAGTCCAAAAATGTTGAAAAAATCATTCAATACATATTGCTCGCAACAAAAGTCAGGGTAGTCAAAAAGGGGGACGAAATTGTCAAAAACAGTCAAAATTGTGCCTGGAAACGCCTGAAGACAAATATGATCTAGACTTGCAAGTTAAATCGTACAATAAACACAGATTGGAGCAAGCAAGGTCAGATCCGACTTATAAAAAGTGGAGTGAACAAACGGATGACAAGTTTGGTTTCATAGCCTTAGGTCCATTGTCATACCAACTTCAGATAAAAGATACATACGTTCGGATCCCATAAAATTGTATGATATAACAAGAAATGAAACCAAATTCAATTTTTTGTCTACAAAAATTCAGTTAGATTCTCAGTTCAATGCAGACACAAGGGAAAAATTACTGGAAAATTATTGGGATCGACAATTGCCATATCTCATTAGGTATGGCTTTCCACTTGACTTTGACAGAAATTCTAAATTGGGAAAAAATGATAAAAATCATACTTCAGCACTAACCTTTCCTCAGGATATAGAGGCCTATTTAAAGGAAGAAATAAGTTATGGGGCCATATTTGGCCCATATAAACAGCCACCCTTTAACGACTTTCACACTTCCCCGTTTATGACTAGGCCAAAGCCTAGAGCCCCACATAGGCGAGTTAGTGTTCCTATATAACTATGCATAGTTTTCGTTGTTTCTGTACACATGGCTACTTCCATTTTGTCTTGGAAAATATCAAACTTTGTAGATATATTTTACATTTTCTGTCAATTCCCTTGAAATAACATTTGATTCATGTTTATAAGCATAATCTTAATTTTGATTTGATGTATTTTTAATTGAATTAAAAAATCCACAAAGTGCTTAAATTTTAGATAATTTATTAGATCATAATACAAATTTGATTTTCTTTGTGTGAAAAAAGCCAAATGAAGGGTGAATGGAATTTAGTATTTTAAATGTACTTATTGGAGTTTGATTTATTTACTTTTTATATTATAAAGCAAAACACAGATTTTGCTTTAAAAATAGCATTTTTATTACAAATATACTTTTGAAATAATACTAAATATTGTATTGAAAGTCAAAGATCACATTTTCATTAAACAAAAACTTGTGTGTTCTGAGTGTGCATGATTGAGGTGAGATGAGAGAAATGGGCGGTCAAACAAGTTAATGGACTTGGGAAGAAACTAAAGATCTTGCATGAAACAGCTGTGAATTGTGATGATGGCTGGGGATAGGGTGATGGAGTCTCCATTCTGCTAAAGACATTGTGTCTGTTTTTGCCCTGTTTTCTTTTAACATCTTATCAACACACTTGTTCATTTTTCAACGTACTGGGGTGATCAACTTGACAGCATGACTATTTGACTTCTTCTTCTTGTGAAGTCCACGATGGCCTGGTTGTAGCAAGTTTGGCATCTAATCACAGGTAATCACCTCTGTGTGGGTTCGAATCCCACATCTAAAATTCCTGCCAAATAGCTGACCTTGAGTTAGAGCCCATGCACCCTGCCTTTCCCCTTCTAAAACATTAAGACAGTTACCAATGTTTCTAAGCTTTCAAAACACAGAACCTACAGCTGTCGCTAGCTTATCCAGCATTGAGGAAACTGCATAAGACGTGTGGAACTTATTCTTCTTTTGGCCAGCTGCATCGCAAAGGTTAGCTTGGGCGCCCACTTTTTTCCTTGAAGTTAATTTGTTTGCTGCCATTTGTGTCACTGTCTTTAAGGTTTGGTGGTTTCTTCTTTATCCCTAGTTTTCATGTCCTACCACAATGACCAAACATATCACCACAACCTGAAAGCTATTTTTCTACGTATCTGAATATACCAAGACAATCCGGTACAAATATAAATAAAAAGGTCCATCACTAAAACAAATTTGTAACACATGCTTCTCCATTTCTATTCAATACTCAAACGACAACTCCACAAACTATGCAGTATGCTACAATAATTTCCTACATGTGCAAGCTCATTATCAATTTGCCCCAATATCAAACCACAACCTTATAAGGTTTGCCAGCAAATATCCTGCAAAAAGCATGCAGACTTTTGACTTTGCAACCCTATAATGTTTTCCTCGAAGTACCGAAGTGCCCCAAGTAACCATTTTGGTCAAGCTTTAAAGGGCCTATATCTTTTTATTGATCAAAGACATTTAGGAAGTAAAATCATTTGCATACATTATGAAAGGGAAATCTTTTGATGTGGTCAGATATGAGGTTAGAGCAAAACTCACATTTCTATAACTTGTTTACCTCTGGCACCATATGCCCGGAATGCTGACAAAGCTAAAGGAAATCATTAAAAGATTAAAAGTGTTTGGTACTCAACCCGTCCTTCTGTCATTACAAAGTATTTTACGCAACACCTTTCAAAAGAAGCTAATCTTCCATTTATACGAAGCTGAGTGTTTATGCAGCATGAGAGGATAAGACATTTGTCTTAAATCCAGGCTGACACTGTTAAGACTAAGTTATGGCTTTTTAAAAATAAGATCGAAACATGGTCGCCATAATTTTTTCTAACTTTCAAATTTGAAATAGCTAAAATAAAGAATAAATAAAGAGGACACCTCCCCTTATTAGTCTTTGAATTTTTTCTTTAGTTACAAGCATTTACATTGAAACACAGCATTTTTATTAAAGATAAATTGAGTTAAAGAAAGGATATACTTTACCAGTAAGCTTGGTCTTATTTGTCACCATTTGTGAAATCCATTTAAGCCTCTAGACTTTGCAAAGTGAAAATGTCATCCTTGGCTTAGCCTAAGTCCAGTCTAAAATCCCTTGTTGTATCTGCCCTTGGATCATCCAGTTTGACATATTTAATTCGAAGGTCAAAATTTCTACACCTTTGGCACCTAGATTGTTTGTAAATTGAAAAGGTTTAACAGAATTTTGAATAGTGGTATATTGTTTCGTGTTCATGTACCCGGGATTACCTCTCCAATTTTCAAATTCTGGTGGAATGTGGAAGAGATGTGTTGCAGACTCTCTGACTTGATTTAATGCATATTGTGAAAGACTTGTACAATGCTTCATGTTCCAAATTCTGTAGATTATAAAGGAATAAAAAACTGTTTATTTAATGATTAAGGCATTTTGTTTGTGCTAAGAGATTCATGGTTTGCAAATGGCATCTCTGATTTTATTCACAGAGTCTGATAGGTCACTGAATTCACCCACAGTGAAGACGTCCTCAGAAGTTGATATGATCCCCATTAGTTCTTCAGTCCTGCAGTTGCAGCAGTATGTTTCAGTTACTTGAGAAATCACTTATAAACATTGATATATTGACTGAAAGTCTGGGTTATGTTATCATATTGCTTTTTGGCTTCATAATTGGTTTCCAGGTTTTCGGAGGAATTTTAGCTTTGGCTATAAATCGTCTACTTAACCTAGCCACTATCCTCAAAAATGACCAATGCATCAGTTTGTATAACTACTCAAAATAATTTTCAAAATGCAAAGATATTTATATCTATTTCTATTATACACCCTATGCCGTATTTGACCCATATAATCGATATACAGAGCAGGATATAAACATTTGTAAACACCGGCATCTCCGTGCTATGGATAATTTGTGTTAATAACTTCTATCTTTTCCTTGATATTTCAGAAACTATGTATCCTACAAATATGTATTACATATCATTAGGACGGTTTTTAAGCAGAGCTTCTGCTCATATGTGATGAATAAAAATTAAAACAAAATGGTTGACAAATTGCAAGTTAATTATCAAGGTTTTTATATTCACTGGTGCCAATGTATATATGCCGGTAATTTTCACCTTCTCTCTCTAAATATGGATTTATTTAACTTTCAGATCATGCAAAATGGTGGGTAACTGAAGTAAAACAGCCCTCATTAGACATATGCAGAAAACATATGTAAACATAACATGCACTCATGCTACAAAATAATATAATATTGTTGTCTTCATTCGTCATATATGTTTTCTCTATATGTCATGAGGGAAATTTTCATGTTCAAGAAAGATTCATGTTCAATTCTTAAAGAATTTATTTATTTGGGGTTTTACATCACTTTCAACACTGTACAGGTCATATCATGACGGGTAGTTGGAAGGGCAGATTAAACAAGTACATACACTTCGCTAGGGTTCTGTACTGTAAACTGCCGACCAATGGCAAGCAACTACCAGCTTTCCCACTTGAGGCCATGCCGGGAATCGAACCCTGGCTTCAGAGGTGGGAAGCGAGAGTGTCACCACTCTGCCACTGTGGCCCCCCAATTCTTGAAGAATACGTGTTACAAGACATGTTGTATCATTTGTAGTATTTTATTCTTGCTATTGTTTTAGTTTAGAAGTGGTTGGCAATACTGGAAATGTCGAATTTATTTTGAACATTCACAAGAGCTAAATCATCCACAAAGCAATTTTGCTCTCAAAAATCTGAATACGGTGGCAGAAATCAAATTGAACAGCTTAAAGAAGTATTGCTATTTAAAGTTAACAGCCAACTGAACACCAACTGAACACCAACTGAACACCAACTTGCATTATTTAATTGTTTGATTATTTATTGCTCATGGAATAACTACTTCATATTTAAACATATAAAATGGCCAACATGAAAAAAAAATATTAAAGAATGTAATTAAAATGTGTAATTATGAGATTAAAACACATTTTTCATGCAAAAATGTCAAACTTTTAGCATATGTTAACATTTCAAAGTCTTAGGGGTCTACAAACGATGTTACACTAAAATGTTAGTGGATAATAACATCGTTTTCTAAGGGTTAACTTACTACAGTTTCGGAGATACAGCCTAGACAAGATTTAAAGGTAGTAGTCACTAAGGCCAAATCATGGTTACACTATGATGCTTTAAACGTACACCACAATAAATCTCCCTAGAAAGTATCAACTTCCTACATGTTGTGGTTCCTGAGAGACAACACAAAAAAGATGTTGAAGATCAAGGTCAACACCTCACTTTAATCTCACCCCAACCAATATCCCTGACATGTATAATTTCGTTTTTGTTATAGTGTCTGACTTTAGCCAAGTAAAGAGAATTTAGAGGTTTAGGTCACCATTATGAGGTTAAAGATGAAATCAAGTTCACACCATAACAATGCAAACCATCTCCCAAACAATATTTATGTCAAGTATTAACCTACTAGACATTGCAGTTTCTGCAATATATCATAGGTGAGACTTTAAATGTCAGAGTCACTATGGTAAGGTCTGAGATTAAACCAAAGTTACGTTGCACACTGTTACGGTCACGGTAGCAATTACCGGTTGTCTTTAAGTTGTAACAGAAAAAGCAAAAAGTTGAACTTAACAAATTTATTTAATAGTCAACAATAATGATTACAGTCAACTGGTGTGCTCTTAACCAAACACACTAATACAATAATAAGATCTAGCTGACCTGACCACTGAGATTAAGAGTTAAGTTTATCCGCCATATCCAGCAATCTGTTCTCTAATCCGTCCTGTGGTATATTCTGTGATCTGTCCAATGTCCTGTGATCTGTCCCGTGATCTGTCCAGCGTTCACTCGCACACAGATATCTATATTCTGTGACCTGTCCCACACTCAACAACACAAAAGGTGCTTGTCCTGCTATCCTTTATATATCCAGTCACACAGAAGGTCTGTCTGGAGATTTTTAGAGAGTTAACACAATTGTACTGTCTGCTCCAAGATATGGACAATGTCCAAAATGCAGTAAATCCGCTCTCTGTTATATAACTGTACAATATCCAAAAATATCCAAAGTGCAATAAATCTGTCCAGACAATGTATCTAGTTCACTCCAGTGAAAGTTCACAGCAACACAAGTTATATTATATTCCAAAACACAATAGCTCTCCTTATAGCCAGCGAATACAAAGTTCACTTGTGGTCAGATGTACATTCCTTATATACATTCACAGATTCCTCTGGAATTGTACAGAACCAACTCAAAAGAAGATTAAGCCATCTAGGCCAAATGAGGAAGTTCTAGAAACTACTGGCAATTGGGTTTCCCCAAATCTATCATAACCACTGAGGGGGGGATTTCCCCCAGTCTGTGAACAAATCAATAAACACTAAAACACAAAAATCAATAACTCCCTTACTTTAAATGTTAACACACAAAAAGAACCAACAACACAATTATCTTTTATGACAATGTATAAACATAAAGCTTAAATTAAACAATGCACTAATATAGTGCCCAATATATGTAATATACAATGTACTAATATAGTGTCCAATATATGTAACACCTCCCCCCTTAAAGAAAAATTTTGGAAACCAAGGGATTACAAAATTTTACAAGAGATTTTCATGATGTATACAAACACAGGTAATAACATTTTACAAAACATTTTTGTCTAAATACAAAAGTAAAATTAGTACCATGTATAACCTTTATAAACTTACTAATTACAGGTATATAAATTACACTTTAAATACAGCTTCTGGACAGGGCGTATCCATGCGGACGCCATATTTTACTTTTTCAAAGTCCTGTTTATACACTGAATTCCTATCTTTAACAGTGTTTTTATTAATAGCCATCATAAGCTATGTTATACCTCTTTCGAAGTATGGCTTTACCATAGTTATTTCCCACATTTGGTTTGAATGTCTGTTATCACAGTTTTTAATGGTCTTTTGGAGAGTTTCTACTCTCCTTGCTACTGGGTATGACCCTAGATCTCTGGCCTGTAGTTTATTCATTTGGCCAGGTGATGACACTGAAGCCTTGCCTCCAGGATTGAAGATACGATTTTGTAATTTCTTATCATAAAGCATCTTCATTTTTGACTGAGAAGTTTTCAAATTTTGTTGCGCCAGCTCACAAGCCTTCTTCAACTTATCTCTGAACTTCGAGACATAGTCTAACAGATTTAGGCTCTCGGTGTTCTCAGATAACCAATTTTCCTTCAGTAGCAAGTGAGGAAGCCAATAAGACTAAAACTTTTATAACAATGCTTGGAGTTTATTAAAATAAAGTTAAAATAATGTTACATACATTCTGTACACACATCAATTGTTAACACTATCAAGTTAAAGACACCAGTTGCAAATACTTGACATTTATCAATCTAGTAACCCTATGATGAGTGTATAAATCTTCAACATCAATGCTTTGCACTACTAAACAACAAATTTAGAAGAGCTACTACCCAGTTACAGCTGACTGGTACTAAGTAATCCTCATTACTACTAAGTTAGGTCAGTATTAGTATCACTACCAGTTACACACCAAAGTACAGTACTTGCTGACTACTAATCTAATGACTTATCAAATATTCAAGTGTATAAATGTTCATTAACAAGACCTGTACAACTACTATTAACAAACTTAGTTGAGCTACTACCTAACTGCATATGCTTGTATGTTAAAGTTAAGTAATCCTCATAACTACTAGGTTACTGTGTACAACACCAACTATGCATATTAGGTTATATAAACCACTACAGTTGTCTGTATATTTGTGTTAAGACATCAGGCTGGTTTAAATGTAA
Source organism: Sabellastarte sp. h YS-2021 (assembly GCA_964017235.1). Lineage (NCBI taxonomy): Eukaryota > Metazoa > Annelida > Polychaeta > Sabellida > Sabellidae > Sabellastarte > Sabellastarte sp. h YS-2021. Next base: position 66,391,238 of record OZ024938.1, read on the forward strand.
CACCCAACTATGTAATGCGTTGGCCAGTGGCTTTTAGCATGCAATGAATATGTACTTTGAGAGTCAAGAGTTAAAGGTCAGGCTGTGTGACCTTGTAAAGGTCAGAATGTATGTATATCTTTGTAACAAAAAAGACCCTTAGCTAAACCTAGCTTATTCTAACATGATCAATAGGGAGGGGGGGAGGGAGCTTTCACGTGCACAAGCAACATGAACCTCACAGCAATGTGTACTGGCCACTACATAGCCTTATATAATGGAATTTGGCGGGAGTTCTATACATGTGGTCGACAAACTCAGCCATTGACCTCCAGACGAGTTCTCATGAATATTCATGAGGGAATATTAGTTCAATTCTAAATATAAATTCCTTGTCCTAAAACCAAGGCAGTGTACTACCATATTCCATTAAAATTTAGAACTCACTTGCTACTGAACCGATGTGCAAACTATCATTCGCCTCATCCATCACAGTAGCAAGTGAGGAAGCCAATAAGACTAAAACTTTTATAACAATGCTTGGAGTTTATTAAAATAAAGTTAAAATAATGTTACATACATTCTGTACACACATCAATTGTTAACACTATCAAGTTAAAGACACCAGTTGCAAATACTTGACATTTATCAATCTAGTAACCCTATGATGAGTGTATAAATCTTCAACATCAATGCTTTGCACTACTAAACAACAAATTTAGAAGAGCTACTACCCAGTTACAGCTGACTGGTACTAAGTAATCCTCATTACTACTAAGTTAGGTCAGTATTAGTATCACTACCAGTTACACACCAAAGTACAGTACTTGCTGACTACTAATCTAATGACTTATCAAATATTCAAGTGTATAAATGTTCATTAACAAGACCTGTACAACTACTATTAACAAACTTAGTTGAGCTACTACCTAACTGCATATGCTTGTATGTTAAAGTTAAGTAATCCTCATAACTACTAGGTTACTGTGTACAACACCAACTATGCATATTAGGTTATATAAACCACTACAGTTGTCTGTATATTTGTGTTAAGACATCAGGCTGGTTTAAATGTAACACCCAACTATGTAATGCGTTGGCCAGTGGCTTTTAGCATGCAATGAATATGTACTTTGAGAGTCAAGAGTTAAAGGTCAGGCTGTGTGACCTTGTAAAGGTCAGAATGTATGTATATCTTTGTAACAAAAAAGACCCCAAACCCCAAGCATTAGTTTATCAAGTTTTGGAATGTATGAGGTATTATGCTAGCAGCAGTAGGTGTTGAGTTTAGATATGTCCACACTGCTTCACTTTTCCAATTTCCATGTTGTTTTATGTTTTCCAGGGCCACATTACTATCAAAAGCCAAAGAAGCGCCACTTCTACGAAAGGAATGAAAAGTGAAGTGACTAGGGTTCAAACCCATAGTTGCAATACATGTTTTCAAAAAAGAACGAGCATTAGATGCAATCAGTGGCACTATTCCTTTCTTTGTATGAATTTGAAATAAAGGTTGATCAGGAGTAATGTCTTTCTTTTTCAACATGTTTTTTAAAGCCAGTACAGGGCAAATCAGAACATTTTTCAATTGTGGCAACTGTACTACGTGGTACTGACCTGAATTTTGCATATTTTTGGCACATGTTACAATAATATGGGCCCCAGGTTGACCCCAAACAACATCATTCACTGTGAAATATCTTGTTTTATCAAATGACCCTGTGGTGGGTGGTACCAGGGAAGCCAACCGAAAGAAACCAAAGTACGCCATTAAAAAAGCGCTTTGTAGGTGACCCCATTATAGCATTTTTGCACTATCTTTATCAATTTTTGCAACATACTTATGGAAATAACACCTTTAACTTTGATATTCATTCTAGCATTCATCTGCACTGATTTCAACAGCAACTGAACTTTTCTGCAACTCAAGGCCGCTAATGGCCAGTTAAACAAGGCAAAGAAATGCTTTAATACAGAAACATTATTTCGCAGAGAGCAGGCTTTAAAGTTCTTTTGGGCAAGAAATTCAAGATACAATACTATTGTGTCCATACTATATGGGGGTGTTAACCCCATATATATCACAAACGCCAGGAACAGCTTGAACGTAGCAGTGTAGGCAGCAGAAGTCCTGGGTCGTAGACCTGCTTCTATTCTTTTGTGTGCTTGACCAGCCAGTATTCTCACCACAGGAGATACTATGAAAACAGAAATAACGACAAGGCAGTACCAAGAGTATACAACTCAATAATTATGTAAAAGAACTTGGCCAACTTCCTCTCAAATGTCAAAATTTGGAATAAACATATTATTTTGAACTGTATGCCATTGACAACTCTTTAATATTGCCACAATACTATCATTATTATTGTGTTCATACACTGGCCAACGTGACAGAATATCTGCATAATAGTTGTCCTTGCCCCTAATGTGTTGAACTTTTAAATTAATATTAAACATTGCTGTGTATAGCCAAACTGATCTAACTGTGGCCATGAGTAAAGAATCTCTTATTTTAGTATTATTAAATGCATTGACCACAGCCCAGTTGTCGCACCAAATAATAATACTTTTATCTTGGAACAACTGGGACCACATACGTATAGTAACCAATATATTTATTGCTTCGAAATGGACTATTGATCCTGCTATCCTTAAGAATTCAGGGATTTCGCAAAAATAAACTATATCTTTGTACTTTGCCCCTACTCCAGTTAAACAGGCGTCCACGTATATATTTTCAGTAAAATTTGGCTGTTGATGAATATTAATGGTACCATTGAAATCTTGCAAAAATACTGTAAACCAGCGTATATCTTTGAACATGTCAATTGGAATAGAATATTTGCCTTTTGCTGGACAACTACGTAATACTCTTAAGATTCTATTAATGAACAATCTGGCTGGCTTCACACAACGATGTATATATATAAGCTTGCCAACTAACTTTTGTAGATCATTTTTGCTAGCATGTTTTTTGGTAAGCCAAAATTTACATAATCGCTTTATTTCATCTAATTTTTCACATGGAATCTTTAAAGTTCCTGCACTTGCATTGATTTCTATGCCAAGACACGTAACTATATGGCTTGGTTCCTCAAGTTTCTTACTATTTAAGGGCAAACCTACATACTGCAATAGATGTTTCAAAGCCAAAAAATGATTATTTGCTACTTGAGGGGGGGCTACTCCAATATAATCATCCAAATAGTTTATTAACCAAACATTACGTTTACGTAATGTTAGCGTAATTGCGTCTGTACACATCTGGCACATGGCCGCTCCCGTCTTTAGGCCAAAGGGAACCCCTACGTCAACGTACGTGACGTCATCCCACTTTAAACCCAATAAGGGGTAAGCATAAGGGTCAACCCTAAGATTTCGAAACGCTCGCTCCAAATCTACTTTAAATAACATGGCTGAAGGGCCTAAGCACTGAATACGTTCTACAACCTGATCTATGGTTGGGTATTTTAAAAGAAATGGTATATCATCATAGATATCTGAGGGAACGCAACTGTTCACACTATTGCCCTGAGGCCATGACAAATCTACAATAATTCTAACACCTCCATCCGGTTTATCTCTAGCCATCAATGGAGAATAATGTATATTTTTAAAAGGTGGTTTATCGAATGGTCCAAACATGGCTTGCTTTTCGACTTCAATTTTAAAATACTTTGCAACTCCTTCAGGCCTTTGTATGGCAGACAAATGATTTTTATCAAAGTTTTTAAAATTAAATATGGAATAATCAACACCCAAAGGAAAACCAAACTCCAGGTATTCCACTAGATTTGGTATATCATAATTACATAACACTTGTCGCCATGCTTTGATATTCAAACCTGAAAAGACAGGTATACGGGCTCCTTTATAGTTTGGACATTCATAACTTCTAACTATTGTATGAATTTTATTCAAATATATCGCTTTATCTTGGCAATCTATATAAGAATTTTTACTAGGGGGGTAGACGTGCTTTGTCATGGTCACGGGCATAAAGCCAAACTCTCGCCTTTCTACTATTTCTGTATTTAATTGCATTATACTTGAAACCGTTATATTCTGACCTACAATGTTTCCCTTTTTGCCAGCATCATACATTATCACCTGGTCAATACAATCATTTGTATGGAGGATTTGATCCCTCCCCCCTTCTATTTGTAATACATTATCACTAAAACTTAAACTAAGACTGCTTAAGCTATTCATTTTTTGACCGTGAGGTCCATGTTGCTGTGTTAATTGACTATCATATGAACTGTGACTGCAGCCAGAAGGGGAACACACGGCAATGTTAGTATAATAAACAGAAAGGTCATCATAATCAAGTGAAGAATACTGACCCGTTGTAAAGATGCACGACAGACAACTCACCTGGCCACTTAATGCAACATGCACTCTAGTACATGGACTGTTAATATTACAACCATGTGCCCCACCCCCGGGCTCACAGCCACCCATATTCATGATACTGTTATTACTGTGAGTAAAATTACATTCTTGATTTAACACAAAGCAGTTACTTAAATCTATACAGCTTATATCTGTATACCATTGAACTGTGGATGTTTTCTCCACCAATGTATTGACACTAAATTTACTATGGGAAAAACTGCTTCCAGTAATTCTCATAGGACGAGAATGACCAAATAAATATACATACACCATGTCATTCCATTGATAATTTATATTATATGTACTATATGGTACCTGATCTATATAACATTGCGACCAACCTTGACCTCTTGACCAATGTAAACCGTAATTTTGTTTATTACACAAAATTTTAGGTTGTTTATAAGAAATCTGGCTAAACCTTCTGCTCTTTTTTGTTACTGGAGGCATTATCACTCTTATTCACCCCCTGACTGCTTTTATTTCTCAAACACTTTGTAAGTGGGTGGTCAAATTTCTTTCCCGTTTCTTTTAGGCAGTAACTACAACAGTGTTGATACAAAACACCTCCTGATACATGGTCGTTATCTAATCTACAGAAACCTTTGTTAAAATGTACACAAGCCTGAGTATTTCCTGTAGTACCACTAACTTTTTGGTTCTGTACCAATCTCTGAGTGTACCTATTCTTTATTTTTTCTAACACCTCTAATTGTTGCCAATCGGCCCTACCTCTCTCGATTTCCTGCAATACTGCTGCATGTGCACGTTTTGCTGTTTGAATGTTAAGTTCTATTGCGTCTTGCATTAATAAGGCATAATACTGTAACATATTATCCCTTATATCATTGTCTTTCTCTTCTAACACACAATACAGGAAACCCTGAACCCATTGCTCATTGGTCAATTCGTCATAAGTTGGCTGTTTGCTACCTATTTGTATTACACAAAAATCCTGAGGCCAATTTACATGACTTTTTACTTTTGCTACCCCTGCCCTGAATCTACCAGATTTAAGAGAGGAAGTTGGCTTACCTATTTTGCCTCTTGATACGTTTTGGTAGTCATTCAAACGCCTGGCTACCTCAGCTTGTATTTTAGAATCTGATCTCAACACTTCGAATGATGGCAGCTTATCAGGCTTGGCCACCATTGGTTCCTGTTTCGAGTGCTTTGGGGAGCTCTGGGCTGAGGGGACAGCTGATAGGTCGTGTATGCTAGTTTTTTCTTCTTGCCTACGCAACCTCTCATCCTGCTGTTTTAACTGGTCACCCATATTCTTCACTGCTTCTAGTAACGTGTCCAGCTTTTGTGAGACGCCAGTATCATTCGCCCCACTAGCAGCCGACACATCAGGGATTTTTTCAGCAGCTGAAGTTTGGGTACCATTTCCAGCCTTTTTCCCATTTTTCCCCATTCTGAAAATAGAATAAAATTAATATCCACGAATACAGTTTCGAGTCGAGAGAAACAAATAACGAATTAAAATTCGAAGTAAGCTAAAATACTAGAAATAAAATCAGTAAATTAATAAAAATAAAGTTTCTCTCAATCCCGGTCTGTATTCCAATGTCAGAGCTTTCACGTGCACAAGCAACATGAACCTCACAGCAATGTGTACTGGCCACTACATAGCCTTATATAATGGAATTTGGCGGGAGTTCTATACATGTGGTCGACAAACTCAGCCATTGACCTCCAGACGAGTTCTCATGAATATTCATGAGGGAATATTAGTTCAATTCTAAATATAAATTCCTTGTCCTAAAACCAAGGCAGTGTACTACCATATTCCATTAAAATTTAGAACTCACTTGCTACTGAACCGATGTGCAAACTATCATTCGCCTCATCCATCACAACAGCTTGAGAGGACCACGGACTGAATGGCCAAAGACCAACTCAAAGGGACTAAAGCCTAAAGACTCTTGAACAGACTCTCTAACAATAATAAGCTGATGCCTTCATCCCAATCTTTTTCATTGTCTAAACAATATGTCCTAATCATATTCTTCAAAGTGGAATGGAACCTTTCAAGTGCACCTTGGGATTCTGGGTGATAAGCACTAGATTTGATCTGTTTGGCACCTAACTGAAATACAACCTGTTGAAATAGTCCTGACATAAAATTTGACCCTTGATCTGACTGGATCTCTTTTGGTAAGCCAACTAGAGTAAAGAAATTAACCAGAGCTTTTGAGATTTTGGGAGCTGTTATGTTGGTCAATGGTATGGCTTCGGGAAATCTGGTTGAGGCGCACATAATGGTCAAAAGATATTGGTTTCTGGATTTAGTTTTTGGTAAGGGACCTACACAGTCAATTATCACTTTGCTAAATGGTTCCTCAAATGCTGGAATGGGTTTGAGAGGAGCTACAGGAATTTTTTGGTTTGGCTTTCCTACCATTTGACAAATGTGACAAGTCTTGCAAAATTCTGCCACACAGTGCCGAATTTGAGGCCAATAGAAATGTTTGGTTATCTTGTTGTAAGTTTTGTTGATGCCTAAATGGCCACCCATTGGAGATTCATGAGCCAATTTCAGTATCTCTCTTTGGTACACTTTTGGCACAACAATCTGGTGTACTACTGACCATTCTTCAGATGCAGGGACATTTGGTGGCCTCCACTTTCGCATAAGCACACCATTTCTGACATAATAGCCTACAGGGACCTTATCTAGCTCTACTGGTGGCAAGACCAACTTGAATAAAGGAGCTAATTCAGGGTAATTTTCCTGCTCTGAAATCAATTTTGATTTTGAAAGCGATACATCTTGACAGTCAATTGAGTCTTGTTTTTCAGAATCTACCCTGGCCTTGGGATTTGTATCACTAGAATTCTGCACATCATGGTCATAGTTGTTTAAGAATGTATCTGACAAATCAACTAAGACATCTGTAGATTGTTTACAATCTTTTGGTTCTTCTTGGGCCTTTTTGGCCATAGCTCGAGTCACAGCACAGGAGGGAAAAATACCAGGAATAACCTCTTCTAATTTCTCAGTGCTAACCAAAGTGATCGGCTTAGAAGTAACCTTAGGATCAGCAACTACCTTTCCACCTGCAAGATCATTTCCCAACAACAAAGATACCCCTTTAATGGGTAAAGTGGGCCTGGTACCCACAACAACAGAACCAGTAACTAAGTCTGATACTAACTTGACCTTATGCAAGGGAACGTTCACACAGCCTCCTTCAATACCTTGAGCAATGACACTCTCACCAGTAGATGTGCTTACACTCAATGGCAATACACCTTCTAAAAGTAAGGACTGAGTAGCTCCAGTGTCTCTTAATATCTTAATGGGAACCTGACTGGAACTACTTTCCAAGGATACAAAACCCTCAGACACAAAAGGTTTGAACTCTTCCCTAATAATCTCAGACTTGTCTAAACCAATACTAGACTCTGCTCTATTGGGATTTGAACGCCAGTTAGACTTGCTAGACACAAAGGCGTTGAGTGTTGCTTCCTTTTCTCTTCTCTTCTTTAAGAGCCAACAGTCAGACATAGCATGCCCAGGTTTCTTATAATAATGGCACACAGGAGCAAAGGATCTGGGCTTCCTATCCTTACTCATAGTCTGATTTGAGGTTTGACCCTTATCTGAACTCTTTTCTGGAGCTACATTTTCAGATTTCTTTCCTATTTCTGGATACGACTTTTTAGCAGGACCAAAGGACTTATTCTTGTTGAAAGTGGACTTGTGAGTTAGCGCATAATCATCAGCATAAGCTGCTGCTTTTGCCAAATTTTCAACTTTCTGTTCATCTAGATAGGTTTTAATGTCATCACGAACACACCTTTTGAACTCTTCAATCAAAATAACTTGCCTAAGTTTCTCAAAGTCTGTACCTACTTCCCTAGAATTGCACCATCTGTCAAAGTACACTTCTTTCTCATGGGCAAATTCAACATGAGTTTGACTTTCTTGTTTACGATAATTTCTGAATTTTTGACGATATGCTTCTGGTACCAACTCATATGCTTTCAAAATAGCATTTTTGACAGAGTTATAGTCCACACATTCAGAAATTGGCAAAGTCATGTATGCCTCCTGGGCCTTTCCCCTCAAAACACTTTGCAGCAATAAAGGCCACTGGTCTATAGGCCATTTCAAATTTTGAGCTACTCTTTCAAAGTGTTGAAAGTACTTATCGACCTCTGACTCATTAAAAGGTGGTACCAGTCGCACATTTTTACCCAAATCAAATTTGGTAGCAATGGACTCTTCATGGGCAATTCTACGGGCATTGAGTTCTAAAGCTCTCATTTCTCTTTCATGTTTAAGCGCTCGCTCTTCCTTTTGAGCTTGAGCTTCAAGCTCTTCTTTTCGCTGTTGAGCTTCAAGCTCTTCTTTTCGCTGTTGAGCTTCAAGCTCTTCTTTCCGCTGTTGAGCTTCAAGCTCTTCTTTTCGCTGTTGAGCTTCAAGCTCTTCTTTTCGCTGTTGAGCTTCAAGCTCTTCTTTCCGCTGTTGAGCTTCAAGCTCTTCTTTTCGCTGTTGAGCTTCAAGCTCTTCTTTTCGCTGTTGAGCTTCAAGCTCTTCTTTCCGCTGTTGAGCTTCAAGCTCTCTTTCTCTAGCCTCAAATTCTCTGAGTTTTAGCTCTCTCTCAATTTCTAATCGCCTGATCTTGAATTGCCCAGAAGATTCCATTGGCAAAGGTTTATACACTTCTAAACAACTATCAGGTAAAACATCTTCATCAACTAACTGTTCAACAATAAGCCTTTTAAGTTCATGTTTACGTGTTGACCTTTTCACCTCTAACTGTAACTCTTGTGCTATCTGCATTAACATATCTTTTTTAAAAGTTTCTAGAACTTCCATAGATGGTGACTGTACAAAATCTTTAGCACTAGCCATTTTGGGCACTGTTGCCTGTAACCAATTACTAAATCAAATGGATTTTCAAAATGTTAATTGAACGGTTGATCAAATGGTTGTAATCAAATGGTTGTATCCCGGACGAGCCCCCAATTTTCCTGTTACGGTCACGGGCAAGCACGGTAGCAATTACCGGTTGTCTTTAAGTTGTAACAGAAAAAGCAAAAAGTTGAACTTAACAAATTTATTTAATAGTCAACAATAATGATTACAGTCAACTGGTGTGCTCTTAACCAAACACACTAATACAATAATAAGATCTAGCTGACCTGACCACTGAGATTAAGAGTTAAGTTTATCCGCCATATCCAGCAATCTGTTCTCTAATCTGTCCTGTGGTATATTCTGTGATCTGTCCAATGTCCTGTGATCTGTCCCGTGATCTGTCCAGCGTTCACTCGCACACAGATATCTATATTCTGTGACCTGTCCCACACTCAACAACACAAAATGTGCTTGTCCTGCTATCCTTTATATATCCAGTCACACAGAAGGTCTGTCTGGAGATTTTTAGAGAGTTAACACAATTGTACTGTCTGCTCCAAGATATGGACAATGTCCAAAATGCAGTAAATCCGCTCTCTGTTATATAACTGTACAATGTCCAAAAATATCCAAAGTGCAATAAATCTGTCCAGACAATGTATCTAGTTCACTCCAGTGAAAGTTCACAGCAACACAAGTTATATTATATTCCAAAACACAATAGCTCTCCTTATAGCCAGCGAATACAAAGTTCACTTGTGGTCAGATGTACATTCCTTATATACATTCACAGATTCCTCTGGAATTGTACAGAACCAACTCAAAAGAAGATTAAGCCATCTAGGCCAAATGAGGAAGTTCTAGAAACTACTGGCAATTGGGTTTCCCCAAATCTATCATAACCACTGAGGGGGGGATTTCCCCCAGTCTGTGAACAAATCAATAAACACTAAAACACAAAAATCAATAACTCCCTTACTTTAAATGTTAACACACAAAAAGAACCAACAACACAATTATCTTTTATGACAATGTATAAACATAAAGCTTAAATTAAACAATGCACTAATATAGTGCCCAATATATGTAATATACAATGTACTAATATAGTGTCCAATATATGTAACACCTCCCCCCTTAAAAAAAAATTTTGGAAACCAAGGGATTACAAAATTTTACAAGAGATTTTCATGATGGATACAAACACAGGTAATAACATTTTACAAAACATTTTTGTCTAAATACAAAAGTAAAATTAGTACCATGTATAACCTTTATAAACTTACTAATTACAGGTATATAAATTACACTTTAAATACAGCTTCTGGACAGGGCGTATCCATGCGGACGCCATATTTTACTTTTTCAAAGTCCTGTTTATACACTGAATTCCTATCTTTAACAGTGTTTTTATTAATAGCCATCATAAGCTATGTTATACCTCTTTCGAAGTATGGCTTTACCATAGTTATTTCCCACATTTGGTTTGAATGTCTGTTATCACAGTTTTTAATGGTCTTTTGGAGAGTTTCTACTCTCCTTGCTACTGGGTATGACCCTAGATCTCTGGCCTGTAGTTTATTCATTTGGCCAGGTGATGACACTGAAGCCTTGCCTCCAGGATTGAAGATACGATTTTGTAATTTCTTATCATAAAGCATCTTCATTTTTGACTGAGAAGTTTTCAAATTTTGTTGCGCCAGCTCACAAGCCTTCTTCAACTTATCTCTGAACTTCGAGACATAGTCTAACAGATTTAGGCTCTCGGTGTTCTCAGATAACCAATTTTCCTTCAACAGCTTGAGAGGACCACGGACTGAATGGCCAAAGACCAACTCAAAGGGACTAAAGCCTAAAGACTCTTGAACAGACTCTCTAACAATAATAAGCTGATGCCTTCATCCCAATCTTTTTCATTGTCTAAACAATATGTCCTAATCATATTCTTCAAAGTGGAATGGAACCTTTCAAGTGCACCTTGGGATTCTGGGTGATAAGCACTAGATTTGATCTGTTTGGCACCTAACTGAAATATAACCTGTTGAAATAGTCCTGACATAAAATTTGACCCTTGATCTGACTGGATCTCTTTTGGTAAGCCAACTAGAGTAAAGAACTTAACCAGAGCTTTTGAGATTTTGGGAGCTGTTATGTTGGTCAATGGTATGGCTTCGGGAAATCTGGTTGAGGCGCACATAATGGTCAAAAGATATTGGTTTCTGGATTTAGTTTTTGGCAAGGGACCTACACAGTCAATTATCACTTTGCTAAATGGTTCCTCAAATGCTGGAATGGGTTTGAGAGGAGCTACAGGAATTTTTTGGTTTGGCTTTCCTACCATTTGACAAATGTGACAAGTCTTGCAAAATTCTGCCACACAGTGCCGAATTTGAGGCCAATAGAAATGTTTGGTTATCTTGTTGTAAGTTTTGTTGATGCCTAAATGGCCACCCATTGGAGATTCATGAGCCAATTTCAGTATCTCTCTTTGGTACACTTTTGGCACAACAATCTGGTGTACTACTGACCATTCTTCAGATGCAGGGACATTTGGTGGCCTCCACTTTCGCATAAGCACACCATTTCTGACATAATAGCCTACAGGGACCTTATCTAGCTCTACTGGTGGCAAGACCAACTTGAATAAAGGAGCTAATTCGGGGTCATTTTCCTGCTCTGAAATCAATTTTGATTTTGAAAGCGATACATCTTGACAGTCAATTGAGTCTTGTTTTTCAGAATCTACCCTGGCCTTGGGATTTGTATCACTAGAATTCTGCACATCATGGTCATAGTTGTGTAAGAATGTATCTGACAAATCAACTAAGACATCTGTAGATTGTTTACAATCCTTTGGTTCTTCTTGGGCCTTTTTGGCCATAGCTCGAGTCACAGCACAGGAGGGAAAAATACCAGGAATAACCTCTTCTAATTTCTCAGTGCTAACCAAAGTGATCGGCTTAGAAGTAACCTTAGGATCAGCAACTACCTTTCCACCTGCAAGATCATTTCCCAACAACAAAGATACCCCTTTAATGGGTAAAGTGGGCCTGGTACCCACAACAACAGAACCAGTAACTAAGTCTGATACTCACTTGACCTTATGCAAGGGAACGTTCACACAGCCTCCTTCAATACCTTGAGCAATGACACTCTCACCAGTAGATGTGCTTACACTCAATGGCAATACACCTTCTAAAAGTAAGGACTGAGTAGCTCCAGTGTCTCTTAATATCTTAATGGGGACCTGACTGGAACTACTTTCCAAGGATACAAAACCCTCAGACACAAAAGGTTTGAACTCTTCCCTAATAATCTCAGACTTGTCTAAACCAATACTAGACTCTGCTCTATTGGGATTTGAACGCCAGTTAGACTTGCTAGACACAAAGGCATTGGGTGTTGCTTCCTTTTCTCTTCTCTTCTTTAAGAGCCAACAGTCAGACATAGCATGCCCAGGTTTCTTACAATAATGGCACACAGGAGCAAAGGATCTGGGCTTCCTATCCTTACTCATAGTCTGATTTGAGGTTTGACCCTTATCTGAACTCTTTTCTGGAGCTACATTTTCAGATTTCTTTCCTATTTCTGGATACGACTTTTTAGCAGGACCAAAGGACTTATTCTTGTTGAAAGTGGACTTGTGAGTTAGCGCATAATCATCAGCATAAGCTGCTGCTTTTGCCAAATTTTCAACTTTCTGTTCATCTAGATAGGTTTTAATGTCATCACGAACACACCTTTTGAACTCTTCAATCAAAATAACTTGCCTAAGTTTCTCAAAGTCTGTACCTACTTCCCTAGAATTGCACCATCTGTCAAAGTACACTTCTTTCTCATGGGCAAATTCAACATGAGTTTGACTTTCTTGTTTACGATAATTTCTGAATTTTTGACGATATGCTTCTGGTACCAACTCATATGCTTTCAAAATAGCATTTTTGACAGAGTTATAGTCCACACATTCAGAAATTGGCAAAGCCGTGTATGCCTCCTGGGCCTTTCCCCTCAAAACACTTTGCAGCAATAAAGGCCACTGGTCTATAGGCCATTTCAAATTTTGAGCTACTCTTTCAAAGTGTTGAAAGTACTTATCGACCTCTGACTCATTAAAAGGTGGTACCAGTCGCACATTTTTACCCAAATCAAATTTGGTAGCAATGGACTCTTCATGGGCAATTCTACGGGCATTGAGTTCTAAAGCTCTCATTTCTCTTTCATGTTTAAGCGCTCGCTCTTCCTTTTGAGCTTGAGCTTCAAGCTCTTCTTTTCGCTGTTGAGCTTCAAGTTCTTCTTTTCGCTGTTGAGCTTCAAGCTCTTCTTTTCGCTGTTGAGCTTCAAGCTCTTCTTTCCGCTGTTGAGCTTCAAGCTCTTCTTTTCGCTGTTGAGCTTCAAGCTCTTCTTTTCGCTGTTGAGCTTCAAGCTCTTCTTTCCGCTGTTGAGCTTCAAGCTCTCTTTCTCTAGCCTCAAATTCTCTGAGTTTTAGCTCTCTCTCAATTTCTAATCGCCTGATCTCGAATTGCCCAGAAGATTCCATTGGCAAAGGTTTATACACTTCTAAACAACTATCAGGTAAAACATCTTCATCAACTAACTGTTGATGTAACTAACAATAAGCCTTTTAAGTTCATGTTTACGTGTTGACCTTTTCACCTCTAACTGTAACTCTTGTGCTATCTGCATTAACATATCTTTTTTAAAAGTTTCTAGAACTTCCATAGATGGTGACTGTACAAACTCTTTAGCACTAGCCATTTTGGGCACTGTTGACTGTAACCAATTACTAAATCAAATGGATTTTCAAAATGTTAATTGAACGGTTGATCAAATGGTTGTAATCAAATGGTTGTATCCTGGACGAGCCCCCAATTTTCCTGTTACGGTCATGGGCAAGCACGGTAGCAATTACCGGTTGTCTTTAAGTTGTAACAGAAAAAGCAAAAAGTTGAACTTAACAAATTTATTTAATAGTCAACAATAATGATTACAGTCAACTGGTGTGCTCTTAACCAAACACACTAATACAATAATAAGATCTAGCTGACCTGACCACTGAGATTAAGAGTTAAGTTTATCCGCCATATCCAGCAATCTGTTCTCTAATCCGTCCTGTGGTATATTCTGTGATCTGTCCAATGTCCTGTGATCTGTCCCGTGATCTGTCCAGCGTTCACTCGCACACAGATATCTATATTCTGTGACCTGTCCCACACTCAACAACACAAAAGGTGCTTGTCCTGCTATCCTTTATATATCCAGTCACACAGAAGGTCTGTCTGGAGATTTTTAGAGAGTTAACACAATTGTACTGTCTGCTCCAAGATATGGACAATGTCCAAAATGCAGTAAATCCGCTCTCTGTTATATAACTGTACAATGTCCAAAAATATCCAAAGTGCAATAAATCTGTCCAGACAATGTATCTAGTTCACTCCAGTGAAAGTTCACAGCAACACAAGTTATATTATATTCCAAAACACAATAGCTCTCCTTATAGCCAGCGAATACAAAGTTCACTTGTGGTCAGATGTACATTCCTTATATACATTCACAGATTCCTCTGGAATTGTACAGAACCAACTCAAAAGAAGATTAAGCCATCTAGGCCAAATGAGGAAGTTCTAGAAACTACTGGCAATTGGGTTTCCCCAAATCTATCATAACGCCTGAGGGGGGGATTTCCCCCAGTCTGTGAACAAATCAATAAACACTAAAACACAAAAATCAATAACTCCCTTACTTTAAATGTTAACACACAAAAAGAACCAACAACACAATTATCTTTTATGACAATGTATAAACATAAAGCTTAAATTAAACAATGCACTAATATAGTGCCCAATATATGTAATATACAATGTACTAATATAGTGTCCAATATATGTAACAACACATAGACTACCTAACTAGTGTATCTACTAAATATCAACTTCCTGCACCTTATAGTTTGTTTTGTGCACAAAATTTAAAAGGTCAAAAATGTCACTATGGGATGGTCAAAAGTCAAAGTCCAAACGACTTCCAACACCTTATGACGTCCAGACAGAATTCAGTGGACTTCTCCACACCCCTATGAAACAAATCTCAGACTTTTTATGTATCAGAATCTAACCATATGCTCATCAACCATTGATGGATTCAGTGGGGTTTCTGTTTCATCATGCACGCTTGCCACTGGAATGAAGATTTTTCCTTCACAAAGTTTTTATCTAAAAGACCTTATTCGGTCAGAAAACGACAACAATTAGTATGTGGGTGAACTAGTAGCAGCTCAACAAGTCTAAAATGCTTCCCCTCAGAATAGTCATCCTCGGAAAAAAAGCCATGAGTACAGCACAGCGGGAAGTGCTGTCTTCGGATTATGTCTATCGTCCATGGTTCTTTACAGTGCCTGGCTTTGAGTTGTACTCAGACTGGTTCTTTAATTCTGATATGCATAAAATCACAAGAAAATTTCACAAAACACATCTAGATTTAGCTGTAATCCCTCAGCCTCACATCTGGATTCGGCACTGGGTTCTAATTTATGTGGTTGTGGATAAGCATTCAGCTCACTGATAACAACCCTAGATAATGAAGAGGACATCAAACTCTTGCTTTGTGCAGCGTTATTGATCAATACTGTCCACACTTAAAGATTTTCTGTCAACTGCCTTTGCCTGTTAATATTTTGTTTTTACCTTTCCAACTTGAGCAAAACCTTATGACCACGGTGGCACACTGGTAACACCCTCGCCTCTCACCTCTGAGGTCAGTGTTTCGAACCTCGGATCTTCTGTGAGAAAGTTGGCAGTTGCTTACTGATAGTACTTTACAGTACAGATTCTTCACCAACTGTATGTACTAGTTTCCTCTGGAAATAAAATTATCTGCCATGATATAACCTGAACAGTGATCAAAATGACTTAAAACCCTACATAAATAAATCAAGCAAAATCTCAGATAAGAAAAAAAGGGTTTTAAGTGCTCATATTTATAATTGGCTGAGCTTTGATATTATTGTTACACTGCAAGGTTTGATTGACAGGTGAAATACTTAGTTTTTAATCTCTATGAAACCTAAACAAAAACACAAATAAAAAACTCTGAAATCTCACAGAAAACCAGAGACTTGTGACTATTCATGAATTTTGGTGTGTTGTCAAAAGTGTGTTATCATTTGTAGTCAAATAATAGTCAAAACTTTGAGCAAAATTGACAACTTTTTAAAAACTGGTTAAAACAGTTACAAAGGACATTTTGGCACTTGTTTAACCTGAGGCAGTTAAGGTTTTCCTTTTTGTTGAACTGTTCATGACTGGATATGTATTTATAGAGATATCATTTATCAAGCTACTTGTCAGTATTAACTATTTTGGAATAAATCTGTGGAAAAGACTATGATGTTATAAGAAGCGGAAACCACTCAAGTGTAAATAACTTTATTTATCTAGTCCCTTGTACAGGTTTCTCTGTTTATTTTTTCTTCAATCAGCATTGCCCATTCATTACAATGAAAGTATGAAAATCACACAATAACATTGATATATTTATATCAATGAATCATCAGAGGGGAACTTGTGGTTATTCATAGACAACTTTTCCCCATTGATTTTTTTGTCCTGTTAAATGGAAAAAAAGATTATCTTATGTTATTGTGTCAACTTTTGGACCACTTGTGTCTTAACAAGTAAATATTTTGTGCATTGTGCATAGTGATTTATTCTATTTTTACATTTCTAAACTGTTGGATAAATTAGCCAGTAAATAAAGAGAAAGTTGACATATACAGCACAATTGTTATATCCACAATTTTGTTTTAAAACTGAATAACTGTAATAGTTGTTACAACTGCCAACGGGTAACACCCAAAAAGTTTTTTAGCTAGAAAAAATTGGCAAATGTTGGGTCATTTTTGTGGAAAGGTATGACATATATATTTTTGAATATGGGTTTAAAATTAGCTTAGTTATTCAATTTCTCATGCAGAAAAGCAAAAAAAAATAAATAAATTATTTATGTAATCTTCCTATATGTTCAAGTTCATCGTGGTTATGAAGTTTGGGGAATGTCCGGTAGGTTCTCATTTATGTCATCTTGGGTTTGTCTCCAGCTATGGTAACCTGTGGCATTTGCTGACAAACTCTCCTGTTAAAAACTCTAGATTATAAAAGGGGCGTAAAACTCTAGGTTTTCTAGGTTTGTTCAGCCTAGTTTATCAATACTGTCTCTCCTGCAAGGGCCCAAATGTTTCTATCAGTTGTTAATATAATTTTAACCTTCTCAACTAGAGCAAAATCTCAAAATTTTCAGATTTAGTCTAATTCTCAGATTAAGATTCGACTTTCATTGGTTTTGTTGCACTGCAATGTCTTATCTTTTTATATCATTGAAAACTAAATCAAAACTCAGATAAGAAAAAAATGAAGTTTAGCACAAAACCTGAGACTCATGACTTTAAATTAATTTCAGGCCTGTTATCAGGAAAAATATGCTAGCATTAGTGGTCAAATGATAGGCTGTAACAGATCTTTGAATTTCTTGTAGCAATATCTATAAATGAAATATTTTCATTTGCATGGTAGTAAACAACATTAAATATTTAATTTGAGCAGAAACTTAGCACAGGAAAGCGTGTTCGAATAAAAATAAAATCTTTGGGTAATCATTATAATCTTGTCTGTAACAAGGGGCATGCATTAAAAGGGGCATATAAGTATCATTTTGGACCTGAAGCAGTTAAGACTTGCAAGATTATGACTGGAGATATATTTATAGAGATACTATTTAAGAAACTACTTGTCTGCATTAACTAGTTTGAAATAAGTTTATCAGAGAAGACTGTGAATTTATTAGCCCTAATGTAGGCATATTAGATATAACGGCCTATTTTAGGGCTATGAATTTATAAGAAGCCGAAGTCACTCAAGTACTATAACAGTTATTTGTACAGTCTCTTGTAAATGTTTCACTTTTTTCCTCATATATCATATGAATATATCATATCATAAAGCATGTAATCACGTGCTGACATCTATTTATACTTCAGGTAAGGATTTGACTATCTGAGGTTTTCAGATAAACTATTTTTATACTTGACTCATCAGGGAGGAACATTTTGTGGTTATTCATAGAGAGTTTCCCCTTTTGATTTTTTGCCCCCACTATAAATGGGAAAATAAGATTATGTCACCTTATTGCTAACTCTTGGATAACATAAGTCAGAAGTCTGATAGAGGCTTTAGTGACATATATTATATGTATTGTACAAAGTGGTTTATTATATCGTCTTACTTCTACACTGTTGCATAATTTTCAAAAAAATCATGTTTGTACTGTGAATATAAAGGGAGTTTTTTACCTAAAACATTCAGCAAACAATTGGTAATTTTCTCCTGAAGGTAAGATATATGATATTACATTAGGTGAGTAATTTAGATAGATAGATTGACACTACCTGATTTCTAATATTTTGCTACAAATTGAAGACAAAACCTTTATTTGGGTATTGGGTATGTAACTTAATGATAAGTATAAAAATCAGTTGACACTTAAAATCAACATCTATTCTAGGTTCAAAATTCGAAAATGCACTTGGAAAAACTTTAAGAACTATAGTTCTATTAGCTACCTTATATGGTTTTGTTTGTTACCAGAAATGCATGAGGGTTGCAGATGACAACCAAGTGTAGCTTCAAATTGAAACAAACACAGATGATAAACAATACTTTACTTCTTGGCTTAGAAATTCTGCATACCTTATATACACAAATTAAGATTTGCAAATGTGATAGGTACATTAATTTGGGTTTTGTTTTATAAAATCATGTTTTACTTAAACAATAGTTTATTAATGTATTTTATCAATAAAAAGATAGCTTGCAGTCTTTATAAGGGTTGATATCTCAGTTTATGATTGAAGTAAGTGCTCAAAATCGGTAAAAAGAACCCTCAAAAGCTGGCACTCGAAAGTAGCCGAAATCAATCAATTTAATTCACTGCTCTCTTTGGCAACAATGGTCTCCACCATATATGTTTAGATTAATGGCAAAGTAAGTGTCCAATATTTAAAAATAATAGATTCTTTACAAGATCCCAAAGGTTTTGTAACAGTATATATTCTCATTGGGAGAGCCATATCTGTAATGTCATTGGGAATTATAATATAGCTTCTTCTAAAATGATATTCATTATATCCAGTTTAGACAAACAATGTGATTTAAAAATTTGTCAGCCTATTTAAATATACAGGATATCACTTCAAACTTTTCAGTATTTTTGAATATAATTCAGCTTTTTACATGTGTGTGTGCTGAAACTGAAATATATCTTTTTATTGGCCATTATAATCTGTGTGCTCTTTTTAATCTAAAACAACAACCAAAAATTAGAACAAACAGTAGCACGGACAAAGTCTTTTAGATCTATTAGTTTCTGATAAAACTTTTTTCTTTAACAAAGTATTACTTTTGTTCTTGTAAGGTACTTATTGTATAGACACCTTCAACCTTTTGAAAAGTACTCTTTAAAATGACACAATTTGTAAGGTGTCAATTCCAAGTCCCGAACTCTATACATAATGCACTTCAAAAAGATCATGCACTTGCAAACACTAATTTGGTCCAAGCATTACTTTCAGTTTCATTTTCGATAAAATGGCTTATCTGACAAATAGAAAACGGGTCTAAATGAGAAACATAAACAACAAAATATATAGTGGTCACCAGGATTCAGGTACACAAATGTGCTCCAGTAGGAGTCAATACATTAGAGTTTGGTTTGAAACTTGGTATTTGTTCCCAGCAAAGTTTTTTTTTCAAGCAAAAATTGATATTTACACTACAAAATGTAATACCTCTGTCATATGACTGAATATTTCCAATTACGCCCGGCCATTCCTAAGTTAGATTTGTCAGTCAATATAGAACACTAAGAATGGATATGGGAAAAAATATTTCTCCACCCGTTTGCCTATTTAAATGACCCAGGGGCCGGTTTGACAAAAGGAGTTAGCCCTGTCTTAGACTTCAAGTTAAGACTTTTGTCTTAAAACGATGCTTAGTCTGTGGTGTTAGACTTAGAGAGTTTCACAAAACTACAAAGTCTAGGCTTTGGCCAAGTCTTTCCTGTGGACTTAACTTTTGTAAACATAGAATTAAATATGGGTGCCATATAATTTTCTCACTTCAAAATTTGAAATGCCAGAAAAAAGAATGAAAATATGGAAAACCTCCCTAAATTAGTCTTTGGACATATTTATGTGGTTACAAGGCTTTCCATTGAAAACCATTAAAGATAAAATGAGTAAAACAAAGAATATATTTCACCACTACAATATTTTGAGTAAACATAAATGGTCACTTGACATTGAAAACCACTGCGGTTATAAGCTGAACTTAGCTAAGTCATCCTTTGTGAAATTCATTTAAGTCCAGGGTGAAGACAAAAGGTTCAGATTTAAGTCCTTGACTTAGTCTAAGTTCAGGCTAATTTCTGACAGCAAACACTCTCAGAACTTCATGCATCAGAATCTAGCCAGGATTTTGGCTGTAAACAGGATCTAAGTCTTATTGTGTTCTACTGATGTGTAACAGCATATTGTACAGACTTAACTAACAATCTTAACTTTTGAAAGCCTAGGTTATGCCAGAGAGAAGGTTGGGCTATCAGAGATCTCTGTCCAATTTTTCAAACCTTTCAAATATTTCTTTTCAAAGGGCATCTCTGTTTGGACTGAGTACATCCAATATTTGTAGCTGTAAGTGCAATATGCCTCCTCTGTTTAGAACTTTTGTGCCCAGTCTATTAATGACATGAATATTTTTCCTGTACAATTTGATCCAACTGATTTCGCCTTGCAAGGAGATCAATCTTAATAAGTTTCCTGATTATTCTTCTCTGTTTTGAAGACTGATTTTATATATGGTGATAAGAGTTACCTTCTTAGGTCTTGGGGATTGGGAGTAAGTCTTTTCAGTCATAAAGACTTACCTTTACAATTGCAACTGTATTTTTAATCGATAAGTCACAGTTTGCTTTTCTCTTTTGCTGCGATTACTCATTTCAGAGATGCATTTCCAAAATTAACCATGTCTTATCATTGATAGAAAATATGAAAAAGTTTGCATTATCTGAGATAAAAATAGTTAAGATTTTACCTGTGAGTCATACTTTTGCAAGATTTTTGTATTACCCATGAGACAAAGTCATTAGTTTATGATTTTTCTATTTCAAGCAAAAGAATGGTTCTCTGATTCTGAATGCCAAGTGACAATAAAGTCTCATGTCCTTACATAAAATACCATCAATTTTGAAATTACTAAATAAAGGATATCGTAGATAGGTGTAAACAGGTTCTGAATAACTTCAAAGATAATATTCCATGATTGACCCATCATTGGTTGTTGGTTCACGTTGGCGCCATTGGGACAAGGTTGGACTAACAGTGGCTGCTTCTCTATTGTTAAACTGCATTTCTCTAGATTCGGCCTTTGTTGGACAAACACTGGGCAAAATACAGTTTAATATCATTGTGATTCTTACTTCAGTTATTATAAGAACTAGAACTAATATATTTGAGTATGAAAACTAAAATAGGAAGAAGAAAAAGTGTGTATATGCAAGCATGTATCTGTGGATTATTTGAAGAGATATTATTTAAAAAGTGAGAACTACTGTAAATTCTTGATTGGAAGAGGTATTTTTGTGGATATATTTGTAATATTATGTGGTACTAATGATTATATTCAAGATGTTGTGTAGGCTATATTCTAACAGGTAGTTAAAAGGGTAGAGACTAGAAATGCGTATTAGATGGTTTATAACTTGATCACACTTCCACACTCTTCTCATAAGCTTCAGCACACAATATGTAACTTGTTGGTAATTGTTTCTAGCTAGATGCAATTTGTGCTTTGTTGTTTTCTCAGTATCCACAGGTTTAATAAGTAAATATTAGTATTTTGGAAGGACATGTTCGACATAATATGGATGGCATTTTCAGCATGTGTGTTTTTGAAATTTTTGAAAAACCGCAAGCTGTCATCCAGGAGGGGTCAAAGGGTGGTAATATTACTTTACAGGGCTTCCCATTGTAAAACGTGCCCTACCCCCCATAAGAGGTCTATTTATGTAACAATGAGGACAAGGGCATGAAAAATATATTAATTATGTGTTGATGACACCAGACAAAGAGTGTGAATAGGCCTTCAAACACTGGGTTCTCTAAACCACAGTTGTGAGCAAACAACTATCAACTCTTTCAACACCACTAAGGTAAACCCCGCAGTTTATATTGGGAAGTTGGTAGTTGCCCAATGCTTGGCAGTTTACAGTACAGAACCTTGAACAACTGTATGCACTGGTTTCCTCTGCCCAAAAAAACTAACCTTCGTGATATGATCTGTACAGTGTTGAAAGTGACAAAAAACCAAATGAATAAATTATTATTACTGATTTTGTGTGAAAAAGCCTTTAAAACTGATTCAGAATTAAGGACATTCTGGACCCAATTCTAAAACTTAAAATTGTCTCAGAATAAAGACATCTTGTTTAAACTTATAAGAATTAGAAAAAAAAATAAGAAAACAATTTTTCAAACTTTCCATAAAATGTGTATTGCCAATACATTTTATTTGCAAAATGTATAACACCTTCATGGTGATTAACAATTAAAATACCAGTGCATTCTTATACACAATTGCTGCTTACAGTTTTGTACTTATTGCCTTCAGAAGTCTAAATATTACTAAAGAATTATTCTTAGAAAATAGTTGTCTCTTTTTTCAGGAAAAAAAACAATTTTAACAATATGAGTGTTGTGAATTTGAGTCCTGTTCATGTTACCTGGAGGTCTGGCCTATGTAACAACTTATTTTGTATCAACGACTTATTTTGTATTAGCTTACTTATTTTGTATCAATTTTTGACTTATTTTGTATTACCAACTTATTTTGTAGTAAAATTGCCTTATTTTGTATTACCTGGCCAACTTATTTCGTACCAACAGCTGACTTAATATGTTACAAAACGGTGCGCAGAATTTTGGCAAGATTTCAGGGTGATACAAAAAAGTCGATAATACAAAATAAGCTGCTCTATAGACAACTTGTTTTGTATCATTGACTTAATTTGTAGTAATTTCAATTCACCTTTTATAGTGGCTTGCCTCCATCAAAGGATGGACTCAAAGGAATTTAATCCTTACTGGATTCAATCTTGTAGTCCATTTACCATTTGCCTGATAGTAATTCTTATTTTCAGCACTGACATTCCTCAGAGATATAATTAATTAGACTAGTCAGTAGTATATTATATCTGCATCTGTAAATGAACTTGAGTTTGGTGTTAAATCTTGGACTGGAATATATTTGTGGAAGTATAATGCCCTTGTTGAGTCAGATAAAGTTTACATGTAGAGAGCTCAAATTTGGTTTATCGGTAATAACACTAGAATAAAAAGGTTAAAATGCTGCAACTGGTTGCAACAAACATATTGTTTCCCGATAAAAAACAGCATCAGAGATGGCCAGATCATACAACCTTGGGAAAATCAATGAAGTCGGTGAGATTAGATGTTAAAATGTACACTTTGTACACTCAAGAAACATCTGCCTAAATATTATATTCATGTTCAACATTACAGAGTAAAAGTTATAGGGAGCATTGATGTAAGACTATGAAGTGAACAATACACCTGTCCCCCAGCCAATGTTCATGATATGACAAGCTCAAAGGTCAATATGTTACACTGTACATTGCTAACCTATACTTCCCAACCAATATCCCTACCAAGTATCAACATCCTACACCTTACAGTTTGAAAGATATGGGCTGGATGCGATTTTAAAGATCGAAGTCATTACAGAAAGGTCAAAGGTCAAATCAAGGTCATACTACAATGCTGCACACCTACACCCCTTAACCAATGTCTCTCAATGTCTCTATCAAGGTTCAATATTCTACACCCTTTGGGTTTATGAGATACAGCAGGGATGAGTTATTACTGAAGCCAGCCTGTCCACTTGGCTGAGAGACCACCCAATTGTCCAGCCTGACACCACTACTTGGGTGACAACAATACCTGCGCAGCGTAAAAGCTACATATGTCCCAAATACTGTTTTGCAAAATGTCCAATTCTATAGACAACAGACAAATGGTAATCACATGTCAGCTCAGCATTATTCAATAGAACACAGAGAAGGTGGCATATGTGTTGACCAATTGGTAGCATTAAACATTTTTTTATATATCAGAAAGAAAACAAGAATAAATGTGTATCATTTTAATAGCCAAAATCTTTGCAATACTAAAATCAGGGATAAATACAATTTTACCAATTCTTATGTGCTAATTACCATTGTAAGAAGTCCTCGTTCTACAAAATTATCATGAAAATTACATGAAAAGGATGAAAAAATAATGTTAAGTTTGGCACATTGATCATCATTCCAAAAGATTGCTATATCTTTTTAACATATTGCACCTATTGTTGTTTTTGAGATGTCCAAGGATCTTCAATTTGCAATAGAAATGGTTACACATCCAAGGAAAATTGCATGGTCTTTCATGGCATGGCTGATAAGAGGCAAATTTTTGATAATTATAATAATTTGGATGTATTTTCTAACTTATGATCTATGTTTTAATGTAATCTATGCCAAAGTGTTAATGTAACATTAAAATAATGAATAAACAGTTTAAAAACAAAATTACTTAGACAGTTTGGAGTTTTATAACCTGATAATACTAAATAAGTCAGTGATACAAAATAAGTTGTCTATATTGCAGCTAATTTTGTATTATCGACTTATTTTGTATCAATGTCAGTGCTGAAAATAAGAATTACTATCAGGCAAATGGTAAATGGACTACAAGATTAAATACAGTAAGGATTAAATTCCTTTGAGTCCATCCTTTGATGGAGACAACCACTATAAAAGGTGAATTGAAATTACTACAAAATAAGTCAGTGATACAAAACAAGTTGTCTATAGAGCAGCTTATTTTGTATTATCAACTTATTTTGTATCACCCTGAAATCTTGCCAAAATTCTGTGCACCGTTTTGTAACATATTAAGTCAACTGTTGGTATGAAATAAGTCGGCCAAGTAATACAAAATAAGGCAATTTTACTACAAAATAAGTCGGTAATACGAAATAAGTCAAAAATTGATACAAAATAATTCAGGTAATAAAAAGTAAGTCGTTGATACAAAATAAGTTGTTACAGGCCTATAATGGACTATAATGATAACTTACAAAGTAATAAAGATTGAGCAGTTCTTCAAACCCAACATTGTTTTATTTGTTCATATTTTATTTTTTATACAAACATTAACTTAACTGAACTATGTATTTGTGTAAAAGGGTGAGACATGGATAACAAAACACTCTTCAAAGTCATGAAAAAAACTGAAGCCATTGTAAATGGTACTGATAAAATGGGCCTGATGGCTACGGGGCATGATCCACTTCAGATGAGTGATACACAGTTGGAGTCACTCCTTAAGAATGATGGTATTGAAGATGTCAAAGGTGTATTTGAGGCCATAGACCTACAGGCGAGTTGATGATGATATCATGCAATATATAAGTCAGTCTCAATACATTTTACTTCCTGTATTTCAAGATTGATACTGATGACATGAATCTTTCGATCGTTTCTCATAACACGCTCATCAGATTTGTCTAAATTTTGTGGTATTATATACCAACATGATATTTAAATGATCCAAAAGAATAAACAATAAATGTATTTTTAGGATTGTGTGAATGCCAAACATTTTTGAATACAAGAGAAAATTTATGCAGAGCTTGATATGATCTAAAAGTCAATCTTTTAATGCTTTCAGATCTCTCATGAAGGGCTGGCAGCCATGGCATTTGCTGTATCTAAGGTTAAGCAGGGCCAGTCACATGATCAAGCACATGCCAAACCACCTGACCCGTTACCAGGGAACAGCTCCAGTGTCAACAGTCATAGCCAATCTGTAAGCTATAGAAAAAATACATTGTTTATCTCTTCATTCTTTCTCTTATATCACTTCAAAGTTGATTTGAAAATAAAATTGTTTTGTAGATTATTTAAAAAGACTCACAATTCTCTGACATTAGAAATAGATGTTTGAGCTGTAATTAAGATATCATCATTCCGAGGATGTAACTTCTATGTAATAATTAAGGCATATAGGTAGGCTGTATTATTGAATGGGTATGTTTTCTAAGGCACTGCTTTGCATATTGTTTACATGGTGTTGTTTTTTGTACAATCTATGTGGTGTTTTTGTGTCATTGGAGTTTTTACTCTGTCATGATTACTTTCATTTGACCCGGGGTAAGGTCAAGCATTTTTGGTCAAAAATTCTTGTTTAAGCGTTTGAATCAATCTTATGAAGTAAATTGCATACAGGTTCCTTCAAAATGTAGGAAGTTTATAATTCAGTTAACAAGCAAAAACATTTTTCAATGAGATCAAATGTTATATATTTTACTTTCATGTATGTTCAGTATGGTTTCATCACACTTTGCTGGTAATGTTTTAATAAAATCTACAGCATTGAAGCATCTGCCAATAATGATCTTGTAACATAGAAAAGCACAGTAAACCACTCTTACATGTACAAAATTTTCTGCAATTATTTTAATATTCATCTTTAAATTAGTGAAAATATTTTTTGCACCAAACTATTTTAAGAAATTCAAATATTCCTGCATTAGACAGTTTAACTTGATATGCAATATTGTCAAAATCTATCAAAATGTTCACCACAAAAATGAATAGTTATACTCTTCTACAAGTTGTGTATTTAGGAGTTTGCATTTTTGATGCTTTTCAATTCCTGGCTTGCAAATTTTAAAGTGGTGTCTGATTCTAGAGACTGAATACCATTGATTGGTTTGAGATGGCCAATTAAAGGGTGTTTGCATAACATACTGGTAATGCTAAATCACACTTTTAGATTTTATATTCTTCTTTACGATTATGACATTGTTTCATTGACAGAATATTTGCAAAAAACAGAATTGTGGCAATGGCTGGATTGCCCCATGAATAGGCCTTTTCACACCATTCCTTGCAGTTAAATCAATACACAGTTGAATTTCGTTTGGAAGAGCTTTTCCTTGTTGCTTCATAAATAGACGTTGTATGTTAATATTGCACTTTTATTAATGAGCAACAGTGAATAACCATTCTACCCCTCAACTTTCTAGTCTATAAATTTTAGTTCTGAATCTGAGAGCGTCTGGCAGGTTTTTAAATACCACCTGCTTGAAACACTGCTGTGTTGTATCCAACACATCCTAACCCAAAGACAAAACCCAGTTTATTGAATCTTATGGATACTACTTAGCCATAAAGCTTGTCCAGCCAAACACAGGCTCGGGCAAGTTAAATATTTTTGGTTGGCATGTAGCTTATGGTGCCAGTATGGGATGGTGTGAGCGAGGTATAATATTATAGTGGAGCCAACTATAGCTGTGAGACTGAAGGAAAACAGGACCTGATATTTTATTTTTGGGGAACTGACTTGTGAAGTAAATAGATCTATAGAGGTTGTTGTAAAGAAATTCATTGAAAATATATAAAAGTAAGGTATGAAAATCAAATGTATAGGAATCTTCAGCATATAACACAGGGTCCACATGGTCTAAATGGGCAAAAGGTCTTTAGTTTTTAAATTTGTTTTCAACATTTTCTGTAGCTCAATGATGTTGTGTTTCTGAGCTTATCATATATTACTTAAGGTTTCTACCATGATACTTTTATAAACATATCAGGATCAATTTTTGAAATTGGGAAGTCTTTTCATACAGGAACACAAATGTCATTATATTGTACTCTTGGTATTATCTAGAAGAATATACAAAGTCAATTGGCTAATGGCCCTTTCACATTAAAAGACGTATGTCCAGCAGGTAGAAGTTTAACTCGGCGTCTGAACTGCCTTCCAGTTCAGTGCATTTCGTCACACTACAGGCATGGTAATTTGAGCTTATTCCTTCAAATTCCATCCAAGATTCATATGCGACCTTGTATCACAGTGGCGAAATGTCTAATACCTCAAATCATGTCACAGGGTCGTTTTGAGGCTAATATGGCAAATGACACAAGTAGGTTTTATCTATTGTTGTTTATTCACAACTTCCTCAATTCTGTTTATATTTAATGAGCAAAGTATAAAAGTCTACTAATAAAAGTTTATGTATACATATACAAGCAAAAACACATATACACTAATCAACAACACACATACTCCCACTCTAAATCATGCATGCACATCAGTACAACATATGACAATGAAATACAACAAATATCAATACAATATACAAAACATATATATCTGCATACATATATGACAAACTTTATTTCAATATTCAATTCAATGAAATAGTGTTTATTGTCATGAAATGTCCTGTTACTTGACCCAACACAGTTTACCACAAATGTCAATGAAAGTCAACTGTAACATGAAGTCCTCCAGTAAAAATGGTACTCAGCAACACCATAGCCAACATCCATATCTTCAGCAAGATAAAATATAATGTTCAGCAACATCATAACCAACCAACATATCTTCAGCAAGATAAAGGATGACGTTCATCAACATCATAATCAACAACCACATCTTCAGCAAGATAAAAGATGACATTCAGCAACATCATGATACAGTATCTCCAGTGAAAAATAAACCATCACATCTTCCACCATAGATTAATAATACTAACATTCAATCATCACCATAAATTCCCCACACTGGAACCAGCTGAAAATGATGCAACAATACTCACAATATGCTAGATAATTACACAAGTCTAACTTATATACATGTAAATTGTGTAAGTATGTGTAATTATGTCATGAGGATGGAAATAAACACATTTGTAGTAATTAAAAACATTAAAATCTTTCTTATATGTTATGAAATTATTCTGCTTGTAATAAGTGAATATTTACACAAAACTATGAAATATAATTAATACCTTTAAAGCTGGAAATCTCCAAACAACAAAATAGTGCTGTAGAATATGTGTTGCCTAATATGTGGCTTCCTTCAAACTAAAGTAAAAAAAACTAGTTCACATTCCATGAAATACTGCGTGTAGTGAAGCATGAACACACAACCAAATAACCAAACCATAGTAAACTACCATGGTGAACCCACAATGACCTCGTGCAGAAGAGCACTAAAACTATGACCCAAAAATCATAATGACCCTCAAATTACAAAAAAATAAAATCTTATGATTTGTTTATTTAGGGTTTTACGTCGCTTTCAACACTGTACAGGTCATATCACGACAGGTAGTTGGAAGGGCAGAGGAAACCAGTACATATAGTTCGCTAGGGTTCTGTACTGTAAACTGCCGACGAACGGCAAGCAACTACCAGCTTTCCCACTTACGGCCATGACGGGGATGGAACCCCGGCCGCAGAGGTGGGAGGCGAGAGTGTTACCACTCTGCCACCGTGGCCCCCTAAAATCTTATGAAGACACTTTGTGACACCTTATTTTGCTGTATTACAACAAAAGACGACCAAGTCACAACCTTATAGACACTCTGGACCACACCTTTGGTTACCGTAGTAAGAAATTCAAACGCGCATGCGCAGAATCATTTACGCATGCTCACAGTTCAAAATCAGAGGTGGGAATTTGAAACTTGTGAAAACTGTCATGGGACTTTTCCCTACCATGTCACAAGGTGCCATGCGTTTCGCCCAGTGCCTTTTACTGCGGGGGATGCTGCCTGTGTAAGAAAGGGACATTAGGTATTCCACATCATCTGTCTGACAGTGAAATCTTGTATAAACCATTTATTAGAACTATGGTTGCAGTTTTGATTAATGTGCACCCTGCCAAGTCTATGTTCGGGATGTTTACTTTAGCATCACATTTTACTGAGACATGAGTCATTTTTTAATCCTCTCTGCCCTCCCTACGTTGGGCTTTTAGACCCATGCAAACTTAACTCATCTGACTGATACAATATTATAGGCTCAGATGGAGGCCATTTTGCACTAAACACAAAGGTGAAACAATTTCCAACTCCGACCTGGAACAAGCATGCATATTGGACATGGGAGTATGCCAAATCTACCTACCAATCTGCCCAAGGTTGTATAAATCAATTGCATTGGTTCATAGGCAGAGTGGAGTGATGAGGTACATCATAGGGATTCCAACTTTATAATTGAACCTTAGTTATTGGATAGCATACAAAAGGACCATGATCAGCTTCTCTAGGAAAATTGTCTCAAAGGACAATATGCAAATAAGTGTATTTTTGTGTATTTTTCATTATAAAATGTGGTGAAAAAGATGTGCCATATAAATATACTGTATGCATAAACAATTCCACTAAATGGATCAGTCAGAGATTACATACCTTCACAAAGGCCATCCACTTCCAATATTGCTTGTAAGTGCATTAAAAAGAAATTCCTGCGTCGAGACGGCCATCCAGACCATCACTAAAATAAAATCATCTGTTTCTTGTGCCATTGTCAACTTTTCCTTACAATTTCATCTAAATCCGTCTAAAACTTTTAAAGTCATTTTCCACAGAGATAAATGTAAACCCTCAATTGCATATCCTCCGCACCAGAGGTAATGACTCTTATGGCAGGATTTTAGATAGGAGATTATATTTATTTCAACCTGAAACTAAATCTGAAATATGAAAGTAACAAATCAACATAAAGTTTTGAAATCAATATTTTTATGTGTCAGTGAATCTGTTTGGATTTTGAATTATTTTCATTATTTTTTGTTTGTTTGTCAAGCTGAGACATGAAACAGTGTTGCAAGCCAGGCAGTTCACTCCAAAAATATTGTGACATGATTTCAGACTTGTCAAATGAGAAGAGGTCCACAGTGGCCTATTGCTTGGCAAGTTTGGCATTATATCACAGGCTGTTACCTATGCGTGTGGGTTTGACTCCCACAAGTGACAAATCCTGAGGACCTGTCTCAATATGACCCTATCTGTTGAACGGGATGTAAAATCCCACTTTGATCTTTTCTCAAATGAGAATATTGGAAGGAGCTAACAATTCTATTTTTTGTTTCAGTCTGTTGAGTCATCCCAGTCTGCAACTAATACACCAGCAAGCAGCACTGTGAGGCCGGTGCCTAGTACAGGTAGTAAGTAAAATTAAATGTGAATTGACAACTGAAAGCATTTGTCAGTGATACAGGACTCCATGAGTTAATGTTGAATGGGCATACTCTTTCCATTCTTTGCTTGGTTAAATGACTTATCCAAGCAGATTTTAGTCACCAAAATTGGGGTTTTAATGTCTCTTTTAATAGCTGGAGTAAATTCAGATGGTGTCCTCTTCAGTTCTGTTCTAAGCGACAACCACCAGGGCAAGAAATGGATGATTAAATTAATTAAATTCTAAATTTAATGCGATAGAAGAGAACAAATTTTAAAATGATAAATAACTTAAATGACCACTTCGGGTAGACATGGGAGTATGTTGGAAGAGTGCAAAAGAACATTTGTTATGTGATAATGTTATTGGCATATAATGGATAGGTAGCAGTTTGCATTTAAAATAAATATTAGGAGCATTAAAGAGGGTGATGCCCCAATATTAAAATGCCCAGTGCAAATACTACAAACGTGGTTTTAGTCAATATCGCTTTGCTCATATATTTCTAGGTACCAAATATGATCAGAAAGTGGAGAGAGTCTATCCTGGTGTGAGTATTTATCCAACTCTTGCTTATAAAGCATCCTCTACTTTCTACCAGAAGGTGATGTTTTTTGGTGCATGTTCATTTGTCTGTTTCTTTGCCTGTGTTTGTGATAACTCTAACAGTAATGAACGGATGTTTCTTAAAAATATTTTGATGTTGATTGTGCCTGGCCTAAGGAAGAAGTGATTATATTTTTGTCAAAGACTGGAATCATAGTCTGGATACCAAAACAAAATCCACATTCCATGTCCTTTTGGAAGTCTATGCTGCATGGGTACTTTCCAGTTTTATATGGATATTGGGATCAATATAAGTAAAACACACTTCACAAGTGACACACAAGTAAAATGCAGGTGTTCTGCATGTAGTTTCATCACCTAGGCAACACTCCATGGCCGTAGAGAAGAAATTGGTACGCAAATTATTTTCTGTGTGGTCATAGAAATAACTAGCTAGGCTACAATATTCACTTGCTGTGTAAGTAAGATGCACTTGCAGTGCTCTACTTCCCCTACTTCCCCTACAAACTGATATGTTTTAACCATTACAGGATGATGAAAGAGTAGCTTTAAATACATAGACATAAATGTACTAGAATTTATTATTCAAATCACAGCCTATTTAAACTCACTATTTCTATATTTTCTATATTACCAGCTTTCTAAAGACTGCATTCTAAAGATTTGCAATGCTTTATTGACAAATCTGGATTTAAGACCAATCTTGATGAAAATAGATCCTAATGATGCACAGCTATTGCCAGATGATGTTATTGGTCCTCACGTCAGACAGCAAATCACTAAAACCAATAACCATAACCCAGCTGTACAGGCCAAAGGGATATTCATAGAGGTAAGGGCAATTTAAATATGTTACATTGTTGGATATGGTCCTGAACACCATTGTGTGGTAGAGTTGAATTGAGCTTACTACAGTACATATATATATAAAATTTGCTATGTTTATTTAATTTTTTGTCATGTTTGGTAATGGTTATATTATAACAGGTAATTAGACGGGTGGATGATACCAGTATGTAACAGCTATGTCAGGGTACAGTAATGTAAACCACTAGTCAATGGCGAACAACTACAAACTTTCCCACTTGAGGTTGGACCTGGATATGAAATACAATCATAGGGATAGGGGACTAGTATTCTATGATCTGTACAGATTATAAAATGATGGGTAGTTCAGAGGACGGAAGAAAACAGGCCATTACTGTTGCCGAGTTTCCGACTTAAATATAGGTTCAGGATTTAACCCAATGTCCTCTTGATGGCATGCTGAAGCTGTAATATCTACCTAACCTAGTTCACAAAGATAATGTAAGTTTTAGTTTATGGTATCTTTAATGGAATCACTCTTTCATACTTTGTTTGTCAAAGTTATAGTTTTACATCCCGTTCAGCAGTAAGCATCATATTGGGACATGCTCCCAGTATCGCCACATGCAAGATAAGAATCTATACAGAGGTGACTGATTGTGATTGGAGGCAAAACTTGCTGTCTACTAGGTCACCAATGACCATTTTACATGCATCTATACTAGTGATGGAGTTGCATTGCTTTCAACACATTATGTAGATAATATTATAATGGATGGCTGATTCAACTGACAAATATATGGTTCCCTTTTTCACTTAACATTGAGGCTTGAATTCATAGCGTTCCAAATGAAGGGGCATTGTGTCACCCGCTGCTGTGGTACACCAAACTTATAACTTGAGTTAATTCTGATGTTGTATTTTAGGCTTTAAAAAGTAGTGAAAATCATGGCAAAATATTGATGCTCTTGGATATATTGGAAAACTCAGGCGTAACTACCCTGTTCAACAAAATCAAAGATGCACATGCACTGGCAATAGCAGAATACAGGAAATCATGTGACATTTGAAAAGTATTGTGATTAGTCTCTCAGTGTGAATGGAGACTTCTGATTGGTTAGAAGCATGAATTCAACAACAAACTTACCAATTATGTGAAAAATGCTACATTGTCTCAATCAATCTGATTCATCGAATGTTAAGTATGGAGATTTCTGATCGGTTAGATTAGTTGACTACAACTAGTAACTATAGTTTTACCTTCAGAAATATCCAAGATAAATAAATGTAAAACTTTATTAGTGTAGTATAAAATTTTATCTCATTTTGCAAAATAGGGCATATTTTTGATGCAGCAACCTGCCAAAGGTATTTCAAACTAAAATATTCCAGAATAAACATGACTGATTGCTATCTGCAAATTCAATCCAAGAACATATTCACAGTTTTGTAAACAGATGACAAAATGCTTGCAATTATTAATAACACTTACACTCGATGAACTGCAAATGAAAAATGAAAAAAAAAATTGAAGTTAGATCTTGTTTGATATAGAAGGAAATGCTTAATTTTTCTGTATCAGTCCTATACGTTTTATGTCCTGCTCAATATGCATTATCATATGCAAAATTATTAAAACATGGACAATCAGCAGACCTCATTGCAATCATCTACCCATACACCTCATGTAGAAATAGCCAACATAACAGTCCCAAATTCTTTCATATTCTCTCTATTGATTGTAAAGTTCATATTCCCTCTATTGATCGTAAAGTTCACACAAACATATTTCTAAATTATTTAGTCATTGCATTTCCCACATAATGATGAACAATTTGGCGTTTATCTAATTAATATCCCCAAATGAGTATTTTACTGGGATATCCTAGTATTATTTAACAGTTAACAATTTCAGTTTAACAGTACACTATTATTAGCTGAGCGTGCGTTACCAGTAGTTTATCAGTCCAGAATCAAGTCTTTTAAAACACAGTATTTAATTTCTGGCGCGGTCCAATAATGAGTATTATTGACTGGGTTCTCACATCATTAAGTATTTGTTTACAAATATTGGACTCTCTCTTGAAATTTTCAACTTATTGTATCTCACTTATTACTGCACTGATTTTGATCAAACAAAGACGTGAAAAAGCAGTTTAAAAGTATCTTTCCAGTGATATGTAAAATGTGTTGGTAGGTAAACTGATTATAGCGTGAAACCAGCAAATGTTTACAGAAAAAATCTTCCGTTTTGGTACTAATTAAAGTATTTTGTAGGTCAGTATGCTGTAGACACTTCCATTATTGGACTTGAAAGGCTAATAATCACTGATGAAGATCCATTTCTACAACACATTGCCTATATATTTTTATATATAAAAATTACGTTATTACTATTATTTTTAGCTGAAATTTTATATAACTTTGCACTAGTCAAAGACATATATATCATGCTGTAACATTATTTAATTAGAGGCTAATTGTTAATTTTCCAAATGAATTACCCAAAAAGAGAATTGTGCCCACAATAATTAGCAATTAGTTGTTGGTCTCATTTGATTTTGTCTCATTTGGCATATTTGAAATATTATAAAATAATAGGTTGAAAAAAATCAATGTGAACAAGAATGTCAGAGAACATATTTTGCGAAAACTTTACTTTATATGCATAGAAGTGATATCAGTGAATCAAGTGATATCAAGTAATCTACTGTTATAAATAAAATGAAATTGCAATGCAAATATTCAGCCATAACATTAAAAGACATTGACTTTTCAAGTTGTTAACTAATTAAATTATCTGACAACTTTCACAGAATGGTGAAACTGTGCAATATTTGCAAGATCGAGAAATATTTCTTATCCTTTCTGATGACTTTTTAGTTTAAAATAAATATTTCATCAGTTCGATTTTTTTAAATGTTCATGAAATTTCTGTTTTATTTTGTATTTAACTATTAATGTGCAAAATTTAAACTACTTGTAGCATTTTTTAATATATTCATTTGTATTCCAGACATTATAGTTGTTACAAGTAAAAACATGATAAACATGAACATGCAGAAAAGGAAAGATTACACCCGGTAATAGTCATCCGAACGGGACAGTAAAAGCGAACGCAAATTTTAATATTAAACAAACGACATTGAAAGCCACAGATAATTATGTTTATACCTACCTATTGATGTTATATATCATTATTTTGTATATTTTAATCTATTTCTACACAAACAGACAATGAAAGTCTTTTCTTTATATTCTGCTTTGGGTTTTCCCCAGGCGTGCGTAATTTGAATGAAAAGGGAGTTTAGCACTGAAATGAGGAGAGAGCCAGCATGTGGCCCACTGCATTGTTTTAATGAGCATACAGTTTTTCATAAGTTGTATTTTACATTGAAAACAGCGATCACTACTCTCACTATATTGTCTACAGTATCTGTTCAGCCTTTATTGCCTGTATTCGGAATCCATAGCTCCTCAATGTGGAATTCAGTGGGCCTGTACCCCTTATTCGCATACAGAATGTGCACTCATTATCTATGTTTCAAAGTATTTTCTGAGTAGATTATAACTGGGATTTATAACTAATTATGAAACTTATTACACATGAAAACTTTTTTAAGTATAATAGTACAAGCATTTATCTTGTTGCTTTATATTACCCATTTGTGCACCTACATGCAATAAAAACTGAATGAATTGCAATGTTTTTTTTTCTTTCCATATTACTTTATGGTTTCCCCAGACCTTTAGACTTTCCTAGTTTCTTACAATTCAACTTTTGATGGCAATTATAGTCAGCAGTTAAATCAATGATTCCAATTGGGATCCGATGGCCCATCAGCTATTGGGACATTAAAGGGTACTTGGGATTATTAGATTTTGAGAGTCAGAACCAACAATACATTTGATCAAACTAATGAAAATATCATATTGTACACTTATTAATAGCCACAAAACTTTGATAAAATTAGTTTCTGCAAATTTATTACCTCTAAACGTATAGTCAAAAGTATGTTCTCTTCATCAAATATGTGCATTATGTTCTACAGTGATTTTAAATGATAATAAAACTTCAATAAGGTATTCTGTATAGCTATCTTCTGTTGTAAGTTGCTACTTATTTTGATCCTCAATTTGTCTTTGACTCCTGTGAAAAATATGCAACATGTATCTTGGGATTGCTTTAATTTTTCATTGCTCTTAGGCATTTTTAGGTAAACTATTTTTCAGAAAATCACTAAATACAAGAAGTCACTCAGAATCATTAAGTAGATCATATCACTTGTATCAAACTGGGTAGTGTGTTCCAGGGAAAACAGTGCAAAACATTGTGTAGGTCATATCAGCTGCAGCATTTTGGGTTGGGTGTTGTGGGAAAGCACTGCAAACAGGTCACACCAAAGGAGGTAGACAGCAGTGGAATACATTGAACATGTCATATCACAATAACAAAATGAAGCCAAGGTACTTCATGAACAGTTTAACCGGCATACAGTCATTGTGTATTATATAAAATATTAATACAAACATAAAATGAATGCAGAAAAAAAATTTGCTTTAAATTACATTCAGAAGCTCTGAAAATATGTTATATACATAGAAACAAGTAAAGTTAAAGATTCTAGTGTCTATCATGTATATCAAAAGTGTCATTAATGCATGACAGAACATAAATTTGCTAAGAGCAACAAAGTAGATATATGGTTAGCCTTTGTAGAGAAGGCTGTAGTCTCACAGCTACAAAAATCTACAAATGAAAAGATCTTCAATTTGCCTTCTTAATAATTGTATAATGTATAGGAAACTACATTTAGTAATCATAAGTAAAGTTTTTAAATAGCTGTTCATATAATAGGAAATAATTGTGATTCTAAAAATCACTAAGCAAATAGTGTCAAAAATATTGCATACAAAAATATTGCATACAAATAACTTCGATGAGGGACTGTGAACTGAGTGCAGACTGAGAATTGGGGGTCAACTATTCTCAAATATTTGTGTGCCGATTGAGAGAGTCCACTGGAAGGGGTCAGTAATATGGTGATTTTTGGAGACCCTGATGGAGTTCTTTGGGGGAAGGGATCAATAAGTTTTAGTACTTTAGTAGTATGAATGAGTGTTGAGAGACACACACAGAGCCTGAGTAGGGGATCAATGAAGAATGTCTTGAGGATTTTTTACTAGATGATATTTTAATAATTATTTATCTATAATGAATTTCAACACAAGATAAAAGCAAATTTTGACATGTTCAAAGATCAACATGTATCTCTGCTTCTTTTTTATTTATTTGCTGCTCACTTTATTATTTACTCACTTTCCTATTTCATTCATGATATAATTGACACATAACTGAACTTATGGGTTCTTCTCCAATATCTTTGCTAATGTTCAAGTAAAAGTTTCACAAACTACAATGAAATGGTATAAAACATTAATAGTAAATATCATAATTATAACATCTGTACCAAGATGTCACATATGCAATGTCTCTTTCAAAGTTCATTAGCTTTAATGCATATGATTTGTGTGATGTTCTTAATGATGTTGATTCCAATCACAAATCAGTCGAATAAAATAACTTGAATTGTAAATGCTTAGTCAATGTCTGATTATTTGTCACCAGACACTTGAAAGATAATGATTTTTACCTTAATCAGCCAACATTTGAAAAAGCTAGAAAAATAATTCTACTTTTGGCTTTAGCAGTAAAAATAATTCAAATATTATGCACATATTTCTCACCTCTACAGACAGTTGCATCAATTGGACTGGTTTCCAGATAAATATTACACACAGTTTAGTAAATAGAAATCACTGGGAGGGCACAAAGACAAAGTGGGTAACACACTCCGCTCCCATCTCTGAGGTCTGTGGTTTTAACCTTGGACTCAATGTGGGAAAGTTGGTAGTTGCTTTCCGATGGTCTGCAGTTTACAGTACAGAACCTTGTCTGACTATGTACTGGTTTCCTCTGCCCATAAAACTACCCATCGTGATATGATACAGTGTTGAAAGTCACTGGTCCCAAGGAATTAAATCCATTCAATTCTTTGGACTTGTTTTTGGTTGTTGAGCCTTACAGCCTGTCTTTTGATGGGGATTTAGCACTATAAAAGTCATATTAGAAATAAGAAATTCGTACAAAGACCAAGCACATCAACAAGCACATATTTTTTTTTCTGGTACTTTTGTCTATCACTATTCTATATACAGAAAACTATTGATAGAGTAAATTAAGCATGATAAATATTTTGATTTTAAATAACATGTATCTCCACATTATATTACAATGGGCAACAATGGTATGGGTTTACTACTGCCTCATACATACCACAAGTGTCCAAACGGCCCACTCGATTTTATTCATGAAATAATTAATGATCATCCAACCATTGAGGAACCCTTCCCAAGCTGTCTATTATATCACTACTGTTGTTAAACTGCCGTTCGGTTTCACTGTCCCATTTACTAACGTGAACCACTGAGTAGGTACTTGTTTTAATCAGTACTTAAGTACACAAACAATTTAGCAAATCAATCTGAACTATTATGTATCTTTAATTAAAACATTTATCTCCAGTTTAGAACCAACAGGTTTAATAACAGACTGAGTTTAATACAGACGTGACGCAAAAATCAATGAAACGTTCGGATCCACTGTTACCGGGTGTAGTTCTACTTTGAATCAAATTTCATATTTGCTTTTCACCATATGAATTGTATGGTGTGTTGAATTTCAATACATGTTTAATACTGTTTCGCCCTGTTTGTCACTGCTGATTTTAACTTGTCTGGGAAAATAATATTGTTTTTTTACAACTTTAAATGTAAATTATGTGAATGTAAATTCAATGTAAAAAAGTAAAATCATGGATATGACAATAGATATGGGATTTGTCAGTTACAGTACCGCACACTTTCTCCATACAAATTTAGAACATTCATATAATGATTATTAAGTGATAATTGTTATCTCCAGCTGGCAGCCTAAAACCAGAGTCAGGAGATTATAGTATGCCTTCTGTGTGTTATACTTGTTTGTCGCATTTAAATATTAACCTTTACATATAATTCATTTAAAGAGATATCAATAATTATTTCATGAATGAAGGTTTAATGTTTGATTAATAAGCACTGGTTATAAGAATATGTCTGTAAAAGTTTGGCCTGTCTCTTGGAAATTTCTATATAACGTGTGAAAAATGACACCACATTATTGCTTGTTGGTAGTAGCTCTTCTGTGTAGGTAACTATGAACGTGCTAAAAATGTTTGGTTCCTTTATGGTCTAAAAGTAAATTCACAAAAGAAAAAGCTTATCTGGATAGGTAGCATAAACACTCCAAGAAAAACTATATTGCAAGGCCAAACTCCAATAGATATAGAGTGGCCCGACCGAAAGCCAAATGAGAGGAGAGTAGTTAAGTCTGAGTTGATCA
Source organism: Sabellastarte sp. h YS-2021 (assembly GCA_964017235.1). NCBI lineage: Eukaryota > Metazoa > Annelida > Polychaeta > Sabellida > Sabellidae > Sabellastarte > Sabellastarte sp. h YS-2021. Next base: position 66,431,452 of record OZ024938.1, read on the forward strand.
ATGGTCGTGTATCGATTATATTGATAATAAATGAAGCAAATAATAAGGTGTATATATGATAACAATTCTGATGTAATCATGCATATGACTACATATACCCTACATATACAATACATGTAAATATAAGGATACCCTACATATACAATAGATGTAGGTACATATAATGATAACAATTTTTTTAACATGTCTGCTGTATCAATTACATTTATACAACCCAATAGGAAATATGATTTATAGAATGACTATCATCAATTATATTCAACCAACTGTCCTGTAGCATATATTTTGATATATATCCATTATATATATTTCAGATAAGTTTTCTATTTTACTGTAATATATATAATTTTTTTTCAACTACATAGCTAATGCAGTGTGTACTCAACTGCATTAGCTATTCATCTAGATATTTGTAGATAGATGTAAACAATTTTTTCAATTACATTTTTAAGAGAATGACACATCATCCTTAATTTTAAATACATGTCAAATTTTATTGAAACAAGTTAAGACACGTCAGATATAAGTTATATATATGGATAAATATGATTTTTATTGATCATGTTAAAGACACGTCAGATATAAGTTATATATTTATACATATGGATGAATATGAACTTATTTTACTTAATCAGAATGAACTTACAGAAATGTGAATTTTTACCTGTCTGATATGGCTTGTATGTAGAATACATTATCAATGTTTTTTTTTTGTTTTTTTTGCTGAATAAACATAAAATATATGTATATATATAAGCTATATCTTATAGTCAAATTTATAATGATAAATCAACATGTTTGCCAATCAACCCAAAGATTCATTTAAATTTGGGGATGAGGTTTTACTACCTGCCTCTAGTTTACAGAAGAAAAGTTTAACTGAGAAACAAGAATTAGTTCAATCTGCATCCACACAAGATAAGTCATCATCTAAAGATATATATGATTCAACTCGATCAATCGAATCAACTAGATCGACCACTGGATTGAGTTTGTCTAATCAATCTTATCAGAAACCCTATATTGGAGGGTTTGCACTATTAACTAAGAAGGCATCATGTGAATCTTGTCATAAAATGGAATATATAAATTTTGCAAGTCAATGGCCGCCAAGTGTATATCAAAAATATGATCAAAGAATTTTAACTTTTAATTCCTGGCCAAAGTCTCATCCTATACATCCACGGAGTATTGCAAGAGGTGGATTTATTTATACAGGAAGAGGAGATAAGGTCTATTGTCCCTGGTGTCAGATATCATTAGTAGATTGGGAGACATTTGACATACCTATGGACGAACATAGGAGACATTCGCCTAATTGTGAATTTATTTTAATACTTTATCCAAAAGTATAATTGAAAAAAATCTGAGGCACATTTATTGTTAAAAAAATTTTATTTGTCTCCTAAAATGACTTACCATATGTTACCATATAGAAAAGTCACTAGAGTGTAAATAATTGAAATACATATGTTTATTGTTAAATGATCATAAATCATAATATGCTTAGGTAATAGATTTTTACATTAGAATCAAGTCTATTTAAACCCAAAAATCAGATGAACTAAACTTCATAAGATTGTTAGAGCAATAAATCTTTAACCGAATATAATGGCTGAGGCATATGTCAATAGTAAAGTAACATCTACTACCAAAAAGAGGAAAAATGATAGCAGTAATACTGGTAAAAATAAGAAGATAAGTTCTTTATTCAAAACACAAGATAATGAAGATGTTATTGTATTGAAAGAGGATCCAAGAAATCCTCAACCTAAGTCTATAATGAAACCAGGGACTAGTAAACAGTCAGATCCTAGTGTAATCAATATTGAAATGAAAAATGATCACCAAATTGAAATTGAGAAAGATATTGAGGTAATTGATCTTATGGCACCATTTAAGAGAACCTTTCATATCGGAGGGGATAAATACATAATATTTACAGCAGATAAGGGTGTCATTAATCAAATACAAATAAAAGAGTGGGATGGGAATAAAGTAACTAAAAAAGGAGTGAAATTGAATATATCTAAACTTATGATGATAATGCACTATAGTCAGTTGATAACCAGTCAGATTGGAAAGATTGCTAATGGTCAAGAAGATATAGATGTGAAGAAACATATTGGAGGAGGTTATTATATCTCATGCACCTCTCCTTACAAATCTGTTGGAATTAGGCTGTGGAAAGTAGGATCTGTAAAACTCTTTCCTACAACTGAAGGCATAAATCTAAAAATTAATGAATGGATGGAAATGATTGATGTTATCAACGACATGTATGTCGAAAGATTAGATTTATTTCATTGTGTAGCCTGTTTGTTACAACCAAATCAACCAGGTCATAATCCGAATACTTGTAAAGAATCTATGCAAAATTCAGATGTATCAAGAGGTGAGGAGTACGTGGACATACCATTATAAAATAAAGATACACAGATCATTCAACATATGGACATTAATAGAGAATGACTTACTTATTTGTTTGTAATATAATAAAATAATCATACTAATAAACATTATTTAATCTGAAAAATTGGTAAAGAGAAGATATGGAGGGTCAAGAGATGAATAACTCAGTTAATACTTTTCTTGGATTGAGAATTAATGGATATGTACCATCAATGATATTATCTGCTGTTGTTACTGTTTGAGAATTGTTATCAATGATAGAGCAGAAGAATTTTCGATCAGCCTTCAGTTGTTATATGATGTTCAAAGAAGTTCTTCCAGTTTACATACAGTAAGTGTTTTACAGTTTCCTATTAAACTTTTAAACAAATATAAATCAAACATCAAGTTTAATATCCACAGACATGTACACCAAACTCATACCTGTATTTCGTGAGCAAGATTTATAACATATTTATATATATGTTCGGCTGTATTTCAGACAAAAATATCCAGATTTTCTGAAGTATGCAATTGATGAGGTTTTAAATGCCAAGTGTTGCGTTTGTCAAGATACATTACTGATGGAAGATATTTTGATGACTGTTCCTTGCTGTCATTTTCTTTGTGGACAATGTGCATGTAATTTTATTAAATTATGGTGTGATAATGCAGATTACAATAAAAAATGTCCAATGTGTCGTAATTTTTTGATAGACCAAATTTTCGCCAAATCAATTCAATACAATATGACCTCTATGACACAAAGTACAATATTTTTATGGATACCGAGCTTTATTTATATTGGGAAAAATTTGAATCAGCTGATAATGGAAGCTTTACAGGAAAAAGATTATGATGACGCCTTTAGATACTCTTTTTTATTGCATAGAGGTCCAAATGATGTTGAAAATGGTATGGATAAAAATTGGTCTAAGATCTATAATAAGAAAAGAGAAAATTTATATTGTTCTTCATGTAGATCATCTCTATCTATTGATAAAGCATTTGGTGCAACATGTAACCATTTCTTTTGTACCATTTGTTTAACCTACATATTAGAAAAAAAAAAGCAAAGATATACTGAAATGTCCAGAATGCAATAAAGATATCGAAGATTCAAACACTGAAATTATATTTTTAGACCACTTTGAAATAACAAAAAACATTTTATTCATCTATGTAAATTTATTAAAACATTGATATAGGTCAAAATTTTAACACGGATCTATTTTTTAAAAAATTTGAAAATAAAAGAATTAATATATAGTATCCTAATACATAATCTATGTATAACGTTCTAGCTAATACAAAATAACAAACATAACGTCCTAAGTACTATAGGATATGTTTTAATCATAATGTTCTAAGTTTAGATAATCATTGGTTGACAGTCCTTTATATGATAAAAATCTTATCAAACTCTACATATATCCTAGCTTTATCTGTATTTTAAAATAACTCTATTTAACATTCTATATATATATTAAAGAAAAAAAGATCTATTCACAAAACACTCTATATTCTGGTCTATCAAACGCACCACATTTCTTAACTATATATCATTTATATCAAATGTATTGTCAAAATATACGATTAATACATCATCAAATGGAAGGAGCTAAAATAAAAAAATAATGCTTCAATAAAGTGATTTTAATTTATTCTGTTTCTTTTTTTTTTACTTGTACTGTGTCCCAGATCTCGTAAATGATGGATCCTTGTCACTTTTAGCTAAATTTGGCTCTTTAATGTTAAGGTAAATAATATCTTCTTCATCAATACTTGTCTCCTTGCTTTCTACATCTGATGAATCAAAATTTTTTTCCTCAAGATCAATGCTTGGTAAAGATGTTTGGATTTCTTTATCCGAATACTTTGTAGATGCATAGCTAGAGGTCTGGGACGTATTGTACCCACTGAAATCTCTTGAATAAAGAATAATAGGTGGAGTAGCCATACTTCTTGAACCGTAACTATCATTATCCTCATCATCATGCACATCATTGTTATTAAAAGCAAAATTTATAACTCTCAGTACTCCATGACACTGATATCTCCTCAGTAAATATGTAAAAGCAGATAGTACTATTCCTAAAAATGGTACTGCTAATAAACCATATAGGTTACTGTAGTCGTATCCATTGGTTTCAATGTATTTAACGTCATGTTCAATCCTATTTTCCTGATCTTTTGATTTATCCTCATTTGAGTTTTTATCAATCAGTTGATCATCTGAATTAGGCATTACTGTGACCATCTTCTGAGCTAAAATATAAATTGAAACCATCTATAATAATGATCAAAAAATCTAAAAGCAAATGCAAATAGAAAATAAAATTTTTCAATAGCAAAACAAATATATGTATTACTTGATTTAAAAGCAAAATTACCCACAATAAGGTTTTTTTTAAAGCCCAGTTGTACTGATCTGATTTGATTCTCCTCGAAATCTTCATATATATGATCCTCACTGAAACTACCACCTGAAGATAAATAAAATATTTTTTTATCATTTATTTTTTGTCATCCTATAACGTTCACATGTATATTTGATTCTTCCAGATAGCAAAATCCTTTACAAAACCAATATATTGTTCTTAACTTGGGAAAAATCAGTCTAATTTTAGTCACATTTAGTCCAATTGATTCTACATGGCATTTATCATACTTCAAAACAATGGTTGTGTTATCACCACAATGATTTTCATATCGTCTAAAAATCAAAAGTCCTTCTATTCCCTTTATTTCTTTTTCGTTCTCATATCTACTGCACATTACAGTTTGCGAATTCACATTCAAAACACTATATATTTTTGCTTGCCGTTGGTCGGCAGTTTACAGTACACAACCCTAGTGAACTCTATGTACTGGTTTCCTCTGCCCTTCCAACTACCCGTCGTGATATGACCTGTACAGTGTTGAAAGCGACGTAAAACCCCAAATAAATAAATAAATCAAAACACTATATTGGCTGATAATAATTAACACAATGTATGATACAAACATGTTTATTTTTTATAAAATCCTTGAAAGACGATATATGTTGATCTTGTTTACTATCTGAATGAATGAAAATGTCATTTTTTACGTATTCAATGTAATTGACGTAATCAATGTGATGACCTCACAAATTGTGATGTCACAAGTCAAAATTATATATAGGAAAAAGAATTAATAATAATAATACCTAGGAAGATAGAGCTCTCGTCTATTGACTGTTCCATCATATGATCAGAACAACATCTGGGTTCAAGATAATTGCTACAATTTGATATAGAGACGAAAATATAATTCATGATATGAAAAGGTATATTTTTTTTCAAATTAACTTTGCGAATTTTATAACAAAAAAACACCAAAAAATGAGGAAGAAGTGCAATATATTACCTCTCAGGCATATACAGCTCATTGATCACACTACTCATTTCAATCATTCCACTGTCTCTCACAATTCTGCCTTGTCTTCTTTTTATTTTTCGAATTTTTATGAATTTTCTGCATTTGATGGCAAAATAGGGTAGAATTAAGCAAACCAGAATAGCGGATGGAATAGATGCCAATGCAATAATAAAGGGTGGGATTTCTTTAATTACCTCTCAATTTGGAACTGTTGTCACTTGATAGGATAGATGTAGATATCTGTCACTAGTCTTTGTCTCAGTTGTTTTCTTTTCATTTGTTTTTTTATCACTTACATTTGAATACCTGTCACTAGTCTTTGCCTCAGTTGTTTTTTTTTCATTTGTTTTTGGATTAATTATAGTAAACTGGCTAGTTTTTTTTCCAATACTTGTTTGCAATTCGGTGAAAATTGTTAAAGGTGCAATGGTGGTGTCAATTTTTCTTGTACTTTCATATCTAGTAAAACTTTGAGAAGAATATTCAATATTATCTTTCTTTGTAGAAAAAAATCAATTTATTTGTTGTGAGAGTTGTTTCAGTAGATGCATGCATTCTGCTTTTTATAGGGTTGAAACTTGTGAATTTCTTCATTTCTGTGAATTATAAAAAAAGATTTTTTTTTATTTTTTAACATTATTTGATTGGATAACATCAGAAAAAGTTTAAAATATTTTAAATTAAAATAAAAAATTGAGGCAATAATAACCTACCTGTGGTCAATCCTTTTGTGAACTTAGAATCACTAATAGTCGTGGATTCCAGACACATATCAGTAGCTATCATTACTGAAGTGGGAACTTGTGTTAACCAATCACGATTGAAATATATCATATTTTTCAATGTTATATAATGTAAATTAGGGAAGGCAGACATAAAATCCTTCATATTATCCACCTGAACATTTTCAAAATAAAGAATTGTTATATAAGGTCTGTAGTAAAAGTTTGGAAAATTTACACTAACACAAGACACAATGCCATCCATGCATATACAAATTTGTTGATCACAACTAGTAGCATGCATTTGAATGCACAAATTAAAAAAACGAATAGCTTTAAAATCTTCATGTCATTTCACCAGGAAATCGACTGTATAAATGAAGTCTCAGCTATGAGTCAGATCTTTACAGATAGTATAAATACCTAACCAAAAGGCTAAAAATCTGAAGAATAGATAAGGAGATTGATCTATTTGGCTATTCATCTGTTTATTTTGGAGAATTGGACATAATTACAAGCAGTGATATTTTCTAGATCTATAAAGCCTATCAGTTATATAGAGATTAATGTATTTACATTGGCAAAAGTTAAAGATAAGGAAAATATAAGCATCTCATCCTAATATCTGAAACTAACCTTGTAATGAATGTAATTCCATTTAACTCGCCAACAACTGCTATTATCTCTGGTCCTACTGGATCTGGAAAGTCTACATTTATATTTAGAATATTAGAAAATGTCTCCGTTATGTTTAAAGATAAAGTTGCTAAAATATACTATTTTTACACAATTTGGCAAAGTTTATTTGAAAGATTTCAAAACAGAAATGTTACTTTTATAAAAGGTTTACCAAATGAAGATGTAATAGAAAAAATAAGTGATTCAAAACATAATCTACTATCTTAGATGACATGCAAATGACTGCACTAAATAGTTCTTTTATTGCTAATTTATTCAGCACAGAATCTCATCATAAAAACCTAAGTGTTTTCCTAGTCTTACAGAATTGTTTTTCATCAAGGAAAATATGGACGAGATATTTCATTAAATTCACATGATCTTATTTTATTTAAAAATAAAAGGGACAAAAATATCATTAAAATTTTAGGTACACAGATCGGATTAGGAAAAGAACTTGAAAATCTATATTTAGATGCCACAAATGAAGCATACGGGTACATTATGATAGATTTAACTCCATCTGGTGATTCAACCTATATGCTGAGATCGCATATTTTTCCAGATGAATATCTCATCGTATATAAATAGAAAGATAGAAAGATTAATAAGATAAATATAAATTATATAGGAAGAAAGGGAAATGTCTCAGAATTTGAAAAAAATCAAAATATATTATTAAAGTGATGTTAGATAATAACCATAAGTTAAACAGATATCTGTTTCGCTATATCACTGAAAATCAGATAAAGGCTATTACAGAACTGATATATAACATATGGCATCTTCCTTTAAAAAAAATAGGAAGTCTGAAATTAAAAATCATATTAAGATATTAAAGCAGTTTATTCATAATAAACATAGGAGACGAGAAATATTAGGAAAGCATTATAAAATTTTTTCCAATTTGCTTCATAGCCTAAAAAAAATATTAATATAATAATAGAATGAATAAATTCGTATTAATTCCCTATGATCAGTATTACTCTTTTAAATCCTATCTTATGGAAAAAAATCATGATACCTCTTCGAAAAATGAAGAGAGAGAAGTTATTGCTGATACTGAGGATACTGATAAAATTGTAATGGATGATGAAATAAATATTTCTATGAAATCTGAAAAGGAAACCTTAAATAAAAATGATTTGACTGGAGATATATTAGATGAAAAAAGGAAACAAAACAGATAATGTTAATGATCATCGATCAGGTGATAGACTCCTACCTCCTCCGGGTATACCAGTGAAGAGTAAGAAAACAGAAAAAATATTCCAATATGGAAACAGAGATGGACAAGAGGGAGCAGGAACAACAAAAACAGAACCAAAATGGCTTAAAAATTGGCAAAGAAAAATCAACTGAGAATGAATCATATTTACAAAAAATATATTATGATACCAGACATCCTGCATCTTTTAGTGGTATTGAGAAATTATATAACTATATTAAAAATAATAGTGATAAAAACATTTCTAGAAAAGATATTAAAATATGGTTAAGTAAACAAGAATCATACACAGCACATCGTCCTGTGAGACGGAGATTTAAATGACCTCGTGTGCTTGCATTCTATAAGAACTATCAATGGGATACGGACACGGCAAATATGACAAAATATAAAAAACAAAACGATGGATATGGATATTTTGCTGATTTCATAGATATTTTTACACGATTTTTATATACTCAAGCGATGAAATCACTTACAGGTCATGAAATGGTGACAGATCACAAGATCAACCTTATGTTTTTAGAAGTGATCAAGGAAGTGAATACGTGAATAGAGAGGTTGGAAATTTTTTAAAAAAGGAAAAAGTTAAACATGTTTATACATTTTATGAAACTAAAGCAAATTATGCAGAAAGAGTAAAAACTATAAAATTAAAGATAATAAAATATCTGACCGCTAATGAAACCTTCAGATGGATCGATGAATTAGATAATTTAACTTATAGTTATAACAACAGTAAACATAGATCTATTGGAATGACACCCTTTGAAGCAAGTAAAGAAACCAAAAAATATGATTTATGGAAAAATCAGTACGGGACTGATGAAAGAAAAAAAGAGAAAATTATTCAAAGTAGTAAAAATTTTACCATTAAAGGGAGTAGCTCTAGAAGATATAAGTTTAAATTAGGTGACAGGGTTAAAATAAGTTATCCAAAGGATCAATTTGACAGAGAATATTCAGAAAAATGGACTGGAGAAATATTTACAATAATTAATAAGAAAATGAATCAATATATCCCTATGTATCAAATTAAAGATTATAATAATGATATAATTCATTCATATTTTTATGAACCGGAACTTCAATTAGCATTTTTGGATGAGAATACTATATATAAAATCGAAAAAATTTAATCTAAAAGAAAAAGAAAGGGAATTCCTGAGGAATTAGTAAAGTGGAAAGGGTGGCTAAAGAGATTTAATTCTTGGATACCAGAGGCAAATATTACTGACATATAAAGTGATAAAATTAAAAAAAATGGATACTGATTTGTATTTCTTCTTAGGTTCTAGTGATTCTCTTTTATTTCATCCTGATAATAATAGTTAAAATTTTATAATAGAATTGCCGGAAAGAATTCATTTAGAGGGTGAATGGGTAATAGGTCTATGTGATTTTTATCATAGTTCAAACCTCATAGAAACTATATTTGTGTTATGTGATATATGTGATAACAGTTATATAGGTGATTCTTTAAAACCTATAGTAAGAATGATTTATCTTAATAGCAATCAAATTTATTTCAATTATAAAGAAATTTATTATGTTAAAGTCAAAAATTACTGTCTTAATCGCCTGAATATATATATAAGAGATGAACATTTTAAAATTCCATCAAGTATTACTGGAACAACTAGATTGACGCTACATTTGAAAAAAATAAAATGACAAATTATCAGGATTTTTGTAAAAAGTGTATTCAAGGAAAAATCAGTTTCAAACCAGATTTTTATATCATTGAGAAAATACCTAAAGATAATAAAGATATTCCTAAAGAAAATATTGATGTCACTATTGTGAGTCCTACTGAAGCTGCTGTAGACCAGGCTAAGAGTGAATTAAAGCAGGAAAATGGTATAAATAGGAATGAAAAAAAATCATATGTTCAAAGTGGTGGCAAGTCTCAGATAAAAGACGTTAAAAGTAGAAAAAAAAACAGTATAAAGTAAAAGGAACTGTTAAGAGTCTCAAAAAGAAGGGGAAAGAAAAGAAAAAGGGTGAAAACAAGAAGAAAAAAAAATTAACTTACAAATCATTATGGATGTAGTACAGAATTCCTTATCTATATTCATTCCCCCACCAATCGATAATTCGATTCAAAGAGAATATTGGGTAGAATTCAATCCTATTGCAGCAATTTCAGAGAGTGGAGCTATAGAATTTAACATTCCGGGAACATCAGTAGATTATATAAATTTAAGTAAATCAAAAATACATATAAAATATGTTATAACCAAAGAAAATGGCGATCCAATTAAAGATGAGAGAGGGTTAGGTGGACAACCAACTGCTGATAGTGATCAAGTAGGACCAGTTAATTTTCCTTTACATAGCATATTCAGACAAATCGACTTATCGTTTAACCAAAAAATTGTATCACCAGATATTGGAGTTAACTACCCCTATAAAGCTATTATGGATATTTTATTAACATCTAACAATGAAATGATAGAATCACAAGGTTATGCAGCATTATTTTTAAAGGATCAACCAGGAGAAATGGATTCCAATACTTATATTGGTAGTAATACGGCCTTTACGGAAAGAGCGAGAGCAACAAAAGACGGAGGAACAGCTAGTATTGAGGGATGTCTATATATAGATTTTGGAAAGGATAAAAAAGATCAATTTTAAATGGAGTTTCGGTTAATTTAAAAATTTTTTAATCAAGTAATGACTTCAGATTGATAAGATCAGGCGATGAAAATTATAAATTAAAAATAACATCAGCTGTACTAAAAGTTTGCTTTGTAAGTTTACATCCAAGTGTTATTGTAGCTCATAATGAGGCCTTAAAAATTAGCCCAGCATTATACCCATTCTGGTGTAGTGATATTAAAAGTTTTAGTGTAGCAGGAGGATCTCATACATTTATGACAGATAATAATTTTCATGGGCAGGTACCAAGTAAAATAATAATTGGAATGGTTTCCAATTTGGCATATTCTGGAGATTATGCTAAAAATCCTTTTAATTTTATGAATATGGGATTAAATTATTTAGAAATTAATGTAGATGGTCAACCTGTACCAAGTCGTCTATTTAGACCAAATTTTGACGAAAATGATTATATTTCATCATATTTAAGTCTATTAGATAGCGATCTAGATTCGAAAAGTGGGATTATTATAAAACCGACAGATTATCTGAATGGTTACGCTTTATATTTATTTGATATACAAAGCTTCTTATCAGGTAGTGTTATGTCAAAATCACCAAATGGACGAGTTAGATTAAGTGTAAGATTTTCAAAAGCATTAGCTGAGACTATAAATATCGTTGTTTATGCAAAGTTTCCTGAGATAATGTCAAATGATCAATCCAAGAATGTTAACATAACCTAAAAAAATTGTGGAAAAAATGAATACTATTCAAATAAGTAGATTAATGAATCAAGATGAATTTATTAGGAAACGATTTAAAGGTGTTTATCCTATAGATCTTATTCCAAAAGATTTAGTGTATCCATCAGTTATAGTTGTTAACCAAGATAAATCCTACCAAGTTGGAAGTCATTGGGTAGTGTTGCATCACTATGATGTAAAAAGAGCAGATCATTTTGATTCATTAGGAAAAATGCCAATTGAATATTTAAACAATTTATTAATAAGTAAAAACATAACATATAAATATAATAATAAAAGAATTCAAAACTGTATGACAGAAACATGCGGTCACTTCTGTTTATACTATAGTTTTTACTCATGCAGAGGATGGAGACTGGAAGAAATACTAGAAACTTTATCACATGATCTTAAAAAAAATGAAGAAATAGTTAGTAATTTTGTATTAAACAATTTTATGTATAAATATTTAAAAAGGTTAATAAACCAGGTTATAACAGTATTTTACCTTTTTTCATTGATTATGCATCAATAATTCCATCATTATTTTACCAACTACATTTTCACCTGAACCGTTATCTGATGACAATACTTTTAGTAAACTAGTTTTAGTTAAAACTCTGAGATATCCAGCTAGGTCTTTCTTAACATTTACCTGTTTATAATATATTAATGATCCTAACATTTTTGATAATTTTTCATAAAATAGGGGACATTGTTTCAACTTTATTAGGATAGAAAATCTCATTGATCTTTCAATGACAGCATAGTCCTTGTTTAAATTAATCCCTTTATCTGAAATAAAATTATGTAAATCCATAGGATCTATTATTTCTAGGATTTCGGTAGCAATATTATGATAATTAAAATGTTCACATAAAAGGTAGATAAAAAGGTGTTCTGAGGAAGGAAAAATAATATTATTATATATTAAATTACAGGGATATAGATTAGATAACGGATCCTGTACTTTTTCAATTATTTCGACGTGATTTAGCCAAGGACATAATTCAATATCCAAGGGGATTGTACTTATTCCATCTCGTAAAACCTTTCTTTTGCAATAAAAGTAATTAAATCCTATCTTTTCTTGTGAATAAGTAAAAATACTGTTGTTCTTCAATCTAAAACCCATATTTTTGGCTGAAATAATAGTACGGTTGTTTAACGTATTTTCAAATTTTGACATAGGGTCTGATAGATTTTGTTTGGAAATTCCTTTGCAAGATATTTTTTGTTTTCCTTTTTTATTTTGGATAATGTATGATTTCGAACATAAACTTATCATCTTATCTCCCAGAAATTCCTCCTTAAAAATTCCTGTATATCTTTTATCTAGAGCAATATGACTATCACAACATTTTCTAGGAAACCACACGGCCTGATCATGATCATTACATCGATTATAAATTTGATTGTAGTAGGTGTCATAATACTCTTCTTTAACACATTTATCTAAGGTAACCTCATTTAAGGCCATATAAATGCTATCGGTATCAGTTTCAGTTAATTCAAAGGAATTTGGTTTTAAAAATTCGTGTAAACAGTCATAATAAAATTCTAACATACGTAATTTAGCATATTGTAATATAAAAAACCCAATCTGTATGGGATTATCCATCTTAATCTGGTTCTTATACATTTCGACCTCGTAAACTGACTCAGTGATATTGTCTAATTTTTTAAAATTAGAGGAATTGATCATTTTAACAGCTTTTCCTTTATTATCTAAACATTTTATATAACAATGCTTTGTCTTATTAATGGAAACTGAACCATATGCACTATTGATTAATAACTTGTATGTATCACCTATAATAGACTTATCTTTATGTCTGTCACCTAGTATTTGGTTTTCTGTTACTGTTTCAATGAAAGAGGTAAAAGATCTTTTAGGTTGAAATTCTATGACCTGATAAATTCTCGTAATATTGCAGTTATGATTCAAATACCATTTCAACAATGGAGTTGCTAACAGAATTTTTTTAGCTTTAGTCCCACTTATCACGAGTTTCCTATTTTTAAAAATAATATCATTATTATTGCAAAAATCAATCATATGATCGCCAATAGCATTCATTGGAACGTTGCATGTACAAAAAAATGGAGGATACTCTTTAAAATTATCATTAATTACAATATCTACCTCAACTGCTCCAAATAACAAACCTTTTTGTATATCCTCGATTATTTGTAATTCCGATAAAGTTGATCTATTATTTTGATAATAAGTAGGTAAATAATTATTATATAGTGACAGGCTTTTAGGTTTCACCTTTTTCATATATTCACATTCCTGTATAGAAACGTACTTCAAACCTTGTGTTAACAAAAAAATTTTCTTGATGTCATCTTTTTGCTGTGTTTTCTCAAGTTTCTAAGCCATTTTTAATTTTTATCCTTTTGAGAATGAAACAGTTATGGGAACATTTGTGATAATAACATCCATTGTATTCATATACAGTTTTAGTAGAAACACAATATCCATCTACCAAATAATTCCCGAATCGTATTTCTGTACCATTATTTAATTTATGTAGAATTTTAATGTTTTCACTTAGCATTATATAATCCATCCAAACATAAGAGTTTATATATTTTTCACTCACTTCCGGTCTAAAACCATATTCTTTATCACGAGTAATGTATAATCCTGTAGGCATTTCCTGTCTTATTGCATATGAATATAAACCATTACAATCGTATCCAACTACTGATTGACATTTATTATTAGAAATCTGTTTAATGTCAGTTACACCCTTTTCTTGATAACGAGAAAAAATTATACTAAGACCACCTACAATGTTTTGTTTAAAAGAGTAATAAAGATTGGCATTTTCAGAATTAAACAGAGAAAATTTACTACTTGATGAATTATATAGCATCCTACGAGCAACACCTGGTAAGGTAACATAATCTTTAAAAATATATATCTGCTCATCAAAATAAACTTTCAGCATATTTTTCAATGCAGTAACGAATGGACCAGTGTCGAGATTATTGTAATGTATTAGGTAGTCCTCAAATCTTGTCATAGCCTTATCCTTCCAGATTTTTTGTAGTTTTTTATAATCTCCTTCAGTTTTTATTGGGTTATCTTTCTTAATTTTTGAATAAAATTCCTCAGGTTCTGGAGGTTTGGGATATTTCAATTTTTCAAAAGAATCAAACCATTCGTATGGGAAAATTCCTTTAGGTTGATCAGATCCATAAGCTTTCAAAAATTGCGAATAGGAACATCCAACAGCTAAATAATTTGAAATATCTATAAATTTCATATCGGGAGTAGAAATAGATAAATAGGAATTTTCTTTTTTAATTGTATGAATATCACGTTCTTCATAATTTTGAACAATATAGGTCATTATATACTTCTTTATTAGGTTTAGATCATATTTGCCCGAATTAAAACCGATAACAGGTATTTGTGAAACATATCTATCCAAATCTTTCTTAATGTTATTTAGGGACTTTAAAAAATGCGAATTAATTTTCAATTGATGATTTGATTTATCTGATTCAGAATTATCATGATATTTTGATATAAGCTCATTCAACTGATGGTATACTTCAGATTATTTTTCCGTCATGATTTCTTTATTATATAAACTAATTTCAGATATATATCTCATCATTTCATCAATTAGGTGATTAGGATTTGTATTAACAAAACATTCAGATTCTTGATAATTATCTACATTAGAGGCAATACTTACACTGATTGGATGATGTTGAGATATCTATGTTAGTTTTTCTGATTTATTTATATTTGATTTAAGTAATATCGCTTCCATATCCCATACGATAAATTTATCATAAAATTGACATTCTAAAGGTACTTCAATGTTAAGTGATTTCAATTTATCAAATATTGTGGTAGAATTAGAATAAAACCCACCTGGAAATGAGTACTTAGTTCTATCATAACAGTTAAGATAATGTCTTTTCAAATTCCATTGTCGTTTAAATAATTTCAAACATTTATCACATTGAAACCTTTTAACAAGTTTGTCAAAATTCGTTATATAACTAAAGTGATTATCATACAGGTTCAGATACATAACATCATTATTATCACTTAATGAATTATATACTAGGCTAACTGTCGCATTACTATTCAAACAATATACCATAACTTTAACATTAAAACAGATTTCAAGCTCAGTGATATCATCCATCTTTACACCTGGAAAAGGTATTTCATTTGGAATTGACTTTTGTTTCTTCCATATGTCTACATATTCTTTAACCTTTTTAACCCTTTCGCTACCATGTCTGTCGGCTAGCAGTCGACATCAATGTGTATTACAAGGGACCATGTCTGTCGACCAAGGGTCGACGGCAATAATATATATTTCTTCTTTCCCTTCAGTGTACTGTTATACGTTTTCTTTGGTGTATCAGTATTAAACCGATTTTTAAAGTATTTTATATGAAAGTTAAGCTATATTTTTAAAAAAAATTCGCCATTTCACCTATTTTAACTGGTTTCTGTATATATTGCCGTATTTACCGCATATACCTGCATATTGTTGCATATTGTTTACTCGTGGTTATTTTTATTTGGGGAATTCCCACGAATTTTCCCATTCGACTTTCATCAATTCCTAATAAAATATGCCGAAAAATACCGCAAATAAAGTGTATAAGGTAGTGAGATATTACTTTACTTCATTGGCGTTTCTGACGTGATATGACGTCATATGGCTACAGTCCCTTGGAATAATGTTCCTTCAGTAGCGAAAGGGTTAATATTACCTCTATGATGTTTTAAACAGCGAAAAAAACTAAAATTATCAGTATAAGGTAGACCTGTGTGCTTATTATAATACATTGACTTTATATAACCATTTTTCATAATATATCCAGGTAATGCAAATGCATTCCCAAGAGGAAAATCAGTCAAAAATACTACATATTGTACATTAGTGATGAATGCAAGAGTCCATACTGTAGATGGACGCACAGCCCTGGCCTGTTCTATAATGTCTATACCTGTAATTTTGTGCATGAAAAATCTTAAACTATTTCTATTAACAATTGTATAAGGATGTGTTAATATTTTATTATTGAAATGAGGAACAAAATATCTATATTCCCCAGTTTCATTATTAAAAAGTATCATTCCAAATGCAAAATTCACTCTAAATGCCTGATTTTGATCGTTATATATCTGATTAATATGTCCTCTGATCTCCCTATAACCGCCATGAAGGTTATTAGTTTGAAAGTTGTATGTCTTCTTGAGATTTCCATGGTCATCTGCAGCCAATATGTGTTCTCAGTTTGTAATGTATGTCTGTTTCAGTTCCTCGTTTTCATGATGAACTATATATGGTGGGATAAAATTAAGGTTATCATTCCCTCCATGCTGATTCATTCTATGAACATAAAGATCCTTCCTTGAGGAGCATAATTTTTACATAATGAACATTTATATCGTTTTCCCTTATCATTTGATCTATGAAAATGTTCAATATGATAGTTCAAGGCTTTAGGATGAATAAAAGGCACATTACATTCATAGCACATAAATCTTCCCCATGTCAATAAATGTTCAGCAAGATCCTTTGATGTGGCGAAATATATATCACATTTTCCACATAAATTATTCCTTGCTTTATAATCAGTTCCACATATTTTTTGATGAGCATCTAAATTCCTCTGATTGATTAGATTTCTGTGGCACTTAGAACACTCAAACTGTAGAAAATATTTCCATCCATTGTAAGTTTACCTCATTGAACTTTACTAGATGATTTGACAAAACATATTGATTTCACAAGGAAACGATGAGATTTTCAAAAGTTTTTAAAGTATAATTTCCAGATGAATTGACAAAACATATTGTTCTTAATCAGTTCATATGTTATGGGCTGATTCATCATCTGATGCATCATGTGATTCCACAGATTGACATCTTTCCATAGTTGCCCTATATCTCCTTACAACTTTCTGTGCATATGGTGAGTATGTATTCATTCTATGCCACCACATTTTAATAGATTTAGTCATTTTATCTTTATAAACTTTGCCTGCTGCATATATTATAGCAAAAGTATGTTTTGGATAATGCCATATGAAACAGGAAACATAAAAAGTGAGACTCCAAAAGCTTTAATAGAGGAAATAGAAAGATGAGGTAATGCTAATGACAAAAAAAATATGAGGATGTTTCAGATTCATCCGCCTGACTTGAATATATAAATCCCTGTATGTAATTGTACCATCATCCATATTTTCTGCTGATTTTTTTTTTACTTTTTTTACAAATCAGATGGGTATCATAAAGAAATATAGATATACAATTGTATTTAGATCAAGTTTAAATAGGATTTACATTCATGATTACTAATCATATTTCAAAAAACATGTACAGACTTGTTTGAGAATTGATCTATATCTTACTTTTACAATGTGGAGTATTGTAATGTAGAGTATGTTAGGTTAGATTAAAAAATTCTACTTAATCTGTATAAAACATAAGAAAGCTTCATCCTAAATTGGTATTTCAAAATACAGACAAACACATCCCTACATACAGTATTGACATTGCAACCCTATGCATTAGCATGCTTGATTTATTATCAATATATTCGATACTCGAGTAAAATTTCAGAAACAAAATTTCGGACCGCAAGGTAAGCACATCATAGTTGGAAATTTTGAACAGGTAAAAAACCTCTCGCAAATTTGTCAAACAGAATTTCGGACCACAAGGAAAGCACATTTTAGTTGGGATTTTTGAACAGTGTTTCATATTTCAAGATTTTGGAAATGTAGTAAATTAAGAAATAGGTTATGTCAGTTTATGCTTCATTATGAATTATGGTGTAATACTAAAAAACATCTTAAATTTATGTATATACATACATATATTCAGTAACAAGCAGACAAATGTAAATGGTTAGAATATTTCATAGATTACAGATGACATATATATACAAAAAAGGATAGTGTCATTGGTATGCATAGACTAAATAGGCTATATGTTGCCATATGCTACATCAATAAATATCATGCTAATAGAACTACATAGTAATATGCCTGATTACATCACATTATGCATCTATTGTATATGTAGAATTGTTATCATATATACACACCTTATTATTTGCTTCATATACATCTATTGTATATGTAGGGTATATGTAATCATATGCATGATTACATCATAATTGTTATCATATATACACCTTATTATTTGCTTCATTTATTATCAATATAATCGATACACGACCATTGATCAATTCAGACTTAACTACTGAGGAGCATTAACAAGACACAGGTGGGGTTTATTAGTTTATTACTATATTAATACTATTAAAATATACACATACTCTAACATTGCAAATATAATCATAGATTTTAAGGCCACCTTAACATAATATTTTCCTTGCTTCACTAACACAAGGTGGCCTTAGTTATCACAGTTAAGTATGGGATGAGTTAAAACTAACAGATACAACTGATCATAAAACACTAAGAACGAGTAAGTTATGAGATGAATGTTAAAATATTTACACTCAAGGTGCTCTTAACATAATGAGCACATAGTTAATGCAATTCACAGCTGATATACACATGAATCAACAGAATAAGAGTTAGCTGTGATATAGTGAGACATGAAATAAGACATCTAAGTACTTCAAATGTATACAGTTAAGATAAACTTTGCATAATAACACTAGATTGATATGTTACAGCTAACATAGACAATTGACAGTTAGCTGCGGGATACTAAGATATAAGCTAGCATATGTGAGTTTAAATTTTATCCACTTAAGATGACCTTAGCCTAATGCTGAGTGGATGTAGACAAAACTACCAGCCAATTAGCTGGTGAATGAGAGAGTTTACACAGTTTGATACAGTGAGTTAAGGTAACCTTAACTTATAAGTGGGTTGTAAGTTTGGGAGTAATAATTGTGAAATAATTTAGAGAAATTTTGTGTTTTTATTATTTCATGTGAGGATTTCAATGTCCCCGCACAAAGTACAAAATTCAAACCCAGTACTAGCCTAGGGTGATGCTGCCTACCTAGCTACATTCAACAAGTTCCCTACATGACTGTGCAATACAGCCTCCCTAAGCTACATATATAAAAGTTGTGCCCCTAAGCCAGCATCAGATCTCCCACCAGCAATACAAGGGAGTAACTGATCTAAATTCATTTCAAAACAATGTTAACTAATTAGATAAGATTGTGGTCAGCACATTGAACTTGCACAAGTAGATAACCGACAATGTTGATACAAGAAAACAACAACCACATAAGAGTGCATGATATGTTCATAAAGTCATTTTACATTTACTCTACAATGTTTTGACCTTTTGATGTATTATAACTCTACAAACACCCACAAGTACTACTGACCTTCTTTTAAAATTAATTCACATTACTTAGTCACTTGCTGTAACCAGATAATTATTAACTAACCAAAGTTGATAAAATTTATATAATAGATTTTTCATTGGTTAAGAATTGAAGTTGTGACTATCAAACATGCATTGAACTAAAGACAAGATGGTAATAATTCTGCAAGAGTACATAAATTTATAGTTATTTTTAAAACCTTTTCTCAGTTGAATTCAAAAACACATGTTATGACTCATAATTCAATTACAGACATTTTAACACATTATCTCCATTAAATTCAAATAAACTATGTTATTGACTAATGATTGCAAGTAGGTGAGTCCAGTGGCACAAGCACACAGTAATATGAGGCAAAACTGGCATTACATGTATTCGGCAAAAGCCTAGTGTCTCTTGAGTGCAGAACCAACTGTGTGTAACCTCATAAACCCGGACTGACCTCACAAAGCCAGGTTCACAAGTGGAGCAGCTGGAAGCACACCAGGGGCTGGTCAGAAGCTGTGAGCTGAGCCAAGAACTTGAGGCGTTTCTTGAGATGTAGATACAGTGACCACTCATAAAAGCATGGTAGATCACAACTACTCGAACTTTTCACTATACATTTCATATCTTGATTCAGATGTGGATCTCAACTATTTGAACTTTTCACTATAAATTTCATATTTTGATTCACATGCAGCCAGTCATATGAATTGAACTTGACCTTCCATTGAGATTGCAGTGAGAGCAGAAGCTGAGGAACAGGCGACTGTAAGGCCTTAAAACTCATCATATCAGCTCTCAGTGAGGAGGGGTGTGTGCAGCAAGATGTAAACCACTGTATCACTGTCACCCTCCACTTGGGACTCAATGGTTCACAATGTTCTGAAACTACAAAATTAAAAATTAGTGCCTGCCCTATTTGGTTCAAGGGTGGGTTAGAGGGACATTTTCTTAAAATTTGAAGTTAAAATGGGATGTTTCCCATTCAAATTTTGTTTTAAAAATGAAGACAATGGCCTCTTGGCGCCACTGGGGTAAACTACAAGAAAGGCTTTCTACGCCACTGAATAAGGTTGCACCGGTGTGCCACCTTCCCATTTTGAGTTAAGTATTCTTGGTATATTATTTTCAGCTAAATTACTTGACATTTCGAGAATGATCTATAACAAAGGTTTAGTTCAACCCAAGAAAATTATAAACTCTTGAAATTACATACTTTTGACACCCCTAGGAAAGATTCCAGTCATCAAAATTTTGAATTTTTTAGCCAAAAACTGTAGTCTCTAAACTTAACCCTTTTTGGACCACAGTTTTTAAATAGATGAATTGAATGTTATACAAAAATGAAACTAACCACAATATTGTAATTCAGCGCACTTGGTACAATAGTAAAATAGGCACAAAAAGTATATTTTACCCAGACTGGTTTAAAAGGGGTCTCTACTTTCTTCTGAATGAAGAAGGTAATCTGTGACAGCTACAAGAGATTAATAGCAAATATCATATAAATGTTAGTTTCTTAAACTATTTCACAATAACAACAATTTAAGAAAATTCATAATGCAGTTAAGAAGTGGAACTGATTTTTGTGCCAGATAGACCACATATTCTCTTCCATATGCAAATTTATACAATGCCCTTCAAAGGTGGAAGATAAATGTACCATTTTCCAAATGAAATCAGTGAGGGCCCCTGAGATTGTGAACAAAAAAGATGCCAAAAATTAAACAGAGACCCTTACAGGCCTTTTCAATATAGAATCATCCAAAGGATTCTTCTTACACAAGACCTTTTGCCTAAAACTAAACTATCCCACTCAGATATTTATTAATTGTGTGACCAAAGCTCTGAAACAATTAAACATTTATTTGTAGGGTCTGACAGAGTATATAATCTTTGGAAAAATCTACAAACCTGGATTGAGACAGAATTGGTTCAGCATTTAACTTTAGTGATATAGACTAAATTATGGGATGTGCATCCATTGAACATTTTTTGGCCTGTAAATTTTGTTTTGCTCATAACAAGATTCTATATCTTTACGTCTGCAAAACATGGCAAAGATTTGAGCATATCAAAACTACAGATATTAATTAAATCAAAGTACACTGAACAAGAACTGCTGACTTGTATTATTAATGGTATTGACAATTTGATAGGAAATGGTCATTGTGAAATATTTGTTTTTGCTGAAATTTAAATGAATGTAGTAATAGTAACGATAGTCATTATAAATATATTTAGTCGTTTAGTTGACATTGCTATGTAAAATGGCAATATTGTTTAAATGACCATATTTATTTACAATATTTGAAACTAATAAAGGGATGAAAACAAAAATATGGCCTTATTTGAAAAAAAATGGCAACCAAAAATTTAAAAAAATCATTATTCAAAAATCATTAAGATGTTACAAGACTTAAAATACTGCTGCCAGCATTTTCAGATTTGCACAAAATGTATATGGCTAGAAAAGCCTCTAGATCGTAATGTTGGCCTTGTTCTGGAAACAAAAAGGGTGCCATATCACATGTTTATGCAGGTGTTCAACTGGAGCTGATCCTACAGCTGACCCTACGACTCTAGGATCGGATGCAAAAGTAGGGGACAAAAATCTGCAAAAAAGAGCTGGAAAATACTGGGTCGGTTGCACCTCCCCAACAGGACGTAACACATCCAGGCTTGTCTGGACCTAGAGGCCAACCTGCCTTGGGGTTGGGATGTTTTCTACACGACTGGTCTGGAAACTACCAGGACAAGCCCAAAACCCCTGACAGACAAGCTGTATCAAGTCCCGATAAGCCATACTGACAAACAGACTGGAGAAATATACATATGTGCAGTCGGTATTGCCAGTACAGTTTTTTATGAATTTTGGGGAAAAAAGAGGATCAAGGGTCGACCAACAAACAAATCTTAAACTAGGTCAATGCCTAATATTTGGATCCCATCACGTGACCCAAACGACCAACTTTACTTTTTTTGTATTAATTATAGTTTTCAGCTTTTTGCTTTAATATGATATAAGAAATAAAATCAATGTATGTCTGCTTCAATTTATGAACGAATAAGTCATTTAAAATATAAAATATTCATTACAAATGTTATAGCCTGTGGACAGAAGCAGAGAGAGATGTGTTTCTAACAAACTCTCACGTGAGAATGATAACCTTCAGCTTGTTGCTGCCTTTTATACTAGTTTTAGATTTGTTGATTGGTCGATCCTTGATCCTCTTTTTTCCCAAAAATTGCTGATGGGCTTTTACAGTGAGAAGTAGTATCTTCTGATTGGATCCAAATAATTTGTTAACTTTTCTTTTAAATTGCTCTGGTGAAATATGAAAGGTTTCTCAATTATTTAAAGCATACCTGTGGACCGTAACTATTCTTAACATCAAAATTATGATCACTTGCACTGGTTTTTGTCATTCCTAACACAATTTTGTTTCATATTTTCACCTCACATCATGCTGCAAATCGACTGCAAATGAGAAGTACTAAAGTTGCAACAGACAAGCCTGTTTCATGTTAGGACAAGCCTGGAAGTGATAAGGACAAGCCTGGGAGGGTTACAGGCAAGCCATGGAAGACAATATGTGAAGTGACTTGGACAAGCAGGTTACCAGGGGGGCAGAGCCTAGGTCAGGAACAAGAGCCCGGGATTGCCGGGTAAATATCGAAAATTTGATTTTTTGCCTACTCTCTCCGACAGGATTGGAAACTACAACCGACCCTAACCAACTATGTAAACATTGTTCCCGACCATCCAAAAATGCTTAGTTACCGACAGGTCGGCTCCAGTGGAACAGCTGCATTAAGATTAAATATGGTTATCCTATTGAGAAAACCATTTTGTCACCCGACATGCTTTAAAGGCTGTGTAGGTATTGTTTTCACCCACAGCTTCTGGCTGAGAGGGGGAGAGGCGGATGGGCTTTCCGGTGAGAACAGTAATCTTCTCTGGGCAGTGTTTGAGAAACCATAAAATTTATGAAGTTGATTCTTCATAGATATATTGGCTTAAGGCCGAAGATGTGCAATGTATAGTATGAAGTTGTTTGACCTTTGGTGTGACCTTGATTTGATCTTGATCTTGCCATGATGACCTTGACCATTAAAACCCTTGTCTGGGCTATATGTTAGGAATTGTAAGGTGTAGAAATTTAATATTTCGTACGGACATTATTTGGGGGTGTAGGTGACCTTTGATCTTGCAATAGGGCTCTTCACCTTCAAAATCTTGTCTGGGCCATATCTCATGAACTGTGTACAAAGTTGATACTTGGTAGGGATAGTGTTCATATTTTGTGAGACATTCATTGGGGGTGTCGGTGTACAACATCATGGTGTGATCTTGATTTGATCTTTTACCTTGCTTTAGTGTCCTTGATCTTCACAATCTTGTCCCTTGCCATATCTCATGAACTGAAAGGTGATACTTGGTAGGGGCATTGGTTGGAGGTATGAAAATACTGTCCGGTCTATATATCAGAAATCGTAAGGTTGAAAGTTGATCTTTGTAGGAATATTGGTTGGGTGGTGTTAATGTGCAATATTGTAGTGTGACCTTGATTTGACCTTTGCATACGTATACATACAGTGTCAAATTTTTAGCAATAATAAGATCCAGTGGGGTTTATATACATTATTTGTCTTTCTATATTAATTTTCTGCTTTATTTACATTATCCACATAACATATTTAACATGAGCCCCTTGAGGTGGCCATTACTGAACATTATTGCACGCTTATAAATTTGGTTTTCTATATCAGATCACTTTATGGTGACCTTAATCACATACACATATTTACACACAGACAGCACGTGAGCACGTGCCATACATGAGCACGTGCCATACATTATCAATTAACAAAGTTGTAAAGGTCAAGGTCACTTAAGGTGACCCTAAAATTTTGATAAACTTTTACATGGACCCTAAGAGTATAAGGCTGTGAGGTAAAAGTAAACCGCAGCAGATTAAAAAGTTAAGATTAACGATAGGGGAGTTAAGGTGACATTTATATTTAGGTAACCTTAGGTATGTAGGAATGACTAAATATGGATGATAAGGTTGCCTTTTTAGAAGGATTGTGATGAACACTGCTGATACAGTGAAAGCAGTAAAATGTAGTGATAAGAATTTTAGTGATTTGTTGTGCTAAGTGGAAACTTAAAGTATGGAAATAAGGAATAAACTTGAGTTTAAGGCGGCCTTAGGGCAAAAATTGGATGTGGTTGCAAAATAGCTACAACAGAGGAGAAATGTGATAGTGATGAGAATTTAGCACAGAGGAAGGTTGAATTTAAGGTTACCTTAAGGTTTTAATTTTAGAATTTGGTAATTACAGGCTATAGTTGTGAGATAAAGGAGTGCAACTGCTAAAAGACAAAACCCCAAAGCCCAAGTGTAGTAGGAAAGAAGTAGATGTTGTGGAGTAAGAGTGGAGTGTTGGAAGTGACACATTCCGACGTCCAGGTGCCATGGCTCTGAATATCCTGAAGAGGGATACTTGAGTTAAAGGTCAAGGTTTCACCTGAACGTCAAAAAGAGTGAAAGTTGATGTTGGACTGAGACAAATGTAACCTATTTAAAATTGTGGATAAAGTTTTTCTAAGCCTAGAATCAGTATATGGAAACCATGTTTTGCAACATTTTATTTAAAACAGGGGGTTGTTAGGGTCCTGAGGAGTATTTGACAGTAATTTCCTGAGGGCTGTAATGGGGCACAAGGGGGAAGAGCCTAAGGAGGGGATTTTAATGAGTCTAACTGAATTGTTCATCTGGAGGGTTTTAGACCACTTCAAAAGTATATGAGCTCCTGGTTGTTCAAAGAATATATCAGCTCGGGCCAATTGTTTAAGAGGATCATATGAATTTATGGTGTGAGGGACTAAATTTGAAATCCTAAAAAATGGAAAATAAGCAAGGAGAAAGGCAGCTTTAAAGACGAAGCTCATGTATAAGTGTTCACATTCCTGTATAATCTTTATTAAAAGGCGAATGTCAATAATGGATTTAAGCTTGACAGTAATGGGAGCTTGCTTTGAAAAAGCTTTAGTGGAGCATTTGATTCTTTGGTCAAAAAAAGGAGTTGTATCTAGAGCAAAAAGGGCAAATTTAGCCTTAATGGCTGCTAAATAATTGGAAATTTGTGAATGGGAGACCTTATTGAAGACCAGAAACTCTAAGAAGGCCAGGATATGAGTAGGGGGAGTAAAGTTGGGTTGTACATTAATGAATGTTAAGAAAGCAATGAAAGTTCTAAACAAGACTGAATACAATGTTCTAGTGGACTCGACAAAGGCTTGATGCATCCTATGGCCTGCTTTTTGGTATAATACTGTCAAGTGGGGATTTTCACCTAAAATTAAATAGACCAATCCAATGTTAGTGCATTAGCTTTAGGAGTGACCCATTGATGATCAGAAACTAATTGAGGTATTTTTACTATTAAATTAGGATTTATGGATAATTTAGATAAGGTATCAGTAATCACGTTAAGTTTGCCCTCAATATGGACTGTAACTAATTCTATGTCCCAGTATGCGATGGCCATGCTGATATTTCTTGCGATGGCTGCTAAGGTCATGTCTCTGGTATGTCCTGATCTGAATACTAAAACTACTGCCTGGTTGTCACAATGTGTGACTACATTTTTCCCTCCCATTGGTGACCCCAGGTACAAATTGCAACCAGAATATTTCTCATTTCCAAATGTGCAATATTATAATTTTGGTAACCCATAGGTATAGCAATTGCATAGATTTTATGGCCACACATAGCCCCGAGTCCTTGGAATAAGGCATCAAGTTCTACATGGGTGTGTACCTGTTTATGATTAAAAAAGGCTACCCCATTGAATTTTGGCAAAAATTCTGAGAACCAATTAAGGTCTCTTTTAAATTCAAGATATAGTTGTATTGTATCTTGGTTGTGAGATGCTCTCAGGGTATCTACAATTCTGTTTAAAAAAGATCTGGAGGCTCGTACACACTTTGTGTAATATATCATTTTCCTATGAGGGACTGCAAATCTCACTTACTGCAGGATTTTTAAAGTAACCATTTCTGGCATGTGAACTTGATTTCTACCAACTTTTCTTGTGGGACTGCAATTGTTGCGTTTTCAGTATCTAACTAAACGCCAAGAAAAATTGCTTTGGTTGTTGGGGTAATTCATTTATTAGCACTAATTTTGAATCCTAGTTCTTAAAGGGGCATAGCCGATTATATCATCTATATGTCTATATTATTAGTCACGTTACACCTTTGGTAGTCTTGATGTATCTGACGGCATCACTGAGGCGTTGAAATATGGCCGATCCGAATGGGAGACAACTATCAATGAAGTACTTTTTGAAGTGTAGACCTAAACATTTCTAATCAGCTGGATCTATTTTTACATGCCTGAAGGCTCTTGAGATGTCAATTTTTGTAAATTAAAGCTCCTTTGCCCAATTTGATTAATTTATTTGTAATAGTATAAAAAGCTGTATACTGCTGTCCATGTCTAAGGGAAAGCCATATCTAATAAGGTATTGAAGTTGCTTATCACAATATTCACTAAGATTCCTTTCCCACACGTCTGCATTCAATAGAGAAGGAACCTGTAACTGAGACTTTAAGAAATTAAAGGTACCTGAACTGTGAACTACTTTTTGGCTTTCCAAAGCTTCAGTAATATGTACATTCCTGTTATCTGTAACAGGAAGTACCTGATCTTGAAGTGGAATAAACCCAAATTTATGTAACATTTGTTTATCCCACATTTGAAATGTGTTGCAATGTTTGGCTTCTTGAACTCAAAGTCTATCTTGGTAATGAAACTGTAGATCCAATTCATCCAAGACTTTCTCATAGTCTTCATTGATGACACAAGTTGAATCATTGAAGTTATTTGTTTGATATTACTTTCATGTGTGCTACTGTGTATTGCCAGTGCTTTGTGCTGCTTACTTTTAGTAATTACTTTGTTTGCTGCCCCAATGTTTAAGTCTGCACAACCCCCATCCGAACTAAAGTCAAGATCAGCATAGTGTGAAGTTTTTTTCAGTACATAGAGGCCAAAATCAATTTTTAACACAAATGTTATAATTAGCTTCACCTTTTGATTGTGTTATGTGATTAGAAGGACCAATATTTAGATTGTTTGAAAAGTGGGACTTCTTCACAATACTTTTGTGGAGGGAGAGGTTATTGTCATCAAAGTCACAACTCCAACCATTCTCGTTGTATAGTTTTCTATGTATTGGTCTACCCTTGTGTTTTGGAACATTTTTGGACTTGACACAATGATTTTTCTCAGTAATTGGATGTTTGACATGTTCAATATTTGTTTTGTCACCGACTTTTGAAGTTTCCAGGACATATTGGACACGTTGGTGTGATGTTTTCACTGTCAGTAATTGGACGTATAATTGGATATATAAATTTCATGGCTGCAAACTCAAATTAAACCCAGACAAAACTGAATTCATCCTTATTGGTTCAAAATACAGTCGTAAACAACTTCATTCGTTTTTTCCCACTGATATTCTTGGGAATAAAGTGGCACCTCAAATGTCAAAAACCTAGGAGTGGTGTTCGACCCCAACCTGACCCTCACAGATCACATTTCCCAAGTCATTAAGTCTACTTGGTTCCATATAAGAGATTTATATAGGATTCGCCATCTCCTTGACCTTAACACAGCAATACTCCTTGCAAATGCTCTCATCAGTAGCCGAATTGACTACTGTAATTCCCTCTTTGCCTCACTCACTCTTTCTGAGCTCAAGAGGTTGCAGGGTGTTCAGAACTCCCTCTGTCGAGTAGTCACTAGATCCTCGAGGTACACTCATGCAACTCCAAATCTGGAAAAACTACATTGGCTACCAGTCAAATACAGGGTTCTTTTCAAAATTGGGTTGATCACATATAAGGTCCTTAAGTATGGTCAACCTGTGTACCTCAAGGATAAACTTCATCCATATACCTCATCAAGGAACACCAGACGTAGCAGTCCAAAATACAAATTCCTTCAAGTTCCTTCTTTTGACTCTAAAATACATAAGTCTCATAATTATCTTACCAAATCTTTCAGCCATCATGCACCTGTTTTCTGGAACTCACTTCCTGTCCATGTAAGACCCAGTCCATCTGTCACATCCTTCAGGAAGCACCTGAAAACCCACCTTTTCAAATCTGCTTTTCCGACCTAGTTTTCTTCCCCACGTTCACACCCACAACCATCGGAATACAGACCTGGACACATCCCCCACTATGACTTGGATATTATATATGATTAGCTAGCGCACTGAGTTCCCCTTCGGGGAAGATATTGCGCCTGCAAAGCAGTAGATTTAGATTTTAGACGTATGACACCTTCAATATTTGTTTTGTCACCGACTTTTGAAGTTTCCAGGACATATTGGACACGTTTGGTGTGATGTTTTCACTCTTCCACTGATGTTTTTACTAACAATATTTATACATTGGCTTGTACTATGACCTGCTTTACTGGTGACAGTCATTATCTGTCCAGAGTTAACCATTTGTGACATTTTAACATTATTTTTTACAACGTCAGCAAATGAAATCGTGTAACAAAACCACCAGTCATGTTTCCAGTTACTACTATTTACATCTTTTTGTTAATATTTACAATAATTCGTGTACTGAAACATTTTTTACTTTCACAATCATTTCTACCTCCTGGCACTGCATTGCTGCAGTGCCGTAATCGTTTTTCGTACTTTTTTGGCGACACTCTTTGCCTGGATGTGAATTACTTCTACCTTTTGAAAAGCAAGTTTCACAGACATGTAAATACATTTGCTCCCCATTTTCATGATCAGTTTTTTAACCACAAACACCTTTTTGGTAGAAAAAAACAGGGAGTACCTAAGAAGCTACTGGAATGTCATGGCATATTTTCAGAGGTGTAATTCCATAGCTGAGTTAAATAATTTTGATAGTTAGTATAATATATAAATATTGAATTTACAATATTTTAGAATTTTTTTGTCATGCAAACTTTTGTGTTGACACCATAGAAGGGTCACTATCTGGTGTTTACATTTAAATATTACATTATATTTTAATGTTCTCGGTTAGTGTTAACAACTAGAATGTTGGTTGTATTGTAAATGTATCACTTGTTTATGTGTGCTGATATTTAAGTTTTAACAGCAGTTAGGGTTCAAATTAGCTCTCAAATCCCTAGTTAAGGCAAAGAATCAAAGTGTTCACGTAAAGTTTTAAATCAGTCATCACCAGTTCAGTATTGTTAGTCTAAGTTCTCTGCTTCTTGTGACATTAACCTGCTCACCACAGGTAAGTTTGTGGTGAAAGTACAGGTGAGTTTGTTATGAAAATACCTGCTCACCAAAGGAAGGATATTAGTCGATCAGTCATAGATAAGTCAACAACCTGCTTTCTAAGTGTGTCTCACTTCAGTCAAAGGTCAGTCTCAGACATGCACTCTAATGAGCTAATTCAACAAGAATTGCAACTAAACTGGTAACTTTATTTAACTTGTGCTAACACAAAATAAATACTATAATGTTTAATGAAACACATGCAATTCTATCACGCCACTACAAATCACTAACAAGGTTTGAGTACACATGTTCATGAAAGTCTATATTCAGCTACTGTAAATTCAGCAACTTAAGTTATGAATACACAGTGAGAACAATATTTACATTAAGTAGAACTGTGTGCAATTGATATATGTCTGAGAATCAATGTGCACATTAAATGCAGAAAGAAGCAAATGTAACACACACCAAATTATAAATAATTGTATCAGTGTGTAAATGCCAATATCTTAAAACAAATAGTGTAAAGTATGCTGTTACACACAATTATTAACAGTCAAAAAGTCAGTGTGTAAACTAATAAAATGCCCAGTACAATAAAAAAATGTCTCAGTGCACTGAAAAATGCCTCAGTATAATGGAAAATGCCACAATGTGACCGGAGATGAGGTGCATCCGTCCTCGCTTAACTACGGGTCTCTGGTGAAACCAGGGGGTTGGGAAGAAGGCGCAGAAAAGCGACAGTCTTAACTAAAAGTTTATTATCACTCACATCTTCCCTTGACACCACCAGCAGCAAGTGAACTTCAAGTCACATAAAACAAAAACACCTACAAGAACATAATTAACCATTAAGTGGAATGACCGGTAAAGCATTGAACAAATACACAATTAATAATTCAATATTACTACTTTACACTTCAATATACACACACTAGAAATTGTCATTCCAAATACTATTACATCACCTATTAAAATGCTTAGGTGTCAAGATATCACAGTCATACCAATAAATTAAATAAGTTAGTTTACTATATACAAAATAAAATAATTACTATGACAACTACAAGCACCATTCCTTTCTAAATGACTAGATAAGTATCAGACTAGTTTTAAACTACATGACAACATAAAAAATTCTGTAAATAAATGCAAAATAATCTTCACCCAGAATTACCAATCAAGTGAACATAAACACAACAAATTCAAAGTTAAAACCCAATCTCGGACACAAATACAGTCACAAATACACAATCAAGTGAACATAAACACAAGAAATTCAAAGTTAAAACCCAATCTCTGACACAAATAGTCACAAATACACAATCTCTTAAATACACTGGTTAAATATAATCCACCAACCTGCACTCTGCTACAACAACAAACACAAGCCAAGCATGAACTCAACTTCCATAAACAAACATCCTCAACACACAGAAGCAAAAAGTGATTTGTTTGTTACATTCCCGCGGATTTTAATATAAACAAAACGGACAGCATACAGCAAAAACTTGTAATCCTAGCCGGCCAAAGCAAACAAAATAAAAACTACCAGCCGTTCAAGTCGGCCGCAAATGCCGTGGCTACATACTCCCCCTCACAGGGAAATGACATCCTGACATTTAAATCTACCCAAAGCTTAATTAGCTTA
Source organism: Sabellastarte sp. h YS-2021 (assembly GCA_964017235.1). Lineage (NCBI taxonomy): Eukaryota > Metazoa > Annelida > Polychaeta > Sabellida > Sabellidae > Sabellastarte > Sabellastarte sp. h YS-2021. The sequence goes on from OZ024938.1 coordinate 66,463,539, forward strand.
ACAGAACCACTCAAAGCCAAACACACTACAGGAGATGTCCAGCTCCTTAGCACACCCCAAAAACTTTCAACCAGTTGTCTTACACACACTTGAGAAACATATAGCCACTCAACCAGTTCAAAAGAACTACATCTAAAACACAACTTATATGTTACTGTTTACAACAAAACATTTCCGCGTTCTCACTTCCACAATCATTTCAAAATCTTTATCATGCTTTGTAGCAGCTCAATGTTTTGCAATTCTAAATCAGGTTTTTTTTCTGTTCCAGTTCATGCGACTCAGATGTATGCAACATGTCATACACAAAATCTGGATGTAAATGACTCCGAGTTCGGGTCTTAGTCAATCTTCTAGGAGCAGGAACAGGAGTCAGTGCAACTGATGATTCATTACCACCACTATGATCAACAGTACTGACAGAATCATCCACACTCTGCTCACTCGGCTTAACGCTATGATCCTCCGAATCAACAACAGATTTACTTGGATCTTGAACATCAGACTCAAATGTCCCTGACTCATGTTGAGGTCGCGAAACCAGAACACTGTCCTCTGCTAAATCACTCCCAAATTTGCATTCTCATCTCCAAATGGACTAAAGTCAGCCCCTGGTAATGCCACAGGAACCTGATGAGGCTTTCTAGCACACCTCACATCCACAACAGAATCAGTGTAAGAATCATCATCTGTACCAGACTCGGACAGTGTCTTAGTCATCAATGGAGGTTGCTCAACCAAAGTCTCAACTGGTGGACCTTGCAACTTAGTCTTACGAGGTACAGGTACTGGTTCTGGTTTCGACAACGGTAACACAGAAATAGGGAGTAAAAGGTTTCTGTGAAGAGTTTTCATATGGCTCCTGCCACCTTCAGTCTTAACCCTGTAAACAGGAATTCCAGGACTTGGTTGATCCACCACTACATATGTTTCTTCACTCCACCTGTCTGCCAATTTCTGCATTCCCTTCAAACCAACTTTTCTGACCAAGACTCGGTCACCGGGTGCCAAAACAGCACTCCTCACGCGTTGGTCATAGCACTTCTTATGGCTACTCTGAGTTGCCCGACAATTAGCTTCAGCCAGTTCATAAGCTGTTTAGTCTATCCCTCAAATTACTGACATAGTCAGCAGCACACTTTGGCTCATATCTTCCCAAAGCAAGGTCAACTGCGATCCTTGGGTGACGCCCAAACATTAAAAGATATGGTGATAAGCCAGTTGTGTCATGCTTTGTTCAGTTGTAGACGTGAACCATGGAACCTATGTGGCTTTTCCAATCAACCTTCTGGTTGGATTCCAAAGTCCTGAGCATGTTTATGAGAGTTGAATTAAACCTCTCGGCTATCCCATTTCCCATAGGGTGATATGGGTCATTCGGCTTTTCTCAATGCCTGACAAAGCACATAAGGCTTCAATAAGTTTACTTTCAAAGTTGCGTCCCTGATCACTATGAAGACGCTTGGGAAATCCATAGTGCACAAAAAACTTCTCAAACAGGGTCCAGTAGTTCTAGCTGTTTGATTATGAGTGGGATATGCCTGGGCATACTTTGTGAAATGATCAGTTACAACTAACACTTTTTCAATCCCAAGTTTGAGAAAATCAATAAAAACCAGCTCCATGGGCTGGGTAGTTTCTGCTGTCACCAATGGTGCCCTTTGTGGATTTAAGTCCTTGCGCCTGATACACCTACCACATTTGGCGATATAATCAACAATTGATCGATGCATGCTCGGCCAGTAGTACCACTCACGAAGCAGCTCCAGGGTCTGATCTCTTCCAAGATGACCCATTTGGTCGTGCATGTAACTCAAAGCCACTTCACAGTATTTACTAGACACAACCAGTTGATATTGCAACTCACCAGAGCTAAGCCTTCTCCTAATCAACCTGTGGCCAATTAGCTCAAGATTCTCTTTCTCCCTCAACAATCTCTTTGCTACCGGTGACAAATCGCCAACAGTCAACTTATCAGACAATGCCTGCTTGATGAGGCCAATATCAGGATCATTATCCTGTTCAACAACCCAGCTGATATCAGAATTCGTTCCAATCTCCTGCTCATAATCATCAGGTAATCCCTGTTGACTTAAACAAAATGACTCCACAGGAGGCATGTTATCAACATGAACATGCAAAAGTTGACTGACCACTTCTGCAGTGACTTCAGGCCATTTAATCCTTGACAAGGCATCGGCCACATGGTTGCTTGAACCTGGACTGTATGAAAGGGTAAAGTTGTAATTTGCCAACTGTGCAACCCAACGGTGACCTGTGGCATCCAGCTTAGCATTGCGCAACACATATGTCAGTGGGTTATTGTCAGTAATCACTGAAAAACTGTTGCCATAAAGATAATCGTGGAACTTCTCCATCACAGCCCATTTCAAAGCCCAAAACTCCAACTTATGGGCAGGATAATTCCTTTTGGTCTTGGAGATACCACGACTGGCAAAAGCAATAACCCTCCTAACACCCCCTTGTTCTTGTGATAACACGGCCCCTAGACCATCTCCGCTGGCATCTGTGTGAAGTATGACTGGCTGAGTATAATCAGCAAAGCCTAATATAGGAGTCTTGCAACAGACATCCTCGAGTTCCTCAAAGGCTTTCTGCTGAGCTGACCCCCATTTCAAGGGTGGATACTTCACCATGGTCTTTGTCTTCAACTGAAAATGTTCACCTCCCTGTGTGACTTCATGCAATGGTTTAGCAATCTTGGCAAAGTTTCTAATGAATCTTTGGTAGAAACTGGCGAAAACAAGAAAACTTTGCACCTGTTTCACAGTCTTCGGGACAGGCCATGACTGAACACAAGCCACTTTTTCTGGGTCAACACTAATACCCTTTTCACTAATCATATGTCCAAGATATTTAATATCTTTGCACAAGAAACGGCACTTGGAAGGACTAAGCTTCAAACCTGTTTCTTTCATTTTCTTGAAAACTGCCTCCAAACGCACTATATGTTCCTCATATAACCAACTGTAGATAATTATATCATCTAAGTACAGTAACCAGTAAGTTAAATGCAGATCACCTATGCAATTTTCCATCAACCTCTGGAAAGTGGCTGGAGTGTTAATTAGTCCGAGCGGCATTCTTTCACACTCCCAGAATCCAAGAGGTCCGACAGTGAATGCAGTCTTGCATTCATCTTCCTCTGCTAGAGGAACCTGCCAGTATCCTGACTTCAGGTCTAGCACAGAAAACAACTTTGCGCCTGACAGAACATCCAAAGTGGAGTCAATCCATGGCAAACTATAAGAGTCCGGAATGGTCCTAGAATTCAAAATTCTCATGTCCAAACAAAATCTCAATGCCCCGGATTTCTTCCTAACTATAACCACGTTGGATGCATATGGACTTTGACTCTTTCAAATCACACCAAGGGTCTCCATCTCTTTCAAGTGCTTACGCACTTCCTCAAAAATTGAGGGTGGTATAGGACATGGCTTCTCCTTGAATGGAGTATTGTCCTTCAGAGGTATACAGTGTTCTGTTTTATCAGTTAAACCCAAGTCCAGATCATGCAGACAGAACGCAGATTTCCACTTCAGCAAAAGTTGCTGCATTTCCTCCACCTGCTCAACCGGCAACTGATCTTTCATGTGCAAAAAATTCTTAAGGAAGACGTCATCAGATCCGCTTAAAGTGATACATGATACACCACCTCCTTCATTGTCCTCAATCAAATCAACATCTTTGGTGCTGTACAAATCACAGATCCAGGCTGTTGCAGGAATGGTAACATCTTGAGAAAGGTGATTTACCCGCTCAACTGGCAACTTGCTCTTTGTCCGTCCTGGAGAAATACAATTCACACCTGGTGTAGCAATGACCCCTTTGGCAACCCACTAGCCCCATCCAAGCAAACAGTCAGTTTTTGACAAATAGCCTTGACTCTGGTCTGACCATGAAAGATGACATGACCATGAGCTGGAATGGTTAATGGCTTAGTAGAAGTCATTACTTCAAGGCAACTGGCATTTTCTACCACAGCCTGATGCCTTGCAAGCATGGCAAATGTATTCCGCCAAACAAAGTCTTCGGCTGGAACCTTTCCTTTTATCAAACTTAAAATGTTTGTCCCGAGCAGTACAGGTGCTCCACTGTGGTATTCGGTATCAGGAACCACCAATAAAACAATAGGTACACTGGCCATATCCACCTTGGGACAATGAATGGCTGCTTCCAGAATTCCCAAATATGGAATATCATGACCTCCTGCCCCTTTGATCCTAAACACCTTGTCTAAAGGTTCAATGGACAGATTTAGCAATGAACACAGTGATGAGGCCATCGTGCTTACCATGGAACCAGTGTCCAAAAGTGCTAATACCTGTTTGTCATTGACAAACAGTGACACCTCATTGGCTTTCCCTACCACAGCATTCACGGATCTATGGGAGTTTTTCACTGTGTTGCCGGACCACTCCCCTTGTCCGACCCCTGGGAGTTTAAAAGACAATTTCTTGCAATGTATCCAAGTTTGTGGCACTTAAAACAGCGCACCGGTTTCCTGGCATTCCTGTTGGAGTCCTGTGACTTTTGACCTGTTTGATGTTGATCTTCATCATTATGTTTGTGTGTCTGGCGGTTACTCTGGATTTCTTTTTCCAAGGTGTTTAACCTGGCTAGAATTTCTTTAAAACCCCATTCAATAACGGGTGACATCTCTGAGTGAACCTGCTCCAGCTTCACTCCATGGCCAGCGAACTCACTCTCAATCTTCCTTGCCTCCTCGATAAATTGTGGGCTGCTTGCAAGGTCATCAAATTTATGCCTTAAAGGCATTTTTCATCTTGTCATCAGACATCTTAGTCCAAAACTGGGTGTTCACCAGTATGTCATAGTTGTTTGCACTTATGACATTTCCATCCTTCCTTGTTATTTTACTTGCAATATCCTCCAGCCTGGCATACCAATCAGTGATGCTCTCACCGGGTGTCTGGGAGGCGGAGTAAAACTGGGCAAGTAGTACATGAGGTGGATTGACATCCCCAAACATCATGTCATAACGTGTGATAATATCATTCACAGTTGCATCTTCACCCATATGCAGAACAATCTCCTGGGCCTGACCCTTAATTGACCTCTTAATATTGGTTGACACCATCCCTCATGGGACATCCCTGTTTGATAAGACACTGGACATCATAGCGAAACTGCTCAAAGAAGCAATCTTTTGAAGATCCTGAAAAGGTGCTCACACGAATGTTGTTCACAGTGTTGGATGATCCAAACTGGAATGACTGTTCTGGATGAGGTGTTGAAAACACAGGTTGAGGTGGCACAGGATGCTGAGAGAAACAACCCATCCTGGGTGGGTTGAACATCGGAGTGTAGGGAACTCCCATCTTGGGCGCACCTGGTCCAACTGGAACTTGAGGTCCCGTCCAGAAGAAGTGTAGGGAATCCCCATCTTGGGCGCACCTGGTCCAACTGGAACTTGAGGTCCCTGTCCAGAAGAAGTGGATTCTGCTACTGCACCAGAAGTCGAAAATCCCAAAGCAGCTCCTAATTGTTGTTTCTGCTCCACACTCCATTCAGCAATGGCTTCTAACACATCACTCAATTTTGCTGGGCTCTTTATATCAGAAGTTGGCACTTCACTTCCAGAAGAAGCAGTGATTTTGCCAACAGCCCCAAATATTTCAGGTTTCAACTGCATCAGAATTTTATGGGACTTACTATTCAAGCCATCAACCCGTCCGTACCCATCAAACACAGGTTTCCCGCCGAAACACTGGATAGTTGCCTCATCTAACTGAGCATTTGCAAAAACCAGAAAAAATGCGGTATCACCATGTAACACGACATCCGATATAACCCCTGCCGGGTCGCAGACAGACACAAGTTTTGACAAACCTCTAAGGGCCTGGCACTGCCTTTTAATCCACTCACATAAGCTATATTTGAAGTCGACATTGTTAACCTTACTACAAAAGTCAACCACCTGATATCGTAAAATATATATCAACAGCAAACTCGCTTCCTGTTATCTTCCGTCTAGCAAATCCTTAACTAAAGTTGAATCTTTTGCTCACCTTATAATATCAATACTCACTGTTGTGCTCACCTAATCAAAACAAAAGAAGTAGTAATGCCACCCAGTCTAATAATCATTAGCCTATACGACTATATCAAGATAGAGACTGAGTATGAGTATCACAAGTAGTTATTGTTTAAAATATTATGTCTCAATTAGGACGAAAACCTAAGTTCACAGATTAAATCACCCCAGCATTGATAATATCAATTGTTTTTCCACTAAGTTGACAAAAACCATGCTTCAATACCTAGGGAGGTATATTGGACACAATAAAAATTATTTACGCAATAAATCAACCCAATGGATGTTACGCAATAAATCAATACTATGGATGTTACGCAATAAATCAGTACTATTGATATTACGCAATAAATCAGTGCTATGGATTTTACCCAATAAAAATGTAAAATAATAAATCAACACTCAAACACAATAAATTTTAACAGCCTAACTGACTACATTTATTCATACAACCAGGCAAGATAAAGTTGTATCACCAACAGACTATCACCAAGCATTCTTCACCCACAGTTGACAACACACGGTACAGACAAAATCTTGTTAACATATTCTGAATACAAGGTGTTACACTGTCACCCAGTGACAATTTAATCATAACACTGCACAATGCACCAGAATGTTAATCAGCAAGCAATCTTAAATAAGCAAACAAAATCAAAGTGTTATGTGCTTTATATCACCAATAGAATATAAATATCACACTTAATTTACCAGAGTAAATGTTATTAGTAACCTTTACAGGCAACAATCAAAAAAAAACTTTTTTTCTAAGGTCAATATATCCCAACAATTACTCGGCCCATATTACATCCAGCACAAAATAAAACATAAATCACCCAAAACAAACTAAAATACTTGTAACTACTGTGAAAAAAATAAATCACCAAACATCAGTTATAATCATAACATTACATGAGCAATAGTGAGACAATAGTGTCTCTAATACAGATTTTAACCACAAATTGCTCTAATCAAAAGTTAAATTTATCACACTTTCTTATCTCTTTCTAGTATCCTGCTAATAAGTCAAAAGAAAAAAAAATCTAAAATTATGATAAGCTGGCAAATTCACAAATCAGAATATATATCAACCACCAATGTCCATCAATCGTTAGCCAGCTACTAGTTCAATATCTTTTCAATCACTCTAAAATTTCCCATTTAACCTTTCCGTCAACAATGGTGGGATGATGTTAACCTCTACTACAGTCTTCTCAAAATACCCAACACAGTTAAATTAAACTAATGATCAGCAGCAATAGGCAGCGGCACTCTAGTTGACGGAGGACAACGGCACTCCAGCTGTAAAAGAAATGTTTGTGTCGCATCGAACTGCACTTAACTAACTACAGGTATTTTCCCAGTGTAAGCTGATGTTCTCCGGATGTGACTGTTGTGGAAGTCCCTTCACCCCAACAATCTCATTAGGGGCTCCAAAGTGACCGGAGATGAGATGCATCCGTCCTCGCTTAACTACGGGTCTCCGGTGAAACCAGGGGGTTGGGAAGAAGACGCAGAAAAGCGACAGTCTTAACTAAAAGTTTATTATCACTCACATCATCCCTTGATACCACCAGCAGCAAGTGAATTTCAAGTCACATAAAACAAAAACACATACAAGAACATAATTAACCATTAAGTGGAATGACCAGTAAAGCATTGAACAAAAACACAATTAAATAACTCAATATTACTACTTTACACTTCAATATACACGCACTAGAAATTGTCATTCCAAATACTATTACATCACCTATTAAAATGCTTAGGTGTCAAGATATCACAGTCATACTAATAAAAGTTAATTTACTATATACAAAATAAAATAGTTACTATGACAACTACAAACACCATTCCTTTCTAAATGACTAGATAATTATCAGACTTGTTTTAAACTACATGACAACATAAAAGATTCTGTAAAATAAATGCAAAATAATCTTCACCTAGAATTACCAATCAAGTGAACATAAACACAACAAATTGTTCACAGGTTCAAAGTTAAAACCCAATCTCTGACACAAATACAGTCACAAAGACACAATCTCTTAAATACACTGATTAAATATAATCCACCAACCTGCACTCTGCTACAACAACACACACAATCCAAGCATGAACTCAACTTCCATAAACAAACATCCCCACCACACAGAAGCAAAAAGTGGTTTGTTTGTTACATTCCTGCGGATTTCAATATAAACAAAACGGACAGCATACAGCAGAAACTTGTAATCCTAGCCGGCCAAAGCAAACAAAATAAAAACTACCAGCCGTTCAAATCGGCCGCAAATGCCGTGGCTACACTAAGAAATAGTCAACAAATGTGTATCTTTTATCTGTCTACAAAAATGGTATGATCACAATATTTAACTCAATCATCAATATGTATTCATAGCATGTACATCGGTTTTGAATTATTTATAATATGGGCCTTTTAAAGAAAGATTGAATCTTTAATTTGCTAGTAGATACTGCTCAGTCCAAATTAAATATGAGACACTGGAGTCAAATGGTTATCTCTGGCTGTGTATGTGTACAACTTGACAACTCTGTTTCCAAATATAGAAGTGCCACTGCTGATCAATGAGTTGTTTGAGGGGTTTTCATTGGCACAGAACCAGACAGAATTATTGATTAGGAGGCCGTGTTAGAAAAGTATGACATCATGGACACTTTCCTCAGCACACATACTGGAAGTTAGCAGGAGGATTTCTATGCAGTTTGAGGGGGCTCGGTGGTGTAGCGGTTAGAGTTCTTGCCTCCAACCTCTGAGGCCGCTGGTTCGAATCTCGGTTCAGGGGCTTCATGTTGGAAAGTTCTTAGTTACTTGCCGATGCCCAGTGGTTTACAGTGCAGTATGCACTGGTTTCCTCCACCTGTTAACTACCGGTCGCAATATGACCCTGGCTGTTGAATGCGACGTAATGCAACAAATAAATAAATCTATGCAGTTTGAAAGTTATTTGTCCTTTTATATGAAATGTTATTAGATATAAGCATCTCATATTGAATTTAAATGTGTGTGGAAGTTGTATTCACCATCAAGTTTGACCTAAAAAGGGTATATTATTGCTCAATGTGCGCACATTGTTTGTGCTAACTGACCTTTACAGTCAATAAATAGGCGCACATATAAAAGCTAATGCTGCTCACATGAGCTAATACACATTAGAATTTGCACAATTCGCACAATTTCTGCAAAGATTGATGTGCACAAACTGACTCTACAGCATTACATTCACCCTAATATAGCTTTTCAGAGACAATTACAAAAACTAACAAAATCTAATGTAATCTAATCCACTGCTTTGCAGGTACAATATCTTCCCCACAAAGGGAAACTCAGTGCACTACTTAACAAAATCATTTATTGTAAGAAGAGTCAAGGGGTATTCAAGGTCAGTGGTCCGGAGTTCTCGGTGTGACCAAAAGGGAAGTAGGCTAAGTTGGGAAACTGGAGTTGAAGAGGTAGGTTTTGAGGTGTTTCCTGAATGATGTGACAGATCTGCTATTTCTTATTTGGAAGGGGAAAGAGCTCCAAAGAACTGGGGTGTAGTGACTGAAAGAATTAGAAAAGTTTTGATTGATTTATGAATTCTACAGCCAAAAGTGGGGGTATGAAGGAACTTGAGTTTGGGGGTGATTTGCTTTGTATTTCTGTAAGAGGTGCAGGGTGAATTAATTCTCTTAGGTAAACTGGTTGTCCCTGGTTGAGAATTTTGAATGTGATGAGGCCTATTTTAAATTGTACCCTGTACCTGACTGGGAGCCAATGGAATTTTTTCAGTTGAGGGGTAATGTGAGAGAATTTAGAGGAATGGGTGACAACCCTGCAGACTGAGTTTTGGACTAACTGCAATCTCCTCAACTCAAAATCGGGTGATACAAACAAGGAATTGCAATAGTCTAGTCTACTGCTCACCAAAGCATTAGCTAAAAAAACTGATGTTTTAAGGTCTTGAAGGGGACAAATTTTGTAGAGACCTCTCGCATGGACTCTGGTAGACTTTATGACATGTGACACATGGTCTGAGAAAGTGAAGTTGGAATCGAACACAACTCCAAGTTTATTGACAGTTTGTGCTGGTGAGACCCAATTACCAAGAATACTGATTGAAAAGTGAGGAAGGAGTTGTTTACGCTTGTTTTTGGAGCCAATCAGAATAATATTGGTTTTGTCAGGGTTCAGTTTTAATTTATTTGTGAAGATGAAATTTTGAATGTTGTTAAATCAGTTCTTTAGTTTCTGTATACAGTGACAGAAATTTGCTAGGGAGAGTGTTATGTATAACTGGGTATTATCAGCGTAGAAGTGGTAGTTAATAATACTGTGAGAGTGAACGATTGAGCTGATTGGGTTTCTGTAGAGAGAAAAAAGAACTGGACCAAGGACAGAGCCCTGAGGGACCCCATACTGGAGTGCAGCTGGATCTGAAAGTTATTACCTACCTTGACTGAGTGCTTCCTTCCTGACAGGTTTGATTTCAACCAGTTGAGTGCTAGTTCACTGATTATATAGTAAACATTAAGTCTGTCAAGGAGAATGGGGTGGTCAGTCGTATCGAAGGTGGTGGAGAGATCCAAAAGGGTGAAAGCTGTGACAGACCCTTTGGCCATGTTGAAAAGAATATCGTTGTGAATATTAAGGAGGGCACTTTCAGTAGAATTGTGTTTTCTAACAAAATATTTATGTAAAATGCAGAAATACTTTGAATATCACTAGCAAATGTTTTTAACACATCATCAAGCAACTATTTGGTTGAAATAACTGACATTATATTTTGTCAAACCTTGAATCATCACACATAGAATGTAAACAAATAGCACAAACTTGTAAATTTGATAGTTCAGTCTTAAACTTGGTGGATATTATGAATATTGTGATTTCAAAAGCATAAACAAATGGATAAATAGAAGCATTCACAAAAATTACAGGTAAGATTTATGTTTCGATCTTTTCATATTTACTGTGCAACTGTACACTCTCTGTAGAAATTTGACAGGTAAAATCCAATTTTTGCCATATAACTATGGTTTTAGCTCCTGTAAACTAAAAGCATCACAAAAAAATTCCCAAGAAATTATTCACTGTGAGTAGTTCATACATACTTTGAAAATTTGAGGTGTTGTAAATTAAATGGTCAAACAGTTGATTTTTTATAAATTTATCTAACAATACTACTATCTTAGAAGAGAGGACTAAAAAGAGGATGACATACCCATGATTGGCGAGATTAATAAAGAGCATAAATTGGCTTAAATTCAAATACAAAAAATGATACAAACTCAATGCATACACCACAAGAAATAACTCAAAGTCAGGTACAAGAATATAAGACTTTCTGGTAAGTCCATTTCCTTACAGAATCGTAAGCCATAATTTTGGAAAACTTATTTTGGCCATACAAACCTGAAACCAGTAATACAAAACACACGAGGAGTCTTTGGTATTTTCATTCTTTTGACAATGATAGAGGAATCAAAGTTCAGATGTAACTCTGTGACAAGTTTCAGGACCCCTGATTTATAAAAGTTGTTTAAGGTACTTCGGACCAATAACTAGAGAGATATGACTCAGAAGAATGAAATAATATAAGTTTAAATGAAATATCTACAGAAAGCATATATCTAATGTTTGTATACATAAACATTTGAAACTTGTCTGTCTCTGTCTGGCTTAGAGTATCACAAGTGACAATATGACCCTGGCTGTGGAAGGGGAAATAAGACAATAAATTTGACTTTGACATAGTCGGTCAATCACAGCACAAGAATAACTGTAAGAAACTAGACTCAGATAAATAATTTTATAGGATTAAAATTGCATCAAAATCAAATAGCAGATTTCTAGTTCAGACGGAGCCTGCACGTGTGTTTAATTGTGTAGCTTTTAGACTGTAAGGTGGGTGTATCATGCAACACACATCAGTCAAATCAAAGAATTAAATAGGGTTTTGATAATTTGGTCCAAAAACTGGCCATTGACATCCAAAAAATAGTTCAAAGTCAAACAGGGTTATTTTTAGCGAGTGTAGTTACAGTGGAGAAACTCTGATCATGTCTCAATGTCTGACAGAATTGTTGTTATTAAGTGAATTCAGTGATTTGCCAGTGTGAAACTTGCAGAGCTTAGGAACACACCTTCCTCCCTATAATCCTTTTATTTATATTTTTTATTGTCAATGTGTTTGTATTTTGAGGTACGCATCAACCATATCTTCACATGGAATAGTCATCTGAATTCTCACAGCTTGTTCTAACCAACTTTTTCATCACCATGGATCTGTTGCTGAATCTTCACTGCTTTTGGATGCCACTTTGCAACTACATTTATGTATAAAAGACATATGCATCATTTAAATAAAGAATATACATATTTTAATAGGACACTATATAAATAATTAACGTTATTAATAAACATAGTCTAATTTTTAGATTGTTATTTTCACCAGAGTATTAATGATTAATAAACTGCCCAAACTTATTGCTTTACCCCCATTTGTGAGAATGTCCCACCACATATATAGTAGCATTAAGACTCTGTCACTTAATTTGCAGAAAGAATCACTTAGTAATGTCTCAACAGTGATGGATGAGGTTTCCTGGCTGTTAATCTTGAAATTAAAACATGAATTTTAACATTATGTGCAATAATGTCATTATAGTTCATCAATATCCATACAGTGAATATTTTTCTAATATATATATAAAACTTACTTTTAGGATAAAATAGGATATAACATAGAACAAGATGCTTACTGTTACAGATGATATGTTTGAGTCTTTTAGAAATCGTGGACAGGTCGTCATTGTTCGTAATTGGAAATACGCTACCCTCGTTGGGATGGGTGGCTATCATATACAGTCCATTCTTGTCCAAATGGTCACCCCACCCATCCACCAGGATGTAAATCCATTGGAGCCTGGATTTGGAAGCCTCCACATCTGTGCTTTGCTTTAACAATAACGAAATGTCTAATAACTTTAATAATTGCACAATCATATTTTTCAAATGACTTGGTTACCTCTTAAAATTAATTCTCTACACACAGCATGGCTAGAAGAAAAATTTTGGATTTTTTTGGATGAATTTTAGTTGTTTCCAACACAAAATGTTTGAGATTGATCTGGCCATGGGGAAATGATAGACCAAAACCCCTTTCAGCCTTGTTATTACTAACATATTGTGAGCAAACCCCACATCTATGCACTTGCATAGACACTTGCTGGTACACAAAGATGACTAACAAATGCAAAGAAATTTTGTCAACTGCTTCTTGAGGATCAGGATTAAATAATGGTGTCAGTAAATAGGTCTGAATATTCCAAAATGGTTTCAACAGTTTTTACTTGCTGTTTCGTTATTTAAAAGTCATACTGAGGCTGAATCAATTAACCAATTAACGGTTTTCTTATGTATATCACCTCACATGGGATTTTAAGTGATTGTTAAATTTAATAATATTTGGAATCACAGCCTAAAAAATTACCAGTTCAATTCCATCTACCTATTAAATTGAATATACCAAATATAATGTTTGCAAATTACACAACAATTTGAATGAATTATTTCTACCACCTCTAGATCTACCCTTTTGTTTGCATATTTGCATCAGGGGCTCATGATTTCCTCTCTCTTTAAAGATACTACATACCAGGAACAGTGAACTGGTAAGTCATCGGCTAATCAAAGCACCTACCCACTCACCAAATTATGCTAACCTGTTTCAGGCTGTTAAGCTGTTAAATGTATGCAAGTATTTGCAAGTGCCTTTGCACACTGTGGCTAAATGGCTACTAGTCAGTGTTGTTATGTCACTTTTTATCATGCCACACTCTGATTATATGTATTTCAGGAATGTCTTAAAATGTCCTTTGAAGTCAATCAGTTCCTAAGCTCAACCTAACTGTTGCTTAATATGTCCTAAGTGTAATTCTTTCTGTGTTAGTTCTCAAGTCCTGCCCAAAGGAAGGAAGGCAGAAAAGAATATAAAAGTTTTACTGTCCGACATGCAGCACTTTGGTTGGCTATATTGGATATATTATATAAAGCTGCGTCAAAAATTATCTATTGGTTATAATTCTATTCTATTCTGTACTTGTATAGTGCTTAATCTCGGCCAGGCAGACTCTAAGGTGTAACACCAGTATTGAATTCAAATAATCATCATTCGATAGACATTGCCAAGTAATATACTACAGAGACGCTACATAGAGTATGTGCTAAGTTGCGGCAGCCTTTTTAAAGAGATAGGATTTTAACCTTTTTCTAAAACAGACAAGAGTTGGGGCAGAAAGGACCTCATCAGGTAAATCATTCTAAACTGTGGGAGCATCAAAAGCTAAGCTGTGTCCAAAGTATTTTTTGGATTTATATACAGATGGATAGAATTGAGGAACCTCCAAGAACTTTTGTCTGGACCGTTGTATCTTGTACTACATCTGCCACATTGAGTAGACAAAAGAGAACCAAAGTAACCGTAGTGACCATTGTTAAGAAACTTGTAAACTAGAGTGAAAGTTTTAAGATGCAGCCTAATTCGACAGAGAGCCAACAGAGTCGTTTGAAAATAGGACATGTCCATCTGTATTTGTTATAGTTTGTAACAATCCTAGCAAGTGTGTTTTAATACACTGCAGTCTGTGCATGTTGAGGAAGGTATTGCAGTCATTGAGGAAGGTATTGCATCGCACCTCTGAAACTGTTCTGCTGGCTCATTCCTCTGCAAAAAGCCTTGTGGACATGTGTGCTTCTTGCTTCACCAATAAATAGGCAAAATCAGGGACTTCTGGTTCGTTAAATGATGCACTTGACTCGGTGCCCCCTGCTTTTAATACCTTTAAGCCTGTAACTGAAGATGAGATCAGCAAGTGCATCAATGAGTCTGCTACTAAATCATGCCCATTGGACCCCATGCCAACATTTCACCTTAAGGATTGTCTTGATATACTCCTTCCGTCTATTACCAAGTTGGTAAATTACTCTTTCATTGATGGCTCTTTCCCAAGTGCTTTCAAAAGAGTGGTTGTCACCCCCCTCATTAAAAAGGCTTCTCTGCCCAGAAACAACCTTAAGAATCATCGCCCAGTGTCTGGTCTTTCTTTCCTGTCAAAGTTGGTGGAGCGAGTTGTTGCTAAGCAACTTACATCACATATCAATAATAACAAACTGGATAATCCACATCAGTCAGCTTATAAGCCAGGACACTCCACTAAAACAGCTTTATTGTCAATAAAAATGAGGTCCATCTCTCCCTGGCATGCGGCGAACCCATGACTCTAATTCTTCTTGAGTTATATGGTTTGACACCATTGATGGCTCTTTCCCAAGTGCTTTCAAAAGAGCGGTTGTCACCCCCCTCATTAAAAAGGCTTCTCTGCCCAGAAACGACCTTAAGAATGATCGCCCAGTGTCTGGTCTTTGTTTCCTGTCAAAGTTGGTGAAGTGAGTTGTTGGTAAGCAACTTACGTCACACATCAATAATAACAAACTGGATAATCTACATCAGTCAGCTTATAAGCCAGGACACTCCACTGAAACAGCTTTATTGTCAATACAAAATGAGGTCCATCTCTCTCTGGCATGCGGCAAACCCATGGCTCTAATTCTTCTTGATTTATATGGTTTGACACCATAGATCATAATATTCTCCTCAGTTACCTTAAATCCTGGTTTGGTCTTGGTGGAACCGTTCTAAAATGGTTTGGTTCCTATTTGAGTGATCGATGCCAGACCATCAAGATAGGCTCCACACTATCTGAATTAAGCAAGCTCATCTATGTTCTTCCCCAAGGTTCTGTTCTGGGTCCATCACTGTTTTCACTTTATACTACACCACTTAGCAAAATCATTCGCCTTCATCCGCATATTAAATTCCACTTCTATGCGGATGACGCAGCTATACATCCATCTCTCCCATAAGAATGCCTCTGCTGCTCTTGCCAAGATAAATGCCTGCCTTCATGATGCGCAACAATGGATGTCTCTTAGTAAACTGAAGCTCAACCCAGAAAAAACTGAATTTATTGTCTTTGGCTCTAAGGCTCAGCATTAGAAGATTTCCTCCCATTTTCCTGTTAGTATTCTTGGTAGCCTTCTTCATCTGGTTGATTCGGTCAGAAATCTAGGTAAGTGGTTTGATGCAGAATTTTCCTTCTCTGAACATGTCAAGAGGACTTGCAAACCATGCTTTCTTCAGATGCGCAACCTTCGTAGAATAAGACAGTATCTTACTCCAGAAGTGGCAGTCCTTGCTGCAAATGCCTTGGTTAGTAGTCGCCTAGACTACTACAACTCTCTGTTTAGGGGTCTGTCATGTTTCAATCAGCACAAATTGCAAAGCATTCAGAATACCCTTGCTCGTATTGTCACAAATCATAGAAAGTATGCTCATGTTACACCCATTCTGAAGCAACTCCACTGCCTGCCCGTTAAGTATAGATATATGTTCAAAACTGCAACACTAGTTTATAATTTTTTACATAGTGGTTCTCCTTCCTATTTTCAACCATTCTTGTCACTCAGTCGCTGTTCCTATAGTACCAGGCATAGTCACCCAGATCATCAATACCTTACTGTTCCTCCTTTCTGCTCATCAGTCTTCAAGTCAGTCAAACATTTTGATCACAGCTTTGCCTTTGATGCTCCTAAGATCTGGAATGAACTCCCTCATGATGTGCGCAGCGCATCATCAGTTGCCTCCTTCAGAAAGAAGCTTAAAACTTACCTGTTTGCAAAAGCATATACCCCATAGCCTTTCCTGTCACCCTGTGCCTCCTTGGTATGACCTGGCTATGTCCTTGGATTGATGCTTTGCTTTATGTTCAGTTGTGAATTAGAGTCCATCAGAGATGGAGATTAATCGCTAAAAAAGTCCACATTAGATTAGATTAGATTCAGACTGGACAAACTCTCGAAGAGAGAGTTGCAATAATCTAATAATCTAATTATGTGAGTTGAGCATGAGATCCAAAGATGAAAAACTGTTTTGTCAGGGTTTAATTAATTATCTGCATTAGTGTATGTGATCAGCTAGCATGAAAAGTGTTTATTTTTGGCCTACCATAAAAAGTTGAAGTTTTGTCTAGTTTCCTTTAAGCAGCAGTTTTTACTACAGTGTTAAAAGGGCAATTATAGCATCAGATTCTTGGTCCATGTTGAAGAAAATTTGTACTTGATGCAATATACCGACCTATTTCTGTCCCTGGACATTGCATATTGCTATTTTCTTGTTGCGCCTTAGAGTCCACTACTCAGTGGAGATTAAGCGCTATAAAAGTCGAATTAGAATACACAATTGAACTTTTTGCCACAATTTTGAAATACTATAAATGTAGAAGATTATGTTCAATTCGTTCTGTGGTACTGATTGTACAACTATAAGACTTAAACAATAATATCATAATCCAGCACCTTAACTTGAGACTCATACCTTGTTGTCAGAGTCACCATCTGTCAGTATGACTATCAAGTTAGGCACTTTTGTCAGACGCTGTGTTAAAGACACTATTCGTGGCTGTGTTGAGAGCCTGCACAGTGTTGGTTGAAGCACCTGTATATGGTAGGTTTGCTATCTGTTTTTGTATATCTCTTTTGTGTAAAAATAAATTTAAAAACACTTTCAACATTGAACAAAAGTGTAAAAATCTAAGAATCTACATTTAGTAACTATGTTAAAATATGATACAAACACATTCATAGATATTTCTTTTAATTTGCCAATATTCACAAAACAAAAAATCAGGAGAAGTCAGCTTTGGTGAGAGACTGAAACTGGTGATCTAAACTAATACCCGGAAACCAGGCTATTAAATAACCTCCCACAGAGGCAGATCTAGGTGGAGTGTGGAGGGCGCACACCCCCCTTTCAGAAAATGAAACCTCTGTTATGAGGGATTTTCACATACTCCGTTCGCCCACACCCCACCTCTCTGCCTCTGCACTCCCCTACCAGAGTAATGTAATTGTTTGAAGGGCCAGCTACTAAACCTGTGCCATTCAGTTAGTCAAACTGACATAACCTCAAAGGAGATTAGACTCTTTTGTCTTTGTAACAAATTAGGTGTCAAGTTCAAACAAACTGAGGATTCTATCCTTTTGTTTATAACTTGGTTTGTAAACCTGAATCAGTTTAAAGGGGTATGTTTAAACTACAGATATATAATTCACAAACTGGAATCACTTACTTCTAAAATCCTAATAAATAATTCAGTCGTTCAATCTATGTCAGTGTTTCAATTAGAATTTTAACTAATAATCAGTTTTTTCTAAACAATACATTTCATAAAATTTCATTGAAAACAATTTAAACGAAAAAATTTAAATCAAACACTGTCCAAACAAAAAAAACCTTCATAACCTTCACAGACAATAGGTTTTTCAATGATCTTGCTCTCTCACCTCAACTTATATGTATTTTCAAAAGCAAAAAGTATTTCATTTATTAGAGATGATTTTCTTTTTGTAACCTGCTTAGTTTATTGTCATAATTTGTTTCACTGTGATAAATCATTTAACTCTATCTTATAAATCAAGGCAACGTGTTCATCACAGAATACTAAGAGGAGGCCAATTTCAAAAACATACACTTAATCTTAATTTAAACACATACTTAATCTAAGGAAAATCTTAAGGCCAATTTACACTAACAGTGTCTGAAACAGAATCTAAAAACAGATTTCTTTAGAAGCAAAACAATGTGTCAAAATATGAAATTTGCAACTAAATTTAGAGTTGAACCTCTGTTGTCCAACCATGTTGAGAGTGTTAGATTTTGTTTGGATGACAGAAGGTTTGCACAGTAGAATGTGTAATTAAGAGTTGGTAAAATACACAGGACTGTTTCATGATATGCATTTCATATTTATGTATATTTGCCTGCATCAGGAGGTTATGTTTGTCTGTGTGGCAGTTATGGGGGTGTTCCACTGGGGCCGTCTTGTTGGTAACTAAGGCTTTTTCATGGTCAGTTGTAGTTTCCTGGCTTGTTGTGTCAGGTCGCAAAATATGAAACATGTTGATATTTCACTGACCCTCCCCAATTCTTCATCCCAACCTTGGCTCCGCCCACCTGGAAAACCGCTTGTCCTAGTCACTTCCTTTCTTGCCCTTATCACTTCTAATCTTATCGCTTCCAGTCTTCTCCTTATCAAAATTGGTTGACACTTTATCCCTCTATTTTCCTAGAAATTTATCAAAACTGGACTGGCAAAATTGACTACAAGATTGTTTGTGGTGAGTCAGTAAACTTCCCCAGTATTGTTGGTTTGTCACTACGGCTTATCATGACAAGCTACAACTTATCTGTTTTACCTCCACAGCTTGTCCTGTCAGTTTCCTGTCTAGGTATGGAGAAAAGCACCTTGATCCCAAATCAGTTCATGATCTGGATCCAAACAAACTGGGATGTATAACATCCTGTTGAGGAGGTAAACTGAATAATACTTTCCCACACTTTTTTCTGGATTTTTGTCCCTGATCGATGGCTCAGCTAACCGACTAGGGTCAGTTGTAGGATCAGCTCAAGTGAAACAACCCCCTTACTCTGTGTTCATAATGACTAAAAACAATGAATAGTACTTTCTGCATTTATATGGATATGTAGTTTTAACATTTTGGTAAACACCTGGATCATATTCTGGATATAAAAATTGCAAATTTTTAGAAATGCTATTGGAGGTCTGCACTCCATGACTACTTTCTAGTTTATTTATTTTTTATTTATCTATAGCATTTAGATTATTACATTACCCCTTATACTTGATTATTCATATAAAACTTAAAATCAGGTAGCATAAATTGCTCAACATTTGGTTGTACTGTGATGAATTTTATTTCTATCACAGCTATCAGAAGATGAAAATGCAGAATGAAAATAATTTACAAAAGAATATAAATTCTTAATTGGTGGACCAGAGGCAGTGATAAGTAGCAAATTTACTTTCTTGTTGAAAGAACTAAGCAATGTTGTTACATCATTTATCTCACAGTTTAAGACATGGTAAACTTTCCTAGGTGAATTGTCTGTTCATAACTCATATGTTCAATTCCCATTGATACCTCCTTTTTCTGTATAATACAAATTTGGAAAAGTTGTTGTAACACAAATTTGTAAGAGCTTTCTCAATAGTATGCATAGGAATAAATGGGTAATAGCATCAAGTTTATAAAGAATTTATACCACAAAAAAGCAGCATCAATTTTATTGCAATACTGCCAAGACAGGTACACTATACAAGGTGTTATTACATTTGATGTTTTAAGGTTCATCTGGATCTGTGGAGATAAAAGGCCACATTAACTCACCATGTGGCTGTTCATGTTAGGCCCCTGTGGACATAGAGAAAACAGAATGCATGTAGTTCATCCAGTGAGTGGTGGGGCTAGAAGGGATTTGACTTCAAGCAAAGTTTACAAGGTTATCTGTCTTATTTGTATGCTAATATAACAGCCAGGGCATTTATGGGTACATTATACAAACTAAAATATTTCACTATCTGAACTGAAAATATTCCCTAACTGCAACGAAACTTGAGGCTTCAGCAAGGCTGTGGCATATGATGTATATCCACAAAAAATGTAAGGCTTAAAGTGAACATAAATTTGTTACAAACGGAAGTTTAAGATCATCTTATACTTTTGCACTTACATCTATATGCAAAATTTCAATTAAATATGTCAAAACATATTCAGTATACTGTACACAGAGAAATTAAAAATAAATATGATTCTGTAATATAAAAAGAAGTGAGTTCCTACAGGCAGCAATTTAAGAGAAGGCGTTAAATCATAGCATTTGGTTGACTTCCAAATTTTGAATAGTTTTATTTTCCCATATCCAAAACCCTATCTAGTGATTTTCCTTACAGTACTCAGTCCTTACACTAAATAAATAAATTAATTAAGGAGTTGTGTCTGGATTTCCATTAGCCTTCCTAAAATGGTAAGGCAATTTGTTTCTTTTCGTTACATACACAACTTTTATGTCCTTAAAATTAATTACACAGTAATTAAGATAATATCTTAACATTGTCAAACTTAAAGTTAATATAATTGTGTTATTATTGGGATTTTTAGGTTATGTTAATGTACAACACTTATCTAAGGAAAGTTACTTATCTAGGGTAAGTTACATCACGTATTTAAAAGTTTTTAATAAATCTGCTGAGCCATTTTCTGTATACTCTGTAAAACATAAAAAACTTAAAGTCAATTTAATTGTTTCATAAATGAGATTTTAAGGTCACCTTTAAATATGGCACACTTTTTCTTCCACATACAGTGACATGCCAAATTTGAATTAAATCCATAAAGGTGCCTTACAGGTACTGTCCAGAAAGGAAATTAAAATATTAAATTCAATATTCCGATGTCATAACTTCTTCTATTTTCACCAAATTTCCTCACTGAAACAAACATTTCCTGGCCTTTCTTGATTTTGCCTTAACTTTTTGACAGCTTCAAACCATTTCTATAGCACCCCGAAGCATTGTCCCAACATGACCTTGTCTGCTGAAAGTGATCTAAAACCCTTTGTGTTAACCTTTGGACTGACCTGTTAGTGTAAGTATTGAGCTGGAATCTGATGATGGCATCAGTACTGAATGTAATCAGTCCCACCTGTACTGTGCCAGAGTCCACATCTAATGTAGAGACGAAAGCGGTGAGCCATGCCTTCACCTTGTCAAAGTTATTTTGTCTGATACTCCCTGAACTGTCAACAATAAACAACACATCCACTGCATTTTTACAGCCTGTCAAAAGGATGAAAGAAATGTAAAGCTTGATACAATTTGTAAAAATTTGCCACTGAAGTGCACCATAAAATAGTAAGACAAAGTAATCATAATATGTGGTAATTGTGCATTTAGGAGTTACAAAAAGGTGAAAAAAATTTCTTGTTCGTCAAAACATGTATTGACAAAGTTGTAAGTTATAAATAGACATATGCTATAAATAACAAACTTTTTAAGCATTTTTCAACAGTTGAACACCCTATAGCACCTAGGCAAAATCAGTTTGCCTTAAGTTTGGAATGGTATGTTATTTCTGTCAGGAATGGTTTTTGCTTGCTGTAACACTTAGAGTACTATACTGACTCTACGTGTACAGCTGCACTAAACAGTAATTGATATTGAGTCTCAGGAATGATTAATTATCAACATACCTTATGTTATTTAGCCTACCATGCAACACTTACTCAGTATACTCAAGATAGCATTTGAGCCAGTAGGTATCATCATGTACCTGGGATCAGACTTCTGTGTTACTGGTTGAGTTTGTTACCACAAAGCCAAATTGGCAGATAATAAGTACTTCGTGTTTTTTTAAAATAAATTCACATGTTGAAATTTTAGGACAAGGCATATATCCCATTGCTCAAACATGGCTAGTCACAACTTACACACAAAAGTCTAATGTACTTTGTGAAAAGAATATGAATTTCTTTTGATTAAATCATGTATTGACACAGGTGAAAGCTATAAATAAACATGAACTACACAAAAAGTCAAATCGGTGAACCATTTGCAGTGGTTTTTAAAGGGTAATACCACAATTTCTACATGAAATAAGTGCCCCAACTAATTTATACTAAACAATTCCGAAATATCATCATTCTATGTAGGTCGTCATCATGTCTGCCTTATATGGAATGACACAACATCCAAAACTTGGATGTTATTGGTGACTGCCATTTGTTAAGTGATGTCTTTGGTCAAGTTGAGGTGTGTGTCTAGTTGTGTATGTTTATTTACTTGGGTTATAACTTTGCTTTCAACACAATGTATAGGTCATATCACTATGGGTAGTTTGACAGTACATACAGTTGGTCAAGGTTCTGTACTGTAAACTGCCGACCAATGGCAAGCAACTACCAGCTTTCCCAATTGAGGTCAGGCTGGGAATCAAACTCCGATCTCAGAGGTGGGAGGTGAGAGTGTTACCACTCTGCCACTGTAGCTTCCGTCATACTGTATGTTTCAAATTGTTATGTTGTAATACTAAAACAGTATGCCCAGTCTCTTACCAGTGAGGAATGGTGTGGTGCAGGCTGTATGTATCAGTGTTTCTATCATATCATCCAGCCTCTCAAAGTCGGGTTTCATAAAGTAATTCATATACTTAAGGTGGGGAGGAGAGGACATTTGACTCAACTCTTCCTCCTAAAAACAAATATATTACACTCTGATGGTTATATATAATCACAGAATATAATATGTTTTAGGAGCTCCATCCGGATTTATTGTCTAGGTCACAAACTGGAGAGGGTACTATGATCATCTCTGCCAATATAGAAGAATACCTGGGCTTCTGGGAAGAATCCTCTACTGCAAAGGAAGAATTAATTGAAAACAAGGAATAAGTCCAGAAAATTTACTACAAACAAGAAATTAGTACAACTGGTTGACAATTGCCCTCTGACAGAGCTATGACATAGAAGAATATGTTACCTATGTTGGGGAGTTGTCAGGATAAACTTCAAAATTAGTGAACTGTGGCAGTAATTTTGAACATTAGGGAGTTGTCGCCGTGCAGAGGCGATAAATGAAGAGACTAATAACAAACAAAGAATAATGAGGAATCTGCCGAGAATATTGAAGAATTTGATATTCTCAGATATTTACCATTAAGACTGACCACTGTCTGACCTGGGCATATGGTCCTGAAACAATCTGACTTTTGATATCAAGCTATAATTTGGTTACACTGGTAAATAGTGACTGACACCTTCAGTGCTTTAAAGTATTGTTACCGTTGCTGTGTAGATTTGATTTCAATACCAAACTTGGGGGGGCTTGGTGGTGTAGCGGTTAGAGTTCTCGCCTCCAACCTCTGAGGCCGCCGGTTCAAATCTCGGGCCGGGCACTTCATGTTGGAAAGTTGGTAGTTACTTGCTGATGCCCGGTGGTTTCCTCCACCTGTAAACTACCCGTCGCAATATGACTCTGGCTTTTGAACGCGACGTAAAACAACAAATAAATAAATCAATACCAAACTTTTGCTTTTTACATTGATTGATATCCCAACAGCATTTCACACTTTAAAATAAATCATTTAAGAACTAACCGTATGCCTTACTTGCCATCCCAGTAAACATTTTTGGGTTTTGCAAACGTTTGAAAGGAAACGTTTGGCAATGGTTAAAAATAATGGGTACGAAAACCATTTGTAATAGAATGTTTTTAAAATGTTTTATGAAAACCGTTTCTTAAACGTTTAACAATAACTGTCAGAAAAATGTTATAAATAAACATAATAATAATGTCTGAATAATAATGGGGTCAGAGGTCAAATTCAATATCTTTGTATGGTTGCTCACCATTGAAAATAATATTTTTATGTCTAAAATTGTAAGATAGAGGCTTAGAACTGTGCCCCCATTCATTTCTTACTTTTAGGGATTGCATGTGGGGCAATTTTTGACAAAGTCCTCTAAAATCCCCTATTATTGCTCACCGCCATCTTTGTGTGGACATATCTGAAGGTGAAGGTTTAAATTTATTGGTTTAAAAAACGTTTTTGATTGAATGTTTTAAAACATTTGACAAGCAATGTTGTTTAAACATTTTATGTGTACCGTTTATCAAATATTTCATGATGAATGTTTGAAAAATATTTCCAGCAAAACCTTAATTTCTTCAGCTATTTTATTTTATTTCATAGATAGGTTGCTGCATACCACATGTTCATCATATATGTGTAGCTGTCAAAATGTTTAGGAATATAAAAATTGATTTTCCAGGTACTGAAACAAAGAAAAGCCTGTATTTTGTACCTTTGCAATAATAGGGTGAATCTTCATTGTGAGTAGCCATTGACTTTGAAGTGGACATATTGTTCACAAGATATTTTAAAGATATTTACAGATGTTTAACCAAACCAACACATTTTAAAAATAAAATTAAGGGACATTACCAATTGACAAGCCTGAAATGTTATCATTTTTAATTGTCATTCTCTAAATTTTCTTTCTAGTTTGTATAATATATTTTTTAAAAACACTAGTTTTTCGATTCATAGTAAACAATAAATTCTTATTCCAAAGTAAGTCTGATTTAAACATCTTATATTGTATTATTATACTGAAATTTATGTTTCAAATTAAACATTTTAAGATACCATTCCTGCTGTTTGAATGTGTAAATATAATGCTGGTTTATTTATTTATTTAATTTTTGCTTAACGTTGCTTGGATACTATACAGGCCATATCGCAATGGGTAGTTTTGTGGGAAGAGGAAGCCTGTACATAAGTTGGTCAAGGTTCTGCACTATAAACTGCCGACCATCGGTAAGTAACTACAAACTTTCCAACATAAGGTCCAGGGTTTGAACCACTGCCCTCAGAGGTTCGAGGTTAGTGTGTTTACCACTGCCCCACCCTGGCCCCTAAATATATTACTGAATAAATGTAAATATAATGATAAACAACTAATCATATATCTTTTTTTCAAAGTTTATACATGGACAAGATCAGGGGAACTTCATATACATAGGAGGGGATTATATGCCATAAATCTCTCCAAACGGGGGTTAATATCTATTAATAAGGTTCATGTGATCAGATTCCAGCTAGTGAAAATGGAGAGTAGTTAATATACTTCTAGTTGATATTCTTTAACCCTGTTACCTAATTACAATATCCTTATCATAAATATTGTGTTCAGTAATTATGTAGAGATAGATACAGGCAAAGTTTTAAAAACGAGTGTTTTTTATATAAATTTTTCCCAACGCTTACAGTGTATTTTGCAATCACTAAATGTCACAGATTAAGGTTGGTTTCAATATAAGACTGTACAAAGGAAAACGTTGTACTTGTGGAGGTATTTAACCACATAACCAGATGGCGCCTGTCCCTGGACTCTCCCTTCTTGGACATAAGCCCATCAGGGGATTTGTATCAATTTTGCGCTATATAAATCCTACTATTATTATTATTATTATTTAATTCTTTTTGTGGTTTTCATGAAATATCAGTTGTATAAAATATGCATACAGCTTAATATGTCATTACAAGAAGATCTCCAATTGATAAACCATGTAAGGTCCTCAGTAGCCCAGTGGTTTTGCAAAGTTGCTATCAATTCACTGGTTGTCATCTTTGTCAGGGTTCAATTCCTACAAATGGTGAACTTAACAGTCTATTCCAATATGGCCCTGGCTTTCAAAAATGGAATTAAAACCCAATACTTTGACCTTTAAAATCTCATTTTTACCCTAATACAGTTGGTGTACATGTGTAAAGTTTATTAAAATATAGAGCCACATCATCAACCTATGCCCCTGCCAAGTATGAGCTCACCTTCATCCACCCAAAAGTTTCCTAGATATAGTACAGCCAAATTTCTAAGGTCAAAGTCACTACAGCAATGTCAAAAATGAAATCAAGACCACGTCATGATGTTGCACACCTACACCCCTAAACAACAATACTAAAGCCGACAGTATATTTCTATGCCTTGCATTTATTGAGGTATGGCCCATATCAGATCTACAAGGTCACTGTCATTGACGAAAGATCAAAATTCCAATCAAGACCACATCAAGATGTTGCTCTTCTACACCAAACAATATATAATTTGTCTATGCCTTGCGATGTCCAACATATAGCTGAGACATGATTGTATAGTTCAGGTTTGTAATAGCAAGATCAAAGGTCAAATCAAGCATGATGTTGTATAGAGACACCCGGAAACCAACATTTCTTTAATGTATGAACTTTGTACACATGTTTGTCTATACAGCCCAGTAAAGATTCAAAGGCCAATGTCACTTAAGTGGAATAAAGGTCCCTTAAGTATGGACCTCTGCATCTTAAACATGTATTCACAAATGGCCTTAATCTTAGTCTTAACCCAGACGTAACACTAGGATTTTTGTCCCAGCTGAGAACTGTCATAAATAGGCATTCACAAAGCAAGTTTTTATGACAAATGTCATAAACTTAAGACTAGGTTAAGACTGATTTTCCATATAACCACAGCGGTGTTTCTGTGTCATGTGACTTCATTTTGTTCACTTTATGTAAGATCACAGTAAATACACTGTTGGTGGTATGTCTGATATCACATTTAGGGATAGCAAAAATAATAATATAATTGAGCATGAATTTGATACAGCTGTGAACATAATAACAAGGTAAATTTCATGCAGTTTAAAATTAATATTCACAAATCTCGCAAATTTATATAAATTTATCCATTTTCATCACTGGCAATTTTTTTTCAATCAAATAAATTGATAATAAAATTTTATATTAATTCAGATTTACAGTTCCAAAGGAAAACCAAATTACAGTTCAACGAATATATCACAAGCACTGAAATTTACTTTTCCAATTTAGTGCAACAATTTTCTCTTCAAGAAAAAAAAACATTTCCGGTTAAAAAGAAGCTATCCACAATGATATTAAATGTCTTTTTGCTGTTTTATCCACATTGTTTTACAACTGTGTTATAGAGTCATAATTCTTTTATATATGTTATGTACAAATTGAGATTTTGTACAAGTTGCAACTTGTAACAGAAATCTGTATAAGTTGTAACTTGCCCAAACACCTTGTACCAGTTCCAACTTGTACAGGCTCCATATTTTATCAAATGAAAAATGTATTTTAATGAATTTATACATTAAAATTAACAAAATCAGCATAACTAATCGTCATAAATGTTGGAGTTTACACTGGCCTAACTGAAGTCATATCTGACCTCATGCTGGTTTTATGTGAGTTATTTTACTGTTAAATAACCTTATAAATTCTAATCATAATATATGCCACAAATTACTCTTTTCACGATTTTTAAATAAAATTAATCATTCATTATGATAAAACAAACATCTGAATTTTTAGGCCCTATACTAAATGTGTTTAGACAGAGTAAACAATTGTAAGTACACACTTAGTGATCTGTCCTTTGATACTTTCACTTAATCACTGGGGGAAGTCTTCACTCTAGAACAAAAGTCCTATTTAATTTAACTTTTGGTGCACTTGTCATATATATGTTAAGTTACTCTAGCATTCTGAATGTCCTTGAGCCTTTCAACTTTTGGCTTTAACTACTTATGATCCTTGAAGTAAATCACAAGATTTTGCAGCATCTAAATATAAGACATTGCAATAAATGTCACTGACTAAGATTTCATTTATAAAAGGCCTGTAGCAATTGTAATTATGCACATTCAGTTATCTACCCTTTGATAATTTCCACTTGTTATTCTATGTTTATTGCCTTAAGATAAATCACCGAATTTTCTGGACTCTGTAGGAAGCCACAGCAAAACAAATGATTGTATATACTAGATTCCTATTTCCTACTTTACTTTTATAACCTTCAAGTCTGAATTCAGGGCCCAGTTTCATGAAGGCCTACTATCTACTTAGTAGGCTGCTACGTCCTAGTAGTCTACTAAGCCTATACTATCCGTTTCACTGAGACAGTATTCACTGTGGTAATTAATGACCTCTCCTCACTAGAAGCCATGCTATCTCAGGAACTTGGTAGGTCCCAAGTATCAGCTCAGTGGAACACTTTTGTAGTGGATACTAAGGGCCTACTAAGATCTAGATTTAATGGCATATAGCCTTCTATATTTAGTAGGCCTTTGTGAAACTGGTCCCAGGTTGTTATAATTAAAACTATTCTGCCAAAAGACTTTTGAAAAGGAAAAATACCCCAGTACACAGTACCACAACTTAAATGAGCACAAAGCTAGAACCTCGGAAGCATCAATATGCCACAGCTCACACTCATGATGAACTCAGTTACTAACATAAAAGCTTCATTTTACTGCATATTGAACAATGTAAACAATTTTACTTTTGAATGAAAAACTGTCAACTTAATATCTTAATATATATATCTGATTTTGTTTTTCATTTTCTGTGTGCTTTAAGTGTTACTGGAAAAAATTTTAAGTATTTTTTTCTTATGAATACAGCGTTAAATTTTGCTGGGCAAATTTTCCAATAATCCCACTTTCAAAGTGGGATATGTAGTATTCTACATACTCAATGTGTTCATTGTGAACTTTTTTCAATTAATATGTGTTACATATTATGTACAGCAAACTGGTGGATTTGTATTTTGATGAATATATGTTGATGCACACTGTAAAACTTGCCCACTTACTGTCAATACATGGGTTAGAAAGGGATAAGTTTTGCAGCTGAAAACTTTCAAACCACCTTAAAACATAAAATAAAATACTTCACAGAGATAGAGTAAGTATTTAAGACTTAATTTTAGCCATATAAAGTTTGGAAGTGGAGAAAACATGACATAAGACTAAGATGGACTAGAACCGTCTGTGGTTTGCTCTAAGACTAATGCAAATGTCATAACAACTATTTGTCCAATGTTATGAGAAATATCTGAGATTTAACACTACGATTAAGATAAGACCTTTTGTGAATACAGCCCCAGGTAAGTTTCCCAAGCCACCCGATTGCATGCCATCCTACCATGCTAAAAGGACAAAATATTGATGGTTTTCAATT
Organism: Sabellastarte sp. h YS-2021; assembly: GCA_964017235.1. Taxonomy (NCBI): domain Eukaryota; kingdom Metazoa; phylum Annelida; class Polychaeta; order Sabellida; family Sabellidae; genus Sabellastarte; species Sabellastarte sp. h YS-2021. Next base: position 66,493,124 of record OZ024938.1, read on the forward strand.
ACCAGTCCCCTAGAGTCACCCATTCCCCTAGAGTAAAACAGAATTAAAGTTACATTGACAGAGTCAGTGATTCCCACTGCAAATATATGGATGTTTTGTTGGTGGGCTCTCTCTGCAGTGGGTATTGTCAGTGTTGAGTCACTCTTGGATTCACCACCAGTGATAACGATTGCCACATCATCAGCATAAAGTCTGTTACCTGTCTGGTCTTCATTACTTGTGAACACCTGTAATATAATATAATAGAATATTATAAATAGAATAACTATAGTACTAATGTCAAATATAACACTTTGTCTGAACTTTATTACAATCTAATCTAATACAAGTGCATAACTGTGTAATATAACTGTGGCCAGGTTTTACAATCACCACATCAACAACATCAGGTATATCATCTGTATGAAACGCAAAACAAAAGACTAGTTCAAAAATTAAGCTAGACATTGTGTCACGTGCAGCACATACCGTGACTGGACAAATTCAGTGCAATATGCAGGTACAAGGGTTATTAAGCCTCATTGGAAAGGCAACTCAATTTGACCATGAAGCAGAAGTCAAATGTTAAATCATACCTTACAAAAAGATCTGTAAGTCCAGAATTTTTGAGGATTTGTTTTTAACATTCCCAACTTCTGGGATCAACAACAAGGGAGATATGCGGTAAGTTTTTAAATGTCCATCCCCATTTGATTTGTAAGCAAAGGTGAAAAATCAAATATGATTTTTAAACGTAGTTATGTTATTCAAAATCTTGAGGACCAATGAAAATGTTATAATTCTCTTTTTAGTATTAAGACCATGTTTTTCATTGGAGTAGAGACTGAAGGTCACATGAAAAAGGGCAATCAAGGTAAAAATACTCAGTACTAATAATTACTTTATTATTTTTTATTTCTTTTTGAGTGAAGAATGCAACAGAAAGAAGGAAGAAATGAAATTAAGAGATTTGATACATACAGAAAATATTAATCTAAAAAATGTTAACAAAGAAAACATCCTAGTATTATGACGTGCACAGTCTAATAGAAGATGACTTAGAATAAGATATTCAACATGATTGGTTTTTATTTGTTGTTATTAGTATCATTACTGACAGCATACACACAGAGAACTACAAGTTAAAAGTACAAGTTAAACTATATGAAAGTCCAGTTGATGGTCCCCTCACATGCACATAACCAGCAGAAGTACAGAGAAACTGCAAGAAACCCAGCATCGACCATAATTAATGCTGAATTATATCTTGAAGGAGACAAGAACCAGTGTAAATATAAATGAACATTGAGTAGCACAAGGAATCAAGTAAATATTTACAAATTTTCTTTAAAGTGTTCATGGGGTCCACAGTGGCAGAGTGGTAACACTCTCGTCTCCCACCTCTGAGGCCACTGTTTGGTTCCTGGCATGGCCTCAAGTTTGAAAGTTGGTAGTTGCTTGCCGTTGGTCGGCAGTTTACAGTACAGAACCGTGACCAACTGTATGTACTGGTTTCCTCTACCCTTCCAACTACCCGTCATGATATGACCTCTACAGTGTTGAGAGCGATGTTAAACCCCAAATAAATAAATAAATTGAATTGTTCAATATATTCTGATATCTGTAAAGATGACAAGGAATTATTTTTAAAACACTTTCATTTTTATATAATGTCAGATGTCCAAGATGTTCTTTCACAAAAAGTGTACAAAAAATTTATATTAAAAGGCCATGACCATTCATTTTTTTTCAAAAACTAGAGGCCATTACTTTGACTCTTAATTTGATTCTTTGGAAGATTTTAATTTCAAAAAGTCTCTCAGCATGGTAGCTATTTTAGCCTATGACAGTTCTGTAAAAGGAAAACTGAAAATATGTAAATTTGTTAAGTAGCAGGATCTTACTATCAAAGGAAAACAAAAACAAGTGCACCTTCTTTAAAAAAGACAAAACAATAATATATAGCTATCCAAGTAAAAAGGTTATCCTCAGATAATCTCACAACAAGAATATTAACCATTTGAAGAAAATGTAAATTGTCAACTGTATTACATCATCACTCTTAGCTATGAGTTGATGTTCATGTGTTTTGGACTCCAGAAGATTAGTTGGCTGGCTTCACTCATGCAAGTTCCTGTAGTGCCATGTGGATGTTTCTTTTATCTTCTAACCATGTTTCTCTGAGTCTCCGAGTATCTAACATTAGTTAAGAAGAATCTACACTATCGCTCCATATGGCACCTGTGCCATTTAATAGAAAGCTTTAAATGTTGGTGGTAAAGGTGCAAGCTGGTGACACCAATGCAACATGCAATACTTGATGACCAGGGGCCGGTTTCACAAGGGGTCTCAGACCTAGCCTGGACTTAGGCTAAGTCAGGAATTTAAATCTGAGCCTTTTGTCTTTACTAAGTCCTGAACATAAATGGATTTCACAAAGGGTGACTTAGCTAAGTCCAAGCATATCATATAACCACAGTGGTTTTCTATGTCATGTGATCTTTTATTTCTAGTCAAAATATTTCAGTGGTAACATTTATCTAATGGTTAACTCATTTTATCTTTGAAAAAACGCTGTTTCTCAATAGGAAGCCTTGTAATCACATAGATATGTCTAAACACTAATGTAGGGAGGTGTTCTATATATTTATTCTGTATTTTCAGGCATTTGAAATCTTGAAGTGAGAAAAATATATGGCGGCCATATTTAAGTCTTTGTTTACAAAGTTAAGCGCACTCTTGGGGAGACTTAGCCAAAGTCTAGACTTAGCAGCTTTGTGAAATCATCTCAGTCGAAGACCACAGACGTAGCATTATTTTAAGACAAAAGTCTTAATTTTAAGCCTAAGTCTGGGCTAAGTCCTTTTGTGAAATCGACCCCAGGACTTTTGAAGAGCCTCTGTCATGGAACTGCAAGGTTAGAAAGGATAACATACAAACATAACTGATTTATCTGCACTGCAGCTTCATCCAGTCTTTTAGAAATCTTTGTTACATTGTATGGATTATGAACTTTCAGCATTTTAAGTTCTATATCTTTATTACCTATCTTAAGGTGTATTTTAATCTTGTCAGTTGTCTGGTTATTTACTGTAAGGTTCTGTGTTTTAAGAGGTCTTGTTAGGTTCAGACTCCCGTGGGTTGCTAGGTTGATGTGAGTAGCCCACAGCACTTGTTTCCTTTCTTTCTCATTGTTTTCCTATTAAAGTTCTTTTTGTTTACCAGCCTGTTCATTATCCAAGTTCATGTTGTTGAGACAGAGTGCAAAGTGTTAGTTTTTAGTATTTTGCTTTCAGCTATGTTTCCAATAAAAGCTGTGATATTGATTCGTTTCCTGTGTGTTTTCTTAGAAAATGTTGACAAGAGTATTCTATCAATTGTTCAGCTTCCTGTTCTGGTCCTTAAATATTTTTGTTTTGGCAACAAAAAATAGGTTCCTCCTAAATTAAACCCAAAAAACCTTCTCCAAAATTTATTGTTATGTGGTGATGTTGCTCAAAATACTGGCCCAACCATGTTTAAAGATTTGGAAATGGCAGGTCTATTCACAATAAACACCCTCTTATTTATGACCTCCTTGGAGATTTCTGGTTCTTGCAGAGACCCACATCAGGCCCTCATATACTGACGGGCTTCTCAGTTCTTTCACTTCTGCTGACTATAACTTTATCCAAAAGCCAAAGTATTAGCAGTGGTGTTGGTTTCTTGTGTAGAAAAACATTCCCTCACAGTATTGTCACCTCACAGATTTTAGTTCATTGGAATATACCATACTATCTATCAAGTCTGAACACAATAATTTGGTAGGTGCTTGTTTTTACCATCCACCGGGTTCATGTACTGCTGGGTTCTTTAAGGATTTTCTTGTGGTGACACAAATATTCATCTGAATGTTGAGTGTTGTGACAGGTCCAGTTTTAATGACATCCTTCAGTGTGGCAATATGGTTTAAGATGTTACTGGCTCTACTCATATACTAAGGCATACACTGGTAGTATTGATCTCTACTTGTGACTTTGCTTTTGTTAGGAATGTCAGAGTGGGTGACTTTATATCTGGAATATTACAGAAGGAAACTTGGAATATTGGGATAAGGATGAGTGTTAAGGACCTTTTTGTCGTACCATCCTTTATCTTTTCTTTGATGGGTCCACGACAAAACCAAGGGGTTGTATGACTTCTTTCTGGATCTAGCTGTTTGTTTTGGGCTGTGGTGAAGGTGCTGGCCATATTGTAGGTGCTGGTCCTGGGCTCAGATGTTCCTAATCTATCCTTTTTCATTTGAAAATCACAAATAAAAATTTTCAACTCAATAAAATATATGGGCCCTAAGCTTGAGGAAATGTCTTTGATGTACAACTACCATCTTTGCAATAAGAAATAATGAGTAACAGAAGCAAAGTGTTTATATAGTTTCCATGAGATACCGACTGGTAATCCAGACTGCAAAAAATAATCAGTCCTGTTGTAGTGAGTCTAGACATGGTTCCAGTCTTATAGGTTTGTCACTATGGCTTATCGTAATTGGCTATGATGTAACAGTTGGGGTCACTGGCTTGTCCTCCAACTTCAGTGTTCATTCGTGGAGAACAGGCTGATTGCAGATGGATGCAAACCGGAATGTACCACTGCTTGTCGAGCAGGTTAAACTGACTCTTTATATTCCTGCCCAAATATGATTCACTATTTACCACTTAGTGTTGGTTAGATTGGTTTATGATTGGCTCTAGTGAAACACCCCCATAAATTAGAGCTAAGTTTCATTTCTACTTGCAATTGTTGTTTTAAAAGCTGACACTCAAGATATTCCTATGAAAACTTAGGTTTCATTTTAATGTAAAGTTTGAATAAAGGCACCTTTAATGGGTAAATCTGAGAAGTAATCAAATTTTACCAAATATTTTTTGTAAAACGATATACAACTAGTACTGCTGGAGTAGAACAGGGAATATCTGGTATATGCCCTACTATAATTTTATTGTTTGTAATATCAGTAATCTGAAAGGGAATTAATATAAACATTTTGAAAAATCCGATCTTGAGAGTTCAAAGTGGTTTTCCTTTGATGTAAAAAAGCATAGTTACTCTATCTAGTTGATGTCAGATAGTGGAAGAACCATTTTAAAAAATCAGATAAGGTGTCCATTGTTTTGAAATGAACAAGGGGAAAAGGAAAATGTTTGAGATTAACTTTTCAGGTTCTCCATTTTTACCCAATGAAAGTAAAGTATGAAATATTTCATCAAAATTACAGGTTCATATTGATAAAAAATCAGCCATTACCAGTTGCCTGGACTGGAACCCAAGACCAAAGGTAGTTGGAAAAAGTGAAAGATGGATTTGGGATAGTTTATTATACATGTTAGTATTATATTTATGTACAAGAGTTCAGAGCGTTTAAAATTTGAAAAAGTTTGGAATTTTAAAAGCACCTTACCTCAATAGAGGTTAAGACCCAAATAAGGGTTAAAATAAATGAAACACATACAAAAATATCACAGCAAATACAGTCGTAGTTAGTGTGTTAGTACCTTAATGTAGAGTTTGTCAGAGTCAGCCTGCTCCAAAGGTCAAAGTTCGATAGGGGGATGCTAGGGTCAGCCTGGTCCTGCCTCTGTTCTGGTTTATTGGTCAAATTCGATGGGGGGGTCCAGGGTCCGCCTGGTCCTGCCTGTGTCCTAATTTCCGACATTAGCCTAGGACTAGCAGCTAATGAAGTGTCTAAATCGATAGGGGGTGCCCAGGTCAGCTGGGTCCTGCCTGTAATTTCCAACCCCAACTACTCAAGGCCTACATCAGTCCGTAGAGACCTCCCTCTGATTGGGTCAATCTCAGAGGGATCCAGGGCAAGATGACGAAAGTGAAACCCAAACTTCTCAAGACCTACATCAATCCTAGGAGACCTCTCCCTGACCGGGTCAAGTTCAGGGGGGTCAAGGTCAAGATGCGAAAGTGAAATGTAACTCCTTAGTCTAGCCCTAGCTTATAATCTAAGGCATGTGCTTCTAAAACTAGCACTAGTAAACTTGTATTAGTGGTGGGAGGTGGGTGAAAATTCTGATTTTAACTGTTTGCAGTATGGCTGCCAAATTCAAAGTGACCACCAGAGTTTAGAATAAGTTATGTGTGATGTAACCTTAATGCTGATTGGTTAAAAGCTAGAGGGACAAGAAAGAATGACTGAATCTATTAAGTTAAGGTAGAAGACAACTGCCTTAACAGGTCCTTAACAGGGCCGTGTTGCACACAGTTGCCTGGACTGGAACCCAAGACCAAAGGTAGTTGGAAAAAGTGAAAGATGGATTTGGGATAGTTTATTACACATGCTAGTATTATATTTATGTACAAGAGTTCAGAGCATTTAAAATTTGAAAAAGTTTGGAATTTTAAAAGCACCAAACCCATCAAAAGCTGGAAGAGACCAAAGCTTGAAAGGTTGAAGGGATGATGGAAGGGGCCACAGATGCATTCTGGAGATATGTCCATACCGCTGAACTGCGCCAAAGGCCATGTGCCTGAATATTCTGAAGTGAAATGTTGTTGTCAAAGGCCAGGGTTGCCCCTGACCTTCTAAAAGTGTGAAAACTGTGACCTTTAAGAGGTATATTCCTATGCCCCAGGACTTTTTTCAGTGCATCCCGAATGTGAGTGTCAATGACTTGAGAGAAAGGGGGGAAGTTATTTGCAAATAAAGGAGCATGTTGTGGTAATGGTCTGGATTGGAGTAATTTCCTGAGGGCTCTAACTGGGCATAAGAAGGGATTTTGGATTGAGGGGAGTTGGATAACGTGGTGGGAATTATGATCCTGAAGGGTTTTAGTCCATTTTATGATTAAATGGGCACCTGGATCAGCAAATATGAGATCCTGCCTAAGGAAATGCCTAGCAGGGGTAAAAAGGCTAGCACTATGAGGGGCAATGTTGGACATACGTAGGAATCCATAAAAAAAGGTGAGAAATATGGCTCTAAAGAGTATGGGATCATTGAGAATGTCACATGACATGGAAATTTGGTAAATGGTGGATAGATCAAATATGCCTCTGGGGGTAGGCCTAAAAGTAGAGTTGATAGAAATGGACCTGATGTAATTAGTGATGGCATAGTGGTCAGTATCACTTTGAGGTATGTTATATTGGTGGGCCATTCCTGATTACTCTAGGAGAAATGTGATTTTGGAACAAATATTCCAAGAATGTGAGGATATTGTGGAGATTCACACACACTGGAAGTTCCATGAACATGACAAAGGACATGAAAGTCTTAAAGTGTCTCTGGTGAGCTGACGTAGTGGAAGGACGATATGCATGTTGAACCTTCTGCCAAGCACTATCCAGTAAGAAGCTCGACTGTGTGGAAGCACCTGAAATTATATGGATAGGTCCAGTTTCAGATCTTCAATATGTACCTTTTCCCAAATAAAATTATTCTGCAAATTTTGTAATAAGTTAAGGTTAGTAGACTTATGAGAATACAGTCTAGAGAGGCAATCAGCTATGATATTGTATGTGCCCTGAATATGTTCAACTATGAGCTCAATGTCAAAAGTTGCTGTGAGAATATATTCCTTATACAGGCAGCCAAATATGGATCCTTAGTCTTGCCGGACTCTGCCACTTGGACCACAGCTTTGTTGTCACAAAAAATTCGAACTGTGGAATGTCTCCAAAAATTTTTCCATATCCTAAGAGCAACTAGTATATTGAGCATTTCTAAATGCACAATCTTAAGATCAAATTGAGTCATTTGTATAATAGGGGAGGCATAGACCCTGTTAGTCCAAACGCCTCCTAAGCCAGTGAGAGATGCATCCACATGCAGGGTGTGATCTTCAGGTATGATATCCTTGCGAATGCAAGTAACTTCATTGAAACGTGGCAAAAACTGTAAGAACCAGTTAAGGTTATGAAAAAATTCCTGGCCAAGGTGAATCCTCTTGTTGTGAGGATTGGTCCTAAGGAGATTCAACATCCTTTTGATGAAGATCCTCGCAGGCTTAACACATTTATGCACATAAATGAGTTTGCCTAACAAGGACTGGAGGCCTTTCCTTGTAGTATGTTTCTTAGTGGCGAATTTTTGACATTCAGATAAGATATCATGCAACTTGGCTTCATCAATACTTAAGGTATTTTCGTCTAAATTCACCAAGATTCCCAGACAATTTACAGCCCTACATGGTGAACAGACCTTCTTATGGTTAATAGGGAGACCTAAATCTTGTAGCAATTAGTAAAGTTCATCAAAAGCCTCCCTGGCAGTATCAGGTGAACTGATTATGATGTAATCATCTATGTAGGCCAAAACCTTATGTTGACGCTTGGACATGACGTATGTGATGGCGTCGGAGACCATCTGAAACGCCGACATGCCATGTACCCATCCAAAAGCGATCCCTTTATCCAGGAAATACTTGTTATCCCATTTAATCCCAAATTTAAGGGCATCAGAAGGGTCCACCCTCAAATTTCTGAAAGCCTGGGCTACATCTATTTTTGCTATAAGAGCTTCCTCGCCTATCTCCTCAATTGCAGAAACTATGTTATCAATAGTTGGCAGTTTAAGGGCAAACTTGCTACCATCAAAGAAATCTCTGTCTACATGATCGTTAACTGACTTACCCTGTGGGTAAGATAGGCTAAGAATGATGCGCCTATCAGATCCATCTTTGGGTGTCGACAATAAGGGAGAGCAATGAAAATGATCAGTAGGGGGGTGGTCCAGAGGGCCCAAAATAGCCCCCCAGTCCCTCTCTTTGTTAAGATATTGTAGGACTTGGTCAGGGTACTGTAAAGCCGAGTAATGATTTACAACTTGTGTATTAGATAGTTCCTCAGGGTCTTTAAGTGACAAGGGGAAACCAAACTTGAGGTACTGGAATAGTCTTTTATCAGGATAATCCCTGAGGCAATCCTCCCAAGCTTCCAAGTTCAAGCACGATTTCACAGATATTCTTGCTGCCATATAGTTAGGTTTACCCGTTGCCCTAATGGTTTCGGCAATATGAAGGTATTGATCAATGTTATCACTGTCAGTGACCTGCCCGTCAGGACCAATAAATTCAAAGTTGTCAGTTTGCAAAGTGAGATGACCAAGTTGTTTTTCTGGGGAGTATACATCACCTCCTGTCACACCATGCTCGGTGTAATAGTCAAGCACTTCCCCCATACTGGGGGACAATGGTTCAGATTTACTGCTGTTAGTTTTTGTTAGTGTAGGGTTAGTTACAGTACTGATACATCGACTGTTATCCATATGTACATTATCCTCCATACCCCTAGAGCTTAAGTTATCATGTGGTATCTCTTGTTTCTCAATAATAGCATCAATGATACATTGCATGTACCTTTCATATGACATATGAAAGTATTTCTGTACTACAAAGTATTTCTGTACTACTTCTGTACTTTCTGATAATTTTCAAACGCCACTTGTGGATCAACTACTGATTGTAAACAAGTACCAGTATCATATGTACTTTCATTCCCTCTACTGTGTTTTATAACGCACCACTCTGAATACACTATTGTCAACATACCATCGGGAATATTGGCACATCTAAATATAGTTGCTTTGTTACCACAATCAAGTGTAAAGTAATAAAATTTAGCATTATTGACATGGTCAATTAGGCCGTCAATGTATACAATGTAACTAACTATGCCAGTTTCTTGCTGGACATATTGCCAATTTGTGAAATGAACCATGAAGTGACTACCTGATTCATACTTTATGTTACATTGCGTGTCAATGTTACCACTTTCACACTGAACCCCATGGTTCCCCGGTTCCACATGCTCGAATACACAGTCGTTATACCACATATGAGTGCTATCACTAGCGTTTGTCTGTACATAATATAACCCATCACCATTAAAATTAGCTTTGAGGTCCAATGTCGAAAACTCAACTTCATCCTGAAAAGAATAATTTCGATCAACATTTAAACTGGTCCTCTGGTCTAAACTTGACCTACCAGTTGATCTGGTATGCTCTGAAAATAAGTTAAACATATTATTACATGGTATGTCGTTAAGTTTGTCCATGATCAACTCACTTTCCTGACAACATGTACTACCTATACATTGATTTATACATTCAATGACTTTATCATTACACCCATCCCTGCTTTCATCAACAGTTCTAAATACATTCAGATCATTTATTGTGTCCATTTTGTTATCATTGTTCATTGCCCCCCACCCCTTACGGATGTTGTTGTGTCCCTGGCTGTATCCCTAAGTCCAAGTGGCTGTCCCCGTCCCTAATGACTCCCTACGTTCGGTTTATTGAAGTTCCTGGCTTTAAATGAACATTTAGTTTCTGGATGTGCAGATTGGCGTCCCTGTTTACTACAATATGCACATGTGTGTGAGTAATTACCATGACTACCCTCGTGGGAGCAGGTGCCCTCATTATAGTATTTACATTGTCTTTTCCCCTGTGGTACCGTCGTGATGTTTGTCATGGCAATCTGGGATGCACTCAACCTGTTGAGTGACCATTGTGTGGTGTTTGCCCAGCTCAGAGTGCCCTCTTCTACCTCATGCATGGATGCTGCCCATGCCCCCCGGACTGCAGGCCATGGTAGAGATGCAGCATCGTGAGTGGCCATGATCATTTGTAGTATTGCTTGTTTGACAAGGACGGGATCTTGCATACTGTAAATGTTTGTCAGCTGACCCGACACCCATTGGGAAAGAGTGAGATCATCGTACGTTGGTCTCTTTTTCCCGTTAATACCATGACAACCCTCATTCGGCCAACGCAAATGGGGAGGAACTGTAACTATGTCTACTGTGTTGTAACGACCAGACTTTTTGGCTGCAGCGATCTTACCTTGTGCAGCTTCTTGTCTACTCTGTTGTTCGTACGATGCCAGCACACTGGTCACTCTGTCTGCCACTGTGGGTATATGCCGTAACACATCCACACTGGGTAGTATTGCGTCCTGTCTGCTTGCGTCCGCCTGCGACGGTAGTTGGTTGGCACTGGTCTGGTCGACTGTGAGGGGCTGACCAGTCGTAGTGTGGTATGTGAGGGGGTCTACACCATGATTGACTGTATGATGCTTCTGATACAAATCACTACCCAACCCCGGGTCCTGGAACCTCACTGACTGCGCGTGGAGTGTTGGGAGGTTATTATGAGTCAGATGATTATTGAATGCTTGAGGTTCCATATTGTGCGACCGAGGAATAACTGGTGTGGAATTCAGTGAATTCCTTTGTTCCATCTTGTCCATACGGGCCGTTAACACTTTGTTGGATTCGTCTAGTTTCAGTAATAAGGCCATGATTTGGTCATTTGATGAGTTTGTTGAGGAGGCCGGCTGGTTTAAGGTAGCAGTACTTACTGGTGGGTCCTGTAAATAGGATCCACTGTTATCAGAAGTCGACTCCTTTCTCACTTTCTTTGTTGATATTCTGGCCCTAGCTGAGGCCGTCACCCTCTTCCTAGTGTTTGTAATTGGTGTCTTCTTGTTGTTCCCTGGCATGTTTCTTCACTAATAAACACACAATCTTATTAAAACTAATGTAAAATTATGATAAAATAAACTTTCTTCCGTTCAAAATTCTGATTTTAACTGTTTGCAGTATGGCTGCCAAATTCAAAGTGACCACCAGAGTTTAGAATAAGTTATGTGTGATGTAACCTTAATGCTGATTGGTTAAAAGCTAGAGGGACAAGAAAGAATGACTGAATCTATTAAGTTAAGGTAGAAGACAACTGCCTTAACAGGTCCTTAACAGGGCCGTGTTGCACAAAAGCAATAATACTATTCACATTACTGACAAGTAACAACATGATGTACACAGAATAATATGAGCAATCCGAGAACGTCTCACTTCAACCTAGGCCTATTATCTTCATCTAGGCCTAACATCTCTTTCTTGCGGGTCCAATGATTAAAAATCATTTAAAAAATTCCTGGATCCAGGTGGATTACCACCAAAATGTAAACTTTCTTGTGCTATGGTCAACATTTCATTATTAATTTATTTTCAAACACATAGCATATGTGAGCCACTAATTACATAGAAGCCTTCATACTTGAGGTAACAATGAAATCAAACCTGGTTCAGCATCATGTTCAATCCTGCTGCTGTGTTGGTGTTTCCTCCTGGATACTCAACATCACCCAAAGCTTGAGTCAGTGATGTCAGGTCTGAGTATCTGAAAGATACCGATAGAAGTCACAAGGAAACTTAGTTATCATTCTATGTTCGATAGTGTGAGTATCAGTATTGGGTATCAATTGAGAAGAAGGTGGCCAGTGAACTTCTTGGCCTCACTGTTTTTTTTCTGAAAATCAAACCAGTATACTTATAACTGATATGGATCAAAATACTCACCCAATGTACAATGAATCATAATTAAGAACAGAAAATACCTACCATAGATATTATTATTTTGAAGTCAACCACCCCATTTTCATGGTCAGAGTTTTGGTACTTCACAAAGTTTCCTGGCTTTCAGCCAACAAAATTTAAAAGCTGGCCATTATTATTTTCATCAATGGTGTCCATTTGGGTAGGTGAGCAGTTGGGCAGGCTGGGCTCTAGCGGGTGGGCAGTGGAAAAGCCACAAAGTAAAGAAGAGGTTCAACAAATTCATACTTAATGGGGAGACTGATTGGAGGTGTATGTGCTCAATGTCATGGTGTGACCCAGGTTTGGTATTTGACCTTATCATCTTTAAAAGTTTGTCTGGGTTTTATCTCAGAAACTATAAAATGCAAAACGGGTGCAGGTTATTGGTTTGGGTGCAGGTGTACTAGGTCTTCGTGTGAGTTTTACTTGACTTTTTTATTTAAAATTAATATATTTATTGACGATTGCCCACAGCTTTACAGCCAGGAGGAGCTTTCGTCCAATTTTATAAAGACTTATGTTTATGCCATACAAACATGTGCATAAAACACAAACACTCAAATCATTTACTTTGACCCTTTTGTAATTTACATCAATACAAGGTGATATGAATAATTAAGTGGTGTAACCATGAAATGGTATGTGGAAAGGTATATAACATGTGTAGTGTATGACTAAAAGAGACCTTAAGATTGCCTTGTTAAGACGAAAATCTTTTTTGTCTGAGATATATAAGTATGAACATTTTCAAATAAAAAAAAAAAACAAAAAAAATATCCTTCTCAAGAGTTCCTGTTCCGTGTAAAAATAAATTCACCATATATTTGATTTTTGACCTTTCAATTGTGTCACCAACCTTTAAAATGTCTTGGCAATATCTCAGAAACTGTAATATGTAGGAAGTTGATACTAGGCAGGATAAATTATTGGGGCTGTAAATGTGCAACGTCATCGTGCTACCTTTGATATTTTTGCAATAGTAACCTTACTCTTTAATCTTGTCTGGGTTATATCTTGGAAACCATAAGGTGCAGTGAGTTGGCAGTGATATTAATTGGGGAATGTAGAAACTCTAACATGTAAAAAGTTCATTCTTATTTGGGATATTCATTGGGGTGTGGTTGTGTAGGTAACGCAGATTAAATCTAAAACTCACCTACCTAAATTTGGACTGATTCTTTTCAGATGAATATGTAGTCTCATTTTTCTAATGAAGTCAGAAACGTTGAAAACAGTAGAGAAAAAGTACGCCAAAAGAAGTGTGTTACTTGTCAAGGTTCCATTTGAGCGTGGCATCATTTGCAAATGTAATAACGGCCACTCGTGTTGCCTGAGGTCCAATAGTCAGGTGACTCACCACACCCTGCACGAAAGTCAAAACACGCTGCCAGTTCTGACAGCCATTAGGCTGGAAATACAAAACAAACAAAAAACTTCAGAGTTCAGCTTATTAAGGCTTAATAAAATTTATGAATCTGAGAAAAAAAATTAACATTATTTTTGTTGCTGTTACATTTGTCTCGAAAGATGTGTTTTGGCATCAATATTTATTGTCTCTCCGTCTGCTTAAATTTTGATGATATTTTCAAGAAGTTTTGTCAGTGCATCAAGGAACAGGTGATTTTATTTACTGATGATCCTGATCACCTTCTGAATCTGGGAATGTTTTGAAGGATCTTATGTTGTTATTATTATAAGTGGTAGTAGTAGTAGTAACAGTAACAGTAGTAGTATATTATTATTATTATTATTAAAAATTTGTAGTGTATGTCTTGAATTCAAAATTTGCAGTGTATTATTATTATTATTATGTATTTATACTCAGCGCAATATCTCCATATACTACAGGACTCAAAGCGCTATTTAACCAATCCGACTGTACAGGTACAGTCCCAACTCACAAGTAACTGACATTCCCCTAACTGAAGATAGAGGCACAAGGATAACCATTTATCAACGTCCCTGAGGTTCTTTAACCTGCCACTGGGGATAGGACCCAATGACAGAGGACCGCCATTTTAAGTGGTCATCCGAGCCACTATGTATCTGCCTGTACCTGGGATTGAACCCACGTCCTCTGAGTTCCTAGACAAGTGTGTTACCCGCTAGGCCACAGTGGCAGATATGTCTTGAATTGAGATTAAAGTATCACAATTAAACTTCAAAATTTCTTTTTCACAAAGGGTGATATATAAATATCGTTTCATGTAACAAAAAATATCTATTTAATACGAAACTTACAAGTGATTTGCTAATCTGTAATGAATGACCGTCATAACTTTTTTTTACAAATTCAACGGCATGACTGATATAAAAACTTTATAAATATATGCTTAAGTATAACTGGAAATCATATCAGTTAAAAAGAGAAAAGAAAGATAGCATTTTTTGTCATTTTTATTTGTTTTACTCCTGGCCAAAAAAAAATAAAAATATCCATCAACTGAGTAATTTGCTTGTTTCATGTATGGCTGTTGATATCAATGTCAAGACCACAGATTGGCATTTGCACTTTACAGAAATATAAAACACAAACAGCTATTGTCACTCACAGATGTAATATTGACCAGTATATCCTCAGTTGAGTTAATATCGCAAATACTTGTAGACCCATCCACTACAAATACGATGTCAGCTTTTATTGCCTTTGTACACACTGAAATGTTAACAGACATGTATGGCTAATGAAAACCGAATGGCAATAAGTGTGTAGAATGTTAGGGGCATTTCAGTAAAAAAGGTTTCAGGGGGTTCGACCCCCCCCCTTCAAAAATAATGTAAAGGGCTTCAACCCAAAGTACAAAACTATTTCTTGAGAGTGGTGTTAAATTTACAGGAAATGCATTATATTTTTACCAAAAATTAATTTTTTTCCCAGGGAGCATGCTCCCCGACCCCCCTAGTTATGGTATGTCTGATGTGAACCCCCACCTTACTCTTATGTGAACCCCCACCTTACTTAAAGGGTGGATCCGCCCCTGATGGAAATACACAGGTCAAACTAAAATGCTAACCTGTCTGTTTTTTACACCTTTTGTTGAAGTTATCGGTTGACTAATCATTTAGTGCTTTTTTTTTAAATTTTTTAATTTCATTTTTCATTTCAATTTAGAATGTGTTTAAATTATTATTACAATATACGATAAAACGTAAAATGAAATATTGCCAAAAAAATCAAACAACATTAGGTTTTACTGTTTATTGGAAAGGAAAAGCTTACTTCCGGGTGATAATAAGAGATATACTGCACTTAAACTGATGCACATTTTATTTAACTAAACTTTAATTCAATTATTATGTGATAACATCATACGGAATAACCATACATCCACTTATAACCCACTTGTTTAACTTAGCAAAAACACTTGTGTAGGTTATGTCCCTTTTGACTTCAAAAAAATTTATACACGCCCTCCATGCCATATTTATAATGGGTCTCCTTTAATAAACAGATATATTTCAAGTTCCTGGGGCCAGATGCACAAAATATCCCAAGTTTTGCAAAGAGCTGAGATAAAAAAATATTAACATCCAAGAAACAACTATTCCAATATTAATGTTCACAAATCTATTTTTCCATCAATGATTTTGATTGGTTTACATTAAGCTTTAATTGCTGCTGTACTAATTTATGGTGCTCAATCAATAACCAGAGATTAAATGCTATAAATTTATTATTAGATTAAATAACTTTAAAATGTTGTATGATATCATCAACTTACCAGTTTGACCTGCAACTGACCTCAAGGCCACACAGATGAACAGTGTCAGGAATGAAAGCCACTGCTTCAACATTTTGGTGTTCTGAAAATTTAAACCTTATTTGTAAATGTAACAAACTTAAAACATGTGCACAACAAGCAATAAATATTTTCTACTAAAAAGCTTAGTATTTGGTTACTACTTACCGATGGTTTCCAGTGCTGAATTTAACCCAATAGGTTAGATCCATCTCTGAAATTGGGGCCATAATTTGGGAAAAAGATATTTATGTAATACGTATTCTCGTGCGTAGTCTTGGAAACTGTTGGATTCTAAGGTTCACCATCCAAATCGTAATGCACAAATCAGAAAGTTTGTAAAACATAGTCTGGTTATCACTTGGGGGGACCCAAAATTAGATGTAGACTCCAAACGACTGAACATTATACATGTCACGATTACAAAATATTGCCAAAAATGGCTGGAAAAGCTCTGAAGTAAAGATCCAGATTCTGATCAATTTTGAGCCACTGGTGGTACACACCTTGTTTGGCAAAATGATCCCACCAATTGATGTACAAGTATGCACATGGAGAAACAAACAGACAAACAAACAGACAAAAGAACACACATGATTACAAATCCCCCCTCCCCCTTTCGGGGTGAGGCTAGCTTTTGTTTGGTGTGAACAGACGACTTGGTACGTTTTACTGATCTTTCACTGACCCCGTTTGTGATCAAAGTTTTGGTTTTAGGCCGCACACAACAGCCAGGGTGATACCAAGACAAGCGCTCAGCGCTCACCGTGTGAGAGCCAAATCCATACAGAGATGACAGTCTGATTAGATGCCAAACCTGCTACTGTTTGGGGATCAAAACGGCAGTGAACATATTTATCAATATTTGACTGTCTTCGGTAAAACTCGTGCACTTTCGGATTCCAAATAAGGAAGTTTTAATAATACAACAGTAATAAATTAAATACTTTTGGTACTTTCCATGTGCAAGTTGTGCCAAGTTGGGGCTCTGATTTCTTGCAGAAATTTTTATATCATGGCCCCATTTAAAAGGCTTCAGAAATGTTTGTTGTTTTGATTTTTTGTTGGTAAATTACACATATAGCTTACATATATACTTTGCATATGTAATTTACATGTTTATTTATTTTTTGTTTTACGTCGCGTTCAACAGCCAGGGTCATATTGCGACGGGTAGTTTACGGGTGGAGGAAACCAGTGCACACCGCACTGTAAACCACCGGGCATCGGCAAGTAACTACCAACTTTCCAACATGAAGCGCCCGGCCTGAGATTCGAACCGGCGGCCACAGAGGTTGGAGGCGAGAACTCTAACCACTACACCACCAAGCCCCCTATGTAATTTACATGATTTGATTTTTGTTGGGTAAATAACAGTTTGGACTTGTGTCAATGCATATACTAATCAATAGAAATCCACGATATTAAACAAGTAATAACCACAAATAAGGATTTTGTGTCCAAAGGTGTACCAAGTTGTGACTGGAAGCAGTAACCCACTTGCCCACCGAGGAGCTCTGATTCCATTCGTGAATATGAGGCTCCTGATCATTAATTTGTTGACCCTGAGGTTGCATTCTATTCTACTCTGGATTTCCACAGCACTTAATCTCTGCTTTCTGGCAGATTCTAGAATGCCATAACCATGTGCTTTATTCCAATTCATTAGTCCAACGGTCGTTTCCACAGGCACAGCCCCCACCCCAAGACATTGAAACAACTGGGTTGAGGGTTCTTGTTATTTAATACATAACAATGTAATGTTATTAATGTAAATCTAGAAAATATTTACAGATCATATTAAAATATATATTCCAATTCAACTTTTATAGCACTTAATCTCTGCCAAAGTGACAGACTCTAAGGCGCAACATCATAAGCATAGTTACGAAAATCATTGTCCTTATCCATAGCAATGGTCGACATCACGGAGAACGCCATATGAGGTGGAAAATACTAAGGAGGATAAGCTTGGCAGAATAGGTATGCCTAAAGTTTTTTTCTGAAGGAAGCAATAGAAGTGGCAGATCGTACATCATCAGGGAGTTCATTCCATATTTTGGGAGCATCGTATGCAAAACTTAGACCAAACTGCTTTGTGGATTTGTAAATCGATGGTTGGTATTGAGGAACATTTAGAATTATACCATCAGAATAACTCAACCGAGTATTATAGGCACATTGTCTAACTTTGAGAAATGGGCTGAAATATTTTGGACAGTTAGTATGTAGGTATTTATATACCAACAAGGCAGTCTTGAAGATGCAACGGTGCCTTATGTGTAGCCAATGAAGGGCTTTTCTTAGTGGAGTGGTGTGACATGTGGTTCTACAAACAATTCGGGCCAGTCTGTTTTGAATGCATTGCAGCTTGCATAGGTTAGCAACAGATAGACACCTAAACAAGGAGTTGCAGTTGTCAAGCCTACTCCCCACAAGTGTGTTTGCAGCTGTAAGAGCAGCATCACGAGTCAAGTACTGTCGAATTTGTTTAAAATCCCTCATCTGGATGAAACAAAGTTTACATACATCTTTAACATGTTTGGTGAAGGAAAAGTCTGAATCAAACCAGACACCCAAATTCTTAACGGCATCTGAAGGTATCAGTGATTCACCCAATATATTTACTGGAAAGAATGAGTTTAACTTTTCTTGTTGAGACTTGCCGCCAAATATAATAAAGTCGGTCTTACCAGCCTTCAGCTTTAGTCTATTTGAACACAACCACAGTTTGACATCTTCGAGGCACTTTCCTAGCCGATCAAAGGCAATTTTCACATTTTTGTGCTTCAGGTGAATAAACAGCTGTGTGTCATCCGCATAAAAGTGAAATTTGACATCTTGATGTTTAGAGATTACTTTGCTCAAAGGTGTGGTATACAACGAAAAAAGAATAGGACCAAGAACTGAACCTTGTGGTACACCAAACTTAAGCTTTCTAGCCTCAGAGAGAACAGAACCAATCTTGATGCATTGGGTACGATCAGAAAGATATGATTTGAACCAGTCAAGACATCTACCTCCGACACTGAACCATTTTCTTAAGCAATCAAGGAGTTTGTCATGATCAATGGTGTCAAACGCTGCAGATTGGTCAAGCAGCACCACAGCTGTGGCCTCACCTCTGGCTAGAGATAGGTGAATCTGATGTTTTATAGACAAAAGAGCTGTTTCCAATGGAGTAAACAGGGAGGTATTCTCTCACCTATTTTGTTTATTGTTTATATGGACATTCTAATGTTAAAACTGAA
This sequence comes from Sabellastarte sp. h YS-2021, assembly GCA_964017235.1. Lineage (NCBI taxonomy): Eukaryota > Metazoa > Annelida > Polychaeta > Sabellida > Sabellidae > Sabellastarte > Sabellastarte sp. h YS-2021. The sequence goes on from OZ024938.1 coordinate 66,512,466, forward strand.
ACAGTCAAAATTGGGTTGCCATATGGGTAACCGTTTCTGTGGTGCACTTGCTTATACTGATGATGTGTCACTATTATGTCCATCTATGTCTAGTTTGAGAATGATGCTTAGTATCATTGATGAGTTTGGTAAAGAATATGATGTAAGCTTTAACTCTGAAAAATATCAGCTAATAATCTATAGTGATAGTTCAGTTGAAGGAATTCATCACAATGGAGTGTTTGTCAAATCTCAGCGTTCTGCTAATCATCTAGATACATAATTGGCCCCAGAGTTAGTGACAAGTCAATCACTTATGTCTCTGATAAGTTTAGTATTGCATGCAATACTCTTCTAAATACTTTTAGTCACCTGTCATATGATGTAAAGTATAAATTGTTTAAATCATACTGCATGCCTTTGTATGGTTGCATCCATTGGGATCTTTCAAGTATACATGTACAAACATTTTACAAGCAGTGGCGTAAAGGTATAAGGAGAGTTTTTGGTGTGTCTCCAAGAACTCACTGCTATCTGCTTCCATTGTTATGTTCAGATATACCTATTGAAACTCAGTTGTGTAAAAGAATTTTAAACTTTTATTGTAAAATACATGAAAGTTCTAATACACTGGTACAACTATGTGGCAGACAGTTATTGCATAACAGTGATAGTAATGCTAGTAGGTCACTGGCACATATTGCTGAAAAAGTTGGTAAAAATAAGGAGTATGTAATGAGTCGTGCTGATGAAGTTAGATCACTGTTGAATGTAAGTAAAGAATACTCAGAAGAAACTCAAAGATTGGTACATTTCATTTTAGATTTGATAGGTATACGAGAATCAGGGTCATCTGATATGGCAGAAGAAGACATCACTGATATTTTAGATTATCTTTGTACAAAATAGCTTTTCAGTCAATTTTTGCTAATTTCTTGTGTATGTTTAATTAATTGTGTTTTGTTTGTACAGGGTTTACACCTTATGTGCATATTTTTCATTTATTGTTTACTGTTTTTTCCCTTGTATGTACTTTATGTACGTCAATGAATAAATAATAATTGGCAAGTGAATTACACCTGGCAATTTGTTTGCGCAGCCTTGCACGGTTAAGAGGAGATGCGTTCAAACTGTCATCGAATGGATTTGGGATTTTTGTAGGTATCTGATAGCCACTTTGCTGGCTCCTTGGCAAGACAGCGAGTAACCTCTGGAGCATGTTTGTCCAAAAGTTGGAGAGATCATTAGTGTATTGATCATACAGTTTTTCACAGTGTCACCCAGACAAGCAACAAAGGAGCAATTGCTCAAGTCATTGCATAGAGTTTCCATGTTTATTTTATGATATCTCCTGTAAGTCACTCTGTTTTGGAGTTTCAACTTGGCATTTGATCATTGCATGGTCGGACATGTAGTCACTAACAACCGCATTTGAAACCTGAGAACTATCAGAAGTAAGAATGAGATCTAGGGTATGGCCATGAAGATGGGTAGCAGAGTGAACATGTTGAGTAATATTGCAGGAGTCAAGTGTATTAAGGAAATTAACACTATCCCTTGATGTTGTGTCAATATGAATATTAAAGTTGCCACAAATGATGAAGGAGGTATTCGTAGATGAGAGGAACTCAACCAGTGTGTAAAACTCATCATAAAAAGGATTTGAACATGAACCTGGAGGATGATAACCACAAGCAACCAGTGTAGAATGAGCATTCAATCCAATACTGACTACCAGACATTCAAAGTAGGTGAAAGTGGGATGATCCACAATTCTATGAGACAGGCTGCTATTTATGAGAAAGCCAACTCCGCCACCCGAGCCATGTGTACAAGGTCTTTGACACAATTTATAAGATGGTGGTGTGATGGATTGAAGCAGACAATCGGTGTCAGTTGGGCAAATATGAGTTTCAACCAGTGATAATATGTCCAGTGAGTGATTGAACACAACGTCAGAAATCATTGGAGCCTTGTTTCTTACAGACCAACAGTTAGCTACCCCCATCACAATAGGTCCAGGATTTTGGGATATATCCCCACATAAAAGCAAGAGAACACAGAGGGATCGTGATTTACTGATGAGGGAAAGCATCTTGCATTCATAACAAAACTAGCCAGTCTGAAGGATCGAGGTAGTACGGAGCCCACAAAACAACCCTTGAGCTGTACTTTATGGTTGGACGTACTGATGAGGAACAGACTGATGAATACCAGACAGCGTACAAGGTACATTTTTCCATACTCCAGAGCCTTAACACACAAAAGGACTGTGGGGAGTCTAAAATAAAAATGATCTTATAGCTAGTGTCCACTAAGCTTTACAGTCGGTTCAGTCAACTTACACTCAAGTCAAATCTTCGTCCTGTGGGCATCTCAAAGGCACCCTAACTACCCCACTGGAGCCACTATAAAGAAAATAAAAAATAAAACCCTTAGAGGGGCCTAAAAACATAGGAAAGCCTTATTGGTACCTAAATAGATGGAAATTCTGGAGTATGGTGTTGTGCAAGTAATTTGTTGTGAAAGAAAAGTAGAAACACAATGTGACAGAACTTGGTTGCTGAACAATAATTCCCGGTAGTGGGAGATAATACCCGCAAATATCAATACATGCAAATATTATTGTAAATCAACATAGTTAAAATACCAGCAACAACCCTATGAAATAATATCAGTATAAAGACAGATAACCATCAATAATATATGAAATATATGTGTACAGTGACAATCAGAAACCAAAATAAAATAGAACTTAAAATTTTCAGCGTCTCCGTGATGGGTCCGTACGACACTTCAGCATGATAAATACAAATTTAGAGGCTTTGTACATAGATTACATACATGCTGATACAAGTTTTACAGATGTAAAATAGATTACAGTAAAGTTACAGAACCTGGAGGTCGACTAGGCCTCCACAGAAAGGGTTTGACCTTGAAAGGTTACAAGGTTGACCTCAGAGATCAAGGATAATGATCCAAAGGTCTCATAATAAGAGGTAATGATTATAATGGGGTCAAATAAAGGTCAGTAAAGGTAGTAAAAGTAGTAATATGCAAGCCCTCAACCCCAACAGTAGTGAGTAGCAGCATTTACTGGACCAAGTGGCATGGCGCTTAATTGGTTGTATGGGCACATGGGCATTTAAGTAAATGTTACCCCAGATCTATAAAAATAATGGTATGTGAAGAAATGGGGATTCAAACCCAAGGTCATATCAATGGATTTAAGCGCTTTCCTCACCCTGGTATCAGTAAGAGGCTGCCAACCACTAGGCATCCTCACTTGAAAGACAAAATTTGTGTCATTCATGGGATATAGTGTGGTTAAAAATTTTAGGGCTCCATATGGACATATGGCCCGATTGATAACTTTTGGCATTGAAATTACTTGCACTACATCTCTGGTTTGCATTGTTTTGGACCATTTGATTAATAATCTTAACAACTTTCTTAGTGGAGAAAAGGTCATGACCAGTAAGATGCCTGATAGGTTCAAAGGTCGAGATGCAATGTGGAGCCAAATTTGAAAGCCGAAAAAGGCAGAAAAACAGCGAAAAAGATAGCCCTGAAAACCTGAGGAAGGCTAAGGTCATCACAAGCTTTTTAAATCATCTCCAACATACTGATAAAACTATGTTGCATAACTGGTGGGACTGTTTTATTGTTGTTATGTTTTGGTGAAAAGGTCATACTGATTTAAGAAATAATTTTAAAGCTTAGCATTATGCTAAGTGCAAACAGTTGTTTGCTTTATAGTGTTCAAAAGTAAGAGACACTTGAGGTAAATTTGAGGTAATAATAGCTCTAATATTATACTACAGTTCCTTTAAAAGGATTTACATTAATGTTTAAGGAAACTATATTAATCCACCTTATATTGTAAAAGAACTTATAAATAAAGATGTTGTTACTTGTAGCTGTATTATGACATGTGGTATACTATATTGAACACCATGGGGAAGTACAGGGTGGTTTGCAGGGATTAGGTCATTTTCTAAGTAAAAGTATGCACACTGAGTGACAGTAAAATCTATTTTAAGGAATTGTTATACACAGATTACACTGACCTCCCATCCTCTATGTTGTTCCAATACAATCTCCTTACTTATAAAGCAATACATTTCAGCCAACATCCATATCTTTCCTCTCTAATTAGGCGGAGTGATCTCACACGGGGCAATCGCCTATCAATTTCCTCATCTAAACCAAATAAATGCTCAGGGCTGCGCAGCTTCATAGTAGGGGATCCCACAGAGTGGAACAAGCTTCCTCAAGCCATTAGAGCAAAGGAAAGTATTTCTGGTTTGAGAAAACAATTGAAAACAAATTTTTCACATTAGCTTATCCTCCAACATAGCCTATCTCCCCTGTTGGACGCTAATATGGTAACGGACCTTGTTTTGGAACTGGACTACCCCTTTTTGCACATGAGTGCCTTAGAGGATGTTTACATCAATTCATCCTTTTATAAGTTTTTCTTACTTACTTACTTAGTTCCAGTCTTAAGCATACTTGTGCGGAAATGTTATGGTTTTAAATTACATAAGTTTTGGTTTTGTGTCCAAGCTCATAGTTTAACAGCCCTGCAGTTTTCGTTTATAAATAAGCCAATAGCCCTCTCTCTCTCTCATACAAGATTTTCAGGCCTCACAGTGTTAATGGGATAATGGGAGCCCAGAATGTGGAGAATCTGCAAGCACTAGGCTGTAAGCCCAGTACTTGTAGAACAAGTCCTAGTGGTTAGCGTTATGTAGGCAACTATCACTTAAAAGAGTATAAAAGGACATGGAGCTAGAGAAATGGCGAGACAGAGCAGAGAGATTGCAGAGAGAGTGATTAGAGCTTTATTTTTTGAGGGAACTAGCCATGTACATAAAATAGTGTATTACTGAATAAACACTGTAAAGCTTTTGTAAATAGAATTGGTATTGCTACTTACTGTATTCAGCAATTGTGCCTGAAATTAAATTGGTGTCTCAAAATGACCACCTAAAATTTCATTGATAGATTTCAAGGAGGCAGCATTTATCTTTTGATAAGTGTTACACCTTTTATCACACTGATACTTTTGCAAAGTGCACGAAAGTGGTGGAAAGATTTTTGTTTTGTTTTTTTAGCATTTTGGGGCGGAATTTACAATACTTTATTGCAAAATAAATCACCACAACAAAAAGAAGTACCACTGGGGAGGAATGCCAGGGCAAAGCTCACAGTGACTCCAGTGTCCCAGAAACACAGCGGGCTATGGGGGCTCCTATTTAGTGGACAGCAAGATATGTAGATTTCTTACAGAGTTATGGACCTATTGACCATCTGGGACGAAATATCATTGGAAAATGGGCTGAGAAAGGAAGCTTGTAAAAAATGGTTTCAGTTGCAGTAAATAATTTACAGCAATCTAACTCACATTAAGTCAGGCCGGAAAACACCCTGCCTGACAACACAGGTGGTCAGTTGAAGATCAGAGAAAATTTTGATTCTTCGGGATCCACTTTGTGAGACATCTGGCAGGCAAAAATGTGTCCAAATCACCCCTCAAAGGCAACAGTATCCAAGTAACCCATTGCTGGCCCAACATATTCGTTTCAGCTAACGGTAACAGAGACACTCCCAGAGGATGCAAACCCAGTACCCATTACTTGTGACAGTGTCTCCAGTAAATCAGCGTAAGATTTTCAAGCCTCTTCCTTCATCCACTTCAATGCGCCATCCAAGCATCAGTGAGGGAGATTATAACATAGAGGTTAAAATGAGGTTCAACATGTCGAAAAATAAAAGATCACTTAGCAGTGATGATTTTTCAGAAAAGTAGAAAAGACCCAAGGTGTGAATGCTGTTAGTGGCTCTGCTAAGAGGTAAATTAACTGTCCAATACCTCTTTGGCCAACTTTCAGCTGGAAATCTTTAGTCTTTTGTGGGAGAAAGGAGCGATTGCAATAGATACAGGAGCAGATACTTCCTTGGGCCATCGAAACAACATTTGGACCAACTTCCAGTTCCTCTCAGCTGGTCATGCCACATGACCCACATGATCAGCCACTACAGAGGCAGTCCATATAGCAAAACCTGCTTGAACACCCTAAGGTGACAAAAACTTCGCCAGCCATTGTAGCAATAGTGAATTCTTATTCCAGTGGCACAGTCTGCTAAAGAACAAATTACAGTCCAACAGATGCAGCCATCACAGCCATCTGTGTGTAATATCACTAGTAGCCATAGCAACCAGCATATTCTATAGCCTCATACTTACAGTACCAGTCGACCCAACCTCAGAAGCCTCAGTGGACAGCTTGTTCTCCTTCATGTGAGGGGGGCTCGGTGGTGTAGGGGTTAGAGTTCTTGCCTCCAACATCTGAGGCCGCCGGTTCGAATCTCGGGCCAGGCACTTCATGTTGGAAAGTTGGTAGTTACTTGCCGATGCCCGGTGGTTTACAGTGCAGTATGCACTGGTTTCTTCCACCTGTAAACTACCCATCGCAATATAACCCTGGCTGTTGAACGCAACGTAAAACAACAAATAAATCTAAATCCTCCTTCATGTGAACACTGCTAAACACGTGGGTCAATGGCCTCTTCCTCAACACACCCCAAACCCTTGTGCCAGAGACTACCAAACCAGAGATTCAATCACCACAGATGACCCCAGTGGATGAGACTCATAAGCAAATCAGTCCCTGTCAATTTTGGCCCAAAAGATAAAATATCTTAATCAATTTAGACCCATAAGAAAAGAACCTTAGTCAATTTAGCCCCTAAGAAAATTAGGGTACTTTCAAATAGATTGTGTTAAACATAGGACAAAATATTAATACTATGTCTTAGTTAACAAAAGCCATGTGTTTAAACTAACCACTTAATCTAAATTAAATCAATTACACTTTTAATGCATGTAACTCTGCCACAAACAAATGGTTAAAGGACAAATTTTAGAAGGTATCGATTACAGAAACCAAAAATGTTCGATACATGTTAACTTGCTTTTTTGAAAATGCCACTAAAACTCTAAAAAGTAGTTATCAACCTTGACATAATGTGTTGATCTAATTGAATCTTAAATAATGTCAACATAAACAAGTGTCTAAAGGACTTAGAAAGGATTTGGTTAAAAATACAAACATATTTGATGTGTGTTAATCACACTCTGCAAAATCTTACACCTGAAGTGGTCATGTGATATCTTGTCCCACAAATTGGAAAGTTTAATCTCGAATATTTAAAGGGTTAGAGAATATTAGTTGGGCATTGTGCACGTGATCAATATTTTTTGCTATATTCAGTGACAAAATGTCCTGAAATTTAAATTAAACTTAATTAAATTAAGCAATTATATACACTTGAAATACAAGATGTATAACATTTATTATTCAAATATCAAAGATAAAGCTTAATGTTCCATTCTACCACAAGTATTCATTATAAAATTAATTACTGGAAACTGGACAGACATGACATATATTGCCAGGCTAAACTCAGTGTATTCATGACAACAGGTCTTTTCTTAATGAGGCATAATGCATCTTTAACATATGAAATGTAATTTTAAAAAGTATCCCCTCCCTAATAAATGCAATAAATGCTCATTGAAATAGAAGAAGTAATAAGTAAAGGTAGTACTAATGTTTTAACAGTGTCACTGAGTATCTCCTTTACAGGTAACATACAAAATAATTGGTTTTCTGTGCATGGCGTAGCCTCATGTTACAAGTGAATTGGAATTATATACTACAAAACGCGATTTATATGTATTCTTATATAATACAATATGGACTCAGTGAAAAACCTTGTGACAGCTTGCAATAGAACCACCCCCCCCTCCACCACCACCAATTTGATTATACACATTACCCGGGTCTGCATTACAGAAATTAAACAATTTAAATTACATCTGAGAGAGTTTTTCCTTTGTTAAAAGTGTCCATTATCTTTCACTATTGGTCACTTTGTGATTCTGACCATAAATAGAATTCCTTTTAGCAAATTTGCAAAGAAACCCTTTTACATTTATTTTAACTAAAATGATCATAAACACCGAAAAATACAGACCAGGAATATAGAAATGAAAATTAATTATGTTAAACAACATCTTAAAAATTATAAATTAAGGAAAATGTGTGATTTAAATAGGTTAATAGCCTCGTACATTTACGGGACCTCGTAAACAGTCCATTATTTTCCAATATTGGACACTTACTTGGCCATTAACCTGTACATAATAGTCTCAAAATGTGGTGGACAGACATATGAGTAAAATTGCATTATGTGCCTCCCTGACAGTAAAACCATTCCAGCCTCCAATGAGGTGTTTTAATTATAAGTGGGGTATAACCTGTAAGAATCAGTGTTCTTGCCACAGATTCTACAGGGAACTTATACATTTTGTGCATGTATATGAGTTAGATCAGTGAGAGCCTGCTAAAATGAATGATAACTTATAGGTTTTCAGTCATTAATTTTATTTGTGTCTTCTTCAGTCCTTATATGGTATGCACTTTTCATGTTAACATTCTACTGGATCCAGTTATGGTGAACCATCCTCGTCTGCCTCAGTGATGCCCCAGCGCTGTCCTCAAAAGACTCAGAATAATTATTGATTCATTTTTCACTGATCATCAGGGGCCATGGTGGCAGAGTGGTAACACAACCGCCTCCCACCTCTGAGGCCAGGGCATGGCCTGGTGCGGGAAAGCTGGTAGTTGCTTGCAGTTTACAGTACAGAACCCTAACAAAATGTATGTACTGGTGTCCTCTGCCCTTCCAACTACCCATCGTGATATGACCTGTACAGTGTTGAAAGCGACGTAAAACCCCAAATAAATAAAATGAATAAAAAAATTCACTGATCATCATTGGTCATCGATTGCCTTGTTACAGCTTCATCAGTGGCTTAACACAACTATGGTAGATGTTTTTGTTAACAACAAATATGAATCTTCCAGTTTCCATGCTGCAAAAGTCATGGAACCGTACAATATTGGGCTAAAATTGTAGCAAAATATAGCAGAATCAGAGACAACTGTGGAAAGCGATTGCAAATCTCAGTGTCAAATCCTGTGACCCCACCTTATTTGTACAAAAAGACTGGCGACTGATAAACACTTGATAATCACATAAAGTTTACATGAATTGCATGTGAAATTGTAGCAAAGTCCTTAAAATTGCTACTTTGATATCAAATCACAAGCTGTCATTTTGGTGTGGATCACAAATCCACTTTCCTAGTATGATCCTATGGGGCCTCGGTAGTGTAACGGTTAAAGTTCTCGCCTCCAACCCCTGAGGCCGCTGGTTCGAATCTTGGGCCGGGCACTTCATGTTGGAAACTTGGTAGTTACTTGCTGATGCCCGGTGGTTTACACTGCAGTATGCACTGGTTTCCTCCACCTGTAAACTACCCGTCATAATGTGATCCTGGCTGTTGAACATGAGGTAAAACAACAAACAAATCTAAATCCTAGTATGATCCTGGCTGTGTAATGGGACATAAAATACTAGTTCGATTTTTTCTGATAAAACATTAGAGCTAGAAAAAAATTAATGAATTACTTGAATTTCAAAGCTTAATCAGAATCAGTGACAATCTCCCATGGGCACAAATTTAATGAAAAGGCACTGGCACAAAGATAGCACAGTTCGCAATAATTTGTTGACATTAAATAACAGCAAAAGATTTGGGATTGTAACACGCAAAGGAAATATTCATTTAAATATACAGTTTATGACTTCTAAGAACTATTATACTTAAAAGCAATTGATGCTAATGTGCATATGAAGTGTACAAATATTGAATTTGTATCACTAAATTATGGCTTGGGGCAGTACCATAGCTTACATAGAATTTCTTGTTTAATTCATTTTATGACAAATTGAGACATATGTCAAATTACCAGGCCATACATTAGTCTTTTTAAATAAAAGTATGACAATAATAATACTACATGTCGTTAGTCAGCTAAAACAGAATTTGCATAACATAAATGAAAACTTAACCAATTTCTATCAGCTAAATGAAAGTTGTATGCCAATAGATATTCCTGGCAATACTTAAATCTCAAATTTAACATAAATAATCATAAATAATTACCATTTAAATAATTTACTTATACATTGTGTTTGTAATTAATAATCTTATTTTATTTAGTAAAAGACTCAGACACGTATAAACATGATGTAAGTGGAAAATTGTATGGTGTAAAGCATCATTTCTTCTTCGCCAGAATTTCTACACAACAGGTAATTTGCAATATTTAAATTCTCTCCAATGTATGTTACTTAAAAGAACATTCTCCTTATGAAAAGTTTCAAATCTCAGGCTGGGTGCTTCATGTTGGAAAGTTGGTAGTTGCTTGCCAATGCCCGGTGGTTTACAGCGCAGTATGCACTGGTTTCCTCCACCTGTAAACTACCCATCACAATATGACCCTGGCTGTTGAACACGACGTAAAACAACAAATAAATTTAAGTCTTTTTGTCTTAGGTATTATATGAGGGCTGAATGATTTTTTTCTAAAATACTAAAAGTAACAAAAAAGGAATAAGTAAAATCATAAGTATAAGTAAAAGGAATAAGAAAAATACACACTACCAATTAAGTGAAAAATCCCTTTGACTTTCAGCCAATTAAAATATCTGCCTTTGTATCCAATTTCAGCACTATAAAGACACTCACACAGTCTATGTGGTTTATCTCCCTCTGGCTGATCAGCCCACTAGTATTCCTCAATAAAATAACAATGGCTCCTGTACTGCTGTTCTAAATGTATATGTTTATGTGTCCAGACTCTTGTTATGCTTATGTTATCCAGTATTCACATTTGTACTACAGTAAAAGCCAGAGGTGTACTGATACTGGTTATGTTTTCATAAAATTATTTCATTCAGTATATGTTCAAGGACATGTGCATGTTTAAACAGTAATAAATTAAGATTTTGTGTGCAAAACAACTGAAATCAGTAAATCAGTTTATCTTATGTTGGATGAGATGTGTGTTAAATTAAATGTGTTACACCAACAGTAATGAACAGTTCTTTCTGATTTTCATTGATTTTCATCATATAATGTGAATAAAAAATATGGATTAAAAACACAATCCAATCAAATCAAGGTCACACCTTGACGTTACACAACTACTTCCCCCAACCAATGTCCCTATCAAGTATCAACTTCCTACACCTATATAGCCCAGACAAGATTTTATAGGTCAAGGTCACTACACCAAGGTCAAAGGTCAAATCAAGGTCAGACCATGACGTTGCACACGTACACCCCCTAACCAATGTCCCTACCAAGTATCAACTTCCTACGCCTTACGGTTTCCGAGATACAGCCCGAACAAGATTTTATAGGTCAAGGTCACTACAGCAAAGGTCAAAGTTCAAATCAAGGTCAGACCATGACGTTGCACACTTACACCCCCTAACCAATGTCCCTACCAAGTATCAACTTCCTACACCTTACGGTTTCCGAGATACAGCCCGTACAAGATTTTATAGGTCAAGGTCACTACAGCAAAGGTCAAAGTTCAAATCAAGGTCAGACCATGACGTTGCACACTTACACCCCCTAACCAATGTCCCTACCAAGTATCAACTTCCTACACCTTACGGTTTCCGAGATACAGCCCGGACAAGATTTTATAGGTCAAGGTCACTACAGCAAAGGTCAAAGTTCAAATCAAGGTCAGACCATGACGTTGCACACTTACACCCCCTAACCAATGTCCCTACCAAGTATCAACTTCCTACACCTTACGGTTTCCGAGATATAGCCCGGACAAGATTTTCAAACTCAAGGTCACTAAGGCAAGGTCAAAGGTCAAATCAAGGTAAGACCATGACGTTGCACACCTACACATCCTGACCAATGTCCCTACCAAGTATGAACTTCCTACACCTTATGGTTTCTGAGATACAGCCCGGACAAACCTTTTCCTGCCGCCCACCCACTCGCCCGCCCGCCCATCCGGACACCATGTGAAACACCAAATTAATTAGTACCACTTCTTTCATTGGAATAAACAAGATGAAAGATCTATTACAAGATGATTAATTATATTTATTTTTTTTATTTTTATTTTTTTTTTTGACTTGTACAATTCAACATTCTACAAACAAGAAGTGCAAGGGTACAATACTTAGTTTCAATCGAAGTTAAGCAGGGACTTTTGGACAATATTTTAACAACTGCTTAATATATTATTAACCTTCACTATTCTGATATTATGTTGATAACAATTTAGCAAATTAAAAAAAAAACACGAAAACACAATAATTTTAACATTTTTGCTTCTGACAAACTAATTCTGATTCTAATTACATCTGACATACTAATTCTAAGTATCAATAAATCTAAGACCATAAAGAGGCCAAATATTAACACAAAATCATAAACCCATCAATATACCTTTTTATTATTGTTATATTATAAGAATTTTCCTAAAACCACTACTTTTTTACATATATGTATCAGATAGAATAATAATTATCTACATATCAGCAAATATGTTTTTCGAGGTGTGCCAAATCTTTCTGTGGAGAAATTGATTTTAGCTAATTGACTCTGCTCTACAAACTTACATTTAATTTCTTTTTGCAGGTCAAAAATATTTAATTGTATTTTCTTCTTTGAGCAACTGAAAATATAGTTACAAAATGAAAAATTGATGGGCCAAAAGTTGTTATTTGATTCAGTGTAACCCAATATCATTACAGTTTTTTAAAAATCAATGTGAATATTAAGAATTTTAGAAATCCACTCTTCTAAGTTATGTCATAGTTGCTGAATATGAGGACATTTACAAAATATATGTGGTATACTCTCCCATTCTGTTTTACAAAAATAACATTCGTCACAATCAGATAATTTAATTTTGGACAGATACTCTCTTGTTCCCAAAATACTAAATAATTATTCTGTACTGAAACCAACTATATTTGTTTTCCTGGATAGATTTAAAACATGCAGTAAATACCTTTCTCCAATCCTCATCTGGATTCCTGATGAGATTTTGCCATTTTACTACACAGTTAGGTGTACATTATTCTTTATTTTTTTTTTGATCTTTTTAAAATATTCAGATGCAGAAGTAAACTAGGTTGGGGAAATAAAAATGAGTCATTTTTCTTGTATTTTGAAAAAAATATTATCCAGTAGTTTAATTCTGTGGTATTCCAAACAATTAATATTCAGATTATACTTTGAGCCCAGCATTTCTGAAGTGATTAGTGCTCCAATGACATCAAAAATGTCTCCAACTTGCCTAATTCCTTGGCTTGACCATTTATCAAAATATAATGGGTTATCTGAAAATTGGTAATTGTACCAGAGGCATGACGAGTTATTTTCTATGTTTGATTTGGGTTTTTGCATTCTATATAGTTGTTTCCAAGAATTAAATACCTCTAACCAGAATTCGTTAGTAATCTGTCTTCTTTTGAAATACCATTCACCGCATTCACCACTCAGTTTTGTAAAATTCCCCCATTGAAAATTTCACTCCACTGTGAGTTATTATTCATATTATTGATTAACCTTCTAATCCAACTATTGTTTAACCCTTTTACAAAGTTGTAAATATTGATCATCTTTAAACCACCATGCATGTAATTGGCAACTTTTCTTTTAATTTTGTCCGGCTTGTTGTCCCACAAAAGTCGTAAACAATTTCATTGATTTGAGCCAAATACAGTTTTTAATTGGTATACATGTGAACAAATACATAATTTTTCTGACAAAATGGTCGACTTTATCAATGATATTTTCCCAATGGGTGTCAGGTTTTAATACTGTCATTGCTTAAGACATGATTTTATCTCTGTTATAGCTCTTGAATAATTTATTTCAGGAATGAGATTTAGATTTGTTGAGAAGTAGATTCCTAAAAGAGTGAATTCTGAAGTATCCCAATGTGCAATGGACAGCTTAATTTTGGAATTTCTTTTTTTGCCTATCTAAACAATTTTTTTTCTCCTTGTTAATCTTTAAACCTGAAAAGATACCAAATATTTCTAATGTATTTAAGGCTGACTGTAAGGAGCATTCACTCCCATCTAAAAATAAGGTGGTGTCATCTGCAAACTGTGTTAGTTTGACTTTTTTTCCTTTAATTGTTATTCCTGCTATTTCTGGATTAATTTTTACCAGCAAAGCAAGAATTTCTGCAACAATTAAGAACAAATATGGAGAAACAGGATCCCCTTGTTGGCATCCTCTTCCAATCGGAATACACTCTGATAGGTATCCACATTGGAGGATATATGCTTTAACATCTGTGTTGAAAAGTTATATCGAATAAAATTACTGCTGTGTCCAAAAAAACTGAAATGTTTTATAGATAAATTTCCATGAGATCGAATCAAAAGCTTTTTCAAAATCAAGAAGCATAAGGAGGCCAGTAAGATTGTTTGACTCTGTAATACGCATTAGATCATATATAAATCACTAATCTTTCTTCCCCTAAGAAAACCAGTTTATGGTTTTGAAATGATTATTGGGAGGGTTTTTTTCAACCTTTGAGCAATAACCCCTGATGCCAATTTATAGATTATGTTTAATAAGGTAATAGGCCTCCAATTTTTTATTAAGCTTCTGTCTTTTTTATCTTTTGGTATACATATTGTTACACCCTGGCACAATGAGGTTGACAATTGAACTTTGGTGAAACAAGAATTTAATGCTGTACAAATAAAGGTTTTTAACTGTCTCCAAAAAACCTTCAAAAATTCTGCCTTAATTCCATCTATACCTGGTGATTTGTTGTTCCTCATGGATTTTAAAGCTTTACCCAACTCATCTACATCTATGGTATTCTCTAAAGATGAATCAGGGACTTTGTTTATTTTAATGTTATAAAAAAGCTTTTGTAAATTAACTTCATCAGGCACATTGTCTATATTCTGAAATAAAGATGCATAGTAACTTTTTATGGTTCTTAGTATTTCTTTTTGCTCTGTTACAAATTGACCCTTCTTATCATGTTTTTTGCTGTTTTTTCAACAAAATTCTTGTTTTCTAAATGACAAATATACCTGGTTGGTTTTTCACCTTTTTAAACATTGTAATGTGCTTCTAACTTGTCCTTTTATTTTGTTTTCACAGATTACAATAATTCTGCCTTTTTATGCAGTAGCAACTGCAAATTAGCAGTCAATAAATTATTATCAGATTCAAATGTTTCCATATCTTTTAATAATTGTTTTTCATTTTTATCAGATTCCTTTTTTCAAATGTGAAGCAAATTTGATTGTTCCTCCCGTATTCTGAGCAGTAATACTTCTAAAAGCATTTCATCATCTAAGATAAGGGATATATTATCTGGGATTTTTTGACATGTTGCATGGAATAAACAGGAACTGCATATTTCAAAAGTTCCTCTTGAATTATATCATTTACTAGATTAAAGTAATCCCGATTTTGTAACAAGCTATTATTGAACTTCCAGGTACCTTTCCCTTGGTTGAAATTGCTCAAAATGATGTCTATGGTTATAATTGAATGGTCTGATCAATATCCAGGTTTAATGTCACATGCTTTGATTAGATTGGCCATTGTATCAGTAACCAAGAAAAAGGCTAATCTTGCTTGCTGTAATGGGTTCGTTTTTCTCCACGTATATCTTTGACGGGTGGGGTATAATTGTCTATAAATGTCAGCTAAACTTAAAACATTTATCATGTTTAATACAGTGGATCTTGTCTTTGGATTGTTCACATGTTTCTAGTTATTGCTATCAATAACTCGGTCTGGGATAAAATTATAGTCGCCACAAATTATATTGCAATTCAATTCATTTTTTGCACAACATTTTAAATTTCAGTGAAAAATTCTGGGCTATCGTTATTGGGTGCACATATGGTTACTAAGTTTAATGTCATAACATTAGCTTTTAGTATAAAACAAATATAGTTACCATAAACATCGAAATTTGACGCTAACACCTCACATTTAAATTTATCTTCAATCAGAATACAAAACCGCGCACATTTGACCTTTTTCCATGTATATAACACGTATCCCCAAATTGCTTTTCTACTAGAAATATCTGCTTTGGTTCAGTGCGTGTCTTGGAGACAAATTATATTTGCATTTGTTTTTTTAACATGATGTAAAACGTCAACTCGTTTTTGTTGGTTTTGTAAACATTGACAGTTTGCAGATAACACCTTAATACTATAAACTAAAACCAAGAGATAGGCAAACCCTCCTTCCAAGCAGCCCCAAGTAACAAAGACTGAAATAAAGTGATGTAATGAGTATTTTACATCTGATGGACAAAAGGAAAAGAATTGTGTGATTTAATTTCATTCTGAATTATTTTCTTACATTTTACATTGAATACTCCATTTTTAAATAAAAGCATCAACTCATTTTGAATGCTGTACGGCAGCATTCTAGAGTCATTCTAGATGTTATTGTAAAACGGAAGCTTAATAATTGATAGTAACTTCCTACCCAGAGACCCAATCTCTAATTAACACCAACTTAATACCCACAGATACATAGATATACTTAAAGTATTGTGTTGTTAAAAGGAAAACAGTAATTGTAAATTTGCATTAATGAAAATGTAGACTAGTGTCTTACTTCTCCATAAAAGATTAACAATAATTATCACAATCCAGAGATCAATTGCCTTTATGTCAGAAATGAAAGACATAGAACCAATTACAAGATTTTCTCTAGTTCAATGAAAGGTCCATATTAAGAAAATCAATATTAAGAAAATTAAGGATATTAATTTTTTATAGTTTCTACCCAAAAAATATGTACTTTGACAGTGGTAGGAATTTTCAGACACATAAATGTAACAATACTTTTACTTTCATGGAAATGTTATAGAAAGGTAAGTATAATAAGTCATAGAAAGGCAAGTCTAATCCATTCATAGAAATAGTAGGTCCAATATTTTCATGGAAAAGGTAAGTTTAAAAGTAAAGTATAATACCTTCATGTGAAGGGTAAGTACAATGGTAAGTACAATAATCTTAGGGAAAAGGTAAGCTTAATATCTTCATTGAAAAGTAAAGTATAATCCATTTATGAAAAAGGTAAATCTAATATTCTCATGGAAAGGTTAAATTTAATGTCATCATTAAAAAAATAAAGTCCAATGCATTCATGGAAAGGGTGAATCTAATACATTAATTGCCACTTGCTTGATGATCTGAAATCTTTGCTTGAGTAAGTTTATACTGCCATATTTTGGGGTCACCACAAATATTGCATTGGATATATTCTTTTGTTTCAACAGCTCACACAGGATACTGCTGGCACCCCAATCCCCATTGGTGCAGTGACCAGTGACTGACTGCCCATTCTCTCCACAGTAGTTGTACGCATATATGATATGGTCACTTTCTGATGTTAAGTCATTTTGTAGTAAAGCACGCAGAGACTGCACTACCTCCCCTTCTGAGTTTATCAGATAATAGTGGCCCTGAAAGATGCTGCCCTTGGTGGTGGTAGTCATAGAGTGTTGCATATTAGGATAACTAATTGACTGACCTGCTAATGTTGCATAGTCTATTGTTTTTTTTTCAAAGTTTTCAGTAGTTACCTTTGAATTGACAATAAGTTTATCTCACACTAACCTTATACTGAGATTGGACTTTTCTTGCTTGGCTCTTTCTCTCATTTCAGTCATCAATGATATTTGGGCAGAACGGTTTTCTCTTGCAGACGCTGGAATTTGCTCACTTACTCCAAATGGTGTTGTTTTAAAGGTTTTCACATATGATAGAACTAAATCTCTGCCTTGTTGGGTTAGGAATTTCACAATAACAGGACGAGGTTTGCCATATAATTTTCCTTTCTGCCCAATATATCAACCCAGATTTCTCCACCAGGATTCTTCTTGGAAAACAATAAATCCTCAGGTATTCCCATAGTTCCTCTAATGAATCTACTCATGACTTCATAAATGTCCTCATCAGGCTCATCTGGAGTGTTATAGAAAATAAGGTTGTTTTTCATGCTGTGGATTTGAACGTCCTCAAGTTTTTGTTCTAAAGACTTCACAACGTAGAAATTGACCCTCTGATTCCTGCACCTTTAGATGTAAAGCTTTGTTTTCAGCCTGAAAGTAGTAATACCTAAATCAGTCTTGACAGCCTGTGCTTTCAAGAATGCAAGAATCTCATCCACTGTACTCTCAAGGGTGGGGTTACTTGATGTTGATTTTGGCACTGAAATCATCCTCTCTTCCTGCACATATTCTATATTTGTTGCATTATCATCTGGTATATCAGACCACTCAGCATTTAACTCAAGGTTTTGATCAGTATTTATCTTTATCACCTTCTTTGGAGCTACAGCTGGACTGATTGTACTTGCTGATGAAACACCACTTAAATTAATTTTCTTTGTATTAATGTCTATTTCTTTATTAATTTGTTCTCAAGGATACACAATGTACATTGTATGTTTATTTTATAACATGCACTTTTATTTAAAAATATTAAATATCACTCCTCAGTATTTGTTTAATTTTCGTTTGGTATAAACTTTCAATAATGTTCTGATTTAATTTATTCCCTTAATATCCATTCAATGGTGAAACACACCACAATTATATTGTGACAGTCCACACATAAAGATTCTATTTACCTTTCTTGTGGATTCTTGTAAAAACTGTTTTTCTATAAAAGGCTTGTGGAAATTATATAGATGTCTCTTAAATAGCAAACCTTTGTAGCTTCAACAAATACCAGAATTCACAATAGAAAGCAATATTATGTTGTGACCAGTCCAGACATTAGCCTCCTAATTACTTGTGTTTACACCCATGTCATTTAGTGTAATTAAGCACTAAGTGTTCTTTATAATAGTGAATATGCCCTTTATACTTCCAATTTTTCCTTTAATTTGTAGATTTATGATTTCATTTTCAGCATAAATGATACACCATAATTGTCTCTAGAAATTCTCCTTCATGCCTGTATTAAAATTATTGAATTCAGTGCTGAATTTAACACAAAAATCACATTTTTATCTCTTTGTCATAAAAGTGCTGCACCTCCCCCTATTCCCTCATAAGTGTAAAACAAGAAAGATCTATTACAAGATGATCAATTATATTTATTGAAAAAAAAACTTTGGGCACTGATTTTACATTGGTTGAATGGTAATGAAATCAAAGATTTATTCCTGTATTGAAGTAATATATTTCATTGTTTATTTCTGAAAATATAAAAATATAACTGCTCGGAACGCATTGTGTTTTGCTATTAAACACAAGTTTAATTCTATTTTTTAATTCAGATATTAACATGTACATAAGTATTATAATTTATTTAAACACAAGTGTGCATGAAGGTCTCAGTGAAGTATGTGGGAATCTTTCTACATTTTAATCTGCAAGGTGTATTGGCTGAACTTCAGAATCTTCAGATGCTTCAAAACTATAAATATATTCATACTTATTGAATTATGAATATTAAATTTTATCTTTTTGAATCAAAGGTGGTTTGGCAATGTTGACAAAATAAAAAAACTTTTATAGAGGTCAACAAAGTTGCAAGACTTTATATGTTACATATCCCATATATTTGACCAATTGACTTAATGAGCGTATCGACTTAACAATCATTTGCTATAATTAGTAGGTTTACATGTGACTTGCTACCACAGAAACTCGCTACTGTCACTTCACTCACATAACTTGCTACAAAATGTGCTGACTTTAAATGTCAACAGTTTTTAAACATTTGCCAAATATTCTAAAACTTAGTTAAGACACACAATGTATAACATATCATTGGAAAGGCATTTCAATAACACTTCTGCTCATTTTATTTTATTAAAATCTGTTTGGAAATAATGTAGGAAAAAATACTCAAAGTAAACTTTGTATAGTTACTGAGACATACCAAGACTCGCTCAAAGTTTTGCCTTTCTTATTCCACCAAATCTAATATACATGGGACCATAATGAATCCATCTGGAGGTGGGCTGTGGTGAAACACAAAGACTTTTCTCAGCAGGGGAGTTTTCACTGTAATGTATTTTACCACATTTAAATTAATGCAGACATCCAAGAGGATTCCCCTACACATTAGCATACTTGTGTTTGCATCTGAGATGACCTGGCTGGAAATATTTGTTAATGAAGTAAGTCAATGCGTAAGTGAATAATTGACTCCTAGCCTTATAATCTCTCTTTATGATTGATTATTTCGAACCTCTAAGGTTAAGAGATTCTTATCAGACGCAATAAATTTGTGTGCCAATTTTCCACAGTAAGGTGAAAAAACGGCTCCGCCAGGCTCCCCCGGATAAGAGGAGCCTCTCCTGTGCTCCTGCAGAGTCAAGGAGTATTTAGGGAATTTTTGAGATTTTTTCTGCTTATGAATTCCCTCCAATTGCTGAAGGTAGGAAATAGCTCTTAGGTGATTTTAATGCATATAGGAGCATATAATTCTCTTTAGACAGGATTATCCTTATCAGGAGCACCCCTGGATAAAGAAGAAGTCCAAATAAGTTACAAGCAAGAAGAGTGGTAAATCAAGTGGGTAGTAATGTGATAAAATTATGTGGTTAAATACTAGTCTAACCTCATAAATATTTCAAGATGTTAAATAAAATATATAAAAATCAATAAAGATGTTTTATTTGTTGGACAATGGCTTTGTTCAAAGTGTATTGATTGAGGGCATTATAAAGCTATCAATCGATAAGTATGAATTCAAAAGTCCAGTTTATGGGTCAAATTGTTTGAATAAAGTGTGGTAACTGGATTATGAAAGAGATATGATTATTTTATTCATCAATGACCCATCCTTGCATGTCCAATAGAGTGCAGAAACAGTCTATCCAAGTTAGCTGATCTGGTATAACAGATGAGCGAATTCCACATGTGTGTAGGAAAGGCCAACTGAGTATGTAGTATCTGCCACATAAAAATATGCACAACCCAGGACTATTGTGGAATCATATAGAGATTCCATCAAACATTATTATAATTTGAATATAATAAAATAACATATATGGTTATAACATAATGTTTAATAATGATAAACATGGTTTATAACTGAAGGTACCCAGTGGGCAAACTTACATCATGACATCAAAAAGACATTATTTTCAAGATATCAAAATGACATCACTTTTGGGAACTCTAAATGACATCGTATATTATATCAAAATTAAATTTTTATGACATCCAAACTGAAAGTAATTTATTTAAAGTTACAAATCTACCCAAAATTGTATATGTCTTTTTGAGAATAGTTTCCTTACAATACAAGAACTTCCCCAATGACATATACAGAAGAAATATATCACATTGAAGAAAACAGTATTACATTGTTAATCTTCTTAATTGATATATTTTGATATGTCTGACGAGGGATGGTTTTACTTTTATTATCCACCATTCTGTACGATTTATGGGTTCAATAATTTGAATATTTGAAGAGAAAATGTGAAAAAGGATGTCAGAAAGCATCATGGACACCAGTGAATATAACAACTGCAATCTTTAACCTGCAATATCTCAGTCATTTCTGCATGAATTTTTATGTAACAAACATGAGTAGAAGCACTGTAAGAGGGCCTTCTCATGATATATAATACATATTTGTAGGGAACACAGTTTCAAAGACATAGGTGAAAACCCGGAAGTGATTGAGGTGCCGTTGTATACGCATGAAATATATCCTGCTCCGTATAACCCTCTATACTGATCAAATACAATGTGCGTTGGATAATAAATTAAATTTTAAATAAATTAAAGTTTGTTCAAATAACTTTAAACTAAATTATTAAATAAGGAATTGTGTATAATAAAAGAATTGGCATCAGTTTCCCAGTGGTACCTACAGAGAGTGATAAACAGGAATGTGAATAAAAATTTATTGGTACTTTTAGTATATTTCATACAGAGCAATTACACAACAAAACATCAGTGCCACTACATCCTAAATTCACTTTATCATGTATGTAAAAAAAGTTAACAAACAATTACGGGTCGATCAACCTAATACTTGAATGAATGTAAACAAGAAAACAATCCAACTTGTCTATTATCGCCTGTAATTGCCACCAACAACTAGAAATTTTAATTACCTAGAGACTTGAGTAGATATCCGGTCTATTGTTTTTAAAAAGAGAAATCAATAAATAAAAGTGAATTTGTATTTTGTAATACTAATCTCATAGCTTCATTAAGTAAACAGTCTATGTTTTATCGTTTTAGGGTCCCTTAACTGGTAATTTTCTTCCCTAAGGCCATCTTCCTTTTGAATGTTTGCATATGACAAAGTTACATCAAGGGTTACCAGCAGACTGTCATATGGTAATGCTTGTATTAGTTACAGTTGTTTCAAAAAGTCAGTAGTGTCCTTGATCTAAGGGGGTGCTTCTGCCATATACTTTTTATATTTACTTATTCAAAAAGTGGGGTGGTTTGTAGTACTGCAAATTTGTCTGCCACTGATGTCCTTTTTGTAAATTTTTGGTAGTAGGTAAAAAAATCTGCTCTCAGTGAAATCTTGATTATGGAAGTGATCAAAATTCTTTTCAGAGATTAGTGATTAATCAATTGGGATTGACTGACAATTGGGGTCGATGTTACACATAAATACATAACTCAAACAGACTGTATATTAAATATGAGAAATAAGTGTTAATAATGACTTCAAAATCATGTGTCAAGAAATGTTAAAGTAAAAAAAACATCCATGAACTTCATGATGTAACAGTGACATTATTGAGCCAAAGAGAAAAAAATATAGGGGAAGTTTGAAGAAGTCAAAAAGAACTCACAAAAATTACCAACTTAGGGGTACATTAATCTATCCTCTGATGGCACAATGACATCAATATGATGTGGAGAGAAAAACATCAGATTTTGCGCAATTAAATGATGTCAAACTGACATCACATGTAATGACCAACAGGTCTGTTTCCATCAAATAATGTCTAAATATCATTATGCTATCAAAATGACATCAGGTCCCAGTTTAGACCAATCATTGATATCCAAATGACGTCTTGTGCCTGGTGGGTAAGGATTCATACACAGATATTCATTACAAATTTAGGTCGAAAATTTAACCACTTTTAGAGTTGGGAAAAAACAGCTTTTTGTCTGGTATCAAAATAACTCTTAGAAAATAAAAAAACCTGTTCGGTTTGATAGAAAATATCTTGCCAATTTTATAATTAACAAAAATCACAACATTTCTTACATGATATGTTAAAAAATCTGGATCTGCCCGAGATAGGTAAGCTAGAAATATTATATTTAAAAATGTTCCTGTTTAGTGTCCAACTATTATATTTGACACAACAACAGTTTCTTCAATAAAATCCAGGTGCTCTGTGTTTACACTGGAATAACAAAATAAGAGTTCATAGTCATAATTTACCCCAGTATTCTCCACTAGGGGGTGGGAGTGGGTCCTCTGGGGACCAGGCAGGAGAAGTTTCTGGTTCTATCCCTCTACTAAGTTCTAAAAACGCTTTTCTGTATTCAGATATGTAGTAGCACTGAATAGGAGAATGTCCTTTGAATACCACTGTTCTATTAACAGTAGGTGTCATCAGGGGAGCGCCTGGTGAATGTGCCACAGGGGAGTCACCTAGTGGGATCACACAGTAGTCCAACATCTTTAGGTTTGGAGAAGTAACTGTAGAAATCAGAGTAGGTTTCTCCTGTACAGCTTTCTCCCTGTGTAGAACTGGGGAAGTGCTGCAATGTAGATGTTTGACTGCAAGTTTCTGAGGGAGTTTTCTCCTTAATTCCAGTCTGACAACTAGCTGTCTTGCCCTTACAGATGTCAGTGGTGTAAACATACCCTTGGTCAGGTGGAGCACTGTTAGCGGATTCTACTACAGATGAAGTGATGAAACAATCCAGGTTGAAATCACTTGTTGGATCCCAATGGCTGGTTGTTGGAATACAGGCTTTTTGATTGGATGGCTTCATACTCTCTCCAAGGGTCAGGTGTGATGAACTCATATGTCTGGTGAGATATTCCTTCCTTTTGTATTCACTGTTGTAGATGTCACAAATAAATCTGACATTCAGATGAGCACTTTTTATGTGTCTCCTTAGATTCGCCCTCTTAATAAAGGAGCAGTGACAAATTGAACACAAAAACCACATTTCCTGAAGCAATAAAAATAACAGAACTGGACTGGTTACTGTTACAATAATTTCAAAAAATGCCTCACAATAAAGTAGGAGTGGTATCTAGGAGACCAAGGCTGGTCAGTTAGAAACAAGATGACATCATACTCAATGACCCTAAATTACGTCATAGAATTGATATTACATCATTATGATGTAATTTTCGTCTAATAGGGCCAGGTGTGGTCATGGGTCTCTTGTGTGAGTGGTCAAATATAGAAAGTTTCAAAATTGGGAGTATTTGTTGATAGAGATAGCCAGATTCCCCTGCAGTGTCCATTGTAAATTTTACTACAGGCACACTCAGGTGAGTTTGTGTACTCATTATTTCTTTTTCTCCTTGAGGTGTTCATGAATAGGGGAACTCTGAATTTATAGAGTGTAGATAAAATTGCCACTATAACTATCAAGAATTTAACTCTTTGCTTAGATGTCATTTCATTTTGATTTGGTGAATAGTAAAATTTAAGGCAGGTCTAAGTGGCTTTATGAGAAAAAACATTAAATGGTGACTTTAAACAAAGGGAATATCAGAAAATAGTTATTTCAGTTTTGTGACAAAGTGATGGCGTTTTTGCCCTTCTGCTCTAACTAGATCAGAAAAATAGGGTTCAAGCTCTTGAACTTTCTATGAAAAAATTTTTGGAATACAGTTCTGACTCATTCATATTAATTGTTTCCACTGGATAGCATCCACACTTCTTTGATGGTCATCCAGCCTTCAGTATTTTTCCTGCTATTGTAGATCTAGGTCCATAACTAAGTGAATAATAGTGCTAGTATCATTAAGTAAATTGCTTATGACCCCAAAATGACCTCCTTTATGGCATTTTACTAAATTAAGATGCTACTTTATTGTAGCTACAAGATGGTACCTGTTTTTTGAGGTCTAGATATTTTCTGTGTTAAAAAACATGAAATGAGAAAATGGCTTGTTTCTTTGTGACCGTTATAGTTACAATGTTTTGGTTATATGCTGTTCTGCTACTTTTTATCCAATAGCCCTTAAGGGTTGTTGGGTTAATTGTTTTACCCATGTGATCCGGATGGGTGGGCAGGTGTTTGGTCGGGCTGGCAGCAGGAAAAAGTTTGTCTGGGCTGTATCTCAAAAACTCTTAGATGTGGGTAGCTGAAACCTGTTAGGAACATTGGTTGGGGGGTGTAGGTTTGTAATGTCATGGTGTGACCTTGATTTCACCTTTGACCTTGCTGTAGTGACTTTAATTTTTAAAATCTTGTCCAGGCTACATCTCAGAAACCGCAAGGGGTAGCAAATTGTAACTTTTTGAGGGTCTAGAAATCAAGCCCTTTAATTTTAATGGTGACAGGTCTTGGGTTTAATCCCTTTAAAATTTTAGGGTTTAGAGTTTAGGGTTCAAATCCTTTGACCTGAACTTTTAAAAAAACATATTGGGATTTAAAAGGTTTGTTAAAATATTCTACCAAGTTTATGACTTACATTTGGCCAATTTCTAAATACAATATACACGGTTTCATATTACCTCATAATACATCCTAAATTTTAAAAGTAATAATAAAGGAGATATTTATAAGCCAAAAACATAAAATCTGCAACATGTCGAGCCCAGTTTGACTCATGCATTTTAAAATAGAGCCTTTAAAATTCCATATTTTTCAATCCATAATATGGTCTAGACCTTTCCACAAATTTAATCACTCGTCAGGCCCCTTACACATAAACAAGACATAAGTGCCCATGAATGGACTGTGTGTCAGCTGACTGTGTTGAGTTTCAGAGTAGAAGTGAAAGAAGAAAATGACACAAATTTATGCCCTGCAAATGGTATTTAGAAGTAGAGTACATCTCTTAAGATGTAAAAAGTATGTGAAAAACATATATAAAGAAAATACTGTAAATGCAATCGTTTTCAAGTTACAACTGATTTACTCAACAGGAAGAATCTCAAAGTATTTTACTCAGCTATGCATTGAGTTATAGGTCAGCAATTTTACTGACTATAGCTGACTCAAAAGCAGCTTATTATAGCTTATTCAAACAAAATTCTCTAAATGCAACAACTTTTAAGTTGCAATTGATTTGCTCAACAGTGAAAACCTGAAAGTAGCTATTGCGCAGCTTTGCAATAAGCTATAGGTGTGCAATTTTTACTATGTCCTGACCCATAAGTAGGTGAATAACATATTTAAACAAAATTCTCTAAATACAATAGTTTTTAAGTTCACAACTGATTTACCCAACAGTGAGAACCTCAAAGTAGCTTTTGCTCAGCTATGTAATGAGCTACAGATCTGAAATTTTACTATGTTATAGCGGACACAAACGGATTTGAATAATATATTTAAACAAAATACTCTAGATACAGTAGTTTTTGAGTTGCAACTGATTTACTTAACAGTGATAACCTAAAATTAGCTATTGCTCAGATATACCATGAGCTACAGGTCTGCAATTTAACCATGTTATGGCTGACCCAAAATTAGTTGAATAACAATTTATACAAATTTCTGTAAATGCAATAGTTTTCTGGTTATAACTAATTTACTAACCAGTGATAACCTCAAAATAGCTATTGGTCAGCTATGAAATAAGCTACATGTCCGCAAATTTCCTGATCCAAAAGTAGGTAAAAACATATTTAAATAAAATAATCTAAATACAATAGTTTTTAAGTTCTAACTGGTTCACTCAACAATGATAACCTTAAAGTAGCTATTACTCAACTATGCAATGAGCTATGGGTCTGCAATTTTATTATGTTATAGCTGACCCCAAAGTAACTGAATAACATGTTTATAAAAAATTCTTTAAATGCAATAGTTTTCAAGTGACAAGTGATTTTATTCATTATGGAAGTTACTGAAAATCAAAAGGTAGTTATGACCCATTTAGCTATTGGGATAGATTCCAAGTTTCTCATCATGTTGTAGCTATGAAAAAAGTAGCTGAATAACATATTTTAACAAAATGCTCTCAATGCAATACTTTTCAAGTTATAAGTGATTCAGTGCACGATTTCATGAATATTAATGCCTTAAAATTATTTGTAAAATTCATAAAAAAATAATAAAGAATGATCCAGGCCTGATACTCAGACATGGCAATCTACTTGTGGCTTGGTACATATGTGTAAGTTATGAGAGAAATCCCTGCAATAGTCAATGAGAAAATTTTGAAAAAGTGTTGAAATTTTCACACTTGGGGTGGGGTACCTTACTTGTAATGGCTGTAGCAAACAGATGAACAAATAGATCTGCATGTCTTGAACAAATTTTCATCCTCGATAGATAAGTTATCTTTTAAAAAAAGTATGTCTCTGCACCTTGTAGTTTTGGAGAAGTCATTCACGCATATGCATACACCCAAGCTCGCAGAGCGATGACATAATGTCGGCTGACATAAAAATGAAATCAGACAGAACTATTCATTACTGTTATTAATCTGGAACACAGACAAACACTGTGAAAAACATAACCTGCTCATCCAACATAATATAAACTGAACTGAACATAATATAAACTAGTTTCATTGGTTGACTGCCTCAGGGGACTTTTTCAGCAATTGCAGTGTATGTTTTTCTCACTAGGTTGTCAGTCACTTCCTGTGACCTATGAGAAAAGTCCTTGCCAGCCCCACATTCTGGCAGAAAAGTCATTCAATTCCTCATATAATACCTTAGACAAAAGGGATTGAAAAATGTCTAAGATTTAGCAGGTTGCTTATATGTTGTCCTCTTCAAACCTGCTGTCAGAAGATATTTAGTACCAAGTTGTGTAGTCGAGTTGATGGGAAGAGAGTTCTTGTGGTATCAAAAGACACACCCCAAGTTAGTGTTACATATATGTCAACAAGTGCTACTTTATTTTAATATTTCTGAACCTGTATAACGAAATTCGTTAATTACACCCAACAAAGGTATATGCTACACACATAAATAAAACGGTATTTTTACACAACCACTGCCCATTTTATTGTATTAAAATCTATGTACTGATGATGAATAAACTTCAAGTCAAAATTTTGATTTTTATATTCACTATATGTGAGATGTAATTTTTACATTCTTTTCTCAAATATAAAAGAGTTACCTATAAATCATATAAAATAGGAGATAAAAAGTAAAACAGCCATCGTTAGACATGTTTGAAAATAATATATCACTCATGAGGGTGAACAAAATATTACTCATGCCATGCACCTAGTATTGGGTTATCTTCATTCTTGATATATTTTTTGTATATGTCATTCTTGAAGTTTTTCTGTTCTATCTTGGGTCACACAAATATCTTTTACAATTTTGATTAAAAGAAAAGAAAAAATAGTGTCGATGACACCACAACTTTGAGGTAAATTTATGTGTTTTATTGGAATCTTTATCCCATTAATAACTAACAGATATTTTGCAGCCATTCATCAGCTGTGGAATCGGCTTCTCGGCTGGATAACACAGAATACACATTGCTGTCAATGGAAGCCATGCTCCAAATTCCGTTCAAAGCTTTCCTTGTCCAACAGCCGCCAGATAAATCTCCACGCCAACAGACTGGAGAAAAGAGAAAATTAAAAGAAAATGTTTGCAAAATACAAGTTCAGATAGCATGGAGAAAACATCCATTATTACAATGTGTGAGTGCTTTGAAGGGTTGATGGGTGTTAAACGTATGTTACAAACGTAGCATATTTGGTTTGAAACTAAGAGCCAAAAAAACATTCGGATATTTGATGATATAAAATAACAAAAAATCACTTGTAAATAATTTATTTTTGTGGGTTAATTGGTCTGAAAACACCTTATGTAAATTCATGTGGTTTATGCATGTACATGTCACTGTTATATGTGAGACAATTTTATGTTTCCAGTAACAACATAAACAGTCTACTACATTTTCTTGCCTTCAGCTTATATGTATATCCTCCTATTTTTTTGTCCATCTTTAATTTTCCTACTTCAACTCTATCTTTTTAATCTTTTAGCGTCTGTCTATCTCCCCCTTTTTACCCTCTGTGAATTGAAAAATTCACTTACCCTCTGTCTATTTTTACACTCTCTTATATGCAGTTTATCTTTATATTCTCTCATCGTCTGTTTTTTTTTACATTTTTATTGCCTTCTTTCTATCTCTAAATTTTCTTAAGTTCAGTCTGTTTATTCTTGCTCCTACATTTTACATTATTTTACCTTCTGACTATCTGCCTCTTTTGTTTACCTTTTTATTACATTGCCGTCAATTTTTACATATTTCTCCTAACTACCACTATCTTTACATTAGAGAGGTTGCGCACTACGTTTTTCACCTCCGCTAACGTTAAAAATGCCTGTGTGACGTCATAAATTGTTGTGTGAAACGTCACGTCTAGACTGAACTACGGTAAAAATTAACGTTTTATACGCAAGTGAGGCCTGACTTACGTACATTGTCTCCCTTAACATTTTTAGTCTATTTATAAATTTTATATTTTGAAATTTGGTGAATATATATCCAAAGAAATATGTGTACAATCATTTATAAAACTCAATGTGTCTATGTATTGTAAAATGACCAGTAAAACGACAAATTTTCACAACCAACCATTTCCTGGAGAAGTCCTTCATCGCCACCATGATATTTAAGGCCAAGCTCATTTGATTCATTATTATACACTTTTGTTTTACAGGACATTATTTGTTTTGCGAACAAATTTTTTATGCTGGCTTTCATTTATAAAATAAATAATGTGTAATCACCTCTTTTTATTGACAAAACATAATTTATTTGTACAATATATCATGCTGTTGACGGGTTTAAAAAGGTTTTGAATGCGCATCAAACATACATTTAAATACCTTTGGCCTACATGCTGTCGTAGTGCGCAATATCAAATATCTCCCGTAAGGTAAACGCTAACCTAATTTTTTGCATATTTACGTTACGGGACAATAAAACGTAGTGCGCAACCTCTCTAATCTCTCTCATTCCGTCACTCTGCCCAATATCATTTTACCTTCAGTATATCCACCTCCTTAACTGTGTTCTCAATACTTATGTTACTCTGTTCATCAGTGACAAGTACTAGCTCGTCTATTACTGACATCCTTTCACCGTTTTTCTCAGCAAAGACTTGATTTGTCACCAACCTTAGTGCTTGCAGATTTACACTTGTGCCAGATGAAAAGAATGGCAATGCTTCAGGGACTTCCCTCTAGTCCCAAAATAAATAAATAAATTGAGCATTTTATTGTTCCATTAAAACAGTGACTAGCAAACTTAGACATACTTTGGTCATGTAGTTAACACTTTTGAAGCTAGTAAAACTTGTCACAAAAATCATTTTATGATACTAAAATAATATCTTCTGTGTCATGTTGTTGGTTTGTAAATGGTTTGTCAAGTCTAAATTTAAAATATTTGAACCAAATTTCAAGGGTGGCTTAACGAGTAACCAATTAACTTCCACAAATCTTGAGTAATTACCTACTGCAATGTCATTATCACATAACAAGCAGTAACGTATGTTATATTTGTTCAGGTAGAAATTCGCCTCTGCACTGTCACCATATGTTACCATACCCACACGAGCCTCACCCTGCTTGAAGTCTAGCCCATATACTGCATGCTGAGCAAACCTGACAATGTTCTCATGTACTTCTTGTGCTGACCCTAAGACATCAAGTGCAAAGATAATGTTTGGAAGATTGCTGCAGTCTTGCAATAGTGAGTAGAAACCTGAGATTGGTCTGAGTTATGATATCAACTTTAAGCATACTAAGCGGGTGTCTCGAAATTTGAGCCCATATTTATTTACTGTTTCATGTTATGCCATATCAGTTATATTGTGACAGATATTTGTACGGGCACAGGAAACCATAAAATACACTTGGTCAAGGTTCTGTACTGCAAACTGCCAACCAACAGCAAGCAACTACCAGCTTTCCCACTTGAGGTCAGTGGTTAGTTGAACTCTGATATCAGAGGTGGGAGGTGAGTGTGTTACCACTATGCTGCCATGTCCTCCTTTTTGAGTACAAATCTCAAGCCTTCTTTATGGCATTTAAACCATAAGCACATAGAAAATTGGACTTGTAAATTTAATTTTAATAAGTTAATAGCTTATTACAGAAATATACCTTAGTTTGGCAAAAGCCTGTCCCACAGACTGTCAGATATCCTGAACTATGCTTCAGTTTCTAAACTGTCTGAAAATTTATTTATTTTCACATCCTATTCTCATAATTACACCTTTATAAAAATTTAAAAGTTGACTGTTGACTTTATTATATGGAATATTTGTTAAAATTTAGATTCCAATGATTGTAGAATAAATACATAGATATTTGAATGTATTTGACAGCCGAATTGTTTATTTATTTAGCCAAGTTTGATTTTAGAAGTCCACATGTATAATTTAGATGAATTTTGGATAAAAATCAAATAATATGTTTTCTTTCCTAAATCCTAAATTGCTATGTCATAAGTCTGAAGTTATACTGATAGACTCTGAGCGTGGGATCTTTTGGATATAACTTTCTTCTGTCTGTCTGTTATTGTGAGTGTCCCGTGTGAATCAGCATTGATTTGTCTAGCAGTTTTTGAGAGAGATACATGGCTGAGTGTGCTAACGTTAAGTTGTTAATTTATGCCCATGATGTCATAGTTCATTGTTACATACAAGCATTTCGCGATTAAAGTTACCTGGAAGTGAAACACTGCAGAAGTAAGATAATCCAAGAGTGATTTTTGATAAAGCAGTCTAGTTAGTGTATCATGTGTAGATATGGAAATTTTTGGCAATGTCATTTAAATCCTAAATGGTCCAGTTGTTCAAGTAAAAATAGGACACCATGATTGTTTATATCAAAGAAAAGTGAATCCAAACTAATCACAAGAACCAGTGTGACTGTGCAAAAATCCTTATAGGATGTGTGAGACACATTTGTAAAACATGTTTCATATCAATTGCCCATGTTTAAGCTTGTTAGTACTTCTGATTATCATAATTGTTCAACACTTAAGCTATTTCTATATTTTTCCATATCTAAGCCGCTTGCCACAGCACTTCCATTTTCAACTGAATTGTGAATTCCCAGTGCTATGAATTTACTACACACCATTACACATGATACATTAAATGAAAAATTACAATAATAATATGAATAATGTACACAGCTTTTAATACCATGAATAGTTTCCCCACAAAGTGTGAGAATGACTTCAAAGAGGGAGCATTAATTGAGTTTTCTTTTTGGCATTATAATTCCTGTCTTATAGTCACTGGAAGTTTGTGATTCTGATGACATAACAATAAGCGTTCTGATACTGTTATTTATTTTTATTGGGTATCTTAGTTTAAGTATGTTATGTATTTAAGTATGACAGGGTTGATCAGGTCCAACTTGGCCAATGTTTGTGTATTTTTTTGCTGGTGGGAAAGAATAAAGAAGACTTCTTGCAGATGTCAGAAGAAGAATATTTTTGCTGTAAAAGACTTTTGCTATGAATCGCAATTGTTTATTGGAATACCCCAAAATAAACATATATACAGTGCACTGAAGTGTAAATACATAGTTACTATAGACCAATCAATGATTGATCTATAGCATGTTTCTACATGTAAAGAAATGTGAAAATATTTTGCAGCATCTTGCAGAGATAAGCCAAAATACTTGAATGTCTTGAATTGTGGAGACAATGTGAACAGCTTTCTTCTGGTATATTTTATTTAATGTTTTACATCACGCCTAGTACCTTTGTATTGGTTATATTTTGATGGGTTGTTTGAAGGGCAGAGGAAACCAGTACATACAGTTGGTCAAGGTTCTGTAACCCACCAATCAATAGAAAGCAACTACCAGCTTTCGCAAATGAGATGAGACCAGGATCCAAACTCTGATCTCAGAGGGTGGGGGGAAGAGCATGTTACCACTGTGCTATCATGGCCATAGTATTCTTCTGGTAAGTATTTATGATAAATTTCTTGGGTATTCTTCGGGTAGGTATCTATAGTATTTTTCGTTCTGCAGGTGCTATATATTTCTTCTATTTAAGTGTATTATTGTATCTGAATTTGTTTCTTTGTTGATAAGAAGTTGAGCATGATACGATAGATCAGACACACTTGAAGGTTTGATTTGTGCTAAGATAATTATTTTTAAAATATAGACAGTTTGAAAACATGATAATGTTTCCAATGTGCTTAAGTATTTTATCTCCATTTAAGAATATAAAGGAGTGTGGAAAGTAATTGAAATTAAAGAGAGTGGATTTATCTACATTCATGTCTTTTTACTCATTGACCCAAATTACTATAGTTTAAATGTCTAAACGTGTTTCTACAACCACTTTTTTGTTTTTATTGTTTTTTGTTCATAAACAAATACATGTACCACACAAATACAATATAAAGACAGCAAATACCACACACACATACTTAACAACTTATTACACAGTTAAAACAGACACTAAACAAGTACCAGAAAGAAGACAATACAATACAAATACAATACAAAAGAGTACAAATACCACACACAGGTACTTAACAATTGATGACAAAGTTAAACAGACATCAACAAGTACTAGGAACATGACATTACTTGCACACCTTGACAAAAACATTTATGACACTGTCTTTATTTAAAGGATATCCCAAGCATAACACTTATTACAAAAAGATAATTTATGAAATTAAAGATTCCAGTAACGGTATTGTACATTGGTCACATTAATTTATTCGAAGTAAAGTCAGTTTAACCATAATTTTGTCTTTTAATTGTCTAAAAAATTCAGCAGGAGCCAATTTTTTACTATTTGTTCGTTGTTTATTGATATGAAGTCTACCATAGAGAATAATATAATTAACAAGCCTGATTAATTCATCCAATTCACGTATTTCAAAAATAATTTCACAAATGGTAAGGTTAAACAAAACCCCCAATCGGTCATAGATCCATAATTCGACTTCATTCCAGAATGTTTTTACTACCTGACACTCAAACAAGTAATGTGTTATTGTATCCAACTCATTACAATATTAACAGACTGGGGAGTCTTTTATTCCCAATTTATGTAGATTACAATTACAATTTAATATCATAGTGACTACTTTATACTGAAAGCTTTGAAGATAAGTTTCTTGAGCAATTCTATGTGGCAGAATAAAGGTACTTTTCCAATCATGATTTTCCAAAAATAAGTATAGTTCAGTCCAACTCTCAATAGCTATTGGTGGTTTTGTACAATTTTTTTGATGTTATTTTTTCAAGTGATATTAATACATTATTACAAGTAAGTCTTATATCGTCTGTTAGCCTGTCTGTCATATTCACTGATTTTTCTTTAATTTTGATTTTCCACTCATTTGGTATTGCACTAACAAGTGAATTATAAGTCATCTGAGAAAGATTTGAACCAAGCTTTTTATTTAGTTTGGTTCATTTTAAAAGGTCCCCACTATTATCCAACATGTTAATTATTTTCACATTATCCCCTAGACTATTTGGAAACCTCTCTACACTTATTGGCTATGGTGATATATTTGTTGTAAAGAATGTATTCATTTAAATGGACAATATGATTTGGAACAATATATTTCTGTCCAACTTTCTAAAACCTGTTTATTTAGCAAAGTTTCTTTCACTGCTAACAATTTCAAAAATAAAGTTTTCCAATGACACTGGTCTATACTGCTTAAACATTTAATCCACATAGCTTTTGCAACTTTATGCATGATATATATATCAACCATTTTTAAACCTCCAGAAGTCATTAACCCAATGATTGTACTTCTTTTTACTTTGGAAGGTTTACTATTCCATAAATAGTGAAAAATAGTTCGTCAATTTGGTCAAGCACACTTTTTGGTACATAGATTAAATTAAAGAGAAATAAGATTTGAGGCAATATCAGTGTTTTCAATATTATTATTTTACCTTTGAGTAATAAATTCCTTGATCTCCAAATATCTAGTTTTTTCATGTTTCCAATTCTTTCATTGAAATTTAAATCTATCATCTCTGCCTCATTGTACAAAAACCAAATTCCAAGCATTTTAAATGGGCCCCTTTTCAATGTTATCCCTGAAAGTGTTTTTTTTTGTAGCTTATCTCTGTATAGGTTGGATCCTTTAGGTATAACTTCTGTCTTTTGCAAATTTAACTTTGGACCATAGCATTTTGAAAATATATCAAAATCTTTGATTGCTAGTTCAACTGAAGATAGATCCTGTAATAGTAAGGTTGTATCATCAGCAAGCATTTTAATTTTTATTTCAGTGTTACCAACTATAATACCTTTAATATCAGCATTATTCCTTATATATATTGTTATTACTTCAGCCACTAATAAAAATAAAAGAGCTGATATTGGGCACCCTTGTCTTATCCCTCATGATAACTTGAAGTAATTAGAATAAAACCCATTGTTACCAACACATGATGATATATCAGTGTACAGTAGCTTGATCCATCTAATGAAATTTTCCTCAAAGTTAAAATGCAACAAACAATTAAACCTGAAACCCCATTCAATTGAGTCGAAAGCCTTTTGAAACTCAATAAGGGCAATATATTCTGGAATTTTATGAAGTTGAGAGTATGTCATAATGTCTTGTATTGTTCTTATATTTTCACCAATGTATCTTTTTGGTATATATCCTACTTGGTCCGTACTTATTATTTTAGGAAGAACTTTTTGTAATCTTAAAGCTAAGGTTTTAGTTAGGATCTTATAATCAGTTTGTAAAAGGCTGACTGATCGCCAGTTTGAAAGATATCATAAATCTTTTGGGGTTTTCGGGATAAGATTGAGCACACCCAATTTTTGATCATTACTTAAAGTTCCATGTGTAAAGGAGTATCTAAAACTGTCAAACAGAAAGTCTTTAATATCTATTCAAAAGAATTTATAGAAATTAGTGGTAAACCCATCAGATACTGGTGATTTATTATTTGGTAGCAGTTTTAAGGCCTTTGTAATTTCTTCAAGAGTTAGAGCTTCATCACACATAATTTTTTCTAAATTTGGTAACCGAGGAATCCTGTTTTGTTCGTAAAAATTCTTACCTTCACTAATATTTCCTTCATCTTTCAATTTTGAAGTATACAAGTCTTGACAAATCGCATTTCTTCATTTATTATATCTTTTAATGAAATTATCTCTTCATTATTTTTTGTAATCAATTTGTGAATATACTTATTATTAAAGTTCCTTTTTTTCTAAATCTAAAAAGTATTTGGTATTTTTTTCTCCCTCTTCCACCCATTTTGCTTTTGACCTAGTTATAACACCTAGATGCCTTTTATTTAAAAATTTTTCCCATTCTCTTTTCAATTCCAGGTATTCTGTTAAATTTTCCTCTCCATTCATGCTAAGATTTTGTCACATTTTACAAAATCCCTTAGTGTATTTTTGTTCTCAAACTTAACATTAGTTTTTATATCTGTAATCAAAGTTTTTATTAGTCTGACATAATCAGGGTCAGTTAATAAATTGTTGTTATATTTCCACAGTCCCTTTCCTTTCTTTTGTGTGTCAACAAGTTCTAAATCTAATGATATTATACTATGGTCCGAGCTATTACCTGCTTTTATTGATGTATTCTGAATTAGGTATTCAAGTTGAATTGAGGTGAACCAGTAATCTAACCTTGACTGTATAAAGCCGGATTTGGTGAATTCTCTTCGTGTGAAGATTTTATTTTTATTTCTGACTCTAAAGATATCTACAAGTGAGAATTCTTCCCAGAAGCTTTTTAATTTTTCACTGTAGGCCGTTTTTCTGCTGCTCTGCCCATTTTATCCAAGGTAACATCCAGATATGTGTTAAAGTCACCGCTTATTATGAGAGCTTTTTCGCTCTGTTGGTTAACAATATTCTTCAGATTTGATAGAAATAATAATTGTTTTTAGTGGGTGTGTACACATTTATTATTATGAAATTGTTTTGTTCAACACTGCATTCAACAAGTAGAATTCTACCTTCAGTATCTTTATATTCAGATAATACTTCAACATTAAGTTTACATTTCACCATGATTTAACCCATGGGAGAAGAAAATTTGACCATCCCACTCTTTCTTCCATATTTGTTTGCCATTTGGAATAGAGTGTGTCTCTTGTAGAAGTGTTATGCCATAATGATACTTATGTAGCCAAGAGAATATATTAGTTCTTGTTTGCTTATTATGTAAAGCCCTGCAATTAAAGGAGTTAATTTTTATGAACGATTTTTTTCCATATTTTGTCAAGACTTATTTAAACAAGCAGTCTGCTTATCAATAAAGGCTTGTACAAATTCTATCAAATTATATGGTCCAGTGAAAATTATGTCATTGCACTGTGAGTGATAATACATTTGGGAAATGCTTAAAATATCTGACTGAAATATTACACTTACACGACAGTAACATAGAAAGACAATAACATAAATACATACATGATAAACATACACTTTGCAATTTGACATTATTCAATAAAGAAGCCACAGAATTATTACAAGGATAAGCAGTAAAACAAAATGTATTAGTCAGCTTTACTGAAATTAAACCTCTTAACTACTGATGCATTTTATACATTTTTTTCCCAATAGATTAAATGAAACCATTTGTTTCTATCAATTACAAGTAGAAGCTTAAAAATTTTCAGAATTTTGGACTTCCATAACATAAATTCAGCATCATTTAAATTAGCATATTTACCTCTTATTATATCTTTAAAGGACTGGTATAAGTCTCACCACAAGAAGTTAGTTTTAACCTACATTTTGTCAGTCACCAGTGATGTATATAACATTTAAATAAAATTCATGAATTCTTAAACTCAAAGACTGGCACATATTGCATAACTATCAAATGAATCTAATTATGAAATCATAAATCAATATTAATATCCACATTTACCACTGATTATCAATATTGCTAATATTTCTTGACTCTGTCATTTGAAGGTTTTCTAATACACAAATGCTACATTAAAGTATCAATAGCTTAAATATATTATGCTTAAATTGATTGTAATACAACTATCAAATGAATCGAATCAATAAATAATAAACCATTTTAATATCAACATTACCACTAATTAATAATAATTGTGATAGTTCAGTGATGCATCAGTATCTTATACTCTGTATTATATTGGCAAAAATCAATTTTAATGTGGTTATAATTATTTTACTTCAATCATTAAATGAGTTCATAATTGACAATTTATAAGACATTTGCTATACTTCAGTTATGCATCTGTAGGTACTATAAATCTGGTTCTATTATTAAAGATAAAATAAACCAATTTTAGTATGATTATAATTATTTCACTTTAATTAATAAACACATTCATAATTGACAACTAATAGGATTTGCATCACTTCAAGATATTGGTATCTTGAATTAATTGTATTACCTATGAAAAATGTAATGAAAAAAATCTTTTATTTAAAGTGTCTCTCATAATTAGGTGAATCTGAGAATAATTATTAGTTACATATTCAGCAAATTACAACAATTTAAGATATGTTTATCAGTAAATGTCTCAAAATATTCTCTTGATAAATTGTCATTCTTCAGTTGTTACCTCAGTTTTAGCTATCCCTTAGTTCCATCAGCATTTTACCTAGTTTGTTTTTGCCTTTCCACTGTGACACATTCCAGATGTTACGGTCTCTGATAGGCACCCCTACACCCCAATGTCGGTCTGTTGGACTGGCTTCTACGAGAGTTGTCCTCTTGGTACTGCTAAGAAAGCTCATACAGTGATCAGATTGTTCAAACTTTGCTGCAACATCTTCCTTCATGACTGTATCACACTTCCTTGCCCATGCGTCTTTTTGTTTGTTTAAATTTTTGAAGGTGTAGCCCAACTTCTTCTGGTGACGTGGATTGTTCGACTTCATGATTTGTTGTGCTGTTTCTTCATCTCCCATCATCAATGCCTTCTGATGAAAGTACCTTTCTTCTACACAGTTGTATGCCCATTTACCCATGATAAATCTGCATGGATAGTGACTTGATAGTGGCCTTGCTTCTGAATAGAATGCTGTTATACCTTGTTTTGAAGGTGTTGCCACCACTTCAGGTTGGAATTGAGCTGGTATTTTGTGAAGAGTGTTGACAGTGATAGACATGCCATTGAAGATCAGATGGTCATTAACTAAATTCACTTGTGACCGGTAGGGATAAGAATGTCCATTGTCTGAGAAATTAAAGATGATCCAGAATATTGGAGTAAGAATCTGACTACGCTTTTCGATTTCTTCTGGATAGTCTTCCACTACTGAAGTTCCTGCCTGTTTTAGTAATTTCTCATTCTAAGTGTATATTCTTTGTCTTTGTAATGAAAGAAACATGCAAGAATTTCTACAACCAGTTATAAAATGACCCTTTTATCACAATAACTACATGTCACAACTAATTTGTCATTGTTGTATTGTTTAGTTGTTTACTAACCCTTGGTGGAGCTTTTCGGTTTTTGTCTTTCGAATTCTGGCTGGTGTTCTCTTGCCTGTCCCTGAATATAGATTAAAGTTCATTAAGTTACGTCATAAATTCTTTTAATGTTTTTCACCCTGAGGTCCTGTTGTGTGTCTTTCTGAGTTACTGTTTCAGCACTCAGCAAGAGTATTGCAATATGGAGAGCCTCTTTGAAATTGATGGATGCCCTACTGATCACAGATTTTTTTGCACTCTGATGCATCATTGTCACGCCTGTCTTTCCCAGTTTCATGGCAAGTTGTTTAACTCTGTTGGCATATCTTTACTTACTTATTTGGGTTTTAATGTCGCTTTCAACACTGTATAGGTCATATCACAACATGTAGTTTTATGGGCAGAGGAAACCAGTACATATAGTTTTGCACTGTCAACTGCAGATTATCAGTAAGCAACTACCGATTTTTCCTCATAGGGTGAGGTTTTTTTAACCCCAGACCTGAGAATTTGAAGGTGAGTGTGTCACCGCTATGCCAACAGGGGGCCACAATGGCATAGGGGTGACACACTCACCTTCAAATTCTCAGGTCTGGGGTTAAAAAAACCTCACCCTATGAGGAAGGAGGGTTTGGTCCAATTGGATTTGCTGTTGTACGTTGCACAGTAGATATTGGTGGCGAAGTGTCCCAATCTCTTAGAGGTGTTTAAGTGGCCTCTGTCTGAGGTGGCTCAATATCTGCCATTTCATCTGCCTCTTCTTCTTTTTCTTCTTGGGCTTCTTTTTCTTCCTGGACCTCCTATGCTTTTGGAATTTCTTTTTGAATTTCTGGGTTAATTTTAGTTTCATACCATCCATCCACTCCTGTACTGACTTGAGACACTCAGTCAGCTCTGCCATGCTAGAATCAAAGTTCCTGGAGTCAACTGCTAAGTAGATCTGGGTATCATCGGCATATAGAATGATGAGTGACATTGAATTTGAAAATAACTTGACTGAGAGAACTATTGTAAAGGGTGAAAAGGAGAGGACCCAATACGGAGCCTTGGGGGACTCCAAAAGGGAGAATTACCGCCTCAGAGAAACTATCACCTATTTTATTTTTTTGTTTTCGGTTTGAAAGGTAGCCAGGTTAGATTAGTTTCACTGTTGTGTCATTGTATGTATTATCAAGACCGTACCACTTCACTGTAATCATTGTTTGTACAGTAGAACCTCGATTTTCCAGTCTTCTATTATCCGAATCTCCGGATTAACCGAACCAAAATTGTGTCTGCCTACATATAATGCACAGTCTAGCGTGAGCGATAATACCGGATTTTACAGTCTCGCAAATGATGAATTCCAGTGCTTTATAAAACATACCATTCACAGAAACGCCTAACTTCTTTGACCTTTATAACCATTGTTACAATTGGGGAGGGATTAATTCAAATACACGACCCCGCTACACAACTTCTTTGATAATGCGCCAATCAATGAAACACGTTTGATTGGGTTTCGCATTTTATAATCTCCTGGAGTAGGTTCACAGACTGAAAATGTACATAAAAGAAAAGACGTCAACAATGCATTACCAAACAGACACATCACTGAAGGCATGTTCGCTTGGGATTTTACAACCAATAATTTCACAGAGTTTTTCAATTGACGATGTTATTTTAAAATTAAAACGTCAACAATGCAAGTACCAACCGAACACCCCAGCTTAAATCCACGTAACATTTTAAATAAAAATAATATTAATATAAATGGATATGGAGCAAATAAGTGACAACTGAAGGGTCACTTATATTATATGACACAAATATATTGAATTATTTTATCGATGACCACCAACGTCTATGTTTATTGCATAAAAACGACAATTCTTCAATTATCACCCACTCGGTAACCCACAGACCGTGAATTTCGGCTTCCTTCATCTATCCGAACCCCTCGATTATCCGGCCGGATTGTATGTCTCCCATGGGGTTCGGATAATTGAGGTTCTACTGTAATTGTTTAATGAATTTGTAGAGTAAAAGTTTTATCTTTTTATGTTGCAACTTAAAGGCAAACAGTAATTGTTACAGCACTTGCCTCATGACCGTAACATGGGGCAATAATAAGAGATTTAAACACTTGAGCTAATGCAAGTTTTTATGTAACAAACTCTATTTAATTATTCTCCAATATAGTAAAAGGGAAATATAATGTCAAAGAGTGCATCAAATGAGTTGAACAAAAATACATATTTTTCTTAGCTATTGCTATGTGGAACTACAATTGTTTGAAATGGTGGCCAATACCAGACCCTTTGTTGCAGAGTAAAGGGATCTAGAAGCTAGAGAAGAATAACTCAGGCAAATCAGTATCTTCCCACAATGGGCACCTCAGTGCCCTAGGTTAAGAAAAGTAGTGTTCAAGAAAATAGTAAAGGTATGAGCTAAGTAAATATGTTATCTACCTAACAGACTGACACCGTTGTCCTGTAAAATTCTGAGTACACACACATCTGTACACCCTGTAGTCATCGATACACTGACCGCCATTTTCACATGGGTTAGATAAACATTCATCCACGTCTGTAATGACAGAATTTTAATACAGAAATAATGTTTAAATAATTTAAAACAGAAAATCCATTGTGGGATATTTTGAAGTCAGTAAACTTCATTTATAAGTAACTTCATTTATAATAAAAATGATATGGCTTAGTCACACCTTTGTTAATATTCTGTACATATTTGCTACAAACCCCTTGATTACATCATCCTTGTGGCACTGAAAAATGATCCTTATTTCTGGTATTACGTCATGAAGAACCATATACCATGACTATCCATTGTTTTATATGGTGAAATGGAATGTTGTGACATAATGTAATGATTAAGTCCTTGATAGGCTATTTTTGATAGACCACACTGGAGTCAATCATATGAAAGTTTTCCAAAAGACATCATGAGTGTGTTAAAAAGCACAGAGATCTAAGAAACCTTTGAATCCTCCTGCCATTACTTTTGTCCCATTGCTAAACAAATTTTTCTGGTATATCCACTGTTTTACTGAATAGTAAAATATAGTACTTAGAAACATTTGATAAGAAGTGAAACTTTATAAGAATAATTAAACAAGCAGCAAGGATAACGAATTATACACAGTCACAAAAGGATATAATTGGCAAACAGTTATTTCAGACAAGCACATGATTGTGGTCAATTATATTATAACCTGTATGTAATTCCAGTGCTCTGAAAAGTTTAGATAAATCAAAAAAGACAGGGAAATTAAAATGGTGATCAATTACCTTAAGTATAAATTCAGCCCGTGTAAATCCCGGGAAACTTTCCCTTGCCAGCACCATTGGAATAGAAAGGAGATGTACTTTTCAAATGAAAATTCTTCAGACTTCAATTGCAACACAACTGAACACCAAATCAGAAGAAATGAGATTGGTTACATTGCAGGTAAAGACGCAGGTAAAGAAAGCACTAGATGCCTTAGAATACCACTTTTATCCAACACAAAACTCTATATGAGTGCTGCGTATTCAACAGCTGTTCTTATGACCAAACGTCTCTGACAGAGCAAATAATTTGCAACTCATTCTTAGGGTAAATGATTCAGCTGCCAGAGCCAGAATATTTTGTAAACTAAACCAAAATTTGTCTTCAATAACGAAGCAATCTGCATGTTGCATATGGCAGAACTTTCTGAAATACAGAAAATTGTTGCATCTGAAGAGTCAGGCCATCAGACAACACATGTAGCAACCCAGAAACAAACATAAAAAAACAAAAGAAAAAAAACAGAAAGAGCCAAAGAAATGACAAAAACAGTACAGGCTGGGTTTTAGAGCCTCCTCATTGATTTTTAACAACAGTTCTATCTAAAATAATTCTATAACCTTTTGGCCATTTCTGCAGCCATTTATAAGTGCTCTACACCTGTCTATATTTCAGCATTGTTTCACTGGATATAAGGAAAATTAATTGTATCTTGAAACTGCTATACTGTATCAAGTAGATATAAACTACTTGTGTTATTTATATTCTGTGGTGAACTCTTGTTAGAGTGAATGGAATACTTTGGATATTGTTGCAGATGCAGAATCTGGATATAATGTGAGGATCTACCAGGGTGGATTTACTGTACTTTAGATATTGTTTCTATCTGGATATAGTGTGTAGATCTACCACAGAATGGATTTGCTGTATTTTGGATACTGTCCAGTGGACAACACAGGATCATAGCATTGCTGGATCTAGTGGACAAACGTAACTGTTCAGTATATGGATAGCATTGTAGCCAGGTCAGATTAGTTTCATTGTTGTGGCATTGTTTGTCCCTATCTATGACATTCTTTTTAATTCGCTCACAGATTGATTTGGGGTTGATGGCACTGTGTTGAGGTGGATCAAATCCTGTCTTTCTAATTACACAGGGTATAGCCATTTTTGTGTTAGTGGGCTGAGAACAGATCACAGGACACAGACATTGTGTTAGTAGACACTGAACAGATTACCGGACAGATTGCTGGACACAGTGGACAAGCTTCACTTTTAATTATATGCATAGGACACCGGTCAGTCAGATTGGTTTCAATATTATATTATTGTTTTATTGTGCAAACTATTAAGAGATTCCCAGTTTACTGTGATCATTATTTTAATTGTAAAAAAAGTTGTTTAGTGATAATCCTTACGCTTTTCCTGTTACATCGCTTGCCCATGACTGTAACAAGAAAATTGGGGGCTTGTCCAGGA
Source organism: Sabellastarte sp. h YS-2021 (assembly GCA_964017235.1). Classification (NCBI taxonomy): domain Eukaryota; kingdom Metazoa; phylum Annelida; class Polychaeta; order Sabellida; family Sabellidae; genus Sabellastarte; species Sabellastarte sp. h YS-2021. The sequence goes on from OZ024938.1 coordinate 66,556,698, forward strand.
TCTATCCAACTGATCCAAGCAATTGATTCAACTGATCAATCCAGCTAATTAATCTGACAATTTAATTAGCTTTTTCAAAAATCATTTATTTTGTTGGAAAGATATATTAGAGTCAACGGTGCTAAAAATGGCCAGTGCTAAAGAGTTTGTAGTCGTCATATATAGAATTTCTAGAAATGTGTCAAAAGGTTATGTCAACGCAGATACCAAAATAATTGCAATTAGAAGAGATTGAAAAGGTAGTTAGAAGAGATTGAAAAGATCAACCCAAGAGCATGAACTTAAAGCTTTATTTTTAGCAGGTAGTTGTTGAAGACTTTTATAGTTGTTTTAGAAGTGTATTAACTTTTACCAATGTAACCTTCATTTTGGCAATTTGAGATCAGGCAATTAGAAATCAAAAGAGTGTTAAGAATCAAAGAGCTTTGAAGCTCAAACTCAACAAAGAAAAGAGTATCTCAAAGCTCAGAAGTGTAAAGAAAAGATTGATGCTCAAGCTCAACAAAGAAAAAAGAGCTTAAAGCTCAACAGCAAAAAGAAGAGATCAAAGCTCAAAAGCAAAAAGAAGGGTGTCAAGCTCTTCAAGCTCAACAACAAAAAAGACCTTGAAGCTCAACAATGGAAGAAAGAGCTTACACTTAAACATGAAAGAGAAATGAGAACTTTGGAACTCAATGCTCGCTGAATTGCCCATGACGAATTAATGGCTTCCAAATTTGATTTGGATAAAAATGTGTGACTGTTATCACCTTTTAATGAATCAAAAGTTTTTAGAGTCAAAAGTAATTTCAGCATTTGAATGAGTGGCTCAAAATCTGAAATGGAATTAATTGCTGCAAAGTGTTCTCAAGGGGAGCCAAAGAATCATATGCAACTTTGACAATTTATGAATGTGGACTATGGTTATGTAAAAATGTCATTTTGAAAGCATATATGTTGGTGCCAGCAGCATATTGTCAGAAAATCAGAAGTTATCATAAACAACTCATGTTCAAATTGTCCATGAGGAATAAGTGTATTTTGACAGGTGGTTTACTTCTCGGGGAGTTGGTACAGACTTTGAAGAGCTTAGACAAGTAATTTTGATAGAAGAATTCAAAAGGTGTGTTTGGGGTTACATTAAAACCTATCTAGATAAAGAGAAATTACAAATTTGGCAAAAGCAGAAACTTATGCTGATAACTATGCACTAACTCACAAGTCCACCTTTAACAAAAATAGATCATCTGGTTCCACTAAGAAGTCTTATCCTGAAGTAGGAAGAAATCTAAAACTGTAGCTCCTGAAAAGTGTTCAGAAAAGGGTCAAGCTTCAAATCAGAGTATGAGTAAGGATAAGAAGCTCAGATCCTTTTCTCCTGTATGCGATTATTGTAAAAAAAATCCTGGGCATGTTATGTCTGACTGTTGGCTCTTAGAGAAAAATAGAGAAAAGGAAACAACACTAAATGCATTTGTGTCTAGGAATTCAGATTGACATTCAAGTCCCAATAGAAGAGAATGTAGTGTTGGTTGAGATAAGTCTGAAATTATTAGGTGGGGTTCAAACCTCGTGTGTCTGAGGGTTTTGTATCCTTAGATAATTGTTCCAGCCAAGTCCACATTAAGATATTAAGGGACTGGGGCTACTCAGTCCTTAATTTTAGAAGGTGTATTGCCATTGAGTGTGTTTAGCATGGCTATGAAGGAGCCTGCTGTGGCAGTTTGTATCCCACTTTAAATCTTGGGTATACTGTGCATCATCACTACGTAAATAATTAAAGCATTACTGATTGGACCAATCACTGATTGGTCTCGCTTCATTAGCCCCATGTGTTGGGGTTTGCAACATCATTTTCAAATAGGTACCAAACAGTGTACATGGTGGAGAGTTTGAATTGTTGAAAAAAATTCTTCTTTTACAATTGACGTGTTATGCATTTTTACTATTGGAATACACGGTTTTAGTGTTTTAGTTATAATACATCAACAGTCAGAATGCCATCGAATCCCAGGAAGACTCCTTCTGGCAGCAGAAAAAAGGTCACAGCCTCTGCCCGAGCTAAAGTATCAACTAGGAAGATTCGAAAGAAGAATCACAACCAGGAGGGTTCCTTCCTGCACACTGGTGTTGTAAGTACTGTTTCCACATCTTCACCTCAACCAGGTCCCTCATCTACAGACGTGCAGGGCAGTAACGAAGTCATGCTGTCCATGTTAGCTGAAATTAAAGCTTCCAACCAACTTCTGTCAGATCGCATGACGAAATTAGAACGAAAAGAATCATTAGTGTCACCCTCACCCTCTCAGACTCATGTTCAATCCCAGGGGACGGGTTTCCAGCAAGGGCACCAGCGTACATCGGCAAGCTTTAACCCACATCTTAACCACAGCCCTAAGGGAGTGCAAAACGTTCACACAACTCTGGCGACAGAGGCGTCACATAACATTGATGGTTCCCCTCACATAATACACCATCAACAGGCTAACTTCAAATCTGGCATGGCTGACCTACCTCGGGATGCGGTGCTGCCAAGTTTGGAAGTCATGAGGCGGCTTCCTAATGTCTCACAAGCTGTATCCGGTGTGTTGGCTTCCTATGACCAGCAAAACAGACAAGATTCTATGCAAGGTAAGCCACATCGAAGGTCAGGTCGTTACAATAACTATGATACAGTGTCAGCCCCTCCTGAAGTAAGATGGCCCAACGAGGGTTTCCATGGGTCGAATGGAAAAAAACGATTATTATATGATGATTTATCCATGCCACAGTGGGTGGCAGGTCAATTAACCAACATTCTACACATGCACGACCACAACATATCTAAACAGGCGTTAGTTCAGGTTATTGCTGCCATGAAGGACGCGAGTTCAATTCCTTTTTCTGCAGTTAAGAACGCGTGGGCATGCTCAATGCATGAGCTAGAAGAGGGAAATCTTTCATGGGGTGATTCCACACAATGGGCACTGAATAGGTTAAGTGCTTCACAGGTGTCAATGATCAATTCACAGTCTGTATCTCAGAAGAAATTTTGCAAATATTTCAACGAGGGCTCTTGTTCACATGACAGCCATCATGGGCTCTACAAACATAACTGTAGTTTCTGTGGAAGGCAAGGACGCACAGCTAACCACTCTGAAAACAAGTGTAATTTTAAAAATAAGAAACAAGACAAAGGTGTTGCATCTTCTACATAGGGGCAGGGTCAACCACCTGGACATGGTAAATGTGTTACTAGGGCTATTTCTGAACATATAAATTATAATAGTAATGTATTTAATGAGACAGCTGGTCTACAACCTCCAGCTAGCACTGATTTGGGTAATAATTTTAAAAATGTTGTAATAAGTCAAGAATATGAAAAAAACTCAACTAAATTTGTTAATTTTAATGACAATGTATACAGTGCTGATTTTCATGGTAATGCTCATGCAAATATGAATGTTGATACTGATGTCTGTAAGGTTATGAATCTGCAGGATGAAAATTATCAAGGTGTTAATACAGTATTTGATACTAATGGATGTAATGTTATAAATTTGCAGGATGTCGAACATCAAAGTACTAACACAGCTGGCGAGGCCGTTTCTCTTATGCAGGGTGAATTACAGAATGCCCAAGATGGCAGCCAGCCTAACAATGGTGGTGGGTGTGTACTAGATAACATTGATAATGACTTGGCTTACCTAGTAGGTGAGAAGCAGGGTCTGAGCCTCTGTAACAGCAACTGTGTCCCCGTGAATATAGTTAACCACAACTTCTCTGTAATTAACTCAAGTGACTGGCATTATGCTAATTTCCAATATACCAATTGGCATTATTATTCTGTAGACTCTTTAAATCATGTTCATATAATTTTTGTCACTCCTCAAGGCAGTTTACAAGGAAAATTCTACTATTTGGTAGGCACTCAGAAATTCGGCTCTGGTCAACTGTTTCACTGTGATTCACTTCCTGAGGGCTCTCTGGAAATCTTGTGTTCGCGAATCATGTTGCTTTACAGGCCACACATGGTCGAAACCTACACAGATAATCAGAAACATGATGCAAAATGTACTGCTGAGAATTTTTATCAAGATTGTAAAACTTATTACAAATATCACATGTCTTATGAACAGTTTATGGATAGGCTAATACTTAGTCTTATTGAAAGGCAAGATAAACTGTCTGCTCATAAAGTGGATAATGACCATGCATATCTCAGGAATGAACCTGAGTTTTCGGTATGTGATAACATTCTAACCCCAACTGACAAAGCTTTGACTGACATGACTACTGCTATACCTAATTTCTTTGATGCTCACACCGGCTGTAATTCAAATGCAGTCACAGATTTCAATGACAAAAATAAAACCAAAGGCTTTCTGTCCCTAGAAGAAACGAATTTCGAATTTATAGGTCCAGATAGGGACTTGTGTGAATATAGAAACATTGATCAAGTAATAAAAATTGCTGAGATTATAAAAGAAACTGGCTTACCAAATTATAAACAGGCAAGATTTCCTATTAAGTCAGATCTGAACCTTCCTGCCTGGGAGAAATACCTGGCTGATTATCCAGATAAAAGAATCTTTCAGTACTTGAAGTTTGGTTTCCCTCTGTCACTCACTGACCCAGATGTAATCCATAATCAAGCCGTTGACAACCATTTTTCTGCCCTTCAGTATCCAGTGGCTATACAGCAATATCTTGATAAAGAAATGGAGTTTGGGGCAATTTTAGGCCCAACTCCGGTTATTCCATCCCCACAATTCCACTGTTCCCCACTTTTAACAAGGCCCAAAGATCTGGATAAAAGAAAAGTAATTTTGAACTTGTCATATCCTAAAGGTTCTTCACTTAATGACAATGTTGATAAATTTAAGTTTGATGGCAAAACTTTTAGTTTGAAATTTCCCACAGTAGATGACATTTGTCAAGAGATCTGTGACAGTAGTACTGAAGTACTCCTTTCAAAAATTGACATTGCAAGAGCATTTCGCAACCTTAGGGTTGATCCTGCTGATGCTTTGAAGTTTGGAATATCCTGGAAGGGCCAGTATTATCTGGATCTAGGGGTGGCTTTTGGCTGGATCCATGGCTCTTCTTCTTTTCAATTAGTAGCCGACGTAATTACTCACATTATGAAGCATAAAGGGTTCCAGACTTTTGCCTACATTGATGATTTTATGCTCGTAAACTCTAAACCTAAGGCTCAGCAAGCATTTGATACCCTTACTGACCTTTTGCAAGAACTGGGTCTCCCTATGAATGCAGACAAAAGAACTCCACCAACTCGTTCATTAACCTGCCTTGGGATATGTATAGACATTGAAAACAATACTCTCAGTATTGACAGTGAAAAAATAGAAGCCATATATGAACATTGTGTGAATATAATTCATAGGAAAACCATATCTAGAAGGCAGTTACAATCCCTTTTAGGAAAACTCCTCTATTTACACAAGTGTGTTAAACCAGCCCGTGCTTTTGTCAATAGGATATTAGCCACATTTAGACAAAACCCTCACAACCACAAATTCCCAGTTTCTACAGAAATGAAACAGGATATTCAATGGTTTCTACAATTTCTCCCCAAGTTTAATGGCGTTACTATTCTTAAGAAAGACCCTATTAAAGAGCCTCATACTTTGCATATTGACGCCTCCCTCACAGGTCTAGGGGGGGTCTGGAACAAAAATGTCTATAGCACTCCTGTTTATACCATACCTGGCTTCTGCATGACCATTGTTCACTGGGAAATGTTTAATATTCTGTTGGCATTAAGAGTATGGGGTAATCAGTGGAAGCATTCTATTGTAAAGTTTTACTGCGATAATTTAGCTGTAGTCCAGGTGGTCCAGACCAACAAGACCAAAGACCCCTTCTTAGCAGCATGCATCCGGAACATTTGGCTGATCACAGCCACTCAAGACATTGAAATACAGATACAGCATGTCAAGGGTGCTAACAACACAATTGCTGATTTGCTTTCTAGAATCTTTTCAGATAAAGCCATCGACCTGCAACTATGGCAAGATCTACAACAAAATTACCAATGGTTCAAAGTTCCAGTTTCTTATTTTAATATTGATTTGAATATCTAATTTCAGGAGCTACCAATTCATCCATGCCACTACTCAATTCAGCCTGGCAGATGATTCAGAGAGCATACAGGCCATCTACTGCATCAGCCCATAGAACTCATTTTACATCTTACCTAGCATTTGTTACGTTTATGGAACTCCCTTTAGCCATAAATCTCCATAATATCTTGGCTTTTCTGGAATATTTACACCAGAATTCACTATCTGTCAAGGTCATCAAAAATTATCTATCTTCCATATCCACCATGGCCTCCTTATATCACCTCGATCGGACAGCCATATCTCATCCAATTGTTCTCAGGTATCTCAGGGGTCTATCTCTTTCTTCACCTTTTAAACCTACCCCCAGGGGTATTTTTGATGTCCCCACTTTATATCTCATTTCAAAGCAATGTGAAATTCTACCTGATCCACTTCTCTTCAGAGCCATTTTTCTCACATCCTTTTATGCATTCTTGAGAATGTCAAATATTGCTCCCCATAGCTCAAAACAATTTGACCCTCAAAAACATTTTTTAAGGCAGGACGTCATTTTTGCTCCCCCTGGGGCCCACTTGATTTTAAAATGGTGTAAGACTATGCAGGACAACAAATCACATCACATTGTACAAATCCCAGAAATTGATAACATTTGGCTATGTCCTGTTAGGGCCTTGAAGGCCCTCCTATCATCCAGGCCTCTTCACTCTCTGGGCCCATTGTTTGCCAATAAAGTACCCCCTCATTCACAGATCATAGATACTCATATTAGGGATGCACTCAAAACAGTCCTGGGTAGCTTGCGAATATCTCCTACTGGCCATGGTTTCCATACCTTTCGCAGATCAGGGGCTACCTTAGCTTTCGACAATAATGTCTCCCTCCAGAATATCATGGCACATGGGCTTTGGAGAAGCCCAGCAGTATGGACCTACTTGCAAAATGCAACACAGGCCTCCTCCATCATCCCCTCCACTTTTGCTTCTGTTATTTCCTCACGCTTTTGATTGGGCTTGGTGATTTTTAAAATCCTTCTCAGATGTTTTAAAACTCCTCTATTGGGGACTTTACAAAGTTATATCTAACATGTAAATAAAATTTCCTCAAACTGTGTTTCACTGTCTTTATGTGCATGTATACCCACCTCAGGGTTTAAATCCTCATAAATGACCTTGGTCTGTATGACCTCTAAACCATACATGACCTTAACCGAGCATATGACCTTTATCTCTCACCTTTGGGTTTGAATCCTGTCTAGGTCAAGTTGTCTTGGCCAATGACAGACCATTGTGGTCAAACTGTGTTTAGCATGGCTATGAAGGAGCCTGCTGTGGCAGTTTGTATCCCACTTTAAATCTTGGGTATACTGTGCATCATCACTACGTAAATAATTAAAGCATTACTGATTGGACCAATCACTGATTGGTCTCGCTTCATTAGCCCCATGTGTTGGGGTTTGCAACATCATTTTCAAATAGGTACCAAACAGTGTACATGGTGGAGAGTTTGAACCCACCTACCCTCCACTGACACATTGATAACAACCTGAACTGACTATGTGCTAGCCCTCTTGGTATTTGACCCATTCCAAGAGTGCACTCGGGTCACTTCTTTCGACCCAGGAGCCTGACCTCTTGAGTTTGATCATCTCTTGAGAGTTCTTCCCGTTAGGTTTGATATAGCTCCTGGTAATTTGATCAATTTCATCTTTTAAGCTGGACCCATCAGTCTTAATCCACCTGTTGGAGGCTTACCTGTAATTTGGCATAGCTTAAGAGATAACATTAGGATTAGGCGAACCAGACTGACTCTGGATTTCCCCTCTCGAACTTGACCAAGCTTTGCCCCCTTGGGTTTACCCCACCCCAAGGGTGTATCAGGGTTTTATCTTTCGATCTTGGAGCTGGACCCCACGAGACTAATCCACTCGTGGGAGGTCTCTTTGGATTGATGTGGCTCCTTGAGATTTGGATTTCTTTCGATCACTCAACTATACCCCCAAGTCCTGATCCACCTTGGGTAAGGGTCGGTTCCGTGTGTCAGGATTAGGTAGGGCCAGACTGACTCTGGTATCCCCCTCTCTATAAAGACCATGACTTGACTGACTGACGTGTGAACAAACCTTTTGTAAACATATGTTATTGTTGTTGATTAACCTTTGGGTATAAACATTGTTATGACCTTATGGTATTCTAACCCTTTTGGGTATTTTAATTATAACTGTACGTGTGGTGATTTTTAAAATCCTTCTCAGATGTTTTAAAACTCCTCTATTGGGGACTTTACAAAGTTATATCTAACATGTAAATAAAATTTCCTCAAACTGTGTTTCACTGTCTTTATGTGCATGTATACCCACCTCAGGGTTTAAATCCTCATAAATGACCTTGGTCTGTATGACCTCTAAACCATACATGACCTTAACCGAGCATATGACCTTTATCTCTCACCTTTGGGTTTGAATCCTGTCTAGGTCAAGTTGTCTTGGCCAATGACAGACCATTGTGGTCAAACTGCAAGCACTTCTACTGGTGAGAGTGTTATGGCTCAAGGTATGGAAGGCAGCTGTATGAATGTTGCCTTACATAAGGTCAACTTAGTATCAGACTTTGTGACTGGTCCTGTTGTGGTGGATATCAGGCCCACTTTTCCCATTACAGGGGTATCCTTGTTATTGGTAAATGATTTGGCAGGTAGAAAGGTGGTTGCTGATCCTAAGGTTACTTCTATGCCAATCACTTTTTTATTTATTGAATTGATTTTTAACAAATTTCCTTAATGTCTTTACAATTAAAAAGTAGGTGTTCAGAATTTTCTACCTCGCCACAGTGTGAGCAAAGATATATCTCACTTAAACCCATTTTCTTTAGTTTATTTCTACAAAAAAGTATATTTTGTATTGTTTTATGGTTAAGTTAACATATTTTTTATCTTTTACCCGCTTAAAGTTTTTTTTTATAAACAACCTGTTGAAGTTAATTTCTTTATTTTCAGTTTTTATTTTCCGACAATCTTTGCAAATAGCCTCAGTAGATTTCATAGTCACTAATGTTTCACGGTCTGTATTTGTTATTTGTTTGAGAATTTTTTGCACTCTTTCAGCAAAAATGTAAGTTAAAATTTCATAGTCTACTACTGTAAAACTCAGTAGTCTATCTCCATTTTTATGTAACTGACTCATAATTGAAATCCTTTATGTATTTATAATGCCTACTTTCTCAAAAATCTTTTTAATCACTAGGAGTAGGAAATCATTGCTCTCATCCGACAGGAATATCATCAAGACTAGAAGATTTATCTTTTCTCGTCTTTTAAAATATCATATATTTTAGTTTTTCTTTTGTGATGTCTTTGTCGCACATATCTTTTTCTTCTTCTGTGTGAATATTGTTATTTTTAACCGTGGCCAAGTATTGTGTCTTTTTAGTATTTTTCTGTTGTTTTGTATAGATCTTTATGAAAAGATATATTAAAGAAGTATTTCTTCATCGGGGCTTAGAGAATATTGTGTTGATTTCTCTCCTTCTTCTATATATTTTTCCCTTTTGTGATGTCTTTGTTGCACATATATTTTTCTTCTTGTGTGAGAATATTGTCATACTTCATCGTGGCCAAGTACTTGTGTAACCATATATTTTAGGTTAGTTAATAGAGCCTAGGGAAAGGCTAGGTTTGAATTATTGGTGTCTTGTATTTTGTGTATGCAATGGAGTCTAAAGAAAGACTAGGTTGACCACTTGGTAACTTGTTGAATGAAATGTGTTATATGGTGTGTCCTAGAAGAAGGCTACTTTGTTTATTGGGAAGTTCAATATATGTGACACATTAGTGTGTGGGTCAAGTACTGACTTTGTGTATTTTTTTTTTTTTTGGAGGGAAATTAGAATGATGCATTTCGTTGAAAGTTTGAAGGAATAAGTTTGGATTGTTTGGACAGTGGAAATGGGTGTTTTCAGTAAGTAAATGTGTATTGTAAAACTGTCATAAATTTAATATTGCATTATGTACATATTGGATTCGTTTTAAATGAGTATTACATATATTCATGTATTTTAATGTGTAGTTGAAATTTGGTTGTAAATGCATGCAGTGGATTAACTGGGTTAAGCTCTTATCTATGCAGTGCTAGTTTGAATTGGTTTTTGTTTTGAAGTGTAGGTTTCAATACTGCTTCAAATAAGATATGTAATGGAATACTTTATTTGCTTTATTGCATTGGGTTATTTCCACGTATTATTTCAGTGAGATAGAGATACCTTAGTTAGGTCTTCATCTGGGTAGCTGGAAGCTGTTGGGTTACCTGTAGCAAGATTACAGTGGATTGGGTGTTTGCTGTGTGTTTGTTCGTTGGGGTAAATATGAATGTTTAGTGTAAATTGAATATTAATTTGGTTTTATTTAGTGTGTAGATAGTAGATCTGTTATATATAGAGGTGATTCATATTGGTAAATTTCAGATAGCAGGTTATGTGCTGTAAATGTGAGTATACTAGTGAATTGGAATTTGGTTACATATACTATTGAACAGCATATTGCTATATAGTTATATTAGTAAGTCACTGAGTGGACTAAGGATAATGAGTCCATCTGTATGTCTGATTAATACTGATACTTATAAATGTGATTTTTATGATGATTATGTATAGCTATTGTTATTGTATTTTGTTAGGGTTTTTCCTTATGCTACAATAAAGATGTAACTGATGATGGCACTGTTTCGCTGAACCCCTTCCTCAGTCACACTTGTGTGTGGCTTTTTAGTTTTTTTTTGTTTTTTTTATATAGATCGTTATGAAATGATATATTAGGAAAGTATTTCTTTGTACTGCATATATTTTCACTGTTTATTAATTTTTAATGCTATTACTTGCTTGTCTTTTTTTTCGAGGCTTAGGAAATATTGTGTTGATTTCTCTCCTTCTTCTATATATTTTACCATTGACTGAATTTGTGCCCCAACTGTTTTTTCCAGCAATATATTTGATAGTTTTTTCTTTAGCTCTTCTTTCTTTACTGGCATTATTTCTAAGCCAGAGATTTATCCAATATTTCAATTAGTTTTTTTTATTCTATTCTGATGCTTTAATTTTGCTATGTTTTATAAACTATTATTAAATGAGTACTCCATTAAGTCCCAAATTATTGTCTTATCTTAAACTACATCATATTCTAATAGGATGCTTTTTATAATTTTTTTATAATTTTAGCAATTTTTGCTGCTTATTTTGGAGTCTTTTAAATAAGACACACTCAATTGCCAATAACATGGTCCCTTAGATATTTTCTGTACCAATTTCTAATACAACTGATCTATAGTAAGAAACTGGAGCTGAAATAATATTATGAGATTGCATATGTAGGGTTAAGGTGGGGTTTGTACTGTTATCTTTGTTACCTGTGGATCTACCTGATTTATCTATGACAGAATTAAAGCTCCAAGGACAGACTCATTCTCAATAGTTTGATAATTTTTAACTATACAAGATGGTAATTTCTTTAGGAACTGGATTTTTATCGCTTGGTCCATAAATGTTTGCTACTGTTAATATATCTTCTAAATATTTACATTAATATTCAACGTGCTTTATCATTATATGTATTTCAATATCAAACGCCTTGGGTATTAGTGTGCGTGCCCCAGGTGAATGAGAAGATGTGGCAGGTGAATGCCATACTCGACCATCCCGATCTCTATCAAAGTGATCTATAAAATCATCAGTACAATATTCTCACTACTAAGGCAATTATTTTAGCTTTCTAATGCATTCAAATATGCGTCTTTCTTTTCTGTTTATTTCTCATTTATAAAATATGTTATAATTTTTATCGTACACCTGGATGTAGTCATTCAAAATCCTTTTTAATGTTTCAGTTCATACCCTTGATCACATTTTGTTATTCTACCTTTGCTGTTTTTCTTTTGACTGTTGTTTGTTGGGGGGATATTTTTGACAGTCTTTTGATTTGTTGCAAGAAGAAGTGTTCAATGTGATGAAGTTTTCAGAAGGTTTTTTTAGCTCTGACACTCACTTATCTTCTTTGCCCTGAATGGAGATTACATAGTTTTTATATATTTGCAAAAACAGAAGTACTTGTTTACTGTGCTAATTGTCCATGATAAGGGTTGTCCGTCCATATTTTGGAAAAGAGATTACCCATTTCATAAGACCTGATATATTTTAGTCAAGTATGCCACATGTTAAATAATAATAATAATGAACAATAATCTAAAATAGTGTAAAAGATCATACTTACTGTTACAGATACTATCTTTTAGACTTTGAGAAATTGTAGACAAGTCATCATATTTTGGAATTAGAATGACATTTGTCTGGTAGGGATGAGTGACTATTGTGGAAAGTTCAAGCTTATCCACAGAGTCACCCATTAACACTGCCAGGATGTAAATCTTTTGCGACCTGGCTCTGGAAGCCTCCAAAGCTGTTTTTTGCTGTAAAAATAAAAATTCAACTTTTCAAATGACCAAATGATCATGTGATCGGGAATGATGATATTTGTTACACAACTTATTTACCTCTTAATATTTTTTCAACATACAACATTGATATCCGAAGGGGTCTCTGAATTTCTAGAAAAAAATTTTTTAAGCTCCATCCTCACTAGAGGTCGCACTTCTACAGATCACTTTTTTTCTGTCTCCGGACTTTGATGAAATTGACAACACCTGTGGATTCTGAATTTCTCTCTCTTGTTCTCCAGTCAATGCTCTCTCTGAGTACACACTTTGTAGTGTACTACTGGTGTCGCTGATGCCTTTGTGCTTGCTCTAGGGGACCAAAACACTGTTTGGTCTTGTTGTTATGAGAAAACACTTCACATTTATTATCTATTGCAACTTCTTTCAAACATTTTGTTTTTGTGTTATGACATATGTGCATAGTGAATGAGGCAACAAAATTACAAAATAAAATAGAAGAAATATGTACAGAAGAATGGCATTCACTAATCGTTTATTAAAATATGCTTCAATGAGGAATAATTTGTTAGTATTATTTTATATCTGGCATTTGGGTGTCATTTTATCCTTTATTTTGCAGATACCCCTGACAACATAATTTGTGCATTAAATTTCTATTGTTATTTGTTGTCACAAAAGATTACCCTTATAATTGTAAATATGTTATCACGTCTACAATTCAGTGGATCAAAAATCATAAACAGGGCCCGTATTTACTAACATGGATCAAGCTGAGCGAAAAATCCGCAGAAGATCAGATCAAGAAGATCAAACTGGCTCAGCTGATCTTTGGCTCAAGTCTGTATTCACAAAGGAAGGATCAGCTGAGCCAGAAAAAATTCTTAAATCTCACATAGAAACGCATAAGTTAATTACTCTTTTATGTTTAAAACAGTTTTTTATACGCTTGAATTTCCATAAAATATACATTAATATAAATTTGGTTCATTATTTTTTGCAGAAGAATATTTTAAATATTTCTTATTTAATAAAAAAATTTAGGCTCCGCCCACTTTTGATCCAGAATAAACAAAATCTAACTTATTTTGTATGCCAATATAAGGATACGTAAAACAGGAACTGGTATTACAAACTTATTAATTAACAATAAAAAGGCTTGAATATTATTCAGCAATGATTTATTTTTCATATGTTTGCTATTTTAGTTAGTTATTAAGCTACAAACTTTAATCCAAATCTTGATCCATCAACATGGGTGAATCAAAGTTAAGCCAAAAGTTGAGCCAAAAATCAGCTCAACTTTTTTGTGAATACTAACTAGATCTTAATCCATTTTTAGCTTAACTTGAGCCAAAAATCAGCTCAACTTGAGCTTGATCCCTTTTTTAAATACGGCCCCAGAATGTTTTTGCTGAAATTTAGAGAAAGCCTCAGAGAATTCTTTAACCTCATATTTTGTGCACATGCAAACACTTACTAGTACACAAAGGTTGCAAACAAATTGAAAGAAATCTTTATTTCTTCCTTTGTCACTGTTTATAAAGGATGATAAGTTAAATAATGATGCCAGTATACCCATATGGATATCTTTAAAATGTTTTAAAATTTGTGTATTCTGTAACTTAATAGTCTTACTTTAAGCAGTTAGATATTTGAAAGGTCAACAAGTACCTTTTAATTCTGTTGCTAAATGATCACACATAGAGGAAATAGAGGAGAAAGATTTTCGGTTGAGATTGAAGATATTTTGTACCATGTACTAAGTATAAAATTCTATCAATCTTTGTTTAAAATTTTGAAATGATAGCAAGAAGAAAAATTACCTTCAATTCCTTTTTCAATACTGACTGTACAACTATGACACTTTAATATCAGAATCCAGTGTCTAATTATGAGATTTATACCTTGTCGTCGTAGCCACCATCAGTCAGCAAAACTATCAAGTTTGGGATGTAACTTCTGTCAGCCACTGTGTTAAACACTCTGTTCGTGGTTGTGTTGAGAGCCTCCACTAAGTTGGGTGTTCCATTTTCATAAGTTAGGTTTTCTATGTGGTGCTGTATTTCCTCTCTTTATAGAATAATACATTAAGTCACTTTTTCAAAATGGAACAAAAGTACAAAAACCTGCCATAAAATCTTACAAATGTGTTAAAATATGATAGAAATACACCCACACATATTTTCCATAAAACTTCCCCATGTTCTCGATAAAATATGTCTTTGAGTTAGCAAATTATGTAATCTTCATGATGCTGATTTGTGAGTGTTTTGTGTAGTTTAAATCCTAGATGGACCAATTGTCATGACAATTATTAAGTGAATGATCGCACTGCCAATTAAACTTGAGAAAATCATCACAATAAAAAAGGGAATTCCCCTCTTGAGATAAATAAGGTATCACTGAGAAGCTTTAAGCATGTCATTGTAAAGGATAATGCAGTCAAAGATTACATACAAGTTATTACTATATTCTAAACCACTGGATAAACTTTAAGGGAAATTTCTGCTGGCCAAGCCAGTAGTTGTGATTTGATCACATCTTGAGTCCTTTCATATTTTCCACTCCACATATAAACCTGTCTCAGGGTTTCTACTACAGAAGAACCCCGCTAATCCGACCTCCATGTAACCTAATCTCTGGCTTATCCAACGTCAAGCCATGTCCCCCAACATTTTTCACACTATACAACCAAATCCGGTGGGCGATATACAGGGGTTTTATACAATTTATAAAAGTCGCCATCAAAACTGTCTGCAAACACAGCACACTTTTTCGGTTATCTCACCTTTGATCTTTCATTGTCTACACAATGAAAAGACATGGATTAGTGCAGTATTTATTGAATGCTGGCATTTAGCATATTCCTGTTGATCAACAGTTGATTGGCTGATTGCAATTCTAGGAAGCTAACAAGGTGTCATTTTATTGCCTGGAGTAGTCCATCAAAGATTTTTGTAACAATTAATCTGTTGAACAATAAAATCAGCAATGATGTATGTCTTGATTGTTTATAGGCTTTATATTTTGTATGTATTTTTTTTACTTTTTACGAATTATATCATCTGTCTTTCTCTTTAAAACTGGCACAAAATTTATTTGCTCTCAAAAAAGAACGCCCTCATCTCCCGTCGATATCCCTTGTCAAAGTTGCATAAAAATGGTTGAATATGAAAAACAGTTATGGATTACAAAAACTAGTTGTTTAAATGTTTTTCTATTAAATCTTTACAGAAAACTGTGTTACTGTCACCCTGAATGCACATTTCTTCAAAATTTTGTGCTATCACCCAATTACAGGCCTCCCAGCAACTGTTTTTCATGTACCCAAGCCTCTTGCATATCCAAACTGAGTGAATGTCTCCGGAGGGGTTCGGATAAACGAGGTTCTTCTGTACTTCACTGTAACCAGAGCCACTATTTCTCTACTGTGTGGTTAATGCAAGCACACTAGTCAGTGACACAGTGAGAGCAAAATACTACAGGATAAGGTTTCCATAGGATGCAAAGCCACAACCTTCAACTTTAGAAGTTCACACTTTTGAGCTATTGGTAGAGTTGCAGTTGGTTTTCATTTCCTAAAACTGGTTGTTTTCCAGAAACATTGAATATCTGATTTGGTCAAACTCTGTTTGAAATGTATTACAAATACCTTTCCCAAACCATATGTAAATTGCATACTGCTATCAGTCTGAAGCTCTACAACTATTTGCGATAAAAAATGAAAAAAGGTTGTATGAATATATTATCCAATCATGCTGCTAAACTTGTGTTGTGAACTTCAGTCACATGTTAAATGATATTGTTTATATATTGTTAAACAATATGGTGTTTATGACAAAACAACCAACTGGATGAAATTGCAATTTATAACCTTAGATAGAAGGGAACTCCCTACTGTGAATGGCAATGAGTGAGTGGCAATGATTTTATTACTTCTTGGTTTTCTGTGACACCCTGAAGGCATATCCTGACATAACCTTATCTGTTGAATGCAATGCCAAAAGCCTTCATATTGACCTTTAAACTGACCTGTTAGTGTAAGTGTCAAGCTGGAATTGGATGGTGACATCAGTACTGAATGTGACCAGTCCCACACGAACACTGCCCGTGTCCACATCTAATGTAGAGACAAGTGCAGCAAGCCATGCCTTTACCTTTGTAAAATCAGTTTGTCCAATACTTCTTGAATTCTCAAGGATAAAGACCACATCCACTGCATTGTTACACTCTGTAAAAATATAATAAATTTTGGTGGTAAATTTTCTTTTTCATAAAAACATACATTGACATAAGTTAAAAATAAAACTTTTGCTGTAAAATAAACAAATTTTCTTTTCAGGACTTTTTGGGAACCATAGTAGTGCAGTGGTAACACACTTGCCTGTCACCTTTGAGATCAAAGTTTGAATCCATGCCTGACTTTATGTGGGAGAGCTGGTAGTTGCTAGTGGTTTGCTGGCAGTTTACATTACAGTACCTTGACCAACTGTATGTACTGATTTTCTCTGCCCTTCCAACTACCTGTCACAGTATAATTGATAAGGTACTAGGTGTGATGTAAAGAAAATTAAAATAAAGAAATAAATTCATAGTTTTGGGGGAAATTGTGATAAAATAATTTTTTTTTATTTTTGGTTATTATATTCAACACAATATCTTACTGCACATGACTTTCAGTACTATAAGATTGGCCCCAACCACACAAGAACTTTGGCTATAAGGAATACCATAACTCAAAAACTAAATACTGGATCAGGATTATATTACCTAGAGCTCAGTCCTCAAACATGATCTAAATCCAAATCCAGATAGAGTCCCCGCAATATTTTTCTTATTTTTTACAATATTTTATACTGATTGCACTCAAAAAAGGACACTAGAGAAGACTATTTATAAAATACAAACAATGTGTGTAGATAAGTCATTCAGTGCAAATTAAATAAAGGGTGACAAATTAGAAGACAAGATCATGGTCAAAGTGAGATTCCCTCTTAACTTGCCAAACAATTTAACCAAATATGCATCTGTGCCAAGATGCATTTTATGGATTTTAGAACTATCCACAGTCAGGGATTTTCGCATTCTCAGGAATTACTTCCTTGGTTTTGTTATTCACTTGGTACTACTTTTATTTTCATAAACTTAAAAGTCAGAGTGAGGTTTCACATCATGTGTTTCATATTATGCAGCAAATTTAAACATTCTGAAAAGTGTGGTTTAAACAACTTCAGCACATTTTCCAACTATTCAAAACTCAAACTTCATGCAAGTAAACAAGATATGTCAGTCGATAGTGTCCAAAGCAATGGCGAGGTCTAATAACACAAGTGTTACTATTTCCTTGTTATTGATTATTAGTAGACATGCTAGTCTTTTTGAATGTTCATTAGGGTGGTTGCTCTCCGTATAACAAAATTGGCAGAAGGTTGGCAGAAGGATTTTTTACATTGAGACAACTGGCTATTACAACAGGTTCCCATATTTTATGTTTATCTCAGCATGAAGAATGTTGCAGAAAGAATGTTGATTTTTTGCAAATGTTATATATATGGGCACTGTGCCAGCGCATTGTGTAATCTAAGCATTATTACCTTGAAAGGTAATCAAATTATTAAATTTTTGTGTGTTACGTGGTATTGGTGTTTATCCTATTCTGTTGTATAATATTGATCTATTTATAGACTGAGGAAATTCCTGTAATAGCCTCAGTGATTATATTAACAGATTTAGGGACCAGTAGTCGCTAGAACTTCCTTGATAAATCTGGTAACAGGTCTAAAATTCAAGTTAGTTCTGTAACTGTCTGGAAATTTCCATGCTAATATATAAGCACTGTACCACCTGACCACAGATGAGCATAGTCTTCGCTGGCTATAAGGAAGGCTATTCGTCTTTTGAAAGTACTTCTGTTGTTGTGAACTTTTGCTGGAGGGAACTCTCTACAGCATCTGGATAGATTTGCTGTACTTTGGATACTTTTTATCTGTACATGCAGTGTGTGGTTGTACCAGGGAGTGGATTTACTATGCTTTGGACATTGCCCATATCTTGGCAGTGGACATTACAGTTGTGCAAACTCTCTGAATATTTCTGTACAGACATTTTTGTGTGATTGGATATCGAAAGCATCACATAATAAGAACATTTCATGTTATTGGACATTGAACAGATTATAGGATACAGGATACAGTTATCTGTGTATTAGAGGACACTGGAAGGATCACAGGACAGACTGCTGGATACAGTGGACAGACTTAACTGTCAGTTACAGTGTCCAGGTCAGATTGGTTTCATTATTGTATCATTGTATGTACTAGTGTGAGCATACAAGTTGACTGTAATCATTATTTTTATTTGTTAAATAACTTTGTTAAGTTAAACTTTTGCCTTTTCCTGTTGCAACTTAAAGACAACTGGTAATTGCTACCGTGCTTGCCCTTGACCGTAACACCAAACAGAAAAAAACAATTCATTAACCTTTCAGAGAGTGCTTTCAGAGACAGTCATCTTTAATTGTTCAAATGTTTTATGGTGATAAGCGGTAACATTTTTTACATACCAGTTTGACCAGCAACTGACTTCCAGGTGAGACAGATACAAAGTATCAGGAATGAAAGCCTATGCTTGGATGCAGAAGTCTTCTGAAAATAAAAACTTTGAAATTTAATATTGAAAATGAAATATAACTATGTGTAAACATTTGATATAGAAAGTGGGTGGTGCTGTTGAGCACCAACGCCCCATCAGGCACATCTCACGATTGTCCTTGCACAAACTCAAGATCTTGAGTTGTGGCAAATTACTCAAGATGGGACTACTATCTTGAGATTGGGCTGCACAAACTTAAGATGTTTACCTGGGGCTCTGATTGGCTAATTAATTGAGGTTTACTAATAACTGATTGGCTAGTTTTAGTGACTAGGCAATTATGTGTGGTCACTCAATCAGGTAGTTATTTCCATTTATAATTTCAATTATTGTGGAATTTTGTGCTATAAAATGCAACTGGTAATCTAGTAAAGGAAACACCTGACAACATATGTACACCAACAGTTATAGAAGTGCAATTAGGAATCGCAGAAAAAGTTTACTTTACAACAACACTTCACACAAACAAACTCATTAAAGGCCTAGTAGCACCTAACATACAACTTTGTCTCAAATATTCAAGTAACATACACACATCCCAGTAATTATAACCACACAGCTGAGAGTTGTGTACTTAGATAAACATTTCACTTTTTATGCTGCTTGTCGGCTTTCTGCTTCAACATAAACAGTAGCCATTTTATCTCTTGTGCACACGTCATCTGTTGTGTGTACAGTCAGTGTGCAGTACTGACTTCACTATATGATATGCTGTTTGTTGATGAACTTGATAAAAAAACTGTCAAGATTACATTGACCAATTGATATTTATAATTGCTTGACTATCACTAAAGATTGTAATGAAAATCTTTCGATTGAAAATCCCCAGATTAAAAATCCCTGAATATTTTGAAACCCATAGAAAATCAAGATGTCACCAATATAAAAACACCTAATAGTATAGTATTTACAAATGCATTATTATTTTGTCTTGTTATTAATTCATTTCTGTATACACATGTAGACCTTTAATGTGACTTCCATTTCCTGTTCTTCAAAACAGAAATAAAGTTGCTAATTACAATCAGGGAAAATAGTTTTCATTTGTCTTGTCTATGTAGAAGTTAAGCAACATATATAATGAAAGGTATACAGACTATTACTGCTATTAGGTGAAGCTTACTGTTTTGTTTTTTAATAAATACTTAGAGGGTTAAAGGTACAATACACTTTATTTGAAACCATTTGACTAAACATTTTAGTTAATGTATGCTCTAAAACATACTCAAACACCCCTCAAATAAAATGTATTGTATATTATTATTATTTTATTCTCTTATTTTATGGATATTTTATCTTGGGGATTTTCAATCCTATATCTTGCGATTTCTGTGCAAATATTGAGTGATTTTCGATGTGGGGATTTCAATGTGTTTCAAAGGTGAAATAAAAAATTATTTGGAAAGCAAATTAACTTTATAATATATTTTAGATAATTTTCCCTCCTTTAATAAGTAACTAACATTGTTAATTTAATCAAGTAATATGTGACATATGTTTGATATCCAGATCCTGTGGAAACATTGGATGTATTTAAATCTACTGCCATATTCATATAAAGTAGAACCTCAATTATTCAGCCTTCTATTATCCGAATCTCCAGATTAACCGAACCAAAATTGTGTCTCTCTATAGATATTAATGCACCGTCTAGCACCGTCTAATTAGGTGCATAAAAGAGATTTTCTATTATTGCGAACTCGATAACCCCTAGACGGTGAATTTCAGTTTCCTTCACCTATCCAAACCCCTCGATTATCCGAATAGATTGTATGTCTCCCACTGGGTTCGGATAATTGAGGTTCTACTGTACATAATATTCATTTATTTATTTGGGGTTTAACATAACTTTCAACACTGCACAGGTCCCTGATGACGGGTAGTTCTGTGGGCAGAGGAAACCAGTGAATACAGTTCATGTAAACTGCCTACCATTGGTAAGCAACTACCAACTTTCCCACATAAGGTCTAGGGTTTGAACTCTAGACCTCAGAGATGGGAGGCGAGTGTGTTACCACTGTGCCACTATGGCCCCTCATTAACATTATAATCTACTTTACTGTTTTGAAGAATACTGAGAAAATTAAGAAAAAGATTATTTTTAAAGGTTTATTTAAATATTCATTCTAAAAAGTGGAATAGTACTGTTTTGATAGAAATGAAAAATTCAGATAAACCTATGGTAATGCTTTCATTTGTAAAGGTTAAAAGTTATATCTAACCCCTGATTTTCAATTTCCAAACCCAGATGTCCCATATCCTCACAATCACCCAGAACCTATAAAACCAGATGTGAGACATTGCACATTTTTAAGATTCTCACAGGTTCCAGATATAAAATGTTATCTTTATTGTCCAATATGATAATGCAGTATATATCTCATTACACAATCAAATATTGTCAATACTATCTTACCAATGAAGTAAAGATGAATAATTTTGGTCCAAATTATCCTTCTTATTACTACTTTCATAATCAGATATACAGGCCTCAAAGTTTTATTCTTGTACATTCCTACCAATCCTATCTGGTAAGGTCTGTGTTCTCTCCATCATTTTTGCTACTTGGTAAACTATTATTATCATCAAAATCAAATAAGTTTTAAAAATTACTTTTATCAGATATATCTCTGATAAATGATGTCAGCCAGTTTGATTATCTACACACACAAATGAGAAAAAAACATACACCACACTAAAACTGTGTGTTTCTGCATACACACACAGAGCATTCACAGTACAAGCATATTTGTTGTGCACAACAGTTGACATAGTACACACAGTTTCTGAAGGGGAGGTTTTGACAGGAGAAATGGCTAATTTAGAGTAAATAAATCAGCTGTAGAATCATGAATACTGGATTGTTTTTCACAAGAGTGGTATTTATGTAAACAGGATGATCAGTGCAATGTTGTAAGCCTAAAATATTAGTATGTTAGATTTGACGCTACTAGGCCTTTAAATAATCAAAGAGTTTTATATTCAGTACAATTATAATCCTTTGCCAGATTATATTTGGAAGCCACACTTGTGGGCCTCCTCTAAATATAGCCATGTGTAGAGCTAATGACAACTTAAGCTTAAATGCCCAAGTCCACCAATCCCTTGGCCATGAAATGATAGATGGGATATGGCAAGCATTTGACCACCAGATGCAATGACCATTACATTAGTCTAAGTTGCGAAGTAGCCACCGACCTACATAATTTCTATAGAATTACACATAACTGAGAATCTATTGGATTTACTGCAATAACATTGTAAGATATGTTAGATATTTCCCCATTTCTTGTTGAACTTGCTCATTATGTTTCTGTATATGTATAATTTGCTAAACAATATTTCTAGTATAAAGTATGTTCATTGAAAAATGTCAATTCAGACCAGGTGGGGTTAATAATAGTTTCATGATATACATTGATAAATTTTATTCTGCTGAAGGTTGGATTAGTACATATTGTTTAATCCACAAACATTGTTAAAGTAAAGTAGTAAAGGTTGCAGATAATGATGTGAAAGATTGAAAGGTGTGTACTTTAATGTCAGTGTTAGTCTTCTTGGAAAAGTTGAAATATATACTCTTACATAATTCCATCTAATTTAGCTATGTAATTTGGGGTTACTTGTGTAAATTTTGTAAATTTGCACAGACTCTTTTATGTTGAATATGATGTTGTCATACACATTCAATAAATCCATGTAACTTTATTTCTATGATGTTTACATTGATTTTTTGAATTCCCGGTACTAATTAATATTACATAATAAACAAAATAAAAAAAACATTTGAGTTTCTCTTCATTATGCCTTCAGAAGCTCTAGACATACACAAAACATAGACTTGGCAATAAATAAAGTAAAATATGTCAGTGAGTTAAAAACATTAATTTTTAACAAGTGAGGACATAGATATATAATTAGATTTGAATGGAGAAGGCTGTAAAATCTCACACGACTACAAAAATCTGCAAAAAGTTGTTTTTGGCATCGTCTCTACAAATTACCTTTGACACTCCTTTAGAATTGCAGAATTGTGTATACATTCAGGACAATCGCTACTAAATACTTTCAACAATAGGAATCAACAAAGTTTGGAAATAAGTTCATTTTGATGTTTTATACCCAAAACAGTGAAAAAACAGTTGGTCATCGTTGAAACTTTTTTATTGATACAAGAAGTTGATCCTTAATTTCTGAGATTCTGTGTAATTTACTTTGCTGAAGTAAGAACTGAGTGTACATTTTCATTCTGAAGTTTATTAATTTTAATTTGACTTTATAATATCATAATTCACATCGATTTTAACACTAAATACACAAAACAAGTACAGTACAAGTGAATATAGTTTCAGCCCAAGGAAAGCTTTTACAGATCTTTGCTAATTGGACTAAAATCTGGCTAAAATACACTTAATTTGAAACAAAAATGTAATTTGTGAAACTTCTAACAATAAGAATTTTGAAAATACTTCATAAAAACAAAGTTAATACAATATCAATCAAAAATAAAAAAACTAAAAAGGTGGGGTCAGTGCACAAAATATTGAGAAATTTATAAAGCAAACTAAGATGTGCCATGAAACTTTTATAAATGCTCAGCAAATGACTCAGCAAATTTTAAATGTGAAGTTGGAATATCCATTACTTATTTATACGTGGAAGTCAATCAGTTGGCAAGTGTTTGATAGCTCTTTTAGAGGCAATTGTGGTATGTTAATCTCATTATACTGAATAAAATGACAAATGATGTGATCTTTTTATTGATATCTTTTAAGAAGTTAACAGTCCCTACTACAACCATTTTCACTATTATGCTGATAGTAATACTACATTGTAAAAATAATATTATTATAAAACCAGAAATTTTATTATTCATTGCCTGGCTACAGTATAAAAAACAAAAGGCTTCATACACTGCTATACTTGATAAAATTTCCCCTCAATGTACAGTCAATGCGAGACAAAACAGCCACAGATGTTACAGTTCATATTACCTTTTTCTTTCACATCCCTCCACACCCCATATAATCTGAAAAGTACATGTCCACACACAAAACCACACACACACACAGACAGAAACACCCCAATGTCTGTTTTAATTACTGCCCGTTTTTGATGCGCAATAAATATCAAAAGCCATGATTGTCCTTAAGTAACCATCAATAAAGGCTTTTAATAGATGTTTCAGTAAAAGTAAATAATTATGATTTTAAACCTTAGTATATGAATAATGTCAATACATCAGAGTAGCAAACTACTGATTTTTGAGGGGCCACTGTTGCAGAGAGGTAACACTCTAGCCTCCCACCTCTGAGATCAGAGTTCGGTTCCTGGCCCGACCTCAAGTGGGAAAGCTGGTAGTTGCTTCCCATTAGTCGGCAGTTTACAGTACAGAACCTTGACCAACTGTATGTACTGGTTTCCTCTGCCCTTCCAACTACTAGTCTTGATATGACATGTACAGTCTTGAAAGTGACGTAAAATCCAGAATAAATCAATAAATACTGATTTTATGAGGGACTGTGAAATTAATTGGTTAAAGGATAGAATTTTCTCAAAAATTGTACGAGCTGAGAGTTGATTCCCTTGGGTCTATAATATGATGGTTTTAGTGTATGATAAAGTCCAATATATAATGTGAGTGGGTGTCAAGGGGTACATGGAGAACCTGAGTGGGGAAATCAATGATGAATGCCATGAGGACTGTTTCACTGGATAGTATTTTAACAATTATTTATCTATGACAAATTATGTTGAGGTGATCTCCAGTCTCAAGATGCTTGATATACGGGCCCAACAAATGAACCAAAAAACATTTTTTACAAGTTCCAATACATCTCTATTAGATCCCGTTTTTTTTCTTTTCTGTTTCTGTTCACTTTATTATTTGTCTTCTTTGATTTATTCATGGACGATATTTTACTTGACAGAGAGGTTCTGTCAGCTATATCCAATGTATATACCAATACTAAAGAAATTTTCTTTAAAATTAACACGTTTCACAGACTACAATGAATTGCCATAAAAATATTTATAATAAATATATCTGTAATAGTATCTGTAGCATATGTAACATATCACTAATTCATGACTCATGCTGTTGCTGCTGCTGTTGCTGAAATTTAAAACATTTTAAATTCATCACAAAGTAATTGAATACTCTGAAATTAAATTTATAATCATCCAACCATTTGCCCATAAATACTTCAAATGAATTTTCCTTCAATCTGTTGAGTTTTGAAACAAGCAAAAAGTAATGATGATTTACACTCACTCTATTCATAGGATGACCAAATAAGTAAGGACTTCCTTTATTTCTTGCTCCTTCACTTGTTTTGGTATTCTTCTCTGAAATTCAAGGAAACCCTAAAAACCTAGGAAAAGCTTGACTTTCAAGGAAATTTTTAAATTTAATATTCACTAACCTTCCTTTATTGAGGAATCCTTGTATTCTTGTTTATTTTTAAGGTTAGTGTCTGACTACATTTTTGATAACGAGAAGCTTTGGTGGGACTTTTTAATTAATATTGACATAACTGGTGAAATGTTATCAAACCCAATAAAAATGTATTTGATGTGTGTGTCACAATACTTCTATGTAAAGTGGCCTGGCTATTACCACAATGTAATATGCAATAGAATAAATCTTTAAAAGTCAGATATTTATTTTTTTAAAATAAAATATCACATTACATGGTAAGAGAAAATATATCATACACAAGTGTTATACTGAAAAATTAATAAAGGTGAATAAAGGTTTCAAAAGTCATTTGACCAATCAGATGACAGAAAGCACTCCTTTAATAAAGGATCCTTTATTTAAGGTCTCTTGAGGTAAGGAAGCCATAAAGGAGGTTTAGCAAACAGAGTTTTAAAGGTTAATTTACCGAAGGAGATTTTTCACCTTCCTTTTCTACATTTCCCCACCCCTTCATATCTGCCCTACCCTGCTGTATTGTGCCACTCCATGATCGGTGAGGCAGGCTTTCACACAGAGGCCTTTTTGGTGGAGCAAGGAGCAAACAAAATAGAAGCAGATACTGCAACAATGACACTTGGGACAACTGGCAGGTTTTCTCAGCCAGGCATGTGACATGACCAACTTCGTCAGCTACTACAACAGCAGCTAAGTATAACAACACTTGCTGTGACACCTGCTGCAGCAGCCACTTTAGCAGGCTGTTTTGTATGTTCACTAGTAAAATTTCCTAACATACGGAAAATTATACAATTATATATACTTGTCAATAAACCATAACCATGCGTTTATGCATAGCATATAATATTTATTATTCAGAGATCAAAGGTAAGCATTTATGCTGCATTAATCAAAAGAAAATTATTATGCAATAAATTACTGGAAACATATAAGACACAATAATGCCTGTAAAAACAAAATTTGATCATAACATCTCTTTTATTTCCTACATCTCCTCATTTTAATGCTGATTATTACAAATGCCATATATTTGTAATAAAGTGTTTACTCTGTAATTAATACTCCTTTGTTCTTTATGACACTTTTTAATATAAACTTTTTAACTGTTTCAGTGCATCAGTAGGCATCCCATTCACAGGTAAAATATGGAATAATTTGTTTTAAGTTGTCTGTGTAAAAATGTATCAGCTCAGTGAGAGCCTGATAAAATGAATAGGTTTTCATTGGCACAGTGGTGACAAATATTGGGAAATTACAAATCTCCATAACTTCCCAGTAAACATTAGAAACGTTTTAAATGGTTTAAACGTTAACAAAACATTTTTAAAACCTAATTAAACCATATCTTATGGTTTTCAAATGTTTCTAAGTAAATGTTTATGCTGTAATGTTTAAAAAATGTTTTATAAACATTCTCTATACAAACATTTTTACTGAAAACGTTTATTAAACCTTTATAAAATAACTCAAGAAGCTAGGTTTGACTGGAAACATTTTTACATCATTTATAAAATAGCTGAAGAAATGAAGATTTTGCTGGAAATGTTTTTCAAACATTCATCATGAAATGCTTAAATACCATTGCTTGTCAAATGTTTTAAAAATATTTTATCAAAAACGCTTTTTAAAAATATATATTTATAAACCTTCACCTTCAAACATGTTCAAACAAAGATGGCAGTGAGCAATAATAGGGGATTTTAGAAGACTATATCAAAAACTGCTCCACATGCAATCCCTAAAAGTAGGAATTGAATGGGGGCACAATTTTTAAGCCACTATCTTACAATTTTAGACATAAAAATAATGTTTTGAGTGGTGAACAACCATGCAAAGATATTAAATTTGACCTCTGACCCCATTAATATTCAAACATTATTATGTTAATTTATAACATTTTTCTAACATTTATAGTTAAACGTTTAATAAACGGTATACATAAAACATTTCAAAAACATTCAATACCAAATGCTTTTCATACCCGTCATTTTTTAACCTTTACTAAACGTTTGCAAAACCCAAAAATGTTTACTGGTTTGTATTGTAATATACATTAGGTTCCATGATTCTTTGGTTCATCATCATTGTCTACATAGTTAATTTATGCTGTGGCAAATATTTGAACTGTTGGAAAATTTCCTTATCAGTAATCAGTTTTATTGGTGTCTTCCTTAATCCTTGTATCGTCCAACTTTTTCATCTTAACATGTTTTGACACATGTCACTCTGTGTCACAATTATCTGTCTAGATCCAGAAAAAATCATATATAATCTTCTGAAATGTTTCATTTTGTCAGTTTTTGTGGTTGCTTCATTTTGTCAAAGTACACTTTATTATTCTGTTGAAGGTAACTTGCAAAAGAGATACATTTGGTGACCAAACAATTGATACACCATGAGCAAACAATTTATGCACAAAGTGTTCCATCCATACAAAAACTACTTGCTTTTGAATCCATAACAAATGCATCCCAGGGTAATCTAAATATATTCTCCTCCATAGTGTAAGGAATTTCTAAGAACATACAGAAAAAGATTTGTAAGGAACATTTCCACTCAGCCTAGGATATTCTAAAAACATTCAGAGACATTGTAGGAACTTTTGTCATTTATCTTAAAACATTTTAACAACATTAAGATAGATTGTAAGGGACATTTCTATTCATCCTCAGGCAATCTAAAAACGTTCATAGATCCTTGTCAGGAACATTTCATTTACCCTGAGGCAATCTGAAACATCCATACACCTTGTAAGGAACATTACCATTCACTCTGAGGCAATCTAAAAACATTTGGAGACACATGTAAGGATCATATCTATTTACCTGAAACATTCTAAACGTTGTGAGAACACCTTCAGTCATCTAATTACATTGTAAGTATATTTCAAATCATACAGAGTCATTGTAAGAAGATTTACATTCATTTGGAAATATTGTAAGAATACCCAATTTCATCCATCTAGAGTGTAAAATGGTATAACGTTTTCACTGAATAATGGTTAAGAGTTTTTGTGATTATTACTTAAAGTGATTTCCAAGCTATTTAGCTCGAAATTTGCCTTAAAGGTCATAGGAAGCATTTGTCACAAAAATCGTGGGGTTAACTTAATTCAATAGACAAACAACCTATCAGAATGAAAATGTGGTTTATTTTAAGAAATATATGGTACAAGAGCCATAAAGAGCATTAGAAAAATAAATATAAGGAAATGGAGCAAAACGCTGACATATGGTTTTGCATGTAGTAGATGACTGATGATGTCACAGGTTCATAACAAAGTTCTGTTCAGTTGCAGATATAATGTATATGTTCACAAACTGAAGGAAGGTAACATATTTCTTTGAAGATTTGCCAGAAAAAAGCTGACTAGCCTTTATTTTTTCCATATACTGTTTTTTTCTCAAGTTTCACCTCATTTTTAACCACCAATATTTCTAACAAACACAGGTGAAATACATCTGTCTGAGATATTGCCTCTTCCCATTTTTCACGGTTTTCTGAAACTGTGATTGGATGGTAGCCTTTCACGAGTTAGATATTATATAAACTAAAAATCTGTTGACAAATTTAAAAGTTGTCATTAAAATGTACTGAATACTGTTTTTTGCCTTTAATTACCGGTACTTCTATCTATCAAGCTAAGGTATGATGTAAAGTCAAATCAAAATATATAATTTATTTTTGCATTAATTATTTATAATAATCATGCTGTTGTATTCAAATTTATTGAATTTATTCTGAAAGAATCCTTAAAGTTCTAACTTTTATATTTTTATTATCAGTTCATGAAATATTCAGTATATAATCGGCTTTCCTTATGCTAGTACTTCAGTACTTTTTCACCTTAAGTTTGGATAATTTAATGTTTTAGAAATTAGTTGGTAACATTTTCTTCTCAGTTTAAGCCTTTGTTGAGACCAAGAAAAAGGGAATGTGTTTCGGAGAAAATATTATCCACAGTATACACTGTAGATGGCTAGACACATTATGTATACTATGAAAGTATTGTTAGCAGTTTTAGTGGGAAAGTTCTGAACTAATTTAGGTAACATAAATGATTATCCTTGCTTGAGGCCCAGTTCTAAAGACTTTTATGTTGTATTTTTTTCATTTCCTAGCAATAATTAGTTTTTCAAAATTTAAAAAAAATACCTGAATTCATCTCAGAGTTGAATCTGGTTGATTGCACGATTTGCGATTTTTACCCTATTTGCTTAATACCTCTTATATAACTTTTATATTATCAGTTCATGAAATAATCAATATATAATGGGTTTTCCTTAAGACAGTAGCTCAGTACTTTTTGACATTAAGTTTTGATAATTTAATGTTTAATATATGTCTATGTATTAAAAGGCCTATGAAAATGTTACTTTCTTTACATTGACACGAACCTGTGATGTCAAGGCTAGTACTTGTTACGGGAGTTGTCAAGTGAACAATAATGGTGACAGTTGTGAGAAGCTTGAAAATAAAACAGACAGAAAGTGACTCAGTATTCCATGTAAACTTGTCCAGATGCATCCTATTTTTACAGAAATTGAACTTTCATATCTGTATATGCTATTATTAATGAATGATCTGAAAGTGCTTCCTATGATCTTTAAATTGGCACTTATATTAATTGATTTTATGATATCAGTTTTGAACCATTAGAAGGTTATTTTTTCTGCTAAATATTTTGCAGCATAGACTAAAATAGTTATTTCAACAGAAGAAATTACCACACCTAATGCACAAATAACATAAAATATGAATAATATGGAACTTGGAAGTCATTTTATCCTTTCATACTTTAAAATACAATAAAAAGTAAAACAAAAACATGTAAATTAATTTCAGGTTATAATGTAAATAATTAACACAATAACCAGTTTCATATTGACTAAAACACGATATCACAACTACTTGAACTTTACATATCATTAAAAACATGGCAGCCAAGGAGACCTGATATCAGATAAAATGTTTTTACAAAAACCAGGCAAAAGGGATGAACTTGAAAACTACATTGTTGACTTCAGAGAAACTGTGTTGCTATAAACATCACATCACTGGAAGTTATTGTAGTAGTCGCAGATAGCTGTTATAAACATGCTCATACTGAAATTGTATTTTAGTTGAGATCATAATAACCCAATTTTTATACATAAGGTGAGTTAATAATATTTAAAACCATAAGAGAAGAATTTTATTCAGATATATTGATTTTACATTTGATTAAAACTTGAGCACTGAACCACAGATTTTCATATTGTCCCCTAGTTTGTTCCACAATCTAACATCAATAACTGATAAACAATTAAATTAGAAAATTTAACTTTAAACCTACAGAGCCCTAGTATAATGTTTATCACTATTACTTAGAAACAAACATTGCAAGTTTTCTGGCAGATTGGTATTCCTTTATTTTGTATTCCATGCCAGATTGGTATTCCCTTATTTTGTATTCCACTAAGTCTGGGAACTTAAGCATGCTTCATTCTTTGAAAAAATATACTTGTATGTTCTCTATTTTTCAGATTACAGATTAGTCTAACAGCCAGTTTTGTACTTTAATAATTGGTAATAGATACACTTTATGACAGTTACCTGATAATTCAGCACAGTAGCACAAATGTGAGTTAAAAATAATAGAATATAGTCTGGATAAGGCCTGTCTTTGTAACAATAGCTTAACTTTTTTGAGCACTGCAAAATTCCTGTATAACTTATTTTTACAATTTCTGTTTCTGCTTTCCAAGAAAATTCTGAATCAGTTAGAATCGATAAGAATTTAGCAACACATACTCTTTTAATTTTTCACTCATTGATGTAATCATTACAGTTAGTGTTTAACTGTTTCAAGTTAGTTTTACTGATGTTCAATAAAAGCTTGTTTATTGAGAACCAATTGTGGAGCTTTATTAGCTCCAACGTCACCTATTTACATAAATCTACTACACTGTTAGCCATACAGAATATGTTAGTATCATATGCAAATATGATCAAGTCTAGTACATTGGAAATATTACACATATCATTAATATAGAGGGTAAACAATTTTGGGCCCAAGATTGTGCCTTGCGATACATCAGACAGCTTCTTGCAGTTCTGAATTGACCCCACTAAAATGAACAAACTGTGTATGATTAGCTAAATATGACCTTAACCAGTTACTGGCTATACCTCTCACTCCATAATGAGCAAGTTTCTTTATTAACAGCAAATGATTTATGGCATCAAATACACCCAAGGTAATATGTTTACTGTCTATTGATTACACTCTCCAGTTTTTCCATGAAGTCTAAAAGAGCCAAGGATGTTGTACTTCTAAAACCAAACTGAGAATTACTTAAAATGTTGCTGTGTTTTCTACAAACTTTATCAATCTTTTATCAAACAACTTTGCAAGTGCTTTAGAGAATTGAGGTAAAAGAGAAGCTGGTCTATAATTCGAGAATGTTGAATCATCATCAGATTTTAATAGACACACAGTCTTAGCTATTTTCATCTTGCCAAGAAAGATTTCACAACCAAAGGATATTATATTTTGTTCCAAAGTCTTATTTACATAGCATGACTTATGTTTCTGAAAGGGACTTCAAATATTTGGAACTAATAGACTTCCATGTGTAAACAAGCAATGGAGATTTCAACATCACATTCGAAATTTGCTGAGTCAGCATTTATTAAAATTCTACTGATTTCTGAATTTTTATTATTTATGTTTTATTGATATTATATTGACTTTATCTTCTTGAAATATTACAAAATTGTTACTGTTAGAAATTTTCACAAATTGCATTTGTGTCTCAAAATTAAGTAATTTTAATTAGATATTCAGTCCAAAAGGTAAAACACTGTCATGGCTTTCCTTGTGCTGAAAATTTATGCGCCTGTACTTTTTAAAATTGTTTTGATTATTTCTAAGATTCAGGTGAAATATGATATTTCAAAGTCATATTAAAAATTAATGAAACACAGATTTAAAAAAAACAAAATGTACACCCCTTTATTACTTCAGTTATGTAAACTACACCAAGTCTGAGAAATTAGTGATCAACATCTTGCTTTAATAAAAAACTTTTCAATAGTGACCCCCTATTTTTACTTATCTGGAAATAAAACATCAAGATAAACTTATTTTCAACCTTTGCTAAAATTCTTAATTTTAAAAGTACTTAGCAGTGGATATCTTTAAATTCCCACTAATGACCCACTATTAAATTTACTGAAACTTAAGAAAAATACCAGTCTTACCATATTGGTCAGAAGTCAAGAACCTATCCCCTGAAGTTAACACAAGTTAAAAAGTGATATCTCTCCCAAATGAGTCGCCTGAATCAA
Source organism: Sabellastarte sp. h YS-2021 (assembly GCA_964017235.1). Taxonomy (NCBI): domain Eukaryota; kingdom Metazoa; phylum Annelida; class Polychaeta; order Sabellida; family Sabellidae; genus Sabellastarte; species Sabellastarte sp. h YS-2021. The sequence continues at coordinate 66,589,603 of OZ024938.1, forward strand.
AGGTTAACACCTTCAACACACATTAGCAACACAGCTATTTCAAGTTTTGTGTTTGTCCTCAACATTTACCGCCATATTTATAGCAATTTATCTGACAAAAAAACTACATTGTGGCGCTATGTTAGATTGTGGCATCCTTTTTGTGTCAGATTCTCAAAATGTAGTTTTAGGCTAATGTCTGATTTATTTCACTTTGAATCACTTGTAGGCCAATTTGAATGCACAGTGTACAAATAGAAGCACAAGAAGGTACAATAATTACATTTTATATTAAAACATTTGTTATCACCAATATTCAAGTAATATGGATTTGACCCTCACATGAAACATTAGAGTCCACAATGGCTAAATCACTGCTGTTTTATTTCTGTAACACTATTATCTTGAATAATTTTAGAACCCTCCATTCTATCAAAACTGTAATTTTACAGTGATATATCATTTAAGTTGATTTTTGCACTTGGCAGTTTTGAAGGTTTGGTACTTTATGCTATAAAACTTTGTTAATTATGGTCTTAACATCCTCAATCAAAATTAAGTTATAATAAATATTACATAAGTGTTTCACAACTTCGATAAAAGTTTTCTGTGACTTTGGTAAAAATACTAATGAAACGGATACTAGCCAGCTTGTGTTTTTAACAATTGGAGGTGGATTGAAGATCTTTTACAGAATGTCAATGGCTTCTAAGTGCTAGATATTGTTGAAGAATATGGGCTTATTGATCTTTACAGATATTTCAACCTAAATAAAAGGAGGTATACTTGGTGTTAACGCAGCCCACTAAAGCAGGCTCACTTAGATTACATTCTGACCTCTGACACCTTAGTTGACCTTGTTGATACCACAGGCAGAGTTACAAATCAGATCATCCCTTTCTATTTTTATGGCTTACCTTGACAAAATTCAAAACAGGAAAAGGAATCTGGAAATTTCATACAATATACTTACGTCATCCAGAATATGTCAGAATAATAAATGAGGCAATTAAGGAAGAATATATCAAATAGGCACTTCCAGTGTACAACTTAGCATATATATCACTACATTCTATTCCAGATATAGCTCTTACAATTAATAAGGAAAATTTTTAGAAGCAATGTTGTTAAAATTAATAGGTAAATCTATTAAATATGCAAGTAATGACAAAAGGAAGCAAAATAATTTAGAAAATTTCCTAAAAGCTGATATCGATAAATTGGAGTCTGAAAGTGATAACCCATCTGACATTCTTCAATTGAAAAAGATGGAAGTAAATGAAATAAGAAATGAAAGGTCAGTGGGAATACGCTCTCAGTGGAACATTGAGGGTGAAAACCATTGAAATATTTCTGCTCATTAGAAGCAAAAACAGTACCTAAGCAAACAATTAGACGCCTAAAAAGCCTAATGGCAGTTATCTAACTTCCCAGAACAAAATATTGGACTCAATATCTCATTACTACAAGACACTTTTTGCACTTTAAAGCAAATGATCATAATTTTCAATAATTTTCATGGTTATCATCTCAGAGATATGTTAAGACAATAATCTGTTAATAAATTTAAAACAACTGAATCTAATGCTTTAGAGAGTGTCTTGATGGAAAATGAATTGTGGAATGCATTAAAGCACATCAAACATAATAAAACTCCAGGTATCAATGGTTTTCCATCAGAATTTTGTAAATTATTTTGGAAGTATTTAAAAGAAAAATATACTGTAAAGAAAACTGGCTTAATCTCCAGTGAAATACCACTCATTTTAATGTGCTGGGATTGTCATTTTCACTTGATCTGACAGAATGTGTAGAAATCAATCTTTCTAAACAAATAACAGAAATTTATAACATCATTTGTAACTGAAACAAAAGTTCTTTAACTCCTATTGGCAAAATCACTATTACTAAGACATTCTTGTTTCATTCTTTTTTATTTTTGCATTCACAACAATGCCCTTTGGGTTAAGCTCTACAAGCTAAAGCATCACTTTGCTTAACTAAAATCAGACACTTCGGTCCACAATATTTGTCAGAAATGATAAGAACTTTTAACCCTTTTTGGCAAGATGTCTTTGATGGGTGGATTACCATGTCAGCTAACTTATGAATTTACATCAACATTGGTTTATTAACATATCCGTTATGGTAAAACTGACTCATTTCAGACAAACCACTATATCTTCCTGACTGGTACCAGAAAGGTTTTCAGCTCACTTTAACTTTCCTAATTATCTTACAGTGAAATGTAAAATAAATATACTTTTGACGAAATTTGGGTTATACTGGTGAGGTCACTTATTTGTGTTAATATTAAGTATATTTTAAAAAGCAAAACTTGACCATAACACCTGGAGAATATTGTTTTCCATATGTTTTAGTACAGTGACTAATAACAATCTAATATGGTTTCAGCTAAAATTGATTTAGAGGATTTTTGGAACCAACAGTTATCTGTATAAATTTGCCTTAAGAAATAATCCTCAATGTTGTTTCTATCAACAGCTGGAATTCCTGCTGCGTGTATTTTATGAATGTAATAATGAAAAACTATTGAAAGATACGATTAGTTTAGAAATAAATTTTCTTGTGTTACGGTCATTTTTGAAAATGTTAATAAAGACCAGAACCATATTCCAGTTAATAGCTTGCTTTTCGATACTAAGAAGTATATATTCGATACCTCTAGAGATGGCAAGAGACTAAATCTCAAGCGACAAAAACACAGATTGAATAGCCTGTTGAGAGATGAGGAATATTGTGCCAAATTCAATGAAAAAGAAACAAAGTTTTCACATGTTTGTGATCCCTGGGAATATGTTTTTTGGAGTGTGCATTAGCATTATACAAATTGAGCTAATGAAGATGTATAGCATATCTCTTTAATCTCTATCAGAAATGGTCAAAAATGTGGTGTGTGAAAAGTTGTTGTGGATCCCCTTTATATATAGTGGTTAGTCCTTATGCTTTTTTTGTTTTGTGTATTTATTTATTTCTTTACTTATAAGTGACTATTATGTGTTTAGTTTTTATATGTAAATGTTTTGGCACCTATTATGAAAATGAAAATAAAGATATAAAAAAGGATGAAGGTAAATATTTTAAGTCATTTGCAAAAAAAAACATTTACATTTGAAAAAAAATTTCTTTGTGGAAAAAGCCAGATTTGGCGGTGTTTGCTATCTATGACCTTGTAGAGATTCGAAGGTCAAATTTCTGCATGCATATAGGGGACAGATGTATGTATCATAAATATCTGCCATTGGATGATTTGTCCTTTTGTATGTATGTAGCAGGACAAAATGTGAAGAAATACCCAAATGTCAAACTTGACTTTTATTTAAGAAGACTGCCATTGATCTTCTAGTTGAAGACAAAGGCCACAAAACAATAGGCGCCGAGGCCTTACCCATATATACCCATGTACCAAAAATTAAAAGGTCTAGGTAACATATTTTTGAGTTATGTATGAAAAGAAATCTGAAGTGGTTGTGTTGTGACAGTGCTAAAATTTAAGTATCCTTTTGTCCGGGGATACAATAATATAGGTTCTAATGAATGCTATGGAATTCTAGAGCAGGGAAGATTTGTGAGAAACTGAACCTATTTAAAACAATAATTTGAAACAGAATTTGTATATAATTTATATTCTGCATATATTTTTTATATTTGTATTTTATTTTCATGCCATACAAAACCCCCTTTGATGTATACTTTTATTCAATTTTCTTAGTTAGGTTTCTCAGCAGAGGTGTTTTTAATTTTTCAGTTGGGGTAATATTGTGGCAATATTTAAAAATAAAAGAGAAATCAGGGTTTAAGGTCACCTCGCCTAAATTCTAATGTGTATATATTCTTACCTTAACCTAAAATCCAGGTTAGTAGTTTAACCTAAAAAGTGTTTCACAACTGTAGCATTAAATCTCTTTCCTTCACTACAAACCCTATATAGAGTAAAATGAACATGGTTTGAAATGTTATTGTTCTCAAATTTCGTAATATTACTTTAAGCAATTAAATAAATTATCAAGAAATAGTAAAATATAAAACATAATTTCTTTTTGTGTATGTGATGATGAAGACGTCTATGTGATATTATATTGCAATGCATCTGTCATTGGCTCAAATGTTCAATAAGTTCAGGAATCCATGACAGAGTCAAATTGACTTCATGCTGAAGAGATCTTCTCATGCAGTCCTTTGGCTTCAGTGCCTTAAAAGGCAGTTATTGTGATAACTGTGCTGTAATTGCTCACAATGTGTAACATTGGCATGTCAGCCAATTATTAATAATATTTCTCCTGATGTATCAGTCAGTAATGTAAATATGGAAAGATACTGTGGTGATACAGTTACAAAGATCACCAAAGCTGAAACGCAACAACTTAAGTTTATGTTACTGCAATATTTCAACAATGAAGATGCTCTTTTCAAACATGTGTGCATTGCAAAGGCTGTTACTGGCCTTGATGAAAATGGCTACTACAATATCCACCAATGGTATCTATTCCAAAAACCTGTCACATTTATAAAAATATTACTCTGAAATTAGTGTATTTCTGTAATATCCAAAATATCATAAGTGCAGTCATACAAAGAAGAAGATGAATAAGAATATAAATTGAGGTGACATCTCAAAGCGAATTCGGATAATTATTAAATTTGCACATTTACTGGCATGTATATTCAATATGCTGTATGATCAATTTGATAACTATTATGTGCAATCCCTACAATTTTAGCCCACAGCCTATAAGGGCTGTGCTGGTATTATTTTCACGAATTTTGAATGGGCAGGTGTTCTGGCAGGCCAACTGGTGGATGACAGAAAAAAAGCTTGTGTGGGCTGTAACCATGAGGTGTAAGAGATTGTTACTTCTTAGGGATACTGGTTGAGGCGTTTAGGTGTGCAATCTCATGGTGTGACCTTGATTTGACTTTGACCTTGCTGTGGAGTCCTTGAGTTTGAAAATCTTGTCTTCGGTATTTCTCTGAAACTGCAAGAAGGGAAATTGGTTGGGGGTGTAGTTGTGCAACATCAATAAGAAACTATACATTTAACATATAATGAGAAGTAGCACAAAACACATCAGATGTACTGGTGTATTATACTTTCAGGAAATGTATCTCACAGGGTTTTCATTCAGAGATCAAGACTGGAATTGTGTTGAATACATTTCTCTGTAAGCTTTTGCAAAATGGTTACTGTAAATATTTATTATTATATGTTTATTTTATATGTTTGTTTCTTGTTGATCTTGCTCATTATGTTTCTGTATATGTATAATTTGCTAAACAGTATTTCTAGCATAAAGTATGTTCATTGAAAAATGTCAATTCAGACCAGGTGGGTTAATAATAGTTTCATGATATACATTGATAAATTTTATTCTGCTGAAGGTTGGATTAGTACATATTGCTTAATCCACATTGTTAAAGTAAAGTAGTAAAGGTTGCAGATAATGATGTGAAAGATTAAAAGGTGTGTACTTTAATGTCAGTGTTAGTCTTCTTGGAAAAGTTGAAATATATACTCTTACATAATTCCATCTAATTTAGCTATGTAATTTGGGGTTACTTTCGTAATTTATGTAATTTGGGGTTACTTTCGTAAATTTGCACAGACTCTTTTATGTTGAATATGATGTTGTCATACACATTCAATAAATCCATGTAACTTTATTTCTATGATGTTTACATTGATTTTTTGAATTCCCGGTACTAATTAATATTACATAATAAACAAAATAAAACAACCCATTTGAGTTTCTCTCCATTATACCTTCAGAAGCTCTAGACATACACAAAACATAGACTTAGCAATAAATAAAGTAAAATATGTCAGTGAGTTAAAAACATTAATTTTTAACAAGCGAGGACATAGACATATAATTAGATTTGAATGGAGAAGGCTATGACGGTGTGGGTTTAGTGTCAACCCAGGGCCCGTATTCCCTAAACCTCCTTTATATCAAGACACCCTTAAAAAGTAAGGACTTCCTTTATTTCTTGCTCCTTCACTTGTTTTGGTATTCTTCTCTGAAATTCAAGGAAACCCTAAAAACCTAGGAAAAGCTTGACTTTCAAGTAAATTTTTAAATTTAATATTCACTAACCTTCCTTTATTGAAGAATCCTTGTATTCTTGTTTATTTTTAAGGTTAGTGTCTGACTAGCTTTTGATAACGAGAAGCTTTGGTTGGACTTTTTAATTAATATTGACATAATTGGTGAAGTGTTATCAAACCCAATAAATATGTATTTGATGTGTGTGTCACAATACCTCTATGTAAAGTGGCCTGGCTATTACCACAATGTAGTATGCAATAGAATAAATCTTTAAAAGTCAGATCTTTATTTTTTAAAAATAAATTTTTTAAAATCACATTACACGGTAATAGAAAATATATCATGCACAAGTGTTTTACAGAAAAGTTAATATGAAAAAAGAAAATAGAAAAGTAAGGGAAAGATAAAGGGGCCTTTGTGAATAAAGGTTTCAAAAGTCATTTGACCAATCAGATGACAGAATGCACTCCTTTAATAAAGGATCCTTTATTTAAGGTCTCTTGTGGTAAGGAAGCCATAAAATAGGTTTAGCAAACAGCTTTTTAAAGGTTAATTTAGCGAAGGAGATTTTTTACCTTCCTTTTCTACATTTCCCCACCCCTTCATATCTGCCCTACCCTGCTGTATTGTGCCACTCCATGATCAGTGAGGCAGGCTTTCACACAGAGGCCTTTTAGGTGGAGCAAGGAGCAAACAAAATAGAAGCAGATACTGCAACAATGACATTTGGGACAACTGGCAGGTTTTCTCAGCCAGGCATGTAACATGACCCACTTCGTCAGCTACTACAACAGCAGCCAAGTACAACAACACTTGCTGTGACACCTGCTGCAGCAGACAATTTAGCAGGCTCTTTTGTATGTTCACTAGTAAAATTTCCTAACATATGGAACATTATACAATTATATACACTTGTCAATAAACAGTAACAATAAGTTTATGCATAGCATATAATATTTATTACTCAGAGATCAAAGGTAAGCATTTATGCTGCATTAATCAAAAGAAAATTATTATGCAATAAATTACTGGAAACATATAAGACACAATAATGCCTGTAAAAACAAAATTTGATCATAACATCTCTTTTATTTCCTACATCTCCTCATTTTAATGCTGATTATTACAAATGCCATATATTTGTAATAAAGTGTTCACTCTGTAATTAATACTCCTTTGTTCTTTATGACAATTTTTAATATAAACTTTTTTAATGGTTTCAGTGCATCAGTAGGCATCCCATTCACAGGTAAAACATGGAATAATTTGTTTTAAGTTGTCTATGTAAAAATGTATCAGTTCAGTGAGAGCCTGATAAGATGAATAGGTTTTCATTAGCACAGTGGTGATAAATATTGGCAAATTACAAATCTCAATCACTTCCCAGTAAACATTAGAAACATTTTTAAATGGTTTAAACGTTAACAAAACATTTTTAAAACCTAATTAAACCATATGTTATGGTTTTCAAATGTTTCTAAGTAAATGTTTATGCTGTAATATTTAAAAAATGTTTTATAAACATTCTCTATACATTTTTACTGAAAACATTTATTAAACCTTTATAAAATAACTCAAGAAGCTAGGTTTGACTGGAAACATTTTTACAAGATTTATAAAATAGCTGAAGAAATGAAGATTTTGCTGGAAATGTTTTTCAAACATTCATCATGAAATGTTTGATAAACAGTATACATAAAATGTTTAAACAACATTGCTTGTTAAATGTTTTAAAAATATTTTATCAAAAACGTTTTTTAAAAATATATATTTATAAACCTTCACCTTCAAACATGTTCAAACAAAGATGGCGGTGAGCAATAATAGGGGATTTTAGAAGACTATATCAAAAATTGCCCAACATGCAATCCCTAAAAGTAGGAATTGAATGGGGGCACAATTTTTAGGCCACTATCTTACAATTTTAGACATAAAAATAATGTTTTCAATGGTGAACAACCATACAAAGATATTGAATTTGACCTCTGACCCCATTAATATTCAAACATTATTATGTTATTATTAACGGTATACATAAAACATTTTAAAAACATTCTATACTAAATGGTTTTCATACCCATCATGTTTTAACCTTTACCAAATGTTTGCAAAACCCAAAAATGTTTACTGGGTTGTATTGTAATATACATTAGGGTCCATGATTCTTTGGTTTATCATCATTGTCTACATAGTTGATTTATGCTGTGGCAAATATTTGAACTGTTGGAAAATTTCCTTATCACTAATCAGTTTTATTATTTTTTTTCATTTTTTATTGTTTCCCATATTTGTTACAACCATATACACAATTCACAATGTTGTACACTCTATCAGACAAAGTTACAATTCCAGATTAAAAGAGAATTTAAATCAAATAATAGGACTAATCAACATGTAATACAAAAAACCTACATACAATTTGTTACATGGTACGTAATTGAAAAGACACTATAACATATACATTTGAAAGAAAAAAATTACTTCTAGATTAATTCAAACTTTTGAAATGTTTATTCTGAAAATACTGGAAAACATCTAAGCCAGGTTTTGACAAATTTTTCTTCCATTTTACCAATCTTTGATAACAGACATTCGTCTGTATATATCTGACAAAGTTTATGCTTAAGGGCTGATATGTTTAGTCTACTGCCAGATTTGGATGTTTCAAAAATGTATTTCTTGGTGACGATAATTAATGTGTTAATTGGGATATTATTTTGATCATGCAAGGGATAACCACAGATTATAATAAAGTCAGTAAATTTTATTTTAAAGTTAATTTTTTCAACAAGATACATTTCGATAGCTTCCCCAAAAACTTTCACTTGACCACATTGACAAAAAGAGTGCAAAATACTTTCTGATACATTGTTACATCTGAGACACAAGGAACAATCGGACAACCCCACTGTTTGAAGATACTGTTTTGTCCCGAGTATTCTGTACAATACTTTCATCTGGAACCATATCAGGTTATTGTTTTGGATAGTTTTGAAACGTGTTCTGTAAATATACTTCCACTGTTGTTCATTTATGTGTGTGTTTAAATCTGTGCTCCATCTTTTTTTGAAGAATGACTATTTTTTTCCATGGATATTAAACATCTATAAAAATCACTGACTCCTTTAGATGACTTGAATATAATCCGGATATGGTTCGGTATAAAGGGTCTTGCTAGAGAGTCATTGTCTTGTTGATCATTATCCTTTAAAAATTTAAGGGCATTAAGCTTTACACGAAGGTATGAAAGAAAGTTGACATGATCCAAATTATAAAGTCTCTGTAACTGATTGCAGCTCATAATTGTACCCCTTGGGTCTAATATATTACTGACTGTTATTATACCTTTTAAGTACCAGTCAGAAAAAAATAGGGGTTCAGCTGAAATTTTGTTGTTATACCAAATAGGAGATGTTAGTAAGTGACTTTTAGACTGAAAGATTTGGTTGTTTAGGACATGATACCATGAATCAAATGTGTGTAGCCAAAACTCATTTGTTGTCCATTGCTTCAGTAATTTAATATATTCTGGGCCAAGTGTTAGAATTCTGTCAAGTTTGGAGTTTACTGTGAGTTGAAATAACTTAATCCAAGGGGTGGAATCTTTTCCTCTGAATAGTCTTCGAAGCCAACTTGTTTTAAGGGAACTTAAAAATAGTTTAACATTTATCATTTTTATTCCCCTCAGGCAATTTTCCTTCATTAAGGTTCTCCGATTTATCTTGTCTGGCTTATTAGACCAAATGAATTTGAATAATATATCATTTAATTGGGTTAACCATATATCATTTGGATTTGGTAGACTTAGAAACAGATGATTTAATTTGGCCAGAAAAAGGGTCTTTATTACAGTCACTTTTCCTATTGGAGTGAGATATCTTCTGTTCCATATATTGATGAGATCTTTAATTTCGGTTAGTTTTACACTAAGATCAAGGTCTAACATACTATCTAGGTCTACTGAAAAAGTTAATCCCAGGAGGTCAAACTGAGTACATCCCCATTGTAATCCTTTGGTAATTAATTTATCTTTGCAATGTTTTTTCTTTCCTATCCTGATTAATTTTCTCTTGTCTGTGTTGACCTTTAAACCTGAGATTGAGCCAAAAATTTCCAATATATTTAAGGCTGCTTGCAAAGAAGAATGTGAACCATCTAAAAAAAGGGTGGTATCATCTGCATATTGTGTAATTTTGAATTCCAAATTATTAATGGATATCCCGTTTACATCACTGCATTGTGAAATAAGAATAGATTGTATCTGTCCAACCAAAATATATAAATAAGCTGAAATTGGGTCGCCTTGTCTACAACCTCGGCCAATATTGATGGTTTCTGATGTGATACCACATTGTATAACTCTTGCCTGTATATCTTTATTGAATAATTGTATCCATTGTACAAAGTTTCTCCCAAAACCCAGATAAGTCAAAGTTTTATATATGAAATTCCATGATATCGAATCGAACGCTTTTTCAAAATCAATTAGCATGAGGAGCCCAGGTATATTTTTGGTTTCCGTGAAGTTTCCGTGAAGTTCATTATGTCATACACTAATCTGGTAATCAGTTTTATTGGTGCCTTCCTTAATCCTTGTATGGTTTAACTTTTTCATCTTAACATGTTTTGACACGTCACTCTGTGTCACAATTATCTGTCTGGATCCAATCATAGTGATGCACCCTAATCTGCCTCAGGAGTGCCCCAGTGCTATCCTCAAGAGACACAGAATAACCATGGATCCATTTTCAATGTTCATCAGTCATCACTCTTCATCAATTGTCAACATCCTTTACATTGCATGTGTGAATCTTTCCATTTCTATGTTGAAACAGTCTTTTCATGGTACAAAGTTGAGCTACACTTGTAGCAAGAATGTAGCAGAATCACGAACACCAGTGGAAAGTGGTGACCATTTAACCCCCACCCTATTCCAAAAGTCTGGAGACTGATAAACACTGAATAATCACATACAGCATTCAAAAGTCACACACAAAAATTGTAGCTAGGTCCTCACTACCGGACCTCGTCCGCAATGGTATCCATCTATGTCTTGGCAGCACTGATGGGGTTTCTTCCTGCACAGGGTATTTCATTCCCTTTCAGCAGGGCCTGGCTTCCCTGGCTCAAGAGGTCTGGGTTGAATAGGGCCTGCCAACACGTCTGCCACAGGAGATTATGTAGCATCACACGTTTCATTACTATCCAGGCAACCACTGTGGCTCTTGTTGCATCGTTGTGGGCAGGACCCTGAACAGGGAAATGCCCAAACTGTTTTCAGTGATCCTCCCAGATGGAACTCCAATGATTAATTCTGCAAATGAACCATTGCATCGAAGCATTATATGCATGAGGTAGTTGACTTTGAACTCATCTTCACCAGGGACTCTGTTGGAGGGAAGCCGATGGAGAATTCATCTACCTTGTCCCTCAGATAACAATGGTTAAATATCTGGCCATTAAAACTGCAAAAACAGGCATTAGTGACCACCCAAACCTCATCAGCCATATAGTCTTGTAATTCACATGTAATAGAGGCGATAAGGGGACAACAGTGGTGCAGTGGTAACACACTCATCTCACACCTCTGAGGCTGGTGGTTCAAACCCCGGACCTTATGTGGGAAAGTTGGTAGTTACTTACCAATGGTCAGCGGTTTACGGTACAGAACCTTCACCAACTGTATAAAACTACCCCTCGTGATATGACCTGTAGAGTGTTGAAAATGATAATAAACAAGTAGAGGTAATAGATAAATTTATTTAATAAAAACATAGGTAGGTTCCATGACTTTCTGAAGCTCTGCTTAATCTGCTTCTGGTAAATGGAGGTCATGGAAAAGAGCATATCAAAAACTAGCCTAAAGTGATATTTTCAATTTTTGAGTTACTGTTTTCTCATATACCCATTTTAGAAATCGCATAGGCTTTTATATATCTATTGTGTACAATTTAAAAAAAGTAGATCCAATTGCAAAATCATTCGGATAGCTAGGGGGCTCGGTGATGTAGCGGTTAGAGTTCTCGCCTCCAACCTCTGAGGCCGCCGGTTCAAATCTCGGGCCAGGCGCTTCATGTTGGAAAGTTGGTAGTTACTTGCCGATGCCCGGTGGTTTACAGTGAAGTATGCACTGGTTTTCTCCACCCGTAAACTACCCGTCGCAATATGACCCTGGCTGTTGAACGCGACGTAAAGCAACAAATAAATAAATAAACATTCGGATAGCTGTCACATTTATTTTAAACCACCTCCTTATATTCGGGAAGTATTTGAACAAACTACATATTTTTTTTTAATTAAGGAATAAGTTTAGGATTCAATCAGGAATGTGGAACTGCCCTTTTGGGATTAACATTTTAGAAAAATATAACTTAAGCCAGAGATCTGCCTAAGATTGTTGGGGAATACAACCCTTGTATTCAACTTTCTGTAAATCTTCAAAGCTGGTTCACAAACTTATAAACCTCATATCACACTGAAAATCAGTTATATATGAAAAATCATATATAATCTTCTCAAATGTTTCATTTTGTCAGTTTTTTGTGGTTGCTTCATTTTGTCAAAGTACACTTTATTATTCAATAACAACAAAGGTTTGTTGAAGTGCAAAGTTCACAATAGATATTGTGGATGTGCCTTACACAATATCTGCACTTATGCGTATTGTGTTTCGAAAGTTATTCTAAATTAAACTTTCTCATCAGAGGCTGGAGATGTAGGGCTAAGATCCCCCCTGAAGTACTTTTTCAGAAGTGCAAATGAACCTGTTTTTGCACCTGTGCACCGGTGCAGTGAACCGGTGCATTGCACTCTTTGCACCTTTTTGGGGGTGTGAGAATGGTAAGTATTATCAGGTGACTTATATTTAATATATTATATAGAGTTATTAAATCAGTTGGGATCTGTATGTCTTTATAATTAAATATGTATATATAGTAGGTTCTGGTCAAAATATATACATATATATAAAAGTTAGTATTTTGATGTGTCAACTTATAGTGCCCTGAAAGGTGGTATCTTACTCATGTTGTCTGATCATAAGTGTGGACTGATATATGTTTAAATTACATTTTATGTGAATTATGTACTTATGATATGTAAGATACAGATGTTCAATATATGTACGATACATATACCTTAATAACAACATTGGTACATGTAGTGCCAGTGGTTAATATGAATCAGTGACACCAATCAAAATATAAGGCATCTGTATTTCAACACTTATAAGTAAGACAAATTTTAGGGACAATATTTATTATTGCTAATTATTTTTTGTGTACATTTGTCTTCTTATGGATAAAAGATTTTTTTATATATTTATTTTTAATTTTACAAGTGCCAAACTTATAATGTAGTTAGTCACCAGTGTGAATAAATATGTGTGAATATGTGTGTATTTACGTTCAGCTGTAATTAAAAATGTTGGTTTTAATCCAGGGTCTCTCATAATAAAGTTTATTTTTCATGAATAAATTTAATATGATTCTAAAACATTAATTAAAAATAAAATTACTGGTTTATTTTTAATGTCTGTTTTTAGAGGTCTTTGCATAATTTCAGCAGGTGTGAGCCTATTTTCTGCCTTTTCTGTGGTGGTACAAATAGGCTTGGGCGTGTAGGTTTGGGGCTGCACATCTGTTCTAAGGTGACTTCTGCTGATGGGTCTATTCCCTTAGAGGTTCCATCCAGTGTGGTGATTGGTGTAGTTTCCATATGTGATGCAGACTGAGAACCCTGTGATACTGTGGTGGCTGTGTCAGTGGATGTGGATGGCTATGGATCTTCCAATGTTGAATGAAAGTCCAAACATGGCATGTGGAGTAGATGATCTTGATTTCTTCCAACAGGGGTGTTCTTGTTGGTTTGACTGCTACAGTTGGTGGTGGGTTGTGCTGTCAAAAGGCCAATCTGTGTTGTGGGACTGGCTTTTCTTGCAAGATCAGGGGCCGTATTCACGAAAGGTCTTATCTTAATCTTAGTCTTAAATCTAAGACTTTTGTCACAACTTTGGACAAAAAGTTGTTTTGACATTTGTCTTAGTCTTAGAGCAATTCACAAATGATTTTAGTCTTATCTTAGTCTTATCTTTTGTCATAACTTTAAGACTGGATGGGGGTGGTCTTAAATATTTAAGACCAGTCTTAAATATGGCCGCCATGTCATGTTTTCCCCACTTCAAAACTTCATACAACTAAAATTGATTTTAAAAGACTTACCACATCTCTGTAAAGCATTTTATTTTATGTTTTAATGTGGTTTGAAGGTTTTAAACTGCAAAACTTATCCCTTTCTGGTCCATTTATTAACAGTAAGTGGACAAGTTTTACAGTGTACATCAACACATATTCAGAGAAATACATGTCCACTAGTTTGTTGTATATAACAAATATTTAACACATATCCACAGAAAAAAAAAATATCCACGATGAACACATTAAATAATGTACACATATCCCACTATTAAAGTTTTATGTGTCACTTTATAAAAGTTTTTTATCTATTTGGTTCCACTACTATTCTTTTATAACTCAAAATATAAATAAGAGTAAAAAAATATTCTTCATAAAACTTGCTAAACTGCACCACGCTATAAGTCATATAACTTACATGAAATATGTAATATTACTTAAACATTTCTTTTTTTCCAGAAAAGTTTTGCTTACTGACCTTGACATAGGTAGAGATTATTATCATATGATTTGGAGTGTATTGATTTTTTTGTCAAAGTGGCACATGTAGGGTCAAACCAACAGCTCACTTGTGTTTACATTCCCTGGCATAAACCAATCATATTAACCGAACTCACTGCAGGACAGCATGTCAGTGTTTATGTAATAGTGCAAAATACACAAAGGAGATACTAATAGTACATAATTTCTTTTCAATGTTTTCCAAAATAGCATATTATATAGATATCTTTGAAAACAGTTCTGAAAACAATGTGCATATGCCTTTCAGTGTTTATAATTATATAAAAGAATTATGACTCTGTGATACAGTTGTAATAACAATGTGGATATTTGTACAATGTTTTTGTAAGTAACAAATTATAATTTAATGTGGCCAATATAGATATATCAGTTTTAACTGGATATGTTTGTTATTTTTTTCTCTTGTAGAATTTGTTGCACAAAATTGGGAAACCACATTTCAGTGCTTTTAATATTATTGTAGCACTGTAATTTGCTTTTCCTTTTGAAGTGTACCTGATTTTAAATGTTTGCTAAAAATACCTTTATTTGATAGAAAAAAAAATGCATTTGGTGATGAATATGGATTGATTCATATTTTGTGCCTGTAAGGAGACAAGATAATTTGTGAGTACTAATTTTAAATTTCAAGAAATTTACCTTGTCAACAAGGACAAAGCTGTTTAAAATCCATGTTCCATTATATTATTATTTTTACTGTCCCAAAATTTGATGTCTCATATGGCACCAATAGTGTATTTAATGTGTACCTACATAAAGTGCACAAAATGAGGTCACATGACACAGAAAACCACAGTGGTTATATGAAAAATCAGTCTTAACTTGGTCTTAACTTTATGACATTTGTCCCAGCTAAGACTTGCTTTGTGAATACCTATTTATGACAATTCTTAACTAGGACAAAAATCTTAGATTTAAGACAGGGTTATGCTTAAGATAAGACTAAGATTAAGACCTTTCGTGAATACCACCCCAGGTTTACAAAAAACAATGTCACTGTTCAATGTATCCACAAATATTTTGAGACTTTTGTCAAAGGTCAGGAGTGAAAGCTTTTCTCCTAACTCTAAAATTTCATCAGGAGTTATCACGATGAGTGGTTCAGTATTTGTGGATTTATCACAAGTACTGATATTGCTAATGTCTGTGTTTGTTTGCCTGGACACTGTGTTACCAATCAATTTTGATTCAATTTTGGAAGCCATAGCTGCTACCTCTTCATCTTCACTATCACTGACTGTCAGATCCTGCATAACATCAGTAATTGCATTTGATGGGGCATTCTTGGGGACCACTCTATTATTCTGTTGAAGGTAACTTGCAAAAGAGACACATCTGGTGACCAAACAATAGATACACCATGAGCAAAGAATTTATGCACAAAGTGTTCCATCCATACAAAAACTACTTGCTTTTGAATCCATAACAATTGCATCCCAGGGTAATCTAAATATATTCTCCTCCATAGTGTAAAGAATGTGTCTATTAATCCTAAGACAATCTAAGAACATGCAGAAAAAGATTTGTAAGGAACATTTCCACTCAGCCTAGGATATTCTAAAAACATTCAGAGACATTGTAGGAACTTGCTTCATTTATCTTAAAACATTTTAACAACATTAAGATAGATTGTAAGGGACATTTCTATTCATCCTCAGGCAATCTAAAAACGTTCATAGATCTTTGTCAGCAACATATCATTTACCCTGAGGCAATCTGAAACATCCATACACCTTGTAAGGAACATTACCATTCACTCTGAGGCAATCTAAGAACATTTGGAGACACATGTAAGGAACATACCTATTTACCTGAAACATTCTAAACGTTGTGAGAACACCTTCAGTCATCTAATTACATTGTAAGTATATTTCAAATCATACAGAGTCATTGTAAGAAGATTTACATTCATTTAGAAATATTGTAAGAATACCCAATTTCATCCATCTAGAGTGTAATATGGTATAATGTTTTCACTGAATAATGGTTAAGAGTTTTTGTGATTATTACTTAAAGTGATTTCCAAGCTATTTAGCTCGAAATTTGCCTTAAAGGTCATAGGAAGCATTTTTCACAAAAATCGTGGAGTTAACTTAATTCAATAGACAAACAACCTATAAGATGATTGATGATGATTGATGATGTAACCGGTTCATAACAAAGTTCTGTTCAGTTGGAGATATATAATGTATACGTTTACAAACTGAAGGAAGGTAACATATTTCTTTGAAGATTTGCCAGAAAAAAGCTGACTAGCCTTTATTTTTTTCCATATACTGTTTTTTTCTCAAGTTTCACCTCATTTTTAACCACCAATATTTCTAACAAACACAGGAGAAATACTATAAGTACACTTGTCAAGGAATGCAGGAAGCATAAACATCTGTATGAGATATTGCCTCTTCCCATTTTTTGAAACTGTGATTGGATGGTAGTTAGATATTTACATAAACTAAAAATCTGTTGACAAATTTAAAAGTTGTCATTAAAATGTACTGAATACTGTTTTTTGCCTTTAATCACCGGTACTTCTATCTATCAAGATAAGGTATGATGTAAAGTGAAATCAAAATATATAATTTATTTTCATTTGCGTAAATTATTTATAATAATCATGCTGTTGTATTCAAATTTATTGAATTTATTCTGAAAGAATCCTTAAAGTTTTAACTTTTATATTTTTATTATCAGTTCATGAAATATTCAGTATATAATCGGCTTTCCTTATGATAGTACTTCAGTACTTTTTCACCTTAAGTTTGGATAATTTAATGTTTTAGAAATTAGTTGGTAACATTTTCTTCTCAGTTTAAGCCTTTATTGAGACCAAGAAAAAGGAAATGTGTTTCTCAGAAAATATTATCCACAGTATACACTGTAGATGGCTAGACACATTATGTATACTAAGAAAGTATTGTTAGCAGTTTTAGTGGGAAAGTTCTGAACTAATTTAGGTAACATAAATGATTATCCTTGCTTGAAGCCCAGTTCTAAAGACATTTATGTTGTATTTATTTCATTTCCTAGCGATAATTAGTTTTTCAAAATTTTAAAAAAATACCTGAATTCATCTCAGAGTTGAATCTGGTTGACTGCATGATTTGCGATTTTTACCCTATTTGCTTAATACCTCTTATATAACTTTTATGTTATCAGTTCATGAAATAATCAATACATAATGGGTTTTCCTTAAGATAGTAGCTCAGTACTTTTTGACATTAAGTTTTGATAATTTAAAATCTTAGAAATCAGCTGGTAACATTTTCTTCTCAATTTAAGCCTTTGTTGAGACCAAGAAAAAGGAAATGTGTTTCAGGGGAAATATTATCCACAGTATACACTGTAGATGGCTAGATGCATTATGTATACTATAAAAGTATTGTTTGCAGTTTTGGTGGGAAACTTCTGAACTAATTGGAGGAACATATATGATTATCCTTGCTTGAGGACCAGTTCTAAAGACATTTATATTGTATTTATTTCATCTCTTAGCAATAATTAGTTTTCAAAATTTAACAAAAAACTACCTGAATTCATCTCAGAGTTGAACCTGGTTGACTGCATGATTTGTGTTTTTTACCCTATTTGCTTAATACCTCTTTAAATAATTTTTTATCTGAAACAAATATAAACATGTTATCAAGGCTATTTCAGAAATTTACTGTTGCAGACTGGTGTGTTATAAACAAATAAACTTCATAAATACAGAAAATGCAATTTTTAATATTTTTGTATGTATTAAAAGGCCTATGAAAATGTTACTTTGTTTACATTGACACGAACCTGTGATGTCAAGTCTAGTACTTGTTACGGGAGTTGTCGAGTGAAAAATAATGGCGACAGTTGTGAAAAGCTTGAAAATAAAACAGACAGAAAGTGACTCAATATTCCATGTAAACTTGTCCAGATGCATCCTATTTTTACAGAAATTGAACTTTCATATCTGTATATGCTATTATTAATGAATGATCTGAAAGTGCTTCCTATGACCTTTAAATTGGCACTTATATTAATTGCTTTTATGATATCAGTTTTGAACCATTAGAAGGTTATTTTTTCTGCTAAATATTTTGCAGTATAGACTAACATAGTTATTTCAACAGAAGAAATTACCACACCTAATACACAAATAACATAAAATATGAATAATACGGAACTGGGAAGTCATTTTATCCTTTCATATTTTAAAATACAATAAAAAGTAAAACAAAAACATATAAATTAATTTGAGGTTATAATGTAAATAATTAACACAATAACCAGTTTCATATTGACTAAAACACTTACGATATCACAACTACTTGAACTTTGCATATCATTAAAAACATAGCAGCTAAGGAGGCCTGATATCATATAAAATGCTTTTACAACAACCAGGCAAAAGGGATGAACTTGAAAACTACATTGTTGACTTTAGAGAAACTGTGTTGCTATAAACACCACATCACTGGAAGTTATTGTAGTAGTCGCAGATAGCTGTTATAAACATGCTCATACTGAAATTGTATTTTAGTTGAGATAATAATAACACATTTTTATACATTAGGTGAGTTAATAATAATTAAAACCATAAGAGAAGAATTTTATTCAGATATATTGATTTTAACATTTGTTTAAAACTTGAGCACTGAACCACAGGTTTTCATATTGTCCCCTAGTTTGTTCCACAATCTAACATCAATAACTGATAAACAATTAAATTAGAAAATTTAACTTTAAACCTACAGAGCCCTAGTATAATGTTTATCACTATTACTTAGAAACAAACATTGCAAGTTTTCTGGCAGATTAGTATTCCTTTATTAAATATTACATAAGTGTTTCAAAACTTCGGTAAAAGTTTTCTGTGACTTTGGTAAAAATACTAACGAAACGGATACTAGCCAGCTTGTGTTTTTAACAATTGGAGGTGGATTGAAGACCTTTTTATAGAATGTTAATGGCTTCTAAGTGCTAGATATTGTTGAAGAATATGGACTTATAGATCTTTACAGATATTTCAACCTAAATAGCAGGAGGTATATTTGGTGTTAACGCAGCGCACTAAAGCAGGCTCACTTAGATTACATTCTAACCTCTGACATCTTAATTGACCTTGCTGATGCCACAGACCGAGTTACAAATCAAATCATTCCTTTCTATTTTTATGGCTTACCTTGACAAAATTCAAAACAGGAAAGGAATCTGGAATTTCCATACATTATACTTACCTGATCTAGAATATGTCAGAATAATAAATGAGGCAATTAGGGAAGAATATATCAAATAGGCACTTCCAGTGTACAACTTATCATATATATCGGTACATTGTATTCCAGATATAGTTCTTTCAATTAATAATGAAAATTTTTACAAGCAATGTTACTAAAATTAATAGGTAAATCTATTAAATATGCAAGTAATGACAAAAGGAAGCAAAATTTCCTAAAAGCTGATATCGATAAATTGGAGTCTGAAAGTGATAACGCATCTAACATTCTTGAATTGAAAAAGATGGAAATAAAAGAAAGGAGAAATGAAAGAATGAAGGGTCAGTGGGAATACGCTCTCAGTGGAACATTGAGAGTGAAAACCATCGAAATATTTCTGCTCATTAGAAACAAAAAATTACCTAAGCAAAACTATTAGACGCCTAAAAAGCCTAATGGCAGTTTTCTAACTTGCCAGAACAAAATATTGTACTCAATATCTCATTACTACAAGATATTTTTTCACTTTAAAGCAAATGATCATAATTTTCAATAGTTTTCCTGGTTATCATCTCACAGATATGTTAGGACAATACTATGTTAATAAATTTAAAACAACTGTAGCTAATACTTTAGAGAGTGCCTTGACGGAAAATGAATTGGGGAATGCATTGAAGTACATCAAACATAATCAAACTCCAGGTATCAATGCCTTTCCATCAGAATTTCATAACTATTTTGGAAGTATTTAAAAGACAAAATACTGTAAAGAAAACTAGCTGAATCTCCAGTGGGATACCATTTATTCTAATCGCTGGGATTGTCATTTTCACTTTATCTGACAGAATGTGCAGAAATCATTTTTTCTAAACAAATAGCAAAAATTTATAACATCATTTGTAACTGAAACAAAAGGTCTTTAACTCCTATTATAAAGATATTCTTATTTCATTCTTCTTTATTCTTGCATTCACAACAATGCCGTTTGGGTTAAGCTCTACATTCTAAAACTTCAATTTGCTTAACTAAAATCAGACACTTCAGTCCACAATATATGTTAGAAATGTTAAGAACTTTTAACCCTTTTTGGCAAGATGTCTTTGATGGGTGGATTCCCATGTCAGCTAACTTAAGAATTTACATCAACCTTGACTTATTAACAAATCCATTATGGTAAAACCGACTTATTTCAGACAAACTACTATATCTTCCTGACTGGCACCAGAATTGAGTTACAACAGTTGCAGAAGTTGTATCTTTTAAAAAGGTGATCAATTATGATGGGCTTTGTCAAAAGTTTTCTGCTCACTTTAACTTTCTAAATTATCTTACAGTGAAATGTAAAATAAATGTACTCTTGACCAAATTTGGGTTATACTGGAGAGGTCACTTATTTGTGTTAATATTAAGTATATTTTTAAAAGCAAAAAAGGAACAATTTACAAAGTTTTTGTACCATTTTCAAAATGATCACAAAATGAAATCTAGATGGAATGAAGATCTTGAAATTTACATTGACCCTGACACCTGGAGAATCTTGTTTTCCGTATGTTTTAGAATAGTGACAAATAACAATCTAATATGGTTTCAGCTAAAATTGATTTAGAGGACTGTATAAATTTGATGTAAGAAAATATCTTAAATGTTGTTTCTATCAACAGCTGGAATCCCTACTGCATATATTTTATGAATGTAATAATGAAAAACATTGAAAGATAGGATTAGTTTAGAAATAAATAAATTTTCTTGTTTTATGGTCATTTTTCAAAATGTTAATAAAGACCAGAACCATATTCCAATTAATAGCTTGCTTTTCATTGCTAAGAAGTATATATTCGAGAAATCTAGAGATGGCAAAAGACTAAATCTCAAGCCACAAAAACACAGATTGAATAACCTGTTGAGAGACAAGGAATATAGTGCCAAATTAAATGAAAAAGAAACAGAGTTTTCCCATGTTTGTGATCACTGGGAATATGTATTTAGGAGTGTGCATTAGAATTATACAAATTGAGCTAATGAAGATGTATAGCATATCTCTTTAATCTCTATTCTAAAATGGTACACTGTGCAGTGACCTTGGACACGTCTTTTGTGCAATTCTGGAATCGCAAATCTAGAACAGTAAATGAAACAAAGCTGCATCCATCATCCCTTTGCGTACAAATGTAAACAACTAGTGGTAAAATAAAACGTAAATTATATGCAGCAAATATATGAAGTCAAATAATTCAGTGGGGATTTTTATCAATATTTTATTTAATGATCAACTACTCATTAATATTTATGAGATCACGGAATTCTGTTGGGGATTTCCTAACAATATTTTAACCAAAAGGCTGTTTGCACATCCATCATTATGCATGTTTAGTTAATGGAACATCCAACATGGCATTGGATTTGTTTTGATTTTTACGTAACATTTACCCCTTATTTTGAACAAAATATCAATACAACCATTTTAGAATTGCAATAAAAAATATATTCTCATGATTTATCTGATCTGCTGTATTGAAGCACTCAGCCCTTCGGGCTTCGTGGCTTTAATATTCAGCCAATTGATAGTTTAAAACCATCATAAAGCACTCAAATATGTATTTTATTCGTTCGGGCTTCGTGGCTTTAATGTTCAGCCAAATGATAGTTTAAAACCATCATAAAGCACTCGAATATGTCTTTTATTCCTTCAGAAAAACTTAAGGCATACCTATTCTGCCAAGCTTATCCTCCTTAGTATTTTCCACCTCATATGGCGTTCTCTGTGATGTCAACCATTGCTATGTATGAGGACAATGATTTTCGTAACTATGCTTATGATGTTGCGCCTTAGAGCCTGTCACTTTGGCAGTTATGAAAGTTAAATTAGAATTGGAATTCATGAGCAATATTTAAAAATAAAAGAGAAATCAGAGTTTAAGGTCACCTCTCCTAAATTCTAATGTGTATATATTCTTACCTGAACCTGAAATTCAGGTTAGTAGTTTAACCTAAAAAGTGTTTCATAACTGTAGCATTAATTTTTTTCCTTCACTACAAAGCCTATATAGATTAAAATGAACATGGTTTGAAATGTTATTGTTCTCAAATTTCTTAATATTACTTTAATAATTTCCTTTCAGTATCTTTCAAGAAATTTGCAAATGTGTATGTGATGATGAAAACGTCTATGCAATATTATATTGCAATGCATCTGACATTGGCTCAAATGTTCAATAAGTTCAGGAATCCATGACAGACTCAAATTGACTTCATGCTGAAGAGATTTTTTCATGCAGTCCTTTTGCTTCAGTGCCTTGAAAGGCAGTTATTGTGATAACTGTGCTGTAATTGCTCACAATGTGTAACATTGACATGTCAGCCAATTTTAATAATATTTCTCCTGATGTATCAGTCAGTAATGTAAATATGGAAAGATACTGTGGTGATACAGTTACAAAGATCACCAAAGCTGAAACGCAACAACTTACCCAGTAAACATTAGAAACGTTTTTAAATGGTTTAAATGTTGACAAAACATTTTTAAAACCTAAGTAAACCCTATCTTTGGTTTTCTAAACATTTCTAAGTAAATGTTTTTGCTGTAATGTTTAAAAAACATTTTATAAACATTCTCTATACAAACGTTTTTACTGAAAACATTTATTAAACATTTATAAAATAACTCAAAAAGCTAGGTTTGACTGAATACGTTTTTAAAACATTTATAAAATAGCTTGAAAAATTAAGGTTTTGCTGGCAATGTTTTTCAAACATTAATCATAAAATGTTTTATAAACAGTACACATAAAATGTTTAAACAACATTGCCTGTCAAATGTTTTTAAAACATTCTATCAAAAACATTTTTTAGACCTATAATTTCAAACCTTCACCTTCAAACATGTCCAAACAAAGATGGCGGTGAGCAGTAATAGGGGATTTTAGAGGACTTTGACAAAAATTGCCCCACATGCAATTCCTAAAAGTATGAATTCAATGGGGGCACAGTTTCTAAGTCACTATCTTGCAATTTTAGACATGAAAATAATATTTTCAATAGTGAGCAACCATATATTGAATATATGAATAGATATTGAATTTGACCTCTGACCCCATTATTATTCAGACATTATTATGTTCATTTATAACATTTTTCTAACATTTATCATTAAATGTTTAATAAACAGTTTTCATAAAACGTTTTAAAAACATTCCATTGCAAATGGATTTCGTACCCATCATTTTTTTACCTTTGCCAAATGTTTCCTTTCAAACATTTGCAAAACCTAAAAATGTTTACTGGGTAGTTTATGTTACTGCAAGATTTCAACAATGAAGATGCACTTTTCAAACATGTGTGCATTGCAAAGGCTCTTACTGGCCTTGAAGAAAATTGCTACTACAATATCATCCAATGGCATCTATTCCACATACCTGTCACATTTATAAAAATATTACTCTGAAATTTGTGTATTTCTGTCATACAAAGAAAAAGATGAATAAGAATATAAATTGAGGTGACATGTCGAAGCGAATTCCGATAATTGGTAAATTTGCGCATTTACTGGCATATATATTCAATATGCTGTATGATCAATTTGATAACTATTGTGTGCAATCCCTATAATTTTACCCCACAGCCTATAAGGGGTGTGCTGGTATAATTTGCCCCCATTTTGAATGGGCAGGTGTTCTGGCAGGCCAGCTGGCAGACGGCAGGAAAAAGCTTGTGTGGGCTGCAACTGTGAGGTGTAAGAGATTGATACTTGCTGGAGTAACTGGTTGAGGAATTTAAGTGTGCAATCTAATGGTGTGACCTTGATTTGACCTTGCTGTGGAGTCCTTGAGTTTGAAAATCTTGTCGTCAGTATTTCTCTGAAACTGCAAGATGTAGGAAGTTGATTCTTGGAAGGGCCATTGCTTGGGGATTGCAGGTATGCTACTTTGTAGTGTGACCTTGATTTGATGTTTAACCTTGTGGCGGGGACTTTTTTATCTTGTTCTGTTATATCTCAGAGAGAGAAAAGAGTAGAGGTTAATATTTGGTAGAAAAATTGGGGGAGTAGTTATGTAACGTTGTGGTGACACCTACATTTTATCTCTCACCTTGATGCAGTGACCATGATCTTAAATTCATCTCCAGGCTATATCTTGGAAATGTGTAGGAAGTTGAAACTCATTTGGGATACTTTGGAGACTATATGTGTGCAACATCATGACATGACCTTGATGTGTCCTTTGACACTGCCATAACGACCTTGACCTATAAATTCTTGTCTGGCTTGTGTATCAAAAACTGTAAGATTTAGTAAGTTGATTCTTGGTAGGGTCATTGGTTTTACAGTGTACGTGTGCAACATCATGGTGAAACTTTGACCTTGCTGTAGTGATCTTGGCCTTTAAGTTCTTGTCTGAGCCATATCAGAGAAACCATAAGGTGTAGGAAGTTGATTTCTTGGATGACTCATTTGTTTGGGGATTGTAGGTTAGCTAAATCAATTACTTAATTGTGCTATATTGGCAGCTACACTTCAATAATAAATTTTACAGTTTCATAACTTTTAGTTTACAGATCAACGTTTTTATTTTGATAATAAATTGTCTTGTCTTTCTCCTCTTTCACTTCTCCTATATCATATGGTGTTGAAAACGATCTCCCCAGGCTATGGTTGACGGGCATCTCTGATGCTACTTTTGATTATAAATGCTATTTTTAGCACTTCAGTAAGAAAATATACATTTAATGCATTGTGGAAGCAGCACAAAACATATCAGGTGTACTACTGTATTATTCTTTCAGGAAATTATCTCACAGGCTTTTCATTCAGAGATCAAGACTGGAATTGTGTTGAATACATGAACACATTTCTCTGCAAGCTTTTTATATATCAAAATGGTTACTGTAAATATTTATTATTATTCAACACAATTCCTTGCCTGAGGATAAATCTCAAAACTCAAAAAGCTATTTGTCCTTATTTTGTACTTTCAACACTTTGACTGGAGTGGGTTTACGAAACTTATCAAAGTCCTTCCAATAGTGTGTCCCAGTGGCTGACTCCACTATATTCTACTCACCAAGTCAGCACTTAACTCATTTTGATTCCCTGAGAAAAAGCTCCCTGTGTGCCAGCTGTGTTTTCATCATTGTCAGAGGAAGTGTGAATCAATTTTTAAATGACCAGGGGAGACACTGACATCCCTTTCCCACTAATGATGCATTCTATCTGTTCCCTGGTTTTCTTCTTATAAACTGGTAAAAAGTCTGTGTCTGAACACAGCTTTTTTGCTGCCTACACTTATTGACTTTCCAGCAGTTGGTGAGAGGACTTAAAGGATTACTGGGGGATTACTTTGCAGTTTTACATTTACTGCCCATTGGTGCAGCATGTTTACTAGCCAATGGTTTACAATATTTTTGCCGTTCAGCTTAGTCATTACAAATGTTCTGAAACACTGAATAGAAACACTGTGTTATAAACAATACTACATTAAGTCTAAGTCTTAATTTGGCTCAGCATATGTGCAAGAATGTGTGAACATATGTTTTGCATTAAATTCCACCAAGAAATGATGGAGCCATAACTTAATTGAAACTAATCGTGATGTCAGACTCTGTTAATCAGTCAATTGAAATGACGCATTTGAACTGTTATTATCCAAACGGGAATGCTATGTTGGCCGTTTGGCTCCTCTTCCCAGTTGCAGGGAGTTTATAGTTTCAAGTTCACTTTTGATAGTCCAAACGTTTGAGGTTTGACACAGCTACTGAACTACTTAAGTTATTGGACAGTCAGGTCGTCAGGTGAGTCAGAGAAAAGAAGTGATTTACTATTGACATCTTTTAATGTCACTTATGCATCCATGTATCTGATCTTTCAGAAAGATCTTTCACAAAGTCACAAATAAGTCCACACATAATTTCTTCCAGGCTCTTGATATCTTAAACTTTTTCTTCCACATTGAATGTCTTCATAATAGTTTATCTCTTAATCTATTCTCAAAATAACATCTCCATTCCAAAATTTGAAATCTAAATTGACTTTGTGTAATTGAGAGTTGAAATATCATTCAAAATTATTTGAAAATAGTAAATTTTAATTAAATCGGACTAGAGAATGATTTACCTTAACAAAAACTTCAACATATTGATTTATGTTAATGATTTTCTAGATAAAGGAAACAATTTGTGTAATTCACTATTTCAGTGAAAACATAATATTTACAAAATAACATTTTACAATTGTTCCATGAGATGTGACATTCCCCCGAATTCTTTCTGCCTCCAGACAGTTTTAAAATTTAATGCTTTGTAGCTGTTACATGGATTTGATTGTAAAATTTGTTAATCTATTATTGGGCGTCTGGCTAGGTTAAGTGCCTTGTGTTCACCCTAAGGTTATTATATTTTGCTTACGTCATATGTGCTTCTGAGTAAAGTTACAATTGGTATAAAATATGATAAAACACCATTTATTTTTGTGAAACAGCGTTTAATCATTTAAAAAGTAAAAAAAGATGGTAGTTCATAGCTTTATTCCAAAACAGACACACTGGATACTTCATTTTTTGTACCAAAATATACGCAGGTCACTGAATGAATCAAGTAGCTACAGGGGAATTACTCTTAGTAGTATCAGGTAACTCTACGATTCTAGCTTTTTCCTGAAACAGGTTAGAGCTGGTGCACATCACACATTATCAGGTAAATCATTCCAGACTGTGGAAGCATCAACTCAGTAAACATTAGAAATGTTTTTAAATGGTTTAAATGTTAAAAAACATTTTTAAAAACTATTTAAACCCTATCTTGTGGTTTTCTGAATGTTTTCAAGTACACGTTTATGCTGTAATGTTTAAAAAACATTTCGTAAACATTCTATAAACATTCTCTAATCAAAAGTTTCTACTGAAAACGGTTATTAAATGTTTATGAAATAACTCAAGAAGCTAGGTTTGACTGGAAATGTCTTTAAAACATTTATAAAATAGCTGAAAAAATGAAGGTTTTTCTGGAAATGTTTTTCAAACATTCATCATGTAATTTTTGATAAACAGTACACATAAAATGTTTGAACAACATTATTTATCAAATGTTTTAAAAACATTCTGCAAAAATGTGTTTAGTCCCATATTATTAAACCTTCACCTTCAAACATGTGAGCAATTATTGGGAATTTTAGAGGACTTTGTCAAACAGTGCTCCACATGCAATCCCTAAAAGCGAGAATTGCATGGGAGTACAATTTCTAAGCCACCATCTTACAATTTTAGACATAAAACTAATATTTTCAATAATGATCAACAATACATAGATGCTGAATTTGGCCTCTGACCCCATTATTATTCATACATTATTATTTAGTTCATTTATAACATTTATCTAATTTAGGTGGAATGACAACTGTGAAGATACCAATTCGACTGTTTTGAAGACATAGTAAAATGACATTGTTTGAGAATAAGAGATGCCCATTTGCATCTATTGCAGTCTGTGACTATCCTAATGAATGTAATTTGCATACAATACAGTTTCTGCAGTTTGTGCAGCTTGTATTGAAAATAGACTGACTTCTGAAGAGAGAAATCAAAACTGCTGCTTATTAAGGCATTATACATCTGCTACTTATTAAGGCAACCTCATCCATCAGATACTGTCTATTCCGTCTGAGATCACACATTTGAACAAAGCAAGTCTTAAAAATACTGTGGATGATCATCTGAGGAAAATTTACATCACACCAGACACCAAGTTTCTTTTGGCAGGAAATAACATGATCTGTCTGCACAAATAGGTAAATACCTGCTAGGTGTAGAGAGTGTTAAGATGAATTTGAATACCCACCTATATCAAAATTTAGGTGTATACCCCTACCCTCATATGTCTCTAAGTGTATATGTCTGCTGTGAAGTGACTGGAAACTGATGTGTTTCGGGTTTTCTTTTTTACTGATGCCTGATATCCATAAATTCTCTTTCTTGAAGGTATGCTGGTTTTCCTTATACATATCATCACATATTTGCTACATGGAATTAAATATATAATTTAGCTAATTTAAATTTTGGATCATATTTTTACCCATTTAATTTAGTGTGTGCATAATTGTAGTGCACTTATTGATGTATGACCCATTTTCAAGAAGTTTATTTACCTAGTCTTGTGCAAGTGGTTGAAGTTATTTCTGTTCTGGGGCCAACTTGAGGCTAATTAGTCTGTCAAATTGTCCCTTATGTTTGGTCATCTCCTTAAACATTGTTTCAACATGGTACTACAGTCTGTGCCATTAGAAATTATATTTAAATTCCTGTTTACACTTTTCCACCCTTTGGGTTGCTGGGGTTATGGTCTATAACCACAAATATTGATGTGTTCTACTGGGGCCGTCTTGTCGGTAACTATGGTTTTGGGGGGGTCAGGAGCAATGTTTAAATAGTCAGTTAGGGTTGGTTTTGATTTTCCAGCATGTCATAGAGGGTTGGCAAATTATGAAACATATTTGATATTTTACCAACCCTCCACAACTCCTGGTCTAGACCATGGCTCCACCCACCTGGAAACTAGTTTGGCATAAACACTTCCCGTCTTTCAATAAGCACTCCAGTCTTGTCCTTAACACTTCCAGTATTGGCTTGTATTTGTTACATAACTCTTTTGCTGCTCATTTGCAGCCCATTTCCAGTATGATGTAAAAATATGACAATAAATTAGAAAAAAAATAGTAATCAGAATCCTAAACTGAAACAATCTGAAACAGGTAAAACAGGTCCACATGTGTGCTGTAAATATGAAGAAGCCTGGAAAATGTTTTACTTGGTCATATAATAACCAATTTATAAGTCTATTTCAACAGAGCAATATTGACCAATCAAAAAAATAGAGAAAATTAGGTCAAGGAAAGTCAGCATAATATTTGGATCCTATCACATGACCTACGGCATGTTTACCTTTACATCAAAAATTGGATTACTTCCCACAGGCTAGGAATTATTTTGTATAAATGTGTAGAGAATTGTTCACAGGAATGAAATTTAGGTGTCTTTCCCAGAGGTCTGAATTTGGAGTATAAAAGGAACAAGTAAGAGGGTTTTCCCTGTCACGTGAGATAATATCAGAAAAACATCTCCCTCTGAAGAGGATTTAATCTTGATAAAAAATTCTATTTTAAGTGGTGTTTTGGTCATAATCTGAATCAGAAATACTGATTTATTTCTAGCAAAACATAAAGTCCAAACCTGAAAACCATAATTAAAATAGCAAAAATGCCAATGTTGTAGATGTGGTCATAGGATGGGATCAAAATATACAGAATTGACCTAGTATTTGATTTGTTGATTGGTCCTCTTTTTTTTCTCAAAAATTCATGAAAACTGGAATGGCAATACCAACTGCAAGTTTGGTCATGGTGAGTTGGTAAACTTCTCCAGTCTTGTCAGTTTATCTTGTCTTGGAAAAAAACAGGTCAACCTCAAGTCATGTTGCGATCTAGATCCAGCGAGCCATGAGACACTATATCGTGTCAGTGTGATGAAACCGGCCCAAACTTTTTTCTAGATTTTTTGTACCAGACCCGTGACTTTTATTTGCCGACCCTAGAGTCATAGAGTTGGTTGTAGGCTCCAGTGGAACACCACCAATATGGTGGGGTTATTGCTTTTTGTCATAGTGTCCAGTAATTCATTTTGGTTTGAATCAAGATGCTCTTTTCCAGTAATTGCAAGGACCTCCATTAGGCATCCTTATTTGAGGTAATAATCCATAGACTTAGAGGTATTGAATTCAAAGTCACTGTCTTGAATGCAGATCCTTCTTAATCTGAAGAACTGACCATATGATCCTTTTGATTTACCAGCAACAAAATGGACTGATGTGGAGTATAGGTACAGATGATATCAGTAGGTATGTTATTTAATATTGTCAATATTTCTTGATTTTTATCGATTTTAACTGTTGTCTCCAAAAAGGGATGTTTTTTGACTTGATGATTGAACTTAATAGTAGATGTTCTGAATCTACATAAGCAATAAAGTCCTATAATCGGGTTTGCCCATGTCTCCAGGTCATAAAAATGACATCTGTAAATCTGACCCACTACAGTGGTTTTAGTGGCCAATTTTGGAGTGGTTTTGTCTCACAATGGTACTTGATGGTCGTTGTGGAAGATATGGAACAAAAAATAACCGTCCAGATAAAAAGTTCCTGAAGGATCTTCAATACAACTCATCTGTACACAAATCCTATAACACAGTTCAGTCACAGTTTTGCTTTTGATGCTCCAAAAGTCTAAAACGATTTACCAGATGATGTTCATTCTGCCCCTACTCTTACCTATTTTAGAAAAAAAAGTTAAAATCTTATCTCTACAAAAAGGCTTTTCCACCTTAGCATTTAAACTTTTAGTGTGTCTGTGGTATCAACCTAGATATGTCTATGGAATGATGATTTGTGAATTGGACCTGGTGTTATGCCATGGAGTCTACCTTAGAGAAATTAAGAGAATAGTATAGAGTATAGAGTAGTATAGAGAATAGAGAATAGTATAGAATGAACAGGTTGACATGGTTGGGGACCAATGGGGTACCCATTGCAGTGCTGTCTATTTGTAAATAATTATCACAACTGAAATTTATTGAATAAAGAAACAATTTTTAAATTTTTAGTATCTGTGGTCCTTTTCTATCTTCAGTTCACGCCATTTAAGAAATGGTCAGCCACTGCTAGTATGCCTCCTAATATCTCCCTCTAATGTCACTAACCTAGAATATCAGGTTTTACCAAGAGCTTTCATCTCCTTCGTGACATTGGGTACCAACTGACATTGGATTCACTTTTGGGAACATAAGCCTTCAGGTGCAATATAGAATTTAGACCTGGAGTGTCAGATGCCAAAGGCCTATAAATTAGCCTCTGGGGTTTAGACAAAGTGATTCTAATGTCTGTCTAATGAGGAAGATGAATGGCTATAAAAGAAAAAAATCCTTTTCACACTAAGTGTGGTAAATGTTTTGCCTTTTATACAGTACATTAAATGGAAAACGAAACAAACCAACTTTGAATTCTTGGATGAGGTAAGCTACTCAAACATGAATCAATATTGTACATGTTAATTGGGTTTGTCATATTTTATTCACTTCTCACTTCTTATTACAGCACTTTTGTTTCAGTCACAAAATATATCTAACAAGATTTGAAATCAAGAAGAAAGAACTTAATATATTTCAGATAAATCAGAGTATTCTGTTTTTCTCTTAAATGTATTGGACTGAATATAAACAGGCTGTCAGTTTCACAAACAAATTTGTAGAATGACGTATGGTTTAGTTGACATGAATTGATAAAATATTTTAGAGTAGTCAAAATTGAGTTTTATTATGTCCCTTATAACAACTGGGGGCAAATTGTCCACACGGTTCCAAGAGTTGTGTTCAAACCCACAAACAGAGAGGTGACAAATACAGAACAGTTGTAAAATTGGGAATTTAATCTTAACTTTACTCCTTGGGACTCAATGGTGAGTGGAAAGCTCGCCCCTAGGCAATCTGACATCAAGAGAAAAAGTACTAGTACCACCCAAAGAAGTAAAGTGTATCACACACGTGCATAATTATGTTAATGTTGTTCTGCCTCCTGTTCATTTTGCTGCCATATTTGCCAGAGTTAAATTATTCCTAAAGTTAGCTGGTCTGATAAAGGCACTTCAGAAATGTTCTGCTGTGTGGAATTTATTTTCATCTGAACATATATAATTACATATAAAATATTTCACACATATTTTCATGTCTTTCATTAACAAATTGTCAAGAAAAACAATGAATTTTACAAAAAAAATTGATTTAATAGCTAAATTTAAAAGAAGTGAACAGGAAATAAAGGTAATCAACAAGTAGTTCAAAGAAATGTTTGGCATGTATTTAATTTAACAAGTACTTAAAGGTCACATACCACACTTTTAACATTAAATAAAAAAATGTTATATACAATTTACTAGTTAAAAACTGAAACATGTGTTGCATTTATTTTAGTAAATTCATGTATTTTCATTCAGGCAATGTACAACGTAAACAAACCACGAACTAATGTCCTCACGCAGAGGTGCACAAAAGAATGACTGTAAATTTCCTCCTCAATGTATCTATATGTATCTGTGTGAACCTGTGTAGTAAAAAAAATGCCCATATGGTTGTACATCTGATTTTTTGAGTAACTTAAATACCCACACTAACTTCCATTCTTAAAAGGTAATATAAACAAGGGTGCAGTGGCTGGCTTTCTGCAAACCACGGAGTCGAATCTTAGGACAGCAATGGGTGTTGAAATCTGTAAATCATTCCATTATCACCCGTATTTGCAAACCGCTTGCAAAGACGTTTGCATATCTGTGTGCAGAGATGTGTTGGCTATTTGTAGTGACCTGAAACGTGGTGTGAATGGTTTACAAATATATAAGGGGTACAGTATCTGTCTAACTGCGCAATTTGAATATAGATTTCGAAGGGAGAAGACTAGCATTTATGTTTGAAGCATACAGTACACATATAAGATTTGTGAACTGGTTTATTTTGTAAATATAAAACAATTTGGAAGACACAAATTTAAGTGTTATACGGATATTTTACACAAGCAATCTGTACGTATTTTAATTAAATATTCCATTATTTCATTTATAAAAAGAAAATATATTGTTTTCGTGATCTGTATGTACATGTGACAGTCGCTGCTTTTTGTGTGCAGTTTTCGTCAATATATTTCTTGTGGTAATCCACGAATACAGATCTTCAATTATTTACTCTGTGTCCAGCTAGTGTGTTTTGTCTTCCTTTTATATAAGCTGTTGATGATCAGTATTTTAATCTCAGATAGGATATGCATGCACCTTATTTTTTAACAAATTTCTTTGAAACTTTTGTAAATCCATCGTCATTTGTCAAGCATTTCATTTTGAAGCAAATGTGTTAATGAGTGCATATAAACTATGAATTTGTAATATTTTCATTCGCAAGCAAAACAGCCCTTTCCCATTGATGTTTACTCCAAAAACTAAATATTTTCCAGATATATAAAATATTTAAAAGTTCTGGTAACACTTCGAAACAGCTGACAGACATATATTAAATGACGTAAAAACTTCTAGGAAATGGAAACCCCAATAGCACCTTCTAGTGGTTGAATGTAGAACTATGGAGTTGTGCATACTTTTATTGAAGGATTTCATCATGGAGAAATCTCTAGTAATGGTGTATTTTAAACTCAAATATCTATCTCTTATCTCAAATAAATAAATAATAAATGTTTTGTAAATTAATTGTCATGCTTCGATGAATGAATGAAGGCTCTTACATGCACACTCGAAAAACACCCGAGTATGTCTTTTATTCCTATAATGTCTAGTACTTCCATGACGTCACTTCATTAATTTGTTTGCGGTTTATTTGTTTGACAAATGAGCAAGACTGTGGCTACACAAATATCTGTCAAGCGATATCTAGACAAGCTTTTCACTTTATAAAATATACCTTAATAAAAACATTAAAAAGTTTCAAAATGGCAGAGTGTATGCTATACACTTTAATGTACAGATATGTGTACAAATATTATGCAGAATTTTATATTTAAGGGCTTAAATGCCCGATTTAAAATCACGGCAACAACCCAGTACATAACTCGAATCAAAGATTCGACTAATAAAACTGACTCTGCCGTTTCTATTCCTGGATGACATGACACAGTGTTCATAAACAAATGGTGGATTTTGTTGCTGGGGATTTCTGGTGTTTATTAAATTGCTTGAATATCACATTTAAAGATTTGTAACACGTAAATATAGTATACAGTCTGTATTCAAGTATACACAAGAACATCATGAAAAATATAACTCAGATTTTTTAAAAATGTGTGATGTGTGACCTTTAAAAATGTACAGCATAGTTCTATTTAATGACTTTTTTGGAGAAATGTACAATATTTATTCAATTGAGCACTGGGTTAAATACAGAACAAATATCACTAATGCCCCTGTTCCACAAAAGGACTAAGCCCCGATCTTGTCTGCGACCCTTATATCATGGACAGTCGGTGAAAAAAAGGTACAGGGATGTGGTCTTGACCTGTGTGGTTCTGCACAGCATACTGAGAAGCCAGTATCAAGGTCAACATGGTGGTCAACTGCCTGGTGATGATGATGATGTGCCTGGTGATGGTCACTTGATTGGTGGTGCTGCTGATTGTGGTCGCAGCAGAAACTGCCAGAGAAGCCAAAAGACTGAGGGATAACCTCAAGGACTACTTCAATAATGAAGGAGCAGTGGGCTGGCAAGATGGCAGAATATAACTGCTACTACAGTAACTAGTCCTTTTCAGGACTAATAACCAGTCCTTTTCAGGACTACCAAGTATTCCCAAAACAATTAATCAGTTGTGCTTGTTCCAAATAACCCAACCATTTCCAAACATTAGTCACCAAACCAACAAACAGACAAACCCAATGCCATACATAAGTTCCCAACCAAGAAAAAGACGAACCCAATGCCCAACATAAGTCCACAACCAAGAAACAGACAAACGCAATGCAAAACATAAGACACCAGACCAACAAACAGACAAACCCAATGCCCAACATAAGTCCACAACCAAGACACAGACAAACACAATGCCAAACATAAGGCACCCAACCAACACACAGACAAATCTAATGCCAAACATAACTTGCTAAATGGAATAAATCTTGTATTCATTTTGAAAGCAACACCCTATTTTCAGTTTCATTGGTCTTTTCTTCTGGAAAAATAACTGAAACTAAATTTTTTTCCTTTATTTTCTTCCACTTCAAGAAAATTTGAAATATATAACCAGCCAAATGGTTCTCTTTAGAGTATGGTTTATCTGTCTGTTGGTTATAGGGAGTTATGTTTGTAAATAGGTTTGTCAGACCGTTGGTTGGGGGTTATGTTTGGTATTGGGTTTGTCTGTTTGTTGGTTGGTGGGTATGTGATAGCAAAATATCTTTTAACTCTAGGGATGGTGTCAGTATTGGACTTTTTTATTACAGATTTAAACCTATCCCATGGATTTATAACTACAAATGGGCAGATTATTGGCCATATTTGGAGTTCATTTATCTACTTTCTTCTATGTGGCCTTTTGTTGTTATGTGTACTACCATGGGTTATTTGTTTCATGTTTGGAGTGGTGTAGGTGTTGGCCTTTTCTCTGATAAGTATTTGTACTGAAGTTTTATGTTTTGGGAGGGGGATATGAACAACTTGCAGCTAATAACTGTTTTTTGGAATATTTGGGTGACCCTGAAAGGGGCCTATGGGGGATCCACCCAGACTGGCTCGCTACTGAGGAGACTGCTGCTGTTGAGGCAGTGCTGTGGTGGTGATGGTGTAGAGTTGCTGCTGCTGAGGCTGCTCAATGATCTGTGTTGTTGTTAGATCTGTTAGCTGACTTAGTATTCCACTTAAGTTGTGTCTGCTGCCCTAGTCCTGTACTGTGACCAATGATGGAGGGTTTCCAAAGCCAATGGTGCTGGGTGTGTAGTACATGTAACTGCTGAAACTGCTGCCTGCTGCTGGCTGGGTGGAACTAGATGCCTGTTGAGTGGCTGTTGGCAGTATCCCGACCCTCTGTGACTCCTTGGTAATAGTGGCTGATCTCTTTGGTATTACTTGATGTCTATGAGTGTTTTTACTGCTTCAGTGTCTCTGAAAATCCTGTCCTCAAAGTTCTCTTGGGTCATCTTTTCAGCCTCTGATGCCACATAGTCAAAGAAGAGCTGCCTGTCTGACTTCTGCTGCAGGAAACCTGTGATCAGTGTCCTCATCTGGTCAAAGTGCTCGAGTATCTTGGAATTTGTAGAAACTGGTGTAGATGTAAGTATTGGTTGACTTCTACTCTCTCTCAGGACACTGGACTGAAGATGTTCTGTACCAGTAGTAGATCCACGAGATTCTTCATGGCTGCTGGTGTTGGGACTGGCCTCGAACCCAGAGCTTCTGTTGGCCCCCTTGTGTCTGATGTGGGTCTTAAGGAAACCCATCTGCTGGTAGACCCAGGACTGTCTTTTGGTCATCTCCCTTGGGGCTTGGCCAGACTGTTGCTTGGAGAGCTTGCCATAACGAGTTCTCTGTGACTCAAACCACCATCTAACATCAAAGGGCTGGAGCATCAGTTCTGCAGAGATTTCTGCCCAGAGAGCCTCCTTCCTCTCTCTGTCATGGAAACCTCCATGCTCCTTATTGTACAGCTCTGGGTGCTCCTTTACAAACTCTACAATGGCATGTTCTTGGCTGTCAGTGAATGTAGCACAAACCCTGGCTCTCTTAGCTGCTGAGTGGCACTCTGATTCTTCCTCACACCTCTCATCTTCTTCATAAGCTTGCTCAGTAACTTCTAAACCTTCCTCTGGATCGTCTACTCTCTCTCCTGTCTCTTCTGTCCCTTCCTCTGTCCACTCCTCTGTCCTTTCTTCTGTCCTCTCCTCCAACTCCCCACCTTCCTTCTCCCTCTCCTTTTGCCTCTCCCCCATCTTCTTCTTTCCTCTCTTTCCTCCTTTCTCTTTCCTCATAACTCCATTGGGTATAAAAAAAGTAAAAAAAACTAAAATGTGTTGCCTAAATTTGCCCTAAGCTCAAGCAAAATGTAAAATATAAAAAAACTGATAACCCCTAGCAGAAAGTGACACACGCCATATAATGACAAATCATATTCTTGCCAAATGACTCATGAGGTCATCAATATAAAACCGTACCAATTCCTGGACTCCTCATTTTAGTACACTCCTACCAAATATGGGCATTTTCTGCAAACAACAATGCAATAAAAATCCCCGAATGCACAAAACTTGAGATAAACATGTAGAAATTATTCAGTTTTCAGGTTTGTTCACAATATTTTAAGTTTTCCTTTCATTATACATTGTATATGTTGGCAATCGAGATTTAGGTTACAAAATGTTGTAACCAAAACATCTCATTCCTGCTCAACATATCACTTTTAAAGTCACAATGCAAAAACATATGGGATAAAAGCTTATAAGTTCTTCAGATTCTGGGTATGTTTCAAATATTTTACCTCTTCCCCAATTATATGTGTTAACAAGCAAAGTGGGGGTTGAAGAATCTCATTATACAATTCAGTAAAATGGTCTCCCAGGCCTACCGACCCATCCCTATAAGTTATAAATCAAAACCTTCTTGTAAGGTCTGGAAATGGAACTTATGTATTACACTAGATCTTGGGGGAGCTCTGGTAACACACTTACCCCCTGCCTCTGACCTCTGCTGTTCAAACCCTGCACCCTCTGTTGGAAAGTTGGTAGTTGCTTACCAGCCTGGCAGTTTATGGTACAGAATCTTGACTAAAACCAGTATGTAGTGGTTTCCTCTGCCCTTGAATCTACCCATCGTGAATAGCCTTTCAATGTGTTGAACGCGATGTTACACCCTAATAGTGTAAGTAAACCCACGAGAGGAGTAAATTGGGGTGCAAGATGGGGTCTAGTTCCCGTTTACAATGACTGATTTAAATGTGGGTTTACGTGTTTAAATCAGTGTTTCCGCAAGAAGTGAATTTTGGCACTTAATGCCAACACATTTTATCAAATATTTGTGTAAAATATGCGTAGAACTTAAAACCCAGCAGACAAATCTGATTGAATATGAGGCAATAAAATCACTTTTTATAGTTTCATGAGTACCTAGTTGGCTAATGTGTACTTGACACAGCAGGCTTGTAAACAAAGGCTTATATATTTTTCTCACTCCAAAATTTGCACTGCTTGAAAATAAAGAATAAATACATAGAACACTTCCCTAACTGAGTCTTTTGACATATTTTTGTGGTTACAAGGCTTTCCATTAAAACAGCATTTTTAAACAAAGGATATATGCCGTCACTAAAATATTTTGACTAGATATAAAGGGTCACATGATGTAGAAACCCACTGTGGTTATATGACAAGCTTGGACGCAGATTTAAGTTGCTAAATCAGTCTAAGTCCAGGCTTAGTCGGAGACCCTTTGTAAAACCAGCCCCAGGAAACATATAAGAGTTTGTTGCCTTTGATCACTAAAAGGTACTCACTGAATAATAATAATAATAATAGTAGAATTTATAGAGCGCAAAATTGATACAAATCCTCTAAAGAGCTTAAGTCCAAGAAGGGAGAGTCCACGGACAGGCATGGGTCGATATCAAAAAAGTGCCCGCCAGGGTATAACTAAGGTGGGGGGTATGCCAGTCTAAACAAGTGAGTCTTTAGCTGGCTTCTGAAACCATCTATTGTTTGCTGAGATCTGACAGTTTATGGGAGCTTGTTCCATTCAGCTGGTGCGGCTACTGCAAAGCCTCACCTGCCTATGAGTCTCTTAGGGCAGGTTGAGGAGACAGATAGCCTGTTTGCTGCAAGTGAGACTGCTAGATCTTATTAAAGCTGAAAGATACAGGGGCTGTGAAAGATTGATAGCCTTGAAAACCAGAAGATTATACTTACCAGAGGATACGATATTGAATTGGAAGCCAGTGGAATTTTTTTAAAAAGGGTGTAGCATGACTAATTTTGTCAAGTCTGAAGATGATGCGGCAAAATGCATTCTGGACTCTCTGTAGTTTAGCTACGTTGGACTTGCTTACCCCATAAAATTAAAGAGTTGCAGTAGTCCAGACGACTACTGACCATAGCATTTGTCAAAAGTATTGCAGTCTCAACACCAAGAAATTTGCGAATTTGTCGCAAATCACGAAGATGATAGTAACATCTTCTGCAAACCTTGGCAACATGATTGTCAAAGGAGTTGTCTGAGTCAAAGGTAACACACAGATTCTTTACTTCCACTGATGGAGAGATATTGTTTTGGAGGAGTTGAACAGGGAAATTTGGTGCAAGCGACTCTCTGATGGCTTTTTCACCTATAATGATAAATTCAGTTTTTTCTGCGTTTAGTTTTAGTTTAACACTCCTTACTGACTTGAGACACTCGGTCAGCTCTTCCATGATAGAATCAAAGTTCCTGGAGTCAACTGCTAAGTAGATCTGGGTGTCATCGGTGTATAGGTGATGAGTGACATTGAATTTGGAAATAACTTGACTGAGGGGACTAGTGTAAAGAGTGAAAAGGAGAGGACCCAGTACCGAGCCTTGGGGGACTCCGAAAGGGAGAATTACTGCCTCAGAGAAACTATCACCTATTTTAATTTTTTGTTTATGGTTTGAAAGTACAATTTGATCCACAATAAAACAGTGCCATCTAGACCAAACCAGTCATGCAAGCAGTCATATAATAGAGAATGATCAATTGTATCAAACGCCGCTGAGAGGTCTAATAATGTGAGAGCCACTGCCTTTCGAGTCCACTGAGAGAGCTATATCAGTTTGAACTTTTATAAGCAGACTGGTTGACATTTAATAGCATCAAAACAAGTTTTGATAAAAAACTAAGTTTTGACACTGGCCTGTAGTTTTTGACGATATTTCTATCAAGGCTCAGCTTCTTTTGAAGGGGGGTGACATATGCCATCTTCAAACAGTTGGGGAAAGTACCTTCTTCGATTGAATAATTTACAGTTTTGGTGATGGGGGTGATGAGAATATCAGCACACTCCTTGACCAGTGACGTTGGGATTGGGTCAAAGTCACAAGATTTGGATGGTGAGGACTTTAGGATTTTGAGTAGGTCTTCCTCGGATACAGGTGTGAAAGAGGACAGAGTATTTTCAGTGGAGTTGGGTCTAGTGACTGAAGATGGTGTTAATGACTGTAGTGTGGATCTTATTTTAAGGATTTTTCATAAAAGAACAGCAACAGAGGACCAGTGTAAAATCTTTTTGAAACAGTTCCACAAAGCCTTAGGATTTCCTTGATTTTCAGCCACAATGTTGGAATGATGATTGCATTTTGACTTCTCAAGCAGGAAATTATAGTGATTGATTGCAGTCCGATATTGGCTACGATTACTGGCTGAGTTTTCACGATGCCAAGCCCGCTCATATTTCCTCTTGAGTCGTCACAGTTCATAAAACCAGTGTCGGCATGTCTCAGTATATTTTTCTTCTTGATTGGGGCGGGCTTGTCAAGGAGGCTTCTCAAGGTATTAAAGTATTGATGACTGAGAAGATTGGCAGTTTTGTGCAGGCATCTAATGAGATCAGATTTCAGGATATCCATTCTAAAATCTAAGATATTTATCTTGTGAATTTTATGGATAGAAACACGTTGAAACTGACAGGACTCTCTGACAGGGAAAATAAAGCTAAACATGATTGCCTGGTGGTCTGATAGTCCCCCAATGACTTTGGGGCTAATGACCCAGGAGAAGGAATCCATCACACATAGAGCATCCAAAATATGATCCTGGATATGTGTAGGTTATTGACAAGTTGTGTAAAACTAAACTTCTCGAGGGTGTCATAAAATTTTAGTGTCCAGGTGTTGTGTTGATCCAGATGAAAATTAAGATCACCAAGGATAATATTTTCACAATCTGTAAAAGCAGCAACTTCGAGGAATATGCCAAATTCATTCAGGAATTGCAACTTTGAGAGATTTGGGGGTCTATATAGTACATGAAATATAACATCTTTAGCACCCTGCAGTGCTAATCTGAATGGAGGTACTTTCAAAAAACCTGACAATTGTATTCTGAAACTTGCTCATAACTCAGGTCCTCCTTCATAAAAAAGCCAACTCCACCCCCTTTCTTGACATTTCGAGGTACATGAGTGAACTTATTACCCGGAGGGGGGATACTAGAAATAAAACTTTCAGTATCCTCTGGTCTAAGCTATGTCTCAGTAACAGCTATAAGATCACCATTATTATCTTTGATGAACTCCAGGAAGGAATCTGTTTTATTTCTGATAGATCTAATGTTGAGAAGACAACCATTGAGAGATCTAGAAGCAGTGCCTGGATTGAGACTGATATCACCCGAAAGAGCTAGAAGCAATGATGTCCAGGGACTGACATTCCGGAAACTATGTATCACCCTTCGACAGTGACTCTGGAAAGCCAGATAGGCACAATTGATGCTATCTGCCCATGGGTGAATCCTCGACTCAATGATTACGGGGTGCCCTGAGTGCATGGTGGATTCTGATGAGTCACAGATTCTGATGATGGTCAATATGAGGTAAAAAGCAATATGCAAGAGGTGCATTGTGGAGAATACTGAATAGGAAGTATACGTATGACTAAAGATGTATAACTAAGAACAATAAATATGAAATCTACTTTGTGAGTTAGTTGGATGAAAAGTGCATTGCCAGACCAACAGAAATTAAAAATATTAGAAAAGGTGCACTTACCTTTCCTATATACAAACCTGTCTTTCACAATGGAACCAAAAAGAAAAAGTTGCAATAGATTGTGAAAGTAGAAAAGATTATTGCATATCTGTGGGGTAAATGAAATAAAAAAATTTGGTTCAAACAAAATTGTGGTATGGATTTTCAATCGGGGCTTTAAATTGGTTGTTGTAAATCTGGA
Organism: Sabellastarte sp. h YS-2021; assembly: GCA_964017235.1. Lineage (NCBI taxonomy): Eukaryota > Metazoa > Annelida > Polychaeta > Sabellida > Sabellidae > Sabellastarte > Sabellastarte sp. h YS-2021. The sequence goes on from OZ024938.1 coordinate 66,632,012, forward strand.
CTTTGTGTGTAATTTGATTTTGAGTATATATTAGCTTTGTATGTAACACAACAATTTGGCTGTTGTGGAAAACAATACAAAAAGCTGCAGGAATTATGGGATGGGCGATACCCATCTTATCATAGCTTTTTTTAAACTGTTCGCAGTAAATATAGAGTAATTAGCAATCATTAGTCTTCTTTATATTGGATGTTTTTGCCTTCAAATTGTATGAATTTTAAGCATTTTCTGTGTATATGATCCTTAAAATATAGATTGATCTTTTTATTTGGAAATTACACAACCGTTTGCTTTAATTTTCTGCTTTTCTAGTAAAAATGAGATGTTATATGGTCCTATTCTTTAGCTGGATAACAGAAATTTTACATAAATGTCAGCTGTCAGTTGGACATCATTTATAACTTTGACCAAATAAACTTTAAAATTCTGATGACACCATGAAGTATTTTCACACTCTTTGTTGTATCTGTATCCAATTTATCACTGACAGACATCTTGGAGCCATTGTTCCGCTATGGATTTGGCTTCTTGACTGGATGACACTTGGTACACGTTGTTGTTATTAGAAGCTACGCTCTGAATTTCCCTTAAATCAACACTCTGTCCAATGGCCACCACAAATATCTCCACACCAAGAGACTGGAGAAAGAGAAAATTAAAAACAAAAAAATGAATGGAAGATACAGATATAGGTAACACGATAATATGCAATATAAATACAGTATTAAGTTCATAAATAGAGTATCAGATGTGTAAGTTTGCTGGAGACGTTGTGGGTGTCAAAATTAGCCTATTTGGTTTGTCTTAAACTTAGAGCGCATAAACAAATATTTTGTAAACCAAATGTGATTTTTACATTATAACATGTAAAAATAAACCACTGAGTTTGTCAGTCTATCTATATTCTCTTGTCATTAGTCTATACATATATCTTCAGAACTTCTATATTTTCATTCTCTTACCCTCTGTTTATCTTTCAATTCTCTCTTCTTCTGTTTATTGTAACATTCTGGTACCTTCTGTCTATCTATCCATTATCTTATTTTCTGTCTATCTTTACATTATCTAACCTCGCAACTAGGTTTACATTCTCTTGTCTTCTGTCTATCTTTATATCCCCCATGCCCTAACTATCTCCCCATACTCTCTGTCTTTATAATTTTTCCTTGGAATTTTTCCTTACCTACCACTACCTGTACCTTTGCTCACTTTCTGTCAATCTTGTACTATATCCTCCTACCTTCAGTTTATATGCCTCCACCACTGTGTTCTCAGGCCTCACATTACCTCCTCCATCAGTGACGATCACTAGTTTGTTTGGCACTCCATCCCTGTCACCGTTTCTTTCCACAAAGATTTGATCTCTCACCAGCCTCAGTGCATCCTGTGTATTTGTGCTTCCACCAGTAGACTGGAGCGACAAAGCCATAAGAACATCCTCCTGCTCCTGAAACAGATAGAGTTTTAGCATTTTATTGTGTTCCTTTAAAAGAGTGCCCCACGCAGTGTGACTGCTGTGAAATCTATAAGAATTTTGTCGGGAGGGGTCAGTATCAAAAAGATGTAGATGGGGACTTCACCATTGTAAAACTGTCCCCAGACTCCACTTCACACAGAGAAAGTGGAACCCACGAAGCCAAACCTTAAAACTCTCCACAAAATTGCAATAAAGTTTCCAAATGCACAAAAATATATGGCATAAAAGTGTGTAATTCTTCAGAACCAAATAATTTAATTTTTCCTTCCATTATATGTGATGACAAATGAGATGGACGTTATGAAGTTTTATCACTTATTTAAAAATAATAAATGAACCCCCAAATGCACAAAATATGGGATAAACATAATTTCTTGGGGGTTTGTTTCCAATATTTCAAGTTTTCCTATAATAAAATGTGCTGACAAACAAAGTGGCAATTGTAAATCTTATGGTATTTCAGTAAAATGCTTTTAATACCAATACACCCAGCCCACCATCCCATCCCTAGAATCAATCTTGGGTTCAATGTTTGATATCTCCACAGACCAACAAATCTTGTTTGGTCATCCAATATTTTTAAAGCAGTAAAAGTACATAAACTTACACTAAAATATTGCAGCTATGTTAAAAATAGGGTATGATCATAGTATCCATGGATATTGGGGACAAATTTTACCATATTGTCAAGAGAACATATATTTTATTGTCCGTCAAAAATAGCACGTTCTGTGTCATGTTGGCAGGGTACAAAGTATACTGGAAAAACTTTCCAGGTCCATCTGATTTGAAACTGATTTGATTGATATCTCCACAGACCAACAAATCTTGTTTGGTCATCCAATACTTTTAAGCAGTAAAAGTAGATAAACTTACACTAAAATATTGCAGCTTTGTTAAAAATAGGGCATAATCATAGTATTCATGGATATTGGGGACAAATTTTACCATATTGTCAAGAGAACATATATTTTATTGTCCGTCAAAAATAGCACATTCTGTGTCATGTTGGCAGGGTACAAAGTATACTGGAAAAACTTTCCAGGTCCATCTGATTTGAAACTGAAAAATGTTTTAGGTCTATAGGAAAAGTTGCAGTCCTTAGGTTAAAGTAGGTTAAACTAGATTGGGAAAACTCAGCACCAAAATATCCGCAGATAGGTCATCACTCACACCATAGGCTTCGATTGGGCATTTTTGATGAAAGCCAGCTGCTGGATAGCATAACTATTAGAAAAAATGTATATTTATCATGTTTTCAATCTCCCTACAATTATAACTCTGAACCTTTTTTCAAGGTATTTAAATGATTGATGATTGAATGTCCATCCCAAAAGAGGCTATCTGCTTCTATGATTGTAATGTAATTGTGGACAAATTATAACAAATTTTATTGTAATTTAACTTTTTATAAGTTAAATGCTTACCAAGAAAATTTGTTACATTTTATTACGTAAAATATCCTTACCTTATCCTCACAATGTTAGATACGGCCTGGAAGGGGCCTATCTGATCAGTTTACACCCACCTTAAACTATGGTTTAGTATTTTCTGTTTTGGGTAGCAACTCCAATCAAATTACAGGACACACTTGAATGGGTTTTAGCGCCAGCATAGGGGTTTTCATTTGCAAATTGAAGGGTGATGGATAAACATCCAGGGAATATTTGATTTTAAAAATAAAAAACGTTTTAGTTAGTGGTGTTATTAAAGAAAATCTGATATGCCTTCTACGAGAAGAAAATCCCTGTTATCTACAGGAAAGAAGACGACCTTATCCTCGACATCAGTACGAAGTGTTATGAAACATAAGAAAAACAAGGCAGGAAAGTCTTCAGGAGATTCTGATGGGTCTTATTTACAGGCCGGATCCACCATGCAACAGTAAGTGCCATTAGAACAGATCTATCACAACAGGTTCCTGCTGCTACAGCACCAGACACTAATCAGTCCATTTTGACCGTATTGAACCGTCTTGAAGCTGCTAACCAGGACCTATCTCGCAGGATGGAGCGCATAGAACAGCAAGGTAATAAAAAATCCACACCCATGCCATCTCCCAGACATAGGGACACCGTTAATTTTAACCTACCCCATGGGACTTCTGACAGGATGGGTGAGTCATCACCGATGGTTCACACAAGAGCAAACACACTTCCTTCTCATACAGCGACAAGGGAGGGAGTCACTGACACACAGAATCGCCCTATTCTGTCACAGTCTGACTGGAGTCGCGGGTTGTCGTCTGACGTAGCTAACCAACATCCCTATGGAAATCAGCAGGGAAGCCATTATGCCTTCTGTGAGCACAGCCAGAAGCATTCCCAGCATATCAGCAGCTGTGACAAGATTACTGGCCCAATATGAGGACCAGATCCGTCAGGAGGTTATCCCAGGTAAGGACCCACACAGACGCAAGTCAGGTTGATATAACACCACAGAAACCACTAGTGTGAAGCCAGAGCTTAGGTGGCCCAACGAGGGGTACGTAGCAACATCTCAGAACCGTAAGCCAGCGTATGACGACCTCACAGTGGCTCAGTGGGCCAGCGACCAACTTAACAATGCTCTACAGATATCCAGGACAGCACAGTGATGAGGCAATTACTCACTCAAGTAGCTTTGTCATTGACAGATGCTGCCTCACTGCCATGGACAGCAGTAAGGGCCGCTTGGGCTGCATCTATGACTCAAGTGGAAGAAGGTCGCCTGTTGTGGGCCAACGAGACTCAGTGGTCCCTAAACAGGATTGGGGCATCCCAAGTCGCGGTTTTGAATGGTCAGAGCGTGACCAATCAGCAGTAGGTAAGAATCTGTAAATACTACAACGAAGGAACCTGTGTGCAGGATTCTAATCATGGGAGTTATAAGCACATCTGCTCAGCATGCTACAAGAATTGCTGGGAGACATCTGGGTGTCTCGGGGCTCAGTCCTGGTACGACCATAACTATGATTTTTATTGTAGGTTCTTGTTAACCATGTGTGCAGATTTCTCACCTTTGTGATTGGCCAGTGGGGTGTGACCTTTGTCAGACCAAGGAAATTGGTCACTTTGAATTTAGAAGGTGACCTGTGAACAGCAAATATTTTTCTTTCTCTGCCATTCGCCATTTTACATTTTAGTTTTTTAGTTTTTTATATTATTGGCAACATGAATGAAGGCAGATACAACTTGAGGTCGAATAGAGGAGAATGTCGGATTCCCATCCAGCTTCAGTTAGCGTCAGATGCAGATTTCTTGACGGCGTCGGGAGAAGGTCCATCTTCATCACATTCCGGGCAAGTTGGTTTTACTGAATTATCTGACTCCGGATCCGATATTGACATAGATGCTTTGGTCGATCATTCAGATCAAAATTTGTCTCCTACTTCCCATGGTTTGGAAGGAGTTCACAAGGCTGGTTCCATGTTAATTTGACCTTGGGGTCGGGTTGTTAGTGTTGGGGAAAGTAATATTGAGAATATGATATATATTGCTATAATGTCACCTTCTACTGTTTATGTCTTTTATTATGTACTCATTTATTCATGTCTTTACAATAATTTTAGTAGAAACCTTATATGTGTTGTATAATAAATATATATATTTTATTTATTTGTTGTTTTACGTCGCGTTCAACACCCAGGGTCATATTGCGATGGGTAGTTTACGGGTGGAGGAAACCAGTGCACACTGCACTGTAAACCATCGGGCATCGGCAAGTAACTACCAACTTTCCAACATGAAGCGCCCGGCCCGAGATTCGAACCGGCGGCCACAGAGGTTGGAGGCGAGAACTCTAACCACTACACCACTGAGCCCATGAATAAATATATATAATCCCAATTGCTTCTTTATTGGGGGGACAGGGACTGGGACGTTCTTTACAGCATCCTGAGATAAAATGTAATGTAAAAGGCAACAAACAGCAAACTACTTCTGCCAGGTAGGGAGAAGGTCAACCGCTTGGTACCACACCATGGACCAACCCAGGACACTCAAAGGGACCCACAGTGACTGTAACAAACTGTAGTAATAAGTTTAACGTGCCAATAAACAGTAATGATGATAACATTAGTAGTACTTGTAGTTTGGATGAAAATAATGAATTCAGTGAATATGATAAAGTATTTGACAGTCGAGTATATCAGTATTTGTGTAGCAATGATCTGCAAGGGGTTGTCACTACATATGGTATTGACACTGAGAAGTTGTTTTCTGGTGAAAATATGGTAAACTTTGTTGACAACCGCAGTCAGGAACTTTGTACTGAATATGTAAACAACCCAGTTTATGACCCACATGATTGGGTCGGTGTTAATATTGCCTCTCAACTTGATAATGAGCGTGGCCAGCCTTCCTGTGTTCCCTGTCCCCATAATAATGACGTAATTCAATTGTTTGAAGAAGGTGTTTGTATTGGTGAATTATTGTCTTTATGTGGGCAGTGTGAGCAATTACGTTCAAACAATGTGTCAGCCTCTGATAGTGAATGGCAAGTGTGTAAAATTAGTATGATAAATTGGGTCTCTGTACATGGTAACATTTATGTACCTACTGTATACATACACAGTACTGATTTACACAAAAAATTCTTCACGTATGAAAGAGGTAGAAATGGTTTGCATGGACTTCATTGTGATAACAGGGTTCATCAGGATATGCTTGTCACATCAGATGTGGCCTACGCACAGTTAAAATTTTTTGATAATAATATGCAGGGGTTAACATTGTCCCCTTATCAAACATTTGACAATTACCAAAAAGATATTTGGTCGTATAAAAGTTTTAACATGTCGTATGAACAATACATGCACAATGTTATTGATGACTTGTGTGATATTGCAGAGTCACCTAAAGATAACAATCAAAGTGGCAGGGTAGATAAGGCTTCGATTAAGTCATACGATCGCTGTTACGGTATTATTGACATTCAAGGCGAGTCCATGGATGAAATTCATCATAGTCCCCAGCTGGGCACAGGTTCAGCAATGAAATTACCTACTTCATCAGACAAGTGAGTCGTGTCGGATGTATTGTTTCCAGAAAAAAAACCGGGTTATATTGCATTAGAATATGATGATTATCAATTCATAGGCCCAGATAGGGAGGAAATTGATATAGATAACATTGACACTTGCTTGCGAATCGCCAGCATTATTAGAGACACCAATCAACCCAATTATAAATGTGCTTGCTTCCCCATTAAGTCTGGCCTTAACATTGAGGCTTGGGAGCACCACCTCGCTGGTTATCCGGATAAACGGATATTGCAATATCTTAGGTTTGGATTTCTCTAAGTCTTTGACTGTAAAAACGCAGCTTAACAGTCAACATGTGACTAATCATTATTCAGCTCTGGTCTATCCTGAGGCTGTTACAGAATATTTACTCAAGGAAGTCAGACTAGGGGCAATGCTAGGTCCATTTGATACGATTGATAGCAGAGACATACATTGCTCTCCTCTCTTAACTAGACCCAAGGGTTCTGACAAAAGAAGGGTCATTTTGGACCTGTCATATCCCAGAGGAATGTCATTGAATGACATTGTAACTAGATCCTCATTCGATGGTGACGCGTTTGCTTTGAAATTGACTACTATTGATAACATCATTGAAGATATAAGGAATACTGAGGACCCAATGCTATTCAAGGTTGATGTGGCACGTGCCTTTAGGAACCTTTGCGTGGACCCAGTCGATTGCATTAAGTTAGGCATTAAATGGAATGGCCAGTACTTCATTGATAAAGCGATCGCGTTCGGAGGCGTTACTCTACACTGCTATATTGATGATTACATTGGGGTTCTCCCACGGGATAAGGCACAGAACGCATTCGAACAGTTGTGTACATTACTCAGGGAATTGGGACTCCCAATGAACCTTGAAAAACTAACCCCTCCTACTAAATGCTTGACATGCCTCGGCATTGAGGTAGATGTTGACCGAAATGTCATGAGGATACAACCAGACAAGTTGCGAGAAATTTATAGAGAATGTCTCAAGGTTAAATCCAAGAAATTTCTGAATCGCAAGGCTTTTCAATCTCTTCTTGGGCAGACTTTTATACATTAAGAAATGTGTCACTCCTTCAGGGACTTTTATGAACAGGATTCTAGCCCTTTTTAGGAGTTCTCCTGGCAAGAGAATACATTTAACCAATGAGTTTCACCAAGATATAAATTGGTTTCTCAAGTTCCTTCCCTTATACAATGGGATTACATGTATCAAAAAACCCCCTATTGAAGCACAGGACACTCTATACCTTGATGCCTGTTTGACTGGCATGGGGGCTGTATGGCAAAACAGAGTTTATGCCACCCCTAGATGCGACATTGTAGGGTTTGATTTGAGTATTACTCATCTTGAGATGTTAAACTTGGTTGTGGCTATCAAAACATGGGGAACATTTTGGAAAAAATTCATCTGAGGACCCAATGCTATTCAAGGTTGATGTGGCACGTGCCTTTAGGAACCTTTGCGTGGACCCAGTCGATTGCATTAAGTTAGGCATTAAATGGAATGGCCAGTACTTCATTGATAAAGCGATCGCGTTCGGAGGCGTTACTCTACACTGCTATATTGATGATTACATTGGGGTTCTCCCACGGGATAAGGCACAGAACGCATTCGAACAGTTGTGTACATTACTCAGGGAATTGGGACTCCCAATGAACCTTGAAAAACTAACCCCTCCTACTAAATGCTTGACATGCCTCGGCATTGAGGTAGATGTTGACCGAAATGTCATGAGGATACAACCAGACAAGTTGCGAGAAATTTATAGAGAATGTCTCAAGGTTAAATCCAAGAAATTTCTGAATCGCAAGGCTTTTCAATCTCTTCTTGGGCAGACTTTTATACATTAAGAAATGTGTCACTCCTTCAGGGACTTTTATGAACAGGATTCTAGCCCTTTTTAGGAGTTCTCCTGGCAAGAGAATACATTTAACCAATGAGTTTCACCAAGATATAAATTGGTTTCTCAAGTTCCTTCCCTTATACAATGGGATTACATGTATCAAAAAACCCCCTATTGAAGCACAGGACACTCTATACCTTGATGCCTGTTTGACTGGCATGGGGGCTGTATGGCAAAACAGAGTTTATGCCACCCCTAGATGCGACATTGTAGGGTTTGATTTGAGTATTACTCATCTTGAGATGTTAAACTTGGTTGTGGCTATCAAAACATGGGGAACATTTTGGAAAAAATTCATCTATCACCATTTATTGTGACAACATGAGTGTGGTACAAGTGGTACAGACCAGTAAAACTAAGGACCCCTTCTTGGCTTTATGCATACGTAATATATGGTTTTTGAGGGCATGTTATGATATTGAGCTGGAGGTTAGACATGTATCAGGTAGAGAGAACGTTATAGCTGATACTTTGTCCCGTATTTATTCAGAAAAACCATTAAATCAACAAGTCTTACAATACTTAAAGGATAACTTCATATGGGATGAAGTTCCTTATCATACTTTTGATCTTGACCTATCTTTGTAATTTCAGATCCTTTGGCATCATCTTCAGCCCTAGCTTCCACTGCCCTTCAACGAACGGTATCAGCCTACAGACCTTCAACCATTGCATCACATGCTCTTCATTGCAGAACTTATTTTTCCTTTACTTTATTTATGGGTCTACCTCCCAAGTTCACCCTGCATTCTTTATTGGCATTTTTAGAATATCTCTATGTAAATCATCTTTCACCAAAAGTCATTCAAAACTATCTATCTTCCCTTAAAACCTTTGCCAAAGTCCATGGGTTGCCCTCTGCTCCTTTTTCACACCAGTTGATTACAGCCTATGTGAGGAGCATTTCAATTAACTCCAATTTTTCTCCCCTCCCCAAAGGCATATTTGATTTGAACACCTTATCATTGATGGTTGGAGCTTGTGACCTGCTGGATGACCCACCCCTCTGGGCATTCCATTGCAAGGCCATGGCTTTCACAGTTTCAGAAGGTCCGCGGCTACTTTGGCCTTTGACAACAATGTGCAGCTTCAGGACATAATGGCTCACGGCCTGTGGCGAAGCTCGGCCATATGGTCTTACCTTCAGAGTTCTTCACTGGCTCCTTCTATCATCCCTACTACCTTTTCCTCTGTGATCTTGGGCTTGGGGCTTTAAAAATTTTAGAATTTAAAATTTTCAAAGTTTCCTTTTAACATAATATGTAATTTAATCTTTTACTAACATGTAAATAAAAATGTTTTCCAAACAATATCACATGGTGTCAACTTGACCTTCTTCATAGCAACTTGACCTTTTGACCTCTGATCTTCTTTGACCTACAGGTTCCCATAACTTTACCTTTATTGAATCCATGGTTTGGAAACTGTGTTAGATACGGCCTGGAAGGGGCCTATCTGATCAGTTTACACCCACCTTAAACTATGGTTTAGTATTTTCTATTTTGGGTAGCAACTCCAATCAAATTACAGGACACACTTGAATGGGTTTTAGCGCCAGCATAGGGGTTTTCATTTGCAAATTGAAGAGTGATGGATAAACATCCAGGGAATATTTGATTTTAAAAACCCTCCTCCCTCCCTTACACTCAATCAGGTTGCTGGGTGTAGGGCTGGTCCCCTCAGTTCTGACCAAACTTTGGGAGTTTCTAGTAGAATAAGGCCCTTTATCAATGGTCATAGGTTGGGCCAGGCTGACCCTGGTTCCCCCTCTCAAATGTGACAAATATAGAAGCTGACGGGCGGATGTTATAACTCCAAGGCAGGCCCAGGCATTACCCTGGGGGCCCCCTCTCGACTATTCAATTGTAACAATCATTTTATTGGTATTAGTGAATGCTTCTTTTATGTGAGTCTATATATGCAAGTCATTTTATGGAGTTTACTCCTGTTGTATTGTTCCCCTCATAATGGGGCTTTACAAATTTTAGAATTTAAAATTTTCAAAGTTTCCGTTTAACATATTATGTAATTTAATCTTTTACTAACATGTAAATAAAAATGTTTCCCAAACAATATCACATGGTGTCAACTTGACCTTCTTCATAACAACTTGACCTTTTGACCTCTGATCTTCTTTGACCTACAGGTTCCCATAACTTTACCTTTATTGAATCCGTGGTTTGGAAACTGGTGCTTAAATACAACCTTAGCAGATGGAGGGTATTTGTTTTAGCCACACTGTTAGATGATTGTAAAACAAGGGGTCACCAGATAATGCACTTGATAAGAGGATAAAATAAGCTTAGACACACCACATCTTAGGTTATACATTACTTCTTTTCCATTAAGGATAAGTAATTTTCTAACCTCAACAAGAAATCAATGATGTGGTCATAGTTGTTGCTGCTGTTGCTGTTGTTGTAGGCAATCTCACAACAAAACATACATTGGTATTAGCCATCGCCCAGGATAGGTCGGAGATGTCTACATGTTTCCCCAGGCAAGATGTCATCTGACAATGAGGATAGCTCCAAACAGGCATATTGAACTGCGTAACTGCAGATAGGCGGCCATCTGTAAGATAAGAAAGACATACGCCAGAGACACACCACTTGTATGAATGGAGAGAACAGAAAATGTAAGCCATATCAATAACATGTGTGCATACACAAATACTGACTACATGCTGAGCTGCACACACAAGACCCTATTTGCACATGGACTGGTCTTGAGATTGCCAAGCTAAATCTTCCAAGAAGAATGTAGTAAACAGTTGTATGTCTTCCAGTAAAAGGAGCCTAATATCTGCTCGGGTAAGACCCCAACCTTGAAAAATAAAGAGGTAGATAAGGATCTAATGTGTGCCTCAAAGTAAGGATCCTGAGAATCAGACTTAAGGACTGATAATCTAACAATACAGTGTGTTTGATCCAGGAAAAAATAGTACACCTTATGATGACTGTATCAAAGTCTTCCTTAAGTGAGATGAATAGATGTTCCATTTTTCAAAGCGCTAGCCTTGTCCAAGAAGTGCTTAAGTGCTCTCTAAGAGAATAAAGAGTCATGAAGTCTATAATCAAATTTGAGCTGCAGAATGGTTTTAAACTGGAAATGACCACTCGTCTAAGCAAATCTGGACCAACTGAGGCCAACAGATCTTTGCTAAAGTGGCAGAAGGAGAAGCTGTAACCTTCCAATGAGGCTTATGTCTTAAGGGGCTAAAAGCCCAAGAAAGCACTTCACCTCTTTTTTGCCAGATGCCAGTTGCCAGTGTCTTGCAAGTCAAAATTTTGGGACTGGCATCCTTCAAAGGCTCAAAAAGGAGCCTTTGCCAAAGCCAACAGAATCAAAGACAAATCCCATGAAGGTATACTCCTGCTATCAGTAGGCTTATCTCTATTAAAACATGTAGTAAGCCTATGCAGATACTGGCTTTTGCACATTTTCTGGTAAAAATGTAATGAATAATAAACTATGGCTGTTCTATGGGAAGCAGTAGCGGTAGGTTTCAGATTTTGATGGTAAATAAATGGTTAAAAATCTGCGTTTGAGATAGTAGGCTCTGAGTTGACTGCCTTACTTTGTTGGCACCAGAGTTAAAAAATGGCCTTCTTTGACTCATATAGTTTTCTAGATGAGGATCTTTAAGATGCCTTAAGTCTCTCTGTCACGTGCTCAGAGAATAATTCAAGTGATTCTGAGTGGTGTCTAGGTGCCAAACATGAAGGTGCAGATGTAACAGATTCTGATGGTATTTCTGACTGAATGGCTGTTTCAGCAGATGAGGCCAGTGAGGTAGCTGTAATGGGGTTTAGCTGACAGATTCACTAGATCCGAAAACTAATGAATTCTGGGCCAATCTGAGACCAGTACAATCATTTGCACCTGCAGGGGTTCATTTGTAGAATGACTTTTGGAATGAATGTTACAGAACAAAAGGTATAGCTATCCAGAACCTCCCACGAGATGTTCAATGCATCTATCTTCAGTACATGAACATCTGGGATTGATGTGACATAAAGTGGAAGTTTTGATTCATTTTGGAGGCATACCATTGAATTGTGCCAAAATTTTGCAAATCAGATTAAAAATATGAGGGTGTAAAGACAACTCTCTGTGGATTACTTGTCCTTTCTGGATAGGCTGTTGGCTACGGCATTTAGGCAATCTTTAATATGTCTCACTGTTATGAGTATGATTCAAAGGTTGCAGTAGACCAAGATGCGCCAAACTTGCCAAACGGCAAATAAGCTTGAACCTTAAGGGAGTAAGGACCATCCTGTCTGGATTACTTTGACCCACCTAGAGACTGTTGACTATGATATTTAAGTAACCCGGAATATGTCTGTCTCCTATGAGTATATTTCAAGGATTTCAGTACATGCCCCCCTTTGTTTGTTCAGATAACCGAGAAAAGCTGATGCTATCAGAATTTTTATGTTTAGAATTTAGTTTTGAAAGCTTTTTAGGGCTAGATACACTGTCTTCAGTTCTAGGACATTGAAATGTAATGAATTATCTGTCCAAATGCTACTATCATACTTTAAGATGGGAAAACCAACCCTGCTTTAATACATCTGTGAAAATGAGGATATCGATAGTATAAAATGAGCAACCAATTTCCCATTCTTTTAATTTTCTACCATTGAAGATACTTTTCAGAAGGTTTGAAACAGGAACCCTCAGATCTAGTGACTAGGTATATTGCTAATTTGCGTTTAGGTAGCGCTGGAGAGGATGCATTTGTAACTAAGCCATTGGTATAGTATTTTCCAAAGATGCTATTACACTTATCAGGGACATAAGCAATCTTGGTGTTGTTTGTGATGAGATAGCCATGTGTTGAAACAATTTCTTTAGTATTTTAATTCTTTTTTTTTCCTACAGCAGCTCTTACAGTACTAGGCGCAGTCAGAGTGGTGGTAATTTCCTTGTCATTCCCAAGTTTCAACCCTCAATCCATAAATCTGTCAAACAGTTTGGTCATAGTTTTGCCTTCGATGCTCCCACTGTTTGGAATGCTCTTCCTGAGGAGATTCGTGCATCCCCATCTCTTGCCTCCTTCAGAAAATGGCTCAAAACCCACCTTTACACCAAGGCATACCCTCCTTAGTTTCACTCACCTAGGTGTTCTCCGTGGTGCTGAACTTTTTTTCCGTCCCTGGACAATGACATTGGTAGACTGTTTTTGTTTTGTTGCGCCTTAGAGTCCCCTTCCTATTGGGGAGATTAAGCGCTGTAAAAGTCCAATTAGAATTAGAATTAGAATTTTTGTTGGAAAGTCCTTTTCTTGTATCAGATCGAAGTGGTAACCTAGAAAGTCGATCTTTGTGAAGCCTAGATCTTTTTTTTCTAAATTTATCATAAAGCCGAGTTGTTGAATAGTTTGGAGGAGTTCTTTAGTTTGGACCAGGTTCTGGTGTGTTTTATATACTCTTAAAAACCAGTTGTTCAAGTAATGGTAAACTTGAATTATGTGAGATTGAAGAATGAACTTTTCCTCTCTTACAACTCGTGTATTCTCTAGGGAAGTGGTTGATTACCTGAATCGCATTGCTTTGAACTGACAGTTTTGACCTTCCAATTGAAAGTGCAGAAGATTTTGGCTTTTTGTGTATTAGTACATAGAAGAAAATGTCTTTTGTAACCAAATATCTGATAATTTCTGCAATATCCATTGGACTGGCAGGTAGTTGTTTTGATAGCCGAACCAGCTTGTCTCTCGTGATATGCACAGATATCATTGAGTTCGTAGCTAGTATTAATTCAGGACACTGAGAGCTATCACAAGTAGTCATTAGCTGAACTTTGTTACTGGAAAAAGACTGCTATAGAAACCTGGAGTGGATAATTGCGCTCTTTTGAAGCATTTACCAGAAGTATTCCGTTAGTTAGCAATGTTTTAGCATTGAATTGTGGGTAGAACAGGCATTGGTGAATTTGATTGTGAAGTAATTTGACAATCCCAACTCAAGATTCACACAACTCTAGGATGGCAATGAAAGTCTCCCATATCTGCCAGTAAGACAGCAAAAACAGCCTCCATGGTGATTTGCATTTATGTAGCCACCGTCTTCTGTTTTCACCTCTCCTGGTACTGCAGGAAGAGTTGGTGAGAAGATCTATATCGTTGAATTCGCTCTTGCTATGAAAATTTCCTCTTGCCATAAGCTTAGTTGTTTGTTTGGAGATCAGTCATCTAAATGCCTTGAAAATAAAAAATAGACCTACATCTTTATTTTGTAGAAGGTAGAAGAACAAAAAGTTACTGGACATAACACCAGTCCTGTGTAACCTTATTTAAAACACACTCGTGAAGGTTGGAAGCAGGGACTTCAACACAGTACCTCGTCTAGCCAGCTCCAGAATATAAGCTAAGGTGATAGAATTGTTTGTGACACTCTACAAAACTCATGCAACTGAACTGCATCTGTAGGTTAAATGAAAGAATCTCTAGTTCTTTCAGCATTCTTTGATCTTAGTTGAGTTAACAGAAGATTTTTACTCGTATAAAACCCCCAGCGCTCTTTCCGATGGAGGCATGGCTATAGGAAGAAAATATTTGTATTGTGTAATAACTTTAAATCAAAATATTTTGACTATTCTGAAAACTGCTCAGGTACTGAAAAGTCAAGAAGTGTATATACTGCCGCCAATGTCTGTCTTTATGATGGATCTTATGAAATTCTTCGACAGGGGTGAATGGTGAAGCAGTGCACCTACTGCAGCCAAAGTTTGTTGGATCTTCATCCAATCCTTCAGTAGGGGATATTACCTGTCCCGTTTTCTTGAGTATTTGTGGAGGGAGACCTGTTACTGTAGACCCCCTTTAAAGCATCTACGACCTCGTGTCAGATGACAACTGCATTCCTTTCTTCTTCTTGGTTTTTGGGCAACAGCTAAAACTTATGCTGTGCCATGAAATGGAGGTAATAGAACAGTGTCCTGCTGAAGACTTTACTTTTTTTTTCTAAACCAGTCTTCCACTGAAGACGTTAACATCTTCCCTGCATCTCGTCTGGAAAAGGTAAGCAGTGTGGGAGATAGATAAAGGGTAACTACAGCCTTCAAAACTTCAGAGTTTTCCACCTGTGCTTCTACAATCTTACCCTGTCCCTTTTTACGACAAGGGCGACAGAGATAGTGATAGTCACAGTTGAAAAATGGGTGACTACAGTCAGACGCATGCTTCAAATCCTCAGAGTTTTCACTTGTGCATCGGTGATCTCAAAAGTAGAAAGACAGGTTACAACCAAAAATATAATGAAGAGCTCTCAACAATCATCAGTCAATAGTGAGTACCGTGCAAGTGCGGACATGGGCAGACAAGTTTTCACTTCCCTCAACAAAACGAAACCAAGCACTTGTGAGGATAAGGTAAGGCTATTTTACGCAATAAAAATACTATAAAATAAATATGTGATTAACTTTTAGTTTTAGAATTTGCACTGTTTTTCAGTTACTCAGTTCTTCAGTTACCCGTATATATGGTCCATTTATGTATGCTTTATATGCATACTTAAACATATGACACAATATCAGTCCTCACTCCTTCCCCCATAACCCCTTCCCCAATAGATATAGATAAATGGTCAATTGAGGCGTACTGCTCAGTGGGTCTTGAGAATTAGGTTTCTCTTCTGTAGCTGTCTCAATGGTCTAGTCTATGCATTTTAGACAACTTACCTGCAAAGATCTTTTAATGAAAATCAGAAAAGTGTTATATAGTATAACTGGGAATTTATAAATTTGTGATTATCAAGTGACAGAAGTGAAATTAGATCATAACTGTATGAGCTGTGACAAACGTAACTAAGTTGAATAATACTAGGCTAGTTAAGGGCTGAAAATACCTCCCATAGGGTTGTGTAACAAGTTCGATTTTAAAAAGTTTTAAAAACTCAATGACCATAGGGATAAAAACACCATTTTAAAAGTGTAAGATAGCTATAACAAAATAGTTAAAATATGTGAAAAATGTCACTCAGCTGGGGTGTTTAAGGTCCTTATACACAGGTTAAATACCTATTAATATACAGCAACTCACATCATATTTGCTCAGGTTGAACTTCACCTCTGCATTGTCAGCGTATGTTATCAGACCCACTTGAACCCGACCTTGCTTGAAGTCTAGCCCATATACTGCATGCCGAGTAAACCTGATGATGATCTCATGTACTTCATTTACTGACCCTGAGAAGTCAAGTGCAAAGGCAATATCTAGCCAAGGCCTGCAGGCTGAAACGGGGAATAAAATCTTAAAATTTCGAGCCCTAAGTCTCAAACCTTTTTATGTCATTTAAAATTATAAATACATGTAGAATAATACTCTATAATTTAAAAAACATGTACTTTTAATTTCTCACCTGACCACAAGCATAGATTCCATTGTTTTGACAAGTTAACAACCAAGTGAAATAATTTTCTGTCAACAATTTAGGATAGATTAAATTTGTAAATTTGAGCTGAACTAATGCCCCTATTCCACTAAAGGACTAAGCCCCGATCCTGTCAGCGACCCTTAATCGTGGAAAAGGTAAAATGGGCAGGAATACTGGATCGGTTTTGAAGTCTGTGATTAAGTACAGATCGGCCTCAGGAAGCCTCAGGACGCCCCAGGCGGCCCCAGACAGTCCCCAACTGGTCTGGGACTAAGAACTGACTAAGCCAGTTTTCTGGTCAGTTTGAAGCACGATCCTGTTATACACATACCGACTGGATCCCAGGACACCTCAGGCCTCCTGGGACTAAGCCCCGCTTAACTCACGATTAAGTCCTGGCATCCTCAGGCGTCCTCAGGCCTCCTCAGTCTTCCCCAGTCCAGGATCGCCGATTCTTGTTTTGCAAGGAAACTGGATTTTCTGGGTATATATATATATAAAATTTGCGATCTAATCACCATTACTTTTCTTGGAATACAGCAGGATGCCATCTTTTAATGGAAGACAGATTCAACAACAACTTAGGGCTTTTTTTGGTTTTTATTCAGTTACAAATAATCATGTATTTCCCATTTCTACGTCAATCACAGCAATCACCACCAGCACCATCTCAACCAGCCAGACAGAGACCTAGAAGAAGGCACATGTGGGTCAGGCCATGGCTACTACAGAGAGAGGAGAGGGGGGCCTACCACAACATTATGGCTGATCTGTATGCCACAGACATTCCAGGATTCACCAATTACATGAGGATGACCCCAGAATTTTTTGAAATGATAAAGACCAGACTGGAACCACGTATAGCCAGACAGGCCACCAACTACAGAGCTCCAATCAGTGTTGGGGAGAAGTTAGCCCTCACCATCAGATATCTGGCCACTGGAGAGTCTTACTCATCATTATCCTGTCAGTTTAGGGTTGGCAGATCCACCATCTCCAAGTTTCTACCAGAGGTCTGCAGGGCCATCCAGGATGAGTTCACCAGAGAGTACCTCAAATGTCCTACTACTCCAGATGAGTGGAAAGAACTGGAGAGGGAATTCAGGATCAGATGGAATGTTCCACATGCCCTGGGAGCCCTTGATGGAAAGCATCTGAAGAAACCCAAGAACACTGGAATCCTGTACCGCAACTATAAGGGATTCTTTTCAATAGTAATGTTGGCCTTGGTAGATGGACAGTACAAGTTTAGATGGATGGATGTGGGTACAGCTGGATCTTGCTCAGATGCCCAGATATTTAATGCAAGTCGGCTGAAGAGGAGGATTGATGATGGCACCATAGGCTTCCCTGACTCAGCACCTAACACCCAGGGTGGTAGAGATGTCCCCTACTTCATCCTAGCAGATGATGCATTTGCCCTGAAGATTTGGCTGATGAAACCCTATGGCAGCAGGATGTTAACAAGAGAGGAAAGGATTGCCAACTACAGAATATCAAGGGGCAGGAGAGTTGTTGACAACGCTTTTGGCATCCTGGTCTCAAGATTCAGAGTGATGAGGACCACTATTGAACTACCCCCAGAAACAGTCAGGGAAGTGGTATTCACCTGTGTGGTTCTGCACAACATATTGAGAAGCCAGTATCAAGGTCAACATGGTGGTCAACAGCCTGGGGAGGATGATGATGATGTGCCTGGTGATTGTGGCTTGATTGGTGGTGCTGCTGGTGGTGGCCCAGACAGAAACCCTGCTAGAGAAGCCAAAAGACAGAGGGATTACCTGAAGGACTACTTCAATAATGAGGGAGCAGTGGCCTGGCAAGATGGCAGAATATATGTCCTGCTGCAGTAAACAGTCCTTTTCAGGACTAATAACCAGTCCTTTTCAGGACTACCAAATATTCCAAAAACAATTAATGAGCTATGCTTGCTGCAGACAACCCCAATGCCAAACATAACTTGTAGAGACGGACAAACAGACAAACCCCATGCCAAACATAACTTGTACAAACGGACAAACAGACAAACCCCATGCCAAACATAACTTGTACAGATGGACAAACAGACAAACCCCATGCCAAACATAACTTGTACAGACGAACAAACAGACAAGCCCAATGCCAAACATAAATCCCAAATCTTTAAAATTACACCCAAATTGGCCTTAAATTTTGATTCAATTATACACAAATAACTGAAACTAAGAATGAATTTATATAATACATTTTAAACTGTTACAAATATCCCAACAAAATCTGATTCCTTGCTTCAGAAACATTATAAAGTATCATCACCCAAATGGTTGTGCTCAGGGTACAGTTCATGTGTTTGTGGATCTTTTGGGGGGTTGGGATAATTGTGTTTGCAAATTAGTTTGTCAGTTTCTTGTTTGGGGGTTATGTTCACTAGTGGGTTTGTCTGCTTTTGGGTTCGTGGCTATGTGATAGCCAAAAATCTTTAACTCTAGGGATGGTGTCAGTGTTGGACTTTTTTTTACAAAGTTAAAACAATCCCATAGATTTTATGTTACAAAAGGGCATATTATTGGCCATAATTGGAGTTCATTTATCAATATTTTTATGTGGCCTTATGTTGTTAAGTGTATTACCATGGGTTATTTATTTTATGTGTTGGGTCGTGTAAGTGTTGGGCTTTTTTTTCTTGTGATAAGTATTTGTACTGAATTTTTTTTGTTTTGGGAGGGGAATGTGAATAACATGTAGCTCAATAAGTAGTTTTTGGAAGATTTGGTGGCCCTGAAAAGGGCCTGGCAGGTCAAAGACCCACCCTGACTGGATGGCTACTGAGGAGACTGCTGCTGCTGTTGATGCGGTGCTGAAGTGCTGATAGTAAAGAGCTGCTGCTACGGTTGCTGCTGCTGGGGCTGCTCAATGATCTGTGTTGATGCTAGATCTGGTAGCTGGCTTAATATTCCACTTAGGTTGTGTCTGCTCCCTTCGTCCTGTACAGTTAGGACTGATGTAGGATTACCGAAGCCAAGGGAGCTTGGTGTATAGTAGACAAAACTGCTGCTAGCTGCTGCTTGAGTGGAACTAGATGCCTGTTGAGTGGTTGTTGGCAGTAGCCCGACCCTCTGGGACTCTGTGGTAATAGTGGCTGATCTTCTGGGCAGTGGCTGACGTCTACGGTTGCTCTTAATACTTTCAATGTCTCTAAATATCCTGCATTTTAGGTCTTCAAATTCTTCTTGGGTCATCTTTTCAGCCTCTGATGTCACGTAGTCAAAGAAGGGCTGCCTGCCTGACTTCTGCTGCAGAAAACCTGAGATCAATGTCCTCATCTGGTCAAAGTGCTCGAGAATCTTGGAGACTGTTGAATCGGGTGTAGATGTAAGGATGGACTGACTCCTCTCCCTCAGGAAACTGGACTCAAGGTGTTCTGTATTAGTAGTAGATCTACGAGATTCGTCCTGCTTGCTGGTGTTGGGACTGCCCTAGAACCCTGAACTTCTGTTGGCCCCCTTTCGTCTGATGTGGGTTTTAAGGAAACCCATCTGCTGGTAAACCTAGGACTGTCTCTTGGTCATCTCCCTCGGGGCTTGGCCAGATTGGAGCTTGGACAGCTTGCCATAACGCATCCTCTGGGATTCAAACCATCTTCTGACATCAAAGGGCTGGAGCTTCAGTTCTGCAGATATTTCTGCCCAGAGAGCCTCTCTTCTGTTCCTGTCGTGGAAACGTGGATGTTCCTTGTTATACAGTTCTGGGTGCTGCTTTACAAACTCAACAATGGAAATTTCCTGGCTGTCAGTAGAAGTTGCACACACCCTGGCTCTCTTGGCTGATGAATGGCACTCTGTATCTCCTTCACAACTCTCTTCTTCTTTGACAGCTTCCTCAATGGCTTCTGAAGGTTCCTCCATCTCCTCAGTCCCTTTTTCTGTAACTTCCTCCATCCTTTCCTGTAACTCCTCACTTTCCTTCTCCCTCTCCTCTTGCCTCTCATCCATCCGCTTCCTTCCTATCTTCCCTCCTTTCTCTTTCCTCATCATCCAGTCAATGACAAAATAATAAAAATGTGAAATGTGTCTCCTAACTGTAAAATTTGCCTTAAGCTCAAGTATTATATTATATTTAAAAAAATGAAAACCCCTACAAAACAGTGACACATGTCTCTCAGTAGCCAAACAGTCAGTAACAATGAGAATGTGTGCGCGGTCGCTTATATAGTCCCAGACCTCCTCATTGCCTCGTTTTAATTTCAGACGCGTGGAAAAGAGTCGGTTCTTAGTCGGTTGTTAGTCCCAGGCCTACTGGGCAGTCTGAGGCCGCCGCAGACTGAAAATGTGTGGTCCCAGGCGTCCTGGGGAGGCCTGTTTGGATCAGTTGTGGTCGGCTGCTCTTAGTTGGGGCTTAGTCCCAGACCTTGATTTTTGAGTCCCACACCACAGACGGTCTGAGGCTTCCTGGGACTAATGCAACCGACCAATTTTCACCCGCATGAAATTCATATGCATCATATTTGGATCGGGGACTAACAACCGGCCTCCTGGGACTAAGCTAGGGAGGTCTGGGACTAAGGGTCCCAGGAGGCCTGGGACAACACAGGACTGTGTAAATTTGGATCTGAGGAGGCCTGAGGAAGCCTGGGACTGGACATTTTGTTGATGGTGGGAAATATGAATCAGTTTGAGTCATGAGAAATATCAAACATGTTTGATTTTTGACACAGCCTCAACCGACCACAACCAACCCTTACAGAAGGTCTGGGACTAAGGAAATTTTTCAAACCAACCCCCCAAAACATTTAATCGGGAGCCTTAGTTGTGTGGTGGAACACCCACATAAGAAACTCGGGTTTAGTAAGTTTCTCAATCCAAGACATGGCCAAGTCAGAACTTTTGTGAAATTGGCCCGCACAACCTCCAGTATTTTACAGGACTGTGTTCTTATAATCACTACCTTACACCTGCAAAAATATAGCATTTTGTCATATTTTGACCTCGAAAACTAGCTTTACTTTTAAGAATAAAGTTCATTTAAACAGTTTGTCTTTTACACAGTCTCAGTCTACTGTACTGCAAGTCTACTAAGCTTGACTTGGTGACACCAGAACCTCAAATATCAACAATAAACTTACAAAAGTTACATCAACTCACCACACTGACACTTACCAAAATGATTCCAGTATAAACATGTGTTCTAGCTGCAAATGATCTACTCACTGGTCTGACACTGTTCTCCTGTGAAATCCCCAGTACACAGACACCTATACATCTTGTACTCATCGATGCAGCGGGCCCCATTGTCACATGGGTTAGGTGAACATTCATCCACGTCTGCAATGTGATAATTATAATGCAGTTATTAGGGATGGTGTGTATAAAACAACCTTCGGTTGGTTCAGTGTTGTCTAATTTCACATCATATGATTTTTCCCTTTTCCATGTTGAATATTTTTGGATTTGAAGGATACTGAAATAAAAAATCAAATCTGTTACCAGCCCTGCCCTGGCTGTCACTCAGAATTTCTGGCTTATGTCCTTGGTTGCTGGGAGGTATGCAAGATACCCACGTTCTAATTAAAACTACCACTAACTAAATGACAAATATTACCACAAGAGGCTTACAAGGTTACTGAGGCTTTTAATCTCTGTATGGTGAATAGATTTTGCTTTGAACAAATGATAACTTAGATAACAACCACTTTGCCTTCACCATTTGTGACGCCAATTTAAGTCAAATGACTAATGACTAAGCTAAGTTGTAACATCATCAACAGTCATAACAAAAGCAGTATTAAATACTTTGTGACTTGTGCATCTAGTTATTTAGATGCTATAGGTTCTAGTCACAATACAGACACCTGAGTTGTTGACTAGTTAACAAGATTGACATTCAAATATTTGGCTCTTTATTTTGATATGATTGTAGCTGTGGACAAGAAAAGTGTGGTTATAGACCCCGAAACAGCTGGTTGCACTATTAGTACGAGGGAGAGGATCCAGCAACAATTTTCAAGTTTATTATTTATTTGTAAAATAGAATATTGTTCTACCACTCTGTTAAGTTTGTAATTGATTGATTTAGGCGTTAGAGCACAAAATGTTGATGGAAAGACATACAGACAGACAGATGCAACGACTCGCACCAGTTACAAAAGCAACCTAGCCCAGGTGGTGTCCTACAACTCTGTCAAATTTCACATCTATCAATGGAAGTGTTTTTGAGTTAGAGTCTGGAAACCAAAATTATGATGAATGGACATACCGATCTAATAGGCTGGTTGGTAACACGACATTCGCACACAAAAGGATAAAAAGTTGACCCAATCACTCACCATTACAGGTACTGGCCACAACTGAGTTCACAATATCACTGTGGCTGTAAAAACTCTGTGTGATGAATACATTTGCATCTAAAGGCAAACTGGAGACCCCATAAATCTCCATCATATTGACATTTCCTCCCACTGCTACAGTCACTACCCGTGCACCTCCCATTTTTGTCTCCACGGCGCTGGGTATTGTGTTTTCTGCATTCACCTGGACAGTGAGAACACTAAATGAGTAAGATGGTTCCTGTTAAGACTAATTTAATGTAATGACAATTTTTTAGCAAATGATCCCCGTCATCAAACAAACACTAAGGAGCAACTATACATGAGTAAGTAAAGTAAGTAAGAAACACTTACAAAGCGCCGAAGTTGATGTAAACATCCTCTAAGGCGCTAGTGTGCAAAAAGGGATAGTCCAATTCCAGAAAGAGGTCTGTTTCCATATTAGCGTCCGATAGGGGAGATAGGCTATGGTGGAGGATAAACCAGTCTAAAAAGATATGTTTTCAACTGTTTTCTGAAACCAGAAATGCTTTCTATGGTTCTAATGGCTTGAGAAAGCTTGTTCCACTCTGTGGGAGCCCCTGCTATGAAACTGCATAGTTTCCATAAACATGTTGACTTGTCGTAGGTACACTGACATAGCCATGCCATGCCAAAGAAAACAAAGGAGTGGTATGATGGCTAATAGCTAGTGAGTGGAAACTGGAATGTCCTTTTGAAAATTGAAATTTTCGGGAAAAAGTAGCATAAATTTTATGACAATTTCTTAAAACCTACAGAAGCCATACACCTTATTCTAGTCCATTATAGAGAATTTTAAACTTAATCTTGGGAAGTGGAAGTTCAAGGTGGGCATATTGCACGATAATAAATGTGTAGGGACACTGGAAAAAAGCCTGATACATTTATTCAGTACAAATGACTGGACAAAAATTTTCTGTTAAGATCTAGCAACAAAGAATACAAGTACAGTAACTAGTGACCACTGAAGACAGAATCTGGACTAGTGAATAGGCGATTCGAAGCAATTGCCTGTGAGTGAACCGACATCTATCTGCCAGAATATTTTAAACATCAATCATTAAACCTTATAAAACAATACAAACCTATCTTATTTATGTATGCATACCAATACCCAGCCACGTTCATTGAATTTTTAATTCAAATGATAAAGATTATTGACCATTAAATCATTAATGTGGATTTACTTCCATACTGAGATCAAGTGCCTTCAAGGAAGGCAGTACTGACCTCCAAATGTTCAGATCTTCATGTATTTATTTATATTAACCTTTATTTCAACTATTATTCCATTTTATTTCAACTATTGTAGAAGTTCCCACAAAAGCTGCATTACCATTTCCTGTATCACGTCACCAAACAATCTCATTCCACAAGCTATTATAGTGGTCTTAAACTGAGAAACAGAATGGAATTCAGATTTACAAACACTGGATTAAAGGGAAATACGTCAATAGTTAAAGCATCAACTCAGAACCATATATCATTGATACATTTATGCTAATTTGATGCAATGCTAATATAAAATACTACTTCGGCAGCTCCAAACCAAAAATAAGGGCTGAACTTACCTTGGAGCCGCCACCTGTAAATAGAAGCACTACATCAGGTGCAGACTGGCGGGCGCCGTTACTTTCTGTAAACACTTGACTTCTCACAATGTCAAATGCTGCAGCCATGTTTGTCCTTCCTCCACCAAATGGGAGTCTTCTGATTATTTGCAAGGCATCCTGAGACATTAAAATATCTAAACTTCAACATGAGGAAACAACAACATATTCATAGGCCTGATAGGGGTTATCTAACCTAATCTTGTTAAGGCTGAGTGATTAGCATAATTGGTTGCCCAGTGGATGCATTAGTAGTTCACTAAACAGTTAAGTAAAAAGTATAACGTCTTTAAAATACTGAAAACATCACGTGTATTTGCACTGGATGTAAACACTGCATGAAATATGGTAGATTTTGAAATGCTGGGAAAGTAGTAGGTTCATGCAAATTATTGAGTTATTTGAAAATAAAACATCCTATTTTCGTATTTTTAAAATGGTATACTAATATGATGCCTTAAACCACAGTCACTAGGCCCATTGTGCATCGGCGGTAGTGGAGAAACTCCCCCATGTGTATATATAGAAAGATGAAAAAACAAGTTTGGCAACCTACCAAAATTTTATTTTCTACCTCCTTCCACTTCACCTTCAATTACTTGATTAAAAACAACTTTTACAGCTTCAATTCACTTTGAAAATTGAAATGGGTGATTAATCTTTCAATTCATCTTGAACTTAACTTTAATATATGCTGCATTCATTTTAAAAATGAGTCTTTTTTTATCTGTTTTTATCTGTTTCTGGGTTTTCTGCACTTGTCATTGATCATGTGACCAATGTTTACAACATTGAACCAATGAAAACTGATCTTCTCCAGTCATGTGAGCAAACTGACCCAATCAAAAAGAAGCCCAGATGAAAGCTACATTTTCATTTGTTCTCATTTATAAACAGTGGTCACATGATCCATAACAGGTGCAGAAAACCCAAAAGATATGGGAAATTAAATTAAATTCATTGTTTTGTAATAAATACTGCATAAACTAAATGAAAGCTTTATTGTGATTTGATAGGAAAATTATTCATTCACAATTTAAACCTGGTTTGATGAACCAAAACATGTTTCATAGCAAGAAATTAAAGTTGAATTGAATGGTGGTAGGAAATTGTATTTGTTCATGTTGCCAAACTTGTTTTTTTATATTTCTATATATACACATGGGGGAGTTTCTCCGCTATCCCCGATTCACAATGGTCCCTAATGACTGTGCCTTAAACTGAAACCTTCAAAGGTTTTAATTAGAAATATTAAGAACAGTTACGATCATGTGAAATCCCATATAAGATTATTAGTTCACTGATCTCACGAAATTTGTGCCTCCTATACCTTTGCTGCTACACCAACCCTTTTCTGGAAACGGGACCATCCCTTTTTGAACATTATTGCATAGAAGATGGATATATATCAATTTTGACATTTCATAAATACACCTTAGTTACTTACTTTCAAAACTTAAACATAATTACTATTGTTACTTCTCTAAGCTTTTAGTTTCGCTGAAGAATAAGTGATTGCATCATGACAGTAAATTAAGCCAGTGGAGGAAAGCAGTAGTGTGGTGCAGAGTAAATGGATATTCCACATTTGGCCTCCCAATACTGTAGTCACAAGATTAAGCTTATTGGTCATACGATATATCTGATGCAAAGTTTGGCAGCATAACTGCAACGGTCGAAGGTGTTCATGCTTTATTTTCCAACATGCTTAAAAACCTTTGAAGGCCAGCTATCATGACTAATGCATAATCCTGACTAATAGTTTTATTCAAAGTAGCTCACAATTTATCTTTATTATATAGCAACTTTCTTTATGCTGTTGACACTACAGAAACTTTTTTTAAAAAAAATTATTTATACAGTAATGATGAGGGACATTATTGCACTTTTAGGTACCATAATTAATGCTCTCTGGCCTTGAAGAAGGGATCAAAAGCTAAATATTACCTTCACAAAAATAGTTGCAACTGATCATCATTTCCATGGTCAATGCTTTTTTAATGTCTCAAACTTTCTAGCGTAATAATCCAGGAAATATAAGGGCTTCCCGGTACTGTAACTGCATGACCTTAACAGAGTGGTCAAATGTTCAATCGAGTCATCAAAAGTCTCACAATCCATGAACTTTCCTACCTTCAAAAACCTATGAGAGCAATAATCAGAAATATGTTTTACTTTTAATGAAAGTGGCAAACACTGACTGGGCCCAGATAATTAAAAAATACAAAATATTTTGTTTTTGTTTTGGTACTGCAAGAGAATGCATTGTAAGTACCATGTATTTGCCTTTAGGATTGTAACATTGAATTTGATGTATTCACTTTATTTGACACCTGTTGCCTCCCTGCGTAATCGTTGAGGTCAAAATGCAGGGTGGCATCATCATGAAATGTGATGGCTGCAATACGTATCTTGTCCTCCCACATCTCCAACTGCTCCAGAATGTCCATCAGTAACTGCTTGAGCAGGAGGTATCTCTCACTCTGAATACTGCCGGAGTTGTCCAGTAGTATGGCCAAGTCCAATTCTCCAGAACATGCTAGAAGAGGATAGTTGGTAGTTGAGGATTGTTATAAGAGTGTAAATCACAGTCTGTAAGAATGTCAGAAGCATCCTATACTATCACAATGTCAAATTCTCCTAGAAATCAAGCGTTAAGTAATGTGTAATAATTTATTAGTCAGTTAGTTTCTAAGGTGAAGGAATATTTGGCTTTAATTAAGTACCTTAACATGGTATCATGACATCTCAGATACTGACGGAATCATTTCTTGTGGCAGTCCTCCAATTTTATCAAATAATATACATACTTTAGTAGCATGATTCACAAAACAACTTAAGTCTCATGTTAAGGTCTTTGCCTGAAGTCTGTCAATTCTGATGTTGTGGCAGCACCTGTCGTAACAGGCATTTCTGTGAATATTGTGATCCACAGAGTTTTCAAGGCAGTAAAAAATATGTAACTACAATTTCAGACATTTTTATAGATCGATTTCGCTTTAATTTCTATTGAAATATGAATAAAATTAAATGAAAAACATATTATTTGATAAAAAATTACAACAGTGCAGTTAAACTCAGGTGTTAAATAGAAGCAATCATGAAAACTCCAATGGCGTGAAAACACCACAGACAACCATGCATGCATTCCAGTTGACAGCCTTGTCACATCCATCAGGTAGAATTGAGTGAAGGTGTTGTGAGAGTTCTAGTGACAGGCTGACAGGATTTATTCCAAGGAGATCCCTGATTAGAATGCCTTGGAATCAGTGAATGCCCTCACATCAGTGGCTTTAACCTGATGTAAGGTGAGGGACTCTTGATCAGAGAGCTCATAGCATAAGATCACCATCTGCTTGATCCATGAGGAGATAGTGGCAGGCGAGATTTCCTTGTCAAAGCCTTTCTTAAATGAGACAAAGACTAACGCCTTATTCTGCCTGAGGTCTGAGGTCCTGTCCAAATAGTAGTATAAAGCTCTGACCAGACAGAGGGACCTTTCGGACCTTATCCAGAGTAGGGGCCAGGGCTGGTGTAACCACTGGGACCACCCTCTTTGGCCAGTTGATCTTTGGAAAGAAAGCTGGGTGAGGGGTACAAGGAAACCTTTGACCAGTCTGAGTGATATCTGATATTCTTATTTTGCTAAGCATTAATCTCACTCCTGCATTTACGCAAACCCAAGGCCAATAGGAAGACAGTCTTGAAGGTCAGATGCTCCAAGGAGGCCTCTTTAATCAGTTCAAATGGAGTCTTTCTCAGCTGGTGCAACACCAGGGAGAGGTTCCAGGAGCTGATGCCCCTCCAACCCTGGGGTCTGTCTATGTGGAAACCATCCAAGAGGCGAGTGGGATTGTCATATTTGCCAATATTTATTCCCCCATTTATCAGCAATAGTTGATCGGTATCCATCAATAGCGCTCAGCTGTAACTTATTGTCCTGAAACAGGCTCAGTAGAAAGTCGACTATCGACTTTACAGGGGGTGCCCTGACGTCTGCCTGATTAGGGATGCACCAATTTGTAAAAATGGTTTACTTTGTCTCAGACTGATTTGTTTGATCTTTGAAGAGCCTCAATTCGTGCTGCCACTGACTCAGAGAAGCCCTGTTCTTTCATAGCTGAGGCTCTTGGAACCAAGCATGCAAGTTTAGGTTAAGTAGATTCCATTGACGGGTCTAATTGCAGGGCTGAGTTAACAAATTTGTCAGTTTGGGCAAGCTCACTTGGAACTGGCTTGACAAGATCACTAGGTTTCAGAACCAAGGCATGTTTGGCCACCCTGGAGCAATCAAAATGATTCTGTGGCAAGGGTGGTCCTGCAGCTTTGCCACCACTTTACCCAAGATGGCTACTGTGGGAAGGCATATGCATCCAGATCCTCCTGTGGCAGGCTGAGTTCGTCCAGTACTGGTGACATAACCCGAGGTAATTTGTTGTTGAACCTCGTGGCAAATAGGTCTATCTGCGGCCAGTTCAACCTGCTGCATATTGACTGGAAAACATCTGTTAGGAGAGACCACTCTGTCTGGATAGTCTGGCCTAGCCTGGATAGCTTGTCTGTGCAGGCTTTGAGATCAGCCTGTTTCCTGGAGCACCAGGTCAGGATCCTCCATATAAGGGCACAGAGCCAGCCCAACCTTATGCCTTCTTCCTTGTTTATTTATGACACTACTGTGGTCTGGTCAGTTGCCACAAGAACTATCTTGTCTGAGTAGAGGTCTTGTATCTTTTGTTAGGGTCCAGAAGACAGCTTTCAGTTCTAGATAATTTATATGCAGCTTGCTTTCTGGAAGGTACCTGGTTCCTCTTGCAGTGCACTTGTTTAAGTGAGTGCCCCACCTTCTTTTAATGCGTCGGTAAAGATTGCAGAGCATGTTTTAGTGGATGTAATGGTTGACCTTGAAGCACATTGCTTTCCTCCAGCAACCATTTTAGATGTGGGTGCAGAGACCTGAGAATAGGAATGACCTTTCCTAGTGATTCCAGTACCCTCCAGTTGTTTTTAAGATACCATTGAATGGTTCTCATGTGTAGTTGGCAAAGGTGAATTTGTTCCCTATGGCTGTTAGCAGACCCATCAAGGACATGAACTACCACACTGGACAGGCCGGTCAGGAGAGTAGATCCTGTATTTTCTGTTGAAGAGTCTGGTTACCTATGAAGTCGAAGACTTGTCTGGAGTTCAGCTCTGATTTCTCCAAATTCCCCAGCCAACATAATTTTTGACAATTTTGTACTAGGTCCTGAGTATGCTTGAGACCAACTTGGTGAGATCTGTGTCTCACCAACCAGTCATTTAGGTACTGGCCAATCCTTATACTCTTATGAAGAGCCATCAGCTTTACCTCCTTGGCTATTACAGTAAAATCCATGGGAGCTGAGGACAGTCCGAACGGAAGTGCCTTGAACTGATATGACCAACCTTGAATGTGAAATCTCAGATATTTCATGGATGGGTATATAGAAGTAGGCATCCTAGAAATCTATTGAGGTTACCCACTCCCCTGTTTGTGGGAGGCCCTGATGGTTTCTGGTGTATCCATTTTGATTTTTTCCGCCTTGATTCAGAATGCGTTAGCATAGCATAGGTCTAGTATAGGTCTCCACCAGTTGTTGGGCTTTGGGACCAAGAAAAGTTGGTTAAAAATCGCAGAGATTTTTGCATTTTTGTCTATAAGCTGATGCAATACTTCAAGCAGGTAGAGTTTCCTGTGAGGATTGGCACTGACAAAAGACAATTGATTGATTAGCCACGTGTCTTTGCATTGTTTTTGACTGATTCAGCTGGTTCCATGCTGTTGCCAAGCAAACTCACTGGAAAAGATGACTTCAGGGAGCTTCTAATTTGATCATTACCAATCACTATGAATTCTGTCTTGTCAGGATTTAATTTAAGTTTATTATTTCCCATCCAAACCTGGACAGCCTCAAGGCAATTTGTCAGTTCAGTGATACTAGAATCGAAGTTCCTAGAGTCACGTTCCAAATAAATTTGTGTGTCATCTGCATATAAGTGATGGTCACATTGAATTTAGATATGACTGAACTAAGTGGGGTTGTATATAGGGTAAAAAGGAGTGGCCCCAGGACTGAGCCCTGGGGAACCCCATTGGGGAATTGAAAAGCAACTGAAAGATATCCATTTATTTTGATCCGCTGTTTCCTTGAATTGAGGTATGACTGAACCCAATTAAGTACTACCCCATCAATGCCATACCAGTGTTGAAGGCAGTTGAATAGGATTGAGTGGTCAGTTGTATTGAAGGCTGCAGATAAGTCCAAAAGGACTAATCCAACAGCTTCCCCCTTGTCCATTGAGGTGGCAATTTCATTTTGTATTTTTAACAATGCCATTTCAGTTGAGTGAAAAACTCTATATGCCGACTGATTTCCATTGGATATACCCTCGTGAGCAATGTGCTCATTTATCTGCCTAGCCACAGCTTTCTCTATGAGTTTGGAGATGTAGCTGAGGAAACTGCCCTCCTGTAGGGTTTGTTTATTTGGGGTTTAACGTCGCTTTCAACACTGTACAGGTCATATCACGACGGGTAGTTGGAAGGGCAGAGGAAACCAGTACATAGAGTTCGCTAGGGTTGTGTACTGTAAACTGCCGACCAACGGCAAGCAACTACCAGCTTTCCCACTTACGGCCATGACGGGGATCGATCCCCGGCCGCAGAGGTGGGAGGCGAGAGTGTTACCACTCTGCCACCGTGGCCCCCCCCTCCTGTAGGGAGTAGTTCACAATATTTGTTTATAGGAGTCAAGAGCACACTGATACAATCAAGGACCAATGATGTTGGGATTGGTTCCAAGTCACATGATTTATTTGGTGTGGACTTAATGATTTTAATGACTTCTTCCTCGGTTTGGAAGGAAACAAACTTCTTTTTGTAGGAACTTGTGACAGGGGGATCGACATCAGTAGACAATAATCATGATCTTAGTTTAGCAATTTTGTCTTTGAAATACCTGCCAAACGTGTTGATTAAACTGTTGATGGTAGTATGATCTGGAAGCACAATTTTTGGTGATCTATGAATGACTTTCTTTATGGAATTCCACAAGGCCTTGGGGTTATCGTCATTTTTCCTAACCATATTACTATAGTATTTGGTTTTTGCACATTCCAAGAGGCGGTAGAAATGGTTCACTGCAGCTCTATACCTACTACGATTAATGGCAGAGTTGTCCCTTCACCACTCCCTCTCGAGTTTGCGCTTGCATCTCTTTGCAGCCAAAATTTTGTTGTTTATGAACCCTTTGTTGGCATGTTGTGGAGTATTGCGTTCATGTACAGGTGTGTGCTTGTCCAGTAAATTCCTGAGGGTATGAAAATACTGGTGTGATAGTAAGCTGGCTGTTTTGTAAGGAGCCTGGATAAGATGAGAATTTGCAATATCAGACATGAATTCAGTTTTTTTTATCTTGGCAAGTTTTCTGATTTTTAAGCATTTTACTCTGCAGGAATTTTTGACCGGAAATGTTGTGGTGAAAAAGACAGCCAGGTGGTCTGATATGCCGTCCTTTGCATAATGGTGAACTGAGGAAGTTAGGGATTTTCTAGTGCAGAGTACATCAAGGATATGTCCTTGTATGTATGTAGGCGCTGACACATGTTGAATAAAAGCAAAATCAAACAGAACTGTGTTGAATTTATCTGTCCAGCAGTTTTGACTGTCTAGCTGGATGTTGACATCTCCCAGGATAATGTTTTCATGTGGAGACAAAGCAGCCGCTTCCATGAAACAGGTGAACTCCTCAATAAATATGCTTTTACTGGTGCTCAGAGGTCAGTAGATAACGTGTATCAAGAGCTGGCTTGACTGTCGCTCTGACAGTTTGACAGTAGTGTGTTCAAAAGTGTCCCACTGATCAGTTTGGCAAAGGACACTATCGATGTCATTCCTGACAAAGACAGCAACTCCTCCTCCTTTCTAGTTCCTGTGTGGGACATGGTGAAGCTGGAAACCTGCAGGGGTTATCTCATCTGTTATGCCCTGTGTGTCCGAGTGACACCAACCATGTCAAGGTCATTTGACGAAACAAAATCGCCAAAGGCCGATGCTTTGCTACGCAATGACCAGGCATTCAACAGACAGGCTTTGAAATATCTGACCGATGGACCTGGGTTCAAGCTAATGCCTTTCTGCAATATGTGCAAGATTTACAATTATTATAGAGCAATTCACATTTGAAGTCTGTGGTGTCTGAATGTCCATTGTCTTTAAACTGAGAGTCTCTGGTAACTGAACACACTTTACAGTTTCTTGGCTATCAGTCAGCAGTCCTGTCTCTAGTACATTTACACAGTAATTGTCATTTATATATCTGTGGGCCCTTGGCCAGTCAGGATGAGTAGTGAGACGACTTCCCCTTGCTTCTCTTGCCCTGACAATGTGTACCAGTGTTTTTCCAGGTGGACTTTTCAGATTTGTTGCTGTCTGACTTTCTATTGTGATGTTTGTAAGGGTGAGAACGACTCTTCTTGTAAGACAATGAATGTCCCTTGCTGCAATATCATCTTCCGCCCGCTTGGTAACACTGTCTGGGAAGAGAGTGGTCAGTTGTAGGGGAGTGGTCCTCAATGCAGCCAAGTTGTTAGGTTTGATCCCAAACCTCAAGTGTAACAGATAAGCGTCATTTCTGGTTAATGTCAGGTTTGCCATAAATATGAACACAAAGTCACTGAGGTGTTCTATGTTCTTGGTCATGACTTGACTGATACTGCTATTAAAGTACATAAGGTACTGTAGCTCATCAGTGGCAGTCGAGACCTTGGAGGCAGACTTTCCTTCCGTGTCTTTCCTGGTCAGTTTGGTGTAAGATTTGCCGGTGACTTGCCTGTGTAGAATATGTCAGTCTATTTTCTGAGGTCAGTCTGACTGAAAGTCTGATGCTTTGCAGCAGGAGGGTCAGTGCCAAACAAATCTGATGAAGTTGGTCAGTCAGTGTTCTGAGGAAGAGGTCGGCTTGATGAAAGGTTCGGTCCTGACCATACTAGCTGGTGGAGAGTGAGTGGGTGCCATCTTGACAGTCTACAAGTCTTGACAGACTTGGAAATAAAAGCCTTCTCTTTCTCCACCTTCTTCTTTTTCTCAGCCGGTGCACTCAAACCGGGAGACTGTACATTGTCCTGGCCATACACTACCCACCACGACTGACACAAGTGCTGGGTGAACAAGGGAGGGACTGAGAATGTCTTTACGTTCTTTGCTGAGGGTGGCACTTTTCTTAGATTGACACTTTTATTTCTAGAACTTTTAGCTTTGGGTAGAAAGTTGGGAACGTCCTTCAGATGTAAATATATTTGCAGAATTTACAGTCATTACATTCTGGCTTCTCTATGCAAGGGTCCTGGCCCCTACCTTTATTGTGACAACTCGCACAGTAGCTGTGGGTATCAAACCCAGCCATAAGATGGCCACATCCACCCCATTCTGTCCAGGTGAAGCCATAATTACCTATACACTGTTAGAAATCCGTAGAAGTACAAAAGTAAGAAACTAGCAGTATATCCACAAAAAATAAGTTTCTTGAGCTCAGAAAAATCTGTCTGCTCAGTACACGTGCAAAAGAAAAAAGATACCATGACATCACTCTAGACAGGAAGGGAGTTGGATGCACCACCTAGTGAATGCACATTACTGGAGCGGCCTGACCGGTGAAAACAGAGGACTGTTTTTTCTGCTGTTTGGTGGGCCGTTCTGCCTCCAATGAGAACACACCAAATATAATTATAATAAATATATAAAGTTACAATAATAATATATATATAATTAGCATATTGGTCTGTTCTTGTTTTATGCCTTACCTAACACAGAATTTCCTTTGATTAAAATATGCATTGACAATTTTAGCAAAAGTTTAAGGTAATAATACATATAATTTTAAACTTGTGATAGGCACTCAGATAAACCCCGAAAACTATTAATTCATGTCAGTCATCACTTTGACTTACATTATTTTCACCTATTATGCTCATTTAAAATAATAAAAAACACAAGTATTGCTGAAGACTAGGGGTGCAACGGTACCAGATTTTCTAGTTTGGGAT
This sequence comes from Sabellastarte sp. h YS-2021, assembly GCA_964017235.1. Classification (NCBI taxonomy): domain Eukaryota; kingdom Metazoa; phylum Annelida; class Polychaeta; order Sabellida; family Sabellidae; genus Sabellastarte; species Sabellastarte sp. h YS-2021. The sequence continues at coordinate 66,666,767 of OZ024938.1, forward strand.
TCCACACATGCAGAACCATACCAATTTTGGGATACCAAAAAAGTTTAAGAATTTGCAAATCAAATAGACCTAAGAACAGGAAGTGAGAACAGGAAGTAATTTTCCAGTTTTTCTCAAAGAAATTGCTATGAATGTATTTAAAAATCTTGTCAAATATGAGTTGATACTTTATACTTTTTTTCAGATTCAGGTTTGGCATATAAAATTTCGTGTTTCCCAATAATTATCTAAGCTGACTTTCGATATTGTGGTTTTAAAAAGGTCACGGTCTTTCAGTAAAATTGTGTTGATACCAGTATGTCACCGCAGTCGCGGCTGGGTTTTAGAACTCGTCAATAACTATTTTATATGAGCTGTTAGAAATAAAAGAATTTTACTTCCGCCAGCTTGTGTGTTACAATCGCAGGAAAAACGGACATTTTGTTCAGTTTTGAAGGTGATTTTAAACAGTAAGGATGCCTCTACAGTAGCTGGGTTTGAGAGAAACTTTGTGGGAAAGTTGTGGGATGTGTTGGTGATGTTGCAGGTTAGTGTTTTAACTGCATGAATGGTATTGTAACTGTTCAGTAATTATTATGTGTGTTTACATTATCTAGTGCTTGGAAACTGTTTTAGTGAAACTAAATTGAATTGTTGAACTTGAATCTATCTTTGATTCAGTAATTACTGTATCTGTTGTAAACTGTAATAATTATCCTGAATACTTTACATTATTGGGATGAGCTTTGTAGTTGTCGTTAATGCATTACTGTTGGAGATAAGTATTGTTTTATGACTTCTGTGACACCAATGATGGTGATACCGATTTTAGTCTGTAACTTTCAAGTATGTTGTTTAATCATTATTGTGGTCCCAAATCAGATTTATTACTTTGAATATGATTATTTGTAGGTGTTTTTGCATGGTTGGTGACCGATTCTGTTTGACTTGATGTTCTGATGTATGGGTGATTGTGGACCGCTTCATCCATGGTAGGACCACTGTAGTTAACAGATCAAGATTTTTGTTAAGCATTTCCATCCTCACGTCCACTATAAGTCCCTCGTCTGGTGACCCATATGACCCACTGGGAGACGACGGCAACATTGGAGCCCCTAATGAGATCTAGCGCGACGTGAGATCTTGAGACCAGTGTACAACACCTGCAGATTTCCACGGTCAACCAACTTCCACTTTGATGTTGTGCAAGTACTGTAGTTAAGAGTGTGTTTCATCTGTTAATGTCTTGGGAAGGTAATTTGAGCAAAAAAAAACATCGTTAATTGTTCGAGTTTGGTAATTCGTTCAAACCTCTGCTGGAAGATGTGTGTCAACACAGAGTAAAGCTAAATTTTAAGACATTGGTTCAGTAACATCGAGAATCAAACCTTTGATACAACTGGCGACGGAGAAAAAGAGAGTAATTTTCTGGACAGTTATTGTTTGACTTAACTACAGGCAAACTTAAGTAAATACTGTATGTATGATGTAATGTATGATCTATTGACTTATTTGTTTATTTTTTTATTTATTTATTTCCGGTCAAGAACTGGTTGTTATTTTTTTCCCTCAAGCAACAGGTCCACTTTTGTGCTGGTAAATTAAAAGACGCACTGACTCTGATCACTCAAGTATAAATTGTCAGTAGTATGTGCATAGTTTGCGTGTCTTTGTGATTTGTGTTTCATTTGTGTTTACATGTTGTTTTTACATGCTGTTTTTATTTTCCCTGTGTATTTAAGTTAGGAACTACTGAATTTTTGTAAATTTAAATTAGTGTTCAGTTATCTTGTTTATCTGTGTCTTAATTTGAATTTCTACTACATGACTTACAAGTGCTACATGGTTCTGATTGAATGAGTTTCATGTTGAGGTCAGATTAGAATTTGGAAAAGAATTCATTTGTTCAAAATTTGTTGTCTTTCTGGAACTTTCGACAAGCAAAATTCTGTGATTAGTAAAACTGAGATTATAGGTTGATATCGAGATTTTGAAGTTTAATGGTAGCATATTTTTTTTAGTAAAGTAGTTTGTAGTTATTGTTCCAGACATAATTTACATGTAATGCTGGCATTATTATTACTGCGAAGTCATCATTTGATTTATTTGAATTACTTGTGTATACAATCAAGCGAAGAATTGTGTGATCAGTTTAATGCATGTGGATTGGTAATACTTTAATTTCTAGTCAAGATTAATTTAGTGCATGTGGACTGGTAATACTTTAATTTCTAGTATTTGAATTATTGCATGTATTAACCTTTCTGCTTTATTTTGTACTTAGCGACATTGAGTGCAGTTTGCCTGGACTGATTGTCAGTGATTGATCGGTGGTTGATTGGGACACTTTGGAGTGAGTGAGCAGTTTGGATGTGGGAATGAGTAATGAATGCTGAGTGAATAAATGCTTATGTAAGATACATATTACTTTATTGCGTTTCAAGGTACTTCGCGAACATTTTTATTGCGTAAAACATACTTACCATTTTTATTGCATAAGACATACTTAACATTTTTATTGCGTAAGACATACTTACCATTCTTGTTGCATGCATTTGTTCACCTGGGCAAGGTTCTTTGGTGAATACAGACTCCAGTTGTGTATACTATTTTCCTCTGTACTTCTGACTGTGATAGGACTGATTGCTCGGTTAGCATGCTACATGGTGGATTTGAAACTGTGACCTTTGATTGATTCTGATTGATGGTTGAGTTTTATTATTATTTTTTTATGTAAAACTTATTGATTTGATACGGTAAGCATTATTCAGTTGTAATTAATTGATGAGTCACTGCTGCATAAACATTGATTTTTATTGTTAATGTTTATGTAACTGCTTTAGTGCTGTGTTAAATAACAAGTTTATTTTTTCATTATTTTTTTTATCTGGTTTGTTTACAGTTAGCTATCTGGTATAGCACTACTATGTAATATTTTGTAGAATGTAATAGGTAATTTTATAGATATTGTGTGTTCTGTGTATTTCATCCGTTGGTATGACAGTGTGTATGTATGTTGATTGCAGCATTTAGTGAGATTGTGTCCACTTGGAAAGAATGATTTGAATTTTTCATTATTACCCTGAGTGATCATTAGATATTGTGTTGCATAGTTGTACGTCAGTCTGAACACTTCTCAGATTTCATTCAGATTTGGACATTGAGTAACTGAGTTGTAGTTTAATTTTTGACCTGTATAGTTTGTTTGATTGATTTGACTTGATACTTTGACTTTAACCAGTTTAACCATGATTTATTTCGAGTTTGGATCATAGCCGGAACCATATTTGAAAACGTGGTATATATCAGTCAGTTAAGGCCTGACTTTGATGTAATAGACCTAGAAAATGAACTTCAGTTAGATGCAAATCCGGATGAAGTGATTGTTGATTATGCGATTCACAACAACAACACAGTATTTTTGGCGTTTGTTGACTTTGTGTTTGTTGACAAAGTCATACACCAGTGTCATGGGAAAATGTTTCTTGGGTCAGTCGTTCAAGCTTCAAGACTCTCAGTTGAGTTGATGAAGGTACTGACCCATTTGAAACCTAATTTTGGGCAGAAAGTTGTTCACTCTGCAGTAACCCAAGGTACCGAAGCTCCACCTTCAGGTGCATTCTGCTGGCAGCCTGCTAAAAGCCACAATAAGCCGCTTGCTGGACTTAGTGACATTTTCAAGGCATTTGACAGCTTGACAATGGAACAGCAGTTGCAGTTGAAGGCTACTTTGCAGCTCAAGCCAGTGTCATCACCCCTTGTAGCAGCCACACAGCCCAAATCAAGCAGTCTGTATCATGCAACCTCCAACTTAAAACAGGGAGTTCATGCAGGTCGACAGCTAGCCTACAGTCCTAAGGCCTGGGCACCTGTGCAACCTCAGGAACCATCCTTTCAGTTTGGATCTTCCAACGTCAACAGCATGTATGATGTCCACAGCCTCATCAAGCAAGGATGCTCTGAAGCATTGATCCTCACTGCCATTCAGAGATCCATCAAGGACCAGGCACAAGAACTTCTTCTGCATATGGGGGAAGAGGCTACTGTAGCTGACATATTGGCACGCTATGAGATGATGTTTGGAGATGTAGATCCTCCACATGTACTGTTAGCACAGTTTAACGCTGCAGAGCAGAATGTGAATGAAAGCATGACAGCGTGGTATGCCAGATTGGAAGATCTTGCAAGCAGAATCATCAGGAAAGATGCTTCCATTATTACGTCAAACAACTACGATGTGATCGTGAATACACAGTTTTGGACCAAAATGTCCAATGAGCAAATGAAGAATGCTCTTAGACATAAATTTGATGTCATGGCTACTCAATCACAGTTTGTGGTTGAAGCCAGGAAGATTGAATCAGAATTTGCTGCAAGATCACCAAAGATTCAACAGGCAACTGCAGAGCCTACTTCCTGGTTGAAACAGAGTTTAGACTCTATTAAGGATAGACTTTCAGCTCTGGAAAGTAAATCCAGTATTCAATCAACTCCATCAGTGGAAACTAGAAACACACCTAGACCTAAAAATTCTAGGTTCAGGGGTAATCGTCAGGGGAAACCCTCTAACATTCGTTGTTGGGGATGTAATCAAATTGGGCATGTCAAGAGAGACTGTCCTTTAAACTCCAACCAATCGGAAGGCAGGAGCGGTCCGACTTGGTAAGAAAAAGCTCCTTTGTTGATAAAGTCATTGGTAAAGCCAATGAAGTTTCACTGACTGTTCATGAGCAGCCGGTGATTTCCTTGTTAGCACCATGTCGGCCAGTCTGAGTGAATCTCTTGATTTAAAAGTTCAGCCATTGGAGCATTTACTGACTGTTGAGGGTGCAGGAGGGCATAAGTTGGGTATGTGGAAGTAGACATTACTTGTGCTGATATTAACCTCTTTGACCTGTCAGTAATCATGTTTGTGGTTTCAAACACCAAGTACCACGATAGAGTCCCAGTCATTCTTGGCACTAACATTCTTGGACTTCTGACAGATGGACAGGCAGTACAAAATCCTATCTAGCATAATGTGTTGGCAAAATTGGCTAGGCAGCAAGTAATGGCCAAGACTGAAAGTTTACTTGGGTTTTTTGAAAACCACAAAGCCAGTCACTATACCCCCTAATGGGCATATGATCATCAAGGGCTGTATGTTCCCGCATGACCGTTTGCTTGGATGTGTCTGAGACAACGAGTTTGCCCAAGGGTTTAGTGGTCTCCCCAAGTATTAACTATCTTGAGCCAGGTGCATCAACATCTAAGTTGTCTGCAGGAGTGGTGAACCATCTGCAACAAGCTGTTACTATCCCAGCCAAGGCCAGGATATGTGACTTGTACAGCACTGATGATGCTATCACTCTGGATCAGCAGAACTTGGATTTAGATACATCAGCATCCGAATGTGCTGAAGCTAGTTTTCTTAAGCATTTCCAGCACATCAGGGATACTTTGCCGGAGGAGAAAGTGGATGAGGTGCTTGAACTATTACAAAAGTGGCCCAGTGTCTTTTCGCATCATGATCTTGATCTTGGTCTGACCAATCAAGCTGTACATCACATCAAGTTAAAGGATGATACACCTTTCAAGGAAAAACCTAGACCAATCCCACCCATGATGTTTGAAGAGGTTTGTGATCATTTGAAAGAAATAGAAACCTTGGGAGTTATTCGAAGGTCCCGAAGCCCTTTTGCCTCTAATGTGGTTATTGTGAGGAAAAAATGGGGCCCTCAGATTTTGTTTGGACCTGCGCCATCTTAATCAGCTTACTGTACCCGATTGTTACAGTTTGCCCCGCACTGACCTAACACTGGATGTATTGTCAGGATCCAGGTGGTTTAGTTGTCTTGATTTCAAATCGGAGTACTGGCAAGTCCAATTAGCTGAGGAAGACAAATGCAAGACCACATTTACAGTTGGACCATTGGGCTTCTGGGAATGTGAGCGAATGCCTTTCGGCTTGACCAACGCTCCAGCCACATTTCAGCGTTTGATGGAAAATTGCATGAGAGATCTGCATTTGAACTACTGCTTACTTTATTTGGATGATATAATCATTTTTGGCAGGACTTGTGAAGAGCATATACTCCAATTGGAGGCTGTGTTTGAAAAACTGAAGGCTGCTGGATTGAAGTTGAGTCCATCCAAATGTCACCTGTTCAAGAAACTGATAAAGTATCTGGGACACATCATCTCAGAAGATGGCATTGCAGTAGATCCAGATAAAATCTCTGTGTAAAGGATTGACCCGTTCCGAAGACTATTTTGGAGGTACAATGTTTTGTTGGCTTTACAAGGAGGCTCGGAGATTCGTGAAGGATTTTGCCAAGACTGCTCGTCCTTTGCACTTAGTAACACAGGGAGGTGTTCACTATCAAACCAAGACTAAAACGAAAGTTCGGTATCCACCACTAGAATGGGGATCAGAACAACCAAAAGCATTTGATATGCTCAAGCAGGCTTGTTGCAGCACTCCTGTCCTTGGTTTTGCTGATTACACCAAACCCTTTACTTTACACATGGATGCAAGTATAGAAGGGATTGGTGCAGTTCTACATCAGGAGGACAATGGGGTGAAACGTGTTATTGCTTATGCAAGCCGGGGCTTGTCAAAATCTGAGAGAAGCTACCCTGTTCATAAACTTGAGTGTTTAGCACTCAAATGAGCCATTACCGAGATGTTTCATGACTATCTCTATGGTAATGAGTTTACAGTAAACACAGATAATAACCCATTGACCTACGTGCTCAGTTCAGCAAAACTTGATGCTACAGGACACCATTGGGTTGCTCTGAAATACTGTACCGGAGCTTCAAATTCTGTTGCGGATGCATTGTCACATATCCAATGGCCTGAAGTCAGTACTGAGGTACTGAAGCAGGTGATGGCTGTTCACCTGGATAACCATCCTTTGGTGGAGAGCTTTTGCTATAGTCAACAGGCAATTCCTGTGGAACTAGAGAATCAAGGAGCCCACACCTTGGATCAGGCTATTGATTGGGCACAATAGCAGGATCAAGATCCTGTGATCAAGTCTGTTAAACTTAGGCTTGAGAATAAACTCATAGAGTCTGAGCTGTCCCCACAAGCAAAGTCCTTGTGGAAGGAAAGAAAACATCTTTCAGTTATTAGGGGTAAACTAATGCATAGCAGACTTTGCTCAGATCAGAAGCAGTGGCAATTGGTTTTACCCCGTACATACCATAAAGTGGCTCTGGAGTATGTGCACAACCGTATGGGTCTCGGGAGCTACTGGGAGAAAGGTTTTACTGGGTTGGCATGCAAAAATCAGTTGTCGACTACACTGCCCAGTGTGATAGATGCATACGACAGAAAGACTATCATTCTCCACATGCTCCACTTGTCAATACACAAATTTCTCAGCCAATGGAGTTGGTGTGTATCGACTTTCTGAAACTTGAACCTTCCAAGGGTGGAATTGAAAATGTGTTAGTGGTCACAGACCATTTCACAAAGTACGCGCAGGCGTATCCGACCCGGAAGCAGACAGCAAGCACAACTGCTAAAGTGTTGCTTGACAACTTCTTTGTGCATGATGGTTTCCCGCGTTGGTTACATAGTGACCAGGGTAGTAATTTTGAAAGTAAAACCATCCAGCAGCTTTGCCATTTAGAAGGAGTGCATAAGAGTAGAACAACTCCTTACCACCCCATGGGTAATGGAATTGCAGAGCGCTTCAACTCTACTCTCCTCAACATGATGTGCACGCTGGACCCTGATAAGAAAGTGGACTGGAAAAGTCATATTGGGTCACTTGTACATGCATACAATTGTACTAAACATGATAGTACAGGATTTTCACCTTACTATTTGATGTTTGGTCCTCACCCACACATAGCTGTGGATCTTGCTTTAGGAAGGGAGTCAGATGAAACACACAAAACATCAGATCGTTACATATCCAACTTGCATACTCAGCTCAAGAAAGCTTATGAGTTGGCTGAGGTTAACTCAAGAAGTGCTCAAGCTGAACAGAAGAAGTTGTACGACAGGCGTATCCGGGGTGCTTTCTTAGAGATTGGAGACAGGGTTCTGGTTCGCAATGTAGGGTTAAAAGAAACAAACAAGATTGCTGACAAATGGAGTGAGCAAGTTTATTTTGTTGTTTCTCAACCTAACCCTGACATCCCTGTGTATGGAGTGAAACCAGAGATTGGTAGGAGTCAGGTTAAGGTTCTGCACAGAAACCTTTTGTTGCCAATCCCATGTCTTCCAGTCCAAACACCGAAAGCAGATCCTGTCAATGTAAAGACCACCCCAGCGGTCATAGCTGAGGAGAATAAGGGTATTTCAGATGTGACAAGTGTTTCAGATGTGAGTAGTGAGGTTAGTTTTACTATTAGGCCTCTCCGGGCACCAATACCTGCACCTTGAAAAACTAGGCCTGGAACACCAGTTGTTGGTCGGATGGCTGAGACTATTCCTAGTCCTGATAAGGAGCCTTCTGTAAATGAAACAGTAGAACAGTTTGTCCTTGAAGATTCTTCCAGTGTTCTGGAACAGAGTACACATGAGTTGACTAACTCTGAGTAACAATCCTGTTCTGGATGAAGGAAGTGACAGTGAGCTTCCAGGAAGCCAGGTTGGATTGGAAAGTGACAGCACTATCTTTTCTAGCAGGGAGGAAATGGACAGTGAAACTGTTCCTAAAGCAATTGTGCCAGAAACATATGAAACAGGTAGTGACACTGTTTTGGAAACAGAAGAACCTCTCATGCCTGCTCCTAGGAGATCTACTAGGATTAAGTTGAAAGCGCATCTCACACCAGATTTCGCATATGACTTTGCACAGACAACAAACTCAGAAACTGTGAGAGAAGCCCAGATGCATAGAGATGTGATTCAGAAAGTTAAATTTCTGAAGGAATTTGTAAAGCTATTTTATTTTAATTTTTTTTTTTGTAAAGTTATTTTAATTTAATACCTTTGGTATATGTATTTTTATTTATTTATTTTATGTTCTTGAAAGACAACTAAGAAAGTTTCTGTTAGGGGAGGAAATTATATTTTCTCACATTGTGTAGGATCATGGCGAGGGAATGATATCTGTTTGTGACGTCATGTTTATAAATGTCAGGAGACATTTTCCTCACACAGGGAAGTATGTCACCGCAATCGTGGCTGGGTTTTAGAACTCGTCGATAACTATTTTATATGAGCGGTTAGAAATAAAAGAATTTTACTTCCGCCAGCTTGTGTGTTACAATCGCAGGAAAAACGGACATTTTGTTCAGTTTTGAAGGTGATTTTAAACAGTAAGGATGCCTCTGCAACTTTGTGTGAAAGTTGTGGGATGTGTTGGTGATGTTGCAGGTTAGTGTTATAACTGCATGAATGGTATTGTAACTTTTCAGTAATTATTATGTTTGTTTACATTATCTAGTGCTTGGTAATTTGCAAACTGTTTTAGTGAAACTAAATTGAATTGTTGAACTTGAATCTATCTTTGATTCAGTAATTACTGTATCTGTTGTAAACTGTAATAATTATCCTGAATACTTTACATTATTGGGATGAGCTTTGTAGTTGTTGTTAATGCATTACTGTTGGAGATTAGTATTGTTTTGTGACTTTTGTGATACCAATGATGGTGATACCTATTTCAGTCTGTAACTTTCAAGTATGTTGTTTAATCATTTTTGTGGTCCCATATCAGATTTCTTACTTTGAATCTGATTATTTGTAGGTGTTTTTGTGTGGTTGGTGACCGATTCTGTTTGACTTGATGTTCTGATGTATGGGTGATTGTGGACCGCTTCATCCATGGTAGGACCACTGTAGTTAATAAAAAGGTCAAGTATTTAGTTAATCGTTTCCATCCACATGTCCACTATAAGTCCCTCGTCTGGTGACCCGTATGACCCACTGGGAGACAACGGCAACAAGTATACCACCACTACCGATTCACCCTACTGAAGACAGTCAATTGCATACTAGTATCATATATTCTGATTTGTGCTAAGTTGGGGTGTGTGCCAAGCTATGACAGGAAGCATTATAGGTTAATTATGTCATAAGACAGCTTACCCGGTTTGCTAAAAACTATCAAATAAACAAATATGTACATACCTCTCTCACAATTCCTGCCAGTAAACCCATCCTGACACACACAGTGATAACCATTCCTCAAGTCACGGCACTGTCCACCATTATGACAGGGGTTGGGTGAACAGTCATCTACAGCTACAGGAAGTAAACAGCAAGGTTGGTCTTTCTTCAGTTCATGTTATCATGCAATAAAATGTTAAACTTCTAAACCTGTTTTTGGAAAAGGTGTACTTACTAGGCAGGGCTTTCTTTCTATTTTACCCTCAAAGAGGGGACACTGTGAATGTCTGTTTTTACCTTTAGGAGGTGGGATCACTAATGTAGGTAGGCTTTGCCAAACAGTTAAGAATTAAGCTTGTTTCTGAAGGAGGGAATTAAGGTGGAATTACATATGTTATCATGAAAGTCATCACAAATATTATCAAAGGCAAAACTCAGTACAAAATGTTTTATTTGTGAACAGATGGCCAAAACTGCAGAGTGGTTCTGTTCAGGATGACCATTATCTAGTGCTATATGAGCAACTGCTAGGCGACAAGGAAGATCAAAAATAACTTCAGGAGACTCTTTGAAGGAATATATAGAACAAAATAGCATTCTTAACACTGGGGTTGTGTAAGCAAATTTCCTGTGATATGTAATTATTTTCAAGTGTCCTGAAAGCACTTGAGTTTATATAGGTTGAATGTGAAGATAAACTTCTGAAGACAGAGGTCCAAATGACTGGCAACTTTGGCATGATACTGAAGCATCATCAATTAAGAGCTACATAAAATTTTTCAATTACATGACGCTATACCTTACCATTGCAAATGACATCTCTGACTCCATTCACAACATCTTGCAAGTCACTAAATTCATCCACAGTAAACACATTCTTAGAAACTGGCCATGATACAATTCCAACTAGCTCCTCCATCCTGCAGTTAGAACAGTATGTAACAGTTGGTGAAGAAATCCCTCACTGATATAGACATAATTATATTGATTAAAGGTCTGGGTTATGTCTAGATATTGATTCTTAACACATTACATTGATATCACAATTGTTTTGCCAGGTTTTTCGATGAATTTCTACTTTGCAGATTAAAGACAACCAACCTGTCCTCAACTTTTTTAAATCATAACTTCTGATTCAGTATCCCACAAAAGCAAATTTTTACCATTCCAATTCTGGGATTCCAAAAGAGATGCATTTTGTCCCAGTCACACTACATGTGGTATGCCTTGCAGTTAGAGCTTTTACTCAGCATGGAACCAGCTACATGGACGCCTCATATCTAGATTTGGTGCTTCCATCACACTACATGTTGTATAACATTTGTGTTGTACTCTTATTATTTTGACTTTTGCTTGTGTGATTAAACTACTCACACTTGTTTCATTATATTGTATAAAGTGACATATAAGCCCAACAGAGGGCTGGGTATATTGTGAGAAATATTTGATTTTGTACATTTTATAATACATGTCAATATAATAAATAAATAGTAATAAAATAACCCATGGTTAAAGGCATTGGGTGAAGCACCCCTGTCCTTCAACTACTGTGTGAGTTTGTATCCAAAGTTGTGACACAGTGGCGAACGTCCATTTACCTCTACTCTATGTAGACATGTTACACCAAAAGACGACGGAGGCACAACCTTATGCACATCATGAACTACCCCTTCAGTTACTGTTGCAAAAAAATGATATGTGCATGCCCGCATTCATCTGTGCATGCCCACAGTATCCAATTCAGACACTGAAATTTTAAACAATTCAAAACTTCCATAGAACATGCACTGTAATGGACATTTTACCACTGTGTTACAAGGTCGCTCACAAACATTGGACGGTAGTTGAAGGTAGTTGAAGGACAAGGATGTTTTGCCCAATGCCTATAACTGAAGATTACACCACCTATAGTGTGACTGGGGTTTTTTTAGTTCATCACCAATGAAATAGGCACTAATAAGTCGTGAAGCTTATGAAAACAAAACATGGAGTTCTGTTTTAGAATTTGCTAAAAATGACTTAAAATCTACAAAATAAAAGTATACCATTTCCTCAGATTTGGGGGTTGTTTTGAAGTTTTCCATCAATTTTATGAGCTGACAATCGAGGTGCCTGTAGTAAAACTACTTTAAGGAGATGTTCTTAGCATTTAAACTTCATTATGATTCCAAATTTTTGCAGTGGAAAAGGGGTATATGAGAGCTATAAAAAAGAATAATAGCATAGCTTTGCTTACAATGGTTAACCCCATTATTAGAATAAAACTTAAATTTAACTGCCTCATGAAATCTTTTGAAGTCTTAGACCGCATACTTAGGCCAAGTCTAAGATCAAAAGCCTTAACTTTAAGTCTTAATATGGGATAAATCCTTTTGAGAAACCGTTTCTAAGATTCAAACTCAGACAGTGGCGCTGGATGTTAAGTACTCAACCAAAATACCATCAGTTTCTTCACAAATACACGATGTGTTAGGCGAAACAGAGGTTTGATAATTTTATTTTTTTTCTATAAATCTGTTTTTATTAATCTCCAGTTGGTTTAATGGTACATTCAGTTTGTTATTACCAAAACAAGAGTACCAAACTGGCTGTGTGCTTTCTGTTCCAATTTCCTTTTCCCAATATTTTAGGCCGTCTTAGTGGCACTGGCAATTGCCCCCCTCTCACCCTGATATCTAGGTCACTTAATTGTCCACTTTGCCATCAATGATTGAGCCAAAATTGATCATTCAACTTATTTCTCCAAGCGGTTGAACATTATTTCTTGAAATATTATCTGAAATGAAGGGTACATCTATCTACAGAGTTTCAGAGTTTTAGACAATTGGTACCTACCAAAAAAAAACACTTCCTGTAAATATCAAAAAAAAACATGAACGGAATTGTTGTGACAAATCTACCAATTTATTAATAAAATTGCACAAAATATGTTAAAGCACATTAATATTTAGTAGTAGTATTAACAATAGACCAGTATTCATTTCATCATTTGGTTGTAGTAGAACAACAAAATCTCCAAAGATTATTTGGGAACCAGTTATTGAAAATGTCATTCCTTTAGGCTAATCGCTGATACATCAAAACAATAAAAATAAATATACATATTTAGTGAGATATGTCACATTTTTAATTTATAATTTGTAAATATGATGTTTACTCATTTAATAATACTAACTGATTTTTAATTCTTAAGTAATTTTTAAATAATGTCACCACTTATATCTAGATGTAAATAAAAATGTTGGATTTATATTGAAAAAATCAATAATATGAAAGTGGCATGACTGACGATGATGGTACAGGATATGCACATTTGACTACCACAGCAACTCACTATCAATAACTCCACCACAGAGCTTGCTACCATATATTCATGTTAAAATATCAAAAATCAATCTTTTTTTCTTTTTACAAAACACAAGAATATATATGTGCCAATCACTTTAACAGTTCACTATATAAAAGCTTTGTGGACCTTATACTGTTATGTTTATTCACACACAACTGTATTTCGACAATCATGTGAGTTATTTCATCAGAGGCTGGAGAATAGACCAAGTCCTATCCCAAAAGTACTTTTTCAATAGTGCAATTACACCGGCTCATTGCACGGGTGCAGGGGTAGGTGCAAGCACTTTTATTAAGTGCAATTTGCACTCTATGACCTATTGTTCAAAATATAATCAGATAAGTGTTCTGGAAATAAATAACGAGTATAAATAAACCATTAATTAAATGTTTATTGCTTTAATTTAACATAATGGGATTTATTAGTGTCAAAAATTTTTCCTTTATTATATTCATCTTGGATATATAGTGGGAGAGTCTTTGCACTTTGTGTCACCTGCGGATCTTGGATTTTATGAAAATGGGACCAACAGTCCTTTTTTTGAGTCTAAGGTGCAGTATCCATTGTGTTATTTACACTCTTTGCTGGATAATATAACTTAAAAATCAGGCTTTCTAAAGTTCAGACCAGTTCCCAATTGACATGTTTTTTATTAAAATTTAAACAGGTACAGAATCATGTGATCCAGGTAAGTCTCAATGAGTCTTAGGTGAGTATTGGAACTGCATTTTTCGGTATAATACTGAGAGGTCAGTCTTTTTATATGAATAAAAGAAAGTAATTTATTGACTTCTTTGTGTATTTTCATCAAATTAAAGACTTTCTTTAAGTATACATATATACATGATGAAACAATAACTGAAATGCTCCTATTAGTAAATAGGAGAAAGGCACAATTGCTAATTATCGATTATTGAGAGGTTTTTAATTGGACCATCCTATAATAATAATACATTAGTATGAAATTATTTAATAAACAAAATAAAAAAATAAATAAAGAGTCATTGATCTTATTTATTATTTATTGTCTTTTTATTCATTATTTATGGACTTTGAGCAACAGGGCATATCTAATATCGTGGCCTTCAGTGCATCCCTCTTGCACTGTGGCACAAACATTGTAGGGTGAGTGGGCTTCCTCCTGAATTTCACTGTCTGAATCTGATAGATCCCCTTGAGCCCATTCCTGTTTTTTCTCTCTGTAGGAGCGAGTTTTGTCTGATTAGCTTTACTGCTGGTGGGCTGTACTTTCGGTAAACCAATTTGTGTTGTTGGTTCAGATGGGCTTTCTAAAGTTGGTTAGGTCATCACAATTGTAGAATTTAATGTTTCCGCAAAAATCTTGAGCGAATTATTGAAGGATGCTATGGTTAGTCCATCTTTGAACTCAATTAATTTGTCTGGACTTAACACTATTAATGGCTCAGTATTTGTGCTTTTGTCGAAAGTATGAACTCTGCTGGAATCTGTATTTGTTTCCACATTTCTGGTGTTTTGATTGAGAAGCAAAGTGTTTAGAAGATGTGCCATGATGTTAAGATCTGAGTGTGATTCATGCTCAGAATCACTGAGGGCTAGATCTCCCCTGACTATATCAAGTTCATCCATCTGTCTGTTTGGTTGGTTCAGTTCAGTGAACGGCAGCATTTTTGGCTCAGCTGCTTCTAATTTTTCCTTAAGGCAGACTTTATCATGTTTACCTAAATCTTCCAGCCTTTTGAATTTCTTACTGTAGGTCAGGCAGTTGTAGGAGTTGTTATAATGAACATTTTGTTTATGTCTCCTTAAACTTGTATTCTTCGTAAAACTTTTTTCACAAATGCCACATATATACTTGGTCTTATCCATTGTATTTATTTATTTATTTGAAGTTTTACGTCCCTTTCAACACTGTACAGGTCATATCATGACGGGTAGTTGGAAGGGCAGAGGAAACCAGTACATAGAGTTTGTTAGGGTTCTGTACTGTAAACTGCCGACCAACGGCAAGAACTACCAGCTTTCCCACTTGAGGCCGTGACGGGGATCGAACCCCAGCCTCAGAGGTGGGAGGCAAGAGTGTCTTATCCATTGTAATGATTAACACACTAATTCAGTGTACTGTGTGCTATATAAATAGTTTTGTTTACTGGGATTGGGCAATGGCTGTAGTACTCCAGGCCTACTATGCACAAAAGTGAACTGGTAGCTATGATTGTGACATAAATTTGTCCATGAACCGTTAATTCATCAAGGGATAGTCAAATTACGTCACAGAGGTGAAATATAACAAAAAATTATAATTTGAATTTTTTTATAAATTTTTAAGTAACTTTTCATGGATGTCACTGTACTAGTGTGTAAGTGTCATTTATAGTTTTTTTTTTTTTGGTTATTTGATAGTTTATTCCCCCTTTTAAAATATTCAGATAGGTCAGCCAGAGGAAAGAGGTTGCAACCCCTAACTGCCCACCTTACAATCAATTGCACAGCGCAGTATGTGACATGGCAATTTGTTTTTAAGAAAATTTTTTTAGGAAAAAAATACAATTAAAACAAAATAATATTAATAATACTACAAATAAATGAAAAGTAATACAATTTGGCAGTTTGGTTTTACAATTACAACAAATACTTTAAGAACATGGAGAATAAACTTATTTTTGTAGATTTTTTGATGGAAACACAGCTGCACCATAAAAAGACACAGGGTGATACAGTACTTAAAATTAGTCAACTAAAATTAATCAACTAACAAAGATTCAACAGCTTGCCATTTGCTTTTACACATTTGTTCGTTTTTACCATACATCTTCACTAGTTCTTTTTCAATACAGTATTGCTGTTTAATTATATTCATAAGATGCTCTATGTATGGTGCTCTTTCATTACATTTTGTGGAAAGATATATCTTTTCACAATATTAAATATATGATTTAGACACATTTTATCGTTACAGTCGAGGCATCCCAATAGCATATTGTGTGGTTTAAGTTGAGGGGTTATATCTAAATGTGGTTTCATTTTCAGTGCTAATTTTGACTATAAGTCCTGGACAACAGGACAAAGTAAAAAAGGTGTTCAATGGTTTCAACACCTGACTGACAAAAATAGCAAGATTCATTTTCAGTAATATTACACATTTTTAAATATTTGTTGGTTGGAAAAATTCTCAAGAGAATTTTATATTGAAAAGCTCTCATTCTGCTGTCAATAGTGCACCAAAAGTTTACTGAGTAGTAACTAGGCCATGGTAACTGAGTTACATGATGCTGTAGAACATGAAGCCATTTTATTTCATGTGATCTGTGCGTACAGTTTTTGCTTAACATATTTGCATAAGATTGCCTACAGACTTTACTCATTTTTAAAAGTGTTTCTAAAAGATTTTGTTTTATGTAGTTTCTTTCTGGTCTTACTTGTAAACAATCTTTCCATTTTCTTGGGATACTATGGAGAAAACTGTAAAAATCTACAAAATTAATTTGTATATTGAAAGGTTTAACAAAACTTTCGTAACCAAACATTCCTCCAGTATGACAAATTATATCATTTAGGTAAATAATACCCTTGCTTTGAAATTCGTGTGATCTTATACTCAAATTGTTATTTGTGAGAAAGTAACTATCCCAAATTCGGTAAGTTCTAGGATCAATATTCTCATTGAATTCATCTTTATAATCTATCCAAGCACCAATAACATCTTTCCTAAAATTGTTTGAAATATTTCTTTGTAAATATTGCAAAGACTTGGTGTCCAATTCAAAACAAGATTTTTATTTAAAGTAATAATGTTTGATAAATATTGTTTGCCAATTTCCTTTAGTTTGCATTAGTCTTTTCACCCATGTTAGCTTCAGTGCACAATTAAACAGCGGAATATTTGTGAGCTTCAACCATCCTTTACTAATATCTTTTTCCAAGAATGATCTGGCTATTCTTACCTTACCCTCCCATAAGAAATTTGAAAACATTTGGTCAATTCTGTTCATGATTTTCTGGTCTGGATTTGGCAAAACTGTTAAAAGATATACAAGCTTAGGGAGTGCCAGTGTTTTAATTACAGTAACTTTACCAATAATAGACAAATTAAATCTTTATACAAATTGCGTAATTTCTCTATGTCTAAAATTTTTGTTAAAAAATTGGACTCTATAATTTCTTCAAGATTCACGCTAAAATTAACTCCCAACATCTTGAAATTCTTAACCTAGTTCAGATTTAAATCACCACAGATTTCATATGTTTGCCATTTTAATTTATCTAACCAGATAGCCTGGGTCTTGTCTAAATTAATCGTTAACCCAGAGCAAGCATGGAAACCATCTAACACCTGTACACTCTCCCCCAATGATGATTCAGAGTCATCTAAAATAAGAAATGTGTCGTCTGCATACAGCCCAATTTTTATTATTTTTTATCACACTTAATACCTTTGATTTTTTTTATTGGTTGTAATTTCTAATGCTAAAGGTTCAATTGCTAAAATAAATAAATAGGGACTTAGAGGATCTCTCTGTCTACATGACCTTCCAAGTTTGAAGAACTGGGAAAAATTTCCATTATTTAAGACACAACTGCATGCATTTTTGTACAAGACATTAAACCATTGCATAAACTGTGGCCCAAAACCATACGATTTAAAGACATTGTTCAAATAATCCCATTCAATGGAGTCAAAGGCCTTTTCAAAATCTAATAGTAAAAGCATACCTTCTTGATTTTTAGTTTCAAGATGCTCCATCAAATCATAGACAGTTCTTATATTTTCACCGATATAACGTCGTTTTAAAAATCCTTTCTGTTCATTTCCTATAATTTTAGGCAGTACCTTTTTTAATCTATGTGCCAACACTCCAGATAAAAGTTTACAGTCTACATTTATTAATGAGATTGGCCGCCAGTTTTTTATAAGCTCACATGGTTTATCTCCTTTTGGAAGTAATGATTCCCTGTTTTTGTGTCTGTGACAGTTCCCCAACTTGAAAAGATTCGTCCAGACTTTTCAGTAGATATTCACCAATATCATTCCAGAAGAATTTATAAAATTCAGCAGGATAGCCATCAGACCCAGGGGATTTACAGTTAGCCATAGCCTTTAAAACTGTCTTAGCTTCATCTTTTGTTATTAAACCTTCACATAATGTTTTTCTGTTTCATCTAAAGCTTTCAAATTTGCATTCAAAAACTGATTTTCTGTATTTGTCGTGGTTGGTCTACTAGATTTATATAAGTTCATATAGAATCTTATAAGTTCTCTTAATATTGACCTCGGTTCAGTTAAAATATTTTGACCAGCATTTACTTTACAAATAGTCTTGTTTATATAATTCAATTTATTCAATAGTGAGAAATTAAAAATGGCTATTGCTCAACTATGCCATGAGCTACAGGTCGGAAATTTTACTATGTTATAGCTGACCCAAAAGTAGGTGAACAACATATTCAAACAAAATACTGTAAATGGAATAGCTTTCAAGTTACAACTGATTTACTCAACAGTGAGAACCTGACAACAGCTATTGCTCAGATATGTAATGAGCTACAGGTGTTTAATTTCACTATGTTATAGCGGACCAAAAATTAGGTGAATAACCTCTATCCACAAATATGGTTATGGTTTTTACTATGCTATAGCTCACCCAAAATAAGATGAATGGTATATTTAAACAAAATACTGTAAATGCAATAATTTTCAAGTTACAACTGATTTACTCAACAGTGAGAGCCTACAAATAACTATTGCTCAGCTATGTCATGAGCTGTAGGTCTGTAATTGCAGTATGTTATAGTTGTCCCAAAAGTAAGTGAATAACATTATTTAAACAAAATTCTGTAAATGCAATAGTTTTCAAGTTATTTACTATTTAGTATTTATTGTGATGCATCTTGAGCTACCCCAGGTAAGACCCAGATAATGGCACTGGTGGAGTGAAAACATATTCATTTAGAAAGTTTCTAACACAGTTCTTTTATGGAAAAAAATCCTTTATATTGTTTGAATTGGGTTTTGAATCACTTCTAAATCAGGCAAACTTTGCAGATGATTGATATTTATGGAAGTATATATGTATTTAAACACTGTTTTTCCAATATTCAACATTTAAAGTCTCTTTAGCCTGTTTTTCCCATTACCATGAAGTACTTTGGAAAACTTAGCTATAGCCCCATACTTCTCACAAGTAACTTATACGGTTCTAGCCATTGTTTAATTGGCAATGTGGTACTGTAACCAATGAACTGCTATAAACTTTATAGTTTGTATCTGTAATATCAACAAAAACAACCACTAAGCAAAAATACCCATCTAATAAATCAAATTCAGATTGAAGACATGCTAGTTGTATAAGACAGTCTTAATTAAAAAACAAAATTATTTATCCTTAAGACATAGTTATAGTCACTTTTTTGCTGAAGTGGTATAGTGTTAAAAATTAACTGATTCTCTTTAATGTATATTTTGAGACTATTCCAGAATCAGACACTAACAGCAAAGATATGGCAACAAAGTTTATCTAAAGTTCCTCTCTCACCTTCATTAGGCACTGTCGAAGATGGTTTTTACCCTTGTCCTTGCCAGCCTTTTTACCTGCTCCATTACCCCAAAATCTGTCATGAGGGTTGCTTTCATCAACTCTTTTTCACGAGTATCCATTAAGAGCTTGGATAAAAACTTGTCTTGTTGGAGCTTACATCTCAAACCAATCATCATAGTTCCTATAGCAGTTGTGTCGCTCCAGTTACTTCTGTCCACACTGTCGCCAAGATACTTCATATCTACTGGATCTTCAGCAAGCAGAAGTTTTGTAGCTACAAGTCCTTTGTTTGCATGAATAGCCTTTTGATGCTGAAAAAATTGCTCAACACATTGGTATTGTATTCCATTATGGCTGAATGAACATGGGTAAAAGTTGCTGAAAGGGCTGAAAAGTCCATGGAAAAGCACTGCAGTTGGCCTTTTCACTGTACCAATGGAATGAATATCCAACTCCTGAACATTGTAGCACTGTTGAAGGGAGTATGTAGAACCCTTGAAGGATAGCTGGTCTACTTTCAGAAAAGCGCCCTTGTCACACTTCTTGGCAACCTTCAGCACTTGTTTCAACTGATTACGCGTGTTACTGATACTAGTTGGGAAGTCCTGGCTAATGCCTGTACACACTGGAACATTTGAACCTCCACTAAGCCCTCTTTGCTCATGCTCCAGTGCAGCTCCTTGAAGCTTCTTTAACTCTGCCCTCTTTCTGAATATCTCCATGGCATGGGGAAAGTAGTGGAAACGAACCACAATAGGTCTACTTCTTCTTTTGTTTGACTCTGAATGGCTTGACAGTTTACCAATCCTGTGAATTCTGACGATTTTCATTCTTTTGTGTTGCATCATGAATTTGTAGCCGTTCTTCTATAACACACATAATGGTTTCATATAGGTTCTCCCCCTGGTGCTCCGGGACCCCTTAGAAAATAAGGTTTTCTCTTCGTGAATATGTCTCCATATCCAAAGCTTTTTGCTCCAAGGATCTAATCTGGTTTTGAAAAACTTTTTCTTTTATCATAAACTGTTCAGCACCTCATTTATCTTTCTTTAGGTCAGTCACATCCCCTTGCAAGTCACTGACTGTGGCTTGTGTACACTCAACAGATGTTTTCAGCCCAAGTATATCAGTCTTATTTTCTTCTACATCTCCTTTTAGTCGACTAATGTCTTTCAACATTTGTCTAGTTTCAGATTCATTTTTCAACAGGTTCTAGTTTTACCATAATATCTTGTAACATTTGTATGATACTTTTATTACGACCTACTTGTGTTGATGTTGTATCCTCATTTTCCACACTACCCATTTCCACAATGTCTGATTTATCCTTTTCTTTCCCATCAATTTTTTTAACAAAGAATTCTTCAATGTTACCTTGTTTTTTCTGTAAAACTATGGGGCTAACAGGGGGACTGTCACAAAGAGCACTTTGGGCTTTTTTATGCATAGCCATTTTTCTGTTTAATCAAATTAGTCTCTGTAAAAATTATATGTACTATGCTCACCAAGGAAAGCCAACAAAATAAAGTCCTCCAATATTCACAGTGTCTGTCACAAGTTTTGACTTCCAATAAACCTGAATACAGTGTCCAAAAACAGCCCTTCTGTCATTCCAAGCAATGATTAAAATTAATTAGCCACATGCTTCAAAAAGGAACACCTCTTTGGTTCACATATTGAAAACAATATTAAATCCTCCCATGTGCACATAATCTTTGTATTTAACTATCCAAAATAGGCTCTTTTTCACATTTTTTCCTAATAATTTATATATACCCTGAATCCTGACATTTTATCCTAAATCAAAGTGCTAAATTCCAAAATCCATATTCAATATTTCCTGATGAAGCTTGATGAAAATTCACTTTTCCATACTGTGTGTGTGTTGTCTTTTCTGTTGTGTCATTTATAGTTACTCTGCTTATTTAACTGATACCATATGAGTAATAAAGCAAGAAACACTAGCAGAGTGTGAATGAATGCTAAAAATGATATATAGTTAAATAAATTAGTTAATGCCAACTGGATGTATTTGCTCCAATATTCCACATCCGCCATCTTTCACACTTTTTTGTGTTCAGGTTTAGGTGTGTTGTATTTTAGAGAACACTATTCTAGAATTGAGAATCTGAGATCATTTACAGAATGACCCTTGTCTGTGAAAGTTTTAGACACTGGGGTTGATCTGCTTTCCTTTGTTTTTTTTCACTAAGAGAATGTGCTCATACATTTTTGATTTGAATGCACACCCTGATTTACCAACATAGTATTTATTGCACTTTCTACAAGTGATCAGATATACTATGTCAGCCAACTCACAACTTATGTGTTGTGGAAAGTTTGGTGAGATTATGCATCTTATTGGATACATTACACTTTATTGATCTGTCTTTATGTATTAATGGGCAGTAAGTGCAAGTAACTTAGAGGTCCAAACATTAAGTAGACGTGAAAATGTCTACTTAAGTAAAATGTCTACCTAAGATGGTGTATTTACACCGAAGTGTCTACCTAATGATGAATCCAGGAGTATATATATATATATATATATATATATATATATATATATATATATATATATATATATATATATATATATATATATATATATATATGAATCCAGGAGTATATATATATATATATGAATCCAGGAGTATATATATGTCACTAAGTAGTTATAAAACAAAAATTTTAAGTTTTAAGTTTTTGAAGGTTTAATAATTTTTTTTTGGCTTTTGATACAATAATTACAAGCAGGAGTGCTGTCCAAATACCTTTCCAATGACATATAATACATTTTGTGCCTTGAATAGTTTTAAAATATTTTCAAAAAGTTTTACACCCATAATTGGTAGAAGTCAATCTGTGCTGCATGAGGTTGCATCGATATACAAGTCTAAAAAGCATTTTGGTCTCAGCTTTGCATATTGTGCTATAAGGACTTTTAATAATTTTTATTTTGTGCTATAAGGACTTTTAATAAGGAACAATTTGAAAACCTATCTCTTTAAAAAAAACTTATCCACCCTATTTTTTAGTCCTTTTTTGGTCTTTCTGTGTGGTGTTGACCCCTTCAACGTTTCTGATTTAACAATTATGTTTTCTGATTTCTGGCATTATGGGCCTTAGAGTCTGTCAATAGATGGAGATTAAGCACTACAAGAGTACTATTAGAATTAGACTAATTCCACCAGGGTAATATATGTGGTAGCAATATGTGTCGGTGACTAGACATGTAAATCGATGGTACACTGTCATGGATGATAAATAATCCCCACATGTAAATGCGACACCTCTAATCTCAAACCTCTTCACCTGACTAACATATACCTGTAGTTTCTGCCTACACCCACAGCTAACATTTCTATACTGCTGTCTCTGTTCTGCATGGCCTGTGCGAATGTCTCCTTCTGATTGTTAGATTTACCATAGGTTACCACTAAGCCCACGTTAGGATGATTCAATTGATCTCCTATCAACATTAAACACAGAAAAGATTTGACATACACTAGCACCTGTATTATACATATGTTCATTTCTATTCTCTCATACATAAATTTATTTCTGTTCTCTCAAACTTTTATTACACTTTTGTTTTGTATTGAAATATGATGGATGGATGTAGTGTCGATCACATAAAAAAGACTTAGAAAAGAGACAAGTGTTTTCACTTTTTTAAAGTTCAATTAAACATCAATATATTATATTACATTAAATTACATATCCATCCCCTGTACCCACCATTAGCAACAGTAAACATGATATCCCTCATGTCTCTGAGGGCGGTGGCGGTGTTGGTGGTACCCCCTGAGTAGTATGGTACTGTCATCAAGTTTAACATGTTCATTCTTCCATCAACATCCTTGAGATGAAAATAAATCTGGAAAACAAGCAGCTAAAACTGAAAAACTCTATTGTATAAAAATTGTCCTGTGTTTCCAACATTCACAACACAGGTGGTATCCCCAGCAGTAACCTGCATTTGGTGAAACATCCCTGACCTTGGATCCCTGTTTGAGGTCTGTTTGAGTCAGTGTAAGTCAGTAGCTGACCATCTAAATCCTTACACATCCTTAAAGAGTGTAAAATTTTCCGTGCACATTATTTTTCATGCAGTGAGACAAGGTGAAATAAGGTGATGCAAGGTGGCCCACTGCAACTGGTACACATCTCGACAGTGGAGAACAGTGAATTACTGTCAAGCTTTTGACTTGCTACTGTTACACAAGTTCTACACAAGGGTGCTGAGGGTGACCGAAGGCTCTGCATCTGTCACAATTCGGCTATCGAAGTTTTCACAGACGTGATACTGAATGACACAAATGCAATATTTGGAAATAGTGTATGCTCACTGAATGACTCAACTTCATTCACGTGGCTATTTTGGAACCTGTGGAGGAACTTTGGAGCAGGAACTATAATTTATTTTATTTCGTTGGACTATTATTTTGTGATTTAACTCTTTTAAGTATTACATAAGATGCCCAGGGTTAAGAAAAAATCTGTTTGCGCTCACAAACCCATGCCTGTTGTTACTGATGATGACGACAGTCACAGTGATACTGTAGATAACCTGGCAACTGCTGAACAGCCAGAGTTAAGAAAATGTTGAAAAGAAGTGTTCAGACTGTCATGTCAACTGATACTGAAGACGCTTTGGTAGAGTGGATTAGGGAAACTCCTTGTTTGTACCAGAAGGCTTTGAGAAATTACAGAGATACTCAGAAGAGATCTAGGATTTGAGCTGAAAAAGCTGCTGAGATGTATATGACTGGTGAGTAATTTCTTTTTCAATTTTTCAATATTTTTTTGAACTTTTAAATAATTTTTGATAATTTTTCCCATGCAGTATTATTAATTGAACATCTCTGTGAGTGTGTATAAAAATATAACTGCCATTACATGCTGTATACCCCCACCAGAAATAATTCAGTGATCAGTGTATATGCTGGATGATGTAATAAAAGGTGACTTGCCCTAATAGTGTGGACAGTTGAAGACATCCAGGTCTGGTGGAAAAGCATGTACACAAGATTTGGAAAGTTGACAGGGCATCGTCATTCGGGGGATGGTGCACATGAATTGGTGGATTGTGACAAATATATCCTTGGGAAGCTGCAGTTAGTGGAAAGGCACATAGCCCGTGTTCCTAGCTGGCAGACATGGTAAGTATCACATTTATACATCAACATACACATCACCACATAAGCAGCTGTGCAAAGTGTAAATGTAAATGAAAATATGTAAACTCACAAATGTTATGTAAATATGTTAATGTTAATCTTTTGTTTATAAAGTATGTGCACTTTTTGCTGTATTGTAATATGCATGCGTTTGTACATTTTTCCCCTGATACCTTTTTCTTTATTTGCAGACAGATCCAGGTGGTGTAGCGATGTCCTTTTATGAATTACCCGCAAGGTCCCTCAGGTTTGGCAACACATGATTGAATTTTTTGTCTTGTAGTTCCAGTTGAAACCTGTGGCTACAACTGCTGTGTCAGCTGCTGCCGCAGGTTCCACGCCTTCTATTGCTACTGAACCAGTACTCCCTTCACTGGTACCCCAGTTCTCTTGGCTCTGATGGTAATGAAGATGGTTAGGAAGAGGTGTTGACCAGATCACAACTGTCATCACCAAGAGATCAACTAAGGAGAGTGGGGAGACTGAAGAGATTTTGAACATCCTGAAGACCAGCCAGGAACAGACTAAGAAGACCTTGGACCTGATTGGCAGTACCTTGGCTGCTCCCAGCCTGAATTCCCGGGGTCTTTGGAGGGCGGCAAATGTGAAGGAGGTCAAACCATCTTTGAGCAGTTGCATCAGATGATCACACAGTATCTTGATCAGTCTGTTACCATCAGGAAAACTGCTACTGGGCAGTGTTCCTAGTTGGCACGTTCTAACAGGTATTGCCACATCTCAGACCTCACAGGCGCCCACTGTTCCCAGAGTGTTATCCCCTGCACCATCTTTTGCATCTGGGTCTCATATCTGGCATTTTCATGACAGAGGCCCCCCGAACCTGTCTCAGCATTCTTTAACAGACCTAGGCAGTTCCTGGACGAATTTGGCATGTTCCTCGAAGGTGCTGCTTTATCAGGCTATGAAAATATTTTCCTTGGTGATCTTAATTTCCATCTGGATAAACACGACACCTGGACACTGAAATTTTATGATATTCTAGAGCAATTTAGTTTTACACAACTTGTTAATGCACCCACACATATTCAGGGTCATATTTTGGATGCTTCTATGTGTAAGGGATTCCTACTCCTGGGCCATAAGTCCCAAAGTTATTGGGGGACTATCAGACCACCAGGCAATCATATTCAGCCTTATCTTCCCTGTCAGAGAATCTTGTAAGTTTCAATGTGTTCCCATCCGGAAAATTCACAAGATAAATATTTCAGATTTTAGAATGGACATCCTGAAATCTGACCTCATTAGATGCCCATATAAAACTGCCAGTCTTCTCAGTCATCAATACTTTAATACTTTGAGAAGCCTTCTTGACAAGCACGCCCCAATCATAAAGAAAAATATACCAAGACATGCCGAGACTGGTTTCATGAACTGTGACATCCTCAAGGCAAAACGACTCAAGACGAAGTATGAGCGGGCATGGCATCGTGAAAACTCAGCCAGTAATCGTGGCCGATACCGGGCTAAAATCAACCACTATAATTTCCTGCTTGAGAAGTCCAAATGCAATCTTTATTCCAACATTGTGGCTGAAAACCAAGGAAATCCCAAGACTCTGTGGAACTGTTTCAAAAAGATTTTACACAGGTCCTCTGTTGCTGTTCTAGCAAACTACACAAATAAACTGACCTTGCGAACACTTTCTGCAAATTCTTCTATGACAAAATCCTCAAAATAAGATCCACACTGCAGTCAACAACACCATCTTTAGTTACTAGACCCAACCCCACTAAAAATACTCTGTCCTCTTTCACACCTGTGTCCGAGGAAGAACTACTCAAAATTCTTAAGTCCTCACCATCCAAATCCTGTGACCTTGACCCGATTCCGACGTCGCTGGTCAAGGAGTGTGCTGATATTCTCATCACCCCCATCACTAAAATTGTAAATTATTGAATTACAGAAGGTAGTTTCCCCAACTGTTTTAAGATGGCATATGTCACCCCCCTTCAAAAGAAGCCGAGCCTTGATAGAAATATCCTGAAAAATTACAGGCCGGTGTCAAACCTCAGCTTTATATCTAAACTCATTGAGAAGGTGGTGGCAAAGCAGCTAAATGAATTTATTTCGCACGAGGGGCTCTTAAATGTAAACCAGTCTGCTTATAAGAGTTCCCACTCCACTGAAACCGCATTGTTGAAGATTCAAAATGACATAGCTCTCTCAGTGGACTCAGGATTATTAGACCTCTCGGCGGCTTTTGATACGATTGATCATTCTCTTTTATATGACTGCTTGCATGACTGGTTTGGTCTAGATGGTACTGTTTTGTTATGGATCAAATCGTACCTTTCAAACCGTAAACAAAAAATTAAAATAGGTAATAGTTCTTCTGAGGCGGTAATTCTCCCTTTCAGGAGTCCCCCAAGGCTCTGTGCTGGGTCTTCTCCTTTTCACCCTCTACACTAGTCCCCTCAGTCAAGTTATTTCAAAATTCAAAGTTACTCACCACCTGTATGCCGATGACACCCAGATCTACCTAGCAGTCGACTCCAGGAATTTTGACTCTAGCATGGAAGAGCTGACCGAGTGTCTCAAGTCTGTACAGGAGTGGATGGATGGTGTCAAATTAAAACTAAACCCAGAAAAAACCGAATTTATCATTATAGGTCAAAAAGCCATCAGAGAGTCGCTTGCACCAAACTTCCTTGTTCCACTCCTCCAAAACAATATCTCTCCGTCGGTGGAAGTAAAAAATCTGGGTGTTATTTTCGACTCGGACAACTCCTTTGACAAGCATGTTGCCAAGGTTTGCAGAGCATGTTACTATCATCTTCGTGATTTGCGACGAATTCGCAAATTCCTTGGAGTCGAGACAGCAATACTTCTGGCAAATGCTATGGTCAGTAGTCGTCTAGACTACTGTAACTCTCTACTCTATGGGGTAAGCAAGTCCAACATAGCCAAGCTACAGAGAGTCCAGAATACTCTTTGCTGCATCATCTTCAGACTTGACAAAATGAGTCATGTTACACCCTTTTTGAAAAAAACTCCACTGGCTCCCAATTCAACATCGCATCCTTTTTAAGTATAATCTTTTGGTATTCAAGGCTATAAATCTTTCACAGCCCCCGTATCTTTCATCTTTAATAAGATCAAGCAGTCTTACTTGTGGCAACAGGTAGAAGAAGCAGATAGGCAGGCGTGGCTTTGCAGTAGCTGCACCAGCTGAATGGAACAAGCTGCCACTGACTGTCAGATCTCAGCAAACAATAGATGGTTTTAGAAGCCAGCTAAAGACCTATTTGTTTAGGCTGGCATACCCCCCACCTTAGTTATACCCTGGCGGGCGCTTTTTTAGATGTTGACCCATGCCTGTCCCTGGACTCTCCCTTCTTGGACTCAATCGCATTAGAGGATTTGTATCAATTTTGCGCTATATAAATCCTACTACTATTATTATTATTATTATTAGGCATTGTTTCACTGAACCTTTCAGCGGGTACCCCTACCAGAAGGCAATCTGATCTGTTTCAGTTTTTTTTTTTTTTCGCCTTTGGACATTAAAGGCCCAGAACACTGTGGATTGTAGGACCAGGTTTAGGGTTATAGGTGATGACACTGAAATGATGCTCACTTTTAATTCTAAATTTTGGGACTTTTTACTCTCACTCTTTCTGGTTGATATGGTTTAAAACATTCTTACTTTGATTATCAGTCTCAACACTTCCACCAATTTCCACCAATTGTCTTTCACCAAATATAATGGAAACAAAGTAAATTCAAAAGGTGATTGAAATGAATATATTTGAGATTTTTAACCTAGCACCTGCTACAGAACGAATGTGTCACTGAAAAGTGGCATTATTATTCTGGCACAGGCTTTAGGCCTTAAAACATTTTTGGAGTACATTTATTTTTTGTTCAAATGTCTCGGGTTTACTTTGCTTCCATTGTACTTAGTGCAGATTTTTAGTTGGTTTAAATTATCAATAACCACAATGCACAGTGTTTTGGGCCTTTAATATGTGTCGCTTTTACGACCATAATTACCGGTCTTAATGTAAACATTTTACTTGGGTATATGTATACTGGTGTACCTACTGACTGACATGTTTTATGACTGTAATTAACTTGTAAGATTTCTTATCTTATGTCAATTATTGCTTACTGAAAGTAGTACCTTATGACTTTGTTTGTGTATGGTTTTTAATGTTTGAGGTTTTGCAGCTGTAGGTATGTCTATCAGTGTTTCTTGTAACTTGAATTTTAAAAGTAACTTGGTTACTGCTGACGGTGTTACTGTTTGCCTGGAGTAATGTTAATAATATTTCATCAATTTTTGCTGAGGGTTAATACTGATGGCCTGTTTTTTTCTCTTACAGTAATTACATCTTATAGCAGCCCTAATGGTTCAGTTTGGCATGTGTAAGCCTAGTGGTTTCTGACTGGTGTTATTAAGTTTGGCATGTGCAAACCAAGTGTTTTCTAACTGATGTGTTCAAGTTTGGCATATATAAGCCTAGTGGTACTCTCGGTCTTTTATTTTAAGTATGATGAGTAGCTTGCTTGCAGCTGACGATGTTGCTGTTGGCATGTGATTATTTTTCAGCAAGATTTTGAGTAAGACATTTTGAGCTGCTGGTGTAAACTGTCGGCTTATTTTATTTCTTTTTTCTTAACATTTAACATGGTTAAAACTGATAGCAGAATTATTTGTTTGTGTGGCTTTTATTTTGAGAGTGAAACTTTTGTGGTATTACATTAGATAATTCTACTGTTGGTGTAACTTTTTACTGTTAATGTAACTCTGTTACAGATGATACTGTTGGCCTAGGGTGTATGCCTTTTATACTTTCACACATGGTCATTCCTTGCTAATGGTTGTAACTGTTGGCTTATTTTAGTTTATTTTCACATGTAATTTCCATTTTAAGTCATCTGTTGATCATACTGTTGGTATTTGTGTGGTTTGTTTTTTCGTTGGAACATTTGTAGTTTTTCACAGTTGACAGTGCTACTACTGGTAATGGTAGTGTTAACTTTACTGTTTTAGTTATAAGCTGCCTATGTAATTGTTGGCTTCTCATGTGTCTCAGGGTTACTTTGAAAACCCTTCAGATATACTTTTTTCTGAGATGTTACTTTGTACTCAGGGTGTACTGCTTACACATGTTTATTATGTTATTGTAATGGTTAATAGTTGTCAGTCATATCCATCTCAACCCTATAATAGTTACTTTGTACATTTTCCACTTTGTACATTTTTTTAAGTTTAACAGTGTCACTTTCAGGCAATGTGTGTTGTTACACTGAAGGTTTAATATTTCCTTTTTTCGGTAACCATGTTCCTGCTCCAATGTTCCCCACGGCTTCTGGCCACCTGACTATGTGTTAAATAGTTTGTTTCACTTACATTTTTTGGTCCCACTCTTGTTACTATGTACTTATGTTAAACATGTTAAATTGTAAATATTAGAGGGGGGGTAAATTTTATTTTTACATTTGCACTTTACACTTTGACTAGGTTTCGAAACTGTAAATGTTGGGGTTTTTTCGAACTTATATTTAACTTTTGCTTCTTGGGTTGACTTCTGTTTATAAATTGTAAAGTTTGTATTTCTTTTCCCCCAGTTTGTAAAATTGCTTCTGACCTAATTTATGTTTTTTTCAAAATTTATTTGTAAAGTTTGTATTACCAGTTATCACTTGTGCTACCTCTGTATTATTGGACAATATTAGGTAAAATTATTTTTCAACTATTGTTATGATTTCTTTTTCTGTCAAGTTATGAATTTTGTTTTTTCTTGGTACCTGTGACTTTTTTGTTAGTATCTGTGATTTTTTAATTATGTTTATGTATCTTATTGTTTTTTCATTGTTTTGTTAAAGCAATAAGTGTTATATTGTTGTTTTATTCTTTTGTTAAAGCAATACATGTTATAAATGCCCACAGAAACCTGTAGTATTCATCCACTAGAGCTTACATAACCACTGAGTAGAAACCGTTATAGTTGTAATATCTGGATCCTGACTTCTTGGGATATCTTACGGCCACATGTTACCCATCTAGGGCTCCCACAGCATGGTAAAAGTTCCACTGGCCAAATTGCTGTGCTGGATCCTAGATTTGGTTTTGTATTGGTGGCCTGCCAATCTGCATATTTTTATATCAATCCATAGCTACACCCACATAACATACAAAATGCAATCCATGGTTAATTATTGTCTTAAGGATACATCAGAAAATGACCCCTTATGAATATATTGTATAATACAGTTAACATAAGAAAACAATAGGATTCAGCGAGTGCATACTTCTGCCAAAGGCCAACACTTCCAATATTGCTCATGAGAAAGTTATGAAAAATAGCATCGGAAATGCCCGTATGCCACAGCTCAGGAAAATAGTTTCAACACCATGAAATATAGAAGTGAAACAGTACAAAGAACAGAAGACTTCCAGTGCAGACAGTGCCTATTATATAAATGTACAAATAATGTTGAAGTAGAGAAAATAACATGTAAGAGAGAGAAAATGTATTAAAATAAGACAATGCAAAGGCAAGATGACTGAATCAGTAAACTAAAATTATGAAGCTGCAAAAATTATATATTGAAGTATAGATGACAATGGAAATAGCACAATTAAGTAAAAGTACACATCAGAGTTAGTTACAGCAATCCATAGGTCTTTGTTATAATAGAAATAGGTCTTAAATATGGTTGGTAAACAAATGATGTTCAAGTAGAGAAATTAATGTTTAACAGAGAGAAAATGTATGAAAAGACAGAGTATCAAAAGAAGACAATTCAACAGCAAGATGACAGCATTAATCAGCAAGCTAAAAATTCTAAAGCTGTAAAATTACTTACTGAAGTGTAGCTAGTGATAGAAATAGCACAATAAAGTAAAGGTATATGTACTAATCAGATGCAGTCCTCGATGTGATTTCCTAACTAATGTCCCTACCAAGTATCAACTTCTTACACCTTATTGTTTCTGAGAAATAGCCAGATATGGCAAGGTCAAAGGTCATATCAAGGCCAAATCATGACTTTGCACACCTTTATATGCTATCTAATGTTTTACCATGTATCAACTTCCTTTACCTTACAGTTTCTAGATTTCAAAGGTCAAGATCAATAGGGCAAAGTTTAAAGTCAAATCAAGGTCACATCATAACAATGTATATCTCCACCCCTAAGTAATGTCACTACCATGTAACTTCTTATACCTCATTATTTCCAAGATGTAGCCTGGAAAAGATTTCAAGGTCACTACAGCAAGGTCACATCAAAGTCACACAGTGATGTTGCACACCTACAACTACCAACGAATATCACAAACAAGAATCAACTTCCTAAATTTTAGGTCTCTGAGACACAGCCAGGAGAAGATATCCAGACTCACGGTTACTATGGAAAGACAAAGGCCAAACCAAGGTCCCCCTAGTGAATGTCTCTACCAGGTACCAACATCATACACTTTACAGTTTCGGAGATATGACCAGGACAAACTTTTTTCCACCACCTCCTAAATACCTACCTGCCCATCACTATGGGTCAAAACAATATTCACAGGCAACAAACAAATGCACACTGCTAAAACATAACCTCCTAGGTAGGAATAATTTTTAAAAGTTTCTGTTATTTGATGTAAAAAATCATCATAAAACTGCAGTTACTTACATTAGGATCAGTAGCAAATGTTTCAAATGCCATTCTGGAACCAGGTAATGGTAACTCCATCATGAGACGTTTGCCAAAGTCCAGCATGTAGAGGAAGTTGTCATGTCCAATACTCCCGGAACTGTCCAGAGCAAGGCTGAAATCTACAGGCTCACAACATCCTGAGAAAAATAGAGGAGGTTGGATTGAGATTTGCTTTCATCAAAAATTAATCACAAGTTTATTCCAATAGATTACCATAAATATCCAATTAAGGTAATTTTTCCATACTCCAAAAGTTCCATGTCTTCATAAATACCTACCACTACCCCCCATCCAAATTTACTGTTATTATTCTGTACTATTTAGATACCCATCCAGCTTAAAATTCCTTCCCCCAATGAGGATTTACACCCCACTGGCAAATCCTACATAGCATAAATATGTAAGTTACTCAGAATTATCTAGTTTTCACTTTTTCCAAACCATTAACCATATAAACATTAATATGTAATGGCATAACACAAACAATCTACATATGCAGTAGTTAGCTGATGATTATTTTTCAGATGCGAGGATTTTATGGTACACCTTGGGCCATTTCAACATTTTCACCATGAACTAGTGTAGCCATTTTAATACCCATTTACATTAATTTAACACATACAAATTTAATGTGAAATTTAAATAAATTAATTTACTACCTTCAGATTTAATTTCATTACTTAATCTTTCCTTTTATTTTTTTGGTGCAAATATGCAACAGCTACAGTAAAAGATGAAGTTCATTGTTTGCATTTTATGACAATACAATCAACTTTCTTTGTAGAATTATTCACGACTCTTGTAATCACAAAGGGCATAGTTGGGGTTTTATGCCCTGTTCGACAGCCGGGCTTATGTTGGGACAGGTTTTCAGCTGTGTCACTTGTCGAAGCTGAACTTTCACAAACCTCCTAACCCACTAGGGTCATTGAGTACATCCAAGCTTTTCAATTTATGGACATTTTAAAGTTTTCATAGCTGGATTTATGATGCCACGCATCATATCCCCCATAAAGTCTTTTGGTGAATGGCGAATCACCATCTTTGATCTTAGACAAAACAACACAAAGTTTAATCTATCCACACTCTGCTGAAAAAAGACAGTTAAAATTTTATGCCTTATAAGTCACTTAATAACTTTGAATGTAGTTGAAATTAATTAAAAAGTACTCGGATATTTTAGGCAAGTACTTTAAATTTTCAGCTTTCAAGTACAAGTATTTGAAAAGGAATAATTAAGTATCAAGTACCAAGTACTCGCCCCAGGCCTGATGGTGATACCAAGAAAGTTCATAATTTAGTTAATTATAATAATTTAGTTAATAATTTAAGTTAATAATTTAGTTAATTCAGATCATTTTAATAGTGTAACGGTAGTAGCCCCATACACATAAAAAGAGTAAGTGACAACATGATCCATAAATCCAGTTTTAACTCATATAAAATACCTTAAGACATGCTGGTAGTATATTTTCTGCTATATCTCCTAGTGAATTTCATGAGAATAAAACATGGCAGTTTATGCAAAATTATGGTACAAACTTAATAATTTTTTTCAGATTTGTGATTTGTTTTTAGTTCTTTAAGCCACTTTTGATGAAATAGACTCACTGTATTCACAGTTGACCCCTCCGTAAGGTGAAGGACACTGGCAGACATACATGCCAATCATATCCACACACTGACCACCATTACGGCAGGGACTGCTAGAACACTCATTATCATCTGAAACAAAGGTAAAATTTTACAGCTACACTATCTCACTTTTAACAGCTGACATAACACCAATCCATGAGTTTGATTCTGACCCCCGATCACAGAGACATTCAGACAAGTGATTAAAAAACTAGGAGTCAAAAAATTAATTGTAAAACATATACATGGTATGGAGCACAAGTGGACATAAATACACAGAATTTTTAAGTTGTAACTTCTTTACCATTTCATATGGATTTCAACACAATGAAAATAGCATCAGAGATGCCTATACCCCACAGTATGGGGAAATGGCATCTGACACCAGGAAACAATGAAAGGATGATCAAGTTCCACGGCAAGGAGTACTTCTGAACAGATAGTGTAAACTATATAAAAGTGGCAAATAGCATTTAAGAATGACAAAATGTAT
Source organism: Sabellastarte sp. h YS-2021 (assembly GCA_964017235.1). Classification (NCBI taxonomy): domain Eukaryota; kingdom Metazoa; phylum Annelida; class Polychaeta; order Sabellida; family Sabellidae; genus Sabellastarte; species Sabellastarte sp. h YS-2021. The sequence continues at coordinate 66,701,655 of OZ024938.1, forward strand.
TTAAGTCAGCCTCTCAAGACAAGATAATTTAATAGCAAGATGACAGCATTAATGTGCCCATCTAAAAGATAAAGCTGTAAAATGTTAATTGATTTATTAAACTGTTAAAATTACTATTAACTATTAAAATATTAATTATTTATTAAACTGTCATTAGAGATAGCCCAATTTGGCAAATGTAATAATCAGTTATTGCTCCATTTACCTTTCTGATAGAAGAATGTGTTAGAAACATTCTGACAAAGTAAATGTCAAAGGTTACACAAAGTCACACCATTATAGAGGTTGCAAACAACATTTTTGAAGCCTGTATCTATTTTCCGCTACATTACACGTCAGTGATTCTTGTGTTAAACATCATTATATAATGTCAAAAGTACAAGTTGTTATGTGTTTCACATTAAATAGGGCTTTGCCACATTGATCTCCACCATGATCTTGTTTTAATTTATGTTGCATTTTTGTGCTACATTTTCAATAAAACATTGTTCACATACTTACACTCTCCAATCAATATACCTTGTAAGAAAAATCTTACACGTAACGAGGCCCCAGGAGGCCCCACACAGTCCCCTACTGTTCTGGTACTAAGAACCAACTAAGCCCTTTTTCTGGTTGGTTTGAACCACAATCTTGCTGTAGACGTACCGACTGGGTCCCAGGATGCCTCAGGCCTCATGGGGCTAAGCCCCGACTAACCCCCAATTAAGTACCGGCTTCCTCAGGCATTCTGAGGCCTCCTCAATGTTCCTCAGACCAATATGGCCGATTCTTGTTTTGCAAAAAAACTGGATTTTCTGGGTATATATATAAATTCCGCAATCTAATCATCTTTACCTTTCTACGAGCACACAGGATGCCACCTTTCAGTGGAAGACAGCTTCAGCAACAATTTAGGGTTTTTTAGTTTTTATTCAGTTACATATAATGATGTATATGCTATTTCTAAGTCGACCACAGCAACCAGCACCACCAGCAGCAGCACCTTCAGAAGAAGGCCCAACATGTGAGTGAGGCCATGGCTACTACAGAGAGAGGAAAGGGGGGCCTAAAAACATTATGGCTGAACTGTATGCCACAGACATTCCAGGATTCACCAATTTCATGAGGATGACCCCAGAATTCTTTGAAATTGATAAAGACCAGACTGGAACCACGTCTAGCCAGGCAGGCCACCAACTACAGAGCTGCAATCAGTGTTGGGGAAATGTTAGCCCTCACCATCAGATATCTGGCTACTGGAGAGTCATGCACATCATTATCCTGTCATTTTAGGGTTGGCAAATCCACCATTTACAAGTTTCTACTAGAGGTTTGCAGGGCCATCCATGATGAGTTCACAAGAGAGTACCTCAGATACCCTACTACTCTAGATGAGTGGAAAAAACTGGAAATGAAATTCAGGATCAGGTGGAATGTTCCACATGCCGTGGCAGCCCTTGATGGCAAGCATGTGGCCTTGAAGAAACCCAAGAATTCTGGAGCCCAGTACCATAACTATAAGGGATTCTTTTCAATTGTAATGTTGGCCTTGGTTGATGGGCAGTACAAGTTCAGATGGGTGGATGTGGGTACAGCTGGATCTTGCTCAGATGCCCAGATATTTAATACATGTCACCTGAAGAGGAAGATTGATGATGGCAGCATAGGCTTCCCTGACCCAGCACCTATAACCCAGGGTGGTCGAGATGTCCCCTACTTCATTCTGGCAGATGATGTGTTTGCCCTGAAGACCTAGCTGATGAAACCCTATGGCAGAAGGATGTTAACCAGAGAGGAAAGGATTGCCAACTACAGAATATCAAGGGGCAGGAGAGTTGTTGAGAATGCTTTTGGCATCCTGGTCTAAAGATTCAGAGTGATGATGACCACTATGGAACTACTCCCAGAAACAGTCAGGGAAGTAGTCTTGTCATGTGTGGTTCTGTACAACATACTGAGAAGTCAGTATCAAGGTCAACAGCCTGGTGATGATGATGATGATGATGTGCCTGGTGATGGTCGCTTGATTGGTGGTATTGTGGTCGCAACAGAAACCCTGCCAGAGAAGCCAAAAGACTGAGGGATTACCTCAAAGACTACTTCGATAATGAGGGAGCAGTGGCCTGGAAAGATGGTAGAATATAACTGCTGCTGCAGTAACAAGTCTTTTTCAGGAATACCAAATATTCCAAAACAATTGATCAGCTGTCCTTGTTCCAAATAACACAGCCATTTCCAAACATAAGTCCCCTAACTGAAAGACAGACAAACCCAATGGCCAACATAAGTCGAACCAAAAACAAGCAAACAAACCCAATGCCAAACATAAGTCTCCTAACTAACAAACAGAGAAACCCAATGCCCAACATAAGTCCCATAAAAAACAGACAAACACAATGCCAAACATAAGTCCCCCAATCAAGAAATAGACATACACAATGTACAACATAACTTGCTAAATGGAATAAATATTGCATACATTTTGAAAGCTACACCCTAATTTCTGTTACATTTTTCTTGTCTTCTGGAGAAATAAGTGAAATTAAAAGTTTTTCCTTTATTGTGAATCTCAAAATATTTTTTTCTACTTAATTTAACCATTATATTTAAAATATAACCACCAAATGATTCTCTTTAGAGTATGGTTTATGGTTTGTTGGTATGTTTGCAAATTAGTTTGTCAGTCCGTTGGTAGGGGGTTTGTTTGGTATTGGGTTTGTCTGTTTGTTGACTGATGGCTATGTGATAGCATAATATCTTTATCTATAGGGATGGTGTCAGTGTTGGACTTTTTTATTTCAGATTTAAACCAATCCTATGTATTTTAAGCTACAAATGGGCATATTATTGGCCATATTTGGAGTTCATTTAACTAATTTTTTCTATGTGACCTTCTGTTGTTATGTGTATTACCATGGGTTATTTGTTTCATGTTTGGGGTGGTGTGGATGTTGGGCTTTTTTTTTCTGGTAAGTATTTCTACTGAACTGTTATGTTTTGGGAGGAGAATCTGAATAACACATATCTATTAATTGTTTTTGGAAGATTTGGACGGCCCTGAAAAAGGCCTATGGGGGTCAAAGACCCACCTGGACTGGCTGGCTACTGAGGTGGCTGCTGCTGTTGAGGCGGTGCTGTGATGGTGATGGTGAAGGGTTGCTGCTGCTGTGGCTGCTGAGGCTGCTCAGTGATCTGTGTTGTTGTTAGATCTGGAAGCTGGCTTAGTATTCCACTTAAGTTGTGTCTGCTGCCCTCGTCCTGTACTGTGACCACTGATGGAAGGTTTCCAAACCAATGGGGCTGGATGTGTACTAGAGGTAACTGCTGGAACTGTTGCCTGCTGCTGCTGCCTAGGTGGAACTAGACGCCTGTTGAGTGGTTGTTGGTAGTATCCCGACCCTCTGTGGTAATAGCGGCTGATCTCCTGGATAGTACTTGACGTCTACAAGTGTTCTTTACTGCTTCAATGTCTGTAAAAATCCTGCCCTTAAGGTCCTCAAACTCCTCTTGGGTCTTCTGCTGAAGGAAACCTGAGATCAGTGTCCTCATCTGGTCAAAGTGCTCGAGTATCTTGGAATCTGTAGAAACTGGTGTAAATGTAAGTATTCGTTGACTCCTACTCTCCCCCAGGACACAGGACTCAATATGTTCTGTATCAATAGTAGATCCACAAGATTCTTCATGCCTGCTGGTGTTGGGACTGGCCTCAAACCCAGAGCTTCTATTGGCCCCCTTGCATCTGATGTGGATCTTAAGGAAACCCATCTGCTGATAGACCCAGGATTGTGTCTTGGTCATCTCCCCTGGGGCTTGGCCAGACTATTGCTTGGAGAGTTGCTATAACGAGTTCTCTGTGACTCAAACCACCTTCTGACATCAAAGGGCTGGAGCTCCTTCCTCTGTCTGTCGTGGAACTGTCCATGCTCCTTGTCGTACAGCTCTGGGTGCTCCTTCACAAACTCTACAATGGCATGTTCTTGGCTGTCAGTGAATGTAGCACAAACCCTGGCTCTCTTGGCTGCTGAGTGGCATTCTGATTCTTCCTCACACCTCTCATCTTCGTTGCAAGCTTCCTCAATAACTTCTAATCCTTCCTCTGTCCTCTCTTCTGTACCCTCCTCTGTCCTCCCCTCTGTCCTTTTCTCTGTCCTCTCCTCCAACTCTGCACCTTCCTCTCCCTCTCCTCTTGTCTCTCCTCCCCCTTCTTCTTTCCTCTCTTTCCTCCTTTCTTTCGGCTTCTCTTAGTCAGGGCTTAGTCCCAGGCCCAGGTTTCTTAGTCGCAGGACACCTGAAACGGTCTGAGGCTTCTCAGGACTAATGAAACCAATTCTCTTTCACACGCATGAAACTTCAAAGGTCTGTTATGAGTCGGGGACTGACAACAGGCTTCCTGGGATTAAGATAGGGATGCCTGGGACTAAGGGTCGCAGGAGGCCTGAGACAACATAGGGCTGTGTAAATTTGGGTCTGAGGAGGCCTGAGAAAGTTTGAGACTGGACATTTTGTTGACAGTGTGAAATAAGAATCGATTTGGATCGTGAGAAATATCAAACATGTTTGATTTTTTTCATGGCCCCATCCGACAACTACCGATCCATACAGAACACCTGGGACTAAGCAAATTTTGAAACTGACTCCCAAAAACCCTTAATCGGGAAGCTCAGTCATTTGGTGGAACACCCACTCAAAAGAGGAACAACACTGTGCTAGTTCAGTTTTATTATATATATTAACCAATTGTAGCTTGCATACTTTAATAAACATTTGCAAAAAAATTAATATTTGTTTATATTAGTTGTCCACAGTAAGTGCCATAGCATGGGGAAATAGTATTGGGCACCGCAACAAATAGAAGATATGAAAAGTGCAAAGATAGAGTCTTTCAGATCTATGTAATTTGGAGAAGGAGAAGACACACTCAAGAAACAGAAAATGTATTTAAAGACAGAGTACTAAAACAGAACAACTCAATAGCAAGATGACAGCATTAATAAACTACAATCTATGCAGCTGTAAAATTTATTAGTTGATCTATTTTATCAACTGAATTATAACTGCCAATGGGGTAATATGTCTCAAACATAGTAGTACACACTAAGGTCACACAATGATGCCGTACATCTACAACCGACAAATAAATATACCTACCAAGTATCAATCTCCTATCCATTATGGTTTGTGAGATATAACCAGGACAAGAGCTTTAAAGATCACTACCACAAGATTAAATGTTACATAAAGGTCACAACATGACAATGCACATCGACACCCAAAATCCTTCACTTATGGTTTCCAAAGCATGACTCAGACAAAATCTTAATGGCTAGGGTTACCCTGCTGTGCATCAATTTCCTGCACCTTATGGTTTCCAAGACATAGCCCAGACAAGATTTTGGAGGTCAAGATCATTTCAACAAGGTCATAAGTCAAATCAAGGTCACAGCATAATGTTGCACACATACATTATCTAACCAATAATCCTGCAAATATGAGCTTCCTACACCATACAGATTCTGAGATAACGCATGGACATGATTTTCCTACCACCTGCCCAACCGATTACCCAACTGCCCCCACCCCCACTACCTGAACACTGGTTCCTCAAATTTGCCTTTTTAAATTTTTGACAAATTATCTGCCAGTGGAAAGCCTGAAATAGTGATTTTTTCAGTGACCAGTTCTCAGATATTCTTTGCAGATTTCACAACTTTACCACTACTAAAAGGAGAATACAGGCTTCCGTTTCACATCACCGGTGTATAGCTGATAATAAATATAAAAAAATCATACTTACTGTTACAGATGCTATCTTCCAGCCTTTGAGAAATAGTGGACAGGTCATCATACTTGGGGATTAGAATAACATTGGTCTGGTAGGGGTGGGTGGCTATTGTGTATAGTTCATACTTGTCCAACCAGTCACCAATCCCCACTGCCATGATGTGAATCCCTCGTAACTTGGTATTGGTAGCCTCAACAGCTGTTCTTGCCTGCCAAAAAGTGGAATGTCCAATGACACATAACAATCATGTGATCAGGGATAGTGATTAGTAATGATGGATTAATATAAAAAAAATATGTAGATCAGGAGGCCACCAATGCCAAGCCAATTCAATGCAAGCTTTGTTATAGTATATATCCAAGTGAATAGGCCTAGTAATGGGAAGTGAAACTCATGAAAACAAAACATACTGTAGCAGTTCTGTTCCTATGAAACGCTAAGAGTAGTCTTAAAATATAGCAAGTTATGTTGTAAAAGTTTTTTTCAGATTTTGTCTCCAATTTGTAAAGTTATCCAACAATTATGTTGGCAGACAAATGAGATACCAGTTGTAAAAGGGTCATCGCAGTAAACTACTGTGGTCTTGATAGCGTGGCTGGCATCCCTAATTTTTAACACTGTTGCTACTGCTTCCCGCCTTAAATTTACACATCTTGAAAAAAAATCATTTTCTACTGTTTTAAGGGTAGTAATGCAGATTTCTTTATTTATCTTTATTTATTTCTTTATTTCTTTCTTTCTTTAGTCACACACACAAATAATAGATGTCTTATACAGACATAATTTAAAATTAATGAACATTTTTAAAATCGTTTTTAAGACCTCATAAACATCTAACATAATTTCTTCTACAAATCAGTGCCCCAACTTTGCACAAGTTGCATACAGATATTACCGGTGATATATCACATATTTCTGTTATCAATTCAACTTCTTTATTGAGTTCACACAAGTTTTACCGATGACAACCAAATGTTAATAAATATCCAAACTTCCTGTTTGTGAAATATTAAGGTTTGTGCAATGATACAGTGCCAAGAAATAAAGGGCTGCATGTTAATATAGCAAAGGACAATTAAAGTGACAGATACTCAGTCAATGTGGAATTGATTTTGTACTGGGAACAAATTATAAACATTATTAAACCTTTGGCCCCAAATTGTGATTTCTTCTCCAATATTGTTTGCACATTTGTCATACTTTGAGATTCCTACCTTGTCGTTTGAGCCCCCTTCTGTCAGTATGACTATCAAGTTAGGGACGTCACTTCTGTCAGCAGTTGTATTAAACACATTATTTGTGACTTTGTTGAGAGCTTGTGCTGTGTTGGTTGTACCATGTGTGTATGGAAGATTTCCTATATGTTCCTGTATATCTTCTCTGTATGAAATAATACACTAAAATATAATAGAACAACACCCAATGCAAGTGTAACCTTACCATCTTTTTTCAAATTTAAATAAAACAGTCATTCAGTGTCCTTATTCTGGTGTGTAAAAATTAAGTGATCACTTCACTGATCCTGTGGTAAAAACCCAACGTTTGTATGAAATCACAGACTTTTTCCTGACTTTTTTTTCTATTTTCATCAGATTTCTTGACCAGAACTAAAAATTCCCAACTTTTTCTGACAAAGCATTTTCCTGACTTTCTCTTGATAGCTTTGAATCATTTCTATGGCACTTTTAAGGCCTCTCCCAACATGACTGTGGCTGTAAAAGCCCTCATATTGACCTTTAACCTGACCTGTTATTGTAAGCATTGAGCTGGAATCTGATGGTGACGTCAGTACTGAATGTGACCAATCCCACACGCACACTTCCCGAATGCACATCTAATGTAGAGACCAGTGCAGCAAGCCAGGCCTTTACCTTAGTAAAATTATTTTGCCCAATACTTCCTGAACTTTCAAGGATAAACACTACATCCACTGCATTGTTACAGTCTGTAAAAGTATGAAAAATTTGGGTGGTAAATTTGTTGTCTTATAAAGATACATTGGCATAAGAAAAAGTAACAAATAGAAATTATGCTATAAAAATTAACAAATTAACCTTTTATGAGACTTTTGGGAGCCAGAGTGGTGTAGTGTTAACACACTCGCCTTTCACCTCTGAGATTAGAGTTTGAATCCCTGCCGGAACTCATGTGGGAAAGTTGCTTGCGGTTGGCTGGCAGTTAACAGTACAGTACTTGGACCAATTGTATGTACTGGTTTTCCCTTACAACCTTGCAATTACCTGTCACAATATAACTGATAAGGTACTAGGCGTGATGAAAAAAACTAAATATAGAAATAAATTTATAGTTTTTTAAATTGTGACAAAACAATTTTAACACTCTAAAGCTGCATAAAAGATTTTGTCTTGACTTTTTAATTTTTTGTCATTATATTAAGCACAATATCTTACTGCACATGACTTTCACTGCTACGAGATTGGTTCCCACCACATAAGTACTGTAGCTATAAGGAAAAGCATAACTCAAACACTAAATATTGGATCTGGATCATATTACCTAGAGCTCAGGCTATATCCAAATCTAGATAGAGTCTCCAAAATATTTTTCACAAATATTTTATACTGATTGCACTGAAAACAGGACACTAGAGAAGACTATATATATAAAATATAGGCAATCTGTGTAGTGGAGTCATTTAGTGCAAACTAATTAAAGGGTGACAAATGAGAGGACAAGATCATGGTCAAAGCGAGATCCCTCTTTTTAAATTGCCAAATAATTCAACCAAATATACATCTGTGGCAAGATGCATTTTATGGTTTTTAGAACTATCCACAGTCAGGGATTTTTGTATTCTCAGGAATTGCTTGTTTGGTCTTGTCATTCACTTGGTACTACCGAGCGAGTGTTTTACACCCTGTGTCTCATATCTATTAAGCAAATTTTAAAATTCTGACAAGGGTGGTTTAAACAACTTCCAAAACTTAAAATTCATGCAAGTTAATATAGAATAGAATAGAAACATTTATACATCGCAAAATTAACACAACATCCTCTAATGCAGTTGAGGCCGAAAACAGGAAAGTCAAGGGGCGTGTCGGGTCAAAATCCAAAATTAGCACCCACTAAGGGGGATGTACTATGGTGGGGGGTATGCAGGTCTAAACAATATACCCGTCAATAGTGCCAAAAGCAATTTGTGGTGTCTAATAACACAAGTGCAACCATTTTCGTGTTATAATTTGTAATACATCACTTTAAACATTCATTAGGGCAGTTTCTCTTCATGGACCAACATTGGCAGAAAGAATGTTACAAATTTCCTACTTGTTGTTACACAACAAATAATTAGCAGAGACTCTGGCAGTTTTTACTTTGATTAAATAGATAAATTCCCTCTCCACCATATTTATAACTGGTCTCACTTGACAACAACTTGACAATCCAGCTCCATGCATAAACAAATTTAGATTTAAACAACTCATTAAAGTTTCAGAGAGTGCTTTTCAAAAGACAGTCATATTTAATTGTCAACACAAACCAGCATAACAACAGCCCACTTTTAGTTTTCCAAATCTTGAGAGGATTGAATTTCCTTTTTGTTCCTTGTTCAAATTATGGTTTGTAGCAGAAATTAAGAACTGTACAATTATTATTTTATAATATAAGATAACACAACATAGTCGAATATTTTATATTTGATGAGCTGTAACATCATTTACTTACCAGTTTGACCTGAAGCTGGCTTCCAGGTGAGACAGATAAAATGTATCAGGAATAAAAGCCAATAGTTGGACACAAAGGTCTTCTAAAAATACAAACGTTAAAATTTAATTGTACATGTAATACAACTATGTGTAAACATGTGACTTAGAATGTGAATGGTGCCACTCACGAGAGCCTTGGCTACATATTCAAGGATTTTGTGACTAAGGCTCCAACATTAATGTGGGGATGGATAGGGGTTGAAAAGTGCAAACATTTGGCAAAACGTAGGGAAAAAGAAAATCCTAACCTAGACTAGGAGCTATTTAAATGATCTTGGATCCTACACTGACAATCATACAATTTTATATGATTTAACATGAGGACTTTAGATGTCTGAGTCTACCAATCCTTTGGCCATGAAATAATAGTTGAAAGATTGCAAGCATTTGACCACTAGATGCAACAGCCATTACATAAGTCTAAGTAGTGGAAAGTAGTCCCCAACCTATATGATTTCTATAAAATTACACATAAACTGAGAATCTATTGGATTTACTGTAATAGCATTGTAAAATATGTTTGATATTTTCCCAATTCTTGTTGATCTTGTTGATCTGTCAGCCGCATTTGATACCATTGACCATGCCATTCTCCTGGACAGACTTAATGTTTACTATGGTATCAGTGAACTAGCACTTGGCTGGTTCAAATCATACATGTCAGAAAGGACACACTCGGTCAAGGTAGGTAACACACTGTCTCATCCTGCTGCACTCCAGTATGGGGTCCCCCAGGGCTCCGTCCTTGGTCCAATTCTTTTTTCCCTCTACACTAACCCAATTAGTTCAATGATTCACTCTCACAGTAGTATAAACCACCATCTCTATGCCGATGACACTCAGCTATGCATAACACTAACACCAACAAATTTCTCTCACTCTATATAGAAACTAAAAAACTGCCTAAGAGACATTCAAAATTTCATGTCTGCAAACAAATTAAAACTCAATCCTGAGAAAACTGAGTTTATTCTGTTAGGCTCCAAAATAATTGTTAACAACTCCTTCCTCACTTTCCGATCAATATTCTTGGCAATCAGGTCTCACCGGCACAAAGTGTTAGGAACTTCGGAGTGGTGTTCGACTCCAATTGCTCATTCTCAGACCATGTGTCACAGGTCATAAAGTCTACCAGAGTTCATGCGAGAGACCTCTATAGAATTCGTCCCCTTCTAGACCTCAACAGATCAGTTCTTCTAGCAAGTGCTTTGGTGAGCAGCAGACTGGACTACTGCAATTCCTTATTCTTATCATTTACAGATTTTGAGTTAAGAAGATTGCAGTTAGTCCAAAACTCACTCTGTAGGATTGTCACCCGGTCCTCAAAATACTCTCACATCACCCCTCAATTAAAAAAACTCCATTGACTCCCTATCAAATATAGGATACAATTTAAAATTGATCTCATTACATACAAAATTCTCAACCAGGGTCAACCAGTTTACCACAAAGAATTAATTCATCCCTACACCTCTTCCAGGAATATAAGGCGAAGTACCCCTAAACTCAAGTTCCTTCATACCCCCACTTTCGACTGTAAGGTTCATAAATCAGTCAAACTTTTCTCCAATTCTTTCAGTCACTATGCCCCAGTTCTCTGGAACTCCTTCCCCTTCCAAATAAGAAATAGCCCCTCTGTCGCATCTTTGAGGAAACACCTCAAAACCCACCGCTTTAATTCTAGTTTCCCAACTTAGTTTCCTTCCCTCTTGGTCACACCCACAACTCCAGATCACTGACCTTGAACGCCCCTTGACTTTCCTTATGGTAATGATTTTGTTAAGTCAGCGCACTGAGTTCCCCTTCATGGGGAAGATATTGCGCCTGCAAAGCAGTAGATTGGTATAGTTAGTATTAGTATAGTATGAAACATTTTATGGTGAGGACACATTAAAATTTCAGTAACCAGCAGTTTAGGGTAGCCTTAGTATATTGACAGGGTATAGTAACTTTGACCCTTAAAGTCATAACTAGATTGAGTATGTGATTGCTAATTATCATGTACAAGTGTAGATAAAACTACAAAATGATGATTTTGGCCCAAAATATTGTGGCTTTATTTTATTCACTGACATAGGGTGAGACAATGTTAAGAGATAAGAGATCACACTGGCACTGTCCACGTAATCAATATGTTCTCTGGTAAAACGTCCTGAAATATGCTAAATTAAACAATTATATATACTTGTAAATAAACCCAAACCAAAAGTCTATATATAGTATACAATATTTATTATTCAAATATCAAACAAAGGCTTTGATGTTGCATAAAACAACAAGTATTCCTTATGCAATTACCTACTGGAAACAACAGTTTTTTACCTGAGGCCGAATATATCTCTTTCATATCTCACATCTCTTCAGTTTACTACTAATTATTACAAATTCCATAAATAAATTAAATGAAGTGTACCCTCTGCAATAAATGCTCCTTTGTTCTTTATGATGGTTTTGCAATAGAAAGAGTCAATCTAAAATAGTACTAATGTTTTACTGTCTCAATAGACATCTGTTTAAAGTTAAAATATGCAGTAATTTGTTTTCAGTGCATAGTGTATGCACATGCTACAGCTAAATTTGGAATATGTTATAAAACATGTTTTTTTTTCTATTGTTGCATTCGATAATATAGGTTCAGTGAAAAACCTTGTGATAGCTTTCAGCAGCTTTCCCATTTGATTATGAGTGTGTTCCACTGGAGCAAGCCTATCAGTAACTCTGTATTTTTCAAGGATTGGGAGCAATCTTCATAAAGTCAGAATCGGTTGCAGTTTCCTGGTTTGTCATGGTGGATCGGCAAAATATTAAACATGCTTGATATTTGACTGACCCTCCATGACTCTGTATCTGGACTGTGGCTCTGCCCACCTGGAAACTGCCCGGTCGTCAGACTCTGTGGCTTGTTGGTTACACTTTTTTTCATATTTTGACCAGTAGTCATTTTTAGTCTGTTGTGTATAAATTGTTCTTAAAATCAGTGTGTACCAGTACACAATCCACATTTCTGTGTATGTGTGTGTATTTGATTTCTACCTTTCTGTCTCAGCATTACTGTGCAAAAGATTAATTAGCTTGCCTGTGGCTATACCTGCTATATGATACATTTTGATTACATTGTGGTGCTTAATAGTATCCCTAAAGAAATGGAAATTCCTTTTGCTAAAAGCCACAAAAATTCATGGAGAAAATTTGGAATGGAGTTCTTTCCTGTAACATTTTCTGAAATTATCTCAATTTGAAAGCAATCCATTTCTCAGGACTTATTTTATGATTTTTTGCTGTTTTATTTCAAATTTCTATTTTGGCCTTCAAATTTCTAGAGCAACTACTTGTTTTGGGTGTTTTTCTTCCAGATATATATGTAACAATCTTTAATTGGAGAATTTAAGTTGCATGAGTGCTGAGAATGAATGAAAAACCCACCAACACATGAGTATTTTTTATATATTCTGACATAAAAATAAACACACACACAAAAGTTTTAGCCTGGCCTTCCAGTCAGTTAGAACCATAATGCAAATGTAAAATATTTTTGCCATAATGCATAGTGTATCAGTGGCCTAAGTAAATATATGATAATATAAAGCACACTGGATCTTAACTAGAGGATAACAATTATCGTAAATTTATTGATTTAACCATGTGGGCACTATGGTTTTGATTTATGCTTGTTACAAGGTGGTTATAGTATGGGTTACAGTTTCACAAACCATTCTCTGGTTATTATTTTAACGATGGCTTTGATTTACTGGCCCAAGACTAGGACACTACTCATCAAGATGGGAAGTCTCCCAGTCTTCAACCATAGAGTCGGTAACATCTCAGCAGGACAAGCCGGGAACACATACAGACAAGCCATAAACAGAAACCAACAAGGCAGCAACAGACAAGCCAGGAACTGTGTAGCACAAGTCGGGCTCATTTTTCTGACCCACGGCTTGTCTGTTATGAAATCTCTGTCTTTTTCAGGCAAGTGGGCTTGTGCAATGCATCATTTGGAATCTGGCCTCTGATGGATTACATCTGGCAGCGTTTCAAGAATAGGCGTTTGGTTATTTTTCAAATTAACTTGTACAGTGTTGAGGTTTAGAAGTTGGCTGAAATTGTAACTGAAGATTTGGGTTTTTTTAGAAAATGCTGCTTATTACAAAGAAAAATGGGTCCTAAGAAGGGCAGAAGAGTGAGGTAAACAGATGTTCCCACTGACGGTGTTCCTGAATTTGATCTGAGGGACACAGTGGCAGATATACAGCGGGGAAGGGAGGAGAGGGAGGCAAGAAAAAGGGTGGCACCGAAACATGGGAAAAGGCCAAGAGGGAGGAGGCCAGCAGGGAAGAAGCTACAAACTTGCCAGAGGAGGAAGTGGCAGAAACTCATGCAATTACAGACAAAAGTGACACAGAAATTGATTCATACACACAGGTGAAGGAGAAGTGGGCACATCTCAGTTGCACTCAAGACACAAGAAGCAGCACATGACCAACATCTATCTAACGGACTTGGATGAGAAGGCTATTGTAGGCTTAGTGAAGGACCTCAGGGATTTGTATGATAAGACTAATGAACATTTTGAGGAGAGAACAAGAAAGGAGTGTCTCTGGGAGAGATTCACCAACAGTCGTAATGTGTCTGTTAAGGTGTGCAAGACCTGGTTTGAATAGTTCATTCAAACCAAGTCTGGACAGGCCTAAAAAGAGATGATGAAAAGGCAAAACTGGATACAGGATAAATTTACTTCCTGAAGTCGCACATCAAATACAAGGGACTCAAAAAATCATCTGGCTTCAAGTGCCAGGCTTGAGGAGCCAGTACTTTACCACAAAACATCTCCACAGCTTCAACTGACACAGACAGTATGGAAATCAGCATGCCATCAGACGCCACAACACAGCCTCCACAAGTCACAAACTCCAGGATTGTTTCCAGGCATTCTTTGGTTGACCAGCAGGTCATGGACCAAATCGCACAGATGAGAACCATGTTGTCATCATCCTCCGGAGACAAAAATAACAGCCTTCTGCAACTACCTGGCATTGGAGATGGAGGGAATAGACAATGAGGATTTCAGACATTTAGAAACGAGGCTGTGAAGCTTCTTATCAGCACCCAAAGCAGGGTAGAGGAACGAGGCTATCAGTCACAGCAACTAACACTTTCACAAAACTCAATTGCACCTTCAACTTTTGTGCCACAGACATTTCAACACCCAAAGGAGCCAGCACCAAATGCAAGCAAATACATCGTAACCATTCCTGAAACTCAGATGCCTGCAAGCTAGGTCATCAAACCAGCTCAGCAGAGCAAAGTGGCAACCATAGGACAGCATCTGCAATCCAGAGGGCAGCCAATTTCCGTCCTAGTAGATGACTACCAACAAGCTGGACCTTCAAGACCACTCACTTTCACATCGACCCTGACAAAGCACTTAACCCACCATCAGTTGCCTCTACTACAGGTGAAGAAACTCAACACAACATATCAGGACTCTCAAACTTCTTCAGAAATCTTCAATCAATGAACTACCAACAGATTGACACACCACAGTCATTTTCACCAGCTGACTCGCAACCACCAGCCACCTCTTCTCCAACCACCACCACTGCACAGCAGGAACATCAGCAGCCACCAGTCAAGCCTCAGTCTCCTTTGTAGTCAGCCGATGCCAAGCAGCCACAGCAGTAGAACCACTGCACTTTCCTCTAATCGGTTGTTTTCAGGAAAACTGCTGTAAAACGTTTAAAGGTCATTTTCAAGTTGACCCAAATTTTCCAAAAACAATTAATAACTGCTGTATAAAAAATCCTAAACAAAAAGCATTACACTACCGTAACACAAAACAGTTTGGCCCCAAACACAAAAAAGACAAAACGAATGACTGAACAAATCAATGTGTGATTGAAAAAAAAAACTGAAGTTAAAAAAAAACTTTTTTGGTAGATGCCAGCTTCTGTCCCCAGGGTTGTTGGTTGACACATTTCAGATCCTGTCCTCCTGCCCTGCCAATGCCTCCATGTCATTGAAATAGAATTATAGTTGTTCTCTTTGATGTTTGGCCTCCCTCAAAGGATTCCTGTAGTTCCCATTAGGCACAAACATGGCCTGTTCATTTTGTAGGTCCACTACATCATTTTCTGGGGTTGGTGCTCTGTCTGCTCCACCAATGTCTCTGACAATCCTTGGCCTTTGCTCCATGGTGTCCAGTAGTACCCTGAATTTGCTCGCTAATACTGCAAAGGCGTTTTTAACCACCCTCTTGCAGCAAGAAGCATTCATTAAACTATCCAAAAGTATTTTTTTCAATTTAGAATCACAGTTTTACTCATATACCCATTTTAGAAATCGTATAGGCTTTGATATACCTATCTTGTGCAATTTTTAAAAAATGTGGATTCAATTGTAATTGATTCGGATCGCTAACATATTGATTGTAAACGCTCATTTTCGCATTACTTTTTCAAGTGATAAAATACCACCTCCTTAAGCCATTTTCTACACCAAAATATGTGATCCACAGAGATTTTCAGCTGCTCAATTATGTTTATGATCCAATCAGCAATGGGGAGCTCACCTTTTAGGCTTAACTTTTCAGACAAATATAATCAATATAAGCCTGATCTCTACCTAAGACCATTGGGTTCACAAAGTTATAAACCTCATGTCACAAGTTATATATAAAAAGTCATGTATAAACTCTTCAAATATTTCATTTTCAGCTTCATGTGGTAGTTTCATTATGTCAAGGTATACTTTATTATTCTGTTGAAGGTAACATGAAAAATGATTCATTTGGTAAACAAACAACATAGATACACCATGGGGCAAACAATGCATGCACAAAGTCTTCCATAGGTGCCAAAACTAATTGGTTTTGAGTCCACAACAAAGGTCACCCCAAATATTTTCAACAATTTGAAAATATCGGGGTTCACACTGGAAATAGGGCTGTTTTTTCCAAGCTAGGGCCCTTCTGTTATCTAATGGCCACATGATTGAGAACATGTTCTTATTTCAATCACTTTGCGACAGATTTTATCATATCAGAACTAGAACTCTTTTTCATGGTGACAAACAGAATAATGGAACTTCATGACTCAGCTGATTTGAGCCATTCATTCAAAAATATTTCTGGAACATCTCCATTCATTTTAAAACCATTCAGGACAATATTGGGAGCTTTTCATGTACCATGGAGTAATCTAAATATATTCAAAGACAAGGAATGTGTCCATTAATCCTGAGACAATCTACGAACATACAGAAAAAACCTTGTACAGAACGTTTTCATTCATCCTGGAACATTCTAAAAGCATTCAGAGACATTGTAGGAACCGTCTTCATTCATCTTGAGACATTCTAACAACATAAAGATACATTGTAAGGAACATTTCCATTCATCCTCAGGCAATCTAATAAAATTCATAGACCCTTTGTAAGGAACATTTCACTGATTCTAAGTCAATCTAAAACATTTATAAACCCATTTTAGGAACATTACCATCCATCCTGGATCAATCTAAAACATTCATACATCTTGTAAAGAACATTACAATTCATCCTAAATCAATCTAAAACATTCATACAGCTTGTAAAGAACCTCCCTATTCATCCTGAGGCAATCTAAAACATTCATACACATTCTACGTTACCTTTCCATTCATTCTGAGGCAATCTAATGAGACATAATATGAACATTCCATTAATTAATAAACATTCTGAGAATATCTTCAGTCATCCAATTACATTGTAAGAGTATTTCTAATCATCTAGAGTCATTGTAAGAAACATTTACATTCATTTAAAAATATTGTAGGAATACCCATCATATCTTATAAAATTATTATTTTCAAGTTCTACTTGATCCTGTGCCATTTAAGTAGATATTGCATTACTGCCCCTTAAGAATTCATTGGTTGATGGGTTTTTTTTAGATTATGTTTATAGCATGTAGTTCCATAACTGAACATCTTACTTAAAAAGGAATAATTGCTAATATGCATATGAAGTGTGCAACTTTGACCAATCTATGTAAGTTACGTAAAAATTGTATGCTGATACATTTTTCTGTCAATTTTAAGTAACATTTAAATCACAAATTTAATTTGAATAGTAAAATAAATAACTACCAATTTAAATTATGAAATTAAACATTTTGTTTGCAATTAATACCCTGTACGTATTTTGCTTAAGGAATTAACAAGCATAAACAGGATGTAAGTTGAAACTGAAATGGTGCAAAGTATCATTTCTAGTAAGCCAGAATTTCTCTATAGCAAATAATTGGAATATTCAAAGAAAATCGTGTTTTTTGTCTGTGCACATATTTATTGTCTAAAAGGGATTTACTTAGTCTGAGTCTCTTATGTGTGGTCCTGTGAGCATCCTGTACCTTTCTTAAATTATTTTGTTTAATTTTTGTTAAGTTTGAAGTGATGTATGATTTGCAAAGTCATATTAAAAATTAATGATATACAGATTTTAAAAAACACAAACTGTTATGTATACCCCTTTTTTACTTCAATTATGTAAACTACACCACATCTGAGAAATTATGGATCAAATTCTTGCTTCAAAAATAAAAAAGTTTTAATGGTGACCGACTATTTTTTCACTGATCTGCATATATAAAACTTATAAACTATAAACTTATTTTCAAACTTTGGTGAAATTCTTAATTTTAAAAGTATTTAGTAGCGATTGTCTTTATATTCCCTCTAATGATCCGGTATTAACTTTTACTTAAAATGGCATTCTACTTGTCAGAAGGTTCACTGTAGTTGTAAATTAAGAAAAATACCAGCCTTACCATATTGGTCAGAACTTATCCCCTGAAGTCAACACAATTTTAGGTTAAAAAGAGAAACCTCTCCGAAATCTATCGCGACAACTGAATTCCCTGATACAAAGGTTGATATCTTCATCACACATTAGAAACACAACTATTTCAAGATTTGCATTTGTCCTCAACATTTACCACCATATATATAGCAATTTATTTAACAATAAAAAGTTACATTGTGTGGCTGTGTTAGATTGTGGCATCCTTCTTGTGGCAGATTCTCAAAATATTGTTTTAGATTTACCTGTGATTCATATCACTTTGAGTCACCTGTAGGCGGCCATTTGAATGCACAGTGTACAAATAGAAGGCATAAGAAGGTAAAATAATTACATCTATATCTCATAATTTGTTATCCCGGTATTTGAGTAAACTTGTATTTGACCCCCAAATGAAAAACGAAATCCCACAATATTGTATTATTCATACAACACTATTACCTTTGTAGTTGTAGATTCTGCCATTCTATCAAAAATTTCTCAATGAAAATATATCTTTGATACATGCCTTTGCTCTTCACAATCATGTCTTACTAATCAATTCTTTAAAATGTTGCTTATTGGCAAAATAGTAATTCTATTGATTGAGTGAGAGTTTAATAGGTTTTGGTAACCAAAGAAAATTTCTGGTGCTGTAAACTTGATAGATACACTTATTGCAAGGGTAATCTATTTGTCCTTTTCATCAGAAAAGTTTAATTCTGGTACAATGTGTAAATACTGTGTTATCAAAACTGTAATTTTACAATTATATCTCATTCAAGTTAATATTAACATTTGGCAGTTTTAAGGTTTTAAAAGTTTTGTACTTTATACCACCAAGCTTTGTAAATTATGGCATCAACATCCTAAACCAAAACTACATAGTAAATAGGACACAAATGTTTTACTGTAGCATTGAATCTCTTTCCTTCACTACAAAGCCCATATAGATTAAAAAGAACATGGTTTGAAATGTTACTGTTCTCTAATTTCTTAATATTACTTTAACCAACTAAATAAATTATCGAGAAAGAGTAAAATTTAAAATTTATTTTCAGCATTTATACAGGAAAAGAAATATGGGAAGATCCTGTGGTAATACAGTTACAAAGATTACCAAAGCTGAAATGCCAAAACTTTATGTTACTACACTATTTTAACAATGAAGATGCTCTGTTCAAACATGTGTGCATTGGAAAGGCTGTTACTGGCCTTGATAAAAAATAGCAGCTACAATATTGATCAGCCATAAATTCTCTTTCTTGCAGGTATGCTACTTTTCCTTATATATTTCATCAAATATTTGTTACATGTGATTAAATATATGACATTGCTGATTTAAATTTTGGAGCATATTTATACACATCTATTTTAGTGAGAGCATAATTGAAGTGCACTTATTGATGTATAACCCATTTTCAACAAGTGTATTTACCTAGTCTTGAGCAAGTGGTTAAAGTTATTTCTGTTCTGGGGCCAACTTGAGGCTAATTAATCTGTCAAATTGTCCCTTATGTTTGGTCATCTCCATAAACTTTGTTTCAATATGGTACTACAGTCTGTACTATTAGAAATTATATTTCAATTCCTGTTTACACTCTTTGGGTTGCTGGGGTTATAGTCTGTAACCACAACTGTAACCACAAATATTGATGTGTTCCACTGGGTCTTGTCGGTAACTATGGTTTTTGGGGATCAGGAGCAATGTTTACATAGTCAGTTAGGGTCGGTTTTGATTTTCCAGCATGTCATAGAGGGTTGGCAAATTGTGAAACATGTTTGATATTTTACCAACCCTCCACAACTCCTGGTCTCCACCATGGCTCCACCCACCTGGAAACCAGCTTGGTCTAAACACTTCCCGTCTTGTGATAAGCACTCCAGTCTTGTCCTTAACACTTCCAGTATTGTCCTTGTCACTTCCAGTCCTGTCCTATCATGAAACCGGCTTGTATTTGTTACATAACTCTTTTATTGCTCATTTGCAGCCCATTTCCAGTATGATGTAAATATATGACAATAAATTTGAAAAAATAGTGTAAGTAATCAGAATCATAAACTGAAACAATCTGAAACAGGTAAAACAGGTCCACATGTGTGCTGTAAATATGAAGAAGCCTGGAAAATGTTTTACTTGGTCATTTAATAACCAATTTCTCAGTCTATTTCAACAGAGCAATTTTTTATGAAAAATGGGATCAAGTATTGACTAATTAAAAAAAATCGAGAAAATTAGGTCAAGGAAAGTCAACATAATATTTGGATCCTATCACATGACCTACAGAACTACAGCATGTTTACCCTTACATCAAAAATTGGATTACTTCCCACAGGCTAGGATTTATTCGGTATAAATGTGTAGAGAATTGTTCACAAGGATGAAATTTAGGTGTCTTTCACACAGTTCTGAATTTGGAGTATAAAAGCCAGGAACAAGCAAGAGGGTTTTCATTGTCACGTGAGATAATGTCAGAAGAACATCTCCCGCTGAAGAGGATTTAATCTTTATAAAAATTTCTATTTTAAGTGGTTTTTGGTCATAATCTGAATCAGAAATACTGATTTATTTCTTACATAATATTAAAGTCCAAACCTAAAAACCATAATTAAAATAACAGAAATGTCAATGTTGTAATTTTGGTCATATGATGAGATCCAAATATACAGCATTGACCTAGTTTTCGATTTGTTGGCTGGGCGATACTTGATCCTCTTTTTTCCCAGAAATTCATGAAAACTGGAATGACAATACAACTGCAAGTTTGGTCATGGTGAATCAGTAAACTTCTCCAGTCTTGTCAGTTTGTCTTGTCATGGAAAAAAACAGGCCAACCTCAAGCCAGATCGGGATCTAGATCCATACAAGCTATGAGGCATTGTGCCCTGTCCGGGAGATGAAACCCGCCCAAACATTTTTCTAGATTTTTGTATCGCTGACCCTAGAGTCATAGAGTTGGTTGTAGGGTCAGCTCCAGTGGAACACCCCCAATATTGCTTTTTGTCATAGTGTCCAGTAATTCATCTTGTTTGAATCAAGATGCTCTTTTCCAGTAATTTCAAATGCCTCCATTGGGTATTCTCATTTGAGGTAATAATCTATAGATTTAGAGGTATGGAATTCAAAGTCATTGTCTTGAGTGTAGATCCTTCTTAATCTGAAGAACTGACCATAAGATCCTTTGGAGTTAGTAGCAACAAAATGGGCTGATGTGTAGTATAAGTACACATGATATCAGTAGGTATGTTATTTAGTGTTATAAACAGTTCTTGATCTTTTATCAATTTTAACTGTTGTCTCCAAAAAGGGATGTTTTTTACTTGATGATTGAACTTACTAGTAGATGTTCTGAATCTACATAAGCAATAAAGTCCTATAATCGGGTTTGTCCATGTCTCCAGGTCATAAAAATGACATCTGTAAATCTGAGCCATTAAAGTGGTTTTAGTGGCCAATTTTGGAGTGGTTTTGTCTCACAATGGTACTTGATGGTCGTTGTGGAAGATATGGAACCAAAAATAACCATCCAGGTAAAAGGTTCCTGAAGGATCTTCAATACAACCCATCTGTACACATATCCTATAATACAGTTCAGTCTCAGTTTTGCTTTTGATGCTCCAAAAGTCTAGAACGATTTACCCGATGATGTTCATTCTGCCCCTACTCTTGCCTATTTTAGAAAACAGTTAAAATCTCTACAGAAAGGCTTTTTCACCTTAGCATTTAAACTTTTTGGTGTATCTGTGGTATCGACCTAGATATGTCTATGGAATGATGATTACTAAATTGGACCTGAAAGAGATTAAGCACTATAACAGTACAGTATTGTATAGAACGAACAGGTTGACATGATTGGTGACCAATGGGGTACCCATTGCAATGTTGTCTATTTGTAAAAAATTATCAAAACTGAAGTTAAATTTATTGAATGAAAAACTAATTTTTAGTATCTGTGGTCCTATTCTATCTTCAGTTCACACCAGTTAAGAAATGGTCAGCTACTGCTAACATGTCGTCTAATGTCTCCATCTAATGTCACCAACCTATAATATTAGGTTTTCCCAAGAGCTTTCATCTGATTTGTGACATTGGGTACCCCCTGGCATTGGATCCACTTTTGGGAACATAAGCTTTCAGGTGCAATATAGAGTTTAGGTCTGGAGTGTCAGATGCCAAAGGCCTAAATTAGCCTCTGGGATTTAGACAAAGTGATTTTGAATGTCTGCCTAATGAGGAAGATGAAAGGCTATGAAAAAGATAATCATTTTCATGCCAAGTGTGGTAAATGTTTTGCCTTTTATACAGCAGATTAAATGGAAAAAGAAACAAACTAACTTTGAATTGTTGGATGAGGTAAGCTACTCAAAAATGAATCAAGATTATAAATGTTAATTGGGTTTGTCATATTTTATTCAGATCTATCTCACTTCTTATTACAGCACTTTTGTTTCGGTCACAAAATATCTAACAAGGTTTGAAATCATGAAGAAAGAACCTAATACACTTCAGATAAATCCCAGAGTGTTTTGTATTGGGCCAGAAAAACATCCGTCAGTTTCACAAACAAATTTGGTATGACGTATGGCTTTTAGAGTATTCATTTTAGAGTAGTTAAAATTGAGTTTTAATATGGCCATTATAACAACTATGGGCAAATTTTCCACAGGGTTTTAAGAGTTGGATTAAAATTCACACAGAAGTGTGAATCAAATGATTTTAAAACAAATCAAGAAAAGGCTATTGAGACATCTCCAGTAAAATACAGAACAGTTTTATCTGAAGTTTTCTCATTGGGAGTTGAAGCTGATTGGAAAGCTCACCCCCCTCTAAGTAATGTAACTCCAAGAAAAAAAGAAATACCACTCAAGCAAATAAAGTGT
The DNA here is from genome assembly GCA_964017235.1 of Sabellastarte sp. h YS-2021. Lineage (NCBI taxonomy): Eukaryota > Metazoa > Annelida > Polychaeta > Sabellida > Sabellidae > Sabellastarte > Sabellastarte sp. h YS-2021. The sequence continues at coordinate 66,724,842 of OZ024938.1, forward strand.
ATCCCACACGTGCATGATTTTATTAACATTGTTGGTTTGCCTCATCTTCATTTCGCTGTCATCTTTATCGGAGTGAAAATGATCTTGAAGTTAACAAATCTGATAAGGGAACTAACCTGCATTGGATTTGCATTGAATTTTCTGGAACATAATATGTGTAATTACATAAACAACATTTCACACACAATTTCATGTTTTTCCATTTAGAAATGGCCACAAAAAACAATGAATTTTACAAAAAAAAATTATGTAATAAGAAAATTGAAAAGAAGTGAACAGCAAATGTAGGTAATCAACAAGTATTTCAAGAAATGCTTAGCATATGCTCAATTTAATAGCTAGTTCGAAGAAATGTACAGCAATTTGTTCAATTTAACAAGTACTTAAATGTACAGAATAGGTTCCATTTAATGAATTGTTGAAAGAAATGTACACCATCTGTTCAATTGAACACTGGGTTAAAATACAGAGAAAAATATCACTAAAATAGCACATGAAACTAGAAAGTACTCCTGTAGCCATTCACACTACAGCTTGTCCCAAGATTTTCTGAGGTGGCGGAACCGCCTCTAAGGGCTACTCATATCTTCTAAGATTTGGTGGAGCATTCACACTACAGGTAGTATAACATGTTTGTCAAAGCATCCCTGTCCTTCAACTACCATCCGAGGTTTGTATGCAACCTTGTGACACAGCAGTGAAGGGCAGGGACATTTTACCAAATGCGGACTACTGTGGGGATACCCCCTATATTATGAATGGGGTATAAGGGATATAATAACAATGGAAATATGAAGAGGAATGGCAAAAGCATTGTAAATTCAGTGAAAATGGAACTTTTGTATATACTGGATTTTTTCTCTGTTTTTTTTTTCTTGCAGAATATCATCCAGATCTTTCACAAAATATACAAATTTCTTCCTCTGGTCATGCATGCTTTCAAGCTTTGAAAGTGATGTTAGACCCAAATAAATAAATAACTACACTAGGGGAGTAGCTTGGGTTGCAAGATAGAGTCTAATACCCATTTGCAATGACATTTGCAGGAAGTAAATTTTGGCACTTGAAACCAATAAAGTTTGTCAAATATTTGTGAACATAGGAAATGTAAGTGCAATTTAAAATCTAGCAGAGAAATCCAACTGAATATGAGGCTTCACCCATGGGTTATTTATGGACAAAAATCAAATTTAATAGTTTTGTGAGTTCCTAGTTGGCTAGGGTGTACTCAACACAGCAGGGTTGTTTTAAATACAAAAAGCCTACTAAAGATATAACAAGCATCTAATTACTACAATCCACTGATTGAGATATGAAAGACAGCATTACATACAATCTACATCAACATTATAAAATTGTAAATCTAAAACACATTTTTAAAACCTTATATTTCAATTTTCACTATACCAAAAAAATACTCTTGTTAAAGGGGTAGAGAATTTGATTATTCAGAGTACAGGGCCCATATTCACAAAAGAGATTAAGATCAAGTTGAGCAGTTAAAACAACTGTAAACGTGAGCTGATTCCTGGCTCAACTTGATCTTGATTCCTTTTGTAAACAAGGGTGACGTGGTTGGCCTTCACCAAACCACAGAGTCGAATCTTAGGACAGCACTGGGTGTTGAAATCTGTAAACTCTGTATTATCGCCCGCATTTGGAAATCACTTTCAGGGAAGTTTTCAGATTTGTGTCGCGAGATGGGTATTTGTTTACAAATATAAAGGGTCTGTAGATGCGCAGTTTTACAAAGCTGGTTTAAGATGAAAACCAACAGCATATTTCCTGTCCACGGACTTGCCTCATTAATATTAATGAGCAAACATGCACAGTCACGACAGTTCTTTGAGGCAGTTTCCTGACAATATTTTACAAGGCTGGTTTAAGATAAAAACTACCAGCATATTTCCCGTTCACGGACTTGCCTCATTAATATTAATGAGCAAATATGCGCAGTCACGGCAGTTCTTTGTGGGGGTTTTTTACTTTATAAAATATAACTGAATAAAAGCATTAAAAATCTTCAAAATGGCAGAGTGTATAATATACACATTTATGTACAGATATGTGAAGAAAATATTATGCAGAATTGATATTTAAGGGTTTAAACGGCGAATTTAAAATCGTGACCGCAACTCAGTACATAACTCGAATCAAAGATTCGACTAATAAGGGCCCGGAATTAAAAATTAAGAAAAAATACACTTTTGTACTTGCACACTACTGGTTTCAAATGTTTACATAAAAATGGGTCCATTTCTGAAAAACTACTAAGAGTTTGTTGCTTTTAATTAATCACTGAAAAAAGTGTGCAGACAATTAGTAGATTTGCTTAGCAATTAAATCCATGAACAATTCAGAACAAATCATGATGCTAAAAACATGTTGTTACATATACAGGCATTGTGTCTGTGTTTTATTTAATATAGGCTTTGCGTATGTGTGTTAACATTTAAAGCAAAGAAGTTATTGATTGTTGTGATTGTTTATTGATCTGTTTATCAACTGGGGGAAATCCCTCCCTCAGTGATTATGTTAGATTTGGGGAAATCCAACTACCAGTAGTTTCTAGAACCCCTCATAGGCTCTGGTGACGGCATTTGTTTTCATGTTAGTTCTATAAGACTCTAGATGCTTCTATGAATATATACAAGGACTGTACACCTGACCACAAGTGAACTTAGTATTTGCTGGCTATAAGGAAGGCTATTGTGTCTTGTAATATAATATTCAAGTAAATATATATATAAAGTGCTTGTGTTGCTGTGAACTTTTACTGGAGTGAACTGGATACATTTACCTGTTTAGATTTACTGTACTTTGGATATTTTTGGATATTGGAGAGAGTGGATTTACTGCATTTTTGGACATTGTCCATAAGTTGGAGCAGACACTACAGTTGTGCAAACTCTCTGAATATCTCCAGACAGACATTCTGTGTGAATGGATATAAAAAGGATTAGCAGGACAAGGACATTTCGTGCTATGGAACATTGAACAGATCACAGGATACAGACATCTGTGTGTTATTGAATATTGGACAGATCACAGGACAGACCACAGGACAGATCATAGGACAGATCATGGGACAGACTGCTGGATACAGTGGATAAACTTAACTGTCAGATACATTAGTCAGGTCAGAGTGGTTTCATTATTGTATCATTGTATGTTCCATTGAGAACATATCAGTTGACTGTAATCATTATTGTAATTTCAAATAAATTTGTTAAAGTTAAAGTTTTTGTCTTTTCCTGTTGCCACTTAAAAGCAACCGGTAATTGCTACCATGCTGACCCCGTGACCGTAACAATATTTAATGTGACCTAACTCCATTACAAACCAGTAGACCTACAATAAATTTACTATGCTGTAGGTCATGGAGGAATTTTTAAATTGTTCTCATTAAATATAGAATAATTAACTTTATAATAAAAAATAAAGTTATTGTTACTGGTTAACCGTTAACTGTTGGCATCAATATTGGTTAACTTTGTTCTTATACATATCACCTAATTTGAGATCTTACTGTATTTTACACGATCATTAGCCTTCTTTATGTTGGATGTTTTACCTACAAACAGTGTGAATTTTAAGCATTTTATGTGCAGGTTATCCTTAGAATTTAAATTCATATTTTTATTTGGAAATTACACAAAAGTTTGCTTTAATTTCCTGCTTTTCTAGTACCTTAACCTCTTTGATGCTCAGGGGAAATGAAGTGACAAAATAACAAGATAACTAACCAATTCTTGCTCAACTATTAGTCATATAAATCGGATGTTGTATGGTCTATACTGTAGCTGGATAATGGAAATTTACTTGTATGTCTGAGTCAACTGAACATGATTTATTAGTTTGACCAAATAAAATCCAAAATTTTGATTAAGTATTTTCACACATTTTGTTGTATCTGTATCCGGTTTATAACTGACAGACATTTTGAAGCCATTGGTCTGCTCTGGATTCGGCTTCCTGGCTGGATGAGACTTGGTACACATTGTTGTTATTGGAAGCCATGCTTTCAATTTCCCTCAAATCAACACTCGGTCCAACGGCCACCACAAATATCTCCACGCCAATAGACTGGAGAAGAAAGAGAAATAGAAAACAAAATAGAAGATAAAAAGATAGAGATAACTTCCTAAAAAAATGCAGAATACATTCGCTATTGTAATTTGTGAGTGTGCTTGGGGTGTCAAAGATAGCATATTTGGTTTGTTTAAATTCAGGGCAACCAAAGTAAAAATGAGATATTTTATAAATAAAAAGGGCAACAAAGCACTCGTAAATCAGTTATTTCTGTGGCTTGATTGATTTGAAAATAACCTGGGCCTGTATTCACAAAGATTCTTAGAATTTAGAATTTTTTTCAGAATTACACTTAAGTCTAAGAATAATTCTAAGCTAAGAATTTTCTTATTCTTTGAATAAAAACCTACTCACAAAACAATTCATTGATAAGAAAATTTCTTTGAATAGAAGTGAAAGGAAATGCATAGTTAGAATTTTTCTTAGATTAAGTGTAGTTCTAAGGAAAATTCCAAGAATGAGACTAATTCTAAGAATAAGAATCTTTGTGAATACAGACCCTAGTGTATGGTTGATCATGTGGTTGAACATGTAAACACTAGTTTCAATGATGCTTATACAACCATTTTTATATTATAAAGTGTCCTCAGAAACACTAACCAGACATACTGAGTTTGTTAGTCTATCTATATTCTCTTGTCATTGGTCTTTATATATAACCTCATAACTTCTATATCTTCATACTCCTACCCTCTGTATCGTTCAATTCTCTCACCTTCTGTCTATTATAACATCCTGTTACCTTCTGTCTATCCCCTCACCATCTTATCTTCTGTCTATCTTTACATTATCTCATATCCCATTAGGTTTACATTCTCTTATCTTCTGTCTATCTTTACATTTTCTCATGTCCTGGTTATCTCCCCATTCTCTCCAGAACTTCTGCTTATCTCTATAATCTGTCCTTAGATTTTCCTTATCTACTATAATCTTTACAGTTTTTACGTTCTGTCAACCTTTGTACAATATCCTCCTACCTTCAGTCTATTCGCCTCTACCATTGTATTATCAGGCCTCACATTACTTCCTCCATCAGTGACAATTACTAGTTTGTTTGGCACTCCATTTCTGTCGCCATTTCTTTCCACAAAGATTTGCTCTCTCACCAGCCTCAGTGCATCTTGGGTATTTGTGCGTCCACCACTCGACAGGAATGACAAGGCCATAAGAACATCTCTCAGCTCCTGAAACAGATAAAAATTGAGTATTTTATTGTCTTCCTTTAAACCAGTGTCCCACACAGTGTGACTGCTGAGAAATCTTTACTTTGTAGGGAGGGATCGGTATCAACAAGATGTAGGTCAGGACGCCACCAATCAGAATTTTATATGTTTGAACCAAACTTTTTTTTTGGGGGGGGGGGGGGGGGGGCAGTTCAAGATTACACCATCAAACTTCCACAAACACTGTCGCAGTACTACTAACTGCAAATGTCATAGTTGTTGAAATATAACAGCAACTCACATTATATTTGTTCAGGTTGAACTTCACCTCTGCACTGTCATCGTATGTTATCAGCCCCACTCGAGCCCGATCTTGCTTGAAGTCTAGCCCGTATACTGCACGCCGAGTAAATCTGATGATGTTCTCGTATACTTCCTTTACTGACCCTGAGAAGTCCAGTACAAAGGCGACATCTAGCGGACGCCTGCAGGCTAAAATAGGTAATAAAATTGAAAATTTTTAATTACTTAAATGTAGGTTTTATGAGCTACAAGCTTACCATGGGGAACTGAATGCTATCTCGGGAGGCCGCAGGCATCCGGCCAACGTCCAAGAAAAATAGATGCCTAGTATTGACCGACTCCCCCTGTCCTGGGAGTGTACCATAGCAGTGTAATCCCGTGCTTCATCCTTCTTCTCTCATTGTAAATTTAGACCATACCCCCTCAGCTGTAATACAGCAGGGAGGTAGGGTGGGACTCTCTTTGGTTCCACATGGTAAGCTTGTAGCTTATAAAAGCTACATTTAAGTAATTAAAATTTTCAAATTTGTTGCGCTACAATAGCTTACCATGTAGAACTGAATGCTGAATCCAGCCGCTCGGTTGAGGGATTACAGCTGAGACTGGAAGAGTTGTCAATTTGTCTTGGATTTTGAATTAAATAAATAAATTAGAATGAATATTTAAAAGACCAGTCTGAGTCCCGCTTATATCTAATCTAATCTAATGTGGACTTTTATAGTGCTTAATCTCCATCACTGATGGACTCTAAGGCGCAACTGAACATAAAGCAAGGCGGTTGGCATTAATCCGAGGACATAGCCAGGTCATACAATTTTTTACAGACCCCTAATTCCGAAAATCGGACCTGTAACAAGCCAAAAACCAGAAGATTAAAGAATGACAGTACCAATACTGTCCAGTTGTTATGCCATGCTCACTTATGCGGGTATAGCCCCAAAGGCTTCACTGCAATAAATACAAGCTCTAGGCTTGAAATCTCATTAACTTGCCACCCTAAATATGAGATTATGGCACACTTGAATAAAACTTAAAACATTATTCAATTAAATACAGTAATGATAGATAAAATACCTTACCATAACATCCTGAGGAGGTAACCAAATACCTAGACCCAGGGATTAGACTCCTGAAGACTTGGGTGCAGCCCCCCTTCTTTTCTTTCCGAGGATGAGTAATTTGAGGGGAAGGATCTAGGACTTGTTGTGCCGCTACTACTGATCCCAGATACATATTGTTGTCAATGTCTGACCAAGTAAGGTCTTTTATGTAAAAAATTGTAAATCTGTTGTGAGATTTCAAGTGACACGCTTACATAATTTGGTCCACTGATACCAACCATAAAAGGCCTTAGAGGCCGCAAAGGCCCTAATGTCATGTGCTTTGACTTGGACCAGGTCCAAGGCTTGTTGATCTGCTTGTTTGTAACAAAGTAGGGTAGTTTGTTTTAGCCAAGAAGAGAGTGTAGCAGGTCTGATGTCTGAGGTATGTCCTTTCTTAAAGGAGATAAACAGAAGGTACCGAGACTCTCTTAGGTCTTTGGTTCAAACCAAATAGTACCTCAGGGCCCGTACTGGACACAAGGCCATGTGTTCTTTGAATTGTCTATCTACAATGGTAGTTAGAGCTGAAATAGGCATCAGAGACACACTTTGAGAAACTTCTCTTCCTAGTTGGTTTTTGGCTATGAAATCTGAAGAGGGGAACAAAGCAACCTTTTGCCATTGGCCTAAATTAGATGCTTTGTTTTCAAGCCAGGCATGAATTTTGCTGCGGCACTTGCTGGAGGCCAAAGCTAGCAAGAAAGCAGTTTTGAGGGTAAGATGTTTGAGGTCTGTGTCTTTCATAGGCTCAAAGGGTGCTTTTGTGAGCTCATTAAGTACACCAGAAAGGTTCCATTTTGGAAGGTTCCTGGAACTTTTGAGACAATTGCTGTGAAAACTGGAGAGTAACCTGTTAAGGTCTGAGCTTTGAGAAATATGGAGCCCCACTGGGCCCAAGGTGTCAACAATGGCCATCCTATAACCATCAATGGTCGAAGGGTGCCTATTTAGGTCTTGGTACAGGTACATGAAGAAGTCGGAGACTTGCCTCACCGAGGTAGCGGAGAAATCCATTGAATTTTATCTGCACCATTTCTCAAATAGGGCCCACTTTGACTTGTAGATGATCCTTGTTGATCACCTTTGAGGGGCAGTAATTCTCTCCGCCACCTCCACAGACAAGCCTTGTTCTTGGAGCTGTCCACTCTTAGACACCTGGCATGGAGGTTGAGATGTTGTCGATTGCTGTGAAACACACAGTTGTGGGACTGTTTGAGAAGAGTTTTTGACACTGGTAGTTGACGTGGGATCTCTGTTGAGAGCTGCACTAGGTCCCAAAACAGGGTATCTCTGGCCAGGATGGGTCTATTATAATTATCAGAAAACTGGAATGCTTGATTTTTTGGATCACCCTGTGAAGGACAGCCGTGGGAGGGTAAGCATAAGCAGTGAGACCTGACCAGTTTATGTTCAGAGCATCTATGTCCCAAGCATTTTGGTCTGGGACTGGAGATATGTACAGTGGAAGTTTGTGGTTCACACGAGTGACAAATAGATCTACATGAGGAATGAACCACTTTTGACAGATCTGTTTGAATACCCACAGATGCAGTGACCATTCTGTTGACTGCACTTGGTTCGACCTGGACAGAATATTGGCCCTCACATTCAGACACCCTTGAATGTGTCTGGCTTTTAAGGTTATCTGGTAATGATGGCACTAGGTCATGATCTTCCACAGGAGAGTGCACACCTCTGAGTGAGTTCCTCCTTGTTTCTTTATCTAGGCTACTACTGTTGAGTTGTCCGTAGAAACTAACACTGTTTGGTTTTGACACTGGCCCTTGAACCTTTGAAGGGAACATTCTCTAGAACATTTATGTGTAGCCTTTTCTCCCTGTCTGACCAAAGACCCATTGTAGAGGCTTGCTCTAAGTGAGCACCTATAAACAGTCTATGAAGAGTTGGATACTGTGGTCTTTGGGATGAAGGTCTGCAACTTTCATTATGTTTGTGGGATTCTGCCACCACTCTGAGCTGAAATGGTTTCTGTCCAAGGAATGAGGCTGTCCAACGACTGAGGATATCTCCAGTGCTCCTTGAAACTGAAAGGGCCTCATGTGAAGGTGTCCCTCCGGGACCATTTTCTCCATTGAGGCAAGCAACCCAATTAGCGACATCAAACATCTTGTAGTCAAAACATGTTTTGACTTGAGTGGTATGATCAAATCCTAAAGTTTGAGCTATTTCTCTTGAGTGGGTTTTTCAAGGGCGAATCTAGATGGTATTTGTAGCCCACAAACGAAAACACTTAAGCAGATTTTAGTTTGGATTTCTCCTGATTCATTATCCACCCTAAGAACTGGGTCAGGTCTACCACTGTCTGAGTGCTCACTTGTGCTTCTTCCTGAGACTGGACTCTGATAAACCAGTCGTCCAGGTACTAGTGAAGTCTGATTTCCCTTGTCAGGGCCATCAGCTTCACTTCTACAATCTGTCCTGTGAGGCCGTGGCTAGCCCGAAGAGAAGGGGGGTGAATTGGAACACCTGTGACTTGTGACAAAATCTTAGGTACTTCCTTGACTTTGGGTGGATGGGGATGTGAAGGTAGGTATCTGACAAGTCTATCGACGACACCCATTCCCCTGGAATCAGAGAGGTTCTGATGGACTCAGGTGTTTCCATTTTGAACCTTTCTACAAGTAGGGAGGTGTTGAGCCTGCTTACGTCTATTACTAGCCTCTCCACCTTTGGTGAGGCTTGGGGACTAGAAACAAGTGGTTGTAAAACCCGAGAGATTTTATGTTTTCCACCCTTTCTATTTCCTTCTTTGACAGAAGAGACTGGATACAAGAGGCCAGAGCTTGGTCTCTTTGAAGGGTCTGGCTAAATTTGGTTTTAAGGTGAATGTAAGAATGTAACCATTGGTGATAATGTTTAACACGTTGTTTGAGCATTTGTTTGCTAGCCAGTCTCTTCTGAAAGAATTGAGGTGACCTCCTACTGGTGGACTGAGGGAGGCTTGTAATGAGTCATTGGGGGAGGGGTTTCCACGCCCGCATCCCCCTAAATGGGGTTGAAAATGACCTCTGAAGCCTGTTGTTCGATTTCCCCCACCTAAAGAAAATGATTGGCTACTGCTTTGGGAGGAGTTGCCCCCATAGAGGCGTTTCCTGTAGAGGTCTTCTCTATCCTTGACTAATTGTGACTTGAACAAGGAGTAGGCCAAAAGGGAGAATTCCTGAGTTCTTGACATCTAGAATCCCCTAGATGTGGTTGAAGGAGGGTCATCTCAGCCTCACGTCTCAGCAGGCCAGTGTTGCCCAAGGTATACAGCTCCCTCTGGAGAATATGGTCCAGGAATTTGCTTAGGCAGGCTAAAGCTCTCTGTTGAAGCAAGGTTCTCTCATTCAACATCTCAAAATAGTCAAAGGCATTTTCATAGCCACGCCTGACAGCTTTTTCAGGATAGGCACCCTTCTGAATCTGGCTTTTAACCCTTTTGAAGGTATATTTACTGTCCTGACACTTCTCCATGGTAGTGTTACAAGTGGCGGCAGTCTTAAAAAAGTAGCTGTAAAGTTAATGGTAGACAGATTCTGCCTAGCTTGGTGCTCAAGTTCCTTAAGAACTTGTAGGGGAACCTTGCCTATAGGAGTCACAGAGTGTTTAGGAGAAATACAGATCTTGGCAAAATCGGAATCAAGCTCCTGTAGTTGTCACACTTTGTACCATTTTGCTGTTGAAGCAGTGGTTTTTATGTATTTACCCTCAGGTAAATTAGAGGCCAGGACGTCCTGCTCAAACTTCTCAGTTCTCTTTCAGATATGGACATAAAGGGAGCATAACTGAAGCGCCTCTCGGTCTAAGTTCCTGTTGGCCTTTTTCATCGTCCAGGCCAAGCACAGTGGTAGAGGACCTAGGCATAGCTTCCCTGGAGTCAGGGAGACCAAGAATGTGCCTAAAAGTCTCAACTTCCTCTGCATACTGTGAAGGGAGGTCAGACATATCTACCTCCCTGTAAACGATTGGGTCTGGATTATTTGGTTGTTGTTGGTCTTGCTCAGAAGGAGCCCTTTGGGGCTTAGTAGACCTTTTTATAGGGACAGAGGACTGATCCTCCTCTGAAGATGAAGACTGTAAAAAGTATTTTGCCCGAACCTTGTGTTTCTTTTTGTCCGAGTGTTTCTTGGCTGTAGAAGAACACACCCTTTCAGGTTGTTCTGAGTGTTTGGAATGATGATATGAGTGTTCAGAATGAAGATCCGAGTGTTTGGAGCCATGGTCAGACTGGACACTTGGACTGAACCGAACACAGAAGTCCATTTCCATAGGTTGAGCATCCGAGTGATCGGAAGTCCAAGGCTTCGGATGGATGTTCAGGTCAGTTAATTCAACAGACTGTTTACTAGGTCCAGCTTTTGAAGTTGAAGTGGAGGTCTTATGTACCTCCACTTTGGAGCCTTTTTTCATAGACTGTGTTTCCTCTCTAAAAGATTTCATAGCCTACAGCATGAATGCTAGAAAGACCTCCATTTGCTGTTGAAGTTGGATGTTGAATTGATTACCCAGGGATTTTTCTAGTTTGCTTTCTATCTTATTTTGTAAAGCTGTACCTGGGGTGGGAGGGAGAGTTTGAGGTGTCCTTAAAGACAAAGCCTCAAAATGTAAGGGTTGGGGGTGTGGAGAAGATGAAAATAAGTTTTCTGCAGCACCCTGAAGGTATGCTTGAGATCCAGAAAATGCCTCCACGCCATCCGCCAACAAGTGCAGATCATCTTCTTTAGATGTATTACAGGTATCAGATGCTTTTTGCTTCCTAACATATCTACATCTGCGTTTTATTTTAATAAGCTGTTCTTCAGTAAAAACACGGCTTTTCATTGGTAACACAAGGGTCATCGCCTTTGCCAGCATCTCTGCAAGCTGGACAGTAGTTATGTGTATCAAAAACGAAGCAAAAATGTCTGCATTTGGATGATCCAAGCTTGTTAGAACTTGTTGGGTGGGAGGACATTTTTATGCAATAAATCCTAGCAGTACGCACCGGTACACTCACAACAATGAAATTATTAATACATACTTATACTGCAGAATTCAAAGTTTTACAGAATAAGCTATGATATAAAATAGAACAAATGGATGAATAATAACATCCAACACCAATATATCTTGAGAAAACAGTGAAATAAAGTAAGCTTGCTAGTCATGCGGCCAACGAAAGAAGAAGAATGAAGCGGGGTTTACACTGCTATGGTACACTCTCAGCACAGGGGGATTCGGTCAATACTAGATGTCTATTTTTCTAGGACGTTGGACGGATGCCTTGGCCTCCCGAGTTAGCATTCAGTTCCACATGGTAAGCTATTGTAGTGCAATAAAATAAGCTTATTTTAAACGCTTGCTAATCATGCGGACAACAAGAGAAGAAGGATGAAGTGCGGGATTACACTGATATGGTACACTCTCATGACAGGGGGATTCGGTCAATACTAGACATCTATTTTTCTCAGATGTTGGCCGGAGGCCTGTGGCCTCCTGAGATAGCTTCAGTTCCACATGGTAAACTATTGTAGCGCAATAAAATCTTGAAATTTTGGCTAAGTTATGACGTCAACTTTAAGCTTGAGACACCATATAGGATAAAGCTTTGTGTTATTTTCTTTTTTAATATTTACATTTTTTAAACTTAACAAAGTTGACAATCAAATGTAATAATTCATGATTGTTTAAATTTTGTAAACCATGTATATTCCAAAGAATATCATTATGTTGAAAACAAGCTGAATTAATACAGTTTGTTAGTTTAGGCTCAGACCAGTCTCAGTTGAGTTAGCTTCTCTAAAACAGCTTTGAGTCCAAACCTGAACCGAAACAAGAAACTCAGACTTAGCAAGTGGCTTAGTCCAATACTTGGCGAAGTCTGAAAATTCTGTAAATGGTAGCCCAACCTCCAATATGTACAGGTCTGTGTTAAAAATGACTAACTTACACCTGGACAAATATAGCATTTTGTCTGATTTTGACCTCAAAAATTAGCTCTTCTTCTAAGATTGAAGTTCAATTAACACCAATTTATTTTCAATACAGAATCTACCATAAAGTAAGCCAACTAAGTTTGATACCAAGTCTGGATACCAAGTCTGGATACGAGAACGTCAAATTGCTACAACAAGTTTGCAAAAGCCACATGAACTCACTACTTTGACATTGACAAAAGTGCTTCAGTATAAACACGTGTTTTTAGCTGTAAATGATCTACTCACAGGTCTGACACTGTTGTCCTGTGAAATCCCCAGTACACAGACAGCTATACATCCTGTACTCATCGATACAGCGGGCCCCATTGTCACACGGGTTAGGTGAACATTCATTCACATCTGTAAATGACAAAATTGAAATAGAAGTATTAGGGATGGTGTGTATGAAACAAAATTCTTTATTGTTTCAATGCTGTATATACTTTGACTTTGATCTGATTTTCAACCTTTGTCAAAGACATAATGTAATTTATGGTGTGCATTTGTTTGCAAAATAACTCAAAAGTTACAGATTTGATGAAATTTTCTGGAAATGCTGACAAGAGCCCAAGCAGCAGATGGTTAGTTTTTGGTGGTGATCTGAAGCACCGCTTTAATTGAGGAATTTTCTGGAAAAAAATCTTCCAGTGCACTTACAAGCAACATTGGAGGTGTCGAGCCTCTATCAGTCTTAACCATCAGTATTCAGATGCTGGAAGGTATATTTTAAGGTTGACGTTAAATTTTATTATTTATACGGCAGTCTTGTTTTGAACATGTTCCTGTTCTTTAGCATGTGTGTATTTGTCAATAAACAAGGCACTAATGGATGTGGATGATGCATTTGCTGTAAAGCAATCTTTCACTATCAGTCGATAAACAAAGTATTGTATTGTATCTTTATACTCAATAACTCTGTGTACTAAAGGATCCAAACCACTATTTGACCCCATTCTTATTATGCAACTACAGCCTACACTCCCTAGTGATTTACACTCTCCTACTTGAAAAAAAAAGTTCCAGTGATGACCATTTAACCTTGGGATTCTTCAGTCTACCACTTACACGTCCTTATCACCCCAATTACCAATATAATGGGTTACTCGCTTAGAGAAGGGAGTTTCCCAAACTGTTTCAAAATCGCATATGTTATCCCCCTTCTCAAGAAGCCTAGTCTCGATAGAAATCTCCCGAAAAAACTATAAACCAGTGTCAAACCTTAGTTTCATATCTAAATTAATCGAAAAAAGCTGTGGCTAATCAGTTAGATAGTTACATCAATAAAGAGGGGCTCTCTAATCTCAAGCAAGCAGCCTACAAGAGATTGCATTCTGCAAAAACAGCACTCCTTCAAAATGGCATAGCTGCTTCAATGGACTCAAGTGAGGCTGTTGCGCTCACATTGTTGGACCTCTCAGCGGCATTTGATGCTATTGACCACAATATTATTTTTGACTGCCTCAGGGATTGGTTCGGCGTGGATGATGCTGTGCTGGTGCAGGTCAGGTCTTGTCTTACAGGCCACAGGTTGAGGGTTAGACTGGGTAATGGCTTCTCTGGTGCCTACTCATTCCCTTGTGGGGTCCCCCATGGTTCTGTCCTGGGTCCACTGATCTTTACTCTTTATGCTGCACCCCTCAGACATATAGTTTCCATTTTCAATGTTACTCATCGTCTTTGTGCCCATGACACCAAGGTGTACTTAGCACTCGATTCTGGAAGCTTTAGTTCTAGTGTTGCTGTGCTGGCTGAGTGTCTTACTTGCATTTAAAAATGGATGGATGGTGTCAGATTGAAACGTAATCCAGGGAAAATGTAAATTCGCCGTCATTGGCGACAGGCGGGCCAGGGAGTCTCTTATGTTAAAATTCCCACCCAGTTTCTTGGAAATTCAATCTCCCCTGCCAATGAAGTTAATTTAGGTGTTTCTTTTGGTTCTGGAAACACGTTTGCCAGTCATATAACCAATGTTTGTTGTGCATGCTGCTGCCCTCTCGGACACATTGGTGGATTTCTCAGTGAGGATGGTGCAGCCTTCTTGGCAAACCCGGTGGTTAGTGGTAGACTTGGCTGCTGCAGTTCCCTGCTTTGTGGTCTGGGTGGGTGAAGTGTCACTAAACTCCAAAACTTTCAAAATGCCCTTTGTAGAATTGTTTTAGACTAGACAAAAAAGCCATGTTACTGCCTGTCTGCAAAAACTACATTGGCTCCCCATTTTATACTGTATCCTGTTCAAATATAATCTTATTACATTCAAGGCTATCAAATTCTCCAGACCCACATACTTATCATCCTGAATCAAAACCAGTAGCCTTACTCGTGGAAATCCCAAGTTAAGTTCATCCCAAGAAGGCCATTGGCAGATGAGACTTTGCAATGTCTTCTCCCACTGAATGGAACGGACTCCCACAACCGATCAGATCACGGAACACAATAATAGGGTTTTGAAGCCAGTTAAAGCCACACTTGTTTATACTTGCATACCCTCCACCATAGTATATCTCCCCTTGTGGGCACTAAATTTGGATCTTGACCTGGCATGTCACTTGGCTTTTTTACCTCAAGTGCATTAGAGGATGTTGCGTCAATTTTGCGCTATGCAAATGTTTCTGTTCTATTCTAATTAGGAACGTTCCCCAAAGACAGAGGACTACCACTTTTAGTGGTCATCCAAGCCATTATGCATCTGCCTGTATCTGGGATTGGACACAATTCCTCTGTGTTCTTCGGTATGTGTGTTACCCCTTAGTGGCAGATGAGTAGACTTTGATATAGATATTGAAACTGAGCTTTAATCACTACATTATTCAGGATGTTTGAGGTAGACAACAGTATATTGAATTTTTCAATTTTTTTCACAATTCCAAGTAAAGTAAATGACTTTCATTTCCCGACCAATCCAGGCACACTTGTCTTTTTGTACTGGAATTAATATATATGAGAAAAAGCCAATAAATAACTCATAAATAGACCACTGTTGTTATAAAACAAAGATTACTTTTTTCATAGTGTGCCTTTTTTGGTATATTGCAATTGGAATGATTTTTGATTTGCAGGATACTGAAATGGACATCAGCGACCAGCCCTGCCCTGGCTGTGACTCAGAATGTCTTTCTTATGTCCTTGGTTACAGGACTGTATTCAAGAAACACCCATATTGGAGAAAATAACAACCACTCACTAAATGACAAGTGCTTGCCACGACTGAGTTTATAAGGTTACTGTGGCCATTTAATCTTTGTGTAGTCAATAAATTTGTGTCAATTTCATTCATATGACAATTTACTTAGGTAAGGAGGGCCACGATGGTGCAGTGGTAATACATTCGCCTCTCACCTCTGAGGTCTGCAGTTTAAACCATGGACCAATGGTGGAAAGTTGGTAGTTGCTTACTAATGATCGGCAGTTTACAGTACAGAACCTTGACCAACTGTATCATAAAACTACCACTCATGAGATGACCTTTACAAAGTTGAAAGCGACGTTAAAACCCAAATAAATGTGTACTTAGATAAGGTGTAATATCATAAACAGATATAACAAAAGCAGGATCCCTTATGTTGTGACTTTAAAGAAAAATGCATCTCAATAATAAGAAGCTGCCGATTCCAGGAACAAAGTAGACACAGTCCCTGAATGGTTTAACTAGTTTGACATTCAATCATTTGGTTGTCATCTCAGTGGGTACGGGTTCAAGTCCAGATGATAGCTGCATATGGGATATACTGAGTGTCTGTCTTGACATGACTGCAGCTGTTATAAAGGAAACTAAATATTAGGGATGGGTCAGTAGGCGCGGTGTCTTGATATCGAGGGCATTTTACTGAAATGCCGTGACAAGATTTTACAACAACCATTTCACTTGGGAAAACATGCAATAGAAAGAAAACTTTAATAGTGGAAAAAAAGACCAAACATATGAAGAAAGTGCTAACTTTTTATCTCATATTTTACTGCATCTGAAGCCTTTCATATCAATCTCATTGAGCAGAAATGCCACGTTTGGGTAACTAAATGACAATACTTTATAACCTCTATGTAATTATATAAAATTAAAGGAAAACGTAAAATATTGGAAACAAGTCTCATATCTGAAGAAATTGCACATCCGTGGTTTAGTTTAATGAGTTTCAATTCCTCTGTTTGAATGGGGGGGGGGGTGTTAAAATGCAGAGTCCCAAAATCGGAATGATTTTGTATCAGTGACCTCTCGATCTTTAGATTTTTATACCGACCCATCCATAGTAAATGTGACCTAGCTACTCACCATCACAAGTACTTGCCACTACTGAGTTAACAATGTCACTGAGGTCGTAAAAGCTTTGTGTGGTGAATACATTGGCATCTGATGGCAAACTGGAGACCCCATAAATCTCCATCATATTGAGGTTTCTTCCCACGGCTACCGTGACCACCCTCGCACCGCCCACTTTTGTCTCCACGGCGCTGGGTATTGTGTTTTCTGCATTCACCTGGACAGTGTGAATACTAAATAAGTAAGATGATGTCTGTTAAAGGGGAAAGGTTTCGTCCCGGATGAAGATCATATATTTGGAGTCCTTGTATACAAATATCAACTACACTTCAGCCTCCTGGAATATAACATATCACCTTTTGACAGCACTGATAAACTCTTCCTTCCTTCCAGACTAAAAGGTCATAAGTCCTCAAGAAATTTTATTACCTGATGCAGTTTTTTTACTATTTTAAAGTACGCAAACTTTATTTAAATTTTCAACAGCAGATTCCTACATAAGCCCTTCTGTACACAGCAGTTATTAATTACCTGAGATAGGTGTACATTACAATACACTTGCCATGCAACATTAGTTTGTTTACTTTAGCATGACACTTGACAGAGGAATAAAGGTCCTTAAATACACTTGACATTGGGCTTCAAGACTAATCTAATCTAATAAGGAATTTATGCTGCTTAATCTACACCATGCAGACACTAATTGGCAACTCTATATCTTGAGTTGTTTTAGGCATATTGTACACCGAGAAAACACAGGAGTGGAGGAGTGGCTAGAATCTGGTGAGTAGTGATTTGAAAATGGGATTGCCTTTTAAATTCCAAAATTGCAGAGAAAATGTGGTGTAAATGTTATGACAATTGTTTAAAGCTTACAGAAGACTTGTACCATATTTGGTTGCATTATACAGAATTCTAAACCAATATTGGGAGCTGAAAACCCAGGATTAGCATATTGCAAGATAATAAATGGCCAAATGTGTGGGAACATTGAAAAAAGTTTGATAGATTTATTTAGTACAAGTGCCTTTACAAGAAAATTCTGTTTAAAACCAGTATTAAATATTACAAGACAAACAATGAGTTGCTCAGGCATATTTTTGGACTAATGTGCAACTTAAAGAACATCTAAGCAATTGTCAGCGAGTGACCAAACGGATATCTATCAATAAGAATATGTCAATTATTAATTATGGCAAAAAAAAACTTCTCTTATATTTAGGCATCTCAGATAATTAGCCATTTATATTTATTTTTCATTCAAATTATGAAGATTTTGAAGCATAAAATCTCTTATTCAGATTTGTTGGCATATTGAGACTAAGTTCCTCCCAGGAAGGTAGCACTAAACTCCATGATAAGACCTCCTTGCATATATTTATAATATTTTAATCTCTCTTTAGCAAGTGTTGCAGAGGTTCACAGAAAAGCTACATTAGCATTGCCTGTATAACAACAACTTCATTCCACAGTCAATACTACTGGTCTTAAACTGAGAGACTGATTTCACATAATAATTACTAATGCGGAACAAAAAGGAATACCTTAACAACATAAGCTTCTCCTACATCCCATTGTATGTGTATACACACGTAAGTGTGCTACAAATATTGTTGAATAAAAATATGAGTGTAGCCTGAACTGGGGTAGTAGAGATTTGCAAGAACTGACTGCAACTGGCTAGAGGCCGCACAGTGAGTGTATCATACAGCACGTGCAAACCCTGTAAGAAAAACTTGAAGTCATGTGGAGCACTTACAACACTAGCACGGAAAACGCATGTGCTCAAGCCTCTCGTAGATTTTCCTTGAGACATGGATGCGTTTGTAGCCAGACTGCATGCACGCAGCACATAATGTGCACGTCAATTTTCATTACTGGGTATCTGCGACCTTGATATTCTGTTATAAAATCACACAAATAGCTTTAGTGTCCCTTGCAAATCAGTCGATTTTTCTTTGTAACCAGGATGTACATGCACATATGATGGATGTAAGAGAGCAGCTCAGAGACTTATATTGATTATTAAAATCAGCAACCATCTGTAGACATGCCTTGAAGATTCAGTGCCACTGGAAAGTATTACTTCTTGTGGCAGCTTTAAGTCAAAAGTGAGGGCTACAAATACTTACGTTGGAGCCGCCATCTGTAAATAGAAGCACTAAATTGGGTGCAGATTGACGATCACCATTACTTTCTGTGAACACTCGAGTTCTCACAATGTCGAATGCTGAGGCCATGTTTGTCCTTCCTCCACCAAATGGGAGTCTTCTGATTATTTGAAAGGCATCCTGAAACATTAAAATATCAACATGAGAAATAATATATCCATAGGTCTAACAGGCATTAACTAATCATGCTAAGGCTATGCAATTAGCAAAATTGGTTGTCGGGTGGGTGTATTAGCCAGCCACCAACCAGTTGACTGTTTTCCATGCATCGCGTCTTTCTTATCTAATCTACTCCTTTGCAAGCACAATATCTTCCCCACAAAGAGGAACTCAGTGTGCTAATTAAACATAACCATTATCATGTGGAGAGTCAAGGGGTGTTCAAGGTCAGTAATCCAGGATTGTGGGTGTGACCAGGAGGGAAGAAACTTAAGGCCCTTGCACATATACGCGGCGTGGTGCGGCGCGGTACGATTTTTACTGCATACTGAGCAGATGAATTTTCTTTACCTTGCACATTTGAGCGATTTTTCGCAGCAGTTTTCAGTATATTGACAAAATATTTTAACTAGAGTGAAAGCGAATAGAATAGTTAAAATAATTATAAATGTAATTAAAAAGCTAATACCCCACAGTACATTTCCACACCTTCCTACCCTTACATGCATTTAATCTTATTACAATGAAAGGCCTTGACCAGTGTCCCTTTTATAATAATGTGATTACACCCCCTTTCAATTTAAAAACTTCTGGCTGTGTTGTGTCTACAGATATTCTCACACACCTAACAAAGGCCCAACTTAGCAACCCTCTGTCTTTTATAAGGACTTAATCTCTCCACCAAGAAGACCCTTGATCAGTGTGTCCCTTTTAGAATTGCTGGTAATTGCAATCCTCATTCAGTTACACCTTTTTATGTGTCTATATGGACACCCACCATATTTTGTCATCTCTCCCCTAGTAGTTAATCCCTTCGCAATGGGCCTGTGTGCTTGCATTTTGTTTTCCAATTAATATATTTGTGTAAAGTTCTGTGATAGCCTGCCATTTTTAACATGTGTGGAATCTAAATATCAATGAAAACTTGGGGGAAATAGCAAAAAAGCCGCGCGGCTTTTGAAAAAATTAGAAAATTTTCTAAATAGAAAAATCCGCGCCGCATCGCTAGCTGCCGCGCCGTACATATGTATAAGCAGTGAACTACTTCCATTATTTCTATTTTATTTAGCCGCACCGTGCCGCGCCGCGCTAGTGTGCAATGGGCTTAAGTTGGGAAACTAGAGCTGAAGAGGTGAGTTTTGAGGTGCTTCCTAAAAGATGCAACAGAGGGACTTTTTCTTACATGAAATGGGAATGAGTTCCATAGGACTGGGGCGTAGTGGCTGAATGAATTAGAAAAGTGATTGATTTGTGAACTCTATGATCGAAAGTGGGGCCTTTGTAGAAATACTGGATACAGTTTCGCAAAGGGACTTAGCCCAGACTAAATTTGGCACAAAACATAAGTTAAAATATTAAATAACAGTTCTACTTCAGCCCCCACACTCGTGCATTTCCACTACACTACCGTATGCAAATTGTGCCAAGTTGGAGTGTTTCTAAAAACGATTCTAAATGGGTTTTTTTTTACTTTATGTCAGTAAAATACTTGTGATTGAGTCAATACATATCTTTACAGAAAGAAATCCACAAAAGTAAAATAAACATAAACAAGGATATTATGTCCAAAGTGTGCCAAGTTAAGGCGTGGGGCAGTGTATTTCTTATTTCAGAATTTGAAATGCTTGAAAACAAAGAATTAATATATACAAAACCTCCCTAAAATTAGTCTCTGGATTTATTTATATAGTAACAAGGCTTTTCATTGAAAAACAGCATTTTTTCAAAGATAAAACAAGTTAAACAAAGAATATATATCACCATTAAAATATTTTGACTAAATATAAAGGGTTACATGACATAGAAAACAACTGTGATTATATGACAGGCTTGAACTTAGCTCAGTCACCCTTTGTGAAATCCACTTAAGTCTAGGACTCAGCAAAAACTCAAAGGCTCAGGTTTAAGTCCCTCAGACCCTTTGTAAAGCCAGCTCCTGAAATGCCACATGCATATGTGCACTGGATGTAAGCATTACACAAAATGTGGTGGATCTTTCTAGGAAAGTATAAAATTCACGCAAATTGTTAGGTAAATTCCAATTAAACACTTATTTTGTAATTTTAAATATAGCATAAATTTTAAATATAAAATGCCTTAAATATAAACCTTCAAAGGTTTTGACTAGAAATATCAAGAACTTTTATGATTGCATACAATCCCATATAAGGTAAACAATTAACCGATCAAACAAAAATTGGTGTCTGTTATTCCTTTCAAACCTTATATTCACTTAATATGGTTCCTTGCTTCAGCCTTTAGTCTTTCTCAAAAACAAGTGATTGCATCGTGGTAGTGAATTAAGTCAGTGGAGGAAAGCAGTAATGTTGTGAAGGGTAAACCAACATTCTGCATTTGGCATCCCGATTATCCTAGTTATGTAGTGCATAAGCTTATTGGTTGTACGACTTTTCTTTGCAGGTGTTAAGTTTGGGAGCATAATTGCGGTGATCGAAGATGTTCGTGCAATATCTTTGAACACATTTAACAAACTTTACAAGTGAGTTGCCATGAATAATGTATAGTCCTGACTTATATTTTTGGGTCAAAAGCTGCTCAAAATTTATCTTTATGGTACAATGGTTTATCCTTATTCTGTTATAACTAACTGTGCATTACACTACATAATCTTTTCTGAGAAAACCTAGATGTGGAGTGAAAGCGAGGAATATTATAGTACTTTAAGGTACCATAATTAAGACTCTTTGACCTTCGGTGAGGGATCAAAATCTAAATATTACCCAGACAAAAGAATTTCAAATGATCATAGAAAAGAAAAATAATACAGGATATATAAGGGCTTTCAGGTGCGGTAACTACATTAGACCTTAAAGGAGCAGTCAAAGGTCTAATGTGGTTATATAGAAGGAACCACAGTCCATGATTTTCTATCCTATCTTCTTGTCTAAATCATTTGAGAATAATAATGAGGAAGATATTTGAGTTTCAATGAAACCTGAAAATCTCTCAACATGTACTGGGCCCAAGAATTTCCACTCCACCTGCAAAATTTCATAGCCAACAGTTTTCACAAAAATCTGCTCAAGAGCAAGCTCCTAGCAATATTAAATTTGATGCATTCACTTTATTTGCCTACCTGCTGCCTCCCTGCATAATCGTTGAGGTCAAAATGTAGGGTGGCATCATCGTGAAACGTGATGGCAGCAATCCGTATCTTGTCCTCCCACATCTCCAGCTGCTCTAGAATGTCCATCAGGAACTGCTTGACCAGTGGGTACCTCTCACTCTGAATACTGCCCGATTTGTCCAGTATTATTGCCAAATCCAATTCTCCAGAACATCCTAGAACAGGGAAGTTGGTGGTGGAGGAAAACATTGTTATAAAAATGTAAACCACAGTCTTTAGGACTGTCAGAGTTGTCCTATATTATTGCCACTTCAAATTCTCCCAAACAGCCAACAAATCAAACAAAGCTTTAAATGTATTTGTGAGGAGTTGCTGTGTAAGATAAAAAGGCTGAGTACCTTAACATCCAAATATTGATGACATCATTTCTTGTGGCATTCCTCCAATTTAATCAAAATATACTTTAGAGACAATATACACAAACAAACTAAGTACCAGATTAAAGTCCCTGACTGAAGTCTGAATTCTGACAAGTCTGATACTGTAGCCACACCTTCTCTTACAGGTTGTAATCTATGATTTGGACATAGTTCAGACACCTTTGGTCATCAATAATGAAACAAATATGAGGGCAATACATAAGTAGCTGAAACATTTTGGAAGACTTACGACCACTTGTGTCAGGGTCAGTTGAAAACCAAAGCTGAAGTTTAAAAAAACTGGATTAGCTCTATCATAAATCCGAAAATAAAATTTGGAACTAAGTTTGTGTCAAAAATCTCAAGTTAGAGCAAAATTCTCTGACTTAGCCCAAAACAGAACTTAAATCATTAAGGAACACTTTGTTCTGTTCTTTACACATTTACTGCTTGACGTCACTCTTTCAACACAAAATCCTTATTATTAATCTTGTGACTGTTTTATGGATAATACCCAAGATTTTCCTTTGATTTAAAAGTGCACTGACTCAAGCACCAGTTTTAAATTTACTCACAAATTCATTAAATGAATTAATCTTTTACACTGCTTTTTAAGGGGAAATAATAAATATAATTTCTACGTGAACCCCAATTGACAGAAAACTCGGAATTTGCACACATAAAAACACTGAAAATTATTCATTCATATGTGTCGTAACATTGGTTTTCATCATTTTTACCTTTTTTGCTATTTCAAAATCCCAAAAGAAGCCACAAGTACTGCTGAAGGCAATCAATTGTATTGGTATTCTACATTCCGATTTGGGCCAAGATGAAGTGTGTGCCATGCTGTGGCGGGGAGGAATATTGTTAATTAATGTAAGACAAGTAGGTAAATAATTTGGCTTTATGGATATTGAGATGAGTCAAAGGTCAACTCAAGGACACACCATGACGTTCCACACCTACACCCCTTAACAAATGTCCCTACCAAGTAACAACTTTCTACACCTTACGGTTTACAGAGATATAGCCGGGACAAGATTTTATAGGTCTAGGTCACTACAGCAAGGTCAAAGGTCAAATCAAGGTCACACCATGACACTCAGATACAGCCCAGACAAACTTTTTCCCACCGCCCGCCACCCGTCTGGACGCCATGGGTGCAAACAATACCCTGACAGCCCTTATGGGCTGTAGGGTAAAAAATGACGTGAAATAAAAGTATACAACTTCTTCAGATTTAGGCTTTATTTCAAACATTTGCAATGTCAGTTTAGAGTTTTACTTAAAATGGCAATAATGATATATCTCTTTAGACATTGATATCGGTCACTACAGCAAGGTCAAAGGTCAAATCAAGGTCACACCATGACACTCAGATACAGCCCAGACAAACTTTTTCCCACCGCCCGCCACCCGTCTGGACGCCATGGGTGCAAACAATACCCTGACAGCCCTTATGGGCTGTAGGGTAAAAAATGACGTGAAATAAAAGTATACAACTTCTTCAGATTTAGGCTTTATTTCAAACATTTGCAATGTCAGTTTAGAGTTTTACTTAAAATGGCAATAATGATATATCTCTTTAGACATTGATATCGGCAACTTTGTCCCAAAACAACAAATATTGTCAATAGCAATAAACGATTTACCTACTATGTAAGACAATCTATCTGGTGTACTAAGAAACTATTAAATAACAAATATATACACATACCTCTCTCACAGTTCCTGCCAGTGAAACCGTCTTGACACACGCAGTGATAGCCATTCCTCAAGTCACGACACTGTCCACCATTACGACAGGGGTTGGGTGAACAGTCATCTACAGCTACAGGAAGTAAACAACAAGGTTGGTCTTCATTTAGTTCATCTTGTCATGCAATTAAATCCTAAACTTCTAAACCTGATTTTAGAAAAGGCTCAGAAAATACTTACTTGGTAGGGCCTGTATTTACAAAGATCAAGTTCAAAGGGATCAAGCTTAACTTGAGCCAAAAATCAGCTCAAATTTACTGTTGTTTATACTAAAATTGATCTGATTTATGGCTCAATTTGATCTTGATCCCTTTTGTGAATATGGCCCCAGGGCTTTCTTTCCACTTTACACCTCAAAAACGATACATATATTGTGAATATCTTTACCATTTGGAGGTGGCATGACTAATGCAGGTTGGCTTTGGCAAACAGTTAAGTATTAAGCTTCTTTCTGGAGGAGGTAATTAAGGTGGAATTACAAATGCTATCGAGTAAGTCATTGCTATACATTATCAATATCATATTGCATCAAAACCAAAACTCAGCAAAAATGTTTGAATTTTATACAGATGGGTGAAAAAGTGAAACTGCCAAGTACTTCTGGCCAGGATGACCATGTCTGGAGTTATGGGAGCAACTGTCAGGAGACAAGTAAGATAGAAAATAACCTCAGGAGTCACTATGAAGGAATATATAGACCAAAATAAGATTCTTAACATTGGGGTTGCATGAGCAAATTTCCTGCAATTTTAATTATTTGGAAGTGTCCTAAATGCACCAGAGTTTAGATAGGTTGAATCTAGGTACACTTCTGAACAGTGAGTTATAGAGGTCCAAATGAATTGTAACTTTGGCAAGCTACCAAAGCATCGTCAATTAAGGGTAACATAAATTTTTTCAATTGCACAACGCTACACCTTACCATTGCAAATGGCATCTCTGACTTTATTCACAGCATCTTGCAGGTCACTGAATTCATCCACAGTAAAGACATTCTCAGATGTCGGCCATGATGCAATCCCAACCAGTTCCTCCATCCTGCAGTTACAGTAGTATGTGACAGTGAAGAAATCCCTCATTGATATAGATAGAATTATATTGATTAAAAGTCTGGGTTATGTCTCGATATTGATTCTTAAGATAATACATTGTTTTCATAATTGACGAATTTCCACTTTGGAGATTAAATATTTGGCTCAAATAGCCACTACATATGACAAATTCATCAGTTCACAAATGAATGCTGCATAAAATAATTCGAAAATACTTCTATACCATATAACCGCTCCCTCTCTATTAAACAACCTACCTGCCTCAACTAGTTTTATAGCATTAATTTTGATTCAGAATATTCCACAAATGTAATTTTTAACCATTCCAATTCTGGAGCCGATTTTACTGAAGGAGTTAAAGTAAGTCCCTTTATTGGCTAAGTCAGGGACTTAAATCTAAGGCTTTGGTCTTGGCTAGGTCTGGGACTTAAAATGGATTTCACAAAGGTGACTTAGCTAAGTCCAAGCTTATCAAATAACCACAGTGGTTTTCTGTGTCATGTGACCTTTTATATCTATTCAAAATATAACATTGGTGCCATATATCCTTCATTTGATGTATTTTATCTAAGGATAAGGGCTGTTTTGAAATGGAAAACCTTGTTGCCACATATAAACTTCCCAAAGACTGTTTTAGTGTGGTGTTCTGTGTAATTATACTTTATTTACAGCCATTTCAAATTTTGAAGTGGAGAAAAGTTTATGGTGGCCATATTTAAGTCCTCTTTACAAAATTTAAGCCCACTATCTACCAGACTTAAAGTTAAGTCCACCGACTTAGCAATTTCATGGACTTAGCTGCTTTGTGAAATCCGCTAAGTCTAAGACCACAGATTTAACATTCTTTTGACAAAAATTAAGACCAAAGTCTTAAATTTAAGTCTAAATCTGGACTTAAGTCCCTTTGTGAAATCGGCCCCAGGGATTAGAAAAACAGATGCATTTTGCACCAGTCACACTATAGGCAGTACTTTAGGCAGTTAGAGCTTTTTGTCGGCGCGAAACCACCTCCATGGATGCCTAGTACCTTCCGAGATTTTGTGGTTCCATCTCACTACAAGCAGTATTACCCATGGTTATAGGCTTTGGGCGAAAATCCAGTGCCCTTTGAACTAGCATGTGAGTTTGTATGCAAAGTTATTTTGCACAGTGACAAAATGTTCATTTACATTCACTCGCCTTATGTTGCCATGTTACACCAAAAGACGACCAGGTCGCAACCTTGTATACACCATGGACTACACCTTCAGTTACCGTAGCAAGAAACCCATGTGTGCATGCTCACGTTTGTCACATATACCCACAGTACCAAATTCAGACACTGGAATTTTAAACATTTTAAAACTTTCATAGAACCACAAGGTAATGGACGCTTCACCACTGTGACACAAGGTGGCATACAAACCTCGTATGGTAGTTGAAGGACAGGGGCATTTCACCAAACACCGAAAACCCAGATTATATCACCTGTAGTGTAACTGGGGTTTTTTAGTGCATCACCCAATCAAATAGGCACTGACAAGCTCATGAAAATGAATCAGGGAGTTCAGTTTTTTTAGAATTTGCTACAAAAGACTTAAACTCTATAAAATATGGGACAAAAGCATACCATTTAATCAGATTTGATGTTGTTTTCAACCGTTCAAGTTTTCCATCAATTGTATGTGCTTACAATCTAGATGCCTGTTATAAAACTACCAGTTATTGAAAATATCATTACTTTAGGCTAATTGCTGATGGATCAAAACAATAAAAAATATACATATTTGGTGAGATTTTAGTTTCTACTTTAAAAAAGATGCACTTAATAATAGTAACAGATTTTGACGCTTGTAAATGATGTCACCACGAATAATTAGTTATAAATAGAAAGGTTTGATTTATATTGAAAAATCGATAATAAGAAAGTGCCAAAGACTGACCATGATGGTACTACAGGATGTGTGCATTTTGATACTGTACCAACTCACTATTGATAACTCGACCACAGAATTTGCTACCACATATTCATGTTAACATATAAGTAAAAAATCAATGTTTTTGTCTTTTTACTACAAAATATATTTTATAAACACTCATACGGTTTTAATGAATATTATCATACTTTCAGTTCTTTTAGACAATCCTTGGCTAGGCATATATTTTCCAATATATAAAGATATTTTGTGAACACCAGACCTTAGTGAGTAGTTCTAAAACAAAACATTAGTTTTAATAGTTGTCTTGGCCTTTAATACAATAATTACAGACAGAAACACTGTCCAAATATCTCTCTAATGACATACAATGTGCTTTTGTGAGTTCCTTGTGTAGTAAATCACTCGTAAATATATGGCAGATTGCTACCTACGATTGATTAACCCAAGTCTAATCACTCCATCACTAATCTCAAGACTCTTCACTCCACCAACATATACCTATAGTTCCCGCCTACACCCAGTGCTAGCATCTCTATACCCCTGTCTCTGTTCTGCATGGCCTGTGAGAACGTGTCCTCTTGATTGTTAGATTTACCATCGGTTACAACTAGACCCACATTAGGACGATCCGACTGATCACCTATAAAACATTACACATAGAAGAAAATTGGACAAAATACTCAAGCACCTGTATCATACAAATGTTTAATTTTCTAAAACTCATTTCTATTTGCTCAAATTTGGTTTACACTTTTTTATTTTATACTGAAATATAATGGATCGTTGTAAATTATAACGTCAATCACATAAGGAAGACTTAAAAGGAGACAATTGTTTTCACTTTAATTAAACATTAAAATATTAAGTTACATTTAAGAACATGTCCATTACCCATACCCACCATTAGCCACATTAAACATGATGTCCCTCATATCTCTGAGTGCGGAGGCGGTGTTGGTGGTACCCCCTGAGTAGTACGGTACTGTCATTGAGTTTAACATATTCATTCTCCCCTCAATGTCTTTCAGGTGAAAATAAATCTGGAAAACAAGCAGCTAAAACTGACCAACTCTTGTTTAAAAAATTGTACTGTATCTGTTTATGGTGTAATTTTTAGCAAAACAGCTAAACTGGTTTTACAGGGGCCATTTTCACAAGTTTTGGGCAAAGTCTGGTATTAAAACCTGTAACTTTTTGACTTGGTCAACTTAGATTTATTTGTTGTTTTACGTCGCGTTCAACAGCCAGGGTCATATTGCGATGGGTAGTTTACAGGTGGAGGAAACCAGTGCATACTGCACTGTAAACCACCAGGCATCGGCAAGTAACTACCAACTTTCCAACATGAAGCGCCCGGCCCAAGATTCGAACCGGCGGCCTCAGAGGTTGGAGGCGAGAACTCTAACCGCTACACCACTGAGCCCCCTTCAACTTGGTCAAGTATTTGTCTTTAGTGAATTATACACAAGGCGACTGATTTATCAAATAACCACCGTCAGTGTCATGTGACTATTTCTAGTGCCAGTTTCACAAAGGATCTTAAACTTAGCCAGTCATGGACTTAAATCTGCGTCTTTTGTCATGACTAAGTCTTGGGCTAAAGTGGGTCAGCTAAGATCAAGCTTTGACTAATGTGTCATGTCACCACAGTGGTTTCCTCAGTCATGTGACTTGTATATCTACCCTTTACTGGTACTCAAAATATCCAAGTGGTTACATATATATTAGTAATCCTTGAAAAAATTGTTTTGCAATCGATAGCATTGTAATCACACACAAACTTCAAACAACTACTTCTGGGAGGTGTTTTATATACTGACACCTTATTTTCGGTCATTTGAAATTTTGAAGTGGAGAAAAATTGAAAAATAAAAGTCCTTGCTTTACAAAAGCAAAGCTCCCTCGCAAGTGTGCAAGACCACAGACATAACCCAAGTTTAAGACAAATGTCTTAACTTCAAGTCCAAGTAGGGGCTAATTATTTTGGCGAAACTGACTGAAGGACTTTAAACAAACATAATCCAATGTCTGATTTGTTTCTCACTGATCTGGTGAAGTGTAGGGTCACAATTTGAAATATTAATGATGATAACCATCCCTACTACTTACACCCTCCTACCATATATATAGTAGCAATCCACCGCTAGTTTGGGGATTACATTGTATTTTCCAAATAATGTACTCCTTAGCTAGATTTTATAATCTCATGCATGACAGACTGGTAAGGGATGATAAAATCTGCACTTGTTTACACAATAATTTCCCAAACCAATTCATAATAATAAATGGTTCGAATATGATATCTGGTGGCTAATAAATAGCAGCAAACAACATTTTTCTAATTTGGGAACTACATATTTTTTGTACGCTAAGAAGATCAAGGTTTAGAGTGATTAGTTTATGTTTGCATAACATTTCAGAGACTGTCAATACCTCCAATGTACAAAGGTGATTATAATGGCTCTATCCCATAAATATTTAAAGAAAGAAACATTAATTATTTTAAGGTTACGACAGAAAATTATGCCTTATAAATGCAATGTACAATACAATTAACACAAGAAAACAATCTCTTGTAAAAGGGATCCAGATATATGTAAAAAAAATCAAGTTGCAGTTACTTACTTTAGGATCAGTAGCAAATGTTTCAAAT
Source organism: Sabellastarte sp. h YS-2021 (assembly GCA_964017235.1). Lineage (NCBI taxonomy): Eukaryota > Metazoa > Annelida > Polychaeta > Sabellida > Sabellidae > Sabellastarte > Sabellastarte sp. h YS-2021. Next base: position 66,754,940 of record OZ024938.1, read on the forward strand.
GCCATTCTGGAACCAGGCAGTGGTAACTCCATCATGAGACGTTTGCCAAAGTCCAGCATGTAGAGGAAGTTGTCGCGTCCAATACTTCCGGAGCTGTCCAGAGCAAGGCTGAAATCTGCAGGCTCACGACAGCCTGAAAGAAACAGAGGAGGTTAGATTGGGGTGTGCTTTTACTGTAGAAACAATCACAAGCTTTTTCACATAGATTTCAACAAATATCTAATTAAGGTACTGTTTTCCAAACTCCGAAAGGTCCATGTATTTATAAACACCTACTACAACCACCCCACACTCCGCGTCCAAATCTACTATAACTACCGTAATTTCTGAAATAAAAGCCCCCTCTAATAATAGCCCCCACAAACTTTTCATATTAAATCTCAGTGACCAAGAGTCAGAAACTGAAGGACATGTTTCTCAAATTTAAAATGCCGAACAAATTCACAGTTTTTCAGTCTGGAATTATACCAATGTAGTGAAGTCATAATGCATGAATATTTTTACAGTAGCTGTGTTCTACCAAGAGTAGTCTGTAAAATGCCTTTCTTTCTTGACTTAATCAACCATGTTTGTTAACTACACTACACTTACAAAGAAAACTAAACCTTTTAAAATGCTGAAGAGACAATATAATTGATTTATTTGAAGTTGGATATTTCAGTCAACTGAAAATGTTTATACTTCTGCATGTTCTTCTAAAACAGGCCCCCTGAAAATATGCATAGTCCCAGGGCTATTATTAGAGAAATTACGGTATTCTGGTTTGTTTAGATAGCAGTTCAGAAGGAAATTCCTTCTCACAATAAGGATTTTCACCCCCACTGGCAAATCCTACATTACACAAATGTATAAATTACTCAGAATTACATATTTTTCACTTTTTAAATCATAAAAACATTAATATGTAAAGGCACTACACAAATATGTTACATATACAGTGGTGAGTTGATGATTAATTTTTCAGAGGTGAGGATTTTATGGTACACCTTGGGTCATTTCAACATTTTCAACATGAAATAGTTTAGCCATTTAACACACATTTATATTAATTTAACATAAACAAGTTTAATATGAAAAATAAATTAATTTACCTCCTAGAGGTTTAATTACATTTTGGAGTCTGATGAAATTATTTTCCTTGTTTTCCCATATGGAAACTTTAAAGTTTTCCTAACTGTATTTATGATGCTGTGAAACATATTCCCGAAAAAGTCTTCTGGTGAAACAGTTAAATAAATCCGGTCATTTTTACAGTTAAGGGTCATACACATAAAAAAGAGTAACAGACAACACAATCCAATATTCAGTCAGAACTTGTACAATATACCTTAGCTATACTAAAGTTGGGTCCGTAGTTTACTATCCGCTAGAACTGGAAGTGAAATTCCTTAAAGCAAACACTGCATTTTCTGAAAATTATGATAGAAAATTAATAATTTCTTCTAATTTGGCTTTAGTATTTTAAGTCACTGTTGATGACAAAGACTCACTGTATTCACAGTTGACTCCTCCGTAAGGTGAAGGACACTGGCAGACATACATGCCAATCATATCCACGCACTGACCACCATTCTGACAGGGACTGTTAGAACACTCATTATCATCTGAAACAAATGTCAAATTTGGGGAGTTTACTATCACATTTGAGACATATTGCTCCTTTTTAAAGCTATATGGATTGCTGTAACTGATTACTGTATGTAATTTTAATTAATTAATCTCAATTGACAGCTATGCTATCTCAGCTTGCTTCTAACCCACAGAGGAAACATCCAGTCAGGTGCTTCAAATAACAGGGAGGCAGAAAATTAACTGTAAAACATATACATGCTTCAAGGTACAGGTGGCCATAAACAGAAGATATTTTTAATTTATGACTTTTTTATCATTTCAAGGAAATTTCAAACACAATAAAAATAGCATCAGAGATGCCTATACCCCACAGTATGGGAAAATGGTGTTTTGCACCAGGAAAAAAGAAGGGCTGACAAAGTACAAGGAGTATTTCTGAACAGACAGTGTAAGTCATCTAAAAGTTGCAAATAACATTTAAGAAAGGTAAAATGTATTTAATGTCAAACTCTCAAAACAAGACAATTTATTAATGGCAAGACGACAACTTTAATTTGCCATCGCCAACTAAAAGAAGAAGCTAAAGCAAACTGTTGCTTGATTTACTTATCAGTTTTTAAAGGAAATGGTACAATTAGGTAATAGTACAAATAGTAATCAGTTACTGCAGTAATAATGGAAATGTGTCTCAAATGTGGCAGTAGAAAACATTCTGACAGAGCCAAAGTCAAAGTTCACACGAAGGCCACACCATAATATTGCATACTCACACACTCCAACTAATCCACCTTACATGAACTATTTTGTTGCCCCTTACCATTTCCAAGATAAAGGTCACAACATGGTGCTTCATATCTATATCCCCCAACCAATATTCCCCAGCTAATGTTCCCACCATGTTTGAAGGTCCTGTACCTGGCAGAGCAAAGGATTAAAGGTCACACTAAGGTCACACAATGATGCTGCACATCTACAACTTACAACTAAATACACCTACCAAGTAACAATTTCTTACACCTTATGGTTTGTGAGATATATCCAGGACAAGAGTTTTTAAGATCAAGATCATCATCTCTTATGGTTTCCGAATTATGGCTCAGACAAAATTTGAATGGTCGCGGCCCCTACAGCAAAATCAAAGATCAAATCAAAGTCGCACAATGTTATTACACACCAACACCCCCCAATCAATAATACTGCCATGCACCAATTTCCTGCACCTTATGTTTTGCAAGATACATACAATATGTTAGCGGTCAAGATCATTTTGGCAAGGTCAAAGGTCAAATCAAGGTCAAAACATAATGTTGTACACCTGCATTATCCAACCAATAATCCAATAATAAACTTCCTATACCCAAAAGTCTCTGGGATACAGCACGGACATGATATTTTCCACCACCTGCCAAAGCAACTGCTCAACTGCTCTCCCACCCCCAAACAACTGGACACAATTTCTTCAAATTTGCTTCTTTTATTGCTTGACAAATTATCAGCCAGTGGAAAGCCTGAAATAATGACATTTTCAATGACCAGTTCTTAGATTTTCTTTGTGAATTTCATAACCTTACACAACTAAAAGCAGACTACTGTTTACTGTTCTCATATCTGGTGCATAGCTGATAATAATTATAAATGATCATACATACTGTTACAGATGCTATCTTTGAGTCTTTGAGAAATCGTGGACAGGTCATCATACTTGGGGATTAGAATGACATTGGTCTGGTATGGGTGGGTGGCTATTGTGTAGAGTTCATACTTGTCCAACCAGCCACCCATGCCCACTGCCATGATGTGAATCCCTCGTGACTTGGTTTTGATAGCCTCATCAGCTGTTCTCCCCTGCCCTCAAAAAACACCAATGTCCAATGACTCAAAACACTCGTGATCAAGGAGAGTGATTAGTACTGATACGTTGGTATCAAAAATATGTAAAACAGGAAGCCGCTAATGTAAAACCATTCCAATTCCGAGACTTTCTACCTGTTTTATGTGTAGTACCAATTATTTCATATGACATTTATTTATTTGGGGTTTTATGTCACTTTCAACACTGTACAGGTCATATCACAACGAGTAGTTGGAAGGGCAGAGGAAACCAGTACATACAGTTCATGGCCGACCAACTGCAAGCAAGTACCAGATTTCCCACTTGAGGCAGTGCCGGGAACCAAACCCCGGCCTCAGAGGTGGCAGGCGAGAGTGTCACCACTCTACCAACATGGCCCCTTTTATATGACATATGATAAAGAGGATTTTTTTTGTATTTAAGTTCTATGTTATGGAAAATCTGTGATGTCATAACACGGGCATCCCCACATGCATGGGTGAAATTTTGAATTGGCATCTTTCTGCTTAAAATGTAGTTATAGTAACCTTGCCATGGTGCAAAATAGTACAGATTTGGTATAAAGGTGATTTCAAAGTATTCTACAAATTTCAGTTTCTTTTATTATTGGTCTGTTTGATAGAATAAATCATAAACTCGACACTATTGTGAACTGGACACTATGATGAACACCTGTGTAATGTTTTAAGTGCAGTTATGCAGATATCTTTATATTAAATATTTCTTGATACAAGGGTAATTAAAATATGTCATTAACTGATGTAAAATATAAATTAATGAAGTTTTTAGAATTATTTTTAAAGGGGCGATAATATCATGTCTTCTAGAAATCAGTGCCCCAACTTTGCGCAATTTGCATACAGAAATTGCCGAAGATATAAGACATATTTAGGTCATCAATTCAACTTCCTTGTTTGGTTTGCTCGAGTTTTATCGATGACAATAAAAAGTTTATAAATATCCAAACTTCCTGTTTGTGCAAAGTTAAGGTTTGTGCAATGACACAGTGCTAAGATTTATTTATTTGGGGTTTTACGTCGCTTTCAACACTGTACAGGTCATATCACGACGGGTAGTTGGAAGGGCAGAGGAAACCAGTACATACAGTTGGTCAAGGTTCTGTACTGTAAACTGCCGACCAACGGCAAGCAACTACCAGCTTTCCCACTTGAGGCCATGACGGGAATCAAACCCCAGCCTCAGAGGTGGGAGGCGAGAGTGTTACCACTCTGCCACCATGCCCCCCCCCCCCCCCCACAGTGCTAAGATGTAAAGGGCTACACATTAATGTAATAAAGGGCAATCACAGTAACAGATATTCAGATATTCTTGTTGCTGGAGAGAACAAAGTATAGATATCAATAAATCTTTGTCCCAAATTTTGGGATGACATCAGTGAAGAAGATCATGTGTGCTTCCTTCTCTAATACTGTCTGTATAACTATGAAAGTTTGATAATCCTACCTTGTCATCTGAGCCACCGTCTGTCAATATGACTATCAAGTTAGGGACGTTGCTTCTGTCTGCTGCTGTATTAAACACGCTGTTTGTGGCTCTGCTGAGAGCCTGTGCTGTGTTGGTTGTACCACGTGTGTATGGCAGGTTTGCTATCTGTTCCTGTACATCTTCTCTGCATGAAATAATACATCAAAAATATGATAGAACACCCAATGTAAATGTAACCTTACTATCTTTTTCAAACTTAAATGAAACAGTTCTTCAGTGTGCTTAGCCTGGTATGTAAAAAATAAGCGATGATTTCACTGATCCTGTGGTAAAACCCAATGTTTTTTATGAAATACATTATTTTTTCCTGATTTTTTTTCTATTTTCACCAAATTTACTGACTGAATCAAAAATATCTTGATATTTTCAGACAAACCATTTTGCCTGATTTTTTTGTGATGACTTTGTACCATTTCTTTTAAGGTCTGTCCAGACATGAGTGTGGCTATGAAAACCCTCGTATTGACCTTTGACCTGACCTGTTATTGTAAGTATTGAGCTGGAATCTGATGGTGACGTCAGTACTGAATGTGACCAATCCCACACGTACACTGCCGGAATCCACATCTAATGTAGAGATAAGCGCAGAGAGCCACGCCTTCACCTTGTCAAAGTTATTTTGCCCGATACTCCCTGAACTGTCGACGATAAACACTACATCCACACCATTGTTACATCCTGTAAACAGTGTAACATAATGAAATGAAACAAGGCAGAAAAGTCTTTCAATCTACATGCAAAGCCATCACAGACACGAGTAGTGCACTAGAATTGATGAAAGTATGGCGAGAAAAACAAATTCCGAGTCGGATACATCCAGTACTTGGTTTAGAATTCAGTCTCCCATCCAAGTCCCGATGTGGCCAATTGCTGCATAACTGAGATGGGTACTCATCATGCTACACCACCATTCATGAAAGTCCGGTGACCCCCCCCCCCCCCCCCCCCACCCCACCCCCAAAAAGGACAAAAACGCTTAAAAATGTGAAATTCACAATAATATGTGAACTTTGCCTGACGGGTGTACCCAATAAAAGTAATGAGACAAAAAAAAATCGAAATATATGCCGATGTTTATTTATGTCTAAAGTGTGCAAAGGTATGTTATATGTATGTTGTACTGAATGTAGATAACTATTGAATGTATACGGCTTGGCCATAGAATGTACACATTCAACAGTCAAAGTCATTGAATGTGTATAATTGTTAACGAAATGAAAATAAGTAATTGATAATGCATAAAATGTAACTTATCTTTACCATTTTCTTAATACCACATCTGTTGATATCAACTTAAAAATAAACTTTTGCAATAAATTTATTACCTGTAGACATTCACACAGTTATTTCTTATACAGGGTTCCCACAGACTTTTGATAACTGAATTCAAGGTCTTTTCAAGGATTTTCAAGGTCAACAACAATAATTCTCAAGGATATATTTTACGGCACGGCCTCCTTTACCTCCCCTTCTAGCTGTCCGTTCCTCCCACAAAATTCTTTATTGTCATATGATTTTAACATAAAAATAGATGATGCAGATGCAGAAGTTGGACAATAACAAATTCAAGGACTTTTCAAGGATTTTATTCAATTTTGGCCAAATTCAAGGACTTTCAAAGCCTTGAAAATGAAGCAATTTTTTTCAAAGATTTTCGAGGATGTGGGAACCCTGATTATAACACTTTTTGTTGATTTCTAAAAAAATGTATATTGTCCCAGTGAATCTCTGTAACACTATTAGAGATTAGGAGTGCTATTGTGGGGCAGCTTATAATTAAATCTCAAAAGTTCACACATAATTAAATGAATTAATTGCTGTCACATTTTAGAATCGTACACTTAAAGACCATGGAAAAATACTACTAAGGCTTGAACTGTTTGTGGATTAAAGTAGAGCTTATTATATAGCTTCCATAATGGCTTTGATCAGAAAGGATTGATGTGCAGAAATGTGTTCTATTCAATAGCAGAATAATGCCACAAAAACTTATTGTGAACTAATGAGTGATTTACAAAATGTAAAGACAGTCAAGACAATAACATGATGAAACTTATGAAATTTATTTCATGACATAAATGTTCATTAATTTTAATGTTGTAGACTGATCCCTCTCCATGTGAATTCATGAAATGTACCAATTTTATTCCAGTCAATTTAATTGCTTATTATTATGCTAGAAAATATCCTGTCTAGGTTATAAATTAAGTCTTTGCAATCTATATCAGCATTTCATATTTAATTATTTATACATTCCATGCTTTGGGTCATTGAATGTATACGTTCAATGATTTTAGCCATTGAATCTACACATTCCATGTAGTTCAGCCATTGAATGTACACATTCAATGATTTGCCGATTGAATGTACACATTCAGTAGCTTGACCTATTGAATGTATACATTCAATGGTTATCCACATTCAATACACCATAAAAACAATAGCTCATTACTGCAAGACTAAAGCACTGGTAGAGTAAGAAATCTAAAATTCGCCACATATCTGAAATTCGCCACATGTGCAAATACTAGTAAAATAAATGAATTGTGGTGAGATTTGTTGACTGTATAGTAAATTAAGGTTTTTTGAACTGAAAAATACCAATTTTTAGACAAAAACATCATTTTCTTCATAAAATTAACTAAGGTTTTAGAGGTGGCGAATTTTAGATTCCTGGCGAATTTTAGATTTCTTACTCTATATGTATCCAGAGCCCAAGTTATATAGTATCTGATATTTCCCTCATTGAAAGACATAGTTTCAGGGATGACTATTTATCAACATCCACGATGCTCTTGGCCCTTCACTGTGGATAGGACCCAATGACAGAGGTCCGCCATGGTCCAATCATCTGAGCCACCTAATATTGGCATGTGTCTGGGATCGAAACTAGATTCCCCATTTTCAGAGGCAAGTGTATTATCCACTAAGGTGAAACCAACTGGTTTGAGAGTACTTGCTGTTTGTGCCAAATAAATTGAGATGCTGAATTATCAAGCTAAGCAGGTATATCCCAAAGCTCTTGACCATCACTTGGGTTACTTGGCACAACTTAACTCAAAAGCCTAATTAGCACTTATTTATGTGAATTTCTGTTGTTTAAAATATGTATTGACATTCGTGAAAGCTATAAACAGACTTGAACTACAAAAGGTCAAACATTGAACCTCCTACAGTGGTTTATAAATGGCAATAAAATACAATTTTTACACAAAATTAATGTCCCAAATTGGGGGCAAGAAAAACAAGAATCTACATTCTCCAATTCCAGATAGCATTTTAATTAATGTCTGTCTTCATTTTGGCTATTATCTACCTCCTCTATGTATTTCCTCTGCCTTATATGGTATGATATAAAGCAAGTATGTTCCACATACTAACTAGTTTCTAGTTACATAGTTAATTACTTCTAAATTAGTTTCCTTTATTCTGCATTGTGTCAAGTTGAGGTGTGTACCAAGTTACAACAACGTGCAGTATATTTCCAAATATTGTAATACTAAAACAGTCTGACCAGACCCTTACCAGTGACAGGTGCTGGGGTGATGCAGGCTGCCTGTAACAGTATTTCCAGCACATCATCTAGCCTCTCAAAGTCTGGTGTCGTGAAGTAATTCCTGTCTCGTTCCTGAGGAGGGGAAGAGATCCCACTCAACTCATCCTCCTGAAAAAACAGTAATATTTCACACATTTATGGCAACATAATTACAGTATAGAATATGTTTTAGAGGCCTGCTACGGACCTATGATTTTGATATTAAACACTTATTTGGTTTGTGTATCAATTTTTATTGAAGTATCATTTCATTCAGTAAAATATACAAGATGAAAGCTAAATATTTATAATTTACCACAACTGTTACATTGGTAAATTAATAGTAAAAAACTCAACCCTTTACTGCTTCATACTATTTTGAACCAAGAAATCAGCAAACTGTTAATTATCATATGTCTTGTAGATAATTATTTTCATTTTTGTCTATATTTGTAAGTATTATTAAATGTTATTGCAATGTGTGTATCTCTTTGTAATATTGTGTTTATAGCTTAACCATTGAGAGATTTGACATTCATGGCAATTCTATGGCATACCTTATTGTGTTGTGTTACATCAAATTGAGAATATATATTATTTGTAGGACTTAATATCTGCAAGTAGCAATTGCACTTTATGATTGTCCTTTGGAATTATTTCAGTAAATAATTTGTATTTCCATGTCAGTTGTTAGGTTTTTCTACTTTTAAAGACTGAGTTTTACATTTTGGTTTGAATTAGTCATTAGTTATTTTATGAAAAGCAAGAACTGTTAAGGAAGTACATTGTTAATCATTAATAAGCTAATACTCCTACCCTCAATGCAATGAATCTGTTTTTAGTACTGAGATTGTACTATTGAGATTGCAGTATCAATATCAAACTTTAGCTTTGTTTTTCATATTAATTAATATAAATATATCATTTCCGGCTGTAAAATGAGGCACTTTAGAATCAAACATATGCTAATTTGATTTTTTCAACACCATGAGATTTCACACCTACAAATGCAAACTGATATCCTCGCCTTTCGAGTAATTTCAACACCTTCTATTTTTGGAGACAAAGCCTACACAAGATGTTAAAGGCAAAGTCACAAAGTCAAAATCAAGGGTTATATCAAAGAAGACGTTGCATCTCTGCACCTCCAAACAAATATTCTTACCAAGCATGAACAAAGTTTCCGAGATACAGCACAGTAAAAAAAACTAAAGACCAAGGTCATTGTGGGAGGATCAAATGTCAAATCAAATTCTGAACACAAGCTTATCATTACAAATGCCACTATGAAGCTATCACCACCTCAACAGTAATATGGAGCTTACATTGATGGAATCAGTGATTCCCACCGCAAAGACATTGATGTTTTGCTGGTGGGCTCTCTCTGCAGTAGGTATTGTGAGTGTTGAGTTCTTTGTGGATTTACCGTCAGTGATCACAATAACAACATCAGCAGCATCAGGTCTGTCACCTGTCTGGGCTTCATCACGTGTGTATACCTGTAATGTAATTACAATGAAATTGTAAATATCATACCTGTATCAGCAATATCAGGTCTGTCACCCATCTGCACTTTCCTGCTTGTGTATACCTTTAATATAATATTGACCAGGTTATTAATACAATAACCACATCCTTTCAATGCCCCATCTGTCACCCTGTCTGAACTTGATTACTTGTGTACATCTGTAAACCTAACAGTGGCAAGGTTGTATATAAAATGACATTAGGTCTGTCACCTGCCAAGCTAAATGTGTAGATTTTTCCTTCTCAGCCATTAATGAACCTAAAATATTGACATTCTTTGATTAACCAATTGTTTAGGTATTCCTTTAGGTTTTTCTTCTGGTCACCTTAACAGAACAACAAATACAGGCTTCACTGTTTACATTAAAAAAACTTGCACTTGAAAAACTACAGTATTTTCTTCTGTAGAGACCAGAGAAGTGCTTCCACCTGCCTGAATTTACCTAACAGATTTAACAAAAAACTAGACATTGCAGCCCAATGCAGCATATCCAAGGATATGACAAGTTCAGCGGAATATGTAGAATTCTGCCAAGTGAGGCACTACTTTAATGAGGCTTTTATTGTCCACTCCACTTGACCCTAAAAGTGAGATCAAATGTTAAATCAGACTTTACAAAAAGATCTACAGCCCATGATTTTACAGAAGTTGTTCTTAACATACAAAACCCTGTGATCAATAACAAGGGAGATATGTAGTGCTTGTGGAAAGTCCGTCCCATGAAAATATTTGTAAAGTTTCTCACAAGTTGTTTCAGCTTTACAAATCACAAGGATCAATAATGCTAATATGATTGTTTTTAGTAGGAATCGCTTGGTAGCCATGGAATCTTGGAATAATTTATTTATTTGTGTTTCAACATTGCTTTCAACACTGTATAGATCATATCACGACATGTAGTTTTATAGGCAAATGAAACCAGTACATACAGTTGGTCAAGGTTCTGTACTGTAAACGGCTGACCATCGCTAAGCAACTACCAACTTTCCCACTAGTGTTCACCTGTATTCACGAAAGGTCTTAGCCATTGCTTAGCCTTAAAGTTGAGACTTTTGTCTTAGACTTCGGCTCTCAGGCTTAGTGGTATTCACAAAGAATTTAAGACTGGTCTTAGGCTTAGCCAAGGGCTCAACTTTAAGACTAGTTAGTAGTGGGCTTAAATTTTGTAAAGAGGACTTAAATATGGCCGCCATAAACTTTTCTCCACTTCAAAATTTGAAATGGCTGTAAATAAAATATAATTATACAGAATATCTCACTAAAGCAGTCTTTGGAAGTTTATATGTGGTAACAATGTTTTCCATTTCAAAACAGCAATTTTCCTTAGATAATATGCATTAAATGAAGGATATATGTTACCAATAGTATAGTTTGAATAGAAAAGAAAGGTCACATGACACAGAAAACCACTGTGGTTATTTGATAATCTTGGACTAAGCTAAGTCACCCTTTGTGAATACGGTTTTAAGACAAAACTTAGGTGAGACAAAAGTCTTAACTTTAAGACTGGATTTAAGCCTAAGACCTGGCTAAGTCTAAGACCTTTCGTGAATACGGGCCCAGGGGTTTTACCGCCGACCACAGAGGCGGGAGGCGGGTGTGTAACTACTGCATCACTGTGGCCCCTGTCTCGGTATAAAGACCATTTTAGAGAAATACTCTGATAAGATTTTACAACTGCCATCTTGTTTGTCAACACATGTAATAGAAGCAAAACTTAACGTATTGGAAAAAAACCTTAATCTGAAGAAATGGTTGACTTTTATCCCATATATCTGTACATCCAGGCATATTTACCTCCGCCAAGGAGGTTATGTTTTTGCCTGCGTTTGTTTGTGGGTTTGTGAGTTTGTTTGTACACAAGATAACTCAAAAACTTATGGACGAATTTTGATGAAATTTTCAGGTTATATCTGAAAAGGTAAAAGAAAGAAATGATTCAATTTTGGGAGTAATCTGGATCACTATCTGGATCTTCTGGATCCATGAAATGTAATTTTTAAAGACAGTTAACTCAAAAAGTTATGGACGGATTTTCATGAAATTTTCAGGATATGTGCTCCCTTGACGGAGGTCTGCGCTCTCCGAGTGCTCTTGTTATTTATTTTGGTGTGAGAAAACATCCAAGTTATGGTTTTATGAGTTTTACTTACTGTCCATGGTGTGTAATTGGGGCAGGAATTCAAAAATTGGAATGGCTTTGCATTTGTCAGCCTCACACTTTTGATACCAACTTATTCCCACTTTTTTGTAGTGTAGGGATTGAAATGCAACTTCCAAATTGTCATCAAACTTTAGTTTGGCTTGGCATGTCGATCAGTATTGAAGTATGTCTCACACCGTAAAATGAGTGATTATGCACATACTGATCCCACCTCAGTTACCAAAAACTTTTCTGTTAACTATCAAGGATATACAAAACTGACCATGAATTCAATACAAGCTGGCTATAAAGGCAATTAAATTTCATGAAAAATCTCAGAATAAATGTTCCAACATTGAGTACAGTATTGATGATCAAACTCGAGGGAGCTGATAAACTACAACACCAGGCGTATTTCACAACCATAATCCGTCGAATCTAGATTCGTCAGATCAACAGATTCGCTTATGTTGTCACTTGAATCTGAATCCGGATTATGAATCCATTGATCTACCTCGAGAGGTAGATCAACGGAGTCAGATTGCTTGGATTACCCATAATTCTTTGAAACATAATGGCGGCAACATGTGGCAGGAAATTTTAACATTTGGCAAATTTTTATTATACTGTGATATTATAATATTATATTACTGCATTATAATTTATAATAATATATGATATTTATGTTTGTTTATGTTATGTTTTAAATTTAGATTCAGATCTACAGAAAATTGTATTTCACAAATCTAGCCAATCCAAAGAATCAGAATCTGAATCTAGATTCGATGGATTACGGTTGTGAAATACGCCTACTATTTTAGCTCCTTGCATTAAATGTCGAATAACCATTTAAATGCTTCTGATGAATAGTATCTTTAGAGATAGAGGAAATACTGAAAAAGTCAGATGCATATGGTTGTAAACATTCCAAACTATACAAAGGATCATATATTGCTAGATATACAGAAAGGTCATGCAAGTTACTGGTAGTTTACAGATAAATGTCAGATTTATTGCATGTTTAAAATGACCGCAGTGAGTTTCTTCACAGTGGTCATCCCCTTTTGGCTGTGTTTTGTCTACTCGTTGTGGAAGATTTGACACAAGAAACAAACCATCCAGATAAGAGGTTCTTGGAGGTTCTTCAACTCAACCCATATGTACATAAATCCATAAAATACTTTGGTCACAGTTTTGCTTTTGACGCTCCCACAGTTTGGACTGATTTACCTGATGATGTTCATTTTTACCCAAACTCTTTCCCATTTCAGAAAAATAGTTAAAATCTTTATTATCTCTTCAAAGGCTTTCCAGCCTTAACATGTAAACTACCCAGCATCTCTATGATATCAACCTGGCTATATCTCTGGAATAGTGATTATTGAATTGGTTTGCTGTATTTTGCTCCTTTGAGTCTGACTGAGATTAAGCACTATAATGGTACAAAATAGAATAGTCTACACTTGTAACATAATATACAGATAAAATGCTATTAATTTGTCCATTTTTTGGTGTGACTCTAAATGTTAAAAATTCTAACGATCACGTAAAATTCCACGAGGCATGTACATAAGAAAAATAGTTAACCGGTTTGACAATATTGGTGTCTAGCAAATGCTTGGGTAACCCTAAACTTTGGCTAGTATGGGTAATTATTTCAACCTTATTTACATGTACTTAAAATTTACCAAATATTTGTTTCTGTGAAATGATATTCAGATAAACAGCTGGTGCTTACCTTTCAGTTTTATCATTTTTATTGTCGTTAATAAATATATTAGTCATCAAATAAAGGAGGGGGAATAAAGACATTTTCAAGTACAAGATCCGGACAATTTAAAGTGGTGTTCCCTAGCATGTACCAAACAAAAGCATAATTACTGAGGCTACGAATGAAAATCTATGTGCCTTCGTTCCTTGTTTTGGAAGGAGTGGACTCGGACGCAGTTATTCGCTTGATTATCACCCACAAAATAAACAGCTTCCTGTTTTGACATATTACACCTTATGAAACAGCTGAAATTCATAAAACATCAAAGAATGTTAATAATTGATTTAATTATGAGATAAAGACACATTTATAATGCAAAATACTGGACACTTTGCAAAAGTCTGAAAAATTAAAAACTGGTAGAAAAAACACCTCAAATTGAAAAAGAGCGTCAGAAATGCCTGTACCCCAGCCCAGGGAAATAGTATACAACACCATCAGACATATTATTATTATTATGTATTTATACTCAGCGCAATATTTTCATATACTACAGGACTCAAAGCGCTATTTAACCAATCTGACTGTACAGGGACAGCCCCAACTCACAAGTAACTGACATTCCTCTAACTGGAAGATAGAGGCTCAAGGATGACCATTTATCAACGTCCTTGAGGTTCTTTAACCTGCCACTGGGGATAGGACCCAATGACAGAGGACTGCCATTTTATGTGGTCATCCGAGCCACTATGTATCTCCCTGTACCTGGGATTGAACTCACATCCTCTGAGTTCCTCTGTGTTACCCGCTAGGCCACCGTCGCAGACCATATAGAAGATGTGACAAATTAAAAACATTGAGAGAGTTTTAGAGCAAACAGTGTGACATGATGTTGCACCCCTACACACCCTAAGAAATATTCCTACCAAGTATCAACTTCGTATACCTAATGGTTTCTGAAGTATAGCCCGGACAAGCTTTTAAAAGTCAATGTCATCATAGCTAATTAATCAAGATCACACCATGATGCTGCACACCTACACCCCCTAAGAAATATTCCTACCAAGTATCAACTTCCTATACCTTACAGTTTCCAAGATATAGCCCAGACAAAATTTTAAAGATCACGGTCACAGCAGTGAGGACAAAAGTAAAAACGTTACACCCTGACGTTGCATACCTACACCCCCTAACCAATGTCATACCATGTATCAGCTTCTCACACCTTACGGTTTCTGAGATATAGCACGCACAAGATTTTCAAACTTAAGGCCACTACAGCAAGTTTTCGAAAGATGACCTGGACAAGTCAAGGTAACTATGGCAAGGTCAAACGTCAAATCAAGGCCACACCATAATGATGCCCTAACCAATGTCTCTACCAAGTATCAACTTCTTACACCTTACAGTTTCTAAGATTAAAGCACAGACAAGATTTTAGAGGTCAAGGTCACTGCAGCAAAGTCAAAGGATAAATCAAGGTCACACCATGATGGTATATACCTACACCCTCTAACAAATTTCTCTACCAAGTATCAATTTTATTGTGTTAATACATCCTATCCAATGGATAAATGCTAATCTGATCTGCGCAGACCGGCCCTCCAAACAACAGAAAAAGTCATCCTGTATATAAAATACCGGCCGGCAGGTCCCACTCTGCATTCTAGACAGCCTGAC
Source organism: Sabellastarte sp. h YS-2021 (assembly GCA_964017235.1). Taxonomy (NCBI): domain Eukaryota; kingdom Metazoa; phylum Annelida; class Polychaeta; order Sabellida; family Sabellidae; genus Sabellastarte; species Sabellastarte sp. h YS-2021. The sequence goes on from OZ024938.1 coordinate 66,770,467, forward strand.
GTCATAGCATCTTTTTCATTTGGCGCGTGTATTGTGCAGACGGATTTTTGAGAAATTCTTCAAAGTGTGGATTAGTGTCTAATTTGCTAGTTATTTGCAGTCTAATTTGCTACTAACTGTTTAGACACTCATAGATCAACATGGCTTCACCTGGGCAGAAACGGGTTCTTTGTGGACACTTAATGGCGGGGTTGGATTGTCACGCATACTGTGCTCGCTGTAGAGATAAGGGCAAAGGCGACGACCCCTGTGTTAAAAAAGAGAAAGAGTGCCAGTTTTGTAACATACTTACCCAGGATCAGAAGGCACATTTAGCAACTCCATCTTACCAGAAAAAGAAAGAAAAGCATGACCTAAAGCCACCTAAGAAGAGTCGAGTAGCACCCTAGTAGACCCTGCTCTTGTTTCAGTGATAGGGGTAGCAAAAGACCGATAAGATTCAAACCCAGAAGAGGCAAGTAGTACTCCTAGTGTGAAAGCCAGGAAGATAAGGGGTTCAGAAAAGTCGAGTAGCAGCGATGCAAAAGACAGGAAAGCTGAGACATGTGGGAAGAAGGACAAGGGCAAGTCTGTGAAGAAACCACCGGCCAAAGTTGCAAAACCTTTAACAGACTACAAACTTCAGCAATTGGGCCAGAAATGGTCAGAGGGGTTTAGTAGATTGGAGGCAATGTTTCTGTCAAAGACTTTCACCTAGCCAGAGCCGGTGTTCCAGCCAGTAGTTGTATCTCCTGTTAAACCTCCACCAGCCAGTGCTGTAGACAACAATCGGCCCTTCTTCCAGCCTCAGACTGACCAGCCGGCCACCATTCAACAGGAACCAACTCGCTCACCGGCCAGTGTTCTTCAGCGGCCTGCCCACAGGGCCTAAGACTGATAACCAGCCTAGTACTACTGACCAGCATCTACAACCAACCCACCGGCCACTCAATCAATTGGATCAGAAATGGTCAGAGAGGTTTAGTAGATTGAAGGCAATGCTTCTGTCAAAGACTTTCACCTAGCCAGAGCCGGTGTTCCAGCCAGTAGTTGTATCTCCTGTTAAACCTCCACCAGCCAGTGCTGTAGACAACAATCGGCCCTTCTTCCAGCCTCAGACTGACCAACCAGCCACCATTCAACAGGAACCAACTCGCTCACCGGCCAGTGTTCTTCAGCAGCCTGCTCACCGGCATAAGTCTGACAACCAGCCTACTACTGCCAGCAGTCACCAACCACCGACCAACCAACCAGTCAATCACCATCAACAGCCTTTTCACAGGCCTAAAACTGATAATAGGCCCAGTGCTAGATTTACTCACAAACAACCGACCAATCAACCGGCTACTCTTCATCAACAGTCTGAGACTGATAATACGAGTTTTGCTCCCAGCACTTCAGCTGTAAAGGTCCAGCAAACACCAGAGACTGATATTGATACTATTGATACAAGTTCAGATTTGGATAATGACTCTTAGTCCAAGAAGTACCCACTGGTCAACATGAAGAAGATGAGGTGTCAGATCTGGATCAGGACATCTCTGTAACTGACACTGACCAGACCTCTACAGAGGAGCAAAATTATTCAGAGACAATGCGTGGTGACATTCCTATATGGACTGGACACATATACCAGACATGGATACACATACTGACTGGCTGTGCAGGAAACTAAACGATTTGAACCTGACACTCACATAAGGATACCCATCCAGAAGCTCTGAAAAGGGGGGTTTGCAGAGGGACCAGTTTGTGAGGTGCAGCTAATCTCATGCCAAATAGTACGGGCTCCACCCCAACCAAGACAGAATGGCCATCTCTGTGTCATTCTGGCATTGTGACTCAGTTAGCTAAATAGTGCATCCAGTCAGATAGCAAGATAATCTGGACTCACCTCAACTGCTCTGACATCACGTAGCTTGTCACAGGATACTCTCAGACAGAGGGACAGGGCTGCAAGAGAGTCAACATACGTGTGCAACCAAGCAGCCAGACTCAGTAGGTGCCTTAGTAAGGTCCAGCAAGGTATGCAAACACAGCTGAGAATTTTACAGACAGAACAAGCCAAAGTGAAGTTGGCTGGCAAAGTAGGAGCTGCTACAGAAGAGCTTCAGTATTTTATGAACTTCAGCACTAGTATCACATAGTGTGTAGCCAAGGCCATGGAACACCTGTTGTACTTTGCTTTTGTTTCTATGGTGAATGTGACACTTGTTAGAAGGGACTCATAATTGGCTCATGTGAAGTCTGGTTTGAAACAGGATACACTGGCAGCATTACGTCAAGCTCCTCTGGACTTGGGTACATTGTTTCCGGACACTGTGGTTAAAAGAGCTGACATTCATACATTTAGAGACAAGGGTCATTCACATGGACATTTTAGTGGCAGGAGGGACAATAGATTTCACCCGTACAAAAGGTCAGACAGACAATCACAGGAACAGAAATCCGGCAAGCCAGCATGGAATAATAAACTGGGACACTTCAGCAAGAATAAAGGTGGTCCAAAGTCAAACAAGTTTTCCTCATGTCTGGCCAGGGGTCAGCCGTCATATAAATGACAATTATTGTGTAAGTGCTCCACTTTGCAGGCGGCTGACATGGGGAAAAAGACTGTAATGTGTGTAAATTTGTGTCAGCCCCACCGGCCGGACCCACAGAAACCACCAAGAGACTGTAAAGTTGCATCTGTCACCATACCTGACCAATGTCCAGAGAGACAGTAGAAGTTGCACATATTGTAACAGGGCAGCCACAAAGGAAAGGCGTAAATCCAGCTATTGCAAGACAACATCATGTCATTAAAATTTGTGAACAATATTTTGTGTAAATCAATTGTGTTATGTCAAACTTGTACCAAATTCCCGTAATATTACACAAAACCTGTTTGGGGAAACATGGGAAGCCTTGAGGGCCGGACCAAAGGTTATACAAATGCTGAGAGAGAGCTACACTATCCCTTTAAAGTCCAGCCCAAATCTGACAAGGTCACCGACCATCATCAGCTGCTATGTAGATCCCCACATGTAACTCTACCTAGTGAAGGCATTGCATTAGCTGATGAACAAAAATACAGTAGAGTTGGTCAAAAATCAAGAATCTCTGGGCTTTTAAAACCGACTATTTTTGGTGCCAAACCCAAACAACAAATGGAGACCCATGCTGGATCTCAGCAAATTCCTTATGGCAGAGAAATTCAAAATGGAGACTCCAGAGACTCCCTCCAGGCAGGGGAGTTGTCACGTTCATAGACTTCATGGACACATACTTCCATATACCCATCCAGAGCCAGTCCAGGAAATACCTGCGTTTTCACTTCCATGGCCAAATTTATCAGTTCAAAGTGCTACCATTTGGTCTGTCCACAGCTCCCGTGGAGTTCACTGTAGTGACGAAAGGGGTCAAACTGGTGGCTATGCAGAGGGGTATAAGGATCCACCAGTACTTAGACCACCAAACTTGTCCCCAACGCACATAAACTCTAGTAGCCATTTGTGAGGAACTGGGTTGGCTAGTAAGCATGGAGAAATCAGAGATGGACCCCTAGCAAGTCTTCAACTTTGTAGGTTACCAGTTTGATCTGAAAGAGGGCAAGGTCAGCCCCACCCTAGACTGGTGGCAGACCCTTAAAGCAAAGATCCAGGAATTACTGACCGGACCAACCTGTCCGGCCCGGCAGAACAAGGCTGTTGACAGCCACAGAAAAGCAGGTCCACCTAGTCCGCCTCCATATGAGGCCAATACAGTGGCACCTCAAAAACAACTGGAGGGTCCCAGATTCCCTAGAAAAGGTGATACTAGTCCCCAGATCGCTCCACCCTCATCTGAAGTGGCGGCTGGAGGAAAGCAATGTGCTCCAAGGTCAACCATGACACCCACTAAAACATGCTCAGACATCAGGCAGAACAAGGAGTTATCCTTTGTCTCCTTTAAGAAATACTTCGACAAGGACATCTCACCTACCACTATCTCCTCATCAATAAAACAAACTGTGATCCTATGTTATGAGCTCTCTGACCAGGAGGCCCTCACTTTACATTAGGTTAAAGCCCATGATGTCAGGGCCTTCCAGTCGAGAGTCTCCTTAGATCACATCTTATCAAAATTTGCAAATTTAATAAGTCAATTAAACGTTTATAAATTAATACCCTAAATATTTCTCCCTTGAGCAAAGGAAACGGGAAATGTCAGTTTTTCTGTTTAAAATTATTAACTAGCAGCAACACATCACCACACTGTGTACATAGGATAACAATGAAATCAAACCTGGTTCAGCATCATGTTCAATCCCGCTGCTGTGTGGGTGTTTCCTCCTGGATAGGCAACTTCACCCAAAGCTTGCGTCAATGACGCCAGGTCTGAGTATCTGAAATATACAAACAAAAGTGACCTGGGTGGAGTGTGATGGAGTGGGTCTTAAATATCAATTTTTCAATATTGATTGATGATGGTTTGGAGTTTCAATAAAATTGTGCTTAATGACTTTAATGGTCACACTGTTGTTAAAAATTCTGACAAATGACCTAGAATTTAAACAAAGGCCATTGTGTAGTTTGCCTGTTACTGATATAGTTAAAAATTAGACTCGGGTGTACATGAGCCTTAATTAAGAACAGGAAATATCCTCCACAGATTGACATAGAAGTTAAGAAACACCTTTTAATAGTGATATAATTTCTGTATTCAACAAAAAAAGTATAGCTTTTTATTATTGTTCTCGGGAAATAGTTACAATTTAAAAATCTTTAAATATTGGGTTTTTCCTCAATGAGTACTTGAAGTATTAATTGTAGTTTTTTTCCAATTTAAACTCCAATCAAACCAAAATCGGAGAACTGGGGCTGGTTTCTTATTTTATTTATTTCGGGTTTTTACATCGCTTTCAACACTGTACAGGTCATATCATGACAGATAAGTTTGTGGGCAGAGGAAACAAGTACATACAGTTGGTCCAAGTTCTGTACTGTAAACTGCCGACCATCGGTAAGCAACTAACAATTTACCCACATGGAACCTGGAGTTTGAACCGCAGACCTCAGAGGTGGGAGGCAAGTGTGTTACCACTCGGCCACCGTGGTCCCCAGCTGGTTTCATGAAAGGACTAATTTTATCCTGAACTTTATGTTGAAGTAAATCTTTTGTCATAGCCTCAGGTCAAGTCTTTTGTCTTAGACTTAGCGGATATTACAAAGCAGCTGAGTCTATACTTTGATCCAGTCTTGTGCTTATAGTTAAGTCCACTTGGCATGTGGGCTTACCTTCCGTCAAGAAACAAGCAAACATGGCCAATATAAATTTTTCCAGTTGAAAATTTGAAATGGCCGACAAGAAAGTATAAATAAAAAAATTCTTCCCCAAACTAGTCTTTGAAAGTTTTTTTGTTTTTTTTTGTGGTTACAAGGTTTTCCATTGCAAAACAACATTTTTCCAAAAAAAATAAAAACAAAGGCCATCATTCACAGGTAGTACACTACTTTGAGTTCAAATAAAAGGTCACATGACACAGAAAGAAAAACAATGTGACTGTATGATGAAAAAAATCAGTAACCCTTTGTGAAATCCAGTAAAACTCAAAATTGACCTCAAGTCAAAAACCTTAGATTTGAGTCTCAGACTCAAATACTTAAGCTAAATCTTGAACCTTTGGTTGGAAAAAATGAAACATTAATCATCCATAAAAATTGGGGTGATTCCCAATACTTCCATGCAGTATGCCCAATGTCAATGCCACCAGTTGAACTCTGATTAAATTATTACCAACAAAGGATAATAAATTTAAATACATATTGTTTACAAGAACTAAAGTATTTTATTACAACTTTTGTGAGACAAAAAATAGAGAATTTCAAAATACTCATAGATCATAGATCTCCTCCAGTGCATGTTTTCGAAAGTTCGGGATTTTCTTGTATTTAGAATATGTGCCATATCTTTACCAATACGCGATCAATCCTTTCTTTGATTACGCCCGACACAAAATTTTACTAAGATCTCCTAATAACCGTTGGAGTAACACTGTCCTGAAAGCCAAAGTCATTGAAAATACATCAAAAATTGGACCTTTGAAAATTCAGGATTTCTTTTTTGTTGTTGTTGTTGTTTGTATCCAGAATAATGAGAATATTATCCAGATTCTTTCCCAAAATTACACAGCCAGACAGATATATATAGGTGATAGTTATCCTAACAGCATCCACATAAATAAATGAGCCGTGGTATATTTTCTGACCTTGAATGCCCTTCGACTCTCCTTATGATAATGATTTTTCTTAACTCAGCGCACTGAGTTCCCTTTGCGGGGAAGATATTGGGCCTGCAAAGCAGTAGATTAGATTAGATTAGATTAGATTAGGTTAGACAGCTGGATGTCGCTATATTGCGAGTGATGAGAACATCACAAGAAGGTGTCTTACTCATTGAGGTTCCACTTGAGCGTGGCTTGGTTTGCAAATGTAATAACGGCCACTCGTGTTGCCTGAGGGCCAATCGTCAGGCGACTCACCACTCCCTGCATAAAAGTCAAAACACGCTGCCAATTCTGACAGCTGTTGGGCTGGAAATACAGAAAAAATTCAACAAAAAGATATATTTCAGTTTAGTGAGGTCCTTTTTCAGATTTGTGAACTGAGAAAGATCAAACATACTTCTGGTTATTACTATCATTATTTTTGTTATTTATTATTTTTATTATTGTTATTACACAAAATATATTTTTGTATTAAACTGTGATTTCAAATTCAATAACAAACTTTAATGTTGTTTTTCCTAGTGATTGATCACGTCACGCCACAATATAGTATATTATAACAGTAAATTAATACATTCTAATAATATATTAAAATTGTATCGTGTTGTGTCACTCAATAAGAAAAACAACACTTTAGAACTAAAATTCTGATTAATTTGGTAATCTGTTGATGAGAACTACATATTTTTACTTAAAATAATTTTCATTAAGCTTTACAATACCACTTTAAAACATCTTCTTTAATACAACATTAAAATTTCGTCATGCATTCAAAAACCAAAGCTTTACCTCTGCTCAGTTGTGATTGGCTGATTTGTTCATCACCTTGGCAACAGTGGGAAAACTTTATATTTTTGCATTTACATCTAGTACTGTGACTTTAACTGATCAATGTATCATATTTTCTCAAAGTCATTCTATGGTAGTATTTTATTATGACCAGCAGGTTACAAATCTTGCAATCATTTTGCCTATCTGTTGCTTCACTCACCAGCTTATCGGGGTCCTGATCACAGATGGACCCAGAGCCATCCACCACAAAGGTTAAGTCTGCTATGACCTGACCACAGTTATCAGGGGGTGATGGGGTCATGCAGGTCTCCTACAACACATAGACACACGGGCATGGGGGAAACTTCTTTGCTGCATGATGATTTAAGAAAAGTGATCAGCTTTCCTACCACTTTTCATAAACTAGTACAATTGCTTTTCAAGTATTTTATCAGATGAACTGTATTGTGCAGATATGCAGGTTTAACAGTGTTGGGGAAGGCACCACTGGTTGGCAAACATTGGCTCAAATGTAGCAAAATCTGTATACAATGCAATCAATAGCCAATAGTTATGGTGGAATGCTATTGGGTGAAGCTTTTGGAACTGACAAATAAAGCAAGTAATCTGGTTTTGTTTGTGACAAACTAGAAGCACTACTCGGCGGTGAATCAAAAATACAGTACCCAGATGATGTAAATGAATTAATTGAATATAAAATGTTAAACATTTGTGAAAATAAGTTGTGCAAAAAAAACCAATAAGGTATACCCGTCAATACTGATTTTCAACCAAGCACAATTTATGGATTTATACTGTAGAGCTTTTAGAACTATTAGAACTTTTCTGAGTATCCAGTTTGTAAAGTTACACTCGGTTTTGTCAACAAAGTCGAACTGACTTTGGATACCCAGGGAGCCTAACCTAGCCTTCCACACCTGGGTGAGTGCTGTATTTCTATCATATTGTTACCTGTATCAGTGCATTTCTGACGTCCTCTAACTGGGTGAAATCTGGACTGGTAAAGTAGTTCTCACCGATTTGCTGAGGTGGTGAGGAGATAAGCTGAAAAAATATGTGAAAACAAGTAGTGCCTGAAAACAAGACTACAGAAAGGATATTAATATCTCAAGTAGAAACTAGCCATAAGGAAAATTTAATTCTATTGAATTTCTTAAAAATGAAGAATTACTGTTACAATAATTATTAATTATCTTCTAGCTAAAAATTGACTTTATATTTTTGTGGAAGTCCTTGAATGAGAAATATTTAACAGAAAAAAAAAAGAAACAGTTTATTCTCTTCACTTCAAAATCAAGGAACAAACGACAGATGTCTGATGTTCAAATAATAATTTATAATTTGTAAAAAGTTCGCCATAAAATCAACATACAATGTCCAGAAAGCAACATTAAGTCAAAGCTAATATAACTATCAATCAATCAATATTAAATTTTCTCACCTAAGTTTAGAAGGAAGTTGTGGGAGCTTACCAGGTGAACATAATGCCTTATTATATGTAGGGGAGGGGAAAATTAGATGGTGGACAATATACTGGTCTCTCGTCTCTGAGGCTGGACCTGACCTCTGGCTGTGTAAATTACTTCTTGGTTGCTGGTCCCGAGTAATGTACAGGACAGAATGCTGGCCGACCAGTATACACTGCCCTCCACCATCTCACCACCTACCTCTTTTGATATCATATATACATTGAAACTTGTGTATATAGATCATTTTTGGGAAATAGAAAAATAGATTTTACAAGGGTCGGTCTTTATATGGAGGTAAAAATTAGGGGAATTGCAATATTAGGAATCTAGAGGGGGTCTTTACATGGAGGTTGGCCTTTGTATAGAGATGGTCCCTCAGACAGGTTAGGTTGTACAGTGTCTTTTAGGTGATGTTAAATAATTCAATCGATTGATACACCTACGTACCTGCAGTTCATTGATATCGATAGAATTGGTCACTCCTATGCTGTATATCATGACATCCTCTGCCCTAGCTAATTCTGCCTGCGGGACGGTTTCTGTGTTGTCGTAGGTGGACTTTCCATCCGTCAGTATAATGGCAACATTCTGTGCATCAGCCCGATCTTCTGGTGTGTTAAAAACCTGGTCAAAACAAAGAATTATGGCTATAGCTACAGAGTGACATGGTCGATGGTGTCATTGTTACATATGGGCAGGCTGGAACATTTTTTAAGCGCTAGCAAGCTCTCAGGAATCACTTTTTTGTGGTTTTTTGTGTCTCCTAACTTTCATGAATTGTGGTCAGTGTGATGAGTATCTGTCTGTTAACTGAAGTTAAGCAGCAATGGGCTACATCAGTACTTGAATGGGTGACCGCTTTGGTGCACTACTTGTGTCTCTGATGGCTTTGCGACTCGTGTCAGTATACCAAAACCCCTTTTGGCATTGCTAAAATATAAAATCATCTGTATATGTGTGTTATGAATAGACTATAATTTTTAGATAATAACAGATTCACATAGAGGGGAGGTCTTTGTGGCTGATTAAGCTTTAGCAAGCTTGGCAATTCAAAAAACAGGGTCCAGTTTCAAATAGCCTCCTTAAGATAAAGTTCACATAACATTTAAGGTTATCCTTCAATTTTTTGCACCTTTAATGAAATTCAGTTTCACACAGCCTCCTTCCTTATTGGAGACATTGAATTTTCAAGGAAATTCTCTTTGATTTCAAGCAAAATACCTGCCTTAAATTTATGGAATGTTTAATCATTTTGTTTCTCCCCCTGTTAGAACCAATCTTATGTTTATCTAATTTTTGATTGGTTCTCAATTTATATGTTGTACAGGTTTTGTTTTTATGCTGTGGTTTTAAATAACGATTTAGAAAGGTGATAATTCTACAGTAATGATAATTTAAGAACCGTATCTAAATTTTTTCACTGAATGAATTTTATATTTTACATCAGCATATCTGTGTATTATATGATGTGTGTTGAAAAAGATGTAATTAAATATTAAAACTAAAATAATGGTCTTCTTTTGGCTTTAATTTTTAAACCCAATTTGAAAAACCATAATTCTATTTATGTTGTATTGTTACAATCCTGTGTAGAAAACAATCCCAAGACAAATGTTGATGACAAGTTAAATGATCAACAACATATGAACAACATTAACACCACCATAATATTTACCTGTGTTCGCATGATCTTGATACCTCCCGAAGTGTTGGTGTTGCCTCCGGGATAGTTCAAGTTATCAATTTCATTCAAGATAAAATTTCTATCTCTGAAACAGAAACTTCAAGATAACTTGGTATCTCTTCATAAGTGGAATGAAGATTTTCCACCATTTATTTTTTACAGATACCTTTCGTGGCTCAACAAAACAAACAAACAAGTGTAATATGTTATCACTTATGGTCCATTCACACAGTTCCGTTTGGTCACATGTACATATTTAATGTTTGGTTTGTGTCTGTGTCCTTATTGCTGCGTGAATGGACCTTATATGTGGATAGTGGACATTTAAAAATAAGCTGTCTCTGTATAGACACCCCCCTTCACCTCTCAGTGGCATGTACATTTTAGTGTGGAATAAGAGAGCTTCTTGAGAGGTTTTTGAAACATTTAAAAAAACTTCCTATGCGCTGCCATGGCTGTCTGTGTTGAGTTGAATGCCAGTTTCATCATAATGCTAAGAAGATGTCCTACAAAGACAGTATCCAAAACCAACAGTGCTCATTTATAGGTTTTGTTAATAATCAGTGTAACCTAGGTGTTAATAATCAGTGTTACCTAGAAGTTGATAATCAGTGTGCCCTAGGTGTTCATAATCAGTGTTACCTAGGTGTTCATAATCAGTGTGACCTTACTGTTAATAATCAGTTGTGACCTAGGTGTTGATAATTAGTGTCACCTAGATGTTAATCATCAGTGTGACCTGGGTGTTAATAATCAGTGTTACCTATATGTTAATCATCAGTGTGATCTATGTGTTAATAATCAGTGTTACTTAGGTGTTGATAATCAGTGTGACCTAGGTGTTAATAATCAGTGTGACCTAGGTGTTGATAATCAGTGTGACCTAGGTGTTAATAATCAGTGTGACCTAGGTGTTGATAATCAGTGTGACCGAGGTGTTGATAATCAGTGTGACCTAGGTGTTGCAACACGTCTGACGGGCCAGCAGTTCGAATCCTGGACCTGACCATATATAGGAAAGTTGGTAGTTGCTCACCAATACCCTGTAGTTTACAGTTTTGCAGAATATCGACCAACCGGTATGTACTGGATCCCTCAGCCCTAATAACTACCCGTTGTGATATAACATATGCAATGTATTGAACATGATGTTAAACTCCAATGAGTCATATCAACTTAGCTTAAAGGTGTGTACTTTGTAATGTTAAAATCATTATTATTTAGCATCTTTGTTCACTTGGTGATAATAACTAACTTACCCACTCAAAGAAAAGACCAAAGTTCCCTTGTTTCCAAAGAGCACCAGAGCAAACTTCACATCATTCGTACCAATCGTAAAGGAAGACACCACATCTCTCAGAAATCTCCGCACCTATGAATACACAAGGACCTCCGTCATCTGAACACATGTGGGGAGGAGGACGTTTGGATAACAGAAGGTACCATTAAGTAAAGGATGCAGGCTAAATCCTATCACTAGCAAGGGATCAAGGTATTATGTATATATAGGCTAGTGACGTTACATATCTATTTTCACAATCTAAATATGAAAAAAATATAAATATTCAAAATATGAAGTTTCTATATTTGTTAGTGCAGCTATGAATATGTTTCATGACTAATTTTTATTGCATTTTTCAGGTAAATAGGTTTTCATTTTATTGCTCAAACAAAATGATGGACAATGAATGTAACATGACAATTGTGCAGTATGTTTGGAAATTTATTACTTAAAAAGACAAAAAGCATAATATCCTTGTCATTTTAATTTGTCTTTAGGGGCCACGGTAGTGGAGAGGTAATATTCTCACCTCCCACCTCTGAGGCTGGAGTTCGGTTCCCAGCACGGTCTCAAGTGGGAAAGCTGATAGTTGCTTCCCGTTGGTGGGCAGTTTACAGTACAGAACCCTGACAAACTGTATGTACTGGTTTCCTCTGCCCTTCCAACTAGCCGTCATGATATGACCTGTACACTGTTGAAAGTGACGTAAAACCCCAAATAAATAAAAATAAAATTTAAAATATCCTTCATCTGGGGAATTTCAAATTTGGAATTAAAACCAAAGATGGGTGTATTGTTTATGCTATAAATGCACTGGTAGAAATCAAATCAAGTGTCATTTTCCTTACCATTTTGGATATAACATTTACATGATGGACGCTGTTACCGGACTGAGTTCTACCAAAAGAACCACAAGTAACTTTCTACATGACGTGTAGCTAAAAGTTTTTTATGTCCAGAGTTTTGAACACAAAATATATTGTCTCTTCTAGTTCGAGCTGGTAACTACTAGCCTTGCTGAAGGCTCAAGTTTCTTTGCAGTTCAGGAAAGTTTTCAGTTCAGATAATGGAGCTTCAGTTTCTATAATGTACTCATACATGTACTGACTTTTAAAGCAGCAAACAGCTAAGTGAAAATTCTCTGTCTGATGCGGTTCTATCTGTTTACATGTATGAGTGCTTTATGAATACCAAATATCTGTGTGCATGTTTGAAAGGATATCATGCAAATTTGAGCCTTAAGCAAGGCTAACAGTCTGCCTTTGTTTACTCTATATTTTCCTTGCTGCTACTTGAACATTGCATGATTTTTTGGTGATCTGGACACTTCCACTTTTTAAAATATTATATATAACAGTGCATAGGGAAGTGAAACTCACAGCTTTGAATGTAGACCTTTTTATAAATATTCTCTATTATCACTCACTGTTCTCCAGTTGTTACAAATCGGCTCCTGTCTGTCCCAAGTCGTGTCAATGTCACAGATACTTCCGGACCCATCCACCACAAAGGCTATGTCAGCTCGAACCGTCTCTGTACACACTGAAAGAAGACACACATTCATTAAGGCATTCCAAAATCAAAATTTTCTAAAGCATTTTTAAAATTCCTAAATGGTCACATGACTAAAAAATTCATAACAGACTTTCATTTGTGTATTTATTACAAATATTCCACTTGTTTGTACTTAGCATATAAGTAGTATGGCTTCTGTCCCTTTTGACTTTAACAAAATGGATAAACTCCCTCCCTGACATATTTATAATAGATCTGCTTTGACAGAAGATGCATTTCAGTTCTAATTCTAATAGTATTTTTATGGTATTTTTATAGCACTTAATCTCCTTCATAAGGCAGGCTCCAGGCGCACCAAACAGAAAAAGCAGAGAACTATTATCATTAACCTGAGACAAAGCAGCGGTCAGCGCCAAGGAGAAATACTAGGAAAAGCAGAAATTAGGGTGGATATGCTTGTGCAAAGAGACAGGTTCTGAGCTTCTGTCTGTGTGAGTGGAGAGAAGTGGCCAAAAGTACATCATCAGGCATCCTGGGGAAAGGTATACAAAGCATCCTGATGTTTGCAGTCAGCCGAGATATATGACCGTTAATATATATCTGCGTCAATTGATTGTGGAACAAGCTCTATTTTTCTGTTTGACTTGCATTCTGCCTTTAAGATAGAGATTAAACACTGTAAAAGTTCAATTAGAATTATCAGCATACCACTATCCAGTTTTAGCTTTCACAACTTATTGTATCAGTGATCTTGGTTGGTTTAAATTAAGCTTCAATTCATGTTGTGCTAATTTATGGGGCTTACTGTATAAAGCAGCAGACATTAAGTGCTATACAATGATTATTAGATCACATTACTGTACGATGTTCTGCGGTGTCATCGACTTACCAGTTTGACCCACAACTGACCTCATGGTCACACAGATGAAAAGTGTCAAGAGTGGAAGCCAGTACTTCGACACAAAGGTGTTCTGGAAATGTAAGCATAAGATTTGGTTTTGTGAAATGTAATAAGACTTGAAACATGTGTATACATCAAATAATAACAATTTTATAAGGGCAAGGTAGTAGATGGTGATTTATTTGGGTTTAAACGTCACTTTCAACACTGCACAGGACATAGAACGATGGGTAGATTAATGGGCAGAGGAAACCAGTACATACAGTTAGTTAAGGTTCTATACAGTAAACTGCCGACCATTGGTGAGAAATTACCATCTTTACCACATAGGGTTTAGGGTTTGAACCACAGACCTCAGAGGTGGGAGGAGAGTGTGCTACCACTGCACCACCATTGCCCCACGGTGGTTTCCAGTGCAGAATCTAACCCAACTATTATGTACGGTCTGCCTCCATCCCTAAAGCTAGTACCATATCCACAAGAAGGATGAATCACATTTGGTGAATTTACAGTCGGAAAGAGAGACAGAGAACAGAGAACCTCATCCAGCTCACAGTGAGCATAAAGGGTTCCTAAATTATTGATCATAATGTACTCGTACATTGTATGATATACACTAGTACATATTGGAGTTATGGCGTCAATGAAATATTTTTCATCTTTGAGCTGTCACTGTTACAATTGAGGATAAATAAAAAAGAATATAGCTCAATGCCCTTATCAGGACATTGCAGAATTTGTGTTAACTCATACACTCGAGACCTTCTTGTGCTAACAAGGACCAATAGTCACCAATGTTTATATTCTTAGAATTATTCTTATTCATAGAATTTTCTAAGAAAAAAAATCTACTTTTTAAGAAAAAATTCTAAAAATAAGCTTGTTTTTCCATTTCTAAAGACTATAATCACAAATTACATACAACAGCTTTGCAGAAAGTAAACAGAATTAGTAGTTTGTAATAATTATAGAATAAGTATATTGTAAATACACTTTTTCTACAAAAAAAAAATAAAAATTCTTATTCTTGGAAATTTTTCTTATTCTAAGATTTTTTTTCCAAGAAAATGTGTGAATTCTAAGAAAATTCTTATGATCTGAATAACAATGTTAGTAAATATGGTCCCAGTTAATTAGATCGTGCACACAAGTTTCATTATCTTGTAATCTCAATATGGTCGTTTGCCCAGATCTTAATGATTTTGTGTACATAAGATGATTTCATCATCATAAGATAATTAAGTTGTGCACACAACATAATGTATATTCTACAATGTCCTCATGCAGGCTCTGATATAGTGTCCACCATAGAAATCATATTTTTACTTATAAATACATTTATTTATGTTATTTATATATTTATTTGGGTTTTAACGTTGCTTTCAACACACTGTATAGGTGATATCACGGCGGGTAGTTTTGTGGTCTAGAGGAAACCAGTACATACAGTTGGTGTCAAGGTTCTGTACTGTAAACTGCTGACCAACGGCAAGCAACTAGCTTTCCCACTTGAGGTGAGGCCAGGAACCGAACTCCGATCTCTGAGGTGGGAGGCAACAGTGTTACCACTCTGCCACTGTGGCCCCCAAAAATCATATAAAAATAAGGCAGAAACAAGGTTTATAAAAAAAATCCCTAGATTTGCCATATTCATTTAATGGAGCTCAAACTGGGGTCTTGAAAGGGATATTCTCCAAAAGAACATTCTTATATTCCCGCCCAAAATACAACAAACTTCACATGCCAAACAAATACAATTAGGCATTTTATTTTTTGCTGTTATTTTTTGTGTCCGCCATATCAGCTTACTGGTATAATTAACTCTATTTGTTACAGAGAATAGGGTGTCAGCTTATGTCAACCACCTCAATAAATCAGAACTTGCAAAACAATATACATTAATATATACATACACAAATATATATATATTATGAATGTTTTTCAAATCACTGGGTGTTGTATACTGTTTTGTTTTACATTCATCATACTACATAAAAACAAATTCTAAAACTGATGCTTTTGATTCATATTTTATTTTTTTCACATTTTCTTATTGGTGTAAGTGTGTAATTCAAGTGTTAAAATACCCACCAACATTTAATATCTAGGCCATAAATTTGCATTAAAATAGGATCACAAAGTATCTTGCATACGATATATAAACAAAATAAATTTATTCAAAATACAAATATAACTACTCTTGTCAAAGGCCTTAGTTGAGATAATCGGTTAGACTTTATTTTAGTTGTTTATATCTTAAATTGGAATTTAGGGTTATTTTCTTGAAAAAAAGCAATTCCTGTGGTTTTAAATACCCCTTTCAACTATTGTAGGGAATCGTCCCTATTTTTCCTGATCCATTTATTGTCCATTTTAGTAAACAATTATGTTGCTTTGTTGCTGGCAATTGTATCATAAAACCCTTTCCGGGATGATGTATATGTCATTCTTGAGAAACTTTAGAATTGTTTTCCTCAAGTTTTTCCGACATTTAGCATCCACTGAGAAAGTATTGAATTCATGACTGTTATTTGTCTGTTTGTCAGCTGTTTGTTGTTTGTCTTTTATTAGCAGGACTATGTAAATACAGTTGGTTGGATCTGCAATACAAAAATGCTGGTCTTAGTCCAACTAAGATCCCATTAGACTTTGAGATTGATCACCACCTCAAAAACAGATTAAAAGATCTAGGCTTCCCACTCACTTATTATTGAGCTGTTTTTTAAAGAAAATCATACTTTTCGTGGCAGAGGGATTCACTGTCTGACCATTATTGTTAAACATAGCTGCCACTGACTGAATGTCTGATTACCCAGCGAGTAGTTTTAAATGCTAAGTCAAATGATTTTTAGTGCTCGACATAACGCCCAGAACCTTTCTATCAGTTATATTGTGACCGGTAGTTCAAAGGGCGAAGGAAAGCCAGTATACACAGATGGTCTTGAGTCTGTACTGCAAACCGCAACTGGCACTTGAGATCCAGCTGGGATTTGAACTCCATCTCAGAAGTGGGAGGAGAGTGTGTTATCACTGTGCCACCATGATTCTCACTAAAATAATATGAGGACACGTCCTTACTGATTCTCACATATTGTTACAAGACCAGAACCCAGAACCATATAAAGGACAGTTAAGTGTCAAAATTCCCTGACCATTGGGGCCAATGGAGATTTCCCAAAAATGCTAATGTTACAGAACTAGCTTAAAAGTTGCATTTTGTGCAACAGTTTTTAAATTCAAATTTCTAAATTCTACCTAGTTATATACCCTGTTAATTTAGCTATAGAATATTAATCCCCCTGGGCAAGAACCAAATTTTAAAATCAACCAATACCCGATTAAATGTCTACTAGTTGAACTTTGAACAGTTTACTTTTGATCAGGCAAAATTAAAACTTTAATGTTGCATAAAGTAAGATTAATATATTGCTAAATCATCTTGTTTAATTTCAATTGCGCCTAGGTGAAATCAGGATTTCAATTTGGCCTGGGCAGATTTTAAATCTACCCAGTCAAAAGATCACTATTCTGATTGCACCTAGGCGAATTTAAAATCAGCCTGAATTTCAATTTCGGTTGTAACATAGATTTTCTTTTGCGAGTTTACATCTGAAATTTCATTCCTTTCATTCAAAATGTAGATATTCAAGCCAAATGATAGTGTTGTGTTTTATAAGTAAATGATATAAACTTAAACATTTGAAAATTGGTGATATCACAAGACATTCGTGTGGAAATCTTTGCTGAAAGAAATGTCAACAATATGTAACTCATATAATTATATTTTCAGGGAGTTTGTGAGATGCCATTTTGTTGTTGTCTTTTCTGTTTACAAACTGGTACCTGCAACTTGTTTATTTATTTACTTGTTATGATTTACCACAAAAATCAGGCACATTTTTTTATAATAATGTAATTTAAATTATACCTGCAGTCTTTATGGAGATTTATTGACAGAAAAACATTCAAAATGTATATTTAATTTTGAAGATGACAATACAACAGTGAAAGCCAATGAATGAGAGCGAAGACAGAATCCGTATGTCAGTCAAGGTTATGGTGGAGTTGCTGGAATTTGTAGTCACATTATGAACAAGGCCGAAAGGGGTTTTGTTCTACTAGCACGAGCTGCAAAACCATCAGATACATGATTAGTGCACTGAGGTGGTCACTCATCGAATTACTAGCCCATTGCTGCTTAACTTCAGTGATAAGACAGGTAGTCACTATGCTATGCCACAATTGATAAAATTCCGGAGACAAAAAAATGCCGGAGCTTGCACTTAAAAAGCTATATTTCTGCAAAGTTCTGTTAATATTCTATGAGGAGAGTAATAGACAAAGACTTGACAAAATGATGATTGAGAAAATGTATGGCTAGCCGATTTGGGAGTATGTTTAGGAGGATTTTCTACCATTTGGAAGAAAGTTACACAACCTATGAGCCTTGTCTGAGAGGGATTAGACACACAGGAAATAAGAAAGGCTCTAATGGGGGACTGCATTAATAATAAAGAATGAGTTTGAGATTGATGCACAGGCCACACCTGGGCGATTTTAAGTAACCAATGTTGGCAACTTACAAATCCTCAGCACTTACACTGTACTATATACAAAGGTTTGTGAAGTGTTGCTTTTATCTCCAGTGTCCTCCGCTTGCCTCCTTCCCGTGGAAATTTTTTGGACTGTTTCAATATTTCACTGTCAGTCATCAGTTTAATTTCAGCCTTATTTCATCTTTGTATTGTCCTTCAATTCCGTTGTAAATACATTTATCCTGTAGTGCCCTGACAGTAAAGTCGCCATGTGTTGGTCCTGACTGTGAGACTTAATGCAGAGTGTTTAAAACTTTGCAGTGAATTACTATATAATATGGGAGTTGACAAATGAAGAGGTGTGAAAAGAACATAGAATACACCGAGAGGTAACTGCGCATTTCAAAATATAACAAGTCCTCGCCATTAAACATTGTCACTATCTGACCGGGGCATGCCATAAGAAAAATAATCAATGTCTGAGAACACGCAAACCTTGGGCTGTGGGTAGTGTTCAAACAGCACATGCAAAAAATCTGAAGACTTTATCCAGATCCAGTCAACTTTGTGGAGGATTTGTTAGATCCCACCTTCAATGTGAAAATATGGCCTATGTATGATTCATAGTTTTTTTAAATTTGTTTTGTAGTTATCTGCATGGATGGACAGGCAAATTCCACAAGAAGGGTAAAGATTACAGGGAATGCAAAGAAAAAACCCATAAAAACAACAACAATTAAAATAAATCACAAAATGAATCTTGCTACGGATGCATCTTTGTAGTCTAAAGTGTAATTAGAGGCCGTCACAGTGACCATCATCTTGTCTTCTCAAATTTCCCTCTTTAATTGGTTTGTACTGAATGACAACCCTCACGTCTTCTTTATCTTTCTTATATTCTGTGTCATTACCTTCTGTGTGTAGTGAGAGGAAAATATTTGTGAAGAAATTCTGGAGACTCGAACTCAATCCAGGTCTGAATCCTGTTTAAGGAGAACTGAGCAATGGATAGGTCCCGCGTTGTGTGAAAATATGACTCCAGATCGAATGAAAGTTATGAGTTATATACATGCACAGACAGACACAGACAGACGGACAGACCTACATAAACAGAAAGGCACAGGCAGACAGACAAATATAGACAGACAGACAGAGACAGATTGACAGACCTACATAGACAGGCAGACAATCACAGGCAGACAGATAGACAGACAAAGATAGACAAACACACAGACAGACACAGACAGACTGACAGACCTACACAGATAGGCAGACAGACAGACAAAGACAGACAAACAGACCTACACAGATAGGCAGACAGGCACAGACAGACTGACAGACCTAAATAGATAGGCAGACAGGCACAAGCAGACAGACAGACGAAGATAGATAGACAAACAGACAGACAAACGGGCACAGACAGACAAACCCCATTACAAGCATGAAAGCAAAAATATTAAACTAAATAAGTGTTTTCACATACATAAAATTTATGGTAAAAAATTCAAAAGAATATATAATATATAATATGTTTGGGCACTGTTCGCCAAGGTTTTAAGCTAAATAGTAGGCTTAACTTTTTATACAAATATAACCAACTTAAGCCTGAAATAAGACCCTTGGTGAACAGAGCTTCTGTAATTTCAAAAGTGCATTTCCCTTCTGTCAACAAGAAAACCAGTTTTTAGACAAATACTATTTTGCTTCATAATACCGCAGTTCCACTCTCATGACATTACCACCAAAAAAATACTCCCATAATTTAATGTCCTGAGCACAATTTCATTTGTTGTACGACTTATATTATCAGTCATAAAGGTAACGAGCATAATCATGGATAATATAAAACCATGTTTAAAAACCTTTATGAGTAAGCCTTTTTACCCCGATTGGTCACAACTTATTTTTTCAATTGTGAGGCAGGAAGGCAGGTCCAACTTATCTTAAAGTTGCCAAGACAGTGAGACAAGAATATTCAGGAGAGACCTGCTGAATTGTCAAGGGTTTTAAACATGTTGCCGCTATTACACTTCTGAGCTTAATGTATGAAAACAGATGTCGTTTGAAGAATAAAGACAACTTTATTAGCACAATGGAAGGCAAAGTCAAAACAGTGGCACAGGGGAAAGTTTTTCAGGATTTACACAGAGATAATTTGGAACAGGTGAAACAAACAATTGAACAGTTTAGGCAAGCAGTTGAGCAGTTTAAGCAAGTTATAAAGTCATCCTACACAAAGCCAAAGCTCATTTCTAAATGGGCGTGTCAGGTTGTCTTATCGGAGCAATGTGAATGGAGTATAATGTTAGTTTTTATGTGAATGTTTTAAGTTGTTCTGTGACTACTGGAGTGAATAATTCCATTCTGTAACTTGTACGTTCTTTTGGCTTATTCCCAAATTGATGTTTTATACATTTTATTAGAAAGATGTCTTTTCCAGGAAAGAATAATTTGTATGAAATTCTGACGACTAAATATTGTAAAGGCACACCTTAATTCTTTATAAATTTGTGTACCTTTTTCTGGTGATTTCATTTTGACAAAATACATTTTTTTTCTTCTGTTGAAATTTATAAGAAAAAAATAATGTTTTTTTTCAAAACTGTGGTTTCAATAAATAGAAAAAAAGAAACTGAACAAAAACACTATATATAGCATAGAATTTGTATCTTTTTTGGCATAGACACTTATTTTGCCTTTGGGTAGTTTAGCTATTTAATAGTACCAGTAGATTTTGACCAATATTGCTTTTTTGTTTCAGTATTTATGCATCTTTTTCAATGAATTTAAAACACAGTTTTAAACATTGTTAACATTTTTAAAATATCATTGATCAAGTCAAATGTACAACGGTTAATTCAAGAAAACTTGACCAAACTCCTGATGTTTTATGTAAAGAGTTTGGGGAGTAAAGCTCCAAGCACCATCTTATTCAGTATTCCCAGTGAAAATTGTTCTTGTTAATCAATACCTTTGATTGGGTATTGGTGTATTGCTAATTAGGTCTGACCCCAATTCCAATAAATCTTCATTCAACACTGAGAAGTTAAAAGGACAAGACGCCAGTTTTATAGACAAGAATTTTTAAACTTTAACATTTAGACTTTAACTTTCACCCTTCAAGATTTAAATTGAGATTTATTTTTGGTTTTACGACGCGCTCTACAGCCAGGGTCACATTGCGACTGTCAAGATTCTGCAATGTAAACTACTGGGCATCAGCAGGTAATGTTGGATAGTTATATTACTGGCGTGTCTTTAATTGTTGCAGCTTTACAGTCACACCGAAGGGATCTTGGCACACATAGAATCCAGTTAATACGTGTCTTGTTCTGAGATACTGGAGCCACATTGGTGGAGGTTGGCATTAACCTCTAATATTTCCATTCTGGCATATTTATATACAATGTAATGCCAAAGGTAACTTTACATTGGAAATAACTAATGTAGTTTTTTGGTCAATTTAAGGCAACCCTAATTATGATTTGAAAAATGTACATGTGGACACCTAACTTGTAGTAACATATGTAATTGTAAAGTAATTTTAAATTCAGTGTTACTTTAATTAAGATTAAGGGGGGCGTCACATCCAGCTTCTTTAAATCACTTAAGGTGAACCTAAATAAAGATGCTTTTTAGTATTGTACATAAAAGTAGAAAACAAAAAAAATATATATTCAGATCCTTCCTTGATTACCCTATTTGCACCGGACAGCCCAAAACATACCTTGATACCTGATGTAGAAGATAATGCTGGCATAAGAACCTATAGAAATGACCACCATAGATGGCCAAAATCGGGGTTGCTGCCAATTTATCTTGGATGTGGAATAGCAAACTGGACAGATGATTGCATTTTTAATATTTAAATTCCCACAAAAAAATCTGATTTTATCTCTAATTTAAAGGTAATTCTATTGATAAAAATTCTACATAAATAATTTTCGTTGTAGTTATTAACTAAAGAAACTTATATATCTTACCATTTTGGTAATCAGATTAAAAAGTTATCCGACGAAGTCAACAAATTTTAAAATAAGACCTTTTTAAAAATTCTATCCTGACAAATGAATTGTCTGATACAAAGGCTGACACCCACTAAGCACATCAAGAAAACAGTTATATGAGATGTCTAGTTACTTCAATCCTTCAAAATTAACTTCATATATATTCAAGTTATCCAAGAAAAAAGTTAGTGTGGCTATGTTAGATTGGGGCATTCTTTTTGTTCTTGATTCTCGAACATGTAGTTAAAAGTTAGCATGTTTGGGTCACCTCACATTAAGTCAGCCCTAGACGCCTTTTTGGGTGAACCAACAGTGTACAAATAGCCAAAAAAAATAAGAAGAATAAAAACATGTTTTAAGGCAAAACAGAAGCAAGTTCATATGTGTGTCCCTTTGATTAATCGTAATGCAAACAATCTTAAGAACATAAACGTCCCAATCTAATACACCCAGTGATTATTAACGGATAGATGTACATAATACTGCCATGAAAGTATCATTAGCAAGCATCTTTACAGTCTAATGCACAGACAGACAGTCAGTGTTACACACAGCCGTGCAGACAGCCACTTTTTGTATTAGATATACCCTGGTTTATAACTTTCAATAGAGTTTTAAGTAACTGGTTATGTAACACATCAGTCAATTTCCAGACATATTCTGTTTAGGGGTGATTTCAATTCTACATGAATTTGTGAAACAACAGGCCTAGATATCAATTTACAGTTCTTTTATTAGTAAAATCGTTCCTTTTGTTGAAAAATATATTTGAGATTATATTTTGTTTTTATTGCATTTTTAAGAGTTTATGTATTAATCACCTATATAATATGACAATACTTTTATAACAATTTATACAAATTCGTCCAGACTCTGAGGCAAGAAACCTCTTTCAAATTTATAAAGCCCTTAGATGTGCATGTGATACAAATCAGCTTGGGAACCAATGGAAAAATTAAGTGTAGTGTGATGGCAACACCAAATCTCGTAAGATATGAGGCGTCATTGTCGGTGGTTCCACCATTGAGTAAAACCTCCAACCGTGGGAGGTACCGTGGTTGGGGCATAAGCACAATAAGGTTGTGTCCTAAGTGGTACTCCTTGTATGAGGTACACCATTACATATGTAGTATTTAGAGAAAATCAAGCTTTACTGTTTCTTAGGGATAATTTTAAATCCCTACTTGCCAGTTTTGAGACAACCCCCTGAATTTATCTTGCTGTTTAAACTTGTACAAGTTTTTTTTTTCCAAGAACCTGTTTTGAAAATTCCTAAAGATAGATGTTTATGTGTCTTATGTCATTCATCCGCAATCTTAAAACCTATACCTTGCCTTTTTCAGGGGTCAAATAAGAAACTTAGATCCTGTTATTTTGACAATATATAATTAATTACCCTCTTTGTGAGTGGAAATGATATGGTGACTAACAAAACATGATAATATTGGGTATTTTATGCCAATATTCTTAGATATGAATATTTATAAAAGGCAACCCGTCTTATCTCCCTGTCAAAAGTCGTTTATTCGAAGATTAATTCAATGCAGTTTTTAGACTTTATCATAACTGGCTATCTGATTTCTGTTTGGCTTTCAATCAATACATTTAGTCTCCTGTGGTCCCTGAGACAAATACATTGTGTCAAAATGGTTCATTTACAAACACTTGATGGAATTTGCTATATTTTTATTGAATGCCATAATAAAAAATATCTATATTACATTTCATAATATGCAAGGCTGACAAGGTTATAAAAGAAAATAAATGTAAGATTCAATTAAATTCAGTTTATGTAATTTATAAATATCACATTGTAAGAGCTTTTCAATTAAAAAAACTTAGAACGTAAATAGATTCTGCAACAAAACCACCCTTTCCTATGTTTGTGTGGGTGCAGATTTGTCAATGCCAAAATGTGCACTGAACATTTGAAACTTTTCTTATTGGTAAAATTGAAGTCGCCCCCGCAAAATATATCACGACTCCTAAATGGGTGGAGCTTTTAATACCTGTGACACAAATACCATTTAAAACAAACAGTGATGCAGTGGTAACACACTCACCTTCCACCTCTGAGGTCTGCGGTTCAAACCTTGGACCCTATGTGGGCTAGTCTGTGGTTGCGTACCAGTGATAGGCAGTATACAGTACAGAACCATGACCAACTGTATATACTGGTTTCCTCTGAACATTAAACTACCTATTGTAATATGATCTATAAAATGCTGAAAGGGATGTCAAAACCCAAATAAACAAAATAAAATAAATAAGCAAATAGTGCCTGAGGGGGCAGAAACTGTCGGCCGGGATCCGGAACCAGATATTGGCAATGAACATACTGGACTCCCAAAGTGGATGTGGATCATATTTTGAGGAGGGCTGAGTCAGGGCCAAACTCCACCTGATGTGAACAGAAGACTCTAATGTGATTAATAGTTTTTTTTACCCAGCAGATATTGCCAAAAACATCCCAGAAAAAGTTCTGTAGTTTTCATCTGACCGTCTTTGAAGAGGACCAAGTCACAGGTAAGCCCTCTTCCCCAACCTCCTGTGAAAATATGACCCTCAACAGTGCATAACCATCTGCCACTGGGACCTAGTGGGTAACACTCTCGCCTAGGAACACAGAGGGTGTGGGTTCAAACCCAGGTACAGGCAGATACACAGTGGCTCAGATGAAAACTTAAAATTGTCGTACTCGTTCCTATTCCCAGATGCAGTCTGAAGAACCTCAACAAGGTTGATAAATGGTCATCCTTGAGTCTCTGTCTTTCAGTTAGGGGAATAAAGATAACTTGGGCTCTACTTGTGCAGTTTGAAGGGTCAACTAATTGATTCTCTCCTGTAGTGCATGGAGATATTGAGCTAAGGACAAACAAACAGACAAATGGATACAGTACTTTTGTGCCTTCCCCTTTTGCTGTAAATATACTGGTTTTAAAGCAGCATTCTGTTCGGTAATTTGAGCCAGGCCATCGGGTACCCCCCACAAATGTGAAGATGTGATTGGCTGAGACTTTGAGATGGCTTGATATTAATGACAGACTTCTGCATTTATTTTTATAAATACATTTTCAAATTTTTGAAAATGGATTACCTAGGTTTGCTAAATATTACAGCAAATATTATTAAATACACTTTCATTCCCTTGTTTCGTTCTCAGACACATGCAGTGAAGTTGAAACAGTAAATTCGTAAAATTCCTGCGTGCTTTAGGGATTTTATGACTTTTCAAGTAAATTCATGAAACAACTAAAAGTTCCAGTACTTTTGTGAAATTCCTGAAATATTCCAGCAGGAATTACACACAAATTCTAAGACATAAATATAATACAAGAATGTTTCATTTTATCTTTTATTGTAGCAATACATTTCATATTAACTGAACATCCTCCAGTTTAAAGACTCCCTTACATACAAGGTTGCTTCTTTTCAAACTTCAAGCCGTTACTATATTGTAATATTAATATTTGAAATAAAAATAGTACTAAAACGTACATTAATTTATACATTTTTAGATAAATCTCAACTGTTTGACCTCAAAAGGCAGCCCTAATGCATAAAATTCACAACTTTTATTATTCTTTATATTAATTTTTAAGGAAATACATTCTCTAACATTTTACAATTTTACTGGACATCTGTCAGTGTAACTCTGTAAAATACTGTCGGAGATTTCAGTAATTTCGCAAAAATTGCTGAAAATTTTAGTTACTTCACAAAATTACTAACCTAATCATAGTGAAATCCCTAAAACATAAGGAAATTTGGCCAGATTACTAGTTTGATAACTTTACAGTAATATATATAAATTTATCAGAAGTTATCATCCACAATGTATGGTACTTGACCCCCTGGTCTGTCCTCTTTATTAATATCGCCATAAGGCTCACTTGTAGGTTTCTCTGATTTTGACCCATAATGTCCTTGTATAATGTGATATATCTGATAAAACAATTTTAGCAAAAATGAAGTTATTTCAAACCATGGCTGCCCATTCCTTAAGTCCCGAGACTGGGGCCCTTTGGATTGTATATCAAGATTTCTTTTATTCATTATCCATAAAACAATGTAATTGGCTTAAACACCGGATGGATAAACTAATTAACAAACTCTTTATACTTTTGTCCTTAGTACATATATATTTTGCTGATTTTAAGCATTTTTTTAAATAAACATGTAAATATATTACATATCACCAGATATTAGTTAATTTTAGAGCACTTCTGTTCCTTTTTTGTTGTATTAAAATCCATCTAGAATTCGCAGAGTAACAACTCAATTAAAACTAATTGTGACACCCATTTTGTTTATGGGGTCCACATTCAAGAACAATACTTTGATAAGGTCATCTTAGATTTAAGCAAATGAATATTTTTTTCATGAATAAGGTTTCATAACTTCTTTCCTGAAATCTTAGTAATACTTATAATCTAAGTTAGGCACGGTCTAAGAATTGCCCTTAAATCCGGCTCCAAAAAGTCCAAAGAGTGACATTAGTTTTTTTTCTTTCAGGTATGTCAGATAATGTTATGAATGGAATCAAAATTAGGCTGCTGCCCGTTTATTGATTGTATTCTACAGTTGCTGTCTTCGGGATTTTATTCCTGAATAAATATTACTGAATACTTTAATACATTTAAATTACTGATTGAATTAAGTAACTTGCTTGGGAATTATGCCTATAGCAGGACCATAGGAAAACTGAATCTTTTAATCATGTTCAAAATGAGCAATGCAGTACTTTCATCATGTAACCTTCAATATGGCTTCAAAACCATTCTACAACCAGAAAGTACTCGTACAGCACAGATCTCCATAAGGGGTGTTACAAAAATTAGGCATTTTTGTGTTTCTTAATGTTGTTTGGATCTTTCCAAAAATGTAATCTCGTCATTCTATGACTAGGATCTACCCACAGGAAAATTCTCGTGAAAATCTGCTTTTTACTTTTGAAGTAATGTCAATAAATAAAGTCGTTGACAATACATTGAAAATGTGACCTTTTGAAAATTTGGAATTATTTTCATATATGCAGAATAATATCCACATCTTTCTCAAAATTAGTCACTCCTTGTTTTGGTCAGGTCCTACTGACCAAAAAAAATCAGAAAGATCCGTTCATTACTTTTGGAGTTCTAACAAACATACAAACAAATGTTCTAACAGACATAACCTCTTAGTAGAGACAAATATGTGTACCTTTGTAGTTAAGAAAATAAGTCAGTATTAACATAAAGTTAGCAATCAGCATTTTATGATGGTTGACTACTCCCAAGCATTTGATAGAGTGGAATAATTACCTAATTGTAGCTAGATTTTGAGTCTACTGTTATACTCTGTAAAATGTCATATTTAAATGGTCTAATACAGAATCTAAGCCATTAACAGTATAAATCGGGTTTAAAACAAGGGGAGTATTGTCACCCAAATTCTATTCTCACTGTCAATCAATACCCTGTTACAAAGACTTTACACCTCAAGTTTTGACGGTTACATAAGTGTACAGGTGTGATATGGTAATTACATACAGAATAATACTTAAAGTTATATCTTTATTTGACTAATTATTAAATGTTATCTACCCCTTTCTTTCTCTCTCTCAGGTCATTCTTTGCACTTTGAGGCTTTCTTCTTGGCTCATTTGCAATATCCGCCCAGATTTATTATCTTGGCCTCGCCACTGGCCTTAGCTTTGCTGTTTCTGTGGCTACTGGGTCCACTGGCCTCTGTGGGTATTGACCTTCCAAGGTTGACCTTGGCTTTAAAATGTGTTTACATACTGTACATGGAAGGATTGTGTTTATCAATTCACCAGATTCAGAACTATCAGACACAGGCTGCGATTTGACCTTGGGCTGACCTCTCACCTTCAGTCTGACCTACTGTTTTAACTGCATTTATTTATATTACTGTTATATTGGGCTTACTGTTACTCAGCTATTCTCATGTAGTTTGACTTTGGGTTATTGACCTCAACTGTATAATGTATAAATTATAATTTACTGTGGTTATATACACGTGCTTATCAACAGTTGTTTTACAAATATTTTAGTAGTAACTCTACACATAAACAGGAGGGGACAGAATTTCTCGGTGTACAGTGTTTCACCAATTTTTATTACACTTCATTTAAAACTAACATCCATTGTGATACTGAAGGAACTGTATAGCATAGAAAAGTGTGCAGTATGTTTTGATTTTAGAACTGACAGTATGCAGGATTGTAAAGATTAATAAAAAAAGTTTTTTGTCAGTGAACAAATACGGTGCAAAGAGCTGTATCTTCTCTAAACTGTGTCTGGGGCAAAATAAATATTATTTATAACTTCATCATTTGCTTGAATGCAATGATGTCTTTCGATCTTTAGCTTTAATTATTGTATGCAAAGTGTTTAACAGTCTTTGTAACTTTTGGGGAACAGTGTAAAATAGTTGGCGAAATGCTGTCCCCTTTTCAACAGCCCTAATTTTTCTTGCCTTAGGGCAAGTTCTATGGGTGTATTTGTGCTTATCACAAAATATACTTTAGGATGCTACTATCATTTTACAATTTCAGGACCCTCTTTTCATTCTGAGTACTTTTATAAAACCACACTGCATATTTGTTCTCAAGAAATTGCATTTTGGTGGTTTTATGTTCTTAGAAGATTTTTTGTCTTATATAGGTTTTCTGTCGTCCTTATCCTCATCTTTTGTTGTTTGTGGTGATTTCAATATTCATATGGATGCTGTATCTCCCTTGGTTTTGGAATTCAAATCTGTGGTTGATGCCTGCAGTTTAACCCAATATGTAGACTTTCCTACCCATCTTCATGGCCATACTTTGCACTTTTCACCAATATCAGAGATGCATGGTTCATACTTCATCAGCAATCATAAAATTGTTTCTTGCTTAGTTGAGTTTCTGTTTGTGGCAAACCATCAGGATAAAGTAGTAACCTTCCCTCAATATCACAAAATTAATGTTGATAGACTTAAGGAAGATCTAGCGGTCTCTGCATTGGTTGCCTATCCATAAGTTGACCTTGACACACTCTATAAACAATATGTATCTAGAGATATTCATGCTCCCTTGAAAACTAGGCATCTCACCAACCCTGCACCCAGCTGGATAACAAATGAGTTCAAAACTACAAAGTGTTTGCAAAGGCAATATGAACAAACTTGAAGGAGGGAAAAATCCCGAGGAAACTGTGCCAGGCTTAGACAGCAAATAAATAGGTGTAACCATCTACTGAACAAGAATAAGGGACAATACTAGGACTTAGTCAAAGAGAATAGTGGGAATGGCAAGAAGTTGTGGTGAGTATTGAGCAAGGTATTGGGCAGGTCCCAGGTCTCTACCCTTCCATCCTGTGCTGATACAAAATCACTGGCTAATCGGTTTGGTGCATTTTTCATAGACAAAATTAACAAAATCAGAAACACTTTCAGAAATTGCACATCAAAGTGTGTCCCATTAGAAAAGAAGCCACCATCTTTCAGTTCATTTCAGTTGGTCTCTGAAAGTGAAGTCCTTAAGTTTATTAAGGAATCCCCAAGAAAAAACCCTTGGCCCACATTTCTGGTTGAAAGTTGTATTCATATTCTCCCCCATCAATAACTAAACTGGTCAATCTATCTCTTCAACAAGGTGTGTTTCCAAAACCTCTCAAAACTACCATAGTTACACCTATTGTCAAGAAGACCTCTCTGTCCAAGGATGACCTCAAGAACTATCAGCCGGTTTCCAGGCTTAGTTTCCTGTCAAAGTTGATGGAGCATATAGTCACTGCTCAAATAAGGTCTCACATTGACTCAAATGATCTTGGAAATACATTCTAGTCAGCACTCCCCTGGTCTGTATTCAGAATGAGATACACTTGTTGTTGTCCAAGGGCATGCTCACGACCCTGCTCCTCCTCAACCTCTTGGCCGCCTTTGACACCATCGACCATGACACACTTCTCATCTGCCTGTCAACAAGGTTGGGCTTTACTGGTACTGTCCTTAGGTGGTTTACAACATATCTCCTGGATCATTCTCAATCTGGTAAAATTGGCTCAGTGATCTCCGAATGTTTCAAACTTAATTTTGGGGTACCTCAGGGTACCAGTAATGATCTATGGGTGGATCTTATGATAGGTTTCCTGTGGCTTTCTGAAAAGCATTGTCTTTGGGACTAGTAACCTTTCTAAATTTTTCCCAAACCGTCCAAATGGTTCCAGATTAAGTATTCCTCCAAAATTGGTTATTAACTTTACGACGGGTAATACAATAGCCATGATAGACTTATGATTAAAAAGATTGTTTTATGTATGTTAAGATGGCTTTTAAGATAGGTGTGCAATTGAGTTCCTGAATGCAAGTTCTAAATAGGATAGACAACAGTTTTTAATAATTAATTGGGACACAAGATTCACTACCGAAAGCCCTTGAACAGCCTGATCCATAACTGCTGGTCCTGAATCAGGCTTGAATCCGATCATGGTTTACAAACGTTTTCAATGAAAAGATAAAGCCCCTGAATAGACAATTCAGTCTAAATAAATTAAACATGTCACGTAGTACAACCCCCAATATGGAACTAGTGTCTTATTGTTATTTGTAAGTAGTATAGCTATGAAAAATTAGAAGAAAAGTACACTTGTTTATGCATTCTTAGTGTTAATTGTAAGTATACACACAGTTTACAGTTTAGCTTTTGATTAAACATTGAAAAAGGTACATTGGACCTTTTTATTTCACATTTTTTTGTGACATAAACATTTTAAAGTTGTAAGTTGTGTAAATAAATTACTCTTCCAAAGTAGATATTTCTTTGATGCTACCTTTAACTGTGTAATATTTTAGTATCATTCATATAACTCCCAAACAAAACTTTAGCATATTTAAGGTACTGAGACAAAAAAAACACAATTTATACACCTTTTTCTTTGGAATAACAGTTTCAACATTTGTTGCATATTTGTAGAACTTCGATACACAACAGGGAGTTTCTCAAAGATATTGGCAAAGTTTTTTCTCCATCTATGCATGGAAATTATATTTTCATACGTTAGATTGCCTATTTTATGAAATGGGCAAGCGATAATTGAATAAATTGCCTATTTCATGAAATGGGCAAGTCAGTTGCCTATTTCACGAAATGGGCAATTTCCTGGATTGTACATAAAATATGTAGTAATGCCTGCAGTAAGGTTACCACATTAAGTAAAACATGCAAAAAATTCAGCTGTGATATCTTTGCACAGTACCGGTCTCCATGAATAAAAATACTTCAAAATTTTCTATATCAATTGATTAATTTTCCATCTTATCATCGTTGATTTAATGTAACAAAAGCAAGCTGAGGATCTGTAAATTATTGTCCATTTTTGCTACGTTATTGGTTAGCTGATACTTTATTGGTTGTTGATACGTTAATGGTTGTAATGACCGGTTTATACAGATGGCCAACCTGGCTTTGGTTCACAGAGAATGTTGCCTTAAGTCTGGAGTGAAAGAAGATACATGGAAATCTTAAAGAAATGTTCCAATTATATCAACATCTTTGTTTTTGGACAATGTCATATGAAAAGTGTAGAATTATATTGCCAGATCAGATACAAATAGGTGTACTTCCCAGCCCAGTTCTGGCTGTGAGGGGTTCCCAAGGAAGCAAGTCCCAAGTCCCTGAGGAACAATATATATCTGTCACCTGGTCTCTCTACACTCAGTTATGTTGGATATAGGAAGACAATATGCTTCCTGAGCAGCCTCTGCACCCCCTGCTACATGCTCTGCGAATTTCCACAGACACATCAAAATGTGTTGTGACTCTTCTGGTGGCCATGGACAATACCACAGATTGTGTTGAAATCCAGACACATCCTATGTTGGCTGGACATGATTGGAGATAAGCCCTTACAGCACAGACATGTTATTCAGACATAATGGCTGCTCTTCAAGGAGGTATTCCACAAGATTTGCAACCAGTGGCACCATCCACAGATAGATCACTCTTCCACCTGTAAAACAAGCTGCCACAGTTTATATCAACAGTTCCAGATCACAAAGGAAGTCTCTCTTTCAACTATTATTCTTGGATCAAGTAAGCAATCTGTCTGATCAGGAATCCATTATGTTGCATCTGGTCAAAGCTCATGACATTACACTTTCCAAGGTGGGGTCTCCTTTGAGTAGATTCTCTCAATATGTCACTGTAAATCACACAATGCCATCGCCCAGTTTTACTTGAAGACGAGTTTTATTACATAAATTATTTACTTGCTAACCAGATATACCAGTTTGTCCGGTGCTTTTGCACTATATTGTTTATTCTGTTTTTAACACCAGCCCATAGAGGCTGGGGTTATATTTGTCCCCAGCGCTGTCCGGATGGCGGCGCAGGCATAAAGCTTGTGAGTGTTCCACAGTCTAAACCCATGCACAGAATTTCACCGATTTGACACCATGTTTACCCCGAGAGGATCTAGAATAGATTAGGTTTTAGAAGGTATTCCATAAGAACCGTTTCCATGGCTACACTTGGCTATTTGTGGTTGTTCCACAGTCTAAACCCATGCAAGGATTTTCACCAAATTTTCAGAGTATGTTAACCCTAAAATGTTCTAGAGCTGATTAGGTTTTGGGGGGTATCCAGCAACAACTGCGATTTTTGGGTCTTAAAGTTTGTGTCGTTCCCCAGTCTAAACCCATGAACAGATTTTCACCAAATTTTCAGGCTATATTTATCACAAAACGAGCTAAAGCTGATTAGGTTTTGGAGGTATCCGGCAACAACTCATGGCAACACTTTTAAGATTTTTGGGTCATAAAGATTATGGGTGTTCCATGCACGGATTTTCATCAAAGTTTTAGGATATATTTACCCAAAGAGGAACTAGAGCTGATTAGGTCTCTGGAGGTATCCGGCAACAACTGTTGCCATGGCAACACTTATAAGATTTTAGGGTTTTAACGTTTGTGGGTGTTCCACATTTACAACCGATGTATTGATTTTCAACAATTTTTCAGGATATGTTAACCAAAACAGAATCTACAGCTTAGTAGGACTGGGGGTATCTGCCATGGTAACACTTTAAATACTTTTTTGTCTTAAACTACTTAATTGAAAAAGGAGCGTTGTTAAATCGATTTTACTACAGTTGCATTCTTATCGCCGGCCACTCCAGACTGGGGTTGGAAGATTATGAAATGCCTTCCATGCATGCGTGTGTGTGTGTGTGTATGCATGTGTGCATTTGTCACATTTTTAAATCATGTGTTTAATCTCAGTCAGTTATCAAGATATCTTCACCAAATTTGCAGAGAATGTTTATGGCTGTGAAAACATGTCTATAAAAAAATATGGCTATTTGAAAAGCAACATTGCCGCCATAGCTGATTGCTCGAAAATCATTGATATGTTCTAAAATTTTAAAGATTGCAGCTAGCTCGGTCGGATTTGCACAAAATGTAAATGGCTAGGAAAGCTTGCTTGACCCTGCTTCAAGGTCATGTAGTGTCATTATGCTAAAGGGGCCTTATATCTCTCATATAGTTGGTTCAAGGGCTTCAAAATATGAAAACATGTACGTTTGGATGGCTATTTGTGATATAAGATTAAGGCCTATTAATAAGATCCTTTATCTTGCTTTTTAATTAAAATTTTACCTTAACAACAGCGATGCTGAGTTTTAAGCCACATTTCACTCATCTTGAACTATCACAGGCTTTCTCATGAATCCGTAGAACTAAATTCTATTCTTCCCTTTCCCACTTCATAGGAGGAAACTGGGGTGGGGCAGTCCCGTCCAGCAGTAGTTATCAAATAAGGCCTATTGACCTTGATAGTGAGAATGTCTCTTCAAAGTAAGTTGCCTCCATCCACTGGGTAGTTATTCTGGTATTTGCCTGTTAGAAAATATATATTAACACAACAAAATGGAAACTTCAAATCGTAAATAATTTTTTACAAGTGAACATCTTTCCTAACAGACAGCGGATTCCCACCCTACCATCCCCATATTTCACTTTAATCAGATCCTCATATTGGTAAGCTACATGGGAAAGAGGGGTCCAGTGATCAATCACCACCTACCTAATAATGGTCAATTAATGGATGGTCGGGAGACTATGGACCACTCTGGCGCATAGCTTGGAAAAGAGTAACTTTCAAAGTGCCAAGGCATTTGTCCCTTAGTTAAGATATAGTAACGTTTAATACTTTAATTTCCAGCTGAAGAGATTGGCCCAGACTTAAAAAAAATTATGATTATGATTAAAAATTATGATTTTTTTCTCATTTCTCTTAAACTAACTCTGTGTAGACCACAGACTTGGTAGATTGCTCAGAGCAGCTAAGTCTAAGCTATGGCTAATCTGGTAGTCATCTTAACTTTTGCCAACACTAAGACTTGGGCATGGCTGGCTTTTAGTTTCTCTATTTCAAAATTTAAAATGCCTGAAAATTAAGTATACACCTATAAAACACCTTCCCGGAGGAGTTTCCATGTGGTTCTAAGTATTTATGACTACAATACAGCATTTTTCATGAGACAATGCCTAAGAAAAAGTTTTGTGTCACGAATAGTTCAATTTAAGAAGACAAAACGGGTAACAAGACACAGTACAAAAACTGTGATTATGTGACAAATCACTTGAGCCCAAAATTTAGCAAAGTCAAAAGTCCTAATTTGCAGTGTGACATTTAGCCAAAACATAAGAAACTGGCCCCTGGAAAATTAGTTTAGAATTTCACCAACAATTAAAAGATAAGATAAGATAATGTTTATTCAGTGTACGAATGCATTAGTGCATTACAAGAGCATTGCATGTATGAATAAATAAAATTAATTACACTGAACGGTTATAAACACAAGCACAGTGCTTTTACAAGGTCTATAACCAAATTTCGGGGAAGGTGTGTACAACATTTACAATACTTATAATAAAATAACAGAAATATCAGCATAGATGTAAACTAGTCATTAATTTGGCATAGATAACCCTGTATAAGAAATCTTTTAATATTTTTAAATGTATTTAGTGATTTGCAAGTTTTAAATTCCTTTGCAAGAGAATTCCAAACCTTACACCCAATTACTCTGAATGAGAATTTCTTTAGGTTGGTTTTATACTTAGGGTAATAGTGCTGCATCCATAGTCAAGTTTAGCAATTTTTATATTTACCTTTTTCTGTAGTTTTATAACCCTGTTCAGTCTACCTTTACAATTATTTCCCCATAGCACAACTCCATAGTCGAGATATGGTAGTATCAGAGAACAATACAATGTTTGCAATTCTTTTGTATTGAGGACATTTCTAACCCTCGATATGACACCAATATTTTTCAAAATTTTATTTTCTATTTCAGTGATGTGGTTTGTCCAAGTTAGTTTACAGTCAAGAATAACTCCCAAAAATTTAGTATACTGTATCTGTTTAATTCTAATGTTGTCCACATATAAGACTATGTTTGTCTGGATCTTTTTCAGTTCTTCTTTGAAACAAGATGAAGTTTGTCTTTTCAATATTCAGTGATAGTTTGTTGACTTTAAACCATGTGACAAGATTTTGTAATTCTGAATTAAGTATTTTCTGAATACATTTGTTTTCATGAGAGAGAAAAAAAATGGTATCATCTGCAAACATGATAAATTTTAGTAACTTAGAAATGTTACAAATGTCATTGATATAAATTATAAACAATAATGGTCCTAGTATGGAGCCTTGTGGTACACCACATGTTATAGGTAACATCACAGAATGTGCCTGGTTATATGTTACAAACTGGACTCTGTCCGTTAAATAACTCTTGATCCATTGGTACGGAATTCCTCTAACACCATAAAATAAAGTTTTTCAAAAGGATGTCATGGTTTATAGTGACAAACGCTTTTTGTAAATAAAAAAAACACCTACAGTGGATTTATTTTAATCTAATGAAATTCTGACTTCTTCAATAAGGTCTATTAATGCAAACTTTGTAGATCGTTTTTCTCTGAAACCATTTTGAGATTCAGTTAAAATATTCTTAGCATTGACATAATTCACAAGTCTGTTGTAAAATATTTTTTCTAACAATTTTGAGAAAGTACATAGCACTGATATTGGCTTGTAATTTGAAAAAATATCTCTATCTCCACTTCTGTAAATAGGTATAACTTTTGCAACTTTGAGACTGTCTGGAAATATTCCCATTTCTAAGGAAGTATTAAACATAAATGACAATGGTTTGCATAAAATATCAGCAGTATATTTCACAACATAAATAGATGTGTCATCATAACCACTAGCTTTATTTGATTTTTCTTTCACTATGGCATTAAATATTTCATTCTCATATGTGCAGCATAAAAACATAGTCTTTGGGTAATTACCGTTTAAGTAATCGGCTGGGTCTTTATTTATAATACCAATACTTTTTGCTAAAGATGGGCCAACATTGACAAAGTAGTCATTGAAAATGTTAGTAATTTGGTCATCATTTGTTATTTTTGAGCCTCTGTAGGTGAAGCTGTTAACATCTTTGTTTATAACATTCTTTAAAATCCTCCAAGAACTTTTTATGTGACCTTTAACACTGTTTAGCTTTTCAGAATAATACTGTGTTTCTTCATGTTGCAAAATATTAGTAAGTCTATTTTTATATGATTTATACCTTATTTCACTTATACTATCTTTCTTGGCTAAAATATTTTGTATAACTTTTTTTTCCAACAACAGTTAATTAAACTATTAGATAACCATGGTTTTCGTCTTTGCCTTATCTTAAACTTTTGCTTTGGAAAGTGTTTATCATACAAATTTAAAAAGAGATTGCCAAAATTAGGATACTGGTCATTAGGATTTGTTATATTTAATAAGCTTTCCCAAGCAACAATTTGAAGGTCTCTCTTAAATAAATCCAATCTTGTCTGATTGATTATACGTTTAGTCATAAATTCATCCTCCTTTGAAACATAACAAACATTTTTAGTTACTTCAAAAACTGGCAAGTAATCACTCAAATCAGCCATCAAAATTCCACTATAATTTTTTTCATTCAAGACATTTGTAAAAATATTATCAATTAGTGTTGCCGAGTTGGTCATTATTCATGTAGGATGGGTTATTAATAGATAAAAATTTTCACTGGCAAATACATTCAGAAAATTACTTGTATCACTGTTGGTGTCATGGTTCAACAAATTAATCTTAAAATCTCCACAAATATATGCTGGTTTACTACCAATAGGTGATGTCAGATATGTATTCAGTACATTTCTCAACACTATTACCAGGCGGATTATATATACAGCCAACAACCACAATTTTTGGTTTTCCGCAATCAATTTCAAGAAAGATGCTTTCGGTGCTGTTTTTATTATACAGGTTCGAACACTTGGATATAGCTTTCAACACCTTATAATTATGTTTCTTTTTTATGTAAATACAAACACCACCACCCCTCCTATTTTCTCTAGAAATGAAGTAACTTGTGTATCCCTCTATACTAAACAAGCCATGCTCATGATCACACAACCATGTTTCAAACAATGCTATGATGTCAAATTTCCTGTTTAATGATTGTGACAACACTTATATATCTGTACAATGTTGTTTTACGCTAAGCATCATTTTCACGACTTGCATGCTCTTCTCACTCGGTTAGGCCTTCCTATTAACCAGCAGAAGCTCTCTCCCCCTTCCAAGACCCTCACTTGCCTGGGGGTTCGCATAGACATACCTAAGGCCTCCCTTAGCATTGACCAGGAAAAATTAACATCCATTCATAAGGAATGTTTTCACATAGCTGATAAGAAATATCTATCCAAGAAAAATTTCCAGTCCCTGTTGGGCAAGCTCATTTACTTACACAAGTGTGTTGTACCTGCTAGGATTTTCATCAACAGAATGTTGGAACTTTTTCGTAACAACAGTCACAAGAAAAAGATTCATCTTTCCACAAGTTTTTTCCAGGATCTGGCATGGTTCCAAAAATTTCTGCCACATTTTAATGGCACCACCATTTTTAGAAAACCTCACATCCCTGAGTCTGGAGCCCTGCACCTAGACGCTTGTCTTTCAGGTATGGGTGCCATATGGCGTAATAGGGTGTATTCAACCCCAGTCCCAGCCATACCTGGATTTGACCTTAAGATAGTCTATCTTGAAATGATGAACATCATAGTAGCACTCAGGCTTTGGGGACCACTGTGGCAGCATTCACAAGTTAAGATCTTCTGTGACAATGAGGCAGTAGTTCAGGTGGTGGCATCCAGTAGGACCAAAGACCCATTTTTGGGGGCTTGCATAAGGAATTTATGGCTAATTACTGCAATTTTTTATATTTCTTTTCAGGTAGAGCATATCAGGGGTCGACATAACATCAAGGCTGACCTTCTCTCGAGGTTATACTCTCACAAGCCAGTTTGCCAAGACTTGCTCTTAGACCTTAAACTTAATTATATCTGGGACAAAGTCCTACCTCAGCATTTTAACTTGGACCTTCATATATAATTTCAGGTTCCACTGCACTCACCAGTCCTTTATTTGAATCAGCCTGGGGTAGGGCCTCGGCTTCACACAGACCCTCCACAGTATCAGCACAGAATGGACATTTCAAAACTTTTCTAGCGTTTCTTACCTTCCTACAACTTCCAGTTGTCATTAGTGTGCATAATATATTGATTTTTCTTGAGTACTTGCATAACAACTTCATATCCCCCAAGGTCATTCGCAATTACCTTTCTTCTATTGCTGCCCTAGCATCACATTTTAATCTAGATCCCACTCCCACCAAACATGAAATGGTACTCAGATTTCTTAGAAGTATATCTATCAACTCCACTTTTTCCCCCACCCCCAGGGGCATTTTTTCCATTGAAATGTTATACCACATTTCCATGGCATGTGACATACTCCCAGATCCCATTCTGTATAGGGCCATTTTTCTTCTGGCCTATTTTGGCTTCTTAAGAATGTCAAACATTGCCCCGCATAGTTTAGCTGCATTCGATAGCTCCAAACATTTTTTACGTCAGGACATAATATTTGGCCCTCCTGGGGCCCATTTAATAATCAAATGGACCAAAACTCTCCAAGATCACAAATCCCACCATGTTATTCAGATTCCTAGTATTGATAACATCTTTCTATGTCCAGTTAGAGCTTTGCAAGCACTCCTGAAATCCAGACCCCTCCCCCCTACTTTTCCTTTGTTTGCAAATTTTTCTTACCCACACTCTCAAGTCATTGATACACATATTCGTAATTCATTGAAAAAAGTCCTTGCTTTCAAAAAGTTTTCCCTCAAAGGTTTTGGGTTTCATACCTTTAGGCGGTCTGGGGCCACTTTTGTTTTTGATCATAATGTGGCATTACAAAATATTATGGCACATGGCCTTTGGCGCAGTTCGGCTGTATGGATTTACCTCCAAAATGCCTCACAAGCCCCCTCCATTATCCCTTTGACATTCGCTTCCCACATCCCTTCTCACTTCTAATTGGGGTTTGGTGCTTTTTAAAATTCATTTTATTCATTTTAAAAGTCTGCTCTGATTGTGTACAGTTTATACTAACCTGTAATAAAATTCTCAAATGTCTTCTTACTGTGTTATGCAAATCTGACCTTGGATCTCACACTTGACCTTGGAGTGAATCGCAGTTGCATTTCATCTTACCCCCTTATGGGGCTATAGCATCAGTAGATATACCCTCAGACACATGCTGTGTCAGATAGCAAATATGACCTATTACAATGCATGAACTCTCTGACCCTCGAGGTCATTCCATCAATCCCAGCCATGGGATTATACTTTTATAGTTTCTTCTTCTCGAGTCGACTGGTGACAACACTTATATATCTGTACAATGTTGTTTTATACATCTACATCTATTTTTCTTCATGTGTGTTACACTCATTATTATCATAGTATTTACAGTGTAAATTTATTTCATTCATTCAATTGTCAGTATCACTGATTTCATTACCTAATAAATCATTTTTTTACTACATGTAAAAGGATAAGAATTTAATTCTTCACATAAAGAATTGTTGTTGCCTTGTAAAGTCACATCTTTACCAAAACATTCAAGCTTGTCATTTTGATCAACCCGTGAAAATGGAAATATGTTACATGCATAATTTCTAAAATATGTAGAACATGTGTGATTTAAATTATGAAACACTTTATTTTCACTAATCTGGGAACATTTATAATGAAAATTACCATGACAGTATACACATATTTGATAAGTTTTACCAATTTTCATTTTGCAGACTGTGCAAGAACCATTCATACAAACAAACCAAGTAGACATAGAACCTAAAATATATTTATGACAGCTATATACATTTTACATACATTCAAAACAATGAAATATTCTTAAGATATACTTTTCAGAATGTGTATGAAGTTGGATGCAATATTTTTATTCCAGCTTCATTTAAGTGTTTTTTTATCTCTGTAAAGTTTCTTGTTTGGAAATTTTCCTTTAAATGTCACAGAACTGTTCTCACTCATAATGACTTTTTCATTGTCTGAGAAATGGTTGTGGACTTTGATATTTATTGAGTGTAGTATGTCATTGACACTGCTGTCAAGGTGGGATAAACACTTGGACCAGACCACTCGATGTTGTTGTTTCTGTAGTGCATGGTCGATTAGGTCACACATTTCCTGGCTAATCTCATCAGCAATATTCTTTTTATCATCACTATCCATAAATAATGTTCTTTGTACTGTTTGTTCAATGTCATTGATGCCAACATGAAATACAATCACATTGCCTTTCTGTATGGTATCAGTTAGATTTGCTGCTTTGCTTTGAGTGTATGCTGTATGCTTTACTGCATGAAATCACTCATCAAGACCCGAGGTGTTAGAATCTCCAATCAGAACCACTTCCTTTGCATCATCATTGTTCTCAAAAGTATGTTTAAGTTCTCTAAGCAATTTACCAAGCTGATTGCTGCCTGGCCATTTGTTTGCCTCACATTTAACAGTCTCCTTCCAACTGAGCCCTGAAGCCCAGAAGGGGTGACCAGTGGCTTCAACTAAAGTGGTCCTTGCCTTTCTAAGTGAGGCTTTAAACTATTCACACTGTACTAATTTCTGTTGTAAGAGAGATTCCATAAGGGCAACTTTTGATTTTTTCCATTCCCATGATGTATTAATTTCACTGGCAACTAACTATATGCATCTCTAGCAGTATTGGCTTGTAGGATTAATTGGCATCATTTTTTGTCAGCATGGAAATTTGCTTTCCCATAGGAATAAGCTTGCTCAATGGAACCAAACATTTTTCCTGTGGTTAACATTTCACATGGAGCTGTTCTGAATTTGAATTGGTAGAAATTACTCAATGGGTTATTTGCGCCCTGAAGGCTGTGAAGCTTTTGAAACATCTGGTTGAATATTTGACTTTTACTTCGACAAATAAGAGTTGGAGTCTGTACCAGCACTGAGTATATCTGAAGCTGCAGCACTATATGATACTTGTGAGGTTACATGGTCACTACCTGTACTACATTTCTGTGTAATTTGACTTCTAAGATCACAAATCTCTAATTTCATGTTTAAAATCATTTTATCTTTCTCCTGAACAACATTGTTAAGTCTTATTATTTCAGACATATACTTGTCTAGTTTCTGCATGCATTCACTTTGTCTCTATTTTAATATGTTTTTCAGAAAGCAGTTCCTACATCTTTGTTAAATCTTTGTTTGAGTCATTCTCAAACATTTTGTACTTAGTACTACCTTTGGAGATGCTAATGAGGGGGTATCACTCACTTGTAGTTTGGGAAAACTCTGATCAGAATTACTTGAACTTATAGTAATTCATATTTGAAATATCTTCTTCATTTATTTCTTTTTCATCAGAGCATGATTGAGTTGTGACATTGGTCATTGTGCCATTTGCTTTTTGTAGTATTTTAAATTCTTTCAGGGTATAAGTTGCCCCTTCATCATGTTTCATTGGTTTATCAGGAGGCAAATAAAGCACTTCTGCAGCTTTTTCAAGGGTGTGACATCCTTTGTATACAGCACCAGGTATTTAGTGACACTACTGGAGACATTATTCCATTTAGTAAACACACCAGTTTTCCTTCCAACACTTACAAAGTAGAATTTAAAAGGTCCCTTGTCTTTTTGTGACATGTGTGGACAGTGATTGTTAGTTAATTAATTGGGATAATTAACAACACAAGTTAACAACACAAGTAGTTCATGTCTCAGATATACTGAGCACTATACCTTAATGGAAGTCTTCAGATTCTTTTATTATCACAGAAATTTTTATTCTTTGAAGTTTATTTTATTCGCAAACTGCTGTCTGTTTTTGAACTTCTCTTCAATCACCCAAGACTTGAGGATTAAGAATACCCGTTAATGTGTTTTTATTGGTAGTATCCAATTATTTTACTTCAAAAGAATTGTTTTTTGTTTAGAACAAGAAATAACACACATTCACACACCATAATACCTTCACACATGATTTGAGTATCTTCCATAAAAGACTAAGACATAAATTTCAGCTTTTATGTAATACACTCTCTCAGATTTGACTGCTTGTTTTTTCAGATTTTTTATGACCTGAAGGATCTTGAGGGAAGAATGAACTTGTCAAATTCTATGACAGTACCATACTTTTCCGGAGATACCACCAACCATGCCACCACACAGAGAGATATGAGGGCTATCACATTTACAGTAGCCAATGGTTTGTATTTTGGGGCGGAATCATTAATTGGTCAAAACCATCACCTCGAACACAATTTCTAAATTTCTCAATACAATTTACTGAGAAAGAAGTGTTTGCATGTATACAAGTCCCATCTGGTGAGCTAATATCAAGTGAGATCCTAACTAGTGTGTAAGCTCATATTTATGACCTCATGTCTGCATTTGTAAAATACCCAAAATTATATTGTGTTTCTAGTGACAAGATTGTATAAAAGTACTGTAAATTTGTATAAAACTCGCTTATGTTCTAACTGTCCCATGATCAACTGCATTGCAAGTAGCTAGGTAATATGCATGGAGCAGATTTATTCTTCACTCATGGGTGACATGGCAACATTAATTAAACCTGTAGATGAACATGGAGGAGTAAATAAATTCCAAGTGAACCTTGCCCTTCTCAAATGACAAGTAAATAGATGTAACTATATCGGTATAGGAAAAAGAGAAAAGAAAATTGTGGAGATGGTATGAAGTTGGGGCATGTATTGAGCAAGGTACTGAGCAGGTCCCAGGTTTCTATCCTTCCATCCTTTGTTCATGAAAGCTACTGGCAATGGATTGGATTCATTTTTCATTGATAAAATTAACAACATCAGAAACATTTTCAGAAACAGTCCATCCGAAGAGGTGTCTGTCCATAAAAAAATCCCTTCTCTTTTAGTTCTTTCCATCAGGATTTTGGAAGCGACTTCATTAAGGAATCTCCAGTTTAAACATGCTTCATAGACCACTGACCCACATTACTGATTACAAGGTATATAGACATTCTTCTTTTATCAATAACCAAACAAAGGCAGGCCATTTATTAACGCCTTCAGTGACTTCAAAGCAACATGGATCAACATATGAGTAATATGTTACTAACTATCAAGACATATGCTTTTCTACTTGATATCAGCACTGTACAGTACAGTTTAGAGCAGGAATTCTCCCACGCAGAGTTGAAACTGGTCGTGTTAATACCATAATTGATCCAGTTACAGGAAACTATAAACATTTAATGTGGGTGTTCCACCACACGACTAAGCCTCCCGATTAAGGGTTTTTGGGAGTCGGTTTTATATTTGCTTAGTCCCAGACATCCTGTAAGGGTCGGTAGTTGTCGGTTGTGGCTGTGAGAGAAATCAAACATGTTTGATATTTTTCACAAATCCAAACCGATTCTCATTTCCCAAAATGTCCAGTCCCAGGCTTCCTCAGGCCTCCTCAGACCCAAATTTACACAGTCCTATGTTGTCCCAGGCGTCCTGCGACCCTTAGTCCCAGACCTCCGTAGCTTAGTCCCAGGAAGCCTGTTTGGCAGTCCCCGACTCATAACAGATCTTTGAAGTTGCATGCGTGTGAAAGGGAATCGGTTTCATTAGTCCCGGGAAGCCTCAGACTGTCTCAGGTGTCCTGGGACTAAGAAATCTGGGTCTGGGACTAAGCCCCGACTAAGAGAAGCCGACCCTAATCGATCCAAGCCGGCGTCCTCAGGCCGCCTGGGAC
This sequence comes from Sabellastarte sp. h YS-2021, assembly GCA_964017235.1. NCBI lineage: Eukaryota > Metazoa > Annelida > Polychaeta > Sabellida > Sabellidae > Sabellastarte > Sabellastarte sp. h YS-2021. The sequence continues at coordinate 66,815,069 of OZ024938.1, forward strand.
AACACAAATTTAGTCCACGACGGTCTGAGGATGCCCCAGGAGGCCTGGGACTAAGAACCGATTAAGAGCCGACTGTTTTACGCGCGTCAAAAATTAAAACGAGGCAATGAGGGGGTCTGGGACTATATAAGCGACCACGCACACATTCTCGTTGTTACTGACTGTTTGGCTACTGAGAGACGTGTGTCACTGTTTTGTAGGGGTTTTAGATTTTTAATATCATATAATACTGGAGCTTAAGGCAAATTTTACAGTTAGGAGACTTCCAGGAAAACATTTCTGTTTCAAATATTTTTCCCCAAAAAAAACCCAAATGTAGGTAAAATTAGGATGTAGCTTTCAAAATATATGCCATATTTATTCCATTTAGGAAGTTATGTTTGGCTTTGTGTGTTTCGTTTAAGAATTATGTTTAGCACTGGGTTTGTCTGTTTGTTAGTTGGATGACTGGCATTTATTTCTGTCGGTTTGTTGGGTGGATGAACTATGTTGGCCATGGGGTTTGTCTGTTTGTTGGTTGCGTGACTTCTGTCGGGCTTTGTGTTTGTCTGTTTGTTGGGTGGGTGAATTATGTTTGGTAATGTTTGGGTTATTTTGAACGAGCATAGCTGATTAATTTTTTGTGGAATATTTGGCAGTCCTGAAAAGGACTGGTTATTAGTCTTGAAAAGGACTGGTTACTGCAGCAGGAGTTATATTCTGCCATCTTGCCAGGCCACTGCTCCCTCATTATTGAAGTAGTCCTTGAGGTAATCCCTCTGTCTTTTGGCTTCTCTAGCAGGGTTTCTGTCTGGACCACCACCAGCAGCACCACCAATCAGTCGAAAATCACCAGGCACATCATCATCTTCATCATCTCCAGGCTCTTGACCACCATGTTGACCTTGATACTGGCTTCTGAGTATGTTGTGCAGAACCACACAGGTCATGACCACATCCCTGGCTGTTTCTGGGGGTAATTCAATAGTAGTCAACATCACTCTGAATCTCGAGACCAGGATGCCAAAAGCATTCTCAACAACTCTCCTGGCCCTTGATATTCTGTGGTTGGCAATCCTTTCCTCTCTCGTTAGCATCCTTCTACCATAGGGTTTCATCAGCCAGGTCTTCATGGCAAAGACATCATCTGCCAGAATGAAATAGGGACATCTCTACCACCCTGTGTTATAGGAGCTGGGTCAGGGAAGCCTATCCTGCCATCCTCAATCCTCCTCTTCAGCTGACAGGCATTAAATATCTGGGCATCTGAACAAGATCCAGCTGTACCCACATCCACCCATCTGAATTTGTACTGCCCATCTACCAAGGCCAACATTACTATGTAAAAGAACCCCTTGTAGTTGTGGTACAGGGCTCCAGAGTTCTTGGGTTTCTTCAGGGCCACATGCTTTCCATCAAGGGCTCCCAGGGCATGTGGAACATTCAACCTGATCCTGAATTTCCTTTCCAGTTCTTTCCACTCATCTGGAGTAGTAGGACATCTGAGATACTCTCTGGTGAACTCATCCTGGATGGCCCTGCAGACCTCTGGTAGAAACTTGGAAATGGTGGATCTGCCAACCCTGAACTTACAGGATAATGATGTGTATGACTCTCCAGTGGCCGGATATCTGATGGTGAGGGCTAACTTCTCCCCAACATTGATTGGAGCTCTGTAGTTGGTGGCCTGCCTGGCTAGACGTGGTTCCAGTCTGGTCTTTATCATTTCAAAGAATTCTGGGGTCATCCTCATGTAGTTGGTGAATCCTGGAATGTCTGTGGCATACAGTTCAGCCATAATGTTGTTGCTGAAGTTGTCTTCCATTAAAAGGTGACAGGGGCCACGGTGGCAGAGTGGTAACACTCTCGCCTCCCACCTCTGCGGCCGGGGTTCGATCCCCGTCATGGCCGTAAGTGGGAAAGCTGGTAGTTGCTTGCCATTGGGTACAGACAGGTACAGAACCCTAGCGAACTATATGTACTGGTTTCCTCTGCCCTTCCAACTACCCGTCGTGATATGACCTGTACAGTGTTGAAAGCGACGTAAAACCCCAAATAAACAAAACAAATCCATTAAAAGGTGGCATCCTGCTGTGTTCCTATAAAAGTAATGATAATTAGATTGCGGAATTTATATATATATATACCCAGAAAATCCAGCTTTTTTGCAAAACAAGAATCAGCGATCATGGTCTGGGGAAGACTGAGGAGGCCTGACGACGCCGGGACTTAATCGGGGGTTAGTCGGGGCTTAGTCCCAGTAGGTCTGAGGCGTCCTGGGACCCAGTCAGTATGTGTATGACAGGATCGTATTTGAAACCGACCAGAAAACTGGCTTAATTGGTCGGGGACTGTCTGGGGCCGCCTGGGGCCTCTTCAGGCTTCCTGAGGCCGATCTGTACTTAATCCCAGGCTTTGATACCGATTCAGTATACCCGCCCATTTCACCATTTTCTTCACTGACTGTCCACGATTAAGGGTCGCCGACAGGATCGGGCCTTAGTCCTTTGGTGAAACAGGGGCATTAGACTACATGAATGTATTTGTCAATTTTATAACATGGGAAGCATCTAAGATGAATATCAGTTTTAATGATCTGTCCATTGTATAAAGATTACATAGATAATTTGTTTCACAGTATTATATGCTCTATTATTAATTTCAGTGAAATGACTAATAATGATAAATTTCAATACATCAATAACAAGGCCACTGCCACAGCGGTTATCTCCCGCCTTAGAATCAGTAATAATGGAGAACTAAAGGAGACATAAGGCCTTTGTAGTAAGATAACCCCACTTGACATTGAAGAAGGGGTCAAAGGTAAAAGTCAGCAATTGAAAAATAGTCTCAGGCCTTGACTTCGTATAAGTCATTTTCACATTTGGAACCCCTAGTAGCAATGATAAGGGATATAAGGCCTTTTTAATAGGATAATCCCATTTAACATGTGATATAATGGCCATTTTGTTTTGGAAACTAGACTAAATTACTATCAGGCTAACTTTCCTAGCCATATATATGTTGCGCATATATGATGAACCTAGCTGCAATATTTCAAGTTTTAGAGTATCTATTTTTTTTTTTATATATATATACCCTTTTGTAACATGGTGCATTTGGGACTGGGTAGGCGAGGGTTTTAATCTGGCTGAGCAGCCATAAACTCCCATCTGCAGGGGGAACAGCCTCAGATGTAGGAGAAGACTGATCAGCCAGCACAACACTCAATATCAGAGTATAAACAATTATAGGCTGAGCAGTACCTTTTAAACAGTTATCTAAAAAACAAAAACAAGAACTAGAGCCACCAAAAAAAAAACAAAGCAAACACTGAGAAAAAAGAAAGATATGATACCCATAACAATTGTATACCTTCATATCCAAGCAGTACAACAGTACAATGTATATGCATTTTCATTCATAGTTTTCTGTTTATATTCTTTTAACTGAACAGATCTACCCAAAGTTCCGATCTTTTTGAGAATACTGGCTGATTTGAATTTATCTCTGACAAGTATCTTTGTTCTAAGAAGGCTTTTTGCACTTCATTTTGCAAATGAAAGATATTTAATTGAAAACCTGTTTTGGAACAGGAATATACATACTTTTTTGTTACTAATATAACAAGATTTAATGGCCAATAATTTCTGTCCATTTTGCAATGCCCTAGAATTTTTAAAGAGTTTGTTAATGTCAATTTTATTTTAACTTTATTGGAGATCCAGTGTTCAATGTTATGCCAAAGTTGAGTAACTTTTGGGCATTGACAGAAAAGATGTGCTATGGTTTCTGGACTTTCTTTGCAAAAACAGCACAGGCTACTATCTGACTGCTTTATTTTATATAGAAAATATCTGGTTGGTAAGATTCCAAATAAAATTCTATATTGAAACCAGATTAATTGATTGTCCATTACTGACTTGAAGCAGGTTTTAAAAATATGTGTCCATGTCTCATCTTTATCATCAGCTTCCACAAAACTTTGCTAGGTTTCTATTCTTCCAGTTTTTAATAACTATTTTCATTTTCTCCAAAGCTGCTTGGTAGTTAATCTCTGGCATATGGCTCAAATTTACAGAAAATTTCAGTCCCAATAGTGTAAATTCTGTATCACCCCAGTCTAGGTTTATGGAGACCTTTAATTTGTCCTTTGAGTATCTCTTTCTTCCAATCCAAATTACCTTTGTCTTGTCTTTATTCATCTTCAAACCTGAATAACTTCCATATACTTCCAAAGTACTAAGAGCTGCCTGTAGAGAGCCCTGTGAGCCATCAAGAATAAGTGTGGTATCATCTGCAAACTGTGATATTTTAAATTCTTCATTATTTATTTTTATTCCTAGAATATTTGCATTTGATTTAATTAACATTGATAGAATTTCTGCTGCTATTAAAAACAGATATGGGGATATGGGATCACCCTGCCTGCATCCTCTCCCAATAAATACCTTCTCTGACAATTTGCCACACTGTAAAATGTATGCTGTTATGTCATGATTAAAAAGTTTTATCCATTTGATGAAATTTTTACTATATCCAAAAAACTCAAGAACATTGTACATAAAATTCCACGATATAGAGTCAAATACTTTTTCAAAGTCTATTAACATCAGTAGTCCAACCAGATTAATTTTTTTCTGTTTTATTTATTAAGTCATAAATGAGTCTTGTATTATCACTCAGTTGTCTACCAAATATGAAGCCAGATTGAGATTGTGATATAATCTCACTAAGTGTTTTTTTAGTCTATTTGCTATAGCACCTGACATTAATTTATATACAACACATAAGAGAGAGATAGGTCGCCAATTCTTAAGGAATCTTCTATCCTTTTTACCTTTTGGCAGGCAAGTTATAATACATTGCCGTAATGATGTAGAAAGGCATTGTTTCTAAAAACATTTGTTTGCTGTATTAACAACAAAATATTTTAATCTGACCCAAAAAACTTTCAAGAATTGAGAAGTAATACCATCGATACCCGGAGTTTTGTTATGTTTCATAGTTTTAAGAACTGTACTTAATTCGCACAGTGTTATTGGGTTGCCTAAGCCTGTATCACTGACTTTTTTGTAGGGGATGTTTTTAAAGACTTCCTGCAAGTCAACATTGTTTAAAGTGTGATTTTTATCTTTAAACAAATTTTGATAGCATTTTTAATTTGATGCAATATCAGATTTTGATCAGTAATGAAGGATCCATTATCTAGTTGTATATTTCGTATTGTTTTTTCTACGTAATTTTTATTTTCCAGATTGCCAAAGTATTTTGTGGGTTTCTCGCCTTGATCCAACCACTGAACTCTGGATCTTATTTGCTCTCCTTTGATTTTAATTTGTCATATTTTCTCAAGTTCAGCTTTTTTATCAGATAATACATCAAAATGTACATCTGATGTTATATTTAATTTTTCACCTTCTTCAATATCCCTAATAAGCTCTTCCTCCTTTAAATTTGTTTCTTTCTTCAAAAAAGAAGCAAATTTTATTGTCTCTCCCCAAATTTGGAGAAATATCATTTCTAACAAAACATCACTGTCCACTGTAAAGGTAATTGAACCATAATTTTCTAAATTTTTCAAGAAATCATAATCATAAACTGGTATTGCATATTTTAAAACTTTCTGCTGAATTGCCTTATTGATAAGATCCAGGTATTTCATATTGCTAAGGAGACTATTATTAAATTTCCAAACCTCTTTGTGTTTTCTAAAACAATCTAATACTATATCCATTTCAATTAAGGAATGATCTGATCTATATCCTGCTTTAATATCACAATTTGTTATCAGATCTGCCATAGTGTTTGATATTAGAAAGAAATCAAGATGTGCTTGTTTTAAAGGTCTTTGTTTTCGCCAGGTATAACAGTATCTATTAGGATTTTGATATCTGTATATATCAAGCAAGTCAAATTGGCTTATCATATCTAAAACTGTTTTGCGTGCATTTGGATTATTTATGTGTTTATAATTGTGGGTGTCTTTGTCCGGGTTTAAAACTAAATTAAAATCGCCACATATTACAGAATAATCCCCTTTATAGTTTTCTAAAATATTTTGTAACTCATTAAAAAAGGCAGGATCATCATTATTAGGTGCATAGACTTAGAGTGCATGTCTTAGAGTTTAATTTTAGCAGCAAATGAAGATAATTTCCTTGTGTATCTTTATTGACTTCCAGTATTTCATACTCAAAATTATTCTTTAAAAGTATTGCCACTCCACGCGAATTTGTTTTTACACCATGAATGTAGCAATCGTTACCCCATATTTCTTTAACTGTTTGAATATCGCTGTTTACCCAGTGGGTGTCCTGCAAACATAAAATGTTAACATTTCTTTATTTAAAATATGATAGGACATCGCACCTCTTGTCTAACTTTTGTAATCCTTGACAGTTTGCGGACAATACCCGAATGTTATTCCCAACAACCGACATTAAGAGCTATGAAAAGATTCTCCACAGGCAGTATTCCATAATCCTTTGCAAAAATATTGTTATTCCAATTAGTATTGTTTATTTTATATAATTGGTGGTCTTCATTGTATTCTTTCTTATCCTTATTTTGAACTGAACTCCTTATTTTTAAAAACATTAAAATTAACAAAAAGGTATGCCCAGGTATGCTAAAACATGTACAAAATAGGAAATAGTCATCACAGTGAACCCTACTAAAGAAAACAAAAACAAGCAACAACATCAAACATAAACAAACTTTGTACACTATGTTCAACATAAAACTTGACTTCAAAAGTTATCTTGGAATCAATATCATAAATTATATGCATACAGATACACACAACACACCATATCTAAAAAGCAATAGGAGTTTTAGTCTGTGGGTGATAATATACACCATCAAATAAATGTTATAAGGCTTTTAGCTGAGAGTATACAAATATGCTATGTACATTTGTAGGCTTTAAAGCCAAGCTAACTGCACCAGCAAATAGTTGTGCTTTTATTCATTTCTCAATTAACAAGGTTGTGTTAAAACAAGAAAAAAAACACTCTAATATGATAAATAAAATACATTTTTAAGCTAGATCTTCTGAATTATTTCACTTCTAAATATTTACTATATATTCATTTTTTATTAGATCAAGTGTTTGACCTTGGGATAGCACTTGAAAACATACTGGTTCTGTAGTGTATTATGGGACTAATTTTAGTCCTAATTGTTGACTACTTTAAATTTCCTTCTCTCCAATTTAACAGGAGCTAAGCAAACAAGAAAAATCAAACGTTTGGCCTAACAAAAGCATTATATTGGAAAAAAAATAAAAAAATAATTCTCTAACTATTCACTTTGTAAAACTTCACTGGCTACTTGCTGTATGAGTTCACACCTTTTTTTACCGAGTTTGTAGCCACCATATTTGCGTGTTACTACCAGCATAGCTTCTGTCAGTCCTTTTTGTTGTAACAGGTCCCTCAATGTACAGCTGGCATTCCACTCTCTATCATCACTATATCCCTCTAGTGTCTGTCCATCAAGGTCTATGTACTTGTAGGCATAAATAACATGATCGCTATCTGATACCACCTCGTTTTGATGAAGTGCTCTAAGAACTTGTTTGGCTTCTTTTTGGGTATGAACAGGGTGGAAGTGACCTTGAAATATACTATCTTTTATGGTGATGCGGGATAAGTGTTGTATAGTATCAAAACTGATAACATCTTCTGTGGGAGTGACATATTTCACTGGATTTGATTCAAACATGTCAGATTTAAGTTTGTGGTTTACAATCAACTTGTCCTTTATAAGTTTGATGTTAGCAGGTACGTTCTTACTCTGGGCCTCATTACGGAGTTTGATCATCTGTGGAATCTGGGCTGTCCTCCTTTCACGTACTGATGATGGAAGCTGTTCACTCATGGAGAAGGGAGTGGATTTTAATTGCTTAGAGTATGACATGACCATGCGCATACCCTGTTGTGTTGTGAATGATGCAACAACTGGTCTTGCTCTTGTTCCTCTCCTCCTGTTCTGCTTTGAAAACAAACATGTATCCGGGATCTTGAGGATAGATGATAGAAAGTTTTGATTTCTAAATGGAGATTTTCATCAGTTTTCTCAGTTATATTGTAAAAGATGAGATTTTTGTTCATATTGTGCATTTCCAAGGACTCTAACTTTTTTTCCATAGATACAATCCTAGAAGATAGCCTGGCAATAATACCATCTGATTCTTGTTGGTGTAGCTTTAACTGTCTATTTTCATTTTGCAAGGCACTGATATCAATGGATACTTCCACCTTTTGAGCTTTGAGGAGGTGAAGAATTTCATCTATTTTTTGTTCAAGTGATTTACTGTTTGAAATCCTCTCAGAGCTGTTTTGTGTAGATATCATGGAAGTGTCATCTCCTATATCTTCTGAAAGTGTTGGGTTCGCATTCATTTTTAAAGCTTTAGATGGGTTGGCAGCTGGGCTGGGTATACTTGTATCAGACAATTCAATTAGATTTCTTTTCTTAGAGCTATCCATCTGAGGAAGATACCTGGCACACAATTTATTTCTTTATCAAAGAAGTATGTGTTCTGCATCAAACTTATTAAGTTTTTTGTTTTTTTAATTTTAATTTTTGCTCTGTTTTAAAATTCCTACATTTCTTTATTTTACTGCACTTTTGGGGTTGTATAGTCCTATATTTACTACACATGCACTGAACAAGTTGACATTCACTTTTCAGGTTTTTTGTTGCAGAAATCCTTGGTCAACTTTTCCATTCCAAAAACAAAGTTTTATTTTATATTGTTCTTAATTAAGTGCCCAAACACTGATGTCCCACATTCCAAAACAAAGGTATTGTTACTGGTATTACACACTACACTCCAGCCACCAATTTATGAAGGTGTGTTTCATTCACATTGTCAACTGAAAAAGTGCACATGCACTAAAATGTGACATAAACATGGCTTGTTTTGAACCATATATTTCAGAAAATGTAAATTTTAATTCTCAGATATTTATCAATAACACATTTTCCTAATACAAGTATGGCAATGAAATATGATCTATATCCTTTTTAGAAACTAGTGAATATAAAACATTCCATGATTCCAACCATCTTCTAATGGAAAAATAATATAGTTTTTTTCTTCCCCTAAAAACACAACCTGCATCTTCAAACATCACAACCACCCTTCAAACATCACAACCACCTTAGTTTTAGAGCATCTTAATGATTTTTAAATAATTGGCTATGGTGGCCATTTTGTTTTTCAAAATAAGACCAAAATTTTTCTCTGACAAAACATTTGAAGGCCAGGACTTGTGATGGTCTGTCTTTATATTCTGAAGCCATAGCACCAATAATAAGGGAGAAATAAGGATGTTTTATTGTGATGACCTCATATAACCTTGAAGCAGGAGTCAAAGGTCAAATTCAACACCTGAAAAGATTCCCAGGCCATGACTTCCTACAAATTGTTTTCACATTCCAAACCTCTAGGAGCAATATTGGGGGAGATATAAGGCCTTTTTAATAGGATAACCCCGTTTAACATTAAACATGTGATACGGTGGCCATTTTGTTTTTGAACTGGGCCAAAATTACTATCAGGCTAGCTTTTCTAGCCATATAGCTTTTGTGCAACTTTGATGAAGCTAGCTGGAATATTTCAAGATTTAGAGCACCTTTATGATTTTCAAACAATTAGCTATGGTGGCCATTTGTTTTTTAAAATGAGGCTAAAATTTTGCAGAGACAGGTTTTCATAGCCATAAGCATTCCCTGCAAATTTGATGAAGATATCTTTATAAATGAATGAGATATTAAAATTTATGCAAAAACGTGACGGACAGACGCACGGATGAACGCACAGACAGAAGGTGTTTTATAATCTTCGGCCACAGTCGGGCGATAAAAATCACCAGAAGGGTTTGTCAAAGTTTTTACAAAATAGTTGGGAAAGACGGAAAGGTATCTTGTTTACTTGTGCTACTTGAATGTCATTAAAATGTTTATAGATGTAAAAGAACAGTATCGTATGTACTAATGTTACTTGTGTATCATTGAAATGTTTGTAGATATAAAAACAATCTTCACACCTTTTGTCAAACAGTGACTTATAAGCCCATGTAGGGCTAGGGACATTTAAATTATTGCAATATGGATTACAATATGTATAGATGTACAAGTCACTATAATAAATAAACTATCTTTTTATCTATATATCTCTATCTACTTAGAGACCTGGAAATGCACATGTAAACAGTATTGCAATATATCTATTACATCACATGAGGGTTGTTATCTTGCTATCACTCTGTAACATCTGGCAACATGTGACAGCTACAGAAAAGTAATGTATGGCTTCAAAGTAGCACATAATACAATTGCTGCGTTTGTGGAGAAATATTGTGAACCCATTATTGATGACTATATGGAGGAAGTGGTCCACCTAGCGACGACGTTAACACCACAGGAGTGGCAGTAGGTTGCAAATGGCTTCAACATCCATTAAGCTAATATAGCTAATTTAGACTATTTTAAAGCTGAATCAGTTCATCCCTGGCATTAGGTGTGATACTATTTTTGCGTGATTATGGTTTGATAGACGACGATGGCGACCTCCTATGGTAGGAATGTGTGGAGTGTTCAGGTGAAAGGCCAATGGCTTTTTCTCTGTGGATTTAGCTGGTGTTTTAGTCAGGACCATTGCAGTGTTCAGGGATGGCACAAGTGGATATGAGACCAGCAGTGGGAGGCACACCAGCACAATCAGATGGCTGTGTAGGCTTTGTATAATTTGACAGTAATATGAGGATAATATGACATTGGGGCATGAAAAATCCTGACATTTACAGCATTAGTGCATCTCCAAAATTGATGTGGATAAAATGCTTGACAGATGGAAATTAAAATGGAAATTAAAAGCTTTGGCCATAGATCACTATTTCAAGTAGTGTTGATGAAATAAAGAAATGAATATCTGTAAAATAAAGAATGAAAATCTGTAATATTGTTCAGATACATTACAGTGGGAACCTCTTGTTTTGGTTATCACTGTATACAAGATTTAAAAATAAAAAAGCCTCAGGATATTATTGACAATTCTGGTCGTTTAATGCATTATGGGATCTAGCAAATAAATTTAATTAAAAATATAATAATGAAACCTCTGTACAGATTAAAAAAGTCAGGATAAATACTGGGAGCTCATTAACAGCAAGCCCAAATGTCCTACATCTCTGAATATATGGAAGGATCTTTTCTCATGTTAAGAGACAACAAAATGGACAGGGGATTTTTAAATTGGCCCCTAAAGTAATCTGCAATATCTTGAAACTTTAAAACATTATCTTGTATTTTGCTGCAATTTTTCTTTGTTTTTTAATGAACTGACGAGAAGATACTATTAAAATACATATATACTTCTTAAGGATATTATTTTTTCTGCAAAATATTTTATTTTTTTCACATAACTCGCTTACACTGCATCACAGGTGCATTGTACCAACTGAAACCATTCCCAGGTTAGAAAAGCCCCACTCAGACCAATTATGGAGAATGACTTTATGAACAAAATTCATGTGGATTTGATAGACATGGAAAATTCACCAGATAATGATTACCAGCAATGCATGTATACAATTCCATTTCTCATAACTGTATATCTTGTTTCTTATATAAGACTGAAAACGGATGATGAAGTAGCTAGCTTATTGAAAGAGCAAGTTTTGGCCATATGTGTTTTAGAAACGCAGATCCTTCATTGTGATAACATGAATCAGATTTTGTAGGGCCTTGAAAGCTTTGAAATAGTGTTGAAATTGTGTCAGTGTCAGTTTTTCAACCAAAAATCACCATAATTTCTGGTCAAAGTATCACTACTTTTTCATGTCAGAAAACTAACTTAGATTTAGTAGTTGGTAATGTTCATTTCAACGTCAGGACCTGTTTTCAACTCTAAATCAACGACATTTCAAGGCGTGTGCCTGCTGGGAAGTTTACACTGAAAACTTCTCTATACAGAGAACCTAGGGTATAACATTTTTTCACACACCAGTGAGGTTGGGGGGTTCCTGGTTTTTCTTATCTGTACCCTGCTACACAGAACACTGGACCTGTGACTAAAGTAATTAGATAATACAGCAGGGGTGGAGGTGGGTGTTTACCCTTGCTCAATTGCATGCATGGTGTTACTTCTTTAAGTCTGTTTTTTGTGGTCAGCACTGACAACTAATTAAGGTGGGGAGTAATGGGTGGAGTTCTAATTATGTGGCTATTCTTGTGTTTTTTTCTCAGTTTATATGCTAAAGTTGTATGAGACACAAGCATCTGAACTGAGCATTGTGGCTTTGCTACATGATTATAGCTTCTTTATAATTACAATATAATTATAGCCAACTTAATAAAACATTTAACAGAAACTGATTGGATAATATGCTGCAGATATAAATAATGTCACAATTGTTTGTTTTTTACAAAGAAAAAAAATATTTTAAAATTTCTCAAAAAGAATTTCAATTGAAGACATTGAATAATACTGGTACTATTAAAACTTAAAAATGGATATCTAGTTGGATAATATGGATTTACATATCTTGAGCAATTAAAATTATATTTGAAGCAAAATTATGTATCATTACAATGTCATCAGAAATAAAATATTGAATATATAATGATTCATGAATACATGTCATCTTGGAAAGAATTAATTACTTTGAGTTGTATCCAAAGTGTAAAATATGCATATGGATAGTTATTGTATAATATTATTAAGAAGCTATAATTATGACACACAAGCCACAATGATTCAAATAAAGAAGACAATGTAAATAACCTGATTTTACCCATTGAATTCATCCCTATTTCATACATTGGATCCAACCAAAACCTGTTTGTAAAATATACATGTATTTCAACCAGATTTCACATATAAATACAACCAGATTTCAACAGTTGGTTTCAACATGACTTCACTTGTTGGATCTAACCAAAAACGGTTTGCAAAATCTACACGTATTTCAACCTGATTTCACCCATTGGATTCAACCAGATTTCAACAGTTGGTTTCACCATGATTTCACCGGTTGGATCCAACCAAAAATGGTTTGCAAAATCTACACGTATTTCAACCTGATTTCACCCATTGAATTCAACCAGATTTCAACAGTTGGTATCAACATGATTTCACCGGTTGGATCCAACTAAAAACGGTTTGCAAAATCTACACATATTTCAACCAGATTTCACCATTGGATTCAACCTGATTTCAAAGTTGCGTGCCTGCTGGGAAGAAGCTTATGGGTATCTGTGGTATTTTCGTGTCAATGGTGTTTTCGTGCATCCCATTTTCTGTGGGTTTGAATATAAATTATGCTGTAATATTCTGAAACTTTGCTTGCATTAATATTTTTATCATTGAAAATAGTAGTTTCAATAAAAATATCACGGAAAAACAATTTTACAGAGAAGTGCTGCTTGACACATTGTTTTTTATGTGATTAATGGATGCTTTAACTTAAATAAGAAAATTCTATTTTTGCTCTTGTCACATGACCCCATGCTATTCGGATAGTATATTAATCTATATGAATTACATTTTGATGAGCAATATTTTTGGAAGATACAATCCAGAGCACCTGCAAATTGACTAATTAGCATGTAACACGAAAACTCCACAGTAAATATCTTTATATGTCAATTATTCTCATAATATTTTTGGCTTCAAAATAGGTTTTAAAAGTAAAAATATTTATTTCTATTCTGTAGCTTCGAACTATATACAAATTTATATTCATTAAATATGTTGTATATTTGAAATTAATTTGTAAGAGCACTAATGGAACTCGGACATTTTTAATAGCATGAAAACCCCATGGATCACCATATATGTATTTTGTTTGTGTATGTTGTTAATATGGGCGACCCAGCTAAATGACCCAATCTTATTGCATGTTTTCTTTACAACAGAACAAACATCCCTATTATAAAAATAACGTTATATTGTTTCTCTTCTACTGGAATAATTAACATCCCATTTCCGATTTGCCACTTTGGAGTTTCATAGTCTAATTTCGGTGCTACAAATCTTGTTTTGTTGAAGTTATTCTTGTTTTAAAACGTCTTTGTATAATCGTTTTTCATTGGTCAATAATATAAACACCTCTCTCTTTGCATTACTGAGAAGGTCCAGTAATTCGAGCAATCAAATACTGTTTTACAGTTTATATACCAAAAGGAGTATGTCAAGAAAGAGGAAGTTTTCTCATTTGTACATACTGTAAAGATGGCAATAAATAAGTGAAATTTGGACTGTTTGAGCACGTAACAGGCAATTCTTGTCAAGTATGTGATTGACATTAAACAGCCACTTTATCATTTGATATATGTTATGACCAGACATGCTTTGTGGTACACGCCTAGTGTCATTCACGATATGTGTCCGTTCACAGTTGAGCCCACGGGCGTATGTACAGTACCGTCTAACATTAGTGTCAGGGATGTACTGGTCAGTTAGTGAAGTTCGTCACTTGCATTTTATGACAATATTAAAACTGCTTACTCTGAACGTTCATCGAAGGCAGCTGTTCCGTTTATTTAAATATGTTATGTAAATGTGAATACTGTCCTTCAGCATTTTTGGCAAGTTGCAAACGTTATCGGGTTGACAAACGTCACTGGCCGACCAGCGCTGCCCATGCAGGTACCCAAGTTTGTCACCTGCCGAAATTTCGTCACCTGCCTTAAAAATTGTTAAAGACAGACAATATTGACGTGGTAACAACTGAAACATGTACTAATAACAATGATGTACAACTCTGTGTATGGAATTTGGTGGTTTGTTAAGATATGTCACTGGGGGAAAAACAATTTTATAGCAGTTTGTGATTGCATCGACCACTTGTCACATCAATACATCACATTTAACTGTGTTTTGTCTTGACATTGTTTTTAAACAACTCAAACTCTTGTCAGTGATGTTGTACAACTCAGACAACAAGCAACATGAGCTTTATGTATTATAAATAAAATTTTAAAATATATTGATGAATACCCTATGGCTATTAAAGGGACATACTTCCAAAGCATAGGGATGAAACCACTGTGATATGAAACCTCCATAATTGCTTGCCTCATATGTTCCACCATAATTTAACTTTACCGAATCCTATGTATTACAAGCTAGAAGAATAAAATAGGGGGTGTCACATTACAGAAGTCATTGCAAACACCCATATTACTTCAGAGCAGATCACAGGTATCCAGTAATAGATAAAATGATGATAATAAATGAGCACCAATCTTTTTGGTTATAAGAGCAGAAGAGTTCAGGACCTTTGCTGTCAAGTTTTTTCGCTCTTTGGAAGTTCTGTTACAGTTTTCGAATTTTTGCTATTTGTGTTTGAATTATCATTACGTATGGGTTGGAGTTTTCCCTTTTTGTGTCAGAATTTTTTGCAATAAGATTTTCTTGTAATTTAGGCCACTGTCATGCAGTTTTCTGTTAAATATCAAGTGATGGCAAAATTGAGATATTCTAACAAAGCAGTTTAAATTTATCATTAACTGAATATTCGACTTAGTTTTCGAAATAAAAAAGAACAAAAAAAAAAAAAATACCTGAGCTACACTGCTGAGGCACTGAACCCAAAGGAGGAAAAAACAAACAAACAAAAAACCAGTTTTGATTTTGCAGTGTTGGTGTTTCATACTATTGAAAGATAGTGGATGTGAACAGTAAACCAGTATAATGCTTTTCGTGTCATTTAAGTAGAAGTGAGGAAATCCACAAAGGATATGTAAGAACCGCTTATTCAAAGCATTATTCTTTTATGTGGGGTATTCCACTTTAGTCGACCCAAATCAGCTGTAAGGTCAGGAAGGCAAGTTGTGAATTGGAGCAAATGTACCACAGGAAAGGTTGATTAAACCTTCCAAGTCAGAACATAGTACATTCCACCTTGGCTGTATCCACCCCTACCCCACCGACATGTCTTGGTTTCTGGCTGTTTCCTTTTAAGATCGAATGTGAAAGTCCTATTCCAATTCCAATTCAACTTTTATAGCGCTTAATCTCTGCCAAAGTGACAGACTCTAAGGCGCAACATTATAAGCATAGTCACAAAAATCATTGTCCTTATCCATAGCAATGGTCGACATCACGGAGAACGCCATATGAGGTGAAAAATACTTGGCAGAATAGGTATGCTTTAAGTTTTTTTCTGAAGGAAGCAATAGAAGTGGCAGATCGTACATCATCCAGGAGTTCATTCCATATCTTGGGAGCATCATATGCAAAGCTTAGACCAAACTGCTTTGTGGATTTATAAATAGATGGTTGGTATTGAGGACATGTAGAATTATACCATCAGATTGACTCAACTGAGTATTATAGGCACATTGTCTAACTTTGAGAAATGGGCTGAGATATTTTGGACAGTTAGTAACTTAGTATGTAGGTATTTGTGTACCAGCAAGGCAGTCTTGAAGATGCAACGGTGCCTTTTGGGTGGCCAATGAAGGGCTTTTCTTAGTGGAGTGGTATGAGAAAGACATGTGGCTCTACAAACAATTTTGGCCAGACTGTTTTGAATGCATTGTAGCTTGCGTAGGTTAGAAACAGATAGACCCCTAAACAAGGAGTTACAGTAGTCAAGTCTACTCCCCACAAGTGCGTTAGCAGCCATAAGAGCAGCATCACGAGTCAAGTACTGTCGAATTTGTCTAAGATCCCTCATCTGGATGAAACAAAGTTTACATACATTTTTAACATGTTTGGTGAAGGAAAAGTCCGAGTCAAACCAGACACCAAAATTCTTAATGGCATCTGAAGGTATCAGTGATTCACCCAATATTAGTGCAGTAACGACGTGACTCGACTTGGTCATAGTCGGTCGTGAGTGTTAAAATTACGATGCGTCGTTTCATACATTATAAAGATTGATTTTTCATCAAAACCTTTATATTACACCAAAATGTTACCTACCTTATAAAATCTTATGATAATTAGCGTTTTTAAAGAAAGCAATCACATTTTTAAGTTGTCAT
This sequence comes from Sabellastarte sp. h YS-2021, assembly GCA_964017235.1. Lineage (NCBI taxonomy): Eukaryota > Metazoa > Annelida > Polychaeta > Sabellida > Sabellidae > Sabellastarte > Sabellastarte sp. h YS-2021. The sequence continues at coordinate 66,832,058 of OZ024938.1, forward strand.
GGCTTTCAAGTGGAAACAACAATGGCTGCTTCCCTCAATTTTTTAACCGCAAATATAAATTCTCACAAGATTTAGTACTTTACAGGCTAGGGTCAAAGATCAAACTACAAAAAGTTGTTTTTTATTTAAAACCGGCTAATTAATAAAATATATTTCTTCTGAAGTCCTTGATCAACACTAGTACGACTTTCGTCGGTTCACCGTCGTCCATTAGTTCCGACGCGTCGACTCTAGTATTTCTTCACGACTTACAGCACTACCCAATATGTTTACTGGAAAGAATGGGTTTAACTTTTCTTGTTGAGACTTTGAGCCAAATATAATAAAGTCGGTCTTATCGGCATTCAACTTTAGTTTATTTGCACACAACCACAGTTTGACATCTTCGAGACACTTTCCTAGCCGAACGAAGGCAATTTTTGCATTTTTGTGTGTCAGGTGAAGAAACAGCTGGGTATCATCGGCATAGAAGTGAAATTTGACATCTGGATGTTTAGAGATTACTTTGCTCAAAGGGGTGGTATACAACGAAAAAAGAAAAGGACCAAGAACTGAACCTTGAGGAACACCAAACTTAAGCTTTCGAGTCTCAGAGAGAACAGAGCCAATCTTGATGCATTGGGTACGATCAGAAAGGTATGACTTGAACCAGTCAAGGCATCTACCCCCGACACCGAACCATTTTCTTAAGCAATCAAGGAGTTTTTCATGATCAATGGTGTCAGATTGATCAAGCAGCACCACAGCTGTGGCCTCACCTCTGGCTAGAGATAGGTGAATCTGATTCTTTATAGACAAAAGAGCTGTTTCAGAAGAATGGCCACGTCTATAGGCAGACCGATTCTCATTTTCCAACTCATGGAGAGAGACATGTCTACTCAGTTGTGAGGCAACTACACATTCCACGAGTTTTGAGATAAAGCTCAGCCCAGACACAGGGCGATAGTTTTTTAGATCGTCTTTTGATAAAGAAGATTTCTTTATCAGTGGAGTGACAACAGCACTTTTGAAGCCATCTGGGACAGCACCTTCCGACAAAGAACAATTCACAAGTTTTGTGATAGAAGGAAGCAATATATCAAGGCAATCCTTAACTAGGAAAGTAGGCCAAGGATCCAGGAGACAGGATTTTGTCAGTGAATTTTTGATTACCTTCGCAATATCATCAGGTGAGGCATCATCAAATTTGACGAGTCCTGGCGGATTCACAGGAGATGGCAAGGAAAAGGATGAAGAACTGGAAAAAGACTCTAGGATTTTAGCAATCTTGTTGGTGAAAAAAGCGGCAAACTGATCAGCCAATTTTTTTTGTGAACTATTTGATGGAAGAACCTTGTCAGGGATACGGTGTAAGGTAGAACGCAGAACTTGTCACAGTTTTTTAGGGTCATCACCGTTTTCATTTTTTAAGAGCTCTGTAATATGTGGCTTTGTCTTTATTGGCAAGTGAATTACACCTGGCAATTTGTTTGCGCAGCCTTGCACGGTTAAGAGGAGTTTTCTTTTTACGCCAGATGCGTTCAAACTGTCGTCGGATGGATTTGGCATTTTTGTAGGTATCTGATAGCCACTTTGCTGGCTCCTTGGCAAGACAGCGAGTAACCTCTGGAGCATGTTTGTCCAGTAGGTTGGAAAGATCATTAGTGTATTGATCATACAGTTTTTTCGCAGTGTCACCCGGACAAGCAACAAAGGAACAATTGCTCAAGTCATTGTGTAGAGTGTCCATGTTTATTTTATGATATCTCCTGTAAGTCACTCTGTTAGCTTGTGAGTTAGCAGTTATTGGAGTTTCAACTTAGCATTTGATCATTGCATGGTTGGAGATGTAGTCACTGACAACCACATTTGAAATGGGTAGCAGAATGAACATGTTGAGTAATATTGCCGGAGTCAAGAATATTAAGGAAATTAACACTATCCCTTGATGTTGTGTCAATATGAATATTAAAGTCGCCACAAATGATGAAGGAGGAATTCGTAGATGAGAGGAACTCAACCAGCGTATAAAACCCATCATAAAAAGGATTGGAACATGGACCTGGAGGACGATAAACACAAGCAACCAATGTAGAATGAGCATTCGATCCAATACTGACTACCAGACATTCAAAGATGGTGAAAGTGGGATGATCCACAATTCTATGAGACAGGCTGCTGTGTATGAGCAAGCCGACCCCGCCACCCGAGCCATGTGCACGAGGTCTTTGACACAGTTTATAAGATGGTGGTGTGATGGATTGAAGCAGACAATCGGTATCAGTCGGGTGAATATGAGTTTCGACCAGTGATAATGATTGAACACAGCGTCAGAAATCATTGGACCCTTGTTTCTTACAGACCGACAGTTAGCTACCCCCCATCACAATAGGTCCAGGATTTAGGACAGGCCCTTGAGGCTAACAACAATTTCCTAATCTTGTAAGGATAAGCCAGAGTGACAAGCCGATAAGACTGGAGCAGTGTCCAGACTCATATCGACCAGACAGTCAGGATTGCTAGCCCAGTTTTTTTGCAGAAGGAGAGTGATCCCTCTTTTTCACAGAAATTTTCAGCTTTAGCCTATTACAACCCATCAACAATTTCTATGAGAACGAGGAATTAAGTGTTGACCAATCAAAAAATCAATACATGCATGATTGCATGATAAAACTAGATCAAGGACGGTCAACAAAATATTTGGATCCCATCATGTCACCAGAACTGCAGTATTGACATTTTTGTTGTTTTCAATTATAGTTTTCAGCTTTGGACTTTAAATTTATAGTGCAAAATACATCGACCTATTTCTGATTCCCATTATATGACAAAAAATAACCACTTAAAATAGAAAATTTTCATTAACAGTGTTGCATCCTATTTAAACATGTAGAGGGAGATGTGTTTCTGGCAATATCTCGCATGACAATGACAACTCTGTTGCTAGTTCCTGGCTTTTATACTCTAAATTCGGACCACTAGAAAATACACCTGAATTTGGTCCATGTGAGAAATTGCTCTGCACATTTATAGGATATACCCTATTGTGGACATAAGGGTTGATAGCACATGCAATGAAGATCAAGTGCTATGTTGACTGTCCTTGACCCAAGGTATTGATGACATACACTTGTGACATTCCAGTCTGAAATGGTGTGTTCTGAAATGTTAATCATCTCAGCATAAGCAGTTAAGCCCCCTTTAAAATTGTCATGTTCTTAGTATTTATGTTGTACATGTATATTGCTCAGTCAGTATTTGTATCTTTTTTGTTTTCTGCAGAAAGATGTAAAGATGTCAGGACTGAGAAAATCAGGGACTTATTTACGTGTTCTGCATGACTACACATACACAAGTAAGAATAACAGCTTGTCACATTAAAACTGGTTTTGTCAATCACAGTTGCGGCTAGTTCCTAAGGTATCCATGAAAATGATTAAGTTGTTAACAGTAGGAAGTTTATATCATTTTCTAAATAGCAAATGTCTGGTCAACTGCTGAGTCTGTTTTTTTTTTTTTGCTTATTAAATTACAGTAAGTCAAATTTTATACTTTGTGATGAATGCTTGTGACTTTAGTTTATTGGGGAAGGATGTTTGTTATGTGTAATGTCATGCGTATGATGTGTAGTAATGCTGTTAGGAAGAAAATTTATCATAAATTCAATATTGTGTATCAGTATTGTTATACATGTAATTTTGATCTGGCATTTCATCAGATGACAGGTCTACCCATGATGTTCTACATACTTTGCACCCATTATATTGAAATAAAGTAAATCAACTTTATTTAAAACAGGTAAACCTCACATCATTTAAGCATATGATGCGGCCTGTTTTAGTGTCTGTACAAAAGAATAATGTAAAATTGTGGTACTGTACTCATATCATGATGGTGTACTTCTAGGGTTGCCATGACTATCTCTACAGGTGAGAAGTGTTTGTAAACTCGTTAATGCTGTACCTATAATGTATACCTTTTTCAGCAGATGAGGGGGTCGCTGTGAATATCCGTACAGGAGAGGAGTTTTTGTTACTGAAGAAATCTACCAGTGAGTGGTGGTATGTCATCAGACATGGGGACAAGAAGCCTATCTACGTAAGTCATCAGTTTCTATCAGTATTGTGTATAGCAGAGCATATGTGTTATTTGTGTGGGGTTGAGTCGGTAGCATATTGTCTATTTTGGTATCCATCCAGTATAAAACCGTTTTGATCCGTTATACCAAAACAAAAATATGTCTTAAACTTAAATGTTTATAGTTTTAACAATCACGCAAAATCTAATAAGGAGTTATAAAGTTAATCAGTTTAGCAATATTTTCATTGACTAGTACTTTGATAACCTAATAATTGATTAGTATGAATAATCAGCTCTACATCAACCCCAGACAAATATTCATGATATCTCGCCTTCCATGAAATGGAAAGGTTTTGATCCAGTTTGTCCAGCTGGGTTGGTTGCTATGGCAAAAACAGATGTGAAAGGGGAGGGCCAAACTTAAAAGTGATTTTATCGCTTATTGTCTTAGTAATCTTGGATATGGTACCGGCTGATAGAAAATCATGGGCTGGGGATTTTTTTATGTGGGTGTGGTTTGAGTCTGTCCTTTGTAGGTGTGTAACATCATAGTGTGACCTTGATCTGACCTTGCCTTAGTGACCTTGACCTATAAAATCTTGTCCGGGCTATATCTCGGAAACTGTAAGGTGTAGGAAGTTGATACTTTGTAGGACATTGATTGGGGGTTGTAGGTGTGCAATGTCATGGTGTGACCTTGATTTGACCTTTGACCATGCCGTAGTGACCTTGACCTGTAAAATCTTGTCTGGACTGTATCTCGGAAGCTGTAGGGTGTAGGAGGCTGATACTTGGTAAGGACATTGGTTGGGGTTGTAGGTGTGTGTCATGGTGTGATCTTGATTTGAGCTTTGACCTTGTCGTAGTGACCATGAGTTTTACAATCTTGTCTGGGTTATTTCATGGATTCCATAGACATGTTTCTTTATGACAAAGATGTATGGATTACTACAACTGCTTATTATGTGTACTTGTACATAATTGTACTATTTCCATTGACAGCTATTCTCGAATTAATAAATTTTACAGCTTTGTAATTTTTAGTTTACTGATTAATGCTGTCATCTTGCTATTTAATTGTTTTGTTTTAATACTTTTTCTTTATGTGCATGTTCTTTCTCTTAGTTGTTATTTTCTTTACTTAGACATTATTTGGACATTTGTATAAATGACACTGCGCTGAAAGTATCCCGATCTTTTCATGTTTCACTACTTCTGTTAGTGGTCGGACCGGTTCTGAAAATAAAAACCGGTTTTCGGAGCTTTGAAACCGAACGAAATCCGGGATTTCGAAAGTGTGCAGAGATATGGTAAAAATTTTTATGTGAGCGTACATGAGCTTTATTATCAAGAGGAAATATGCATTCGCGAGATATTTTGAACTTTATAAACTTCATTTACCATGAATATAAAGTGAAAATGTAAGTTGTTTCCTCAGATATATACATTCTTTATTGTTTTCACGAAGTATTAACCAGTAGAAAGCCTAATATAATGACTTTTTCAATAACTGGTTCTTAAATATTCTTTGCCGATTTTATCATTTCTACCTAAATGAAACGAAATGCAGTATACCGGTTTACCATTCACACCACTAACTTCTGTCTCTCATGGTGTTGAAAACTATTTCCCCAGGCTGTGGGCTATGGGCATCTCTGATGCTATATTTGGTTAAATAGGTTGGCTAAACTTAGAAGTGCATATGTGTCACTTATTGGGCCAAGAGGTTGGTGATGTGACCTGGAGGAAATTATAGGATAGAAATCTTATTTGGTCACATTTGACCTTGGACATCTTGTCCAAGGTCAAACAAGGATGACAATATTTAAAAGTACCTATATGTCATTATTATTGATCCTAGGGTCTAGTGATAGGAAATAGCAAATCGTAGGCTAGAATTATACTGGTCACTTTTTGGAGCTGGTCAGATTTAACCCTGGGCCCCTCATTCAAGGTCAAATGGGAGTGACCATTGACAGAAAAGATAGATAGAAGACCCAGAGGACAAACCCTTTCAAATTTGATAAATAGAGCTTGCCTCTGTTGCTAGATGGTGGTCTAGTTGTGGATGAAAACTGTAGTTCTGAAATATTTTACCATTATACATGAAAAAAATAAGATTTTTTCTTTGTTCTTCAGATCTCTGTATTCAGACATGAGCTTGCAAGTGTTTGTCATGACAAAATATGTATACATGCTCTGTAAATTAAATTTGTTTTTCAGGATATAAGGTTTATGTCAATTTTGGCACATGTTTATTTTGACCCAATTATTTTATCCTCAAAATTGCAAGTTTTCACAAGCATACAATATCTTGCAAATTGTGAGTGTTGTGTAAATGGGCGATGACAATTTCAATTTTCAAGTATAACTTTGTTTTTGCCCCCTTAACAGCACTGTAAACGATTGATATGAGTTTTGTGGCTAAATTCTGTGAATTGCCCTTGTGACAGACTGAAAGTGCCTATTTCTGTTAAAAGTAATCCATGCGGTTACACATAAACAAAGCACATAGCTGGGGATTTTGTTTGCAAGTTGTACCAAGATACAGACAGAAACAGTCCATATCTTCATACAGTTTTGATAAAAAAGGTCCTCTGTAAGAATGTAATATTAATTTCTACTCAAAAATGGCCTATTGTTGATGTATTAACTCAGGCCTCAGAATGCAAAGATAAGATTTATCATTTCTTTAGTAGAATTTTGACCGAATTTTGCTATTATTAGAGAAGGTGTGTCTGTTTGCAAAAATGATTTATGTCAATACCAAACCAGGAAATGAATTTGTGCTTTCAAAAGACAGATCTGTATAGTTTCCATGTGTGAGTGTGTGTGATGTCTGTTTTGTAAATCTTTTCATTTAAGTGCTCTGTAGACATAGATTTTATTTATTTACAATGTTTAATGTATGGGATAAATGGACCATAGACTGTAATAATGGAATGAGAACTATATATAAAACTGAAAGCAGAATCGTGATGAAGTGTAAATGAATAGCAAAATGAATTTTTCTTTTTCGGAGTAAGTCTTGTGACATGAGTGTGTGTCAGGGTCTAAGTTGGCTGTCATTAGGTGTCATAAAGATGTCATGTGTCCCTATTTTATTTGGGGTGTCTTATGTGCCATTTTGACAGTAAAATAAACCATAAATAAATAAATCGGAAACTCTTTGACAGAATAATTGTACATAGGTTTGACATTTAAAGTCAAAGATTTTAAAGGACCATTTTTCCTATTGGATACATTATTTGACAAAGCTATGGAACGATCTAATGTACCTGTGATAACATATTCTCACAAGATTAGTCCAATCATTATATCAGGATTGGAAGTGCCTTATCATCATATACCCTGACCCCCAATAGTGCAGTAGTGAGAGTATTGTAATCATGTTTGTCTGAACACACTATACACGGGCACCAGGTTCAGATTTTCACAAAAGGTTAATCTATCCGTAGCTCAGTTTTCCTCAGACTTAATACCAGATTAAAATCAATAATCCAAATTCTACCGGTAGAAAGTCCAATTGGAGTTTCTACCAAGATAAACTTGTTTTTCTATAGGATCCTTGTATATTAACAGTTTAATTTTTTGTGAATTTTGTAAAGTATGTGCATTAAAAAGTTTAAATAAATAACAAAAATATTCCACCCAGTTCTATACCATGTTCATTTAACTGTAGGATATATTTTCACATGATAAAGCGTGAAATGGTCTGTTGTGATCTGACACTAACTGGGTACCTGTTCCATTCCACTGGAGCAGCAGTGGACAAACAACACCTGCCTATGGCCTTTCTGGGAACTGACTGAAGTATTTATTTATTTGGGGTTTTACGTCGCTTTCAACACTGTACAGGTCATATCACGACGGGTAGTTGGAAGGGCAGAGGAAACCAGTACATAGAGTTCGTTAGGGTTCTGTACTGTAAACTGCCGACCAACGGCAAGCAACTACCAGCTTTCCCACTTGAGGCCGTGCCGCGGATCGAACCCCGGCCTCAGAGGTGGGAGGCGAGAGTGTTACCACTCTGCCACCGTGGCCCCCCCTGACCGAAGTATGGTAGAGTACAGTGAGACTTCTACTGTCTGACCTTGTATTTTCTCGAGTTTTCAATTTTATGAATAATTAACACATTTCCACTCTCTCAAACTTGTATTCCCTGTTGTTTTACACTATGTTGCTGTCATCTATTTTATGAACCTTCTGTTATCCGAGCAGAGTATCACTCTCTCAGTTTGTTCAGGTAATAGGACTTCTGCTGTATATATCTCCATTGATTTATATATTACCCCCGATTCATGAAATTGTCAATTCAGTGAAATATACATTAAAATTTTGCTTATTTCATGAAACAGGCAATGTATCCATTGTCCATGAAATTGATACCATATTTGAAAAAGAAATGTTCTTTTACCTAGCCTCTTGAAGTTTATATCTAAATGTGGCTTATAGTTTTTTTTCTATAGGATCCTTGTATATTAACAGTTTAATTTTTTGTGAATTTTGTAAAGTATGTGCATTAAAAAGTTTAAATAAATAACAAAAATATTCCACCCAGTTCTATACCATGTTCATTTAACTGTAGGGGTGTGGCACGATAACATGACCCAAAAGTGTTCACTGGAGGTGAAATTTTAAAGTCTTTGGGAGATTAAACCTAACTGTTTATTTAGATACTACTATGACCCTAGTATCTACTTCCAATAATGAAAAGATAACTTTTTGTCGTTTTGTATATTTTAACTTGAAGAATATAAAGGTGTGTCTGGAAACTCTTCAGATGTGACACATCATGAAATTCTCATTTTTAATAATTTTAAGACTTAATAACAAAGCATATTTTGTGTTTTGCCAATACTATACTGAGCACCCTAACATATATGAATGAAGTTAACAATGTATGGAAACTTGGTTAAATTTTTTGACAGCTTTCTATTTTTGCATATTTAGCACCTATTGAAAAAACACATTTCGTTTCTTGTAAAAAGAAAAGTACTATATCCAAAAAGTTGAAACTTTTTGCAGGTGTTAACCTAAAGGTGGTCTACCTCTAAAAGAACCAATGTTAGGATGATTGTACAGGTTTCACATATATAGGTCTCCAAAGCAAACTCTTCAGATGTGACACATGCTCTTCAGATGTGACTTATAGCTCTTCAGATGTGACTTTTTAAAAATTTTAGTGTTTATTTTCTTGTCAAAGCTTAGAAAGGTTTATATTGCACCAAGAAAGTAATAAATAATTATAACTTGCAACATGGGTGTCATTTTTAGATGAAATAAAAGTGGCTCTTCAGATGTGACATACTTCCTTCCTGTCTAGTCAGTGTGACGTCACATCATCTTTTCCATGTTGTACGTGTACTGGTTTGCGGATTTGAACTTTAATTTCATATTTTCTACGTATTGTGATTGTTACTTCTTAACATGGTATCACCAGGACAGAAAAGAGGGACATGAGATCACAGTGCCAACCTTTAATAGTAACAACCCACTGTGTATGTTATCGTGACAAGGGTAATGGCAGCAACCATTGTGTTTTGAAAGAAGACTGTTCTCGCAGTAATATCCTAACCACTGATCAGCGAGCATAACTGTTCTTACAAACTGAAGAAAGGAAAACAAGATGGCAAGTCTGACACATCTGCTGCTGCTGCTGATACTAAGTTAGACCCTAATATATTCAACTGTAGTCTCAGAATACATTGGCCAAAGACAAGGATAAGACCAAAAAGCATTCAAGGCCTTGTAAGTCTTCCAAGCTGTCAACTAACAATAAATTAGAAGCTCTAGATCAGAAATGGTCAGAACATTTCTCAGGGCTGGAGGCAATGCTGTTGGCCAGAAGCTTTCTACCGTAACTGACCTTCCAGACTGTGAAAGTGACACCAACAAGGGCTCCACCAGCTGGTGCAGTGAAGGCAGCTGACCCTTTTATTACACCAACTCAGCTTTTTGACAGACCTCAGCCTGTTGACTGACCCATCCACTGCTATGCAGCGACAGGTGTCCAGTACACTGATTACAGAGGCAGCAAGGCAGCTTACCTAGATGGACACTGATTCGAATGTCAACCCCACTGACCGACCTCATACTGTTTGCCCAGCAGAGGAAATGGAGCTGTCTGACCTAGATCAGGGTCCGACTTCAGCCGACACTGACCAAGCTCTTTCAGAGGAGCAAACCTATAGAGAGACAATAAGAGAGGCATTAGACTCCTTCATGGGTTGAAAGCATATCCCCGACCTGGATACAGCCACTTCAGAGGCTGATGACCTCCCCTTTGCAGGGCCAAAACTGCAACCAGTTGGAAAGATTTCAGTCAACATGCAGGGGGCTCAGTGGTGTAGTGGTTAGAATGCTCACCTTTAACCTCTGAGGTCATCGGTTCGAATCTCAGCCCAGGTACTTCATGTTGGAAAGTTGATAGTTACTTACCAATGCCCGGTGGTTTACAGAGCATAATCTTGACCAACTAGCATGACCCTGCCTGTTGAACATGATGTAAAATAAAAAATAAATCTAAATTCAGTCAACATACCGACAGATGACTGGTTATGTAAGAAGTTGGATAAACTGAACCTCACACTAGTTGAAGGCTACCCTTCTAGGAGTTTGGAGGCTACTGATTTGCAATGTAACCAGTACACCGGGACTGCCAAGTCTCAGGATTGGATATAGTTTACACACCAGCAAAGACAAGGATTCCAGTTCAATTTCCTATTGGTATTATAAATCTGCCAGACTGAACATTTTCACATCCAGGGTCAGTCCCAGCAGTTCGCAACACCCATGGAATTTACAGTAGTGATGAAGGTCAAATTGATGGTTTTACACAGGGTATAAGAATCTACCAGTACTTAGATGACTGGTTGGTCAGAGCCAGATCCCACCAAACCTGTCTCCAGCATAAACATACTCTAGCAGCTCTGTGTCAGGAGCTAGGTTGGTAAACAGGAAAAAATCAGAACTGGACCCCAAACCACTTAAACAAGTGTTCAACCTCATACGTTACCAGTTAAACCTCAAGGAGGGCAAGGTCAGACCCTGTCGCCCACAGTGCTGGAAAACCCTGAATGCAAAGATTCAGAAACTGCTCTAAAAACCAACATGTCAGGTCAAGCAGCTGATGTCCCTGATAAGAGCTACTGAAAGCTACAGAAAAACAGGTCCACCTGTGATGGCTACATATGAGACCTATACAGTGGCACCTGAAAAGGAATTGGAAGATTCCAGAATCGCTAGAAAAGGTGGTCCCTATCCCCAGGTCACTCCCTCAGCTAAAGTGATGACCATATGAAGAAAATGTTCTTCAAGGTCTACCACTACACTCAGGTGTGCTCTGCCAATCTTCAAAAGAAGGGTGGGGCACTAACGTAGGAGAGCACACTATAAGGGGAACCTGCTCCCTCCCAGAAAGCAGATTGCACTGGTCTGCTGTGGAAGGATCTGGACCCTCATGCCTTCCCACCAGTAGCCATCTTGGGCAAAGTGCTGGAGAAGTTTCAGGACTCTCTGTGCAACAGAATTATTCTGATTGCTCCAGGGTGGCCCACCATGCCCTGGTTTTGGGACCTAGTGACCATGTCAGGTCAAATTCTACTGTACCTGCCCAATCTGCTAACCCAGCCATTCAGTCACTTCCCTCACAGGATTCTACCAAACCTAAATCTCAATGTCTGGCTCCTGGAGCCTCAGTTATCAATGAGCGAGGTTTGTCTGAGGTAGTGGCAGCACGAATTGAAGCTCCTCAGAGAGTCTCAACCAAATCAGTCTATGAGGCTAAGTGAACCATTTTTACAAAGTGGTGCCACAGTAATCAGGTGAACTTCAGGGCAAAGGTTGGTGACTTCCTGTTGAATCTATTCCAGCACAGGAAGTTGTGGCCAAGTACAGTTGATGGCTACAGGTCAGCCATTGCAGACAAACTTGGAAATGCACCCATCTATAGTAGCAAAGATGAGAATCTCACTTGTCTCTTGGTTAGTTTCCACAGAGACAGACTTAGGGGTCGGAGAGGCATCCCCTCCTGGAACATCCTGTTGGTGGAAACACAGAATGACTTTGTTTGGTGGGCCAGTGTTGCCAACTGCATTAGCAATTGTCCAATTGGTTAGAGCTCTTCAGATGTGACATGTTAAATAAGGTCAACATTTCAGAGTCCTTTTTATTCTAATATGTGACAACATATTGGAAATTGCGGACCTTTGTATAAAGGATTTGCACAAGGTAAAGAATGGGGAAAACGTTGAGACAAAACTATTTAATGTCACATCTGAAGAGCATTTGGTCACATCTGAAGAGTTCCATTGGTGTCAAACTATTCCAGAAGCGATCTTCCAATAGCCTTTTTTCTGAACTGGATTACAACTAAGTGCATTTGACTTTCATGGTAAGTCATAATAATGATCATTGATTTCATCTATCCATGTCACTGGAAGTAAAATCTACATTTTGTGAAGAAAGTGTAAATTTTTAAAAGTAGGCATCCTCATTTGTATATTAGGGACTTTTTCCAATAAACTTGCATGTCTGTACACAGTTTTATATTCCCTAAAACAAAATAATATAAAATAAAGCTGAAATATTGCTTTTAAAACTATCAATCATGACAATACATCTTCATAGGTTAAACTAAACCTCTTCAGATGTGACATTTTCTGTTTCGGACAGAAACTTTTGCCTGTCATTCTGTTGAAGAAAACCATTAAAGGTTTATATTTTCAGGCATTATAATGTACATGTTGTTCCTTCTAAACAGCATCTTTGTTTGATTCTGCAGCTCCTGTTTTTTTTTTAAAGGTGGCCTCTTCAGATGTGACAGGGCGTTTCGGACAACAGAATTTAATATTTTAATTCAAATATACTCAGAGATGCATTGGGATAATGACTTTAAATCTTGATCACATTTAACCAAAGACTTTAGGCTATCATTTGACTAAAAATGTCAGTAAAAGACAAAAAAATGTTATAGTAGTGGGTGCTCCAACAAAGTCACCCAATTTTCTAACCTAAATTTGCATATCCACCAGCACATACTCAAGAGCTTGTAGTTTAAAAAGTATTGAAGGTAGGTTCGAGTTTTATATACCAAATCAAACGTGAGATAATATGCTTTCATAAAAATATTGTTTTTTAGCATTTATTAAGAGATTTATATGCAATATACACATTTTAAAACTTTGCGTTTTTCAGAGTGAACAAATTTTTGTGAAAAAATGGTGAATTTTGGTAACATATTCCTTTCTCATAAAAAAACGGCTAATCCAGTTGACCTGAAGTTGTCTCTCCACAACTGCCCATCATTAAGATATATTTTAATGTGAACCATTTAATTTTATATGCTTTGGTTGGCAAGCTTGACTCAAGTTTTTGAGGGTAGGTACAAATGGGTCATGTTATCATGCCACACCCCTGTAGGATATATTTTCACCTGACAAAAATCAAATTTTAGGGGGGCCACGGTGGCAGAGTGGTAACACTCTCGCCTCCCACCTCTGAGGCCGGGGTTCGATCCCCGCATGGCCTCAAGTGGGAAAGCTGGTAGTTGCTTGCCGTTGGTCGGCAGTTTACAGTACACAACCCTAGCGAACTCTATGTACTGGTTTCCTCTGCCCTTCCAACTACCCGTCGTGATATGACCTGTACAGTGTTGAAAGCGACGTTAAACCCCAAATAAATAAATAAATAAAATCAAATTTTAGAATGTTTTAATTTTGCACAGATAAATTCCAAATTTTAATTTTAAATTAGTAGGATTAAAATTTCCCAAAATAAACTTTTAAAATTTCAGTCTTGCCAAATTCAAAATATTAATGTGGTCTACGCAGATTTTAAATCTGCCTGGGTGAAATTGTCATTTTGATTTTGTCTATGCAAAATCTGCCTGGATATTAATTTGGTCTGTCACATATATATAATGGTAGAAAGTCCAATCTGGTAGAATTTCAAATTCTACCGGTAGATAGTCCAATTGGAGTTTCTACCTACATAAACTTGGTAGAAAGTCAAAATTGGAGTTTCTACTGGTAGAAAGTCCAATCAAGGAGATTTGGGTATTGCCCAGGGGTTCGAAATCTAATAAACTTGGTAGACAGTCTAACTGTTCAAAATCTGGATGAGGAGACAGTACTGCAAGCTTTATATGGTGAGACCAGAAACTGGGCAGTTATGACAAAAATGCTGGGTCTTAATAGGTCATAATAGGTCAACTAAATGCCATGTAGAAAATGACTGCTGTCAAAATTTAATTGGCTAAAATGGTGATGGGATTTGATGCTGATTGTAAAATTCTTGAAATAGACTGAAAATTTCACTTTCTGTCATTTCTATATCAAATCTGTGTTACTGTAAAATATTTTCTTTAATGTGCGTTTTCTTCGTTTATGAAAGTTGCACCTTACTTAGATGACAGATTTATATGGATTGAAGACACACTGTTTGTTAGGGGTGTTGCGGTAGCGATTTTTTCCTTCCGGTTTCACGTCTGGCACTTCCCGGTCGGTTACCGGTTAACCGTCTCTTATTCAACAAAACATGAGAAGCAAATAGTTTCCATACTTTAATCAGGAATATTCTGCTAACATTACACAGATGTGTCCTCGATTCTGATTGGCTAATCGACAAACTATGTGGTTTGCTTTGAATTATCGCTCATTATGGTTGTTGTTTTACAGTAAAAAGCAAAGAAAAGTGGATTATGACATTTATTTTGTGTGTGAGGTTAGTAAAATTACTTTACATTGACCTTTAAGCGGAAAACCGGTAGCTGAATTTATGACGGTTTGCAGTGATTTATTTACCGTACCGACGATACCGGTACTACCGCAACACCCCTACTGTTTGTGTTTTAGTTGGACTTTCTTTCAAGCTTGTATGGAGTTTCTACAAAGATTACACACTAGTACACAGAGCAATACTTAAATCTCTGAGATTAGAATATTAAACAAGTTTATTAAATTTCGGACTCCTGAACAATACCCAAATCTCCTAGATTGGACTCTCTACCAGTAGCCACTCCAATTGGACTTTCTACAAAGTTTATGTTGGTAGAAACTCCAATTGTGCTTTCTACCAGTAGAAACTGACCAAACGGACTTTTTACTGGTAGAAACTCCAATTGGACTTTCTACCGGTAGAGATTGGACTTTCTACCGTAACATATATATCACAATTGACTATCACGTCACATGAGATTCTCTTAATAGAGTTCTACCAGTGTAGAAATTGTTTGTTTAGAAAGGGCTTCATGTTCTCCAAAATAATGAATACCTTTAAGTTTTAACAACGGGGCTGTGACAATATAGGATATTTGACAAAATTGACAGCATTACAGTCTTATAATCCCAGTTTATATCCTATGTTAGGTGGATGTTTTTGAGTGCTAGCTTTGCATTACTTTTGAAAAGGTCATGACTGAACATAATTGCACCTTTATGGTAAATTATTGTGTTACATGTTTACAGATTTTGCCTTAATATTATGCAACACTTGTGTTTCCTGTTACAAATTTAACAGTGCATCATCAGTTGATCCCTCAAAATTTACAGCCATTACACGCTAAACCTGTTTGCAGACCTCTTCGTTTGAATACAGTCAGATAGGAGTATTTTTTAAACTTAACAATAAGCAGAGGTTCTTACATTGGATCATAAAGTAAGAAGTTACACCTAGTTCCACTGGTGTATTTCTATTGATATGTTCTGATCTGATAAAATTGGCAACTTCATGAAAAGAAAAATCTGTTTGTGTTGACTCGTACCATGCTCACAAAGTAGGTTGTATCTGATTGTTGTTGGATTGATTTCGATCATCTCATTGTGCATGTGTATAGAACTTTAGGAGACAACCTTTAAAGACTTGATATTCATTTTTAAGGTCGTTTTGTGTTATGGTTAGCAACTTTGCCATATAATCACAGGCTGACACCTCAGTGTGTGGACTTTTTTCTAGTCCTTTTGTCTTAGGCATTATCTGAGGACTGAATGACTTTTTTATCAACATGTGGCACTTACAAAAGTTTGTATTTCAGCAAATAGAAGGTTTTTCACTCATCAGGTGCATTCATAATGATTTCATGTGTGTCAGATTTGGTTGAATAAGAGGTTCTACTCCCAGAAGTGACAGTGATGTGGCATGTAGAAATATGACTCTTGTTGTTAAAATGACATTAATCTCAAACCTTCATTTATTTCCTATTAAAAAGGGCAAATTTCTAGTAGTATTACATAAATGTATGTCAAACTTGATAACAGTTTTCTGTGATGTTTTAATAAATATAAACAGACATTAATCACAAAGTTTCTCAACTGGTTTTTGAATAAGTACATGTATATTTCTAAGGCTACAATATATATATATATATTGTGCAGAAAAATTTAAGAGCAATTGTATATTTTAGGTTGTACATTGGTTCACTTCCTTGCAGTAATTTTGCATGCACCAGAAATTGGCACAAATGCCATAACCAGTGGATTTAAACTCTGGCCTATCAGAATCACTCGTACAAAATTGTGATTTTTAGCAATTCTTTTAAGTAAAACAATTAATGAATCATAAACAGGATTTGAGTTTCTGTTGACAGAAGCTGCAATAGTAGATTCTGTTGATACTGAATTTCAAATTTTGTCAGATTGGAGTTTCTGTCATATCAGATATAATCTTAAGATACACCATAAATGTCTACAATTTCACAGTCTGGTATTGACAGTAATAACAGCATATCTTAGTGACACTTATAAATATTGACTCAATATATGGAAAAAAAAATCACAATTCAAATCTGCCTAGATCATATTTATAGAGACAACTCATGGTTACTCTTCAGAAGGAGAGAAACATATCTCTATCATCAAATGACCTAATATGGTAGCAAAGACTGAGCCACTGCATGCAGGATTAAGTTGTTGACCCAGTTTAAACTTGTATTGATCTATTTGATAAAGATTTTCAAAAGCGCCCAAATTAACACTACGTTAAAAAAAAAATGATACAGTACATGTAGTAGTACTAGTAGTTTTACATCCTTGTATAAGACATAGGATGGGCTCTCTTGTGGCATGCTTTGGCAGTTTAATAGGAAAATATACATTGCAGTGCTACAAATTTGGAGAGGCAAAAAACCATTGGGAAAACTTCCTATACATGTATATTAGGGTTCAGTAGTCGTCGTCGTCGTAGAGTTTAAAGGTGATTTCACATATACGCGGTTCAGTACAGTATAAAATTTTCCAGATAAAAGAGTTATTTCACACTGCATTTTGAGATATACCAGGCACGACCAGAGAAAGTGTGCTTATTTAGCAAATGTTTTAAAGTGTTTGAGAAAGCCACACAGCTTTGTTACTGTTTGCATCTAGTGGGGGAGTCTTTTGATGAGGTCGTCTAGATCAGGTGCTTGTGAGCTTGGGGGCTTTATCCGGTTCATACCAATATACATTAGTTTTCTGATGTACTCAGGGTTTCAGATTCGCGTCGGCCATCGGTCATTGACCGAATTTTGCAACAAAACGCCGAATTTTAAATAGAATATTAGGACATATTGTCCGAGTCGTATCCGTGGGCGATAATAGAAGATCTAGACGTCTTTTTATTTACAAATATGAAGTCGCGTTACAACCCTAAAATCTCGCGAGATCTACGTGATTTTAAATTTTTTTATTGTAGCAAGGTCTAGACGTCTTTTATGAAATCTCGTGACAAGCCACGTCATCTGCAAGGAAATCCCAGGGGAAATCCGTGTCCTCATATCTTCTCATAAATATTAATGACTTGGGTGCTGTGGCCGTGAGTTCTCGAGTTTAAAGTATTTGATCTTCGTCTATGCTTCCATTTTATAAAATATTGCGAGGAAATCCCAGGGGAAATCTGTGTCCTCATATCTTCTCATGAATATTAATGACTTGGGTCCTATGGCCGTGAGTTCTCGAGTTTAAATTATTTGATTTTCGTCTATGCTTCCATTTTAAAAAATATTGCAAGGAAATCAAATGGAAAATCTGTGTCCTCATATCTTCTCATGAATATTAATGACTTGGGTGTTATGGCCTTGAGTTCTTGAGTTTAAAGTATTTGATTTTAATCATTTTATCTATGCTTCCATTTTATAAAATATTGCAAGGACATCCCAGGCAAAATCTGTGTCCTCATATCTTCTCATGAATATTAATTATGGTCGTCTGGTATTTTCGTGTAATTGTAGACTTTGTTTTCTGTAGGGTTCCACATAAATTTTACTGTAATATTCTGAATTTTTGCTTTGATAAATATTTCTTTTTATTAATAATTGCACTGAAAAAAAATCAGATTGAAAGTTTATTTGCTAGCTGTAATGTTTACTGCCAGTGAACATTTTAATAGCATGAAAATCTGATGGATCACCGATTCACCATACTTAGGTTCTGTGGCCGTGAGTTCTCGTTTTAGTAATACATGATCATTGAACATCATAAAGACTTTTTGACATTTTAATTAAATGAGATTTTTATTATGATTCAGTAAATTTTACTTTATATCCCATTCATATAGGGTCATTGACCTTAATGACTTAATTTTAGCAACCTGTAGAATGAAAATTTGATTGACAAGAATTCTGTCCTAAATTCTCCGAAAATGTCCTAAACGTTTTCCTAGTCTTAGGACAGAATGTCCGTCCGGACTTTTCATGTAGCAGAATCACTGGTACTAGGTCCAAGTTTATGCCTACCTTTCTTTCATAGTAATATTTCCATTCAAGAAGTGACAAATGGTGATCTTTACACCTCTTACACTGAGACTGTATATATACAAGAGCACTCACACAGCGCAAACCTCTGCCAAGACCCAACACCTCCAATATTGCTTATGATTGCAATGATAAACAAGATACACTTGGAGAGAGCAAAATGCTTGACTCGATGTGACTAAATTTTTGTCTTTACTGCAGCTTTTACAGAAACAAAACATATTTTGCGAAGTGCAGACTTGAAACTGTTGCATCTAAAACATAATAATAATGATTAAAATAAAAAAAATATCTTAAGAATTCCTTGGGTTTGAGCCAGGGTTGGCAGATTGCCTGCGATTGTCCCTGCACTGTCATGATGGAGATTTCTACTTTTGATGTCCTTTGTCAAAAGGTGAACCATGTGGTTACTGATGAAGGGAGTTACAAGCATAGATTTTGAGGCAATATTTTTTTTTCACATGAAGAATCTGATGATCCCATTCTAAAATCTATCATTATACCAATAATCATCGTGGAAAATCACATGTGTAATGTGAGTGATAAACTACAGTCACTCGCTCAGAAGGTGTCGCTCTTATGTGCAAGTATATACATGAAACTTGTGCAGTACATGATTGTATTCTGTACAAGTTTCCTTGGTATATATATATATGGGCGTTACTAACGCTTATAACTCTGGGGATTCCCCTTTTAAGCTTGACTTGTTGAAGAGTTTAGAACTTGTGTTTATGTCTGTGTCTGTGTGCAAATATATTCCATATGGGAGTGAGAGCTTCAAGTCCACCACCTGGGATTGCCCCGTTTAAAGTAAGACAAGATACCATTAAAATTTGTGTTGGTTGTGTATCAGGAGAGGAACCCTAATGGAGTCACAAAGAATTAAACGTTTGTAAAGCCTTCCCCTTAGGTCTAGGATAATCAAAGGGTTTTCTTTTTACCAGCAAATTTTGCTCTCGGTGGCGAGTTTCACTTTTCTGCCTGTTTCTCCAATTTACCAGCACTATAGAACTAAGAGTTCCAGTAAAAACACAGTAAATTCCCAATTGCTGATACATATTTTCGAGCTAGTCTGGTTCTCCTTTGTCTATTCATTGTGATAGATCTGGTTAAAGATATATAACTGTCCAGATAAAAGATTCTTGGACCTTCCTGAATTCTACCCCTCTGCAAGCAAACTTTCTGTTATCTGGACACATTTGGAGAGGATTAATATGCTCTAATCGATTATAAAACCAAAAAGCAAGTAGAGCATAGACTGACCTAATCAACTTGAAGGCGTGTTTCTAAATATTCAGGATTTTTTTTGTATCCAGAATATGATACGGACAATTCCCAAAATACAGTCACTGCTTTCCTTGACTAGATCCTACCCACATAAAAAAATGCAGGAAGATCTGCTCATTACGTTTGCAGTAGGGTCAACCAGAAAGCCAAAGTGCTTATAAATACAATGAAAATGTGACCTTTGAAAATTCAGGATTTTTACATCTCCAAACAAAAGCCATGGATATACTGGTTTCACCTTGGTTGTGCCGCCACTGCCACTGTACGTTTTGACTTGTGTGCACGATAACTCAAAAATGCTTCACGGATTTCATTTAAACTTGGCACCACATGTATTTGGGTCAGGAGAGGAACCCTATTTTAAGGTGACCTTCACCTCTTAATAATACAGAATTTATTGCCACCTTAAGGTCAGAGATTTGACTTTGGCCACTTAATGCCCTCTGGATCAAAAACTATATGGCTCATCTGGCTCAAAATTTACCTGGGAACACATTAATATATTCTTCTAACATATGCCCTAAAATCAAGACTTTATATTAAGATTAAAATTATGTTTGAGGCCCATAACGACTCTACTTAGACATCTTTTTCAATATTGTCTTCTAACCAGTCTGGATCCGGGAAACTGACATATCCCCATTCAAATGGAAACCAGAACAGGAAGTAAAATTAATCAAAACAAACATGGTAGTTCTGATCAAGAACACTTGAAAATCTACAAAAATATGAAATAAAAGGTTATCATTTCTTCAGATTTTATTTCAAATATTTTAAGTGTAACTTTTACGTTATACATCAGTTAATAATACTGGGCTCTTATATAGCACTTTTTCTAGTATTAGCTCAAAGCGCTTTACACAGTATTACCATAGCAAGGATAGCCAGCCCTGGTAACCTTACCTATTGTTGCCATGGAGGGTACCCATATTTCCCTGGGTGGAGAGAGGCACAGTCCAGGTTGACATCTTGCCCAAGGATGTTATCCCACGTGAAACAGTTGGCAACACTGGGGATCGAACCCACGACCCTTGGAGTATGAGTCCAACATCCTACTAACTGAGCCACTTGAGACCCAGTTGGCGATATTGATATATGTGTCATGGTAGAAAGTCCAATCTGATAGAATTTCTACCGGTAGAAAGTCCAAGATAAACTTAGTAGAAACTCCAATTGGACTTTCTACTGGTAGAAACTCTAATCAAGGAGATTTAGGTATTGCTCTGGGGTCTGAAATCTGATAAACTTGGAACAACTGGTAGAAGATTGAAAAGAACAATAAAACCATTTACAGATTGGTCATCACAGCAGGAATAATAAACATTCTTTATAGTGGTGAAGACTTGGCTGAAAAAAGAAATGTGCATTTTCCTAACTGTTTCACCATACATGTTGAACCTCTGGATGAGGGGACAGTACTACAAGCTTTATATAATGAGACCAACTGGGTGGTTGTGACAAGCAAATGCTGCTGTAGAAGCATAGGTGTTAAGTGCTCAACTAAATGCCATGTAGGAAGTGACTGCTGTCAAAATTTAATTGGCTAAAACTGTATTTTGTGCAACATTTGTTTTGGACATTTAACTCTTACATCAGTTAGTAATGTCCATGTTACAGATTTCCCTTAAAAGTGGTGGTATTTGATGTTGATTGTAAAATTATTTTAATAGACTGAACATTTCAGTTTTGAACTGTCATCTTCTGCCAGTAGTAAGGCTGTGACTTTGTTAGAAAAACGACACCGGGTATTCGTCTCGCAAGAACCGATCCGAATTCGGGTAACCGTCTTTTAGTTGTCACCCAGTGGAAGAAGCAGAGAAGCAAACATGGCAGATGATGTAAACAAAACGTTACGAAAAATAATGTTAAATATCTGTATAAATAAGGAAAATTACGTGAAAAACTAACAGCAATTAAAGAAATCTGACAGAATACTAAGGTTTAGCCAAGTATTTCATTGATTTTCGGTCTATTTAATATTTTTTTCGGTTAACCGCTTCGTCAGTTTGTAACCGGTTTCACAAGAAATTTGGACCGTTTTTGGGTAACCGGGTAACCTATCACAGCCTTAGTCAGTAGTACCAAGTTTATTAGATTTCGGACCCTAGAGCAGTACCTAAATCTCCTTGATTGGACTTTCTACTGGTAGAATTTGAAATTGTACCAGATTGGACTTTCTACCATGACATAATTATGCGTTTCCCCATCCTTATCGGTAGCCCTCTCTCAAAAGAATAAATATTGGCATTTTTTGATAAACGATGTACCGACTAGAATGAATACATCAAAAAAACATTTACAACCTCCTGGTGGAAGCAAAAATAAGGAGTCACAAATACAGGAAAGTGGAGACAAATAGATGAAATCCACTACAATTAATAGTACATCAGATAAAAGTAATACCATTGTCCTCTACTGTCTATTTCTAGGTTCCCGCAAACTACATGGAAGAAATCCACAAAACTGTTATCAGGGTGATTGAGGAAAACAGCTCTAGCAGTGGAGGTGGCACCAGTAACACCAACAACAACGACTCCCTGAATAAAAAGAAGCCACCTCAGACTGCACCCAAACCCACACGCCCTGCCCCTAAACCCCAACCCCGCCCCACGAAGAAGAAAGGCCCACCACCCAAACCCCCAGCCAAGCCACTCGTCCGCAAGGCGTCGGATGAAGAAGAGGTGTTACAACATCTTGATAACATCCTGGCAAATGCATTTGACCATATAGAGGCCATAGGAGAGGAGGGGGAGGAGGGCGATACAGGTGATTAGTCAAAATTCTAGTGTTCACCTATTAAAGCATCCTTTGAAGTGGCCACTTATTATCTCCAGCCAGCCCACCCACTGTTTATAAAATGGAGCCTGTGCATGTGTGTGTGGGTGTGTTTCAGTGTGTTTGTCTCGTGTCCTTATTTGGAGAGTTATTCCAAAAATATGTAACAGATTTAATTGGATTTGTCTCGTATTAATTGCGAATGTACTTAGACTTCAGGAAAATTTCCTCTTTATTGTAACCTTAAAGTCCCAAAGATGACTTAATTCTAAAAGCTTTAAGGTTGCAGCTCTAATGGCTGATGAATTTCCTTTATATGTGATGTGTTCATGTACATAAGGAAAATGGCCACCTGATGGTAACCTTAAAGTTCCAAGTGTAAGTATAGAGACTTCAAGGTCATTTGGTTTTGGGTAAAGTTTTCTCACCAGATTCATTGTCATCTTGTTAAACCCGGCTATTAACATCTTTAATTTTTTAACAAAGAATGCTATTTTGTAAGTGTATCATCTGGGGTATGAGCTTCAAGTATTTTTCAAGGTCATATGAACCCAAAACATTTTTTTCTGTATACTGGCTTGTACCAATTTTTTTCTAAAAAAAATTCTAAGATGGCTCTTCCAAATTTGTCATATACCATAACCACATTAATAACAATTCTAGTAGATTTCCAGATCAGTCAAGTCATAAATGACCAATCAGTGAGTGGTTCATTACCTGTTTATTTGAAGTTTATATGACTTTGTTCATTTTGTCATTGCCATAACTTCCAAACTAATTGGAATTGACTTTTTCTTTCACAGAGTAAGTTGTTCAACTGCTTTCTAATATAAATTAGTTTGTGCAAGTGTCAGCTCTTTAGCTGTTTTATGAAGTATCAGGGTACTTAAACCAATACTTGACGTGTATACTGTAAGAAAAATCAGCTTTTTTCTGCACTGTCTCCTTTCATATTAAAAGTGTATTAATAACTCTTGTCATGTTTATCTATTGAGTATGGGACAAAATTTTCACATGCATAAACTTACTCTTTAAGCTTTCACAAGATCACGTGATTATAAAATCTCGGTTATATGATCTATTTAACTCACATCAGATGGTATTTGAGATATCTGTACCCAATGCTAATCACATCCATGTATATATATTATACAGACCATTTTCAAGTTAAAAGGGCCATAATTCAGCAATTTGGGAGCATTTATTTATCCTTATATGCTTGATCCACAAATTTTAAATGAAAAATGAAATGAAATGGTCACTTTCTCAGATTATGGCTTGTCCATTTCATGAAATATTCATTTCCATACACAAACTCCAGTTTTCTACCAGTAAAATTTGAAAATCTACCAGATTGGTCTTTCTGCCATGACACATATAACAGGAAAACTGATGAAATGCCACACCAGAAAAAAGTATATTGTGAGCGAAGATGACAGTATGTGGCTGAGGCATAAGTATTATTTGGTTCATCTTCATTACAAGTGCTTATAAACTTATTTGCCTAAATAAGGGATATTGTACTTTTATTGTCCACGTTGCTGACCACTTTCAGTGTTTTACAGGCCATTTTAACCCAAACAAGCATGGGGCTTATTTTTCTGTATGTACCATATTTATCCGGATAAATGCCCCCCCCCCCCCCCCCCCCCCCCCCCCCTGAATTCCGAAAAAAGATACGTTTTCGTACTTCCTGAATCGAATATTGCTTACGAGAAATAAAGAAAATCAAAACAAAACATGGCCAATTTCATCATAGATGCAATGCAGTCTTCAAAAATACGAGATAAACTTTATAATTTCTTAAAATTTAAGGTTTTTTTCCAATATTTTAAGCTCTCTCGCAATTATACTTGCTGGCAAGCGAGATCAAGGCTGAGACTGTCCATTATCACCATCGCCACTGGACTTGAGAGTTGATTTTTTAATAGGTTATAGTTGCCTCCCCCCCCTTTGAAAAATGCATCATCCCCCCCCCCCCCCCCCCCCCCCCCCCTCCCGGGTGTTTATACAAATAAATAGGGTGTGTCTTAATCATTAGTTACAGAACACAAGTAGCAGTGAATTGTTGACAATTTCAATTTCCATCTTTTGTTTCCCCTGCTTGTCCAGCTGTTTTTGTTTGCACAGTATCATTTTAGTTCATGAAAGGCGTGTATAGTTTCACAAAGTCAAAGATATAGTCATATCTTCTTATCAGGAATCAAACCAATCAAGAAGAAGTTAAAGAAGGACACAAATGTACATTTAATAATAGTAATAATACAATGTAAAATTCTAAAAATTTTAAAAGATATAATGACAGCATTTTGTATTTCATTTCTCTGAAAATATATTAAAAGCATATTGAAAACAGATAAAACTGTTTGTGGCTTACAGCTTTAGTATGTACAGCCAACCATTCAAACTACTTTGACAAAGGATTAAACCTATCATTGTAGGAAGATTGAAAAAGAAACAATGCAAAATTTTGTAATTTTGTAATTTTCGATTCAAATTGTTCTTACAATTGTTCTTCCACATTGTCAAATGTAATAATACAGTAAGGCTTTTCATGTTTTTATATACTGTCTGCTCCCATTGATTGGGACACTTGGATTTTGCTCGGCCATTTTCAAATTTTGTTATTTTTAGCGGTAATGACACGCTTAACTACTTCCTGGTATATAGCATAGATATGCATTTGGTAAAAATGTTTCTGACTTCAGTGTACACTGAAAATATCCAATTCTAGTAAATATTGTGGTTAGTCAGTGAAGAAGACAGAAAGTGGTGACAAATCTATCAGTTGTAAGGAAATACCTTTAAGGCATATGGATTTTTAGTTGTATTTTTTTTGTCAGTGCTACCTAGGTTTTAGCACGGTGCTAACTGCAAAAATATGTTACATAGACTTTTTAAATCTGGGGTCTGGGTATAGATGAGTTGCCTTCTAAATGTCAAATTTGTAGTATTTCTGCATATTTTCACCTAATAGTCACATACAGAAGAATAGATCATCCTGTGGCTGATATATAGAAAACATATATGTGTCACCTATAGCATGCAGAAATTTGACCTTCAAAATCTCTTCAAGGCCATAGCTGGTTTTCAAATAGCACCGTATCGGCCTTTTTACCCCACAGCCCTTTAAAGGGCTGTCAGGGTATTGTTTTCACACATACTTTTTGGGGCCATTAGTTTGGGGTGTAGGTGTGCAACGCCATGGTTTGACCTTGATTTGACCTTTGACCTTGCCGTAGTGATCTTGACCTTTAAAATCTTATCCGGGCTGTATCTCAGTCTGAAACCTAAAATGTAGGAAATTGATACTTGGTAGGGACATTGGTTACGGGATGTAGGTGTGCAATATAATGATGTGATCTTGATTTGACCTTTGACCTTGTCTTAGTGACTATGAATTAAGCGTCCCGCAAGGGACGCTTGTTTGTGTATGGGAGAGCTTCCGGCTCCGCCGGCTCCGCCGGCTCCGCATTTTGTTTTCCTTATAACTCTGTAAACGTTAGGCAGATTCTTTTCAAATTTGGCAGGTTTAGGCAGTAGCCCTGGGCAATTTTTTTGAATATGCTGCAGTGACATTTCAACCAATCAGAGAGGTCACATGACCAAAAATGTCTTTTTTCGATGGGGAAGCTTGTCCGGATGATAACTTGAAAGGAATTTTATCAATTCACCTGAAACTTGGCAAATACATTCATTCTATTAAAATCTGGAAATCATTAGATTTTGGCATTGATTGGTCAAGAAATGGCCGAGTAATTAATGATTAATTAATCATTACGAATTTTCCAAATAAGGAAAACACAAAAATGCTTATATCTCGAAAACCGTGCTAGATAGAGCGATTTCGACAAAAGTTTTGCCCTGCGGAGTAGTTTTCCCAATTTTCAAAAAATTTTTGTCTCGCCCAAAATGGCGGCCATTTTGAATTTTCGAAATTTTCGCAAAAATTGCAAAACACAAAAATGCTTATATCTCAAAAACTGTGCTAGATAGAGCAATTTCGACAAAATTTTTGACCCGCAGGATATCTCTTCGGAGTACTTTTCCCAATTTTCCAAAAATTTTTGTCTCGCCAAAAATGGCGGCCATTTTGAATTTTCGAAATTTTCGCAAAAATTGCAAAACACAAAAATGCTTATATCTCGAAAACCGTGCTAGATAGAGCGATTTCGACGAAATTTTTGACCCTCAGGGTATCTCTGCAGAGTAGTTATCCCAATTTTGAAAAAAATTTTGTCTCGCCAAAAATGGCGGCCATTTTGAATTTTCGAATTTTTCGCAAAAATTGCAAAACATAAAAATGGTTATATCTCGAAAACCCTGCTAGATAGAGCGATTTCGACGAAATTTTTGACCCACAGGGTATATCTGCAGAGTAGCCATGCCAATTTTCAAAAATATTTTGTCTCGCCAAAAATGGCGGCCATTTCGAATTTTCGAATTTTTCGCAAAAATTGCAAAACATAAAAATGCTTATATCTCAAAAACCCTGCTAGATAGAGCGATTTCGACGAAATTTTTGACCCACAGGGTATCTCTGCAGAGTAGCCATGCCAATTTTCAAACAAAAAATTTCTCGCAAAAAATGGCGGCCATTTTGAATTTTCGCAAAATTGCAAAACACAAAAATGCTTATATCTCGAAAGCCGTGCTAGATAGAGCGATTTCGACGAAATTTTTGACCCACAGGGTATCTCTGCAGAGTAGCCATGCCAATTTTCAAAAAAAATTTGTCTTGCCAAAAATGGCGGCCATTTTGAATTTTCGAATTTTTCGCAAAAATTGCAAAACATAAAAATGGTTATATCTCGAAAACCCTGCTAGATAGAGCGATTTCGACGAAATTTTTGACCCACAGGGTATCTCTGCAGAGTAGCCATGCCAATTTTCAAACAAAAAATTTCTCGCAAAAAATGGCGGCCATTTTGAATTTTCGCAAAATTGCAAAACACAAAAATGCTTATATCTCGAAAGCCGTGCTAGATAGAGCGATTTCGACGAAATTTTTGACCCACAGGGTATCTCTGCAGAGTACCCATGCCAATTTTCAAAAAAATTTTGTCTTGCCAAAAATGGCGGCCATTTTGAATTTTCGAATTTTTCGCAAAAATTGCAAAACATAAAAATGGTTATATCTCGAAAACCCTGCTAGATAGAGCGATTTCGACGAAATTTTTGACCCACAGGGTATATCTGCAGTGTAGCCATGCCAATTTTCAAAAAAAATTTCTCTCGCCAAAAATGGCGGCCATTTTGAATTTTCGAATTTTTCGCAAAAATTGCAAAACATAAAAATGCTTATATCTCAAAAACCCTGCTAGATAGAGCGATTTCGACGAAATTTTTGACCCACAGGGTATCTCTGCAGAGTAGCCATGCCAATTTTCAAACAAAAAATTTCTCGCAAAAAATGGCGGCCATTTTGAATTTTCAAATTTTTCGCAAAATTGCAAAACACAAAAATGCTTATATCTCAGGGTATATCTGCAGAGTAGCCATGCCAATTTTCAAAAAAAATTTCTCTCGCCAAAAATGGCGGCCATTTTGAATTTTCGAATTTTTCGCAAAAATTGCAAAACATAAAAATGCTTATATCTCGAAAACCGTGCTAGATAGAGCGATTTCGACGAAATTTTTGACCCACAGGGTATCTCTGCAGAGTAGCCATGCCAATTTTCAAAAAAATTTTATCTTGCCAAAAATGGCGGCCATTTTGAATTTTCGAATTTTTGCGCAAAAATTGCAAAACACAAAAATGCTAATATTTCGAAAACCGTGCTACATAGAGCGATTTCGACGAAATTTTTTATCTTCAGGGTATCTCTGCAGAGCAGCTATCCCAAAGAGCTTTCACTTGGTGAAGTTTCAGACCCATAGCTAATTGCTCACCTACTCAAAAAGAGTAAATGCGAATTACCTCTAAAAGTATTGCAGATGGCCAATTTTTCTCAACTCATTCACCTACTTTTGGAAGAGCTTTCACATGGTGAAGTTTCAGACCCATAGCCAATTATTCACCTACTCAAAATGAGTAAATGCGAATTTTTTCTAAAAGTATTGCAGATAGCCAATTTTTCTCAAATAACTCATTCACCTACTTTTAGGAGAGCTTTCACATGGTGAAGTTTCAGACCCATAGCTAATTATTTACCTACTCAAAATGAGTAAATGCTAATTATCTGTGAAAGTATTGCGGATACCCAAATTTTATCAAATAACTCATTCATCTACTTGTGGGAGAGCTTTCACATGGTGAAGTTTCAGACCCATAGCTAATTACTCACCTACTCAAAATGAGTAAATGCGAATTATCTGTAAAAGTATTGCAGATAGCCAATTTTTCTCAAATAACTCATTCACCTACTTTTGGGAGAGCTTTCACTTGGTGAAGTTTCAGACCCATAGCTAATTACTCACCTACTCAAAATGAGTAAATGTGAATTATCTCTAAAAGTATTGCAGATAGCCAATTTTTCTCAAATAACTCATTCACCTACTTTTGGGAGAGCTTTCACTTGGTGAAGTTTCAGACCCATAGCTAATTACTCACCTACTCAAAATGAGTAAATGCGAATTATCTCATAAAGTATTGCAGATAGCCAATTTTTGTCAAATTAATCATTCACCTACTTTTGGGAGAGCTTTCACTTGGTGAAGTTTCAGACCCATAGCTAATTACTCACCTACTCAAAATGAGTAAATGCGAATTATCTCTAAAAGTATTGCAGATAGCCAATTTTTCTCAAATAACTCATTCACCTACTTTTGGGAGAGCTTTCACTCTGTGAAGTTTCAGACCCATAGCTAATTACTCACCTACTCAAAATGAGTAAATGCGAATTATCTGTAAAAGTATTGCAGATAGCCAATTTTTCTCAAATAACTCATTCACCTACTTTTGGGAGAGCTTTCACTTCATGAAGTTTCAGACCCATAGCTAATTACTCACCTACTCAAAATGAGTAAATGCGAATTATCTCTAAAAGTATTGCAGATAGCCAATTTTTCTCAAAAATTAATCATTCACCTACTTTTGGGAGAGCTTTCACTTGGTGAAGTTTCAGACCCATAGCTAATTACTCACCTACTCAAAATGAGTAAATGCGAATTATCTCTAAAAGTATTGCAGATAGCCAATTTTTCTCAAATAACTCATTCACCTACTTTTGGGAGAGCTTTCACTTGGTGAAGTTTCAGACCCATAGCTATTTATTCACCTACTCAAAATGAGTAAATGTGAACTATCTCTAGAAGTATTGCAGATAGCCAATTTTTCTCAAATAACTCATTCACCTACTTTTGGGAGAGCTTTCACTCTGTGAAGTTTCAGACCCATAGCTATTTATTCACCTACTCAAAATGAGTAAATGCTAATTATCTGTAAAAGTATTGCGGATACCCAATTTTTATCAAATACTCATTCATCTACTTGTGGGAGAGCTTTCACATGGTGAAGTTTCAGACCCATAGCTAATTACTCACCTACTCAAAATGAGTAAATGCGAATTATCTCTAAAAGTATTGCAGATAGCCA
Organism: Sabellastarte sp. h YS-2021; assembly: GCA_964017235.1. Taxonomy (NCBI): domain Eukaryota; kingdom Metazoa; phylum Annelida; class Polychaeta; order Sabellida; family Sabellidae; genus Sabellastarte; species Sabellastarte sp. h YS-2021. The sequence goes on from OZ024938.1 coordinate 66,862,441, forward strand.
ATTTTTCTCAAATAACTCATTCACCTACTTTTGGGAGAGCTTTCACTTGGTGAAGTTTCAGACCCATAGCTAATTACTCACCTACTCAAAATGAGTAAATGCGAATTATCTCTAAAAGTATTGCAGATAGCCAATTTTTCTCAAATAACTCATTCACCTACTTTTGGGAGAGCTTTCACTTGGTGAAGTTTCAGACCCATAGCTAATTACTCACCTACTCAAAATGAGTAAATGCGAATTATCTCATAAAGTATTGCAGATCGCCAATTTTTGTCAAATTAATCATTCACCTACTTTTGGGAGAGCTTTCACTTGGTGAAGTTTCAGACCCATAGCTAATTACTCACCTACTCAAAATGAGCAAATGCGAATTATCTCTAAAAGTATTGCAGATAGCCAATTTTTCTCAAATAACTCATTCACCTACTTTTGGGAGAGCTTTCACTTCATGAAGTTTCAGACTCATAGCTAATTACTCACCTACTCAAAATGAGTAAATGCGAATTATCTCTAAAAGTATTGCAGATAGCCAATTTTTCTCAAAATAATCATTCACCTACTTTTGGGAGAGCTTTCACTTGGTGAAGTTTCAGACCCATAGCTAATTACTCGTCTACTCAAAATGAGTAAATGCGAATTATCTCTAAAAGTATTGCAGATAGCCAATTTTTCTCAAATAACTCATTCACCTACTTTTGGCAGAGCTTTCACTTGGTGAAGTTTCAGACCCATAGCTAATTACTCACCTACTCAAAATGAGTAAATGCGAATTATCTCTAAAAGTATTGCAGATAGCCAATTTTTCTCAAATAACTCATTCACCTACTTTTGGCAGAGCTTTCACTTGGTGAAGTTTCAGACCCATAGCTAATTATTCACCTACTCAAAATGAGTAAATGTGAATTATCTCTAGAAGTATTGCAGATAGCCAATTTTTCTCAAATAACTCATTCACCTACTTTTGGGAGAGCTTTCACTCTGTGAAGTTTCAGACCCATAGCTATTTATTCACCTACTCAAAATGAGTAAATGCTAATTATCTGTAAAAGTATTGCGGATACCCAATTTTTATCAAATACTCATTCATCTACTTGTGGTAGAGCTTTCACATGGTGAAGTTTCAGACCCATAGCTAATTACTCACCTACTCAAAATGAGTAAATGCGAATTATCTCTAAAAGTATTGCAGATAGCCAATTTTTCTCAAATAACTCATTCACCTACTTTTGGGAGGCTTTCACTTCATGAAGTTTCAGACCCATAGCTAATTATTCACCTACTCAAAATGAGTAAATGTGAATTATCTCTAGAAGTATTGCAGATAGCCAATTTTTCTCAAATAACTCATTCACCTACTTTTGGGAGGCTTTCACTTCATGAAGTTTCAGACCCATAGCTAATTATTCACCTACTCAAAATGAGTAAATGTGAATTATCTCTAGAAGTATTGCAGATAGCCAATTTTTCTCAAATAACTCATTCACCTACTTTTGGGAGAGCTTTCACTCTGTGAAGTTTCAGACCCATAGCTATTTATTCACCTACTCAAAATGAGTAAATGCTAATTATCTGTAAAAGTATTGCGGATACCCAATTTTTATCAAATACTCATTCATCTACTTGTGGGAGAGCTTTCACATGGTGAAGTTTCAGACCCATAGCTAATTACTCACCTACTCAAAATGAGTAAATGCGAATTATCTCTAAAAGTATTGCAGATAGCCAATTTTTCTCAAATAACTCATTCACCTACTTTTGGGAGAGCTTTCACTTGGTGAAGTTTCAGACCCATAGATAATTATTCACCTACTCAAAATGAGTAAATGTGAATTATCTCTTAATAGTATTGCAGATAGCCAATTTTTCTCAAATAACTCATTCACCTACTTTTGGAAGACCTTTCACACACGAAAATGAAAAATTGTGAATATCTCGGAAAAGCTATTTCTTCTGCTTTAATGCTCGGCGGGAGATACACACCACGGCAGTGGTCTTGACAAAAATTTTTGTCTCCCCAAAAATGGTGGCCATTTTGAATTTTCAAAGTTTTTGCAAAACACAAAAATGTTTATATCTCGAAAACTGTGCTATATGGAGCGAACTCAACAAAATTTTGGACCTGCTGGGTATCTCTGCAGAGTAGCCATGCCAGTTTTCAAAATATTTTTGTCTTGCCAAATATAGCGGACATTTTTAATTTTTTTATTTTTTGCAAAACACAAAAATGCTTATATCGTGAAAACCGTGCTAGATAGAGCAGACTGCGCTGACTTTGGTTGCCACAACAGTATAAGGCTAGAAACGAAGCATTTTCTTAATACTTTAGCACTCACCTTTATATCCTTTTCGGGACGCTTTGTTTTTGCTATGCAAAAACATTATCTTTTTTTTTGCGAGCGATCCTCTAGTTTTAAATTCTTGTCTGGACTATTTATTTTATTCTGTAAGGTGTAGAAGGTTGACACTTGGTAGGGACATTGGTTAGGGGATGTAGGTATGCATCATGGTGTGACCTTTAACTTTGGCTCTGCCAAAGTCTGTTCACCTACCATATTTGAGACATCTTTCTCTTATGACAAAGATATATGGATTTCTGCAACTGATTATTATATGCACTTTTACATAATTTTGCTATTAGCATTGATATCTGTTCTCAAATTAATAACTTATACAGTGTCATAATTTTTAGTTTACTGATTAATGCTGTCATCTTGCTGTTGAATAGTCCTGTTTAAAAAACTGTATCTTGGTATATATTTTCTTTCTCTTAAATATTATTTTCCCTACTTAAACATTATTTGGACCTTTATATAACTGACACTGCTCTGAAAGTATCCTGATATTTGTACTATTTCACTACATCTATTTCTGATGGTGCTGAAAACTATTTCCCCAGGCTGGGGTAGAGGCATCTCTGATGCTATTTTTTCCTATAGAGGTTACCTTTCATGCAAGACAACTTGAAAAAAAAGTGTAAACCTTTGACATTTGGTATGTTGGTATATACGAGTAACGCTCCAGAGCCTGCTCTTTTGTGGCCTTCCACTATAAGGCCAGTAGCACCCTTCCAAATTCAAAGGTGAAAAGTTGTTTTAACAGCGAGCAAAATGAGTAAATAATAGTGCTATGAAATTGTTTAGAACTTCGGATGTGATGGTTGGTATCTAACTACTATCTATTTCGATCATTTAACCAACATTTTCAAACCCAGTGAGAATAAGGAAATGTAGCATAAAGGAAAAACACATCAAATCCATGGATATATTTGGAAAATTTCACCATATTTTTAGTAAAACACAGTTTTTATAGATACCATAAATGACCTATTTAGCACACAGTGCGCTAAGGAAAGACTATTTTTGTTTAATATTTGGTAGAAAAAAATTCCCCTTTTAGCGCACCCATCATGAAACACTTTCCGGGATGAAGTATAGGTCAATCCGGTAAGAATAACGGTGTTTCGACATATAGAGTCTACTAAAAATACCCACTTCCTGTAAATATGGCGGTAGATAAAAACAACCTCGAAAGTCATGACAAAAATGTCAATTTATTAAGTAAAAATACGTACGATATATAAAAAATATGTGGATATTGGGCACTGTCACCTACGATATTGCTAGGAAAAAGAGATAGGGTGCGGTTACAAGGGCGGATGCGCTAAATAGGTCATTTACGGTAAGCAAAAATGGTTTCTTAAGGTTTAGCAAAGTCCCAGTTTCAGACGTTTTGATCAATATCCGTTTTTGGGGCAATCAACAAGCAATCGATCTTCTATAAACAGTGTCCAGCACTAGTGCATTTTTTCCTTTATAACCGTTAAAACTTCAATGTTTTGTTAAAGATGTTGTTCAGTTACTTGATGTTCTGTCTCATCAGACCTGTGTGTCCATAGCTTACTGAGTAACAGCTACTTTGACAGTGTGCCAATGAGTAATTGTAATTTCAACAAAATTTAGAATTTTTGTGGCTGTGGAATCTTTTGCGTCAGTTATTTTAGCTTAGTTTCTTGTGTCCTTATACGTCTTGTAACATATTATATTGACTCATCTCATTGTTTTTGCAGTAGAAAATAATTCCCAGAATAAGTCGGATTCACTGAAGCGACAGTCAGACCTGTCCAGTGAAGGTGGAGGTGATTCTTTGAGAAGTTCTCTGTCTAGAAGTGAAGGATCATCTAAAACCAACTCACTGCAGAGAGGTCTAGAACCCCCATCATCTGGATCCAACTCACGCACAGGATCACTGCAGAGAGGTCTAGAACCCCCGTCATCCGGATCCAACTCACGTACAGGATCACTGCAGAGAGGTCTAGAACCCCCATCATCTGGATCCAACTCACGTACAGGGTCACTGCAGAGAGGGGCAACCCCACCAATAGTAGGAGGTAAGGTGGAATGTTATCAAGACCTGGTGTGAGAGAAATTATTAATCCTTTTGGGAAATGCCCCCCTACTCTTGCAAATCAGATCCCAGACAAACCTTAACTGAATTGTTTTGGCCTCTTTGCCAAATGTAGGTAGAATATCCAATTATGTTTCCCACTAGCAGTGGGGGGAGATAAAAACCTGTCAATTTCAGGTGACACAGGAATTGTTACTCCTTTGCAAAGTGACCCCCTGTTGTCTTTGTATGACTGGGTGATAAGACCATACAGAGTAACACAAGTATAAAAAAAAACAATACAATGTTGATAAAGTGGATACCCACAAAAATGAGTCGGTTATCAACTTTTTTTTTCTACTGGATTTGGCACAGAATTTCCCTTAAAATTAGGTAAAATTTGTGTCTTGTCATTTCAGCAATATATCTAACGACAGCCAACCTATCTACGTTATGTACACTGTGTGTTTTGTAATGGTTTCGATTCCCCTCAATGAATTTGTGAAAAATTTTCCAGATGTACAGAAATATGGGATAAAAGTTTATAATTTCCTCAGATTTAGGATTTGTGTCTAGTATTTTATTTTCCCTTCAAACAACATGTGTTGACAAATCCAGGCTATTCAAGTTATGTGGTCAGTCTCCAATTTCTTGTTAAATTTTGATCATTTGAAAAAAAATGATTTATCCGTATATTATAAACTCCCTGGGGGCGATGCAGTTTTTAAAAGAGAGGACGACTATTGACATAGAATGAAGAAAATACTCGAATACTGGGTGCAATGAGTGATAATGACATACTTTACATCAGATATGTCTTACGTCAACATATATTTTTATTGCGTTAATACATCTTACCTAGTGGACAGGTGCATTTGTCCGGCGCCCTGCCGGTCTCGTCAGACATTAGAAAAAAACGTCCTGAGCTGGCCAGGACCGGTAGTGTCCTGTTCATTTGCCAGATTGCTGTATAGCCTCCCTGCCGGTGTACTGTGCATGTGCGCGCATGCGCACTTTCTCTTTTTATTTGGCGTGAAGATAGTGTGGACGCTTTTATTATGTCAGCTGACTTGTCAGTCAGCTGACATTATGTCGTCACTCTGCGGCGTGGGCGTACGCGTCCGCGTACGCGTCCGCGTCCGCGTGAACAACTTCTCCTCCAAAACTACAAGGCCTAGAGACGTGCTGTTTTTTTTAAAAGATACCTTATCTATCGAGGATGAAAAATTGTTCAAGGCATGCAAATCTGTCTGTTCGTCTGTTTGCTAGAGACATTACAAGGGGGGTACCCCCACCAAAAGTGTGAAAATTTCAACACTTAATCACAATTTTCTCAGTGACTATTGCAGGGATTTCTCTCATATCTTGTATATATGTACTAGGCCACAGGTAGATTCTCTTGTGTGAGTATGAGACCTGGATCTGTCTTACTTTTTTTTTAATAAATTTTTTTAATAATTTTTAATGCATTAAAATTCATGAAATCATGCACAAAATCATTTATAACTTGAAAAGTGTTGCATTTAGAGCATTTTGTTAAAATATGTTATTCAGCTACTTTTTTCATAGCTACAATATGGTGAGTAAGTTGGGTGCCTGTCTCAATAGCTAAGTGAGTAATAGCTACTTTTGGGCTTTTCAGTAACTTCCATCATGAGTAAAATCACTTGTAACTTAAAAACTATTGCATTTAGAGAATTTCGTATAAATATGTTATTCAGCTACTTTTGGGCCAGCTATAACATAGTGAAATTTCAGACCTGTAGCTCATGGCATAGCTGAGTAATAGCTACTTTTAGGTTATCACTGTTGAGTAAATCGCTTATAACTTGAAAACTATTGCATTTAGAGAATTTCGTATAAATATGTTATTCAGCTACTTTTGGGTCAGCTATAACATAGTAAAATTTCAGACCTGTAGCTCATGGCATCGCTGAGTAATAGCTACTTTTAGGTTATCACTGTTGAGTAAATCGCTTATAACTTCAAAACTATTGCATTTAGAGAATTTCGTATAAATATGTTATTCAGCTGCTTTTGGGTCAGCTATAACATACTAAAATTTTAGACCTGTAGCTCATGGCATAGCTGAGTAATAGCTACTTTTAGGTTATCACTGTTGAGTAAATCGCTTATAACTTGGAAACTATTGCATTTACAGTATTTTGTTTCAATATGTTATTCACCTATTTTGGGATCAGCTATAACATAGTGAAGTTTCAGATCTGTGGCTCATTGCATAGCTGAGTAATAGCTACTTTGAAGTTCTCACTATTGAGTAAATCACTTGTAACTTAAAACCTATTGCATTTAGAGAATTTCGTATAAATATGTTATTCAGCTACTTTTGGGCCAGCTATAACATAGTGAAATTTCAGATCTGTAGGTCATGGCATAGCTGAGTAATAGCTACTTTAAAGTTCTCACTATTGAGTAAATCAGTTGTAATTGGAAAACTATTGCATTTAGAGTATTTCGTATAAATATGTTATTCAGCTACTTTTGGGTCAGCTATAACATAGTAAAATTTCAGACCTGTAGCTCATGGCATAGCTGAGTAATAGCTACTTTTAGGTCATGACTATTGAGTAAATCAGTTGTAACTTGAAAACTATTGCATTTACAGTATTTTGCTTAAATATGTTGTTCACCTACTTTTGGGTCAGCTATAACATAGTAAAATTTCAGACCTGTAGTTCATTGCATAGCTGAGTAATAACTACTTTGAGGTTCTCACTATTGAGTAAATCAGTTGTAATTGCAAAACTATTGCATTTAGAGAATTTAGTATAAGTATGTTATTCAGGTACTTTTGGGTCAGCTATAACATAGTAAAATTTCAGACCTGTAGCTCATGGCATAGCTGAGTAATAACTACTTTGAGGTTCTCACTATTGAGTAAATCAGTTGTAATTGCCAAACTATTGCATTTAGAGAATTTCGTATAAATATGTTATTCAGCTACTTTTGGGCCAGCTATAACATAGTGAAATTTCAGATCTGTAGGTCATGGCACAGCTGAGTAATAGCTACTTTGAAGTTCTCACTATTGAGTAAATCAGTTGTAATTGGAAAACTATTGCATTTAGAGAATTTAGTATAAATATGTTATTCAGCTACTTTTGGGTCAGCTATAACATAGTAAAATTTCAGACCTGTAGCTCATGGTATAGCTGAGTAATAGCTACTTTTAGGTCATCACTATTGAGTAAATCAGTTGTAACTTCAAAACTATTGCATTTACAGTATTTTGCTTAAATATGTTGTTCGCCTACTTTTGGGTCAGCTATAACATAGTAAAATTTCAGACCTGTAGCTCATTGCATAGCTGAGTAATAACTACTTTGAGGTTCTCACTATTGAGTAAATCAGTTGTAATTGCAAAACTATTGCATTTAGAGAATTTAGTATAAATATGTTATTCAGCTACTTTTGGGTCAGCTATAACATAGTAAAATTTCAGACCTGTAGCTCATGGCATAGCTGAGTAATAGCTACTTTTAGGTCATCACTATTGAGTAAATCAGTTGTAACTTGAAAACTATTGCATGTATAGTATTTTGCTTAAATATGTTGTTCACCTACTTTTGGGTCAGCTATAACATAGTAAAATTTCAGACCTGTAGCTCATGGCATAGCTGAGTAATAGCTACTTTGAGGTTATCACTGTTGAGTAAATCGCTTATAACTTGGAAATTATTGCATTTAGAGTATTTTGTTTCAATATGTTATTCACCTATTTTGGGGTCAGCTATAACATAGTGAAGTTCCAGACCTGTGACTCATTGCATAGCTGAGTAATAGCTACTTTGAAGTTCTCAATGTTGAGCAAATCACTTATAATTTGAAAACTATTGCATTTAGAGAATTTAGTATAAATATGTTATTCAGCTACTTTTGGGTCAGCTATAACATAGTAAAATTTCAGACCTGTAGCTCATGGCATAGCTGAGTAATAGCTACTTTTAGGTTATCACTGTTGAGTAAATCACTTATAACTTGGAAACTATTGCATTTAGAGTATTTTGTTGCAATATGTTATTCACCTATTTTGGGGTCAGCTATAACATAGTGAAGTTCCAGACCTGTGGCTCATTGCATAGCTGAGTAATAGCTACTTTGAAGTTCTCACTGTTGAGTAAATCAGTTGTAATTGGAAAACTATTGCCTTTACAGAAATTTGTGCAAATATGTTATTCAGCTACTTTTGGGTCAGCTATAACATAGTGAAATTACAGACCTGTAGCTCATGGCACAACTGAGCAATAGCTATTCTCAGGCACTGACTGTTGAGTAAATCAGCTATAACTTGAAAAATATTGCATTTGGAGTATTTTGTTAAAATATATTGTTCACCTACTTTTGGGTTAGCTATAACATAGTGAAATTACAGACCTATAGCTCATGGCATAGTGGAGCAATAGCTATTTTCAGGTTCTCACTATTGAGTAAATCAGTTGTAACTTGAAAACTATTGCATTTACAGTATTTTGCTTAAATATGTTGTTCACCTACTTTTAGGTCAGCTATAACAGAGCAAAAATTCAGACATGTAGCTCATTGCATAGCTGAGTAATAGTTACTTTGAGGTTCTCACTCTTGAGTAAATCAGTAGTAACTTGAAAACTATTACATTTAGAGTATTTTGTTAAATATGTTTTTCACAGACGTTTTGGTCAGCTATAACATAGTGAAATTGCAGACCTCTATGTCATGGCATAGCTGAGCAATAGCTTCTTTCAGGTTCTCACTGTTGAGTAAATCATTGTATCCAACCTGTAGGAAATCATGGGCTGGGAATCTGTTAATATGGTCCGATTTGACCTTGGAACCCTCCTTCAAGGTCAAATGAGGATAGCCAAACTTAAAAGTGCTTATAACTCGCTTATTATTGGTCCTAGAGGTTTGGAATGAAAACCAACCTATAGAAAATCATGAGCTGGGAATTTTTTGGTGTGGTCGGATTTCACCTTGGACCCCTCCTTCAAGGTCAAATGAGGATAGCCAAACTTAAAAGTGCTTATAACTCGCTTATTATTGGTCCTAGAGGTTTGGAATGGAAAACCAACCTATAGAAAATCATGGGCTGGGAATCTTTTGGTGTGGTCAGATTTCACCTTAGACCCCTCCTTCCAGGTCAAACAAAGATAGCCAAACTTAAAGTGCTTACAACTCGCGTATTATTGGTCTTGGAGGTTTGGGATGGTAAACCAACATATAGGAAATCATGGGCTGGGATTCTTTTGGTGTGGTCAGATTTGACCTGGGACCCCTCCTTCAAGGTCAATTGAGGATAGCCAAACTTACAATTGCTTAGAACTCGCTTATTATTGGTCCTACAGGTTTGGGATGGTAAACAAGCTACAGGAAATCATGGGCTGGGAATTTTTTTGTGTGGTCGGATTTGACCTTGGACCCCTCCGTCAAGGTCAAACAAGGTTAGCCAAACTTAAAAAGTGCCTATGACTCACTTATTATTGGTCCGAGAGGTTTGGGATGGTAAACCATCCTAAATTCTTTGGCTGGGAATCTTTTGGTATGCTCAGATTTGACCTTTGGACCCCTTCTTCATGGTCGAACGAGGATATTGCATTTATAGTATTTCTTTAAATATTTTTAACCTACTTTTTACACTTAAACAATTACCTTGTTACTTTATTTCATAATACCATTTGCAGGGCACAACTTTTTTGTCCTTTTTTTCTGTCAGCTTCGGAATATCTTTCGAACATGCAGTTCAGTTACCATTTACTGTATTTCTGTACAGCCCTTTCCCTGATAATTATGCTTTCCTCTCATTATCACCATCACAAATCAAAAACATTCAGTCAGCTGACACAGTGCCCGTTCACGGGCACTCTCCTCTTGTTTCAAAGAGTGAAAATTTAATTCTTGTACCATTTAAAGTGGATTTTTATTGCGTAAAATAGCCTTACCTTATCCTCACAAATGCTTACTTGGTTTTGTGGAGGCAAAACGCGGCGACCAACAAGAATATTTAAAAATTATTCTTGTTCGAGAGGTGAACCCCGTAGTTAGTGATAGGTGCGCATGCGCACAACACATTGTCGGTTGGACTTTGTCGAGAGATCCCCATTCAATTTTTGGTCGTCATGGAGGCTGCGCGTTTTTCTTTGGAAGGTCATCATGGCGGAGTCACAGTTAAAATCTACGAAACGTGCTGCTGGTTGTGGTCACCCACTGTACGATTGGGACACACACCTTTTCTGTTATCCTTGCAGAGACAAGGGCAAGGGTCAGGACGTCTGTGTCACTTCAAAAGAAGATGATTGCTTCAACTGTTTACAGTTCACTTCTGAGCAGAAGAAAAAGCTTCGTTCCAAGTCCAAAAAGAAATCTAAAGATATTGTTGTGTCCAAAGAGGTTGAAGACTCCCTGTTAGGGCAGGAATCTGACCCTATTCGTTCCCCTACAGCTGAGAAATCTCAGCCTGTAGCAGAGGACTCCTTGCTAAAAATTCTACAGAGATTAGAAGATATGCAGTCACAAATTACTTCCTTGAAGACGAATGCGTCTTCCTCATCTTCTTTGCCGACACCCCATCAGCCTCGCCCTAGAGCTTTGGAATCTGGTGAAGATGCGTTCTCTGATGTCAGCTCGGTCCATGAATCTACGAGCATTTCCTCACGCAAAAGGCTTAGATCTCCATCTCCTCATGAGGAGGTTGAAGAAGATCCCACTTACAGGGAAACTCTGGCTGCTGTCAGAACTTTACTACAGGTTGAAGTTCCAGAAGAATCCTCTGACCAACCTACCAAAATTTTTGGTTCCAAGAGCAAGGAATCAAAGAGGAAACAAGTTCTTCCCATGGTCATGCCACCTTTGGAAGCCATAGTTGAGCGTTGGGATTTTTATGAGGCCAAAGCTTCTGGTAACCCAAAGAAAGGTGAGCCTGAGAGGTTACAGTGCAGTCCTGTTAACACTGACAATTTTTTACAATATAACAGGCCTCCCATGAAGTTCTACAGGTCGTCCACGGTAGAATTCTCGAACTCTGCACCCAAATGTCAAGATGCCTTCAGATCTCTCTTCCCAAAGGCGATTCCATCCTCTGTTCATGTACCTATCAAGCAGCATACAAGTATGGAGACCGTATCTAGAGAATGTGTGCAGATTTTATCTTATGTCAATTGGTTCATGAGGGCTATTGGCAAAACTTCATCTTCTATGGAGGAGTTGCTTCAACAGAGTGGTTCAGATGTTTTCAGGGACTCTGATAAGCTGTTATCTCACCTACAAATGCAGTCAGCCTGCCTTACTTCACTTGATAAGGCTTTGGAGTCTGTCACTGATCTCTCTATTGCGTTGGCCTGTAACTTACAGTTGGCCAGAAGAGATTCCATCTTGAAAGTCTGTGCTTCTCACTTGCAGGAGCACGACTTCAACAAATTACGAAGAACAGGATTCAAATCTGGGGACTTATTTTGTCCCACTACATTGGATCAAATACAGAAGAAACAGGACAGATCCCCTAAGAGGTTGAAGACTGATAACCGCCAGACTTTCCAGTCGAACAGTCGCTCTGATGACAGGCGTTCTTCTGCCTCTTACTCCTCTGGTTCAAAATTTTTTCGTGGCCAACCAGATAGATTCAATAAGAAGCCCTACCAATCGTCTTCAAGACGAGGAGGCAATAGACGCAAGTGACTACCCACTTCTATTACATGGAGGCCGTTTGCAAAGATATTGGCAGGTATGGCAACACCTTCATTGTCATCCAAGAGTTGTGCAGATCTTGAGATTCGGTTACCAAATTCTTCCTCAATCGAATCCGCCCAAGTCAGTGCTTCCCACAATTCGCAGTGGTTACAGCACACCGGAAAAGCATCGCTTTCTCACAGATTGCGTAGAAGATATGCTCAAAAAAGGGGCTATTTACCCTCTCAAGGTATGCACAACTCTAGGTTTTTGCAGCAGATTGTTTCTTGTACCAAAACCCGGGAAAAAATGGCGCCCAGTAATAGACTTAAGTGTACTGAACAGCTTTCTGCAGGTTCCGACTTTCAAGATGGAGACTGCAGAGATCATCCGAAATTCGCTTACAAAAGGGGAATGGCTGGTGTCCATCGATCTCAAAGATGCGTACTTTCATGTTCCCATACACCCGGCCTCTCAGCATTTGCTTCGCTTCCATGTAGACAAGCGAACGTACCAGTTCAAAGCTCTGCCATTCGGGCTAGCAACAGCACCTCTAGAGTTCACGCGAATCGTACAAGAAGTAAAACTTGTTCTTCAGTCTTGCGGAATTCGTGTTCACCAGTATCTAGACGACTGGTTGTTAAGAGCAAATACCAGCCACCAATGTCGTTCACAGACAAAAGAACTCATTCAGGTGGTACAAGATCTCGGCTTTGTGATAAACTTCGAAAAGTCAGAGCTCGAACCTACACAAAAAATCGACTTTCTGGGTTACAATTTCGATTAGAGTCAGGGAAAAGTCTTTCCAACCGAAAAGAAGTTGAAAATTCTAGAAAAATCTGTTCAGGACATGGAGGTCGTATCACAAACAACCCCAAGGTCGCTTATGTCCCTGATAGTAGTACTAGCATCCCTAGAAAAAACAATACCAATGGGCAGGCTCCACATGCGTCCGTTTCAGTGGTACCTGAAGACACATTGGCAATATCCCCAGTCTCTAGACCTGAAGATTCCGGTGTCAAATCTTCTGAAAAGTTATCTTCAGTGGTGGAAAAATCCCAAAAATCTAGAAAAGGGTTGTCCTTTACATCCTCAGGAACACAATACCCTTATTTTCACAGATGCGTCAAACCAGGGTTGGGGAGCTCATTTAGAAAATCTGACAGTCAGTGGCAATTGGACAGATCAGGAAAAATTGCTTCATATCAATGTCCTAGAGTTAAAGGCAGTGTTTCTGGCCTTAAAAAGCTTTCAAAACAGTATTCTAGACAAGAGGGTTCTTATAGCAACAGACAACGCCACTGTAGTCAGTTATCTGAACAAACAAGGGGGAACACACTCGTGGGACATGTGTCTCCTGGTTTGGCGCATCATGGCCTACTGCAATCCTCGAAACATACTCATAAGAGCCAGACACATTCAGGGTTGCCTCAATGTCATAGCCGACAGTCTCTCCAGGAAAGACAAAATAATTCAGACAGAATGGTCTCTTCATCCTCAAATGTTCAGTCTTATTTGCAAAGTTTGGCACACTCCAATGGTGGACATGTTTGCCACCAAATTGAATCACAAACTACCAATCTATGTCTCACCAGTCCCAGATGCAAATGCTATGAACATAGATGCATTGAACATCTCCTGGGAGGGTCTGGACGGCTATGCCTTTTGTCCTGTAGCTCTCATACCAAAGGTCATACAGAAAATGAACACCTACAGGTGCAGAATGATAGTAGTAGCACCAGGGTGGCCCAGAATGCATTGGTTTTGGGATCTAGTCAATCTGTCAACCAAGCCCCCATTACAACTTCCTCATTGGCCTCATCTGCTAAAACAACCTTTCAGTCAGAAGTTCCATCAGAATCTCATGTTTCTGAATCTGCATGTTTGGCACCTAGACACCACTCAGAATCACTTGAATCATTCTCTGAGCAGGTGGCAGATCGAATTAAGGCACCTCAAAGACCCTCATCTAGAAGATTATATGAGTCAAGGTGGTCCATTTTTGAACTCTGGTGCCAACAGAATAAGGTGGTCAGCGCAGAGCCTTCTATCTCAGACATAGCAGAATTTTTGAACCATCTGTTTACTGTCAAAAATTTGAAGCCTGCCACAATTGCTGGCTACAGAACTGCAATTTCTGACCATTTAGGACCTTTTGGTCTGGAAGTGGGCAAGAGCATACACTTGAATAGACTTCTTGCAAGCTTTTATAGGGACAAACCTATTCTCAATAGAGGTATTCCCTCTTGGGACCTATCCTTGGTTCTTATGGCTTTGACTAAGGCTCCTTTTGAACCTTTGAAGGATGCAAGTCTTAAGGTTTTGACTTTCAAGACTGTTTTCTTGATGGCTTTGGCATCTGGCAAAAGGAGGGGGGAGGTGCACGCTTGGACATTCTCTTCCCTCAGACATAAGCCTCACTGGAGGGAGGTCACTATCTCTCCTTCTCCTGCCTTCTTGGCTAAGAACCAGTTAGCTTCTGAGGGTCCAGATTTGATCAGACCTATAGTCATTCCAGCTCTAAAACCATTTTTGAGCTCCGATCTGTCTGATGATATGACTCTGTGTCCTATTAGAGCTCTTCGGTACTATTTGGATAGGACTTCTACTCTAAGAAAGGGCAAAAATCTTTTGTTTATCTCCTTTAAGGAGGGCTTTGACAAAGATATTCAAAGATCCACTATTTCATCTTGGATCAAACAAACTGTTGCTTTAGCCTATCAATCTTCGGATTCTATGTCCGACAATGTTCATGTAAAGGCTCATGACATAAGATCCATGTCAGCCTCTTTGGCCTTTAAGGGTGGGGTCTCATTAGAACAAGTTCTAGGCTCATGTTTTTGGAAGAGCCACAACACTTTTACCACTTTTTATTTGAAGGATGTAGCTTGGCAGTCCACCGACCAATCAGATTTCAAGTTAGGCCCAGTGGTTTCTGCTCAACATGTGGTGAATTTTTGAGTATGTTTTCCATGTTTTTTCATATGTTCTACATACTTACATGTCTTCAGCCATACCAGTAGCTTGTACTGACATTTGTCTTCTTTTTTCAGATGGCCCCATGACTGTATTTAAGGAGCCATAGAAGTCAGCTTGGGGGTGCCTTTCTGGTGGATGACAGCATCTTGCTCGAGGGACCCAGGAAGCCATCCCCGACCATTCAGTTAATCGGTGATGGGTAGCTGTAAGATAGCACATACCAATTGAATCAAGTGTCAACGACAACAGTGCATCATGAATATTCATGAGGTTAGCATTCATTACTTATCTTCACAGATTTTCACAGTAATGAGTAATCTTAATGCAGCGTTCTTAAGCTTATCTTATCCTCTCTTTCAAATGCTTTATGGTGAACCCCATAGTCTATTAACAGGGAGGTTTCAAAACAAACCCCTCCTCCTGTTAGGGTTGGAATCAAGCATTTGTGAGGATAAGGTAAGGCTATTTTACGCAATAAAATGTAACAAATTTTATTGTAATTTAACTTTTTGTAAGTTAAATACTTACCTTATCCTCACAAGGACAGACCCACCCTTCCTCCCCTCACAAGTTTGTTTTCATAGGGGACCAAAAATTAAATGGGGATCTCTCGACAAAGTCCAACCGACAATGTGTTGTGCGCATGCGCACCTATCACTAACTACGGGGTTCACCTCTCGAACAAGAATAATTTTTAAATATTCTTGTTGGTCGCCGCGTTTTGCCTCCACAAAACCAAGTAAGCATTTGTGAGGATAAGGTAAGTATTTAACTTACAAAAAGTTAAATTACAATAAAATTTGTTACAATTTGTGATTTTTTGTGTGGTAGTATATGTGCATAGATATCATGGCCTCTCCAATTGACAAGAAAGGACAATGTAGAGAGTCATGCGGCCACATAATGGCTAGTTTTGATAAACTAATTAGTGAAGATAATTGTGTATTGGATAAACCCTGCTCCATCTGTGGCAACTTTACTGAATCACAAAAGGATACCTTGGCTACACCTGCCTACAGGATCAGAAAAGACAAGAAAGCGAGTTTACTGGTTTCCCCTAAAGACGTAACTGTTTTGGCCACAGTCGATGATGAACCTACTTTTCAATCACCAGTTGGTTTGTCTGTGCAGATATCTGCGGAGGCATCAGTGTCGTCTGCTACTTCTCAGGCTTCATCTAATTTTGTGACCTCTGATCAATTTATGGCAATGTCAGATAAATGGGCTGAGCCGTTGCGTGTATATAAGCTCTCCTTACAAGAGGTAACATTTTTTTCTACCCCTGTATCTTCCGTTAAACCAGTGGCTTCTCATCAGTTAATATCAGATACGCCCTTTATGGCTCAATCTACCTGACCTGGCTCTGGTAGTTTTGGATGCCCCAGTGAAGCCCAAACCAATAGACAGTAAAGAGAAAAAGAAAAGTCACAAGTTAAAGAAAGGGGACAAGGCCAAGGACAAAGACGTTAAGCTTGAAAAGAAATGTGACCCGTCAGATTTACCGGCTCCTACAAAATCTAGTAAAAAGGGACGTACTGTTTCCCCATGGGCTGGCGTCAGCTCCGGTCCAGAGTCTGTCAAATAGCCTGGTGTGCAAGTGGATACTCACCAAGGTGCTTCAGTATCTCAGAAAGACACTTCCGGTTCCACCGGTCCAGGCCCTTCTTTTGCTCATTCCTCCAGTTATGATCAGTCTTGTGGAGGTGCCTGTGCTTAACCACCGTAATCGGAGGAAGTTTCTTTTGAAGCAGAACCGTTTTTCTGATACTGAGAGATCTGGGACTTTGTCAGATTCAGGAGATGAACAATTGTCAGATGCAACGGAAGGGCCTGAACAGACGGAAGATATGACATATAGAGAAACTGTCCGGTCTGTGAGGTCATTTATGGGATGGCACCAGATCCCCAATTTTGAGACAGATTATACAGAACCCGACAAATCCAACAACCCCTGGAAGGGCAAACATCCTAGGAAACCTACAACCTTCATCTGCCACTGTGGCCTAGCGGGTGACACACTTGTCTAGGAACTCAGAGGACGTGGGTTCAATCCCAGGTACAGGCAGATACATAGTGGCTCGGATGACCACTTAAAATGGCGGTCCTCTGTAATTGGGTCCTATCCCCAGTGGCAGGTTAAAGAACCTCAAGGACGTTGATAAATGGTCATCCTTGAGCCTCTATCTTCCAGTTAGGGGAATGTCAGTTACTTGTGAGTTGGGGCTGTACCTGTACAGTCGGATTGGTTAAATAGCGCTTTGAGTCCTGTAATATATGGAGATATTGCGCTGAGTATAAATACATAATAATAATAATAATAAAAAAGGATATCGGTGGCCATGCCTCCGGATAATTGGCTCTGCCAAAAACTAGAACGTTTAAACTTAACTGTTGCTGGGGGTTACCCGTCTAGGGCACAGGACTCTGCAGGGTTAAAACATGACCAGTTCATCAAAGTCCCCAAAAGGCAGTCAAGGTGGTATAAACTGCACCTAATGAAACAAGAGGGACCACACACCGACCTGGACGCTCAAGTGTTTAGTTGGCATAATTCTGAGGCCAAAGTGAATTCGCAATTCCCCAGAATTACTAGAGCATCTGCCTACCCATCAACTGGCCCACCATTGAGACCGATTTCCCAAGAATATCTTCGCTGATGGGAAAGATATGCAAGAGAGGTCTCCTACATAATTAACCAGGCTGCTGGTTTCCATTGAATTGCAAGACCGAATGTCGCAGAATAGTAGTTAGTTGCTCTACTATGTACCAGACTTAATAAAGGTAAAGCTCCAAAAGAATTGTCCCCTGCCTTGAGTGATCTGTGTGACTTGATGGCTTTTCACCAACGGGTATCTGTCGTCATGGGTACGGCTTTGCAACACCCGGCGGATAGCCTGTTTGTACATCTCTCAAATCTAGTGCTCCTGAGACGAGATGCCTACTTAGACCATGTCAAAACCGGAGTCAAGCAGGACACAATGAATCTTCTAAAGAATGTGCCTCTCTTTGTATGCAGGTTGTTCCCGGATGCCACTCTCGCCTCCCACCTCTGAGGCCGGGGTTCGATCCCCGTCATGGCCTCAAGTGGGAAAGCTGGTAGTTGCTTGCCGTTGGCCGGCAGTTTACAGTACAGAACCCTAGCGAACTGTATGTACTGGTTTCATCTGCCCTTCCAACTACCCGTCGTGATATGACCTGTACAGTGTTGAAAGCGACGTAAAACCCCAAATAAATAAATAAATGTTCCCGGATGCTCAGGGACCCGGTCCGGGTGCTCCTCAGCACACTAGTTGGAGAGGTGCTCACAGGCACAGATCTTACGAACGTAGACATCAGAAATCTTCTGGCTCCACTGATCAATCTTCTCAACAACAGCAGAGTTGGAGAGAGTTCAGCAGGAGTCGGTCCAGAGGCCGTGGACGTGGTCGAGGTGCCAACCCTTGTTTTTCCAGGTTCACGTCGATACAAGCCCTATAAATGACAATTATGGTGTAGATCTAACTTGTATTCAAGCCTCTCAAGTTCAGTTGGATCCAAAAGTCTCTCTGAAAACAGAACTAGTTGTAAGCTCTCAAGTGTTGGACAATGCAGTTCCTCAGACAGTTTTGTCATGCTACAACTCATGCTCATACTGTACATTTTGCTGGGCGTCCACAAAAGAAAGGATAAAACCTGATCTGTTTTTGAGAAAAATAAAGCATGTCAAAGGTGTTTCATGTGTAAGCCCATGTCTTTTTGCCCCTCTTGTTCACAGTGTCCCCATTGTTGTCAACAGACAGAATGTAGGGGGAAGGTTACAAATGTTTTGGCATATCTGGCAGGAGATGGGTGCAAATCCTCAGGTGGTTTCCTTTCTGAAAGATGGTTAGGCCCTTCCTTTCAAAATGAGACCTCCTCTGAGACGATCACCCGTGATTCAGAGCAGCTATGCAAATCTGGCAAAGAACCTGTTCCCCAAAGAGGCATTGCTCACTCTGATAAACAAGTTGGTAGTGGAAAGAGTGGTTGTCAAATCATCCCTTGCTTTTTACAACCGGCTATTTCTAGTCCCAAAGCCCAACAGAAAATGGAGACCAATCTTGGTCCTAATTCAATTGAATCAGTACCTCAGTCCCGGTACCTTCAAAATGTAAACCCCGGAAACAATCTGACTATCTTTACAAAGGGGGAATGGGTAACTTCGCTAGACTTCAGTGACGCATATTTCCACATTCCTGTCAGTCAGAAGTCAAGAAAATACCTAAGGTTCTTCCTGAACAATCAAACCTATCAGCTTATGGTTCTTCCCTTTGGGTTGGCCACAGCTCCCTTGGAATTTACAAAGGTGGTCAAAAAAGTGAAACTGATGGCGCAGGCAAGGGGTATCTGGATCCACCAGTACCTGGACGACTGGTTGCCCAGGGCCAATGACCTGGAAACTTGCCTACAACATACCCAGACCCTCTTGGACCTGTGCCGAAATCTGGGTTGGGTAGTAAATATGGAGAAGTCAGAACTCGCTCCTCTGCAGGTCTTCAATTCCGTAGGTTACTGGTTCGACCTGTTGACCGGTCAGGTCTTACCCACTCAGGACAGGTGGGCAGTCCTTCAATAGGAAATAAGGTTTATGAAGGACCGGAACAGTTGCACAGTCATCATGTCCTTGATAGGACTACTTACAGCAACAGAGAAGCAGGTATGGTCAGGTCGCCTTCACATGAGACCCATTCAGTGGCATCTGAAGCGACATTGGCATTTACCCGAGAGTCTAGAAAAGGTCATTCCATTACCCCATTGTCTCCATTCACACCTAGTTTGGTGGTTAAACGAGAGCAATGTACTTCGGGGTCAACTGTTGCATCCCCTTCAACACGCTCTGCAAGTGTTTACAGATGCCTCAAACGAAGACTGGGATGCACTCTAAGGCGACTCAACTGCAAGAGGCATTGGTCAAGTACAGAAAGTTGCTTCCACATCAACTTTGTGGAGTTAAAAGCAGTCTTCCTGGCCCTCAAGAGTTTCGAGCATCTTTGCAGGGACCAGATTGTTCTAGCAACGGACAACACGACTGTAGTCTCTTACATCAACAAGGAGGGTGGTATGAGGTCAGGCTCTCTTTGTGCCCTCCGCTGGAGACTTCTGTCCTGGTGTCATCGCAGAGGAATAGTTCTGAGGGCTTGTCACATTCCGGGTCACTTGAATGTAATAGCAGACAAGCTGTCCAGACACAACCAAGTGATCCAGACAGAGTCTATCTCAGCAGGTGTTCAATCTCTTGTGCTCAAGATGGGCCTGGCCAAATGTAGACCTGTTTGCAACCTGTTTCAATCACAAACTCCCCAAGTTTGTTTCCCGGTACCGGATCAAAGAGCCTGGGCAGTAGATGCCCTGAGTCTACCATGGGAGAATCTGAATGCTTACGCCTTCCCTCCTGTTTCCCTGCCCGGCCAAGTAATCTCAAAGTTGATGGATCAAGGTTTGTCGCAGAATGATTCTGATTGCTCCAGGGTGGCCCAACATGCCTTGGTTTTGGGACCTGGTCAGTCTATCGGTTCAGATCCCCTTCAGGCTCCAACTGCAGAAGGATCTGGTGACACAACCCTTCAACGGGCTTCCCAACCAGAAACTCAGCAATCTGAATCTACATGCTTGGCTCCTAGAGCCTCAGCCATTCAAGAACAAGGGTTCTCTGACGAAGTGGCAGCAAGAATTGAAGCTCCTGAAAGACTCTCAACCAGAGCAGTTTACAAATCAAAGTGGGTCATTTTTGTCAAATGGTATAAATCAAACGAGGTGGACTTCCAGTCGCCCTCTGTAAACCAAATTGCTGACTTTCTTTTGCATCTTTTCAAAGAGAGAGCTGCAACCCAACATCATTCAAGGCTATAGGAAGGCCATTGCAGACTTGGTGGGCAATGATAAGTTAAATATTAGCGATGATGAAAACTTAACTTGTTTGTAAGACAGTTTTCATAGAGACAAACCAAAAGGAAGACGGGGAGTACCCTCCTGGAACCTTTCACTGCTACTTTACTAGTTTACTAAGGCTCCATTTGAGCCCATGTGAAAGACTTCTCTTAAACTCTATACTTTTAAGACAGTCTTTCTTTTGGCCTTGGCCTCAGGCAAGAGACGCAGTAAAATTCATGCCTGGCTGTACAAGAACATCAGACATCAGGAAAACTGGAGTCAGGTCTCTCTTTACCCTTCAACCAGTATCCTGTCCAAGAATCAGCTAGTTCGGGAGGGGCCTGCCTGTGTGGCTCCAGTAGTCATTCCTGCCTTGGCCCCCTCTTTGGATAAGTCTGTTACAGAAGACAAGTCACTCTGCCTGGTAAGAGCTTTACGTTACTGTTTGGATAGAACCAAGGATCTTTGCAAAGGTAAAGATCTGGTTTTTGTGTCTTTCCAGAAGAGTTTCCAGAAGGATGTTGTCCCTTCATCTATCTCTTCCTGGATCAAACAAATAGTGCTACTGTGCTACCTGCTCTCAGATGAGGAAGCTCAGAAATTACATCAAGTGGGAGCACATGACGTAGGGCCTTTGTGGCTTCCAAAGCATTCCAAGGAGGGTTGTCCCTAGACCAGATCCTTTCAGCCTGTCACTGGAAAGCCCATAACACTTTCACGCAGTTCTATCTGAAAGACTTGGCTTCGGCAGATTCTGAACTGTACCACTTAGGCCCTGTAGTGGCGGCTCAACAGGTCCAAGACTGATTTAATAGGGTAGCATACATAGAAGTGTACATACTGTGTATGTCATGTAAAAATAATGTATATAGTAAGTGATACATTTTCAAAAAAACAAGAAAAAAACCCCGGCTATCCGTGCTTCTGGGTTGCCATGATCCTAAGTGGGCCCAGGGGTGTAGTGATAGTTTTTATGTCAGCTGACTTGTCAGTCAGCTGGCATTATGTCGTCACTCTGCGGCGTGGGCGTACGCGTGAACAACTTCTCCTCCAAAACTACAAGGCCTAGAGACGTGCTGTTTTTTTTAAAAGATACCTTATCTATCGAGGATGAAAAATTGTTCAAGGCATGCAAATCTGTCTGTTCGTCTGTTTGCTAGAGACATTACAAGGGGGGTACCCCCACCAAAAGTGTGAAAATTTCAACTTTTTATCACAATTTTCTCAGTGACTATTGCAGGGATTTCTCTCATATCTTGCATATATGTACTAGGCCAGAGGTAGATTCTCTTGTGTGAGTATGAGACCTGGATCTCTCTTACTTTTTTTTTAATAAATTTTTTTAATAATTTTTAATGCATTAACATTCATGAAATCATGCACAAAATCATTTATAACTTGAAAACTGTTGCATCTAGAGCATTTTGTTAAAATATGTTATTCAGCTACTTTTTTCATAGCTACAATATGGTGAGTAAGTTGGGTGCCTGTCTCAATAGCTAAGTGAGTAATAGCTACTTTTGGGCTTTTCAGTAACTTCCATCATGAGTAGAATCACTTGTAACTTAAAAACTATTGCATTTAGAGAATTTCGTATAAATATGTTATTCAGCTACTTTTGGGTCAGCTATAACATAGTAAAATTTTAGACCTGTAGCTCATGGCATAGCTGAGTAATAGCTACTTTTAGGTTATCACTGTTGAGTAAATTGCTTATAACTTCAAAAGTATTGCATTTAGAGAATTTCGTATAAATATGTTATTCAGCTACTTTTGGGTCAGCTATAACATAGTAAAATTTCAGACCTGTAGCTCATGGCATAGCTGAGTAATAGCTACTTTTAGGTTATCACTGTTGAGTAAATCGCTTATAACTTGGAAACTATTGCATTTAGAGTATTTTGTTTCAATATGTTATTCACCTATTTTGGGATCAGCTATAACATAGTGAAGTTTCAGATCTGTGGCTCATTGCATAGCTGAGTAATAGCTACTTTGAAGTTCTCACTATTGAGTAAATCAGTTGTAATTGGAAAACTATTGCATTTAGAGAATTTCGTATAAATATGTTATTCAGCTACTTTTGGGTCAGCTATAACATAGTAAAATTTCAGACCTGTAGCTCATGGCATAGCTGAGTAATAGCTACTTTTAGGTCATCACTATTGAGTAAATCAGTTGTAACTTGAAAACTATTGCATTTACAGTATTTTGCTTAAATATGTTGTTCACCTACTTTTGGGTCAGCTATAACATAGTAAAATTTCAGACCTGTAGCTCATGGCATAGCTGAGTAATAGCTACTTTTAGGTCATCACTATTGAGTAAATCAGTTGTAACTTGAAAACTATTGCATTTACAGTATTTTGCTTTAATATGTTGTTCACCTACTTTTGGGTCAGCTATAACATAGTGAAATTTCAGACCTGTAGCTCATTGCATAGCTGAGTAATAACTACTTTGAGGTTCTCACTATTGAGTAAATCAGTTGTAATTGGAAAATTATTGCATTTAGAGAATTTAGTATAAATATGTTATTCAGCTACTTTTGGGTCAACTATAACATAGTAAAATTTCAGACCTGTAGCTCATGGCATAGCTGAGTAATAGCTACTTTTAGGTCATCATTATTGAGTAAATCAGTTGTAACTTGAAAACTATTGCATTTACAGTATTTTGCTTAAATATGTTGTTCACCTACTTTTGGGTCAGCTATAACATAGTAAAATTTCAGACCTGTAGCTCATGGCATAGCTGAGTAATAGCTACTTTTAGGTCATCACTATTGAGTAAATCAGTTGTAACTTGAAAACTATTGCATTTACAGTATTTTGCTTAAATATGTTGTTCACCTACTTTTGGGTCAGCTATAACATAGTAAAATTTCAGACCTGTAGCTCATGGCATAGCTGAGTAATAGCTACTTTGAGGTTATCACTGTTGAGTAAATCAGTTGTAATTGGAAAACTATTGCATTTAGAGAATTTAGTATAAATATGTTATTCAGCTACTTTTGGGTCAACTATAACATAGTAAAATTTCAGACCTGTAGCTCATGGCATAGCTGAGTAATAGCTACTTTTAGGTCATCACTATTGAGTAAATCAGTTGTAACTTGAAAACTATTGTATTTACAGTATTTTGCTTAAATATGTTGTTCACCTACTTTTGGGTCAGCTATAACATAGTAAAATTTCAGACCTGTAGCTCATGGCATAGCTGAGTAATAGCTACTTTTAGGTCATCACTATTGAGTAAATCAGTTGTAACTTGAAAACTATTGCATTTACAGTATTTTGCTTAAATATGTTGTTCACCTACTTTTGGGTCAGCTATAACATAGTAAAATTTCAGACCTGTAGCTCATGGCATAGCTGAGTAATAGCTACTTTTAGGTCATCAATATTGAGTAAATCAGTTGTAACTTGAAAACTATTGCATTTACAGTATTTTGCTTAAATATGTTGTTCGCCTACTTTTGGGTCAGCTATAACATAGTAAAATTTCAGACCTGTAGCTCATGGCATAGCTGAGTAATAGCTACTTTTAGGTTATCACTGTTGAGTAAATCGCTTATAACTTGGAAATTATTGCATTTAGAGTATTTTGTTTCAATATGTTATTCACCTATTTTGGGGTCAGCTATAACATAGTGAAGTTCCAGACCCGTGACTCATTGCATAGCTGAGTAATAGCTACTTTTAGGTTATCACTGTTGAGTAAATCGCTTATAACTTGGAAACTATTGCATTTAGAGTATTTTGTTTCTATATGTTATTCACCTATTTTGGGATCAGCTATAACATAGTGAAGTTTCAGATCTGTGGCTCATTGCATAGCTGAGTAATAGCTACTTTGAAGTTCTCACTATTGAGTAAATCAGTTGTAATTGGAAAACTATTGCATTTAGAGAATTTCGTATAAATATGTTATTCAGCTACTTTTGGGTCAGCTATAACATAGTGAAATTACAGACCTGTAGCTCATGGCATAGCTGAGTAATAGCTACTTTTAGGTCATCACTATTGAGTAAATCAGTTGTAACTTGAAAACTATTGCATTTACAGTATTTTGCTTAAATATGTTGTTCACCTACTTTTGGGTCAGCTATAACATAGTAAAATTTCAGACCTGTAGCTCATGGCATAGCTGAGTAATAGCTACTTTTAGGTCATCACTATTGAGTAAATCAGTTGTAACTTGAAAACTATTGCATTTACAGTATTTTGCTTTAATATGTTGTTCACCTACTTTTGGGTCAGCTATAACATAGTGAAATTTCAGACCTGTAGCTCATTGCATAGCTGAGTAATAACTACTTTGAGGTTCTCACTATTGAGTAAATCAGTTGTAATTGGAAAACTATTGCATTTAGAGAATTTAGTATAAATATGTTATTCAGCTACTTTTGGGTCAACTATAACATAGTAAAATTTCAGACCTGTAGCTCATGGCATAGCTGAGTAATAGCTACTTTTAGGTCATCACTATTGAGTAAATCAGTTGTAACTTGAAAACTATTGCATTTACAGTATTTTGCTTAAATATGTTGTTCACCTACTTTTGGGTCAGCTATAACATAGTAAAATTTCAGACCTGTAGCTCATGGCATAGCTGAGTAATAGCTACTTTTAGGTTATCACTGTTGAGTAAATCGCTTATAACTTGGAAATTATTGCATTTAGAGTATTTTGTTTCAATATGTTATTCACCTATTTTTGGGTCAGCTATAACATAGTGAAGTTCCAGACCCGTGACTCATTGCATAGCTGAGTAATAGCTACTTTGAAGTTCTCAATGTTGAGTAAATCACTTGTAATTTGAAAACTATTGCATTTAGAGAATTTAGTATAAATATGTTATTCAGCTACTTTTGGGTCAGCTATAACATTGTAAAATTTCAGACCTGTAGCTCATGGCATAGCTGAGTAATAGCTACTTTTAGGCTATCACTGTTGAGTAAATCACTTATAACTTGAAAACTATTGCATTTAGAGTATTTTGTTTCAATATGTTATTCACCTATTTTGGGGTCAGCTATAACATAGTGAAGTTCCAGACCTGTGGCTCATTGCATAGCTGAGTAATAGCTACTTTGAAGTTCTCACTGTTGAGTAAATCAGTTGTAATTGGAAAACTATTGCATTTACAGAAATTTGTGCAAATATGTTATTCAGCTACTTTTGGGTCAGCTATAACATAGTGAAATTACAGACCTGTAGCTCATGGCACAACTGAGCAATAGCTGTTCTCAGGCACTGACTGTTGAGTAAATCAGCTATAACTTGAAAAATATTGCATTTGGAGTATTTTGTTAAAATATATTGTTCACCTACTTTTGGGTTAGCTATAACATAGTGAAATTACAGACCTATAGCTCATGGCATAGCGGAGCAATAGCTATTTTCTGGTTCTCACTATTGAGTAAATCAGTTGTAACTTGAAAACTATTGCATTTACAGTATTTTGCTTAAATATGTTGTTCAGCTACTTTTAGGTCAGCTATAACAGAGCAAAAATTCAGACATGTAGCTCATTGCATAGCTGAGTAATAGTTACTTTGAGGTTCTCACTCTTGAGTAAATCAGTTGTAACTTGAAAATTATTACATTTAGAGTATTTTGTTAAATATGTTATTCACAGACGTTTTGGTCAGCTATAACATAGTGAAATTGCAGACCTCTATGTCATGGGATAGCTGAGCAATAGCTTCTTTCAGGTTCTCACTGTTGAGTAAATCATTGTATCCAACCTGTAGGAAATCATGGGCTGGGAATCTGTTAATATGGTCCGATTTGACCTTGGAACCCTCCTTCAAGGTCAAATGAGGATAGCCAAACATAAAAGTGCTTATAACTCGCTTATTATTGGTCCCAGAGGTTGGAATGAAAACCAACCTATAGAAAATCATGAGCTGGGAATTTTTTGGTGTGGTCGGATTTCACCTTGGACCCCTCCTTCAAGGTCAAATGAGGATAGCCAAACTTAAAAGTGCTTATAACTCACTTATTATTGGTCCTAGAGGTTTCGAATGGAAAACCAACCTATAGAAAATCATGGGCTGGGAATCTTTTGGTGTGGTCGGATTTGACCTGGGACCCCTCCTTCAAGGGCAGTTGAGGATAGCCAAACTTACAATTGCTTAGAACTCGCTTATTATTGGTCCTACAAGTTTGGGATGGTAAACAAGCTACAGGAAATCATGGGCTGGGAATTTTTTTGTGTGGTCGGATTTGACCTTGGACCCCCTCCTTCCAGGTCAAACGAAGATAGCCAAACTTAAAGTGCTTATAACTCGCGTATTATTGGTCTTGGAGGTTTGGGATGGTAAACCAACATATAGGAAATCATGGGCTGGGATTCTTTTGGTGTGGTCAGATTTGACCTGGGACCCCTCCTTCAAGGGCAGTTGAGGATAGCCAAACTTACAATTGCTTAGAACTCGCTTATTATTGGTCCTACAAGTTTGGGATGGTAAACAAGCTACAGGAAATCATGGGCTGGGAATTTTTTTGTGTGGTCGGATTTGACCTTGGACCCCCTCCTTCAAGGTCAAACAAGGATAGCCAAATTTAAAAAGTGCCTATAACTCACTTATTATTGGTCCGAGAGGTTTGGGATGGTAAACCATCCTAAATTCTTTGGCTGGGAATCTTTTGGTATGGTCAGATTTGACCTTTGGACCCCTTCTTCATGGTGGAACGAGGATATTGCATTTATAGTATTTCTTTAAATATTTTTAACCTACTTTTTACCCTTAAACAATTACCTTGTTACTTTATTTCATAATACCATTTGCAGGGCACAACTCTTTTGTCGTTTTCTTCTGTCAGCTTCGGAATATCTTTCGAACATGTGTTCAGTTACCATTTACTGTATTTCTGTACAGCCCTTTCCCTGATAATTATGCTTTCCTCTCATTATCACCATCACAAATCAAAAACATTCAGTCAGCTGACACAGTGCCCGTTCACGGGCACTCTCCTCTTGTTTCAGTTGCTGTTCTACTTCCTCAGCTAGGTTTTCTGAACTCTGATCTCCCTCTCTGTTCTCCCTGAACACTTGAATTGAGTTTGTACAAAGACTGGGGGGAGGGGGTGCAATTGTGTTTTACTTCCTTTGGCTGGTTTATTTAACCATTGCCGGATTCACTCTCTTATTACTTAGAGAAAATCCCCCATCCTTGGCGAACCTCCATCCACTGGGTAGTTATTCTGCATCTGTCCACTAGGTAAGATGTATTAACACAATAAAATGGAAAATTTAATTGTAAATGAAAGTTGATACCTTACCTAGTAGACAGGGGGATTCCACATTACCTTCGACGCTACTCTAACCCCAAAAGGGGACTTCCTAAGGTAGGCAACAAAAAGAGGAAGTGCGCATGCGATACACATGCGCAGTACACTGGCAGGGACGCTATACAGCCACCTGGCGAATGAACAGGACACTACCAGTCCCAGCCAGAGCCAGCTCAGGACGTTTTTTTCTAATGTTTGGCAGGACCGGCAGGGCGCTGGACAAATGCATCTGTCCACTAGGTAAGATGTATTAACTTATAAAAATTTAATTTACTATTAAATATTCCAAATTGTGGGAGTACTGAAAATACTAGACACAAACCTGAAATCTGGAGAAGTTCTAAAATTTTAGCTTGTATTGTTTATTGTAAATTTTAGGATTATTTAAAAGTGTCATTACTCGGCAATTCCCTGTATTATTAGTAGATTACTTGTGTGTTTCCCTCTGTTTTGTAGCGAATGAGCAGAGTTCACAAGATACAGTGAGTGACAGTCCAACAGATGAAGTGAAAACATCCAGCCTACCAGAGCCGGCTCCTGACTATGACGAGGAGGACGAAGGTAACCATGGCAACCCATGCTGTTTTATTTTCAATTCATTGGCTGTTGATAGGTTGTGTATATTGTATTGGAACTAATGCTGTGACTTCTTAAAACAGGGTATCCGCTTTACAAGAACCGAATTCGGGTTGGCCAATGCTGCCGAGACTTTGTGTTTTAGAACACCACTAATCAAACAGGCCATTGGCAGGAAGCAAAACTTATGAAACCAAAACATGGATGTAACTGAAAGAAACAGGTTCAGGGGTGACCATTTGTCAACGTCCCTGAAGTTCTTTAGCCTTCCACAGGGGAAAGTATCCAGTGACGGAAGGTTGCCATTTTAAATGGTCATCTGAGACACTGTGTACCTTCCTGTACTTGGTATCACACCCAGATTCTCTGTATTCGTAGGGGAGGACGGTAGGGCTCAGTAATAGTTGCCTTGAGACACTTGTCGTTGTGTCTACTCGGGCAATCACAGTTTCCCACATTTACAACATAATTAAGAGGCCCGTCAGGGATGCTTATTTGTTTTCACCGAAGTTCGACTGATCACCGCCGCCGCCGCCGGATTATGGTCTCCCTTTAATAACTTCTTAACCTTTCAAATTTTTTCTTTCCTTCTTATCTTTCTTTAAAACTGTAGGGGCGGGAAAAATTTTTGGGATACTTTGCGCAGACCTTAAGCTTTACTTAAGGTAACCTTAAGCATAACTCCAAAACACCCCGTCATCGCGTTTCGGAACAAACCACACACACCTGTGCTATAAAATTTATCTGGTACAGTCTAGACCAAATTTCCAAGGTCAGAAAGGATTTTCTCATCAATCGCACCATAGATACCTGAATGGGAGGCATTTTATTTTTGTAAATTTTTTAAAAATGGGTACTTGGTCTGTATCTCAAAAATGGTTAGGATTTTGGCGTTTTGTTGGAATAACTTATTCAGCTACTTTTTGATAATCTTTCACATGCCGAAGTTTTAGCTCTGTATCTGCAAACTTAAGGTGACCTTAATGACCAAAACGTGGGTTTTAACCCTCCAGTTCACTTAGTTTTCCACACTTTTCAACCAAACTTGGCATATATATTAAGATTCACCAAAGGATTATCCTGACTTTATGGTGACCTTCAACTGTTAATATTATTAGGGTTATGGCCCCCCTAAAGTCATCAAATTGGAATAAAATTGTTTGACCTGTTATTTTGCCATCTTTTTAAAAATCTAACATATATTGATATTGAGGTACATCAAAAGAACACTCTTACTACCTTATGATTCAAATATTAATAATGTTAGGGCCATCTTAAACTTAAAATGTAGAGTTTTTCAGCCCTAAGCTTAGTTAATGTGTTCATTTTTCAAATAAAACTTGCGACATTTATAAAGGTTGGCAGAAAGGACATTCTGCTTTTATGGTCACCTTAAAGTCCCAATATGAATGAAGTTATGGTCACGTTTCAGTGAAAAAAGGAAGTTTTCGGCCTCCAGCTATCTTATTGTTCAACTGACCTCAGCTAAACTTTGTACACTTATAAAGGATGACAAAAGGGACATTCTCATTTTATGGTCACCTTAAAGTTGCAATATGGATGAAGTTATGGTCACCTTGCAGTGAAATTATGGAGTTTTTAATCTCCAGCTATCGTATTGTTCAGCAGAGCTCAGTTAAATTTTGTACACTTTTAAAGATGACATTAGGGACATTCTTATTTTCTTTCCACCTTGGAGTTCCAATACAAGTACAGTCATGGCCATCTTGACGTGAACATGAGGATTTTCAGCCCCTAACTGATTTACTGTTCAGTAACATCAGTTTAACTTGACCTTGATTATACTGAAGTAAGATTTTGTATAACATTTCACTTAAAATTCCTGTACTTAAGAGGCTTTGGCCATCTTAACATGATAAATATATACTTCTTGCTCCCTCCTCATTTATTTTAACACTTTTTAAAACCACACCTGGCATATGTATACTTAAAATATTTATGCTGTCTGGCAAACCTAATCTCTTAGTGTTTATGAAGTTATAACATCTTCAAAGAAAAAAAATGAGCTATTTATGATGCACTGATGTGGTTATTAACATATTACAACTGATCAGTGTTCAAATAATATAAATTCCCAATTTTAGGCAGATTAAAAACCACATTCTTCTGATTCCATTCTTTTGAAATTGTGGGGATATAACTTTTCCTTTTTGGAAAAAAAGCTTCAATTGATTCAACTTTTGTTTTGTAGAAGGAGTTGATGATCTAGCTACTTGTTCACATAGACTATATAAATTGGTCAAATGTATACACCTGACTTCTTTCACAATATAAGATGCTTGAAAAAAACACTTTCTCATAAACAGTTTTTCTTGTACAGCATTTTATGTATCTCCAGCTGAGTGGAAATGAATGACTTGTCCTTTTCTTCTTCCTCCCCAACTCTGTATTTGCTTTTGTGTGGTATCTATCAAAAGGCACATTCATGGAAAGTCTTTCTATGCAGAAAGAACCCCCCAAACTCCCCTTTAGTGCACATAAAAAGCAAGTGGAAAAAAGAATGGCCTCAGTGGGGTAAGTGGGGGGGTTGATGGAGGGAGATGATAGATAGAGATATATATATATGTGTGTGTGAAGCAAAAGTGGAACAAAAAAAAGTGGAATATTTATGCTGTTCTTTCGAATGTATATTGTTTTCTTTTACTTTCTTCCATTTCACTTAGACTTCTACATTTAATTAATTTTAGCTCAAGTGGGAAATGAATTTTTGAAACTTTAATGCATTCAAATTCCTGAAGTGATGCACTAAATCACTTGTAACTTGAAAAGTATTGCGTTCACAGCATTTTGTTAAAATATGTTATTAGGCTACTTTTTCCCACAGCTACAACAAGTCCAGTAACTTGTTTGGTCTTAATTTTGTGCATTATTGAAGTGTGGAATGGATCATGATCTCCTACTCTTATTCCTAAGCCTAGATTTTTAATTTCAATTGCTAAATTATTCATAAATATTGCAATATATAAACTCATACTTTTCTTTCCCAATAAATGCAGTAACATTTTTCTAGCGCTATAGCTTGACTTGTTTGTAACTTGATTTTTCTTGTAAGCAATAACTCTGAAGCAAAATCAGTAACTTTTGAACAAAAAGTCTAACGCACTTTGGTTCACTGGATTTTATTAGTGGTTTTGTTAAGTTTTTAGTTGAAGCACAATCAGTAATTTTAAACAATAGTTCTTAAGCATCTTAGTCCACTGCATTCAATTAGTGTTTTATACTTAAGTCTGATACTAATGACATTTTGAACAGAAATGTCTGTGGTCAGTGTACCCTTTCACTTGAGACCTCTTCTCTGAGAACATTACCAAAGAATGTAGGACACACACAATCCGGGAAAAAAAATGCCTCCTGGATATTTTGTGACTAGGAAAAAATGCCTCCTGAGAAAAAAAAGTTATTTCAACTTGTAAACATGTTACATATGAAACCTATAACGTATAATATCAAAAACATGTTAATTTCAGATATGTACAGTCAAAACCAGAACATACAATATCATGAAGTACAAATTACAAATATCTTCTTGAAAGGGTATCCCTTCAGCTGTACTCTGGACCAGTTTAAAAGCAGGATTTATGGCTGTGAGTTTTCTTGATGAAATAGTTTTGGCCTTTATGGCTTACAATATGCATTCTTATCAAATTACAACATAGGTTATCCGCTCTGTAAGGAGTTGATCACACTGTCAGTTAGATGCACTAGGAGGGGCAGAAATGTAATTACAAGAACAACACAACACCTGTCCTAATGGAAACCAGGGATGAGCAGCCAGCCAAAAGAGTGAGAAGCACCAGCAAAGCCTTATAAGAGAAACTTATATACCTTTGTACAGCTAAGCAAAATGGGTAAAAGACTGAATTTTTGACAGGCATTGGCGACTATAAGACTCGAGTGGAAAAAATGAAGATGCCTCTGAAGTTGTAATGTGAACCTGTAGTGTTATAATACTTGTACTTGAAAGAACTTTTTTTTCTTAGGAGGTATTTTTCCTGGTCACAAAATATTCAGAAGGCATTCATTCTAGGAGGTATATTTCCTAGGAGGCATATTTTCTAGGAGGCATTTTTTCCAGGAGGCATTTTTTCTATGCATCGGAAAAACATTCTTTTGAGAAGTAAATTTCACACATACAATTTCTCTTCTGCCAAGCTGTGGTCGTTCTTTCATTTGTTAAATATGGTAACATACACAATGCAATAAACTTTACATTTTCTATTCCTTGTGATGCATATCTTGACATCTTTTACGGCTTACTTCACACTTTTTCATCAGGGCCGCTTCGTTTTTGTCAGCAAAAACATTTTTCTAGTTTGAATTCTTTGTCTCAACACCCCTGGTGACCATAGCAACTCATCTCCAAGTGTTAACACCCTTAGCTTATAGTAGGGATGGGTCATTACCAAAAATGTGTACATCGGGAGGTCGCCAATACAAAACCGTACCGATTACAGGACTCCGCGTTTTAGTACACTCCACCCAAACATGGACGTTTCCTGTAAACGACATCACAATAAAAGTGCCCAAATGCACAAAATATGAGATAAATGTGTAGAATTTCTTCAGATTTCATGTTCCCAATATTTTAAGTTTGCCTTCCATTATATGTGTTGACAAGCGAGATTGAGGTTATAAAGTGTCGTAACCAAAACATTTCATGTCTGCTCAATGTAATCGCTACCAGTACTGTATAAAAGTCTGCAAATGCAAAAAACTATGGGATAAAAGCTGATAATTTCTTCAGATTTGGGTATTTTTCAAATATTTTAACTCTTTCCTCCATTATATGTGTTTGCAAGCGAAGTGGCGGTTGTAAAATGTTGTCACAATATTTCAGTAAAATGCTCTTAATTCCGAGATACAGATCCTACCAACCCATCCCTGGCTTATAGCATGAAGGGTCAAAGTTGGGATTTTTACATCCTTTTCAAGGTCACATGGAGACGTAGTCCTCAATACAGTCATCGTAGTGCCATGGGCTGGTGTTCAAACTGAGGCTGTGACTCCGTCAGAAAATTGTTTTTTAGATGTCACCAAGTGAAAGTGCCTGAGAAGCACACATGGTAGATGATGTAAACAAAACATTATAAAAATTAATGGTAAATATCTGTATCAATACGGAAAATTTGTGTAAAACTAATATTAGGTAGAGAAATCTGACTGAATACTAAGATTTACTCATGTTTTTCTTATTGATTGACACTTTATTTAATATTTTTTCGGTTATCCGCTTTCCATTTTGTCCTCGGTTTCGTAAAGGATTCAAACCATTGCTGGGTAACCAGATTTCCTTTCAAACGCACATTCTCAGAGGCAAAAGTAAAGTCACGCTCTTCTTAAAAAATTAGTCCACCTTTATGTACTTGTGCTGTTGTCCCCAGGTACCCATAGTAACTCGTCCCCAGGGACCGGCAGACACCCTCTGCACTCACCCAAAGAGACATTTGACTCGGGGATCTCTGAGGGTAGCACCGAATGTCTGGACAGGGATCCCGAGAGCTCGGCACAAACCTCCAATGAGAACAGTATGGAGAGAAACAAGCGGGCTTCTGCAGAACAGGTGGACTACGAGAACATCGGCAACGTACAGCGACTCTCAGCCGTGAGTTTATGTGTTCTTGTCTAAAGGAAGTTGGTGTGTAGTTGATGTGGGCGGTTTATGAGAATTAAAATTGATTTTGGAGGGTTTTGAACTCAAACTGGTATCTGTTCATAATTATATGCAGTTGGAACCAGATACTTCGGTTGTGCAAATTACTTTATCAATCAAGCTCATAGCCAACTCTAGATATGTGACTGATTTATTGGGTCACTGATTGCTTGTTTTTGTAATTGTGTAAAACATAGAATATTATATTCAGAAGATATTTATGTTATTGAATAATATTTCATAAATAACCGGTCTTATAGTGGGAAAAACCAAAAATCACTGTAACATGTATCTAGCCGTCATAGACAAAATCAAATGAACATTTGGGGACCGTTATTCTTTGGCAACACTAATAAAGTTTTTATAAAAGCTGCTAATTAATTTTGGGAAATGTATCATAACTGCCACAGCAGCTGTCTTATTTAATATTGAGTTTGTTTTACAATGAAAGAATTATTTAATATATATTTATATAGTATGTGTTTGGTTCAATCAAATATACAGGGATTTAGAATGGAACTACATATAAGTGTCCTCCACCATAAATCCCCAAGTGCTTGCTTTGATTCCCAGCCTGACGTGAAGATTTTTAGTTGGCAGTCAGTGTTTTTCAGCGCAGAATGTTGACCAACTAGTATGCTCTGCTATCCTCAATCTCCCCCAAATATCCTTTGTGATATCGAAGTCAGTCAAAAGCAACATTTTACCCAAATCAGTTAAATCCGCTATGAACTCTGATCTCATTTGACCATGGCCATTTAAATTCAAAAATTATAATTAATACACCATAGATGCTCTAGTTTGTACACAATATTTTCTTTTTTCAAATTTTGCTTTCTTTAATTAGTTAGTGAGTTTTAGAAAATTAATTAAATTATCACTTGTCTCAGTAGACACTGTACATTTTGTAGATATAAAAATGTTATTAATTTGTATATAAAATAGTTACTGTTGTTCATATAACATGCACACAGTTGATTTAGTGTGTGACTGGGACCCCCCAAATATTGCTGAGTATTCGTGTCACCAACACCCGAACCGAATATTGTTTTACCAGCTGGAAGAACCAGTGAAGTAAATATTATGTCTGATGTGAACAACTTTCATCAAATTAAAATGTCGAATATTTGTGAAAATGGGAGTCTTTTTTTGGAGGTGAATTATTAGGTGGACAAATTTGACTTGTTATTAGGCTGTACTCATGTGCTGGTGGAAATACATATTCCTGGCCATTTCACAAGTTTGGCCATTTCAAAATGGTCATAGGCCATTTCAGCCAAATAATATACAAGTCATGTATATGGCTATGTCAAAGCCAGTCTTTGTTTTGGTCTGGTCATCGCCTTTTCAAAACCACCGTGGTCATTTGAAAAACAGACAGTAATTTCAAAATATCAAGTAACACGCACAATATTATAACTGTTTCAAGTAACTGGTCCGATTGTTATCGTTTTCTTAAAGCAGTCTGCTGTTTATGAGTTTCTGGGGACCCAGTCACATGTGGGGTTCACTTTAACCAGTCACTGTTCCAAATTAATTATCTTTTGAACAAAATGTTTTCTTCTTGTAAATTTGCTTTTCTTCATTGCACCCTATTGTGTCATAACCTGACAACTGGAAAAAAAAAAAAATCTACTTAAATGAAAGACACAAGGTGCTGCTAATTACCAGATGAATGCAGAAACACCGGATGGTACTACAGATAACCGGATGGATGCCTCACAACCAGATGATGTAGAAGAACATGACTACGCAAATATATCTGACATTCAGGTAGTAAACAAATGGTCATCTTAACAAATTTGTATTCAGGATACAAGAAAACAATTATCTACATGATATGTTTATACATTCAAAGTGAATTAGATTTATTCAAAATATAGGGGATTTGTGTAAAAATGTAACAATTGAAAAAAAGCAAAGTATAGATTAGGTAGTCACAGCAAGTTGTGTAGATATACCTAATGTGTCACTAAAAATTTCCAAATATTCTCAAATTAGAGCCTGAGATAGTTAAGCGGCCCGTCAGGGACGCTTATTTGTTTTCACCGAAGTTCGACTGATCACCGCCGCCGCCGGATTATGGTCTCCCTTGAATAACTTCTTAGCCTTTCAAATTTTTCTTTCCTTCTTATCTTTCTTTAAAACTATAGTGGCGGGAAAAATTTTTGGGATACTTTGTGCGGACCTTAAGCTTAAATTAAAGTAACTCTAAGCTTAACTCCAAAACACCCCGTCATCGCATTTGGGAAAAAACCACACACACCTGTGCTATAAAATTTATCAGGTACATTCTAGACCAAATTTCCAAGGTCGGAAATAATTTTCTCATCAATCGGACCATAGATGCCTGAATGGGAGGCGTTTAATTTTCGTAAAATTTTTAAAAATGGGTACTTGGTCTGTATCTCAAAAACGGTCAGGATTTCGGCGTTTTGTTCGAATAACTTATTCAGCTACTTTTTGATAATCTTTCACATGCCGAAGTTTTAGCCCTGTATCTGCACTCTTAAGGTCACCTTAATGTCAAAAAAGGGTGTTTTAGCCCTCCAGTTCACTTAGTTTTTCACTTTTTTCAACCAAACTTGGCACATATATTAAGATTTGCCAAAGGAATATCCTGACTTTATGGTGACCTTAAACTCAAAATGTTAAGGGACATATGGCCTGCTTAAAGTCATCAAATTGGAATAAAATCCTCTGGCTCCTTTCTTTTTCCATTTTTTTATATTGAAATTATCACTGGTATTAAACTAGATAAAAGGAGTTTTTATGGTCACCTTAAACTCACAATATGAATGGAGTTGTAGCCACCTTAAAGTGAAATAAGGGGGTTTTCAGCCTCCAAGTATCTTATTGTTCGACTGACCTCAGTTAAACTTTGCACATTTATAAAGGATGGCAAACCAAAGGGTTATCCTGACTTTAAGGTGACCTGAAACTGTTGATATAATTCCCCCCTCCCCCCCCCCCCCCCCCCCCCCCCCCCCCCTAAAGTCATAACATTTGAATAAAGCCGTCTGGCTCCTTTCTTTTTCCATATCTAACATATATTGATATTGAAGGGACATTCTCATATTATGGTCACCTTAAAGTCGCAATATCAATGAAGTTATGGTGACCTTACAGTGAAAAAGGAAGTTTCAGCCTCCAGCTATCTTATTGTTCAACTGACCTGAGCTAAACTTTATGCACTTATAAAGAATGAGAAAAGGGAAATTCTTATTTTATGGTCACGTTAAAGTCCCAATATGAATGAAGTTATGGCCACCTTGCAGTGAAATTATGGAGTTTTTAATCTCCAGCTATTGTATTGTTCAGCTGACCTCACTTTAATTGTGCACACTTATTAAAGATGAAAATAGGGACAAGTAACATACACAATGCAATAAAGTTCACAGTTTCTATTGCTTATGATGCATATGTTGACATCTTTTATGGGGACTTCTTTTTCATCAGGGCCGCTTCGTTTTTGTCAGCAAAAACATTCTTCTAGTTAATATTATGTATTTATACTTTTCGACCAAGTGATTAAGTCTCATATAAGAGGCTGATATCGCAATAACACTCCTAGCCCTCCGGAGGTACTAAAAGTATACCAAAAACAGTTGGTTGCCACTTTTGTAAACCAAATGTATACGTTAGTGGGTTTTCTGAAATCTAATAGAAAAAAAGGTTTTAATCATGATGAGAGGGAGAATTTCAATGTTTTACTTCTACTGACACAGGCAGACAAACATTTATGAAAACGTAATCTTACACTGTTGAGGAATACAGGAAGTTTACTGACTTCTCATAATGTTTCTTAATCCACTTCAGTTTGATTAATGCTTCTAACTCATACACACATACAGACAAACACTTATGAAAACGTAATGTGCACACAGGCACATATCCACTGCGAACCTCCCCCGTCAGAACCACCTCCAGACGCACAGCCGACGGAAACGACCGGCGAGTGGGAACGATACAGAGATCAGACCACCGGCCGGTTGTACTTCTACAACATGAGGACCAAAGAAACCAGCTGGACTGAACCCAAGTCCAACGATGTATGTGTCCAGGAGTTGATTGTTGAACTAATCTAATGAGAATTTGATAACACTTAATCTCTACTTGTACAATATGAATGTCAGAGAAATTTAGTTCATGGGGTTGTATTTGCAGAAGTGATCAAACATGGTATTAGATCTATAGGTTTCTTACTGTGGTTTTGGTTTATACGTGTTTCTACATGTCAATCTGCACACGTGTATAGCTTTTACTGAAAACAAGGGTTAACTAAGAGCACTGTAACAACGCCATGTACATAATAATATTATGTAGACATGGGCCTCACATGGACCACATTTTGAAATTTCTGAAAAATAGAGGATAGTTGATAATTCAAAGGCCAGTCACTAATGTTGGGGAAAAACTCAAATTTGTTATATTATTTCATATTTATGTCACTCATGCATCCAAAAACTTAAAGATTTTAAAATATCAAGACAGCAAAAATGTGAAAAAAACCCAGAAAAAAACCCAGAAAACACCCAGAAAATTTGTAGATATTATATAATATAAGTACATGACATTATTGTATATTTGTAAGTTGTGTCTCAGTTGATACAAATTTGTTATGATCATTTTTTGGGCAATCTTGCGGTTTATGGAATCAGAGTAGGAAGATGCATTCTGACAATCTAAACTACTCCATATATAGTACCAGATTCCTACCACATTGGTTCTGTCTCCAATTTTTACCCCACAGCCCTTAAGGGCTGTCGGGGTATTGTTTTCACCCATGGTGTTCGGATGGGCGGGCGGGCGTCCGGGCGGGTGGGCGGGCGGCGGGAAATAGTTTGTCCGGGCTGTATCTCAGAAACCGTAAGGTGTAGGAAGTTGATACTTGGTAGGGACATTGGTTAGGGGGGGTAGGTGTGCAACATCATGGTCTGACCTTGATTTGACCTTTGACCTTGCCGTAGTGACCTTGAGTTTGAAAATCTTGTCCGGGCTGTATCTCGGAAACCGTAAGGTGTAGGAAGTTGATACTTGGTAGGGACATTGGTTAGGGGGTGTAGTTGTGCAATGTCATGGTCTGACCTTGATTTGACCTTTGACCTTGCTGTAGTGACCTTGAGTTTGAAAATCTTGTCCGGGCTGTATCTCGGAAACCGTAAGGTGTAGGAAGTTGATACTTGGTAGGGACATTGGTTAGGGGGTGTAGTTGTGCAACGTCATGGTCTGACCTTGATTTGACCTTGCCGTAGTGACCTTGACCTATAAAATCTTGTCCGGGCTATATCTCGGAAACCGTAAGGTGTACGAAGTTGATACTTGGTAGGGACATTGGTTAGGGGGTGTAGTTGTGCAACGTCATGGTCTGACCTTGATTTGACCTTTGACCTTGCCGTAGTGACCTTGACCTATAAATTCTTGTCCAGGCTATATCTCGGAAACTGTAAGGTATAGGAAGTTGATATTTGGTAGGGACATTGGTTAGGGGGTGTAGGTGTGCAACGTCATGGTCTGACCTTGATTTGACCTTTGACCTTGCCATAGTGGCCTTGACCTATAAAATCTTGTCCGGGCTATATCTCGGAAACCGTAAGGTGTAGGAAGTTGATACTTGGTAGGGACATTGGTTAGGGGGTGTAGTTGTGCAACGTCATGGTCTGACCTTGATTTGACCTTTGTCCTTGCCGTAGTGACCTTGACCTATAAATTCTTGTCCAGGCTATATCTCGGAAACTGTAAGATGTAGGAAGTTGATATTTGGTAGGGACATTGGTTAGGGAGTGTAGGTGTGCAACGTCATGGTGTGACCTTGATTTGACCTTTGACCTTGCCATAGTGGCCTTGGCCTATAAAATCTTGTTCGGGCTATATCTCGGAAACCGTAAGGTGTAGGAAGTTGATATTTGGTAGGGCATTTGCTAGGGGGTGTAGGTGTGCAGTATCATGGTCTGACCTTGATTTGTCCTTTGACCTTGCCGTAGTGGCCTTGACCTATAAAATCTTGTCCGGGCTATATCTCAGAAACCGTAAGGTGTAGGAAGTTGATACTTGGTAGGGATATTGGTTAGGGGGTGTAGGTGTGCAACGTCATGGTCTGACCTTGATTTGACCTTGCCATAGTGACCTTGACCTATAAAATGTTGTCCGGGCTATATCTCGGAAACCGTAAGGTGTAGGAAGTTGGTACTTGGTAGGGACATTGGTTAGGGTGTGTAGGTGTGCAACGTCATGGTCTGACCAGGATTTGACCTTTGACCTTGCCATAGTGACCTTGAGTTTAAAAATCTTGTCTGGGCTATATCTCGGAAACCGTAAGGTGTAGGAAGTTGATACTTGGTAGGGACATTGGTTAGGGGATATAGTTGTGCAACGTCATGGTCTGACCTTGATTTGACCTTTGACCTTGGCGTAGTGACCTTGACCTATAAAATCTTGTCCGGGCTATATCTTGGAAACCGTAGGTTTGAGGAAGTTGATACTTGGTAGGGACATTGGTTAGGGGCTGTAGGTGTGTATTATCATGGTGTCACCTTAATTTGACCTTTTACCTTGTCCTAGTGACCTTGACCTATAAAATCTTGTTACACCTTTGGGTCTCTCTTTTGATGGAGATTAAGCACTGTTAAAGTAATATTAGAATTTATTAAGAATTTTACTTTCATAACTTCCCATTGTAAGAGATAGAATTTCATCAAGTGAGCCACAGATTTTGCTCCAACACCACACATAAGCATTCATTAAATGTATTACCACTTCTATATGCATGGTAATATTCAAACCATCTAAACCATAATTTGGCCATGCAGATGTAGATAAAGAGGGTTGAATTTTAGTTTGCTGATTAATGCTGTCATCTTGTTATTGAATTATCTTGTTTTAATACTTCATCTTTATATGCATTATCTTTCTTTTAAACATTATTTGGACCTTTATATAACTGACAGTGCTCTGAAAGTATCCTAAAGTTTATACTGATACAGTACTTCTGTATCTCATGGTGTTGAAAATATTTCCCTAGGCTGTGGGGTACGGGCATCTCTGATGCTATTTTAAGCTATCCCTCCATTTTGTGTTCTGGCATCCAATTTTTTCTGTCAGTATCTCAGTGACATCTTCTAAATAAACTTGCTATTGAACCATTCCAAAATGTCTCTGTATAAATATAAATATAGGCATTGTACATTGACTGCACAAAATGCTGTAGTAGTAGGCTTTTGATGGCTATTTTAGTATCAATAACCAAGTGATATCTGTCTATCTAATCTTTCTTATCTGTTGCTTATAATAATGTAGCCTTATCTTTTTTTTTTGTTTTGCAGTGAGTACGTACTACAGTTTCTGTATTTAATAAGTAACACTCGTGTAATGTTTCAAAATCTCCTACAGCAATAATAAATTTTTTTTTCCTGTCAGTAACAATCCAGGGTAGTCTTGAAGTCTTTGAAAGTCAGGTTCCATTGACATTTGTATTCATATGTGGAATACCTGGTTAAGTATCCATTAAAAATGAATATTCTAGGCCATTCTCAATTTTTAAGGTCATACAGTTTGTTTAATTTATTTTATCTCATCACTTACAACAATCTTTGGGAATACAACAATCTTAGACAATACTACTACCAAAATGTATGCCATCACACGTTTAAAGCACTTTTCAGTTAACATGAACTCTGTTACTGTGAGCTGCACACCAGTGCATAAAAGGGCCGAAATGGCTGCAGATTCTTGAGATGCAAACCTGTCCTCAAACCAGTAATAGATGCATTATACATTTGACCACCCATTTCAGATTCTCAGGAAAAAAAACTTGCGGATAAATTCATTTGGTACGACAGTTAATTTGGACAGCGACGGGTTGACGCATCAGAGGACCAGCAGTGTGTTTTATTCTTACTGTGAACAGGTGAAGGTTCTGTATACATTCTAATCCTTCTTTTATAGTGGATTTCTGTTAAGTGACATTCCCTGATAAGTACATGTAATTTAGGGTTGCAGTTAGTTTCAAAGTTCCTCCAATGGTTATTGGTATTTTCAAAACAGTTTTTAAAATTGTATTAGAAATGTATTGAAAAACTTTTAACAAACTTTTACATGAATTTTTGTAAAATATTTTTTTGGCTAAACTATATACCTATTCAGAAGATTGAAATAAAATAGTATTTTATCAAATGGCTAACAT
Source organism: Sabellastarte sp. h YS-2021 (assembly GCA_964017235.1). Lineage (NCBI taxonomy): Eukaryota > Metazoa > Annelida > Polychaeta > Sabellida > Sabellidae > Sabellastarte > Sabellastarte sp. h YS-2021. Next base: position 66,905,081 of record OZ024938.1, read on the forward strand.
TTTTCTGTTTTAGATAGAAATCTTTCAAACATAAAAATAGACATTGTCAAATTTTTAGGTTTTTCAAACTTTTAAAACTAGTTTTCAATTTACAACCTGAACGTTTATGTTTAATGTCTGATTGAAAACAAATGACCTTGTATTCTTACTCTGTTATCACTATCTTATAAGTAAGTCAAAGTATTATTTGGTCTTTCTTGAGATCCGACTTGACAGACTTCCACTCTAACTACTAACGTGTATAACTGGTAACATGTATAACTTATATCACTTGTAACATTTATAACGTATATAACTTATAACATATATAACCTGTATAACATGGCTGCAAGGAATTACTGTACGCCTTATTGCTAAAAAATAAGCCAAGTTGGATACCATTTGATTTGGACAAAGTATGACATTCATTATAAATTAACACTTAAAGAAGCTGTCGTTTTGGATATAAATGTTCTCACTCTACTGTTATTAATATAAAAATAGCCAGAATTTGCAAATTGTTCATTGACAAGGTGAATGACTTGGTTTAAGTCCATTTTATGAAAATATAAGCAAAACTGATGAAATCATAAATGAAAAGTGAAAGTATATAAAGCCTCTAGTATCCCCAAAAGTTGGTTCTTGTTGTGCCTAACTATTACTTATGCCATCGATTTAAATACAGTGTATTTTCTAGTGTCCTTGGTTTAAAGTTTGACTTACACTCATACTACTTGTACAGTGTCGGCAGTATATTTAGTGTTACAATAGTAATTACAGTAATTCCTGTAGCAGCGTTTGGTTACTGGCTAAATTTCAAATTTCTGCTGCTTACATATACATATAGTTACTTATGGCTTTTGTCTTTCTGGTAAGTCTGCTATAAGTGAAAATGTGTTCATTATTAAGTCATTCTTGTCTCAGGTGTGATACACTATTCGTTGTTTTGGTCAAAATTAAGCACGAAAAAGAAACCAAACCCAGAGAATTAGTCTTAGAATCCCACTGTATATTGCATTATTTATAAATAATAATAATAATTATTATTATTATTATTATTATAAAAATATAAGGGATACCAAAGAAATAAATAATGATAACAATATCATTTTAGTTTGATGTTCAGAAAAATTAAGTCAAGTACCTTAAAATGAACTACACATGCAATAGTAAATATCATTGTATTACAGTTGTTAGTATATTTTGTACACACCAAAAGACAAGAATCACATGACTTTTAAAATGGTGGCAGCCACATTGAGCTTTTTATTGCACAAACAATAAACAAGAGTGCTTCGTAATTACCTTGCTTTTTAATCATGTTCCAAGATTCTGATAACAATACGATTTTAGCCCTGATACTGCACTGAAGCTAACACAGAGAGTGTAGTTGAGCTTCTTGTCATTGTAGCTTGGCATACCAGATTCCCTATTTGTGCTTATTATATGGCTATTCCTGTAGATTTCTTTATATTAAAATATGCATTGACACAAGTTATAACAAGAGCACTCAGAGAGTGCATACCTTCACCCAGGTATGGATGATTTTTTAGAAAAAGGCTCAATAATAAATAAACGGGAAAATACAGACTTTTAATGCTTTTTTTTTTTGTATCCAGGCATTGATCACTTTAAAAATTGAATTGGATCTAAGTTGGACCAAAACCCATCCTCCAGTTGTTTTTTACATGAAAATCCAACCAGTAGTATTTTTGAATATAATACTTCCTTGGTATCAGTCTTCTGACAATTCCAAACAATTCCAAAATACCCGGTATACTTAATTTATTCACGTCATCTCTTCGGCTTCCACCCCCCTCCCCAAGAGTCAGAAATACAGTTGATTATTGATACATATTCACCTTTTTTGCTAATTTGAGGAGTGTGCCAAGTTATGACGGTAAGCAGTAAGCTTTGGTGCTGGTTGTATAACATTTGTTTCCCTCTTGTTTTAACTCTTCGTCTTCTCGGAGTGTCTGTGGTGCCGTTTTGGGGATCTGCAATTTGTGATGTAGAATTTTTTGGACTCCAAAAAAGTTACGTGTAGACATGATTTCTGGTCATTTTCTCCATGTTTGTTGAATATTAATAATGTCATCAAAAGCCACTTCCAACTATGTTATCTTGATTACAACTTTAAAATCTTGGTATGAATATGCAGTAAATATTCATAGTTATTGACAAATATTGTACCCAAAAGGAACAAACATACAAATCTCCAGCAAATTTGTGCCAAATTTTAGACAAATATATGTACATACCAGTATTTTGTCCAAAATTTTAAATTTCTTCACTGAGTGGCTGTATTCACTTTATCCTAAGCCAAATCTCAGGCTTAAGTTTGTCATATTTGTATACAAGTTGCAGCCTAAGACTTGGCCAAGTACGACTCTTGGTCAAAGTTGGACATAAATATTCTGTAGTCAGAAATACTTCAAAACACGTAACTGCCATCAGTATCTATGCAAAGGTATTATCATGATACGTTGAATTGCCTCTTGAACTTGACCTAAAAGCCCCGACATTAACCTTTGACCTTTGCGATATTTTACATAAATATTTTTAAAATTAGGATTCCACTTTTGTATTAGGATGACCTCTCCATTCAGTATTTATTTAGCCGAGGAAGATTTTGCAGTTAAGTAATATAAAAGTCGCATTCAAGTGGACACTACATCACAATTTGCGATCAGAAATCATGTATATGTTACACTTTCTGTTTGTTTTCATTTTGGTCATTAATGCGAAAAGAAGTAGCAGCTAATCTTTCTAGTTTTTCTTGTAATGACTTTTGAAATTTTGTGGGTGTCTTTTTTTACAGGCTGACATAGATTCCAGACAACCAGCAGACAACCGGCAGTCGGTAGAGGAAACGGTAGAATTACCAGACGGATGGAAAGAAGAGATTCAATCAGACGGTTCAAAAAGATACATCAATGAACACAGCTCGAAAAAGGTAGAGAAGCTCATGGTCTGCAGCTTTATGTTTTGATGGGTTGTTTTTCTGTATAATATCGCTTTCATTTCGTATTGACAATTGTCGTCTGTGTTCCCGGTGGATTAATCTTATATTTTTTCCAACCAGCATTAGAAGTGTAATTGGTTATTTTCCTTATTTTATTACTTTGTTGGTCATTATAAATTGACCCCACCTTGTGTGAAGATTCAACCCCTACAGGGTTTGAGTTATGTGCACTGGTGAATAGATGGATGACCACAGTTACAAAACTCTCACATACAGGACCGTAATGAACATTTGTACATCAGAAGCTTTCCGCCAGTACAAAATATGTATCCTCTCCAGAATGTACAGATTTTGGCACAAAGTGAGAAGACCGAAGTTCCACTGTTTTGAAGCAAAACAGGATTTGCATTCATTCTTTAAAATTGATAGATACTGTAATATATGCCTTTATAAAAAAATTATTTTTCCAGTTTTGTCCTCATTTGTTTATTATGGTCTGTATATAACAATACCGTGTGTAGTTCACTGCTTGCAGTCATGTGATCCTATTTTCTGTCTCCAGTGGCGGAAATCGCAGAGCAATGCTGGCCGGCCGTATTTTTACGAGGAAGATGGCGACCAAACAGCCTGGCAGCTTCCCGAGGTAAAACGCTGTGGTTTTAATTACAGTAAAGTCTGAACTATGTGATGTAGTGTCTAAAAATATGATTTATAAGTATTCTGGAGTTTCCAATTGCAGTTTATTTATGTTTGACATTTAAATGCACATTTTTTACACACATTGCCTTATTCAAATGCAATCTCATTCTCCGTGCATGTGTGGTGAATAATTAATTTAGGGAACCTTTGGATTTTTTGAGGAAGCATACGAAGCCTTATCAGAGTTGTTATTGGTCTGAAATCGGAGATCTAAAGATTCTTTAATTTTTTTGGCAAAAATCTTCAGTCATAACTCAGGCTAAGATCCAGAGTACATCTTAAGTCTAAAATAAATCATAAATTTGAGTAAAAAACTTATCAAAACCTTTTGTGAGTCCTCCCTAAAAAACGCCTATATTCCAGTTACCAGCTTGTATATCAACAGGAGTTAATTATGTCCACCCCCCTGGGGGGTGGATATATTATTTTTGCTTTTTTCGCCGTCCGATGTCCGATGTCCGATGTCCGATGTCCGGCGTCCGATGTCCGGCGTCACGCATGGTTTCCGCTCATTTAAAGGAACAGTATTAGAGCTATTGTCACCAAATTTGGTATGCAGGCTTATTGGGTCAGTAGCTTGCTTGGGATTGCTTTTGGCTGTTGTACCTCTTTTGCTTACTGAGTAATACTTAAGTACAGCTATTTTCAGTACCCATTGGTTTCCGTGCATTTAAGCCAAAATAATTAAAGATATTTTACTACAATTTTGAATACAAGATTGTTATGTCCATAGCTCGCTTGGTATTGCATTTGGGACTGATAGCTTTGTCAGTACATGAGTAATAGCCATTTAGGTACTTCATTGTGTATTTTCAGTACTACTTTTGAGTAATTTGCTTCTATCTCCTTAACCGTGCGAGATAGAGCGATTTCGGCAAAATTTTCGACCCGCAGGGTATCTGAGGAGTGTACTCTTTGCAATTTTCAAAAAATTTTCCCCTCCCCAAAAATGGCGGCCATTTTGAATTTTCGAATTTTTGCCAAAAATGGCAAAACACAAATTTGCTTCTATCTCCTTAACCGTGCGAGATAGAGCGATTTCGTCGAAATTTTCGACCCACAGGGTATCTAAGGAATGTAATATTTGCAATTTTCCAAAAATTTTCCCCTCCCCAAAAATGGCGGCCATTTTGAATTTTCGAATTTTTGCCAAAAATGGCAAAACATAAATTTGCTTCTATCTCCTTAACCGTGCGAGATAGAGCGATTTCGTCGAAATTTTCGACCCACAGGGTATCTAAGGAATGTAATATTTGCAATTTTCAAAAAAATTTCCCCTCCCCAAAAATGGCGGCCATTTTGAATTTTCGAATTTTTGCCAAAAATGGCAAAACACAAATTTGCTTCTATCTCCTTAACCGTGCGAGATAGAGCGATTTCGGCAAAATTTTCGACCCACAGGGGATCTAAGGAATGCAATCTTTGCAATTTTCCAAAAATTTTCCCCTCCCCAAAAATGGCGGCCATTTTGAATTTTCGAATTTTTGCCAAAAATGGCAAAACACTAATTTGCTTCTATCTCCTTAACCGTGCGAGATAGAGCGATTTCGGCAAAATTTTCGACACACAGGGTATCTAAGCAATGCAATCTTTGCAATTTTCAAAATATTTTCCCCTCCCCAAAAATGGCGGCCATTTTGAATTTTTGCCAAAAATGGCAAAACACAAATTTGCTTCTATCTCCTTAACCGTGCGAGATAGAGCGATTTCGTCGAAATTTTCGACCCACAGGGTATCTAAGGAATGTAATATTTGCAATTTTCAAAAAATTTTCCCCTCCCCAAAAATGGCGGCCATTTTGAATTTTCGAATTTTTGCCAAAAATGGCAAAACACAAATTTGCTTCTATCTCCTTAACCGTGCGAGATAGAGCGATTTCGTCGAAATTTTCGACCCACAGGGTATCTAAGGAATGCAATCTTTGCAATTTTCCAAAAATTTTCCCCTCCCCAAAAATGGCGGCCATTTTGAATTTTCGAATTTTTGCCAAAAATGGCAAAACACAAATTTGCTTCTATCTCCTTAACCGTGCGAGATAGAGCGATTTCGTCGAAATTTTCGACCCACAGGGTATCTAAGGAATGTAATATTTGCAATTTTCAAAAAAATTTCCCCTCCCCAAAAATGGCGGCCATTTTGAATTTTCGAATTTTTGCCAAAAATGGCAAAACACAAATTTGCTTCTATCTCCTTAACCGTGCGAGATAGAGCGATTTCGGCAAAATTTTCGACCCACAGGGGATCTAAGGAATGCAATCTTTGCAATTTTCCAAAAATTTTCCCCTCCCCAAAAATGGCGGCCATTTTGAATTTTCGAATTTTTGCCAAAAATGGCAAAACACTAATTTGCTTCTATCTCCTTAACCGTGCGAGATAGAGCGATTTCGGCAAAATTTTAGACGCACAGGGTATCTAAGCAATGCAATCTTTGCAATTTTCAAAATATTTTCCCCTCCCCAAAAATGGCGGCCATTTTGAATTTTCGAATTTTTGCCAAAAATGGCAAAACACAAATTTGCTTCTATCTCCTTAACCGTGCGAGATAGAGCGATTTCGTCGAAATTTTCGACCCACAGGGTATCTAAGGAATGCAATCTTTGCAATTTTCAAAAAATTTTCCCCTCCCCAAAAATGGCGGCCATTTTGAATTTTCGAATTTTTGCCAAAAATGGCAAAACACAAATTTGCTTCTATCTCCTTAACCGTGCGAGATAGAGCGATTTCATCGAAATTTTCGACCCACAGGGTATCTAAGGAATGTAATATTTGCAATTTTCAAAAAAATTTCCCCTCCCCAAAAATGGCGGCCATTTTGAATTTTCGAATTTTTGCCAAAAATGGCAAAACACAAATTTGCTTCTATCTCCTTAACCGTGCGAGATAGAGCGATTTCGGCAAAATTTTCGACACACAGGGTATCTAACCAATGCAATCTTTGCAATTTTCAAAATATTTTCCCCTCCCCAAAAATGGCGGCCATTTTGAATTTTTGAATTTTTGCCAAAAATGGCAAAACACAAATTTCCTTCTATCTCCTTAACCGTGCGAGATAGAGCGATTTCGTCGAAATTTTCGACCCACAGGGTATCTAAGGAATGTAATATTTGCAATTTTCAAAAAATTTTCCCCTCCCCAAAAATGGCGGCCATTTTGAATTTTCGAATTTTTGCCAAAAATGGCAAAACACAAATTTGCTTCTATCTCCTTAACCGTGCGAGATAGAGCGATTTCGTCGAAATTTTCGACCCACAGGGTATCTAAGGAATGCAATCTTTGCAATTTTCCAAAAATTTTCCCCTCCCCAAAAATGGCGGCCATTTTGAATCTTCGAATTTTTGCCAAAAATGGCAAAACACAAATTTGCTTCTATCTCCTTAACCGTGCGAGATAGAGCGATTTCATCGAAATTTTCGACCCACAGGGTATCTAAGGAATGTAATATTTGCAATTTTCAAAAAAATTTCCCCTCCCCAAAAATGGCGGCCATTTTGAATTTTCGAATTTTTGCCAAAAATGGCAAAACACAAATTTGCTTCTATCTCCTTAACCGTGCGAGATAGAGCGATTTCATCAAAATTTTCGACACACAGGGTATCTAACCAATGCAATCTTTGCAATTTTCAAAATATTTTCCCCTCCCCAAAAATGGCGGCCATTTTGAATTTTTGAATTTTTGCCAAAAATGGCAAAACACAAATTTCCTTCTATCTCCTTAACCGTGCGAGATAGAGCGATTTCGTCGAAATTTTCGACCCACAGGGTATCTAAGGAATGTAATATTTGCAATTTTCAAAAAATTTTCCCCTCCCCAAAAATGGCGGCCATTTTGAATTTTCGAATTTTTGCCAAAAATGGCAAAACACAAATTTGCTTCTATCTCCTTAACCGTGCGAGATAGAGCGATTTCGTCGAAATTTTCGACCCACAGGGTATCTAAGGAATGCAATCTTTGCAATTTTCCAAAAATTTTCCCCTCCCCAAAAATGGCGGCCATTTTGAATCTTCGAATTTTTGCCAAAAATGGCAAAACACAAATTTGCTTCTATCTCCTTAACCGTGCGAGATAGAGCGATTTCATCGAAATTTTCGACCCACAGGGTATCTAAGGAATGTAATATTTGCAATTTTCAAAAAAATTTCCCCTCCCCAAAAATGGCGGCCATTTTGAATTTTCGAATTTTTGCCAAAAATGGCAAAACACAAATTTGCTTCTATCTCCTTAACCGTGCGAGATAGAGCGATTTCGGCAAAATTTTCGACACACAGGGTATCTAACCAATGCAATCTTTGCAATTTTCAAAATATTTTCCCCTCCCCAAAAATGGCGGCCATTTTGAATTTTTGAATTTTTGCCAAAAATGGCAAAACACAAATTTGCTTCTATCTCCTTAACCGTGCGAGATAGAGCGATTTCGTCGAAATTTTCGACCCACAGGGTATCTAAGGAATGTAATATTTGCAATTTTCAAAAAATTTTCCCCTCCCCAAAAATGGCGGCCATTTTGAATTTTCGAATTTTTGCCAAAAATGGCAAAACACAAATTTGCTTCTATCTCCTTAACCGTGCGAGATAGAGCGATTTCGTCGAAATTTTCGACCCACAGGGTATCTAAGGAATGCAATCTTTGCAATTTTCCAAAAATTTTCCCCTCCCCAAAAATGGCGGCCATTTTGAATTTTCGAATTTTTGCCAAAAATGGCAAAACACAAATTTGCTTCTATCTCCTTAACCGTGCGAGATAGAGTGATTTCGTCGAAATTTTCGACCCACAGGGTATCTAAGGAATGTAATATTTGCAATTTTCAAAAAAATTTCCCCTCCCCAAAAATGGCGGCCATTTTGAATTTTCGAATTTTTGCCAAAAATGGCAAAACACAAATTTGCTTCTATCTCCTTAACCGTGCGAGATAGAGCGATTTCGGCAAAATTTTCGACCCACAGGGAATCTAAGGAATGCAATCTTTGCAATTTTCCAAAAATTTTCCCCTCCCCAAAAATGGCGGCCATTTTGAATTTTCGAATTTTTGCCAAAAATGGCAAAACACTAATTTGCTTCTATCTCCTTAACCGTGCGAGATAGAGCGATTTCGGCAAAATTTTCGACGCACAGGGTATCTAAGCAATGCAATCTTTGCAATTTTCAAAATATTTTCCCCTCCCCAAAAATGGCGGCCATTTTGAATTTTCGAATTTTTGCCAAAAATGGCAAAACACAAATTTGCTTCTATCTCCTTAACCGTGCGAGATAGAGCGATTTCGTCGAAATTTTCGACCCACAGGGTATCTCAGGAATGTAATATTTGCAATTTTCAAAAAATTTTCCCCTCCCCAAAAATGGCGGCCATTTTGAATTTTCGAATTTTTGCCAAAAATTGCAAAACACAAATTTGCTTCTATCTCCTTAACCGTGCGAGATAGAGCGATTTCGTCGAAATTTTCGACCCACAGGGTATCTAAGGAATGCAATCTTTGCAATTTTCCAAAAATTTTCCCCTCCCCAAAAATGGCGGCCATTTTGAATTTTCGAATTTTTGCCAAAAATGGCAAAACACAAATTTGCTTCTATCTCCTTAACCGTGCGAGATAGAGCGATTTCATCGAAATTTTCGACCCACAGGGTATCTAAGGAATGTAATATTTGCAATTTTCCAAAAATTTTCCCCTCCCCAAAAATGGCGGCCATTTTGAATTTTCGAATTTTTGCCAAAAATGGCAAAACACAAATTTGCTTCTATCTCCTTAACCGTGCCAGATAGAGTGATTTCGTCAAAATTTTCGACCCACAGGGTATCTGAGCATTGTACTCTTGGTAATTTCTAAAAAATTTTCCCCTCCCCTAAAATGGCGGCCATTTTGAATTTTCAAATTTTTGCCAAAAATGGCAAAACACAAATTTGCTTCTATCTCCTTAACCATGCGAGATAGAGCGATTTCGTCGAAATTTTCAACCCACAGGGTATCTAAGGAATGTAATCTTTGCAATTTTCAAAAAATTTTCCCCTCCCCAAAAATGGCAGCCATTTTGAATTTTCGAATTTTTGCCCAAAATGGAAAAACACAAACTGGCCTTAACCGTGCAAAATAGAGTTATTTTGTTGAAATTTTCGACCCATAGGGTATCTAAGAAATGTACTCTTGGCAATTTTCAAAAAAATTTCCTTTTCCCAATAATGGCGGCCATTTTGAATTTTCAAATTTTTGCCAAAAATAGAAAAACAGGAATTGGCTTCTATCTTCTTAACCGTGCAAGATAGAGTGATTTCGTCAAAATTTTCAACCCAACCAATGCAAAAAGGCATGAAGCTGAAATAAATTACATCTACACTATCAAATATTTAAGCATCATTGATATATTTTACAAATGAAACAGGGTCTTGTAAGACTACTGTACAATTTGGGCAAAAGGTTCATGGGTGGACATTACACATGATAATGTGTGTTCTTCTATGCTATTCTGTTTCTATTCGCATCTACTATCAACAGGGCGGCCTATTTCTAGTTGTTTGAATATATGAGTTACAGGCTTGAAAATACAAAACTCAAGCAATATGTTCATATTATGGTAATTTTTTGGACCAAAAGAATAAAATTATAAGTTTGAAGGCTCTGTAATTTGCAATCGACCCGAATTCTTAATTTTGTTCTCGTGAAACGGCTAATTATTTGCCAGACGTCATCTTCCATTGAAATGTAACCTGTTATTCTGAGTTCCTGCTTATGTAGAAAACACGTTTTTTCTGGTCACGAGATTTCACATAACAGAGTTTAACTGTGTATAAGGTCTCGAATATTTTACATTAAAAGGATTGTAAACAATATTTAATATTAACATTGTACCTTGCAGTTTATTACTGGGTTGACAATTGTAGTATAAACTAACCTTTCTTTCTTGTAAATATATATATGTGTAATATTTGTTTACATTTTAACCAATGTAGCTAGTATATTAACTGTATATTTTAGATAACTTACTGTAGTGGTGTGACCATTTACAGAAATCAAAACCGGTAACTGGGGTTTTGAAACAAACAAAATCCGGTATGCTTGTTACTGGTATTGAAAATTTTTCGCAGATGTACATGAATAAGAACTTGCGACTGGAAATGGCTTTTGTGGTATTATTATTATTATGACTTTTGCTCAATATAAAGAAAAATGTATATTATTTGTCGTTTTAATGAAGTATCAGCCATTAGAAAGCCTAAAATGAAGATGTTTTCAATAACAGGTTCCCAAGTATTCTTTGCGGAGTTCGCTGTTCATACCAAAAACGAACGAAAAACCAGTTACCGGTTTATCGTTCACACCACTAACTTACTGTAATGTACATCAACAAATGAAGCTTAGTGAATTATTAATACGCTATCACCACTCGCTAAAACACACTTGTCTTTACGAGATTTATACAAAAACATGTTCTGTACTCATGCTTCTATGGAAGCCCCGGACTGCCAAAGTTTGTTTTAATTTTACCAATTTGAATATATGACTAAGTGACTTGAATATATGGGTTAGCTATCTGGAATATACGAGTTAACTAATTTGAATATATTCCAGCTCTGTCATTGCAGTTGTAGTTCTACAGTTCCAGTAACTAACATGAATATTCCAGTTACTAACTCATATATTCATATTAGTGAACTAATATATCAAAGTTACTAACTCACATATTCCAATTAGCTAACTCGTATTTTTAAGTTAGTAAAATAAAAATAGCTTTGTCAATCCAGACCATCTTTTTTTAGTCAGTGAGTAAATGGTTATAAGTATATGTTTTGACAATCGTAACATTTTCAGACGAGACACATCCCTCAAAACCAGCATTTCAAACGACTTCCACGGAATTTTTACAGACAGGTACAACAACAAAACTCCTGTAATAAGACCCATTTGACTCGGCCAGATGTCTCCAACCAAAATGCTGTTTTTGATTCTCAGTCTAGAAAGCAGAGCTTTTGTTGAAGGAAATCAAACTGTTGAAATGTCCTTCAACATGCTAGATTTTGCATGATATGACAGGAAATACTGATGTGATCGAGCTGTAATTTAATCACATACGTTTATTACACAGTTTGTCACCTTTTAAAGGTCTGTACACACTCAAGCAATCAGATGTAAAATTGTTACACGAGTCTTCTTCAGAGGGTAAATAGTGAAAAAATTTTCAGAATCAAATTAAATTTGTGTCATGTTAAATGTAAGTTCTAACTCTACCTACTGTTAATGGGTCAGCACCACTGGTATCTTGGTATTGAGACCATTTCAATAGAAAATTGTGATAACATTTTACAACTGCCATCTTAATTGTCAGCACATATTTGATGGCAAACTTAAAATATTGGAAACTTAGCCTAAGTCTGAAGAAATTTCTAGGAACGGAACTGCCACTTTTTATTTTTGTGAGTTTCACTTCCTGTCAATAGGCCTATCCAATTGGGGATGTACTAAAACACATTTTTTCAGAATCACAGAATGGTTTTGCATTGGCAGCCTCTTGATATACATACTATTCATACCGACCCGTCCCTAGTAAAGATGACCGTAAATATTTAAGAAAAAACATTCAATGGTAAAAAAAAAATTCAAAATGACAAAAAACAAATGGAAATTTTATAGGATCATACAGGATCATACAATTCTATAGGATATAGGTTAAACTTTTATCGCCAAGCGATGTCTCTGGGTTAGAACTTCGACGATTCTTGCACTCATTAGTTCAAACATTCTTGTCAGATCGTCGCAGGTGTGTGCAGGCCTTACAATACACTGTGTGATGATGTATTACCATTAATATAAGCCAACTGCTCACCGCCATAACTTGGCACGGCCCGGTCACAGAAGCCTTATTTGTAACTTCGTAATAACGTGGATTTCTAGCGATTAAAATGTGCATCATTATAAGCACAAGTTGTAAATACGTTGGTTGATTGCATATTTTAGACCTGTCTCACGAAAGCGGAAATCAGTAGTAAAACTGGGTATGTTATATTTAGCACATGTCATGAGTTCTAAACAGAAATATGTGATATACATTATACGTAGAAATGTGAACCACAGTGTGCTTATTTCAGACCTTTTTAAACTAAATAACTCATATCTTGATAGAATATAGTAAAATACTGTTAAATTTCCTTTGTAGTTAAATAGTTTGGTGAACTTGTATAATAAGTATTGAATGTGTGAGGGAGCTATCTATGGTTACATGCAAATGGAAGGTAGCTGGAACAGTGTCTTATGGTTGGTAAATATGTTTCAGTTTACCATCTTACACACTGCAAGCTATAAAATAAAAATTAACTTTAACAGAAATAATCAAATCAGTAAACCTTTTACAGTGTTTTTTCTGGGGACATAATATAATTTATACTTAAAATCAGCACTCCAACTTTGCAGAATGCGCAAGCAAATATTCATGAAAACAAATAAGTTATGTCCGAGGCACTCTTTGTTTAGTTGATTACACTCCAGAAATGCATGAGGTTTGCCCTTGACATCCAACCGTTAATAGATATTCTGTCTTCCGGTCTGTGCCAAACTGAGGATCGTGCCAAGTTACGACACGAAGCAGTCTATATATATTGCAGTGCCTAATCATATGCTTGAAGCTTTAAATTGTTTCCATGTATCTTCATACAATCAGAGAAAAAATTAGAATTTTTATGTTTTTTTTTCCATATTTGGTCATTATTTATGTGAGAGAGATTTGCCATTATCACAAAAGTAAAAATCAAACTGTGTATGAAAATGTGCTAAATCTCATATTTCCAACTAGCAAACATGGAAATCTATCTTAAAACTCCTTGTACAAATGATTTATCTTTGTATATATTGCCTCTTTTAATCTCTTCTCGTATACCGCAAGTTTTGTATAAATGCCTCTCTGCAATGCTGCTTTATATAAAGTGATTATAACGAAAAGCAACTCGCTCTCAAAAATACCAAAGTGAAACCACAATGTTAAAAAAATTTAATTAGTTCTTTCTCATCCTAGTATTTTTGGACTTCCTTTGCATTAATTTCTATACTCTGATTTTTCCACCCACTAGTGGCAGCGCTGGGGGACTTTGCCAATAATCACCCTGGCTGCTGAACGGGGCTTAAAACCTGGACTTGGCCCCTATTTTGAATAGGATTTTTTTGCTGCATTTGTGTACAGATCCAGACTGGAAAATTTACTGATCTCTTAGTAGGCCTTGTATCACTGAGTAGTGTTTGCTTGGGGCATTTAGTACAGAATTATGGTGTTGTTAATTATGGATTTTTTGTGTTGTCTTTACTAATCATTATATTGTGATATCATCACAATTAGGCCTACAAAAACACTTTTAAGTACCAGAAAACTAATCGCTGCAAAGAGAAATTAAAGAGTAGAATTAATGTAATTGTAGATGAGTATTTGAGTTTGTAAATATTACTCTGCTAACAGTGTGAATTCAGGAAAAGTCATTACAGTGTCATAGTTTGGATGAATACACAACTAAATTCTTGGCAAATGGTAATCTTTGAAATATAAATTAGACACAAAATTCCATAGCTAAATATGGTCAAAATAGAACTATATACCTATTTTGTAGTCAGAAATATGACCGTCTAAAATTTGGTGATACCGCAATGTCATATCAGACTTTAATGTATACATCTGAAGTGGCTGCATGGTCCTTACAGATATAAACAAATTTTATTATGCTACAATAGCTTACCATGTGGGACTTAATGCTGTTCTCGGGTTGCCACACCCGGGGCCAACGTCTTAGAAAAGAAGATCGTTCTTGTTAGCCACCGGATATACTGGTAGTTGTCGTCACGTGATAACTTCTGACCAATCGCCCTACTTTCTCGTTGGCCACGATGACTGGTAGCAGTTTGTAAATATACAGACTTTTTCATTTATTTCTCAGTATTCACGTATTGTTGGAGGCTAATATTTGGATATTTCTTTAAATATATTTCATAGATTATACTGTAAAATTTTTAATTTCACAACTTAAGTATTTTCCTTACAATCCGCGTGTTTTGAGTTTTCTCGGTTCAGGCAATTTCAATTGTACGTCTTTTTATTGCGTTAAAATGTCTCTCCATCAAGCAAACAAAGACAAACCGAGAGCTCAGAAATGCCGCCATTTTTGCTTCAGTTTTGATACTCAAAATTACTGCCCTACCTGTAGGGAGGCTGGCAAGGGAGATGACCCCTGTGTCACTTTTGAAGCACCCTGCCATATTTGTACGTCTCTCACTGATGAACAATTGCAAAAAATTCAAAACAGGAAGCGGTACTTTAAAAAGCAAAAAGCGGAAACTAGTTCCAAAGATGAACTAGATCTCTTGGGTGAAGGCGATGGGGACTCTTTTACTGGTTCTAATGCAGACCTTGAGAGTGCTGCCGATAACCTCTTTACCTCACCCCCCCGTCCTCAACCTCTCGCCTTCAGTTCTTTATCACTAAAGACCCCAGCCAAAGCTGTTCCACCCACCCCAGGTACTGTTTTACAAAACAAAATTCAAAGAAATCTAGAGAAATCCCTGGGTGATTCCTTAAATATACATATCCAGCAGCAAATGGGTTCCTTCCAGGCATCCATGTTAGAAGCATTTCAATCACTCCGAGAGGAGTTGGCAGTTAAAAAGCCTGCCGAGGTTGATCCCTCGCCTCATGCTTCAAAAGCTGGTCTATCCAGCAACTCTGCTGCTCATCTGGACCTACCCCCTCCGAGGTCAAGTACTAATGCACAGTCCGAGGCAATGGATGTGGACGTTGGTCCAGCACTCCCTCCTCGACGAGTACTTAACCAAACTTCCTCGGATCAGTACGTTGCCCCTTCTGAAGCTATACCAAAGGATTCCTCATACTCACACAAAAAACAAAGCCACAGGCAAACAGTAGCACCGAGCTCTGCCTCGGATCAACTGGATGAGGATTCCGACGAACCTCGGATCCATCCTAGACCTAAGAAACACTCTGACAAGAGCAAGCATAAATCTAGGTCCAGATATGTGTCATCTTCAGAGGAAGATCACTCCCCTGTGGCCAGACACAGGTCTTCTAAGCCCTCTAGGGCTCAGCCCTCAGGCGCAGCTTCTGATCAAGACCTCCCACAACATGATCCAGACCCCCCTTATTATAGGGAAGTAGCCCTGTCTGACATTCCCTCCCAATACTCTGAAGAGGTAGACACCTTCAGGCGCATTCTTTCTCTCCCTGACCCCAGGGACTCTATGCCTAGGTCTTCAACTTCAGTGTTGGGTCTGGATGACGAAAAAGGCCGTCAAGAGCTCAGACCTAGAGGTCCTTCCTCTATCCTACCACTTAGCTCAGTTATCAAGGACGCCTTTGATAAATTTCAACATGATTTCAAAGCTGCCAATTTATCTGAGGGAAAATATGTCAAGCCTCCTCCATCCACTTCTAAGTGGTATAAGGTTGGACAGCCCACTTTTCAAGACAAAATCCAGGAGTTGAATACGGACTTTGCCAAGATCTGTATTACTCCTAGACCTCCTGGGGTACCAGTAGCCAAAGTCCCTATGCCAGTCCTTAAGGAGCTGGAACATCAGGCTAGACAAAATATTTCAACCCTCAATTTCACCGCTGCCTTTGCCAAAACCTCTTCTTCTTGCAATGCTTCCTTGGAAAAGTGCCAACATAGCATCAAGTCAACTGTCAAGAAGATAAAGTCTCAGATCCAGAAAGGTGCCAATCCTGAGAAAGCAGCAAAGCGCGGATATGAGGAAGTTGCTGAGTACTTGGATTTTTGGAACAAGACGGTTCTTGTTCAACATAGAGCTCTTACCTGTCTCAGCAAATCGCTAGCCCATATTCTCCAGAGGGAATTATATTCCATGGCTAATACCAGCTTGCTTAGGCGCGAAGCCAAAATGACTCTATTGCATCCCCAGCTAGGGGAAACGAGACGCCAAGAACTTAGGAACTCGTCCTTCTGGGACTCCTCCTTGTTCGAGTCTCAACTTGTAAAGGAAGGTGAGGACTTCCTTCTCAAAAAAGGCACCTCAAAAGATTCTCAGGGTTTTGCACCCTACCAGAATAAGCCCTTTCATGGCCCCCACAAGAAAAGAGGCTCCTACAGGAAACGCCCCTATGGGGGCAATACCTCTCAAAGCAGTAACCAATCCTTTCCCTCGGGAAGAGGAAAATCCAACTTCAGAGGCTCCAGGGGTCGTTTTCGACCCCACAATAGGGGAAGGGGGCGTGGAAACCCCCCTTCGCAATGACTCCTCCAAAGCCTCATTCAGTCCACCAGTAGGAAGTCGCCTCTGTTCTTTCAAGAGAGACTGGCTAACAAACAAATGTTCTCAAAACGTGTTAAACATTATCACCAATGGCTACGTTCTGCCATTCCGTTCAAAGCCAAACTTGATCAGATTTCCTCTGATTCTATCAGAGTACAAGGCCCAACAAAAAGACCAAGCCTTGGCCACTTGTATCCAGTCTCTCTTGTCAAAGAACGCCATCGAAAGGGTGGAAAACGTAAAATCTCTCGGGTTTTACAGTCGCCTGTTCCTAGTACCCAAGCTCACCAAAGGTGGAGGCCAGTCATAGACTTAAGCAGGCTCAATACTTTTCTACATGTAGAAAAGTTCAAAATGGAAACCCCGGAGTCCATCCGGACTTCCCTGGTCCCAGGGGAGTGGGTATCGTCGATAGACCTGTCGGACGCATACCTTCACATCCCCATCCATCCAAACTCAAGGAAGTACCTAAGGTTTTGCTACAAGGCCCAGGTGTTCCAGTTCACCTCCCTACCTTTCGGACTGGCCACAGCCCCCCAGGTCTTTACGATGATCGTAAAGGAAGTGAAACTAATGGCCCTCTCAAGAGGACTCAGAATTCAGCAATACCTGGACGACTGGCTGATCAGGTCCCAGTCCCAGGAGGAATCTCAAAGGGACACACAGGCAGTGGTAGACCTAACCCAATCCTTGGGTTGGATAATCAACCAGGAAAAATCAGAACTGAAACCTACTCAGGTGTTTTCGTTCGTGGGCTACGAATACCACCTAGATTCAGCCCTTGTAAGACCCACTCACGAGAGATGGCTCAAACTTCAGGATTTGATCCTACGACTCAAGTCAAAACGTGTTTTGACTGCAAGATGTTTGATGTCTCTAATTGGGTTGCTAGCCTCAACGGAGAAAATGGTCCCGGAGGGATGCCTTCACATGAGGCCCTTTCAGTTTCATCTCAAGGAACACTGGAGATATCCTCAGTCGCTGGACAACCTCCTTCCTTGGACAGAATCCATTGTAGCCCACCTAGATTGGTGGCAAAATCCCTCAAATGTGATGAAAGGCGCAGACCTTCATCCCAAGGACCACAGTATCCAACTCTTTACCGACGCCTCAAACGAAGGTTGGGGCGCTCACTTAGATCAAAATTCTACAAAAGGGCTGTGGTCAGAGCGG
This sequence comes from Sabellastarte sp. h YS-2021, assembly GCA_964017235.1. NCBI lineage: Eukaryota > Metazoa > Annelida > Polychaeta > Sabellida > Sabellidae > Sabellastarte > Sabellastarte sp. h YS-2021. The sequence goes on from OZ024938.1 coordinate 66,923,143, forward strand.
GAAAAAAGGCTACACATAAATGTCTTGGAATTGAAGGCGGTCTCCCTGGCCCTTCGAGACTTCAAGGACCAGTGCCAGAATCAAACAGTGTTAGTTGCAATGGACAACTCAACAGTGGTAGCCTACATCAACAAGCAAGGGGGAACTCACTCAGCAGAGATGTGCGCTCTCCGGTGGAAAATCATGACCTGGTGCCATCACTACCATATAACATTGAAAGCCAGGCACATTCCAGGGTGTCTGAATGTGATGGCCGACCTCCTATCCAGGTCCAACCAAGTGCAGTCAACAGAATGGTCTCTGCACCCTCAGGTCTTCAAACAAATCTGCCGAAAGTGGTTCACCCCTCATGTAGACTTATTCGCCACTCACCTGAATCACAAACTCCCTCTATATGTGTCTCCTATCCCAGACCCAAGGGCCTGGAACATAGATGCTCTGAACATAAACTGGACCAACCTCACGGCCTACGCCTACCCTCCTACGGCTCTCCTTCACAAGGTGATCCAAAAGATCAAGCAATGCCATTGCCTGATCATCGTGATAGCCCCAGGCTGGCCAGGGATGCCCTGGTTTTGGGACCTAGTGCAGCTCTCAACAGAGATCCCACTACAACTCCCAGTGTCAACGACCCTACTCAAACAGTCCCACAACTATGTGTTCCACAACAATCCACAACAGCTGAACCGCCACGCCTGGTGTCTAGGAGCGGACAACTCCAAGAACAAGGCTTCTCTGTGGAGGTGGCAGAGAGAATTGCTGCCCCTCAGCGGTCATCAACAAGGACCATCTACAGGTCAAAGTGGGCCCTATTTGAAAAATGGTGCAGAGAAAATTCGGTGGATTTCTCCACTCCATCTGTGAAACAAATCTCAGATTTTTTCATGTACCTGTACCAAGACCTAAACAGGCGCCCCTCGACCATTGATGGTTACAGGACTGCTATCGTTGACACTTTGGGCCCAACGGTCCAACACATTGCGCACAATGCAGACCTTCATAGGTTACTCTCTAGTTTTCACAGGGATCGTCTTAAAAGTTCCAGAAATTTACCCAAGTGGAACCTTTCTGTTGTCCTTAATGAGCTCACCAAAGCACCATTTGAGCCCATGAAAGACTCAGACCTCAAACATCTTACTCTCAAAACTGCTTTCTTGCTAGCCTTGGCCTCCGGCAAGCGCCGCAGCGAAATCCATGCCTGGGTCGCTAACAAAGTAGCTAATTTAGGCCAATGGGAAAAGGTAGCCTTGTTCCCTTCTTCTGATTTCATAGCCAAGACCCAACTAGCAAGAGAAGGTTCTCAAAGTGTGTCACCAGTGACTATCCCTGCTTTGACTACCATTGTAGATAGACAGTTTAAGGAAGACAGGACCCTGTGTCCCGTGCGGGCCCTGAGGTTCTATTTGGACCGAACTAAAGACCTGAGAGGGTCTCGTTCTCTCCTTTTCATCTCCTTTAAGAAAGGACATACCTCAGACATCAGACCCGCTACACTCTCCTCATGGTTGAAACAAACCATTCTACTTTGTTACAAACAAGCAGATCAACAAGCCTTGGACTTGGTCCAAGTCAAAGCGCATGACATCCGGGCCTTCGCGGCCTCTAAGGCCTTTTACGGTGGAGTATCGGTGGACCAAATCGTGCAAGCCTGTCACTGGAAAGCTTACAACACATTCACAAATTTTTACCTAAAAGACCTTACTTGGTCGGATACCAACAACAATATGTATCTGGGACCCGTAGTGGCGGCACAACAAGTCCTAGATCCTTCCCCTCAGACCAGTTGTCCTCGGAAAGAAAAGGGGGGGGGGGGGGGGGGGCACATCCGCTACAACCAAGTCTTCAGGAGTCTCTCCCAGGATCTAGGTATTCCTTTACCTTCAAGATGTTATGGGTAAGGTCATTTTATTTTTTAATTATCAGGTAATTTCTATTAAGGACTTAGTCAGTTGTCGTTAATCTCATATTTCAGGTTAAAAATTTCATGAGATGCCCGACCACTGGGTTGGTCAGTCACACGTGAAGGTCTAATAGGGACCCTTAGACCTCGAAGTGAGCACCGCTGCACTTCCGTCCTACTACCAAACATCTGGACAGTTTTAGCACTGTCCCTTTTTACTCAGGTTTTTGGCTCGTTACAGGCCCGATCTTCGGGATCGGGGCTCTGTAAAAGGGACTCAGACTGGCATTTCTGGCACTATTCTGTATATATTAATTCAAATCTTAGAAAAAAATTACATATCTTTCAGTCTCAGCTGTAATCCCGCCACCGGGCGGTTGAATTCAGCATTAAGTCCCACATGGTAAGCTATTGTAGCATAATAAAATTGAAAATTTTAATTACTTAAATGTAGCTTTTATAAGCTACAAGCTTACCATGTGGGACTTAAGAGAGTCCCACCCTGCCTCCCCGCTGTTTACAGCTGAGGGGTAGGTTTAATAAAAAATTTCAACGAGAAAGTAGGGCGATTGGTCAGAAGTTATCACATGACGACAACTACCAGTATATCCGGTGGCTAACAAGAACGATCTTTTTTTCTAAGACGTTGGCCCCGGGTGTGGCAACCCGAGAACAGCATTAAGTCCCACATGGTAAGCTTGTAGCTTATAAAAGCTACATTTAAGTAATTAAAATTTTCAAATTAATTTGCTCCTAAACTACACAGTAGTTTATGTATCTACAAAATCATCATTTTGAAACAGGAATGATCATAATTCATTGATTTTAATTGCCTTGTGATGATATCGCGAATGTCAAAGACAACGCTACTACTTTTCAATGATAATCATTACTTTTCATTTATAATCATTACTTTTCAATCATAATGACTGCTGTGCTTCTATAACTGCCTCTAGCTTGCAAGCGTCAAAACGAGGCCCATTTCTCACATGGGCACGGGTCGCCGGTTGGGCCAAGGTTTGGGCCAAAAGGGGCGTGCCTCGTGGGCCCCTGGAGAAACACATTCCTCTGCCATGCAGGCCATGCTGAAAGCTGTGGGGATTCCTCTCATGCCCTGCCTGGTAATTACCCTGTAAACCTATGTATTACAGCCCTCCTGGCCCAATAACATGGGCCAAATGGTTGGGCCATGTAAGGGGCTGATTCACGAAAGTCGCAAGTCTTAGCCAAAACTTATTTCACTTTTGTGTCAAACTTGATGTGTTTTCTCTCGGCTTACATCTGGCTTAAGTGGAGACTTACTAAAGCTACATATTACTATAGGGACATGAAACCTTAACTTTGACCAAAATATTATTCGGGTTTGAGTTTATATCTGGTTGAATATTGAACCAAATGGATGAAACAAATTCATTTGAATCTCATTCCTTTTTAACAATCATGTTTGTTTTCTAATAACGCTTATGTTCTTGTACCCATTGTCCTTCCTCTGTAGATTTGATGATTCTTGCTGTGAAACTTTTACAAAGAACAAGGTAGAATTTCTGTAAATAATCTCTTTAATTTACAACTTTTTTGCAATTTGCTCTATATAAAGGTATTCAGCTATGCTTGAATCTTTCCTTGCTAAATTGCTCATTGGTGCATAAAGTTTGTCAGAATAAAAACAGTGATTGCTGTTGAAGGCAGTACATTATGTACAGTGTTACTGTGTGGTGAATGTTTGCATGTATATAACATAATATCTAGTAAATAGTCCTAACCGCCATGTATTTGTAACATTTAACCATGCATTTTGTGTTGAAACTTGTAAGCTATAGCTAGCATAATATCCTAGGCATATCTGTGTATAACCTTCAAAATTGACAATATGTATTATTTGTTTTTCCTCATGGAGGGTGTACTTAGATCAGTGTCGTTAAGATGTGAAGGTACAAAGGTTATGACGAAGCATTTGCAGTAAAATCAGGGAAATAGATAAACAAAAACACTCGGAGATGAGCCGAGTGCAAACTGGGCAAAGCATACAACTCAGTCTGCTCCAGAATGAAGGATATTGACCTGATCATGACCAAATTTGAATCAGTTCTTCTTTGTGACAGCTATGATGCTCCCTAAAAATTTCATAACCTCCTGTGAAGTAGTTTTTATGCTACAAACAAACTTACAAGCAAGCAAACAAGCAGGCAAAATGAGTAATATACTTTGCAAAAATTCTGCAAAGTAAAAATCTTTGTCTGTGCCCTGGCATTAGCAGATAATACTTACTCAGCGACTGAACCAGTTTTAGTTTTTTCAATTGAATAATGAATGTATTTGTTAATATTATTAAATACAAAACTACTGTAATCTGATGTCATCAGATCCTATTATCATAGTGGTCCATCTCATTACCAGATTGTAAGGCATATCAAACAAAGTCATCATTCCAGTATCATGTAGCAGTTTGCTATTGAACAACTTCGCTGTCACCTCCGTGGTTTTGGGTTCTGATCCCTGAGGACCAGTCGTCATGTCAACCTTTGGTGGTCAAGCAGGCGTTAAGCCTTTAAGTTTGACCAGTGAAAAATCCAAGACAAAGGGTTTTTCCCTATGAATGAGAACAGTAACTTAATTTTGTTGAGCATAAAAAAGGTTTTCAGCAGCACAATCTTATCCAAGAGCCATTACAGAACATTTTTAAGGTGAAGTAAAACAATAAATTGAAAATTAGAAAAAAAAACATAATCTTCAAGTTTATTTCTAGCTTAAAGCCTCCACGACGAGTGAATCCGATTCCAGGGCAGAACAGGAGGCGGAGGAAGGTGGGGAAACGCGAGACAAGTTTGACGTGGACAAGGGTCTGACCAGACTGGAAGGGATGGACCCGTCACAGTTCAACAATCCGAAGAGATTCCTACGGGTGAGTAGAGTATGACAAGATCTCGACTTTGTTGGATATTCTACTGCTCTATTGCTCTATATACCCAGGGAAGGCGAGAAAGGCCTGCGAGTTTGTATCTAAATACTCCAGGGATTGTTTTGCGATGCAAAGAAAGTAGTTTGTTAAGGCTGAAACAGTCCATCTGCTTTGTGGTTGGCTAGCTGTTTCAACTTGCTGTTAATTCCCCCAAAATGCTAAACAGCATAATATAGAGTGTATCTTTAAGTTGTGTTGGTTATATTGTGCATACTTGTGTTTATTTTCAAGAGGCATTACTATTACCTCTTTTAGAAAGAAGCTCAAAACCTATCTCTACGCAAAGGCATATCCTGCTTAGCTCATTTTCTCTTATGGCTTCTCCGTGGTACCGACCTGTTTTTGTCCCTAGACTTTGAATTTGCATATTGCTATTGTCTTGTTGCACCTTAGAGTCCACTACTCAGTGGAGATTAAGCGCTATAAAAGTCAACTTAGAATTATTTTGTTTTATTTCAGTATTTGGTTTGAATCTGTATAATGTGAGTTATTCTATCATTTAGCAATTTTCAAAATGTCATTTTCGGAATCAAGAGAAGGTCACGAGTGGGACCAGTGAAGTGCTGCTCAAACTCTCACAAAGGTAGACAATGGCAGCTCATTAATATTCATTAAAATATTATGCAAATATATATGTGATTATTGAACCATTGTCACAAATCTGTATCAGTGGAAAAATTTTGGGGTTATTCATAATATTGTATTTGGCACTGGTGACAAATGTAGAAAATTTTATTTCCTTTCCTTTCAAAGTCATTAAGTGCTATGGTCAGTTGACAGATCACCTGCGGAATGACCACTGATTATATCTTCAGTCTGGCATTATTATTGAGTTTGTCATTATCGTTGCGACAGTTTGCGTCGTCCCCAGGCCAGTTAGAGAGTCTGTACACAGATATCGCCACCCCACGACCCGCACTTCTCAGGATGTACAGTGAATTTTACCCACCCCCGGGCCAGGTAAAAATGCATGTTTAAAAGACAGTGGTGTAGTGTGCATGCATTGGTATAGCCACATCAAGTTCCTCCTAGAGAACTAGGGGTCTGACTCTCGGCAGAAAACAGGGTTGTTACAAAAGCCTTTCTAAATGCGGGTACCCATGCATTAGTTCTAACTAGGGATGGGTCCATAGCCCCATGTCTCGGTATCGAGAGCATTTTACTGAAATACTGTGACGAGATTTTACAACCACCATCTCGCTTGTCAACGCATTGATTGAATGAAATTTTAAATTGTAGACATAAACCCTCAACTCTAAGGGATGATAAGCTTTTATCCCATTTTTGTGCATTTGCAGACTTTTTTTAGAAATTTCATTGAGGTGAATTGCTATGTTTTGGTTTTCACTTCCACTAAGTAAGTGATCACACTTTGCAACCTCCATCTCAATTGTCAACACATGTAGTTGAAGGAAAACTTAAAATATTGGAAACAAACCCTAAATCTGAAGAAATTGTATACTCTTATGCAATATTTTTATGCATTTGCAGACTTTTATTGCGACTTCTTGAGAGGAAACTCCCATGTTTTGGTTTCTAGAGTTTCACTTCTTGTCGGTGGCCGTTTGATTAGGGGTGTACTAAAATGTGAAATCCCAGTATCAGAACGGTTTTGAATTGGAGACCCACCCAGTCTTCGTATTTTTGATACCGACCCATCCCTAGTTGTAATAAAGCAGATATAGCAGGCGATGTAAACAATTGCATGTCAAAATAAATGTCCTATAACTGGTAAAAGCTGAAAACAAGGAAAGTTATGCCAAGAACAGAAGACAGATCTGGTTGAATATATTGGGTTTTGCCCACGTTATTCATGAAAATAAGCAATATTTTTATAGTTTTAGGGGTACTCGGTTCTCCAGTTTGCAATCGGATTTTCAATACAAATGGCCAATTTTGGGTAACCGAAAAACCTGTCACACCCCTATAGGAAACCAACCATAAGCATGCTATTGAGACTAAGCCTGACTTAACCTGCGTGTTTGCATTAACATCTATCTAGTGCAGAAATTATATGTATACATTGATCTATATAACTTCCAAATATCCACCTTTAGAGAACTGCAGTGTATAAAGTACAGAATGTACATACATGTAATGGTATAGCCAGATTCATCCTGCAGCAATTGCATGATGCTGATATAACCCACTTCTCATAAAGCCTGGCCCTCAAGTTGCATAGGCCTGTGTATGTAATAACATTTCATAAAATACATAGTACAGCATCGAATACATTGGTATATCCACATGTACTTCCTTCCTTAGAGTACCCACCCGTTGCATGATACTGATATATGCTTGTAATGTGCCTTCACACATTTTCACGGTAATGAAGATGCCTCTCTTGGTACACGGTTGAGCAGGGTATGCTGAAATATGAGACAAAAGTGGGGAAGCATGGACATTTTAAAAAGCCTATATTCATCCACTTGTTACCTGATACAGATGTGTTTATATGTGGCTTTTGTACGGATTATCTGAAAAAAGTTTCAACAAAGTTGTTATGAATAACGTCATCTGCACCCCAACACATTTCTGCAAATTTGCATATGTTCATGACCCCCTATAAAACCACATTACATGTATAACCACATGTTTTCTGGTACATAACCACATTTAGGATGATGGGACTTTAGCTGCAGTGAGGAAGTTACAAAGTGAGAGTGACACAGCACCGGGTCAGGTAAAAGGCTGAGAAATTTCCACATGTGGTTATATAATCATGGTGTGGTTATACATAATAATGTGTTTAATTTTCAGTTATTTAACCTGGATCATTTATGAACTGAAATATCGGGAATATGGATTCTGATTGCTGTTTATTGTTTCGAATATCCTGTATACTCCTTTATAAAATGCTTTATTTTTTTATACTAAAACTTTATATATGGACTGCCATGTTACGAAATAGCATGCATCTTAATCAATGTGGTTATATAAATATGTATACTCTATTATGTATTATGTCAAGTCTACTCTAAGTACATTCCCAAAAGGATTAGAGAAAGATAAGGTAAAAAATTCAAACTCAATTTACTGAAATCGTCCTTGGTAGTGCTGAGGGTCCTTCAGTGGAAAGACAGGAAAAGTTAGGGAGGGCGATTATAAGGGTATGAGCGCTATGGGAGCGTGGACGATAGGCTATAAGTGAGGTAAATTTATAAAAAAATGAACAACATACCTCACAAAATTACTGAATATTGTCTTTTAATAAAATAATCCACATATAACATCCCAGTATTTGTCTTTATGAAATAAATACTCGGTACATGATCCCCTGTAGGCACAACCAATAAAATACATTTGACCTGACTTGGCTCAGCAAGTCAAAACCCTTGAACTCTGGGGAATTCCTACTTTTATTGCGTTAATACATCCTATCCAATGGACAATATGCTTAACCGGTCGGCGCAGATTCCTCACACTGCACTCGCCAGGTGGCGCATCGTACTTCCTTCCTGTCTAGACAACCTGACGTCATAGCATCTTTTTCGTTTGGCGCATGCACTGCCTGCACGGAATATTTTGAGTTGTGAAACTTTTTAGAATTTTGTGAGTTTGTGGAAGTGTTTTACTTTACAACTTTGTTTTTTACTTCCATACATATTATAGACTATTATGTCTTCTCCCAGCCAGCGTCGACGGGGCTGCAGCCATATGATGGCAGGGTTTGATCATCACTTTGTTTGTGCGCGTTGTCGCGATAAGAAAAAGGGCTCTGACCCTTGTATTGAAACACCACCTGCTGCTTGCTCGCATTGTGATGCTTTGTCTTCAGAGCAAAAGGCCCAGTTATCCACCCCTTCGTACAAGCTTAAGAAGGAGAAGAAAGAAGCTTAGTCGTCTACTCCAGCCAAGGCATCAGACACTCTCAGTCCCACCCTCGTGGACCCGGCACTTGTGTCGGTAGTGGGGGTCGTGGATGGCCAGACAACCTCTGGTTTGAGTGGGCCGGCAGAGAAGAAACCTAAGAAGGCTGAGAGCAAGAAATCTACAACTACATCTGCCAAGCCAGCTAGATCAGAGAAGTCGGTGAAGTCTTCTTCCAACCGACCACCGACTACCTCAACCACCGACCAGGGCAAGTCCACCACCTCCTCTACCGACTCAAGAATTTCTGATCTCGACAGGAAGTGGTCGGACAGATTCAATAGGCTGGAAGCCTTGTTAATGGCAAAAACTTTAGACAAGCCTCAGGACCCTGTTTTCAGTACGGTGAAGGTTACTCCGGCTCATGCTCCACCAGCTGACATGGTCCGACCCGACCCGTTTTTGAAACCAGCCTCTCAGCCTTCTCAACCGACCGACCCTGCTATTGACTCACCGGCTACCGACTCTTCTCAGCACAAGCCTGCTGCAAGAGCTTCATCTTCTGCCCAGCCGGAACCGGCTACCAGAGGAACTGCTCAGAGACAACTAACCAGTGCCTTTGACACTTCTAGAAAGGAATCTCCCTCTTCTAGTGAATCCGACTCTTTTTCATCAGACCGACCTCCCTTAGATATCTTCCCGGAAGAAGGTGAACTTTCAGATGATCAGGAAGCTAACCTGTCTGATCATGACCAATCCCTTTCCGAGGAACAATCATACCGTGAAACGATGAGGGGGATCAGGTCGTACATGAGTTGGAATCACATCCCGGACATTGATTCCGGTGCCACTACTTCAGAAGATAACCCCTTTGCGGGCCCAAAACTTCAAACACCGAGCAAAGTCTCTGTAAATCTGCCCACCGACGAGTGGCTATGTTGGAAGATGTCAAAGCTCAACATCACACTGGTACAGGGATATCCCACACGTACTTCTGAAGCAGGCAGACTTTTAAGGGACCATTTTATTGCGTTAATACATCTTACCTAGTGGACAGATGCATTTGTCCGGCGCCTTGCCGGTCACGCCAAACGTTAGAAAAAAACGTCCTGAGCTGGGCTCTGGCCGGGACCGGTAGTGTCCTGTTCATTCGCCAGGTGGCTGTATAGCCAACCTGCTGGTATACTGCGCATGCTCGCGCATGCGCTCTTCCTCTTTTTGTTTGGCGCGTCCATTTTGTAAACGCTTGAAGTTTAAGAGAAACTTTTTAAATTTTTACTAGTGTTATAGTGGATATTTGTTTAAAGTGTGTTAGTAGTGTTGTGCTATATATATCATGGATTCACCAGGGGAAAAGAAAGGACAAAGGCGGGGGTCATGTGGCCACATTATGGCCGCCTTTGATTTGCACAAGAAATGCGCGCGCTGTCGCAATAAAGGCATTGGGGATGACCCTTGTGTTAAAGACAAACAGTGTAGTGTGTGCGATTCCTTCTCTGATGAACAAAAGGAGTTGATTTCTACCCCTTCTTATAGAATCAGAAAAGACCGTAAAGCAGGTATTTTAGTCTCCCCTAAAGAAGTTGAAGTCATTGCTTCCGTGGATTCTTCTGCGGAGCCAACTTTTACTGCCCCTCCTCAGAGTACATCTCAACCTGCCACTTTTGTTACAGCAGAACAGTTTTCTCTGATGAACGATAAATGGGCAGAGCAATTTGCACGTGTAGAAGCCTTGTTGAGTAGAGGCAATGTTTTCTCCACCCCCAAGATGGCGGTGAATCCTTCAAGTTCAAAAGCTGTGCCTTCTGATTCCCCCTTTATTGCCCCGGCTGCCCGGCCCACCGGTCCGGTGGAGTCCCCGGCAGTGCAGGAGGCTGTTGTTAAATCTGGGGAGGATAAACCCAAGAAAACTAGAGACAAAAAACATAAGAAGTCAGTCAAAATAGCTGATAAACCGGTTTCCTTGGATAAGCCGGTCCCTGCTTTGGGCACCTCCGGTCCAGAGAGTGTAGCGCAGGCTACAGTACAGAAGAAAGCTCCTCCGGCATCTTCAGTCACCCTTACACCGGAAGATGACCAAGCCGGTTCTGCTGGTGACCTGTTTTTGGCTAAGTCTTCAACATCATCCTCAGGTTCTGCTTTCCCCGGTACCTTCAATCTTCCACCGGAACCGGACGACATTGATTTTGATGACCCTTTGGCCGGTTCTGATGTGTCGTCTGTTCACTCTGACTCTGACGAGGGTGAGATTTCCTCTGATACTCTGGAACATCCAGAACAAACCGAAGAGATGAACTACAGAGAAACTGTAAGGTCGGTTCGTTCCTTCATGGGGTGGACTCACATACCGGACTTTGAAAGTGACTTGAATGAGCCGGATAAATCCAATAACCCTTGGAAGGGTAAGAATCCTAAAAGGCCTGCCCGTATTTCAGTTGAGATGCCGCCGGATGACTGGCTCTGCCAGAAGTTGGAGCGACTCAATACAGTTGTGGCGGAAGGCTACCCTTCAAGGGCCCAAGACTCGGCCGGACTGAAAAAAGACCAGTTTGTGAAGATCCCCAAGTCACAGGCAAGATGGTATCAGATGTATACCATTAAACAAGATGGCCCCCACAGACCGGGTAGAAAACTCTTCAGTTGGCATAATACAGAAGCGAAACTTAATTCCCAGTTTCCAAGGCTTACTAAGGCTTCGGCCTATCCAGCTGCAGGCCCTCCTTCTAGGCCCATTTCCCAGGAATACCTCAGAAGGTGGGAGAAGTGCGCTAGAGAGAACTCATATATCATTAACAATGCTGCAGGGTTCAACCGGTGCGCTAGTGAGTTGCAAGATAAAATGTCTAGTAATGTTGCCATGTTATGTTCCCGCATCAACAAGGGCAAAGCCCCTAAGGAAGTGTCTGGTGCCCTGAACGACCTCAAGGATCTTATGGCTTTTCACCAAAGTGTCTCTGTTGCCATGGGCACGGCTTTGCAACATCTCGCGGACAGTGTGTTTGTGCATCTTGCTAATCTTATCTTGATCCGACGTGATGCTTATCTAGAACATATGAAGCCTGGTGTCAAGCAAGATACATGGTTACATCTTAGGAATGCTCCAATGTTTGGCTATGGCCTCTTTCCCGACGCAGTCATTGCCACTGCTGAACAGGATATCATCAAGCATGAGGCTTCCGGTACTGCTCTGAGACCCGGTCTGGGTGCTTCACAGCAGTCCGGTTGGAGAACAGCCAACAGATACCGGCCTTATGACAGAAGGGATCAAAGATCTGCGGGTACGGAACAAGAACAACAACCATGGAGGCAATTTAGTAGGCCTAGGAATAGAGGACGTGGCAGAGGAAGAGGTTCTAACCCTCGTTTCTCTCGTTCCAAGGGATATAAAGGTTTTAAATGACAATTACAGCATGGTTCCTCCCATTCAGAAATCAGTAAATGTGGGGAGGACGTCAAAGTTAGTAAAGCAGACTGTACAACCAGTGGTTCAGGACAGTTTAAATGTACAGACAGTAGTCAAAGTTCCTTCTTTAAACACTGTTCCAAAACATTCAAATCCTCTTGTATCTTGTCGTGTTGCAACTCATGCTCAGTATGCAATTTCAAAAGGGCTTCCGCAAAAGAAAGGTATAAGACCCGTGGTGAAAAAGACAGAAATAAAGCTTGTCAAAGGTGCTTCTTTTGTAAATCATTGTCTTTCTGCCAAACCTGTTCCAAATGTCCCCAATGTTGTCAAAGAGTTGGGTGTAGGGGGGAGACTACAGACCTTTTGGCCAAAGTGGCAAGAACTAGGGGCAAATCCCAGGGTAGTCTCCATTTTGAAGGAGGGTTATACCCTACCGTTCAAAATGAGGCCCCCCTTGACACGGTTTCCTCTCATCACAAGTGGTTATGCAAATCCGGTAAGAAGCCGGGCTCTGTCAGAGGCCTTGGTTGCACTAAGAGAAAAGTTGGTAGTCGAAAAGGTGGTTGTACGGACCTCCCTGTCCTTTTACAACCGGTTGTTCTTGGTCCCAAAACCCAACAAAAAGTGGAGACCCATTTTGGACCTCAGCCAGTTAAACCTTTATCTCCAAACAAACACTTTCAAGATGGAAACACCGGAAACCATAAGGGTCTCCTTACAAAAAGGGGAATGGGTCACGTCCCTGGATTTCAGCGACGCTTACTTTCATATCCCCATCCATCCCAGATCCACAAAATACCTCAGGTTCTTTTTGAACAGCAAGGCATATCAGTTCACAGCCCTTCCATTCGGACTAGCCACGGCTCCGTTGGAATTTACCAAGGTGGTAAAGGAGGTGAAATTGTTGGCTCAGACAAGGGGTATAAGAATCCACCAGTACCTAGACGACTGGTTGCTCAGAGCCCCGTGCCCGGAAACCTGCCAACGAAATACCCAGACCCTCTTGGCCCTCTGCCGCGAATTAGGTTGGGTGGTCAACTTGGAGAAGTCAGAACTGGTACCCCAGCAAGTGTTCAATTTCGTAGGCTACCGGTTCGATCTCCTGACGGGACGGGTTCTACCCACGTCAGAGCGCTGGGAGACATTAAAGGCGAAACTTCTCTTTGTAAAGAACAGGGACTCCTGCACGGTCAGGCAGTTTATGTCCCTCATAGGTCTCTTGACAGCCACAGAGAAGCAAGTCTGGTTGGGTCGCCTCCGCATGAGACCAATTCAGTGGCATCTCAAACAGCATTGGCATGTACCGGAGGTCCTGGAAAAAGTGATTCCGGTTCCCCCGTCCCTGCACCCCCATCTGGATTGGTGGTTGGACGAAAAGAATGTACTGCGAGGGCAACTTCTACATGCCCTACGTCACGCTCTACAAGTTTTTACAGACGCCTCAAACGAAGGTTGGGGCGCTCACTTAGGAGAGGCTATAGCACAAGGCGTTTGGTCAGAACCAGAAAGTCACCTCCATATAAACTTTCTAGAGCTGAAAGCAGTCTTTCTGGCCCTCAAGAGTTTCGAGCATCTCTGCAGGGATCAGGTTGTTCTTATAGCCACAGACAACACAACTGTGGTTGCCTACATCAACAAGCAAGGAGGTATGAGATCAGGCTCTCTCTGTGCCCTCCTGTGGAGACTTCTGGCTTGGTGCCATCCCAGAGGAATAGTCCTAAGGGCAAGGCACATTCCGGGTCGCCTGAATGTGATAGCGGACAAACTATCCAGGCACAGTCAGGTGATTCAGACAGAATGGTCCCTGTCCCCACCAGTGTTCAATCTCTTGTTCTCCAACTGGGACCTCCCACAGGTGGACCTCTTTGCAACCCGGTTCAACCACAAACTCCCCCAGTTTGTGTCACCGGTTCCGGATCCGGCAGCCTGGGCTGTGGACGCCCTCAGCATACCATGGGGGAATCTGGATGTTTACGCCTTTCCTCCGGTCTCACTGCTCAATCAGGTGACGTCGAAGGTAATGGATCAGGGATGCTTAAGGATGGTCCTAATTGCCCCAGGTTGGCCCAACATGCCTTGGTTTTGGGATCTGGTCAATCTGTCCGTGCAAATCCCCTTCCAGCTCCCCCTCCGCAAGGATCTCGTGACTCAGCCTCTCAATGGCCTTCTTCACAAGAACCTAGCCAACTTAAATCTACATGCGTGGCTCCTAGAGCCTCCTGCATTCAAGAACAAGGATTCACTGATGAAGTGGCAGCAAGAATTGAGGCTCCTCAGAGAAGCTCAACCAGAGCCGTTTATAAGTCAAAGTGGGCCATTTTTATCAAATGGTGTGACGCACATAAGGTGGACTTCCGGTCGCCCTCTGTGAGCCAGATCGCTGATTTCCTGCTGTATCTATTCAAGGAAAGGAAACTCCAGCCTAGCACCATTGACGGTTACAGAACTGCTATTGCGGACATGGTGGGAAACCAGGAGGTGAACATCAGCAAAGATGAAAACTTAACCCGTTTATTGGACAGTTTTCATAGGGATAAGCCCAAGGGCAGACGAGGTCTGCCTTCTTGGAATCTTTCCCTTGTTCTTCACCAGTTGACTAGACCTCCTTTTGAACCAATGAGGAAAGCTTCCCTTAAGCATCTGACCTTTAAGACAGTTTTTCTTCTAGCTCTAGGTTCAGGCAAGCGTAGAAGTGAAATTCATGCTTGGCTATTCAAGAATATACGGCACCAAGAAAACTGGAGTCAGGTGTCTTTCTATCCGTCTCCCATGTTTCTTTCCAAGAATCAGTTGGCCAAAGAAGGCCCGGCATCTGTGGCTCCAGTAGTGATCCCGGCCTTGGCACCCTCCTTGGACAAAGAGCTTAAGGAGGATAGGTCCTTGTGCCCAGTCAGGGCCCTGCGTTACTATCTAGACAGGACTAAGGATCTCCGCAAAGGGAAGGATCTGGTTTTTGTGTCCTTCCGGAAGAGCTTTGAGAAAGATATTGTTCCGGCTACTATCTCCTCTTGGATTAAACAAACAGTGCTCTTGTGCTACCAAGTATCCGATGAGGATTCCCACAAGTTGCTTCAAGTCAAGGCACATGATGTCAGGGCTTTTGCGGCTTCCAAGGCTTTTCAGGGAGGCGTGTCCTTGGAACAAATTCTCTCGGCCTGTCATTGGAAAGCCCACAATACCTTTACTCAGTTCTATCTGAAGGACCTAGCTTGGGCCGACTCGGACCTGTACCATCTGGGGCCCATTGTGGCTGCCCAACAGGTCCAGGCGGACAAATAAAGTCCTTTTTTGGGCTTTATTGTATATAGTGTACATAATTGCATAAATAAGTTTTTCCCCTGGATTATCACGAGCCTAAGTGGTTCCAGGGAATTATTAGGTTTTTCAGTTCCTGTTCGTCTTCCTCACCACGTGATGAACTCTTCTCTCCCCTTCCCTCTGTACCCTCGGTTGAGTTGGTACAAGGAAATTTCAACAAAAGGGGGGGGGGGGGGGGTGTGTGGTTTCCTAAGGACTGGTTTATTTAACCATGGCTGGAATCACCCCTTAGTATCTAGAGTTCTCAGGAATTCCCCTTCTTCTGCTACCCTCCTTCCACTGGGTAGTTATTCTGCATCTGTCCACTAGGTAATATGTATTAACGCAATAAAATGGAAAATTTAATAGTAAATTAAATTTTTATAAGTTAATACCTTACCTAGTGGACAAGGGGATTCCCACCCTACCTGCCCCGCTATTCTAGTATAAGGGGAAATTCATAGGTAGACAACAAAAAGAGGAAGAGCGCATGCGCGAGCATGCGCAGTATACCAGCAGGTTGGCTATACAGCCACCTGGCGAATGAACAGGACACTACCGGTCCCGGCCAGAGCCCAGCTCAGGACGTTTTTTTCTAATGTTTGGCGTGACCGGCAAGGCGCCGGACAAATGCATCTATCCACTAGGTAAGGTATTAACTTATAAAAATTTAATTTACTATTAAATTTTCCAATTTGTACAGCCTCCAAAGTCACAACAGAAGTGGTATGGTTTTCATGCGAATCCCAAGAAGGACTCTGATCAATCTGTTTCCTCATGGCACACTGGATCATCAAGGCTCAACAGTACCTATCTCAGGATAGCTAGACAGGCCGGTATTGCTACTTCACCTCCCATGTCTCGCCCAATCTCTCAGGAGAATTTAAGAAAATGGGAGAGGTCTGCACGCGAATCAACAGTGATTTGTAATCACGCAGCCGGATTCAACCGTTGCCTGTTAAAAATCCAAGAGAACATGAACACTCAGTTGAAAGCCATAAAGGTGGAGTCTAAGGGGAAGACAGCAGCCAAAGTGTCATCAGCAGTGGATGAACGGCAGTTTTTACTAGACTTTAACTCTAGTGTTTGCCAGGCCATGGCAAAATCCATGGAACACCTAATGGAGTTTGTTTTTGTTACAATGGCTAACACCACACTTCTTAGACGTGACTCTTACCTTGCCAACCTGAAAGCCGGTGTTAAAGCAGACACACTGAATGCTCTACGTACTGCCCCTCTTCATCTGGACACCCTGTTCCCGGAAAATGTTGTTATAAGGGCAGAGGAAGACATTACCTCATTTGATAAGGGTCGGTCAACATCAGTGTACAAAGGTCAGAGATACCGCCCATATGAAAGACAGGACTCTAGGTCGGATAAACAGCAGGACAGGCCAGCTTGGAAGAATCTGTCCCGTACTCAGCATAGGAAGAACAAGGGCAAGCAACAGTATTCCTCGCGTCCGGCCAAGGGTCAGCAGCAGTACAAATGACAATCAATGTGTAATTTAGTTGAAGCCTCTGCTGCTGGCCGGGAGCCCTACAATAAAGACAATGAACACTTTACCACATGTAAAACTAAATGTTGTACCTTCTGTTCATACTGCGCCCAGGCATTCTCAAAAGAACAAATTCAAATAAGTCCCGGGGCAGCAGGTTGTCAATAGAAGAAAAACAAATTAAAATCTGTGAAAAGTGTTTCTTGTGTCATTCCATTGTCTTATGTAAATCCTGTCACAAATGCTCCCAATGTTGCCATAAATCTGCCTGTAGGGGCCAGACTTCAGATCTTTTGGAAAAAGTGGTTAGATCTGGGTGCCAGTCCGAAAGTAGTACAAATACTGAAGGAGGGTTACACCCTTCCCTTCCAGACCCGGCCAAATTTATCAAGAACTCCCACAGTCATAAGCTGCTATGGAAACCCTCACAGGAACCTCAAACTGTTAGAGGCTTTACATCAGCTTATGGACAAAAATGCCATAGAATTAGTTCATAAACAGACCTCACTATGGTTTTTCAACCGACTACTTCTAGTCCCAAAACCCGACAACAAATGGAGACCCATTTTAGACCTAAGCAATCTAAATCCTTTCGTCAGGACCGAAAAGTTCAAGATGGAGACACCGGAAACCATCAGGACATCACTCCAACAGGGAGAGTGGGTAACCTCCATAGACTTCAAGGACGCTTACTTCCACATAGCGATACAGGAACAGTCCCGGATCACATCCGGGACTGGACCTTCCAGTTCAAAGCACTACCGTTCGGTCTGTCGACAGCGCCCATGGAGTTCACTATCATAGCAAAGGAGGTAAAGCTGATGGCCGTCCAAAAGGGTATAAGGATCCACCAATACCTAGATGACTGGTTGGTGAGAGACACATCCCACCAGGTCTGTCTCCAACATACACAGGTCCTAGTACAAATGTGCCAACAGTTAGGTTGGCTGGTGAACATAGAAAAGTCGGAGCTGGAACCGAAACAAATTTTCAACTTTGTTGGTTACCAATTCGACCTCGAGTCCGGTCCGGTCCGACCTACACCGGACCGGTGGCAAAGCCTGCAAGAAAAGATTATGGAACTTATCTCCCTACTGACCTGTTCGGTACGGGACTTCATGTCCTTGATAGGCCTCTTAACAGCCACAGAAAAACAAGTTCACCTAGGCAGATTGCACATGAGGCCCATTCAATGGCATCTCAAAAGCAATTGGAGGATACCGGAATCACTAGAAAAAGTGATCCCTCTACCCAGGTCTCTACATCCTCATTTGCGATGGTGGCTCAAGGAAGACAATGTCCTCACAGGCCAACCATTACACCCCATGCAACACGCTCTGCAAATCTTTACAGACGCATCAAAAGAAGGGTGGGGCTCTCACTTAAACAAGTTCATTGCCAGAGGAACCTGGTCCCTGCCAGAAAGCAAACTGCACATAAATTATCTGGAGCTAAAGGCAGTATTTCTAGCCTCACAGGAATTCCAAAACCTATGTGTGGGCAAATTGGTTCTTATAGCAACCGAAAACACCACCGTTGTGTCCTACATCAACAAGGAAGGGGGCATGAGGTCGGGCCCACTGTGTGCCCTACTTTGGAGAATCTTGAACTGGTGCACCGGGAAACAAGTGACTCTAAAGGCCCGACACATTCCCGGCCGCTTAAATGTAGTGGCAGACAAACTGTCCAGATTGGGACAGACCATCCAAACAGAATGGTCCCTTCTTCCGGAGGTTTTCCAGGTCCTGTGCAGCAGGTGGCACCGGCCTCAAATAAATCTCTTTGCCACGAGATTCAACAACAAGTTGCCCCTGTTTGTATCACCAGTTCCGGATCCCATGGCCACTGCAGTGGATGCACTCAGTTTGTCATGGGAAAACCTGGACGCGTACGCCTTCCCACCGACAGCCATATTGGGCAAAGTGGTGGAGAAGTTGCAGGACTCCCCATACCAAAGGTTGATCATCATTGCCCCGGGGTGGCCCAACATGACATGGTTTTGGGACCTAGTGGAAATGTCCAGCCAGATCCCATTGCTCTTGCCTCAACTGCCAAACCTACTGACTCAACCCTTCAATCAGACCCCTCACAGGAGTCTGACAAACCTAAATCTCCATGCATGGCTCCTAGAGCCACAGCTATCAAGGAGCAGGGTTTCTCTGAGGCAGTGGCAACAAGAATTGAGGCTCCTCAAAGAGGATCAACCAGATCCGTCTATGAGGCAAAGTGGGCCATTTTTACAAAGTGGTGCATCACAAATCAGGTGGACTTCAGGGCACCGCCTGTAAAGTCAATGGCTGATTTCCTTATGTACCTTTTTGAGGAAAGGAAATTACAGCCCAGCACCATTGATGGCTACAGGTCTGCCATTGCTGATAAACTGGGAAATTCAACCCTCAACATCAGCAAAGATGAAAATCTCACCCGTCTCTTGGATAGTTTCCATAGAGACAGACCCAAGGGCAGAAGGGGTATCCCCTCCTGGAACCTTTCTCTGGTTTTACACCAGCTCACAAAAGGCTCCTTTTGAACCAATTAAGCAGGCCTCCTTGAAGCATTTGACCTTCAAGACAGTTTTCCTCCTAGCCCTGGGTTCAGGCAAACGCAGAAGTGAGATTCATACTTGGCAAAGTAAGAACATCAGACACCAGTCCGACTGGTCTAAGGTGTCTCTGTACCCATCTCCCAGCTTTCTTTCCAAGAACCAGCTGGCCAAAGAGGGTCCGGACAGCGTGGCTCCAGTGGTTATACCAGCCCTGGCCCCGACTCTGGATAGGTCCCTCAAGTCTGATAGGTCCCTCTGTCCGGTCAGAGCATTGCGCTACTATTTGGACAGGACCGGTTAACCGGTTTCTGTTGACCGACTATAGCCTCAAGGGTCTTGCCGATCTCAGGTCGACCCAGGCTTAGAGGAAATCTTGTTAGTTATTTTCTGAGTTCGCTTAAGTCCCTAGTAACTTACCCGCCAACCAAGCGGTAGTTATTCAGCATATTGTCCATTGGATAGGATGTATTAACGCAATAAAATTGCAAATTTAATAAGTAAATTAAATTTTTATAAGTTAATACCCTATCCAATGGACACACAAGACCCTCCCACCGACCCCGCTATCAGCTTACTAGGGGTCTAATGGTTTAGACAACGAAAAAGATGCTATGACGTCAGGTTGTCTAGACAGGAAGGAAGTACGATGCGCCACCTGGCGAGTGCAGTGTGAGGACCGGCCAGCCGGTGGAAACACAGGACGTCTTTTTCTGACGTTTGGCGGGCCGGTCTGCGCCGACCTTTAAGCATATTGTCCATTGGATAGGGTATTAACTTATAAAAATTTAATTTACTTATTAAATTTGCAATTTTATTATGTGGTTATATATACATTTTTATAATGCTTGAAAATATGCACTTTTCATAAAGTAAAGCATATGAAAACATGGTAAAATATGTATAAAAGCCCTTAAACAATCTGAACTTGAAATTTTGTTTGAAAAAATGGGCATTTGCACATATTTTATGTATTTTGGGGGGACGGGCGATAGTACAAGCATGTGTGCTTCCACGGATGATTTCAGTATTTAAAGTCATTATGGGAGTTCGACTTTGATACCCATTTGAGGACCAAAATAATGATAATAGCTTGTAAAGGTATATCAGAGTCATGGTTGCTTTTAAATTGCCAAAACTGCTTGGTGGTGATTTGATCTGATTTTAATAGCCGACCAAACTGACATTGTAGGCCTTAATCCATCTCACAGCACAATGTGAAATGACCTAGGCTCAATGCTGATGCAACCTTAGCCAGTGTTAAGGAAATGCTGCAACTTTGACCTGTGACTAGTTTGAGGTCAGAAAGGGTTTATGCCATAAGACCATGAAACTTATTGAGAAGCCACTGTATTGCAGCAAATGACTGTCCCCTTACTCACTGAAAATCAAGACTTCCTGCAGTTTCAAATGTCACACCAATCAAGACGCAAGCTGAGCATATTACCGTCTTCATCCAAGGTAAACCATACAGATAGTCGCAGTACACCCACATAACCTGCTCTCCTACTCTTTTAATCAAAGCTGGCAGCTTGTGACTAGTTTTCACTTAAAAAAAAACGGTGGTTCAATTGTGTAGTGTTAACAGTGTCCTCACCTTACAAAGTTGAGTTGAAGCTTGCAAAATGTGAGAGCCTATAGATTTAACACAATGACCCTGAAGTGAAGTTAAGGTAAGGTGGGCAATGCTTTTAGAAATTATACCAATAACGCAATAAGTTCACCTTGACCTTGCTTGAAGTAAAGTTAAGAGTGCCTGAGAGCTTATAGTGCTTGAAGAGAAGTTAAGCTGATTTGGGTAGTGTTTTAGACACTTGTACTGGTAATACGGTGACCTTGAGGTGAAGCTAAGTTGAAGTGGTATTTGTTTGACAGCATGTAGTGACTTTGAAGGATGATTGAACAATGTTTCATAGCTTTCATTGAGAACATAGTCACCTTGAGCTTGAAGGTAAGGTGAAATATGCTTTGTGTGACAACTTGTAGGTGTAATATGGTGACTTTGAAATTACGTTAAGGTGAAGTTTGCTTGAGAGATTTTGCGATGTTGAGGGAAAGATAACAGTCTTGGGAGAGAAAACAGTTTTGGGAGTTTTATGTGGTATGACAGTGACCTTGAGAAGTTGAAGTGAGGTTAACATTGTTTGAAAGCTAATAGTAATAGCATAATAGTGCTGTGAAATCATTTAGAAGTTTGTGTTTGATGTTTGCATTGTTTGGTATTTCAGCAAGATAGAGCACTTCAATATGTTTTAATAATTGAACCAGTGTTTTCAGAACTAGTCAAATTACAAAAAATGTACCATAAAATCTTATGACTATGTTTAAAATATATTAAAACATAATGTCTGTATTTTGGGACTTTTTCACCATATTTTCAGTAAAAACGCAAGTTTTATAGATCGGCGAAAATATTATCCTTTGTGATATTGGTGATTTTCAAATGTTTTGCTAAGTTTGAATTTCGGATGTTTGAACTAAATTTTTCGGGACAATCAACAAGCAAACTATTGAATTTCTACAAACATCGTCCCAACACTATAACACAATGACCTTCGTGTGAAGTTAGTTGAGATTAACAGTGTTTGAGAGCTTATAGAGATAACACAATGATCTTCAAATGAAGGGCAGTTGATGTTAACAAAGTCCTGTGACACGTGATTGTACTGACAATTTATTTTTTTTTCTTTATTGCAATTAAGTATTAATATCTTTATACACCCTAAAATAATGCAGGTATAGCTGTAGCAATAACCTTTAGTACAGAGCACTCTTCATTATCTGACTCTGGTGAGCAGAAACATTGTGTCTGGGTTATAGACATTTAAGTAAATAAAAATAGATTGTGGCATTATATTAATGGTAATTTGCCGATGCAGACTAAAGTTTTAGTTGCTTGTTTATTAAGAACAAAACCGGAATTTGTTTTCATCTATATGTGTGGGCTGCAAAGCAATCAGAAACATGAGTAGGGCGCTAGAGCAGTGTACGTAACACAAATATTACCAAAATATAACCTAAAAGATTTTTACAAACGTACCCTCCCTTGGGATTGGGTGGTTTTATAATCACCTTGACAACAGTGGGAAAGCCCCCATGGCATTTTCTGTTTACTTTATGCCCCTGTTCCACCAAAGGATTAAGCCCCGATCCTGTCGGCGACCCTTAATCGTGCACAGTCGGTTGAAAAAAGACAAAAATGGGCGGGAATACTGGGTCGGTTTCAAAGTCTGGGATTAAGAACAGATCGTCCCCAGGACGCCTCAGGACACCTCAGGACGCCTCAGGCGGCCGCAGACAGTCCCCGACTGGTCTGGGACTAAGAACCGACTAAGCCAGTTTTCGGGTCGGTTTCAACCACGATCCTGTCGGACACAAACCGACTGGGTCCCAGGACGCCTCAGGCCTCCTGGGACTAAGAGCCGACTAACACACGATTAACTACCGGCGTCCTCAGGCGTCCTCAGGCCTCCTCAGGCCTCCCCAGACCACGATCCCCGATTATTGTTTTTCAAAGTTGCTGGATTTTCTGGGTATATATATATAAAATTTGCGATCTAATCATCATTGCTTTTCTAGGAACACACCAGGATGCCACCTTTTAATGGAAGACAGATTCAACAACAACTTAGGGCTTTTTTGGTTTTTATTCACTTACAAATAATCATGTATTTCCCATTTTTTACGTCAAGCACAGCAACCACCACCACCACCACCAGCACCACCAGCACCCATACAGAGACCCAGAAGAAGGCACAACATGTGGGTCAGGCCATGGCTACTGCAGAGAGAGGAGAGGGGGGCCTACCACAACATTATGGCTGATCTTTATGCCACAGATATTCCAGGATTCACCAACTACATGAGGATGACCCCAGAATTCTTTGAAATGATGAAGACCAGACTGGAACCACGTCTAGCCAGGCAGGCCACCAACTACAGAGCTCCTATCAGTGTTGGGGAGAAGTTAGCCCTCACCATCAGATATCTGGCCACTGGAGAGTCATACACATCATTATCCTGTCAGTTCAGGGTTGGCAGATCCACCATTTCCAAGTTTCTACCAGAGGTCTGCAGGGCCATCCAGGATGAGTTCACCAGAGAGTACCTCAAATGTCCTACTACCCCAGATGAGTGGAAAGAACTGGAGAGGGAATTCAGGATCAGGTGGAATGTTCCACATGCCCTGGGAGCCCTGGATGGAAAGCATGTGGCCCTGAAGAAACCCAAGAACTCTGGAGCCCTCTACCACAACTACAAGGGGTTCTTTTCCATTGTCATGTTGGCCTTGGTAGATGGGCAGTACAAATTCAGATGGGTGGATGTGGGTACAGAAGGGTCTTGCTCAGATGCCCAGATATTTAATGCCTCTCAGCTGAAGAGGAGGATTGAAGATGGCAGGATAGGCTTCCCTGACCCAGCTCCTATAACACAGGGTGGTACAGATGTCCCCTACTTCATTTTGGCAGATGATGCCTTTGCCCTGAAGACCTGGCTCATGAAACCCTATGGCAGAAGGCTGTTAACAAGGGAGGAAAGGATTGCCAACTACAGAATATCAAGGGGCAGGAGAGTTGTGGAGAACGCTTTTGGCATCCTTGTGTCAAGATTTAGAGTCATGAGGACCACCATTGAACTACCCCCAGAAACAGTTAGAGAAGTGGTCATGACCTGTGTGGTTCTGCACAATATACTCAGAAGCCAGTATCAAGGTCAACCTGCTGGTCAGCAGCCTGGGGGGGATGATGATGATGATGATGATGTGCCTGGTGATTGTGGATTGATTGGTGGTGCTGCTGGTGGTGGCCAAGACAGAAACCCTGCTAGAGAGGCCAAAAGACAGAGGGATTACCTGAAGGACTACTTCAATAATGAGGGAGCGGTGGCCTGGCAAGATGGCAGAATATAAGTCCTGTTGCAGTAAACAGTCCTTTTCAGGACTAACTATAACAGTCCTTTTCAGGACTACCAAATATTCCAAAAACAATTAATCAGCTATGTGGACAAACAGACAAACCCCATGCCAAACATAACTTGTTGAGATGGACAAACAGACAAACCCCATGCCAAACATAACTTGTTGAGACGGACAAACAGACAAACCCCATGCCAAGCATAACTTCTTGAGACGGACAAACAGACAAACCCCATGCCAAGCATAACTTCTTGAGACGGACAAACAGACAAACCCCATGCCAAGCATAACTTCTTGAGACGGACAAACAGACAAACCCCATGCCAAGCATAACTTCTTGAGACGGACAAACAGACAAACACAACTTACTCACCCAACAAACAGACAAACCCACTCTTAAACAAAAGCCAAACACAAAGTCACACATAATATCCTAAATTGAATTATTATTTCATATATTTTCAAATCCACATCCTAATTTAAACATTTTCATTTTTTCATGGCTGGGAAACTTATTTGTAGCAGAAATTTTTTTATGGAAATATTCAATTTTAAATATTCATTTCTAATCACAAAAATTTGGAAAATATAACCATGGAACTAGTTTTGCTTTCAATAATGGGGGATTGTGTTTGCTAAATACTTTGTCAGTTCGTTGGCATGGGTTCTATTTACTTTTGGGTTTGTGTGTTTGTTGGTTACTGGGGTTGGGTTTTTTGGGGTAGTTGGGTATTAGGTTTGGTACTGGGTTTGTCATTTGGGGGTTATGTTTGGTATTGGGTTTGTCTGTTTGTGGGTTGGTAAGTATGTAATTATGCCTTTTAACTCTAGGGAAGATGTAAGTGTTGGACTTTTCAATTACAGATTTTAAACTATCCCATGGATTTTAATCTAAAAATGGGCTGAGTAATGGCCATATTGGGAGTTACTTTTAATTTTTTTTTATGTGGCCTTTTTTGTTATGTGTAGTACCATGGGTTATTTGTTTCATGTTTGGGGTGGTGTAAGTGTTGGACTTTAATTATTTTTTTCTTGTGATAAGTATTTGTACTGAACTTTTTTGTTTTGGGAGGGGAATTGGAAGAACACGTAGCTGAATAATTGTTTTTGGATGATTTGGTGGCCCTGAAAAGGGCCTGGCAGGTCAAAGACCCGCCCTGACTGGATGGCTACTGAGGAGGCTGCTGCTGCTGTTGAGGCGGTGCTGAAGTGGTGATAGTAAAGAGCTGCTGCTGCGGTTGTTGCTGCTGCTGCTGAGGCTGCTCGACGATCTGTGTTGATGTCAGATCTGGTAGCTGGCTTAAGATTCCACTCAGATTGTGTCTGCTCCCTTCGTCCTGTACAGTTAGGACAGATGTCGGGTTGCTGAAGCCAATGGGGCTTGGTGTATAGTACACAAAACTGCTGCTAGCTGCTGCTTGAGTAGAACTTGACGCCTGTGGAGTGGTTGTTGGCAGTAGGCCGACCCTCTGGGACTCCGTGGTAACAGTGGCTGATCTTCTGGGCAATGGCTGACGTCTGCGGTTACTCTTAATATTTTCGATATCTCTGAATATCTTGCCCTTTAATTCTTCGAATTCTTCTTGAGTCATCTTTTCGGCCTCTGAGGCCACGTAGTCAAAGAAAGGCTGCCTGTCTGACTTCTGATGCATAAAACCTGAGATAAGTGTCCTCATCTGCTCAAAGTGTTCGAGAATCTTGGAGTCTGTAGTTGAAACGGGTGTTGATGTAATGATGGACTGACTCCTCTCCCTCAGGACACTTGACTCGAGGTGTTCTGTGTCAGTAGTTGACCCACGTGATTCGTCCTGCTTGCTGGTATTTGGACTGGCCTCAAAACCTGAACTTCTATTGGCCCCCTTTCTTCTGATGTGGGTTTTAAGAAAACCCATCTGTTGGTAGACCCAGGACTGTCTCTTGGTCATCTCCCTCGGGGCTTGGCCAGATTGCAGCTTAGACAGCTTTCCATAATGGGTTCGCTGGGACTCAAACCACCTTCTCACATCAAAGGGCTGGAGCTTAAGTTCTGCAGATATTTCTGCCCAGAGAGCCTCTCTTCTGTTCCTGTCGTGGAAACGTGAATGTTCCTTGTCATACAGTTCAGGGTGCAGCTTGACGAATTCTACAATGGAAACTTCATCACTGTCTGTAAAAGTGGCACACACCCTGGCTCTCTTGGCTGAAGAATGGCACTCCGGATCTTCCTCACACCTCTCTTCTTCTTCTGCCACAGCTTCCCCAATAGCTGGATCTTCCTGAATCTCCTCCTCCTCTCTCCTCTCACTTCCTTCTTCTGTAATAACCTCACTCCTCTCCTCTACTTGACTTTCCTTCTCCCTCTCATCCATCTTTTTCCTTCCTCTCTTCCCTCCTTTCTCTTTTCTCATGATCCAGTCGACAAAATAATAAAAAAATAGTAAAATGTGTCTCCTAACTGTGAAATTTGCCTTAAGCTCAAGTATATAAAATGTGAAATAAAAACTGAAAACCCCTACAAATCAGTGACACACGTCTCTCAGTAGCCAAACAGTCAGTAACAACGACAATGTGTGCGCGGTCGCTTATATAGTCCCAGACCTGCTCATTGCCTCGTTTTAATTTCCAACGCGCGGAAAACAGTCGGTTCTTAATCGGTTGTTAGTCCCAGGCCGCCTGGGGCGTCCTCAGGCCGCCGCAGACTGAAAATGCGTGGTCCCAGGCGTCCTGGGGAGGCCGGTTTGGATCGGTTAGGGTCGGTTACCCTTAGTCGGTTCTTAGTCCCAGACCTTGATTTTTGGGTCGCAGGACACCGCAGACGGTCTGAGGCTTCCGGGGACTAATGCAACCGACTCACTTTCAGACGCATGAAATTCATACGCATCATATTTGAGTCTGGGATTAAGAACCGGCCTCCTGGGACTAAGCTACGGAGGTCTGGGACTAAGGGTCGCAGGACGCCTGGGACAACAACCGACTCTGTAAATTTGGGTCTGAGGAGGCCTGAGGACGCCTGGGACTGGACATTTTGTTGACGGCGGGAAATAGGAATCGGTTGTAGTCGTGTGAAATATCAAACATGTTTGATTTTTCACACGGCCCCAACCGACCACAACCGACCCTTACAGAAGGTCTGGGACTAAGCAAATATTTCAAACCGACCCCCAAAAACCCTTAATCGGGAGCCTTAGTCGTGTGGTGGAACACCCACATTATATTTTGACATTTATGGAAATCATCCGCGGAAGTGCACATGAATTATCATGTAAATTTTTCAACAACTGGACACCACAAAATGATGCCATAAATGTCAGCTGACATAAAAACTCAGGAACAAATGATTTAGTGGTTTTCCAAATACCCCCAGTCACACTATACATTTATTTTTGTAAATTATTTACGCGTTATATATTAAGCAATGTGGAATTCATTTACATAAAGCTGCCATTTTTAACATTAAAAAGCAAGCCAGTTTACTTGATGTTCCTTTGAAAGTGATGTAGAACACACAGTTTGCTGATGTCACAATGTTCTGCTTTCTATTTCCGGGCCTGAAAACCCTCGGTGCACGCAACCTCTCTACAGTCTTTGTTTACTTTTTTATATTTTATGTAAACAGCAACAAAATAATTTTGTGGCACATCAGGTATTTTGGGAAAATTTGGTATTTCTCACCTATTAACTAGGTTTTGACAGCTACCAACCAATGTCCCAACTTTTAAAAAGTTTGTATATCTTACTGAATATATGTGACTGTGTCCATGTATATGTACAAATAATTAGTGTATAGTTATGAATACTTACATGACACGTTTACAGAAAATGTCGGCACCAGAGTTGGACAGTTTGAAGAGCTTACAGCCAGACCCAGGACGCAAGTACAGCTTGATACCAGCCACAGACAAGGTTCAATTATAGTGCCATCCCCTGTAGTGTCAAATCTACTTTTTCCAGTAGTCACAGTTTCATGCTATAAAGTGTTTTTACGAGCTATTTTCACAGACAATCTTTACTGAGGCTCTTTATTCATCAGTCGAGTTCACATTAATATTCAAATATCGTACAAGTACTGAATGTAAATATACAAGCAGTTAGAAATTTTATATTTCTGTTTAAAATTCTTTTCAGGTAGAAAACACTGCCAACAAATGAACCTATTCGTGTGTGTTACAATCGGCTATTTCCTTTCTGTTGAAAAAACAGGAGTTAAATAGATACACAAGCAGCTATGTGACCAGTTTGCAAGGATCTATTTCATAATCCTGATAGGTCACAGACTAAATTACTGGATACTTCTGTTTTTGCCAATTTAGGTCATGTACTGAGTTTCAACGCAAAACAGTGAACCCACAGCAAACCTCCCCCCCCCCCCCCCAAAAAAAAAAAAAAAAAAAAAAAAATTACGATGTACTTGTATGATATATTGTAACGGAAGTTCTTGCAAACATGCATGATAATTAATGTGAACACAGCTTTTAGTCAAATTATCTGCTTCATCATTTCTCCCTTGTTTTTTTTGTTTTTTATGTTTAATACTTTGCATAGTTTCAGATTTAAAGACTTCTAGCCACCGTAATGATAGTTTTAGGCTAGATGATGAAGACAAGTACTTAACCACGCTTCTGAGTTAGTAATATAACAAGAAATTATAATATGGTAGAATGTACACTAGATTATCTATATTTAACATAATAATGATTATTATACTGTTTTGAATGGGTAACCATTACTCAATTTTTTTATTCTTTTTTTCCCTTTTTAATTACTTCTTTTTACACTTTCATTGTGCTGAACGGGTTAAGCAAATGATTACTTGCCTGTCAGCTTTGTTATGCTGGGTTTGAGTCTAGCTGATGGTAGTTGTTTTAGTGTGCTTATTATGAGGGCAGCTGAGGAGAGTTGACTGAAATCTCAATACATACTTACGCATATGTCATGTGTAAGTTGAGGTTTTTGCTCAAGTTGTAACTTGTGAAGTAAGTTCTATATTTTGTCTAGTGAGTAATATATATTTCAGTATAATTGTCCAACACAAATTAAGTTGAATTTACAGGGAGCAGTAAAATACTTCTGTACATAACAATTCAGTGTCACTCTGTTCTTTTTAAACAACAGTTGTGATATTTTATAACCTCAAGGTGGAATATGTATGTATTTCAATTGAATGTGCTGTTTCTGTGACTTCATCATGTTTTCTGTCCATTATTTCATTGTTTATGTAAATACCTAGTATGTTCTCAAACTGAAGTATTTCTTGAAGAAGTTATAAAATATGTTTCTTTTTCAAATATATTACCTCATTTCTGATTGGTGCTTCTTCTGTATCCTGAAACTTGATTGGCTGGTTTAAACCTGTCGCTGTGACTATACAGTTATTCCCTGCTTTTATAGCTTAGACCAGTTTAATGCTGAAATCTTGCATAACCTCTAAATATATATCTAACAAAGAGATAACCACAGTTGGCCACCATTATTCACAAAGGGTCTTAAGTGTAAGATTTGTCTTAAGTCTAAGATATAAAATCTTAAATGTTAAAAACTTTGTCATAAAGTTAAGACAAAGTTTATGGTTAGACAAAATGGGATTCACAAAAGGTCTAAGACAAAATTTTGTCTTAAGTTTTGTCTTAACTTCAAGACCACTGCAGGGCAGACTTAAGTCATTTTTAAAATATTCCATTGCATGTATTTTACATTTTACCCTTTGTTATGCCAACAAAAAATATACTATGGGGATCTATACTTCCTATAAAAGTAATTTCTGTGGATTGTAATAGAAATTTACATCATTTAATAACCTGTAAATATCCACATTTTACCTTCTTGTGGTAAATTATTGTCATAAAAATGGCCGACTCGCAATAAAACACAAAGACTACTATTTTTACATAATTTTACAAAAAAAAGTAACAAATCTGTTTTATAATTTTGAAGAGCATGTTTGGTGTATTTATTGATGAAAAATATTTTTGTTTTACTAACATTTGTTAATTTGGATTCAAAATAATTAAGACCTTTTGCATAAATTTTTTTCTCAGCTAAGATTTTGCTAAGCACTTTTTGTGAATCCCAGCTTAAGATAAAATCTCAGCTAAGACAAAAGCCTTAAACTTAAGACTGGTCTTAGCTAAAATTTTGTCTAAGATTTAAGACCTTTTGTGAATCCCAGCCCTGGCACTTAAAAAAGGACAGGTGTGAAGTTCCCACTGGTATCGTGAGTACAGTGGACGCGTATGTTGCATGGTGATCAAACAAGGAGGTGTTTAAAGTATATGTTTAAGTGATCCCACCTAATAGTAACTTTGCATTGTACTCAAGCAGCAGTCATTTGAAGTAAATATTTTAGTAATCGCCACTCGAATATATGGAAAGACACTATTGGCTATTGCCTTGTTAGTGAACTAATTTAACCTGGTATTGAGCATGGTCAAGTGGTATTCAGTATATTCAGTTCGTTAAGGTAGAAATTATATAACAAAACACACAAAGAATATTGACAACATTATAATTTTAGTCTTTCGAATGACAGATGTTTCGACAAAACTGAAAAAAAGACCTACAGATTTAGTTAGGTTAAATATCCCATATCTTTACTTTATAATGAGTAAAAATGAAATTTGTTAACTTTATATCATGTAGACATTCCCAGTTTGAGTGAATAGGACTTGTATGTTCATGGTTATGTTTCACTGTATCATTGAATGGCATATGATATAAACGATTCTTCCATTCTAATGGCTATAAACCATTATTGAGTTTCAAAACTGTCTCATTAGCCATTAAACCATTAAAGGAAAACACAAAAATGTACATCATGTTTTTTAGTAGCTATACCAAAGATTATATAAATTCACACATACATAGATCTGGTCCTGAATATTAAGGTCCACTCACACATACACAGATCTGGCCTGAATATTAAAGTCCACTCACACATACATAGATCTGGCCTGAATATTAAGGTCCACTCACACTATACCGGTTTGATACATTCACATACAAGTCCTCTTCAAGCCCAAGAAAAAATGACGAAAAAACGTTGACAATCGCACCAGAAATAAAACAATTCTGGTTATTTCAATGAGATTTCTGACAATATCGACCAATACCATAAACATTGAAGAATTCCAGTTTTCAATTATTAGTTTATATCATCTCATTTCGTCGTGCTTGCAAGCCTTTACTTATACTTGTGAGGGTCAGTTTATTCATTTCAGTAGTGATGCAGTCTAGCATTTTAAACATTGCAAATTTATCCTGCTTTTCGGATGCTTTTCTAAGCATTTGTAGATTTACATATTTTTACATGTATTATCTATCTGGCTTAATGTTAACTTAGCTCTCATGCTGGCACTTAACTACACTCAAAAAAGTTCCAATGCATTTACCCATAAAATGTTGGTTGTATAAAATGTACTCTTTTGATGTTATTCCGGAAAATGCTAATAAATTTTATTTATTTTATAAATTATTATCTGTTAAACATTTTACTGACATCAAAACAATGTTTTATTGTATATGTATGGTGATCGCTTTTGTCATTTTTTTATGAAATTCAATTTTGATGCTGTAGAATATTCTAGATAAACTATTGCATAGAACTTCATATTTTAAATAAGCAAAATTTAAGATGTGAAATGTCAGTGAAAAGAAACTCAAATAGGTATTACGTTAGTACAACGTTGAGAGCCTTTTTCTGTACAGACTGTTATCGTATATGACTGTTATAAATTGCTTATTGTGAGTCAGACAGTGAGGAGCATTTGACTAGTCATAAAAACGAGACTTCTAAATGATATAGAGTACAAAATCAGGTAAAATCTGATCATTTTGCCAGTTGGACTCTTTTCACAAAACTTTCTCCAATTTGTTGATTATCATGAGCTTTTCTGGGACTTTATGTAAACTATTGGCAGTTTTTAAGCTAAGTACTCTGCAATGAGTATCTGATTATTGAAAAAGAGTATTCAAGTACAAACAGGTCTTGTTTCAGTACTAGTTGTAACGTAGTGTCAACCTGTCCCTGTTTCTATAAATAATGAATGATGAGAGAGTGCCTCCGGTATCGATACTATATAGCAGTAAAATACTGTGACGACGGTTTGCAAGTTGCAACCATCACCTCTATTGTCAACACAGGTGATTGTGTGTAAGTTTGAAATATTGAAAACTTGCCCTAAATCTGAAGAAATTATAAACGTTTAGTCCTACTTTTGGTAGCCTTTAAGACTTTTGTAGCAAATTCTAGGAACAGAACTGCTGTAGTGTGTTCCCAAGGGCTTCACTTCCTGGTTTGATTGGGGACATACTAAAATGCAACCTTTTTTGGCATCCCGGAATCTGTATGGTTTTGTATTGGTGGAATGCCAAACTTAAAATTATGTTAATGACCAATCCTTCACTTCAGTCGTGTATAAAGTTTAAACATCTTCCATAACTGTGCTCTATGTCAGTGGTGTCGTTGAATATCATTGAAAGACTTTGACTGTGTAAACACTTCTTATTGTATTTTATATTTTCATTGTATCACGTTATGCATGTCTTATTTATAATACCTATCATTACAGAATCCAGAAAAACGCGGGACGTTGAAAGTGACAAAAGTGTTGGAGAATGGCAAGAAGAGCAAGTAAGTGGCAGAATTTTTTGCTTCCTAAAGGTCCATTCATGTACACGCAATACAAATAGAAATGAAACTAAAATCTAAAGTTTCCTTTATGTTTCTGTCTAATCTTTCACACCCTCAAAGTAATGGAGTTGACTCTGGTGCTCTTTTCAGGCGGCGGGTGTACAGTTCATGGTTGCACCGCAGTCCAAACCTTTGCACAGATTTTTAACCTGCCAGCTGGGGCTCTCGCCTGCGGATGCTTGGAATTTTATACAAGGCATTGCAATCAAAGTTGTTTTCACACATTACATATTTAAGACTTATTCACCATTTGAATATATTTTGTGTCACATTTTTGTGGATGTTTGTGGATTTCAGAAAGGACTGGAAAGGTGCCTTTGTGTGCGTGAAGGAGGGAACTGTGTTCATTTATAAGGATCAGAAGTCTTCAGCACCGGTAAGTACATCTATACCATTCATAAACTACACATGCACCCCACTTAAAGTACACAAGTACCCAACTGAAAGTACATGTGTACCACACTTAAACAATATGTTCTACCACACTTAAGGAATATGTATATCCTTTTGATAAGTAACTTAATAAATAACTTAATATAACTCTGAAATTTTCAGGCAACCTGGCCATAAAAAGAATTATAATAACTTCCAGAGAGTCATGCCCTATATAATCACCTGGGGTCGATTTCACAAAAGGACTTAGCCCAGACTTAGACTTAAATTGAAGACTTTTGTCTTAAAATGAGGCTAAGTCTGTGATCTTAGACTTGGAGGATTTCACAGAGCTGCTAAGTCTAGGCTTTGGCTAAGTCTACCCAAGAGTGGGCTTAACTTTTGTAAACAAAGGCTTAAATATGGCCGCCACATATTTTTCTCACTTCAAAATTTGAAATGCTTGAAAATAAAGAATAAATATATAGAACGCCTCCCTAAATTATTCTTTGGACATGTCTGTGTGATTATAAGGTTTCCCATGTAAAAATACAGCATTTTTTCAAAGATAAAATTAGCTAAACAAGGGATATATGTTATCACTAAAATATTTTGAGTAGAAATAAAGGGTCACATGACCTAGAAAACCACTGTGGTTATATGACAAGCTAAGTCACCCTTTGTGAAATCCATTTAAGTCCAGGACTTGGCAAAGACAAAAGACTCAGATTTAAGTCCCTGACTTAGCCTAAGTCTGAGACCCTTTGTGAAACCGGCCCCTGGGTGTATTAGTGATTGTATTTCGACCGACTATTATATTACATTGGACAGTCTCATCAGAATTTATGTTAAAACAGGTATAGTTTCTATAAGGTACTTATTGGGTGCAACCTGTGAACCTGTTGTCCCAACCGGTTCTGAACTGGTTGTATCATTGTGCCGGTTCTGACCAATATTTGACTGTTAAATATAACAAGTTTATTTTATTTTTTATAGGGTGGTCTTTTGGTATCAGACTATCAGGTGTGTAAGTCCTAATGAAGTAATTGAGAGGTAGATTTAGTCAATCATTTAGTCCTTTATATTTAAGGCTCTAGACTCCTCTTGGTAATTATGTTATTGCATCCCTGGACGAAAGTCTGGGATACTTAGGATTCAGTACGGTCACGCCGCCACCACCGCACAGATTTCCTTTTGGACGCGGTAACTAAAAAAATATTTTAGTTAGACCTTTCAAATTTCGTATGTGGATATATATGGGCAATGCCACAAACCCAATTGTTTTGTGACCTTGACCAACTTCAAGGTCACTGGTGGCCTCTTAATGGTCAGATTTGGGCCATTTTTTTCACATTTTGGCCCAGTTCTCATGTACAGAAAGTTAGATCATCCTATGGCTGGTATATATAATACATATATATGTCCTCTGTAAACATGCACAAATTTGACCTTGAAGCTGTTCATTGAAGGTCATCCACAGACTGCCAAAGTACCTCACCAAGGGCATTTTTGGCCTTTTTGGAGATATTTTCACACTTAATACTGACTATATTGCATGGAAACTATTGAAAATGGCTTTGGAGGTCGAGTACATGATGGAGTACCAGCATCCAGGCTTACCAGTTACAGAGTATTGCTGGTTACAGAGAAAATCTGCTGATTCCAAAGTTATGGACAGGAAGAAGGCAGTTGTTTCATATAAGCCTGCCCCTGCTGAGACATGGTCTAATTCGCCCAGTTCTGCCAGCTCCTATGAGTTTTCGCAGAACTGTGGAGCCACCAGAAACCGGTTACAGAGGATTGCAGGAACCGGATACAGAGGATTGCTTCACCTATAGCCGGTTAGGCCCTGGTAATGGGCAGGTCCACAGGACTGGCTAACAGACCAGCATAAGCCTTTTAAGGGTCCAAGTGGCCGTCTTAGACCAACCAGTTACTGCCCGAGGAAATTGGTTACAGAGAGATTCTTATACCAGTCCTTGCTCTCGGTGAGATGACTTGTCTCAACCTAGCAGACCAGTCAGCCAGCCTACTGTCAGGACCTCCTAGCTGGTCGAAAGTGACTATAGATAAGAAGACTTTCCCAACAAAATTTGTCCAACTACCTGTCAGCCTTATCTTATCAGAACCCACACCAGCCAGTTACTGGTCCCGCTGAGATGCCGAACTCAACCGGACTGGTCAGCCTACTGCCAGCAAGAAGTCTGCTATATCAGTTACTGTGGAGGTTCATTAAGTTTTTCTTACGGGTTCTAGTGACATACAGTGTTCCACCCTCCTAGACTGGCCCCGCAGCTTGCCTTTTACCCAGCCTGTGACCAGTTTCAGCTGATGCCAGGGGCCTGAGTTTGCAAACTCAGCCTTCCCCTCAAGAATATAAACCATTTGCCAATTTTCACACCTCAACCAATGGTAAATTTATCTGTTAATCAGACCAGGGGTCACAGTACTCATAAGTGGCTATAATATTAGTGTTTTCCACAGTGGAGTTGTGTGGAAATGACCCAAGGTCGCTGATCCCTTTTGGATGGTTTCTTACTATGTGGATCAGTGAACCTGTCACAAGTGTTGATACTGTTTTTGGCCCCAACCTGCCTGGTCAAACTTGGGCCGCCCTATGGGCCAGTCCCAAGTTTGTAAGAATCTCCCAGGAAGGCTATACCCTCCCCTTCCGGAAACGACCAGTTTGACTAGGTTGCCAGGCAGGAAAAGTGGCTCAGTACCCTGAATAATTCAGATGGAATATCGGGAACCACATTAACCTCGCTTCAGCTAGAGGAGTGGATAACCTCAAAGGTGTCTATTCCCTCACCCCATTCAACCAACAAGGAAGTACCAGTGTTTTCTCATCCAGGCCCTTCCCTGCCAATTCAAGCACTCACGTTTGGTCTGTTTTCACAGTACACAGGGGTGTTCTCTCGGTGGTGGCAAAGGAGGTCTAACTATGGTATTACTTAGTACAACAATCCACCAGCACGACTGGTCAGTCAATATCAGTGCCCACTGAACCTGTCTCCAACATACACAATCTCTAGTAGCTCTGTGTCAGGAGTAAGTTTTAATGGTTAACATGAAAAAATTAGAACTGGACCTCTAGCAAGTGTTTGACCTGGTAGGTTATCAGTTCAGCTTGAAGAGGGTAACGTCAAATCCGCCCTAGGGCGTTAGCAACCTTGAATGCAAATCCAGAAACTTCTCTCCGGACCGTCAGGCCCTGTCTGGCAGCTGATGCCCCTGAAAGGGTTACTGACACCCATAGAGAAGCAAGTGCACCTAGGTCGCCTCCACATGAGGCCGTTACAGTGGCACTTGAAGAACAGCTGAAGGGTACCAGACTCACTAGAAAAAGTGATCCCAGTTCACTCCACCCCATCTAAAATGGTGGTTGTAGGATCACAATGTACTTCAAGGTCAACTATTACACCTACTTAAATATGCTCTACAAATCCTTACAGATACATCTAGAAGGGAGAGTGCTCACTTAGCGGAACACACTGCAAGGGGGACCAGGTCCCTTTCAGAAGCAAGTTACACATAAAGTATCTGGAACCAAGGTGATCTTTTGGCCCTAAAGGAGTTCCAACAGCTCTGCTTGAACCTTGTTGCTTCCAAAGCTACAGACAACACCATGGTGGTTGCCTATTTAAGGATGAGGGGGGGGAGTAAGTCGGGCCCTCTTTGTGCCCAACTATGGAGAATCCTGACCTGGTGCTCCAGGAAACAGGCTGAAGCCTGACACATTCACACTTCAGCCATGTCCTGTCCGGGGATACACTGCCTCGAAACGTAATGTCTAGTTGAGTATATTTATGTTGGATTTGTTAAGTGAACAGCTGTTTGTCAATTAAGGCTTATTTAATTGACATACATTGTTATCACATGACATAAACTTTTACTTACCAATATAAATTTATTCAGACAATAAATGCATAGTATATGTAAATAATTTTATCTTTGTTATCTCCCACCGGAGATTATAAAATGCATCATGTGTGTGTGCGTGCGTGCGTGCGTTAGTGTGTCATGCAGATTTCTCCAAAACTACTACAGCTACAGATTTTTTTGTAAATTAATAGTCCCCATGAATTTTCACGCCCTTGGAAATTTTGTTGGTTTTGTGGACATAGACCTAAAGGTAAGTGAGTAATAGCAATATTTGCTACTTTGAGTAAAGGACTCATAACTCAAAAACCATTGCAGTTAGAGCTTTTTCTTCAAATATGTTGTTCAGCTACTTTGTCCTTAGCTATAAAAGGTGGTACATAGTTTAGAAGAAAATGTCATATATCTTCAAAGTATTAAAGTTAGGCAAATCTTTTCAAGTATGGTATTCATCTAGTTTTTGGCAAGCTATCACATGGTAAAGTTTTAGACCTGTTGCACATTGGATAGCTGAGTAATAGCTACTTTGACATTCTTACTGTTAAACCTGTTGTGCTTTGGATAGCGGAGTAATAGCTACTTTCAAATTCTTACTGTTGAGTAAATCCATTATAACTCCAATACTATTTCAGTTACAGTATTTTCCTAAAATATATTGTTCAACTACTTTGGCCTTAGCTATGAGTTGGTACATAGTTCAGGGTTCCATTGCATGCCATAAGTGAGTAATAGCTACTTTCTTATTTGTAGCAAATAATGACAGAAGTAAATGTGAAATGTCTTCAAAAGTATTAAAGTTAAACAAATTTTTTCAAATATATTAGTCATCTGGTTCAAATGTGTTATTCATCATATATTATTCAAGCTATCACATAATAAAGTTTCAGACCTTTTGCACATTTTATAGCTGAGTAATAACTACTTTGAAATTCGTACTGTTGAGTAAATTTATTGTAACTCCAAAATTATCTTGGAAACGATGCGAAACAGAGCAATTTTGAAGATAAGTAAGTCAGTCACCTACTATTGGCTGATCTACCACATCGTGGGCTGGGAATCTTTTATGTCAGATTTGACCTTGAGCCCCCCTTCAAGGTTAAACGAGGACAGCCAAACTTAAAAGTGCTTATAACTCACTTATTATTGGTCCTAGAGGTTTGCAATATGAAACCAACGAGTAGGATATCATGGGCTGGGAATCTTTTGACGGGATCAGATTTGACCTTGGATCCCTCCTTCAAGGTCAAACAAGGATAGCCAAACTTGAAAGTGCTTATAACTCGCTTATTATTGGTCCTAGAGGCTTGCAATGTGAAACCAACTTATAGGAAATCATGTGCTGGGAATGTCCTGATGTGCTTAGATTTGACCTTGAGCCCCTCCTTCAAGGTCAAACGAGGACAGCTGAAATTAAAAGTGCTTATAACTTTCTTATTATTGGTCCTAGGGGCTTGCAATGTGAAACCAACTTATAGGAAATCATGGGCTGGGAATCTTTTGATGTGGTCGGATTTGACTTTGAGCCCCCCTTCAAGGTTAAACGAGGACAGCCAAACTTAAAAGTGCTTATAACTCACTTATTATTGGTCCTAGAGGTTTGCAATATGAAACCAACGAGTAGGATATCATGGGCTGGGAATCATCTGATGTTGCCCCTCCTTCAAGGTCAAACAATGGTTCACTGGCTTTGGTGAGTCGTCTTTCTGGTGGATTCAAATTTGCATCGGTCCTCCGATGCCTAGGTCTAGTTATATTTTTAACTACAGGGTGTGACATTTGCTACAATCTAAACTGATATATTTGCAGAAACCAAACTTACTAAATGGGAAGTTTGAGACGTCGGTGGATTTGAAAGGATGCATTCTGGAGCAGGGAAGCAAGGAGGTGACCAGTAAGAAAAATGTCTTTCAGGTACAGAGTCCTACTACCTCGGTAATAATAAACAAATGTTGAGTAAACATTAAACAAATACACGAGTTACAATCAATACAGGTGTCAACTGTACTGAGAGTGCTCATGGTATAATTAATCAAAATTTGACTCATTGTCTCATACCCTGATGGATTTTAAATCCAGACATTTAATCATAAAATAACCAATCTGAAATATGTGTTAGTCTACATCAGAAACAGGAGTAATGCACTAGAGTAGTGCACAATTCATGAAACTTCAGAGACACAAAGAAAAACAAGGCTGTAAAGTCTTTTGGCCTACATGGGCGAGCTGCAAAGCCGTCAGAGACACGAGTAGTGCACTCAAATTTATGCAAGTCTGGCAACAAAAACAGATTCCAAGTCATTATATACATGTGTGGTCTAGAACTAAGATGACCACTTATCCCAGTATTAACATAGCCCATTGCTGCTTCACTTCAGTGATGAGATGGGTACACTTGGACTATATGTCACAAGTTTATATGGTTTATATGCAAATGTAGACTTTATCTACTTTAATTTCAGCTAAGTACTTTGGTTCAAATGCATATATATATATAATTATATACATGATTTACTTTCCTTACAGTCAAGTACTTTGGTTGATAGGCATAATGGTACCTTACTTACTTTAAGTAAAGCCAAGTTCTTTAGTTGATATGCGTACATGTACTTTAATTTGGTATAATAATGCATACCTGTACTTTGGTGTATAAGTATATATATACTTGGTGTACTTCCAGTTGAGTACACTTGATGAGAGCAAATTTTTATTTCAATGTGAGGACGAGTTCTCCATGAAAGAATGGTGTTCTGTGATAAGAGATAACATGGACCAATCAGAGGTGAGTACAGTAACTCAGTGTGAAATAGACTCTCGTTCAGATTATGGTTATAATTGTGAAGGCCAACTTAAACAACTGTGTCAGCTTTATAACAATTAAAACAAGAAATTTAGTATTAAAAGGACAGTGGAATGTAGAATCTAGAAAGGGGATACAAAACTAGCGGAGGGGACACAAAATACAACATATTCTATTTAAATTTGTATGATAGGAGTCTTGTAAGTGTTTGAGATTATGACTGCATTTATAGGATTTCACTTGAGAATGCTAAATTTGTGTTTAAACTTAGGTAAGATTGAATTTGAGTTTGAGGTTACATTTTTGAGAGTCTAAATGAGTTCCTAAAATCAAATATGGATAATGGAATGTTGGATAACAGAAATTCATCTTTACAGCTTGTATGTTTTATTTCTGTTAGAAATAATTGGCTCAAACTACAGTATTTGCGGGGGTTTCTATATAACAGATTGTAAAGGGTCCTAATTTCCCCATCCTTTAAATTCCTATAATATTATATAGGGGGGAATCACCTTACACTACAGTTCATCACACGGTAACCAAGGTACATTTATTTTGTTTACCATAGGAACGAAGCCTTTCTTCCTCACACCCTGAACTGTCCCAAGACACATCTGTTTTCAAACCTGTAGAAGAGGCGCCCGTGACCACCACACTCAACCGCGGGGGCAAAAAGTCGTCTAGTAAAGGTGAGAGCAAACTGCAGTCACGTAGG
This sequence comes from Sabellastarte sp. h YS-2021, assembly GCA_964017235.1. NCBI lineage: Eukaryota > Metazoa > Annelida > Polychaeta > Sabellida > Sabellidae > Sabellastarte > Sabellastarte sp. h YS-2021. The sequence continues at coordinate 66,963,901 of OZ024938.1, forward strand.
AGGGAGGGAAATGGTTTTGTTTGCATGAAAATGAAATTTTAATATGAACTATCCATGTGTCTTTCAATATCAAGTGATATTGAAATATTAATTTTGCATCTACACAACTAAAATTGAGTTTAATTTACTAATTTGGGTTCATTGTGTAAAGTGAATCAAAATGCAATTGAACTAGACAATATACACCACACTATTGTCTGAACTGCCTAATATAAGTATTTAATGAATGCCTATATTTCAATTCGATAAATGTATCCTCATCTCATCAGAGGGGATAAGGGGGCCACGGCGGCAGAGTGGTAACACTCTGGCCTCCCACCTCTGAGGCCGGGGTTCGATTCCCGGCACGGCCTCAAGTGGGAAAGTTGGTACTCACTAGTTGCTTGCCGTTGGTCGGCAGTTTACAGTACAGAACCCTAACGAACTGTATGTACTGGTTTCCTCTGCCTTTCCAACTAGCCGTCGTGATATGACCTGTACAGTGTTGAAAGCGACGTAAAACCCCAAATAATAAACAGAGGGGCTAAGGTAAAGCTACCTTCACTCCCCTGAGGTAGGATATTTGTTCTACTTACAGTACAGGCATCACCCTAGACTAGACAATATAGAATAAATAGAATAGACAATAATCTCCTTACACTGCCAAGTTAAAGCTGGTACATCACTGGCCTAGTCCTAAAACTTTGCACTCTGGGGGACACAATCCCTAAAGAATTAAAAGTCAATTCACTGATGAAATGTTCATTACCGGAGTGGTGGACTGAGGTACCTCCACACAGGTTAACTTTAAATATATTTCATAACAAACGTAATTACGGTTTTATGACTTCATACATAAATCATCAACCTTCAGATAATAATATCACAAGCTCCAAAAATCGTGAAAATTATCAGGATTTTCATTATAAAACAAAAAAAGTTGACTTTTTTATAGCGAAATACCCTTACCATTTCCTAACAGTAGCTATTTGTTGGAGCCATCCAACCCAATGACCAACGCAGAGATGCGATTTTAAGGTTTACTAACAACCTTAACCAAGCCATTGGGTTACAGTAATCCGTCCTCCCGCCAATTAGATCACATGACCACATTGTTTGCTTCATTATTTTTGTTGGTTATCAACAGTAAGGACGTGTTTTGGAAATTGGTTGGAGTATTCATGATTTATTTATTTTTTATTGAGTTTTTGAATCATGGTGATTAATAAAGATAAGAAAAGTTGGCTTATTTATCAGTATTACTTTATATATATATATAAATATAATGCTATGAGTGTAGAACTGTATGTTTTACAGTGTATTAGAAAGTAAGTCTTTCTTATAAACATGTCCATATGTTTTTTGTATATATTCTAGACTTCCCAACACAACTGTTTGACAGTTAACATGTTATAGGTAGTGCTCTCTTATTGCACTTTTGATGCCTGTAGTGCCCTTATGTTTTTCTACTTTTTGTTTCATTGTGTAAAGGGGTTTTAGGGAAGATGGTTTATATGTTGGTCACACTAGCATTGGTGTGAGCTTACGTCCTGGTCACATTTGTGCTGTGGCTTGACTATTTTGTTCATACTGAGAGAAAACAATGATATAAAATTTAGGGTAGAATTACGATATGATAAGAAAAAGAATCGATGCTGAACATGGAGCTAGTGTTTTAAGGCTCAGTCACATTATTACGGGGATGTACCTTATGCCCCGGCTTGCACAGTGTACTGATCTGTCATTTATAAATTTTAGATAAATGAAAACTTTAACTAGAAGTTTTCACAAATTTTCAAATTGGAAGAATATTTTTTACTAGAATTCATGTAAACTAAGAGTCAGTTTTAACAGAAGAGATAATTACCGAGTAATAAGGACAAGGTCATTGAGAAGTGTTTAAGCAAGTGTGAATGCTCCATAACAGTACCTGGAAGCAATTTTCTGGTCTCTACAGAAGAAAATACTGTAGTTTTTCAAGTGCAAGTTTTTTAATGTAAACAGTGAAACCTGTATTTGTTGTTCTGTTAAGGTGGCCAGAAGTAAAACCTAAAGGAATACCTAAAAATTGGTTAATCAAAGAATGTCAATATTTTAGGTTCATTGATGGCTGAGAAGAAAAAATCTACACATTTAGCTTGATATGGACATTTTGACTTTATATTTGATAAAAATCGATGTCTCACAAATGTCTCACTGATGTCTCTTTCCAGTTTTAAAATTACAGCTTGTATGTGTTACCAATGGAGTTGACAAGCATACAGAATTGTATTTGTTTCAAAGCCGTACAAACCAGATTTAACTTATCATTACTTTGTAAACAGTCTGACCACTAGACTAAGTAAAACTGGAAGTGATGCCACACCTAGAACCACATTGTGTGAAAATATGGCAGGTCCTAGTTACACAAAGCCCACTGTACACATTTAGTAGTTGCACAAATTTTTGTGAGTTTCTGGAAAACTAACGTTCACTCACAAACTCTTTTCACTTCTTTGTAGTATTAGAATTACTGACATTTTACAGAAACATCCGATCGCTTTACATTTCAACCCTATTAAAATAAATCTTCCGGTTGGTGTATACTAAAATTCAGGTTACTAAATTTGGGTCTTTATGGTTGCCGAGCACCTGGCTTGGTTTCATTCTGATAACTGCCCATCTCCAATTTCTGCAAATGTTTGGTCACTCGCCCTTGGACATTTCAGAGAGTTGTGATACTGTGTCTTACCAGATGTTTTATGTTTTCTGCATATTTGTCTAGGCTGTGTATCCCGTGGTTATAGGGGTTTGTCCTTCAATGTCCGTCTGACGCCTCTATGCAAACTTGTGACACAGTGACAAAACAACCATTTCCTTGCTCTTGCTATGGAAATTTTAAAATGTTAAAAATTTCAGCCTGTGTGCATGTGCAGATGAAATATTTGACACAGTAACTGAAGGTGTGGTCCACGGTCGTGTTTCAGTGTAATACAGCGACATAAGGTGAGTGGAGGAATTGGATGTTTTGCCACTGTGTCAGAAGTTCATATACAAACCTCAGACGGTAGATGAAGGACAGGGGTGTTTCGCCCAGTACCTATAACCATGGATTATACAGCTTGAAGTGAGGTCAATACATCAAATCTCAGAGAGTATGAGGTGTCCTAGGCGGTTCCGCCGCCAATAAGTACAGGATATACTGCCTGTAGTTTGATTGGGGTCAGGGAGGGGTCAGCAATGAGGTCAGGGAAGATTGTAAGGTTGACAGTGGGAAAACTGAAGGAATTTTAAAATTGTGTTGTACTGCTTCTCAGACAGAAGTACACAGAACTTTAACTCTTGTTACACCGTGTATACATTGTGTTTACTCAGACAAGTCTTCACACCATTACCTCAAGAAGATCCTGCAGACGGGTAGGTCACATGACCAGTGTACTCATTGACCCCCTGAAAAGCCAACTGTATATGATTGTATCATATGGACCATACAGTATAGACTCTGTACAAATAGAACAGGTATAAGATGTTACTGATGGAAATCGGGTCAGAATCAATAGTGGTGTGAATGGTAAATATGTAAACTGCATTTTGTTTGGTATAGGTACAAATGGCGAAATCTGCAAAGAATATTTAAGTTTCATTGCGTTAATACATCTTACCTACCAGACGATAGCTATAGCCCGGCGCCAGCCGGTCCCGCCAAACGAAAGAAAAGACGTCCTGGGTTTCACCCCCGGCAGGACCGGTACATTACACTCCACTCGCCAGGTGGCCTAGTTCCTGCTTCACTCGCCAGAGGGACGTGACGTCATAGCATCTTTTTCGTTTGGCGCGATATTCAAAGTTTGAATTTTTGGAAACTCTTTTTATTTTGAGTAGTTCTTAGTTTATACAGTGTGTTTTGTGTTACGATTTGTCAGTTAGTTGGATAAACTACCATGGCATCTCCAGGACAAAGGAAAGGAGCCTGCGGGCATATCATGGCTAATTTTGACCCTCATTCTCGTTGTGCCAGATGCAGGGATAAAGGGTTGGGCCAAGACCCGTGTGTTTTAAAGTTGCAGTGTGAGTTTTGTGACACTTTAACCCCTGAACAATTGCTCCAGCTTTCAACCCCTACGTACAAACTGCGGAAGGAGAAATCTAAATCCAAAGAAGCCCTTGTGGATCCGTCCACTGTCACTATCGTGTCTCAGGTGGAAGCTCAGGAAGTTGCTTCAACTTCTCCACCCCATGTTGCTGAACAAGATCTCTCTTTACCTCCACCTATGTTCCGCCAAGAGTTAAAAGACTTGGACGAAAAGTGGTCAGTACGTATGGCCCGTCTGGAAGCACTCATTACTTTGGGGCAGCGTCCTTCACCTCAACCTTCCTTCTCACCGGTCAAGGCACCGGTACCGCACCAAGCTCCCGCGGGAGCTCTTTCTCAGGCACCTTTTCTCTTATCATCTGTCCCTTCCGGCCAAGCCGCCCCGGCTTTTGGCCCGGATAGGATAAAACCTAGTGCCACTGTCACTACCAGCTCAATATCTAGGACGTCTCCTCTAGAAGGCCTTTACTCTGAACAGGACCCGGAACCGGTATTCTCTCAACAGAGTTCTTCCGGCCCGGTGGCCTCTGCTTTGCCTCAACCTCCTCCGCAATCCAGCTTGTTCAAGTCAGCTCCGGAGCACTTTGAAGAAGGTGAGGTATCTGACCAAGAAGACGTCACTGACCATCCTGATCAAGAATCTCCAGATTTGGATAAGACATTGAGCGAAGATCAAAATTACAGAGAGACTGTTAGGGGAGTACGTGCTTTCATGGGCTGGTCGCATATCCCAGATCTTGAGTATACTCCAAGTTCCAAGTCAGACAATCCCTGGATTGGCCACCGGGCACAACCTGTAGGCAAGGTCTCTATCGACTTACCACCAGAGGACTGGCTTTGTAAGAAGCTTGAAAATTTAAATCTCGTCCTCATAGAAGGTTACCCGTCCAAGTCTACGGAACCGGGTGGACTTCATGTTGATCAGTATCTCCGCCCCCCCAAATCTCAGGCAAGGTGGTACGGTATTCATCCCGCTGAAAACAAAGACATCACTAGGCCGGGAAAATATGTTACTACTTGGCCCAATGACGCGGCGAAGTTGAACAGTTCCTTTGCCCGAATTGGTAAACCTGCTCTTGCTTCATCCCAACCCGCCTCCCGCCCTATTGCTCAGGATACGCTCCGGAAGTGGGAGAAAGCAGCAAAAGAGACCAGTTATATTTGTAACCAGTCCGCTGGTTTCAATAGGTGCATCACCAAGATACAGGACTCGTTTCAAGAACAGTTACAAATTCTTCAGACAGAGTTGGGAAAAGGAAAATCTTCCACAAAAGCTCAAGGTGCACTTGATGAATTACATTTCCTGTCTGCATTCAACCAAAATGTGAGTTTTGCGGTTGGCAAATCCCTCCAACACCTCTCAGATTTCACTTTTATACAAATGGCTAATTTAACTCTGGTCAGGAGGGATTCTTATCTTGAGCACCTAAAAGCTGGCGTCAAGCCAGATACCTTTTCCTCTCTCAGGAACTGTCCTCTGCAAACCAGGGCTTTGTTTCCGGACGACATTATCCGGAGGGCGGAAGATGAAATAGCAGCATTTGAGTCACATAAGCGTACCAACCAGCCCGGTCCGGGCCGTGGTGGGTTCGCCGGCACTCAGAAAAAGCAACACCGTTACCAGCCATATTCAACATGGAAACAGGACGATTCTGGAAACTCCGGGGCTCCCGGCAAAGAGATGCCTGCATGGAAAACATTTGGCAATCGCGGGAGAGCCCGTGGCAGAGGCAGGGGTGGTCAACCCGGTCGCGGTTCGCGCCCTGCCAGAGATGCTAAGGCGTATAAATGACAATCACTGCAAAGTTCCTCCGGAAGTAACATCCTGTCCGGAGTTTGGTGTTGTAAATGTAACAAAGACAAGTCTTCCTGTTCTTGTGAAAGACTCTGTAAATTGTCACAATGTTGTTCATCATGTACTTTCTGTAAAAAACATCAGGCAGCCACAAAAGAAAGGCATAAGTCCAATCTTAAACTCACAAAATACAATAAAGTATGTGAAAAGTGCTTCTTTTGTAAATCACTGTGTCTTTGCCCCAAGTGTGTCAAATGTCCTCAGTGTTGCAAATGTCCAATCAGTAGGGGGACGCCTACAAAATTTTTGGAAAATATGGGCTCTCAAGGGTGCAAACCCGAAGGTAGTATCCATTTTGAAAAAGGGCTATGTGCTTCCCTTCAAGGTCAGACCTCCCTTAATAAGGGAACCCCTGATAGTAAGCGGCTATGCAAACCCCACCAGAGACTCCCACTTACAAGAAGCAGTGCAAGCTCTGATCAAGAAAAAGGCAGTAGAGAGGGTCAGGGTTCGAACCTCACTAGCCTTTTTCAACAGATTGTTCATTGTCCCAAAGCCGAACCAAAAGTGGCGGCCAATTTTGGATCTCAGTACTCTAAATCAGTTTTTATGCGTAAAAACATTCAAAATGGAGACTCCAGAGACAATCCGGACCTCTCTACAACAAGGCGAGTGGGTGTCATCAATAGATTTCAGCGACGCCTACTTCCACATTCCAATCCACTTCACATCCCGAAAATTCCTCAGGTTCCACTTCCAGAACCAGTCGTACCAGTTTCGGGCTCTTCCCTTTGGCCTCTCAACAGCTCCCATGGAGTTCACTGCTGTGGTCAAAGAGGTCAAGTTAATGGCTCAGTCACGGGGTATAAGAATCCACCAGTACCTAGACGACTGGTTGATTCGAGCCCCTACCAAAGAATCTTGCCACCAGGGAACCCAGTCCCTCCTAGCCCTTTGCCAGGAGTTGGGCTGGATGGTAAACATGCAAAAATCAGAACTGGAACCCCAACAAGTCTTCGACTTTGTAGGCTACCAGTACGACCTGCTCAACGGACTGGTCAGACCGACTCAAAACCGTTGGGAAGCCCTTCAACAAAAAATAACAGGGCTATTGCAGAGGAGATCTTGCCAAGTGAGAACTTTCATGTCTCTTATAGGCCTTCTCACTGCGACAGAAAAACAGGTGACCCTAGGCAGACTGCACATGAGACCTATTCAGTGGCACCTCAAGAAGCACTGGAGAGTCCCGGAATCTCTGGAAAAAGAGATCCCAATTCCGAGGTCTCTCCATCAGCACCTGCAGTGGTGGACCCAGGAGTCAAAGGTCCTAAAGGGTCAACCCTTACACCCCCTACAACACGCAATACAAATCTTTACAGACGCCTCAAAAGAAGGCTGGGGTGCTCACTTAGGCGACTTCACAGCAAGCGGGACTTGGTCAGTACCCGAAAGCAAATTACACATAAACTTCTTAGAGCTAAAGGCCGTGTTGTTAGCACTAAAAAGATTCCAACACTTAGTGCAAGGAAAGGTCGTCCTGATTGCCACAGACAACACCACAGTTGTGGCATACATCAACAAGGAGGGAGGTATGAGGTCAGGTTCACTGTGTGCCCTTCTTTGGCGGCTCCTATGTTGGTGCAATCTCAGACAAACAGTACTGAAGGCCAGACATATTCCGGGCCGTCTGAATGTAATTGCAGACAAGTTGTCTCGCCAGGGACAGGTCATTCAGACAGAGTGGTCCCTCCATCAGGAGATCTTCGACACCCTTTGCCGAACTTGGCATTATCCCCAAGTGGACATGTTTGCAACAAGGTACAACTGCAAACTAGTCCGGTTTGTGTCCCCAATTCCAGACCCGAAGGCCTGGTCAGTGGACGCTCTGACGCTGTCCTGGGAAAACCTGGACATGTACCTCTTTCCCCCAGTGTCTCTGATGGGGAAGGTGGTCAACAAGCTGTCAGACCATTGGTATCACAGAGCAATCCTGATTGCTCCGGGATGGCCAAACATGCCTTGGTTTTGGGACCTAGTGGAGCTGTCGGCCATGGTTCCTCTTTGTCTTCCACACCATCCAGATCTAGTGACCCAACCTTTCAACAAGGCACGTCACAGGGATCTGACAAGCTTAAACCTCCATGCCTGGCTCCTAGAGCCCAGACCATCAAGGAGCAAGGGTTTTCTAGCCCAGTGGCGGCAAGAATTGAGGCGCCTCAAAGACGTTCAACCAGAGCAGTCTACGAGGCAAAGTGGGCCCTTTTTGTTAGATGGTGCGAAACAAGTCAGGTGGACTTCAGGAACCCATCTATAAAACAAATAGCAGATTTCCTCCTGCATCTTTTCCAGGAGAAGAATCTCCAGCCCAGCACTATCGATGGTTACAGGTCAGCCATTTCAGACAAACTGGGAAATGCCTCGGTTAATGTTGGCAAGGATGACAATTTGACTAGACTGTTAGACAGTTTTCACAGAGATAGACCCAAAGGGCGCCGGGGGGTTCCTGCTTGGAACCTCTCCCTGGTTTTACACCAGCTTACAAAAGCGCCTTTTGAACCACTCAGAAAGGCTTCTCTGAAGCACCTTACTTTCAAAACTGTTTTTCTCCTAGCCCTGGCTTCGGGAAAACGCAGGAGTGAGATTCATGCTTGGTTAAACAAAAATATCAGACACCAAGCTGATTGGTCCAAAGTTTCCCTCTACCCTTCACCAAGCTTCTTGGCGAAAAATCACTTGGCAAAAGAGGGACCAGAGTGCGTGGCCCCTGTGGTCATCCCGGCCTTAGCCCCCACTCTGGATAAGTCTTTAAAGGAAGACAGATCCCTTTGCCCCGTTCGGGCTCTTCGCTACTACCTGGATAAAACGCAGGACCTAAGAACGGGAAAGGAGTTAGTTTTTGTTTCATTCAAACAAGGTTTTAACAAGGACATCTCTCCTGCCACTATCTCATCCTGGATCAAACAAACAGTGGTGTTGTGTTATGATCTCTCTGACCAAGATTCCTTGACCTTACATCAGGTTAAGGCCCATGATGTTAGGGCCTTTGCGGCCTCCAAAGCCTTTCAAGGTGGCATATCTCTGGACCAGATTCTAGCAGCATGCCACTGGAAGTCCCACAACACCTTTACACAGTTTTACCTTAAGGATGTTGCCTGGGCAGATAGGGAGCTTTTTCACTTGGGTCCTGTGGTGGCTGCCCAGCAGATCCACCACTAGTCCCCTAAGCTTCTTTGTATATAATTTTATATAGTGTACATACTAGTTAGTTTTAGGTATAGGCTCACCTTTAGCCTTGACCTTGGCTCCTCAAAGTCGTTTACTTCAGAATAATCCTCTGGGTATAGGACTTTCCCCACTCTTCCAGGTTAACCGTGGAATTTCTTTGCCTTGAACTCTTACTCTCTTCCTCCCCTCAGAGCAGTCAAAAGGGGGGGGGGGAGGGGGGGGGAGCAGGTGGGTCTAGTTACCCTTGAGACTAACATGTCTCCGCAAAAGGGGCTAGAACCTCGCACCTAAGCACAATATAAGAGTTCTCTCTCTAATCCTCAGAAGGCTGCCCTCCTTCCACTGGGTAGTTATTCTAGCTATCGTCTGGTAGGTAAGATGTATTAACGCAATGAAATTGCAAATTTTAATTAGTAAATTAAATTTTTATTAGTTAATACCTTACCTACCAGACGGGAAATTCCCACCCAGCCTTCCCCGCTTTCAGCCTTACAATTCAACCTTAGGGACGAAAAAGATGCTATGACGTCACGTCCCTCTGGCGAGTGAAGCAGGAACTAGGCCACCTGGCGAGTGGAGTGTAATGTACCGGTCCTGCCGGGGGTGAAACCCAGGACGTCTTTTCTTTCGTTTGGCGGGACCGGCTGGCGCCGGGCTATAGCTATCGTCTGGTAGGTAAGGTATTAACTAATAAAAATTTAATTTACTAATTAAAATTTGCAATTTATTAGGCTTTCTCCTGGTTAGACTTCATCATTATATAATGCTTTCCAATCGGTCAAGTTAATACTTCGTCAAAACAATAAAGAACATATAAATTTGAGCAAATGTCTTAGATTTTCCTTTATATTCATTGTGAATGATGTTTTTAAACTTCAAAATATCTTGCGAATACCTAGTTCCTGTTTCAGTTTAATGGCTCATGTACACTCGAGGCTAATTTTCACCATATCAGTGCAAGCATTCAAAATCATGAATTTTGTTTTTCAAACCCCACGGAAACCGGTATTTTACTTTTGTTCGTCGTTTTAGTATACATACACATACTCTAATAAAGAGTTTTGGTTGTTTTGCACATTTATTATCCTTCAAAAATACCCATTTCTGGTCTATAATACAGTACGCTTAAAGTAAAAACCAAGTCATCAGTTTATTATGGGCTATAAACTGATTTAAGGTAAGATGGATGGGTGAAATGTCACACATATCAAAGGTTTCTGTGAACTGAAGGTTTCTGTAAATATAATCGATTATTGAAAATCATCAGCAACACATCGCTATGCTGCACTGTGAGGATGATCTATCGGGTACACATTCAAATTTTCCACCGACTTGAGATATCTCTTAGTTGAGCAGATTGTGAGCAGCCAACATTTGTTGGGCCACGGTAAATCTCGGTATTCCAACTAGAAGCAGTTGGTGTGGACATAACAGGGTTCTAGTTGTACAGAGTCTACTACTGTTTATTTATATACAGCCAGCAGTGGGGTGGTGTTTGTATTTTTGGGGGGACAGTGCTTGCTTTAACTATATATTGCCATATACTCGATTGCCATTTTCGTATTTCCGTCAGACCCGAAAGGGGTGACAAAAATATGTGTTCGAATTAACTTTGTTTTATGTGAGTTTTGCCATAGCCCAGTGACTCCACCAAACCTGAAACAGCTAGGTTGCATGTGCCACAATGTAAGAAGAAAAACAGCAATGTAAGAGATTAAGTACACTAATATAAGATGGTTAGAATTAGTTAAAACAATATTCATAAAAAGAACTGCACTTTTAATTTGTTGCATATTGTCAATTGATTTGATATTAGAATTGAATTTAAGTAAATATGAATATACCATTTATTTCAGTAGTTTGCATTTATGCAAATTTCTGTCACAATTTTGACAGTTGTAATCCGCATGTCTCTCTCATATTAATAAAGAGGTCCTTGATAGCCCAGGGGTTAGCAATTTTGGCGTGTAACCTACAGACTTTCACCCCTGTGTGGGTTGACTTCCAGCGAGTGACAATACTAAGACTCTGTCTCTGTATGACCCTGGCTGTTGAACAGGATGTAAAACACTAACATTGACCTTTGACTGCAATATCAATCAAGTTAACTAAGCCTAGTGATTTAGGTTTACCAAACATACATCCAGGGAATTTGTCCTGAGGCTAGGAAAATAATGTACAATATTATTAGAACATCAATTATTGTGTAAATTTTTTTCAGGAAAATTCATGGTGAAATACCGGGTAATATATTTTCACAACTAAACTACTGACAAGCTCTAAAAAAAATTTTTTTTTCGTTTATATTAAGTTGTTGACTTGCGACATGAGTTATCAACAAGATGGCAAGAAAACCCAAATCTCACAAAATTACAGGTTCTCATGTGACTAGGTTGTGTGCAAAGAAATATTTGTGGATAGTTTGTTGTCGCCCGTTTTCACGATTGAACTGTCTTAAACTTGTTTATACCCGAGTCTGGTAACACTCTCGCCTCCCACCTCTGAGGCCGGGGTTCGATCCCCGTCAAGGCCTTATGTGGGAAAGCTGGTAGTTGCTTGCCGTTGGTCGGCAGTTTACAGTACAGAACCCTAGCGAACTCTATGTACTGGTTTCCTCTGCCCTTCCAACTACCCGTCGTGATATGACCTGTACAGTGTTGAAAGCGACGTAAAACCCCAAATAAATAAATTTATACCCGAGTCACACTACAGGTGACATTGCCTGTGTTTGTTAGGCGTCCAAAAACCCTGAAAATCATGGAAGCGCAAATTTTGAACATTTCAAATCCATCCATGTGTATTGACTGGTGAAGCAGGGAAAGTTTCTTAAGTTCAGAATTGTATTAGTAATCACAGAAATGAGGCAAGACCGCCTGTAGTGTGACTGGGGTATTAAGTATTTTACAAGATCATTAGTCCAACATATTTATGATGCTATGATGCAGAGCAGGAAATAATTAGAGATGGGAATGGGTTGCTTGGTTCAGGTCCGCACTGTCTGTGGCTTTTCTGGTTAACCCATTGTAATAAGCTCACGTATATCAGTTCTGTTAATGTCTGGGATTCCGGGGTTTCCCCTTTAGCTCAGCTCGGTAAAGAGCTAGACTTAAGTTAATTTCTTTGTGAAAATCCAAAGGCGTTGGGATCAAGTCCAAGCAGAGACAATCAATACTTGCTCTCACAGTACATCATGTAATCAAATACAGTTGACCTTGAGTTTGAAAATCTTGTCCAGGTTATATCTCAGAAACCGTAAGGTGTAGGAAGTTGATACTTGGTAGGGACATTGGGTAGGGGGTGTAGGTGTGCAACGTCATGGTGTAACCGTGATTTGACCTTTGACCTTGCTGTAGTGACCTTGACCTTTAAAATCTTGTGCAGGCTATATCTCAGATACCATAAGGTATACAAAGCTGATACTTGGTAAGGACATTGGTTTGGTGGTATAGGTGTGCCATGTCATGGTGTGACCTTGATTCAACCTTTGACCTCGCTGTAGTGACCTTGACCTTAGTGGTCTTTATGACTCATATCAGAAGTTGACATGTGGTTGTATTTATCTCTTGTGGGGGTTTTTTATTCCATGTAAAACACACACACATGTCATTGCTGTGGTTTTATAACTCATTGTGAAAGTGTTTTGTGGTTATTTTTTACTTCTTACAACGTTTCATTTGGATCAGATTTAACTTTATATTTGTTATAGATCTGTATTTTATGTTAAATATTTTCTTTTCAGGAAATTTCTATTATCTTTTATTATTCAGGAATGTGTAGAATATACTTAATTATATAAACTCATTAGTGCTCTGTTTATCTTTACAATATTTCTTACTTCTTGTAATATCTGAACTCTGTATCATGTAGAAGCATGTTCTCTATACAGTGGACTCTGTATGACTATTACTTCCAATAATGAAACAAAAACATCCACTTATACAGCAGGGTGTGTAAAACTGGCCCATTAGGGTAAAATTCAAGAGGTTTTATGTATGCAGAGTCCAATGTATAAATTAATTTATATATGCAAATTAGTCTTGAGTTTGATCATAATGAGCTATTTTATTAATAGTGTTTTCATTGATTAATCATCAATTACATTTTCATTAAAATACTCAGCATTGTGGCTTTATTTTCTGAACTAAATTTTCACTAATTTAAATGGATTCTTTATTCTCTACAATTTAAAAATAATTAAAAGTAATTTCAGTCAACAGAAGCTAGAATCTGAGGCTTTTTACAAAATAAAAAAAAAAAAACTTAATGCAAGAACATACCAACCAACTTACAACGGATCATCTCATCAAGCACAGTAAAATCTATTTTTGACCGTACATGTCACTATTTGGGTTTTAGGCAATTGCTAAATTTACAATAATTATAGTATATAAGAATTTTCAGATTTAGTGTTCCCAAGATAAAAGCAACTGAACAATGACTGAAGCAATTGTAAGTGAGTAGTAAAGCAAATACTTCCACCATTGTACAAAAAATAACACTACTCAAGTCATTCATGTGCCAATCAGTTGCGGCTCCACACTTTATAAAAATCTAACTACAAAAATAGATGACTTGCGCTTCTACAGTGCCCTTTTAGGGTTGTATTTTGTTATGTATTATTTTTGTTTTTAATATTCAGTACCTGCATTTCTAAATCAGCTTGAAAATTACTAAAAAAATGTTTTTTGTTTGCTTTAAATATTGAGTATCTGAAAAAATCTTTCTGCTTTTGATTGTGTATTTAATTTAAATGTAGCTTTCATTTTAACTCGACAGTGAAAACATGTACAGCATTCAAGCTTCTCTAAACATTTTGTCTCTCACACTAACGAATAGATATCGCTAACTTCTGTAGCTGTGTTAAACTGTGTAACCATGTAATCAATAACTTATATTCAATACACTAGCACTTGACAGTCAGACACCTTTTCAGTAGAACTCTGTTTAAAAGAAATCAATATGAAAGCCACTTGTAGTAAGTGTTGGCTGTTATCAAGAATTCTTATTAAGAAGAATTTACTGGACCCTTGCTAATAACGTGGAAAAGTACCCGAAATTTTATTCCAGTGAATACTTATACAGGAAATCTGTTCCTGTAAATATCCTAAATAATATCAAAAATGAAGTATATTCAAAAAGGTATTTTTTAATCAGAGTTTGTACTTACAGGAGATTGATCTAAGACTGTCATAAGTAAAGTAAGCACTGTCAAATTCATCGCAGTATGTGTGAAACTCACCAGTGAGAAACCTTCTGTTACCTAGACCTGTGGGAATTTCTTGAAGTAGTTTCTGTGACTCGCTGTTAAGCCTTTGATCTGGCCTGATGCAAAACTGGAACACATTTTGATGAATTTGGTTCTACTTATAAAGGGTGACACACCCCACACACACACACACCCACCCCCTCCTCCACTGGCAAATTGGGGCCACAGTAGTGCAGTGGCAACACAATCGCCTCCCACCTCTGAGGTTCAAACCCCAAACCCTATGGGACAGTTGGTAGTTGCTTACCGATGGTTGGCAGTTTACAGTACAGAACCTTGACTACCTGTATGTACTGGTGTCCTCTGCCCACAAAACTACCAGTCGTGATATGACCTACATAGTGTGCTAAAAGCAACGTTAAACCCCAAATAATTAAAATAAATCCACTGGTGAATTTCACATACTGTGGCGAATTTCACGACTCTTAGTGTAGTAACTTTGGTACTCGAGTACTTTTCTACTATTATTCATTAACAGGTACTCTTTTTAGACTATAAAATACTCAAAAGTGCACAATTTTTATTTGAATTTTTTAAAAGTAAATAATTTTACACCAAATTTTGATGTGAATGTTTCATTATTGCTGATATTCCAGTAGAAAAGAGTACTCTGTTCTGAATTGTATGGTCAAAATGATCCGTTACTTTTTAAAAAGTACTCGAGTACTATTTAGAAGAGCCCTGGCTGTAGTTCACATATCTCAGCCTATAGTCTAATCTATAACCATCTCTAGGTGTCTGTACCCATCTCTCCGTATCTCTTACATCAAGGTGCTACTGACTACTGTTCCTCTACTCCCACGGACGAGTTTGAAAAGTCCGGCAAAATCCGCCAGTTCCTGTTTAAGTGGCTGTATTCCCGCCCCTCAGTGGACACTCTGCGGGAAAAAGGCATTTACAGAGGTAACTGTGTGTATGTGTGGTTGTATGTGTGGCTGTTGTTTGTGATAGGTCATTTCACCAATCTGCAGACACGTGTTTGGTCAGCTTGTCTCTGAATGCTAATGATAGGTTTCTCTCAAGCCAATTTCTACCCTGTCCAAATATTTCTGGTATATTTCAAAAGTACTTGCAGTAATAAATGTTTAATATTAACATTTCTTGTCCTTTTGTTTTTCTCTGTTTTATATGCCACTGAACTGTTAGGCTTTTAAATGTCCTGTAACTCGTTTTCATTTGATGTCCCTGACCAATTTTTTTTATTCTGATGTAAATTTAAATGTTGTTTAGTGTCTTTACATTAATATCCTTGAATTCTTCTGTATTCTGTGTGTCCTTGAACTTTTAATATTTAAGCGTCTATGAACTCCTTAACTTTCAGTTGCCCTTCATCTCTTTACTATTTAAATGTTCTTGAATTTTTTTCCATTTAAATACTGCTAAACACTTTTTATATTTTGATCACCTTGTATTCTTTTGAATGTCCTTGAACTTTTTGCATCTTGATGTCTTTGAACTCTGTAGCACTTACATGTCCTCGAACTGTTACATTTAAATATAATTGAACTGGTTTTCACATCTAGATATCTTTGAATTGAACTCTTTAACTCTAGATGTCCTTAAATTCCTTTTGTACTTTAATATCCTTTAATATCCTGGCATTTCACATAGATATCCTTGAATCTAATGACATTAAATGACCTTGACCTTTTTGGCATATGGCTTAACTTTATTTATTGTACATACAATACTGTGGACTGTTTCTTACTCCTTTGGGTTTTGCTGATGTCAATCCAATGTACATGTTTCAAGGTCACGGTTTTATATTCCTTTCAAAGGTTTATGAAACATGTTACTTGGTGATTGAATTGTTTGTGATTAAATGCCTTGGTACTGTTTTCTAGTACCTTTTCTGTTATTGGCTTGTATAATATTGATAAAATATAGAATTATCCTATAAAATGATATTAAATATGATTTCAGTTATAACATAATGAAAATGATCCCACTTAATCCATTATGATTTACTTGATTTGAGTTTCAAATCCTTATTAACACAATGATTTGCCGAATTAACATATCCTGGTGTATAAAACTAATTGAAAACTGCATGTGTGAATATACTCTGTACAGAACCTGTAGACGTGTTGAAATCTATCACCCAAATATCTAGTTCTGAAAACATTTGGAGTTACACACTTGTCTTTCTTTATATCACAGTATATTAGATAGTCATTCTTTGGTAATAAATAGTATTGATGTATCAAAATGTGATTGGCTTTGCCAATGGCCAGTTAGCAATAGCATATCATTTGCTTTATTAAAGTAAAATTCCTCCAGTCAGTCAATTTTATAAGTTATATATTTCAACTTTTGTTATCCAACCATGACTGGAGAATTAGATTGTGATCAAATAGCGAAAGTTTATAATTTGAAGAGATTTTTCATGTAAAACAGTAAAGAAAAACAAATTTTAGAGACTGGAAATTAGGCCTAAAATAACCAAAACTATAGATACTAGAAAGTCCGGTAATGTCAGTTATACTGACCTATTAAATAAACATTAATTGAATATTTGTTTTAAGAACATTTTCACTTTCGGAGATAGCACAGACAATTCTGCCAAAATCAGTGTCAACTCCAAGCTATTTCTTTGTTATTTTCATGAAAAGGTGTTTGGGTGGAAAGTGGTTAAAATAACAAGCCCTCCCCTGATTAATTTCTGATTTAACTCCATTAAAATAAATCTGCATACTTGGTGTTGTAGCTAAAATCAGTTTTATATCCACATTTACCAGGGGATTGTACGTGTCATCTAAAGAACTAATATCATTGAAATAAATGGAACTGTATGGGGCTTAATGTTGGTGTGGGTGTGTAGCGTTGGTGTGACTCAAATGTTTTTAATACAATTATTGCATGGTCTAACCGTGTGAATTGGAAAAAAGACCAGGATGAAAGAAAACCCACAATTTATATTTGTGAAGGAAACCCCTCGTGTGAAAATTTTTTTAATAAAAGCTTACTTTCTTTGTACTGTCTTTTTCATTCTTCTTTTTTAATTTGGTTATTTGTCAATCAGGGTTGGACAAAGTTTTACAACAGCTTTGATAAACCTTTTCAGTGTTGGTGTATTTTTCCACGGACCAGAATTGCGATGATTTTTTTTGTCAACAAAATTGTGACTGTACATAGACAAAAATATTAAAATGTGTTTGCCTCAGGAGTGGAAAAACAATCACAAATCATATTTGCATGCAAAGAAACTTCAGGAAAAAAATAAATAAAACCCTCACAATTCACATTGTCATGGAAACATGCAATCAAACATAACATTTAGATAAATATTTAATATGTCTCTTCAGTTTTTAATGACTCAGAGACTGGTTGTTGTGCTTCAGGCTTTTGAACTCGTTCTTGCAGAGCTTAAGCCCTAATATGTATTTGATCTCATTTCCAAATGACTTTTGTGCGGGTATTTCAGACGCAGTGTTTGGCAATCACTTGCACCGAATCTGTGACAAGGATGAATGCAACATTCCCATCTTCATTTCCAAATGTATCAATGCCATCGAACGCAAGGGTAAGTGTGACCAGGGGCTTATTGAAAAAACAGGCTCAAGTCTGAAATCTTGAGATTTTTTGACAAAATATATCCAATGCATGACTATTATTCTAAATTCGTGCTCACTTGTAATCCTGAAATGATAAGTATACTTGGATCACTGATGGTGACTTGCATTGACGGTCAGCTAATCTGTTAACTGTTTCAGATGTATAATATCTTTGGAAAGAGGACATACTGGGAACCAGACTACAGGAAATACTGAAAATGTCACATGTGCATGTACCCTAGGTGTAAACATACAGTATGGCTGATTGTAAGGTGTTAGAAAACAAGAAAATCCATACAAATTGTTGGATAATGTGCAAATAAAAGTGACTGTCATATTTTATGTTTACAGCAAAATGTACAAGTGAAGTACCTTGAATTAGTACATTACTTTGTGTTTACTTCCTGTTGGTGCTGATTTAAGATTCATGCCAAAATTACCACCTAGATGATGTGTGTTTTTTCAGGTCTGCAGACTGACGGGGTGTACAGAATCAGTGGGAACATGGCACAGATACAGAAACTACGTCTGCAGGTTGACTCGGGTCAGTACTGGTGTGAAAAGCTAAAGAAATGCCCTGGGAACAGTGTCATAAAGGGTCTTAGACTCAGCCAAGTTGTTGGCTAACTCAGAGACTTGTATCAGAATTTTTGACTTGGTTAAATTTTAGGCTTAAATTTTGGGCTTATTATATAAGTGAATTTAAAAAAAGCCAAGACCAAACCCAGACACTGTCAGATTTTTCAAATAACGATAATGGTTTTCTGTGTCATATGATCCTTTATTTAATAATACTACTAGTGATATAGACCCTTGTTGAATGAAATATGTCTGCTAAAAAAAAAAAAAAAAAAAAAATGCTGTTTTCTAATGGAAAACCTTGTTAGCACAAAAAAAATCTTCTAGAAACTTCTTTTGGAAGGTGGTAAAAAAAAATCAAACATTATTTTCAGCCTTTATCAATTTTAGTGGAGAAACATCTATGCGAGAATTTCTCTCATTTTCCATTATGATCAGACTCTGGTTGATTCAGTTGTTGACTGTGTATATGTCTGTTTGATGGTGTGTCTGTATGCCTATCTGTCTATCTCCAGGTTTTCCCTATAACCTGGACAGCCCGGAATGGGAGATCCATGTTCTGACGGGGGCACTGAAGCTGTTTTTCAGAGAACTGAAGGAACCTCTGATCCCTTTCTCTTCTTTTGACAGTTTCATGGCAGCAAACCGTGAGTACTGGGGTACTGAGGTACAACATAGGTACAAAAGTCTTTAGAAAACTGGTGAAGGATTGATACCAAATTTTCCATAAAATTCCACCAATGTCAAACCTTACTCTGCCAAGTACTGAAGATATTCTGTTCCAATTTTATCCCAATAAAGTAGGTCTGCCAACAGGTAAGGCTGGGATAGGTTACCCGGTTACCTGAAAAACGATTGAAATTCGAGAAACCGAGTACAAACTGGCGAAGCGGGTAACCGCCAAAAAATATTAAATATACTGTAAAACAATGAAAACCTTTGGTAAATCTTAGTATTCTGTCAGATTTCTCTAACTACTGTTAGTTTTTCGTGTAATACTCCTTATTTATACATTATTTTTCGTACGGTTTTGTTTACATCATCCGCCATGTTTGCTTCTCTGATACTTTCGCAGTGTGACAACTAAAACATGGTTACCTGAATTTGGATCGGTTCTTTCGAGACAAATACCTGGTGTTGTTTTTCTAACGATGTCACAGCCTTACCAACAGGAAATTACTTTGATGAAAAAAACAAAACAAAACAGGCAACTTCCACTGAATTACGTGCCATAAGCTCCGTCAAACTAATAAAAGAGAATAATTTGTGCAGACTGATGGTAACTTGCTCGTATTTCATTAACATCCTCCATTTTACATACTGATAATGTTTAATTGTTTCAATACGAGCAGACCTTAGTCAGCGACTCATCCCTATAAAATTATATATGTTAGCATACTGTGGTGTATACATGTTTGAGTTTCAGCTAGTTGGTGAACTTCATTTAAAGGCGTGTATTGTCGAATTCATATATCTTGCTGCAGAAAGTGTATACAAGGGAATTTACATATTTTGAAATTTCAAAACACCCAGGACTTCCCGTGAATATATTATATACAGATTGAGGTTACTTTAAACTTTCCTGTACTAATATGTGACTAATTAGTAGTAACACATGTATTTTGTATACAACCGTTCAGCTAAGTCAGAAATCTAATTTTGCTTTCAGTATCATTTTAACATTTGGGGCCTCTGTGTCTTGTTGGTCATAGGTTTGAATCCTCAGAGCTCATGCGATTATATTTGTCCATATTTTAAAACACTGAGATTAAGGCTGCAATTTTGACCTTTAAACAGTGGTAACACTCTCGCCTCCCACCTCTGAGGCTGGGGTTCGGTTCCCGGCACGGCCTCAAGTGGGAAAGCTGGTAGTTTCTTGCCGTTGGTCGGCAGTTTACAGTACAGAACCTTGGCCAACTGTATGTACTGGTTTCCTCTGCCCTTCCAACTACCCGTCGTGGTATGACCTGTACAGTGTTGAAAGCGACGTAAAACCCCAAATAAATAAATTGACCTTTAAGCATGAGATAAGTTCTTTAGCTGAGTATGTTGTTAAATATTTTCATCTCACAAAAATATAGAGTTACAGAACAGAATATTGAATGCCTTTATGTGTTTGATTTCAGAAGCTCCTAAAGCCACTAAAGAAAAGATGTTCCGAGACCAAATCAGGATTCTTGCACCTTCCAACAAAGAAACGATGAAAGTCTTATTCCACCACTTGCACAAGTAGGTTACATTGTCGTTAAGTACAAAGTACAGCTGCATTTCAATATTTTTCACTTTTATCCTGTACAAACTTGAATAAAATGTAAAGTTGACAAAATATCTTAAAACTTTTTTGTCTGAAGAAACTACTGATAAATGTATAAGCTATGTAAGAATGATATTAGTAATCGTTCAGTCCTGATACTATGTCAGTTGTCTGGTGGGTGTTATTTTGATTTTTGTCAGTACCATTATGTTTTCTGTCTGTATTTTCAGTGTCATACAATACTCCTCACAGAACCGCATGCAACTACAAAACATCGCCATTGTGTTTGGACCGACTCTCATGTGGCCTGAAGAAGAGTCGCCGAATGTCGCCATCTCGATGGTCCAGTCTGGTCAAGTTGTAGAGTACCTACTCAACCACTGCCATCGGCTCTTCTAGCCAGAAAACTTTGGCTGTATTTTCTGCAAGATTCGCCTCGGTTCAACTTTTGTTCAAGTTACACAGGAATCCTCAGTTTAATTATACCGGCTGCTGTATGCTTACAAAATATGGCAATCCAGGTTTCAGTTAACAGCCTAAAGCCTGTTTCACATACTCGCGAAAATGTTAATTTATGTAACAGAAATGTTAATCATGCTGATTTTGTTAGGGTTGTAAGGGAGTTAGGTGAAATTGGTAGATTTTCTAAACAATAGTGTAAAATTATGTACAAGAGTGCTTTGGGCTCAGAGTTATAATTTATAATCACATTTATACCTGGTATAGAGATATGCACGGAGGCTGTGTATTCATGTAACACTTGTACGTGTTAAGTGATAGAAGCTTGCTAGCGAGATCTCTGTCTTCATAGTATTTTGCTGTAACGGTCACTAATGTAACATAACACGACTTTTTTCTCGGTTATAAACACAAAGTTGAACCTTATGCAAGACTTATAAAAATATATACGGTGTTAGTAGTTCACTCTATATTATAAAATGCTTGTAAATATTACATTGACGTGATGAAATGTTTTTAAAAGGGTACCTTTTTTCAATAAATGTAAAAATTGTAGATTCTTTCCTCTAGGAACAAACCTCGCTGATCTTCTATCATTGATTGATTGAGGAACCATTTGTTTTTGTTTAATTACCTCAACCATATAATTTTTTTTTTTTTTTTGTGAATTATGTAGATTATGATAAAATTAGAGATCAATGCAGTTGCAGTGTGATAGAGTCATTAGTAACGTGTGTGTGTGATAGTTAAATATGAATGCTGATGTCTAACGTATTCCCACTATATTGGGAAAGTCAAGGAACATTGCCCTTACTCGATTGAAAACAGAAAAAGACTTCCAGGGTGTTTGCTGTTAACAGTTTTTAACAGTTTAAAATGTTGTTGATCCAAAAGCGAGTCGTTCATACACTTTATAACACGATCTGACTCGTGGCCAGACTTCACAAAGACACGTTACCAAATGGAGGTGCATGGGGGTGCCTTATCAGGAAACTGTGACATGGGTATTATAAGTAAATGTACAAAAGTTACAAGTTATAGAAAAAACAGGGGAAAACTTACACCAGAGCGAGACACAGTTTCTGAACCTTTTAGGATAAATATAGAAAAGTTTGAAAACACCAGTGTAAAATTATAGAGGAAAGGAGCTCATAATGTTTGGAAAATAGAATATTGAATAAAAGAGGTTTCAAACGATTTCAGAATCGTGAAATCAGGGCTCAGCTTTGTAGTTATACAGTGTCTGCTGTAAATTGGTGTGAACCTTTCAAAACACCCAATAGGTGAATCAAATCAAAGGTAATACACAGGTAAAAACACAAAGTGCAAACCCAACACAAAAGTATTGTCACATAATTTGGGCAAATATGGAAATTGTCTACAAAGTTACTTCAATAATTCAGCAGGGGCCACGGTGTCAGAGTGGTAACACTCTCGCCTCCCACCTCTGCGGCCGGGATTCGATCCCCACCATGGCCGTAAGTGGGAAAGCTGGTAGTTGCTTGCCGTTGGTCGGCAGTTTACAGTACAGAACCCTAGCGAACTATATGTACTGGTTTCCTCTGCCCTTCCAACTAGCCGTCGTGATATGACCTGTACAGTGTTGAAAGCGACGTAAAACCCCAAATAAACAAATCAATAATTCAGCATCAATCTGACCCTGTGTACCAATGTACATCCAAGTGGTTTTATGTATTTTTTTTTTTTTTTTTTTTTTTTTGTACAGTTTGCATGCGGTAAATAATGAATTAGTTACAGATTTAGCAAAAATTTGGATTTTGTAAAATTATAAATTTGTCACAAACTTGTCAACTGTATGGATTTTTTTCTTTACATTCTGTGCCAAATTAAGGCAGTGCAGTATTTTGTATATTTTTTTTTTTTTTTTTTCCAAAATATGGTTTGGCTGTTAACTAATTTTCAGACACCCATATATTGATTCGAACTGTGTTTTAATACAAAAACTAATTTGCAAAACAAAATTCTCCCAAATGAAAAGTATCAAAAATTAGTAAAGATTAAAATTTTAGGCAACAGATGAAAATTTAATTTTTTATGTCCAAAAGTAACGGAAAAAAATGATTCCTTTTAAACTAATACGATTTCTATTATTTCAAAGTAATGTACATTATGTTTAATTGGTTAACAACTTAACATGCCCCAAGTCACCCAATGAAACATGAATTTTATTGTAAAATTTCAGCACTTACTATATTTATAATACCAATGCACATCATTTCAAAATTCATTTCACAAAACTTGACGATGAGGTCGAGGAAAAGTGATGAATGGCCAGGCAAACATTGAGGCAGTTCTAAAAACTGACGAATTTGTTCGAGTCATGTATTCTGTGAGCATTTAAAACGTGTAAAACCATGTTTTTTTTGAAAAATGACAGTATTATTTTTTACATTGGTATTACAGTCACAAACTATTTGAAGACAATTTTGGTCTCTTTTTTCTCAGTTTTTTTGGTTGAATTGAAGTAGTGAGTCCAGTCTAGTTGAATTTGAACTTCTATCGGTAGAAACTACAATTGGACTTTCTACCGGGCTAAACTTGGTAGAAATTCCCATTTAGAATTTCTACTTTAAGAATTTGTAATCCTGAAAGATTGGACTTTCTACCGTGACATATGTATGTATGCATGATGTCTTTTTTTACCTACTTGAGATAATATAGCCACTGATATAAATTGGTGAAAAGACTTTTGTATTTTATGTCGGCAAATGAAGTCGCTGGTAAAGTCGTCATGGCCTCAGGTCACGGTCACATTTTTTGTGACTTTTTACGATTTTTTTGAAACTTTAAATAATGTCACAGATTGAGTAATTTCAGGCTCATTATCAACCCAAGAGGATAGTCCAGAATGCTGGGAGTGTATTTGGATTGCAAATTACTGGTATATATATGAAAAATGTAATTTGTCTTTCAAAGATATGTCAGCTGACACAGCGCCCTCCAGGCACCGTATTCTCTGTTGGCAAGTTTTACCTCGCTGTAGATTGCTTTGATGATATTGTAGAAATTTGAGAACTTTTGAGATTGTCACAGATGACCAATATATTTGTCTATTTTTTATTGTCCAAAGTCTCATATATTCACTACAACTTCTGTCACATGGCCTTGCAATGGGAACTTTTTGTGTCACCAGCATTTATGCTGCGTGGCATATAGGGATCGCTTTGTCATCCAAATTTGTGGCGTCGTCTGTTGTCGTCACACTTTGTATTCCGGACAGTATCTCAAAAATGGCTTGTCAGATTTAATTCAAATTTGGCATATGGATGTAACTGGTCCTGGGGGTGTGCTGTATAGTTTTGTGACCTTAAACTCCCACTAGAAAAATACTTAAACTCAATTTAAGTTTTTTCGTTTCCAGACAATATCTCAAAAATGACTTGATGGATTCAGTTCAAATTTGGCATGTGGTTGTAACTAGTTTTGAAGGTGTGCCCTATCTTAAGGTGACCTTAAACTCCCACGTATAAAAACCTTATGGCCAGTTTACGTTTTTTTCTTTCTCCATGGAGTATACTGAAAGTAACTTAAGAAATTTCATTCAACTTTTGCAGTTATATGTAACTGGCCATAGGTAAGTGCAACACATTAAGGTAACCTTAAACTCCCATTAATAACAGAATTATATTCACTTTAAGTTTGGTAATTTTTGAATAGTAAGTCAAATATTGTGCAATTCTAGGTGTTTCAGTTGTGGATGTAACAAACCTTGAACAAAACTTTCAGGAAAAGATTACCTTAAACTCGCTACAATATACAACAGTGCAAACAAACTTTGAGTTTAAGGTTGGGTCAATTTTTTTGGTGTTTGGAAGATATTTTATATGCAAATTAGGACTTTTTACATTGATATTCATCATGTACATATATCTCCACAAGAAGAAAATGGTCTCTTTTGTAAGGTTATAGTAAATTGCTGATATTTTATAAATTAATGATTTTAAGGTTGCATTGGTTTGTGTCACTAGCAGCTTTGATGGAAGACATACATGGTCATTGTCGTCTTTACACTTACTTTGCAGAGAGTATCTCAAAAATGGCTTGATGAATTAAATTCCAATTTGGCATGTTGATGTAACTTTTCCTCAAGGTGTGCCCTATTTAAGATGACCTTAAACTCACAGTTGTAAGATGCTTATATTGATTTGAATGTTTTTTTGTTTCTGGACAGTGTCTCAAAAAATTGTAGACAGATTTGATTCAAATTTGGCATGTGGTTGTAACTGGTTTTCAAGGTGTGCCCTAGTTTAAGGTGACCTTAAACTCTCATGTATTAAAAAGTTATATTGAGTTTACATTATTTTTCCATAGAGTATACTGGAAATAACTTGAGAATTTCATTCAAGTTTTGCATGTATATGTAACTGGCCCCAGGTAAGTGCGTTACAATAAGGTGACGTTAAACTCCTAGTAATAACAAAATTATATTTACTTTAAGTTTGGCAATTTTTCAACAGTATTTCAAACACTGTGCAATTCTAAGCATTTTTCAAGTTGTGGATGTAACAAACCGTGAACAAAACCTACAGGAAAAGATTCCCTTAAACTTCGTTACAGCAGCAAACTAACTTTGAGTTTAAGGTTGGGACAATTTTTGGTGTTTGAAAGATATTTGATGTGCTAATTAAGACTTCAAGCTTTTGATATCCATCATGTACATCTGTCTACACAAAAAAAATCTCTTTTGTAAGGTAAATTCCTGATATTTGATAATCTTATGAGTTTAAGGTTGCATTACTTTTGTGTCACTAGCAGCTATGTTGTAGGACAAATATGATCAGTGTCGTTGTCACACTTCCTACACTACAGAGTATCTCAAAAATAGCATCATGGATTAAATTCAAATTTGGCATGTGCATTTAATTGGTCCTCAAGGTGTTCCCTATTTTAAGGTGACCTTAAACTCCCACTAGTAACGTATTTATATTGATTTTAAGTTTTCCGTTTCGAGACAGTATCTCAAAAATTTGTTGACGGATTCAATTCAAATTTAGCATGTGGTTGTAACTGGTATTCAAGGTGTGTCCTATATTAAGGTGGCCTTAAACTCCTCTGTCTGAAAGAATTATGTTCAGTTTAAGCTTTTAACTTTTCCATAGAGTATACTGAAGGATTTTAAGTTTTTCCGTTTCCAGATAGTATGTTGAAAATGGGTTGATGGATTCTATTCAAATTTGGCTTGTGGTTGGAACTGGTATTCAAGGTGTGTCGTATTTTAAGGTGACCTTAAACTCCCATGTATAAAGGAAGTATGTTGAGTTTAAGTTTTTACTTTTCCATAGAGTATACTGAAGGTAACTTAAAAAATTCCATTCAAATTTTTGCATATACCTGTAACTTGCCATTGATAAGTACCACATATTAAGGTGACCTTAAACTCCCAGGACTAACACATTGAGAGTGTCATTGTCACACTTCCTTTCCAGACAGTATCCCAAAAATGGCATGATGGATTAAATTCATATTTGGCATGTGGATGTAACTCGTACTCAAGGTGTGCCCTGTTTTAAGGTGATCTTAAACTCCCACTTGTAACATACTTATATAGATTTTAAGTTTTTCCGTTTCCAGACAGTATCTCAAAAGTAGGTTGATGGATTCTATTCAAATTTGGCATGTGGTTGTAACTGGTATTCAAGGTGTCCTATTTTAAGGTGACCTTAAACTCCC
This sequence comes from Sabellastarte sp. h YS-2021, assembly GCA_964017235.1. Classification (NCBI taxonomy): domain Eukaryota; kingdom Metazoa; phylum Annelida; class Polychaeta; order Sabellida; family Sabellidae; genus Sabellastarte; species Sabellastarte sp. h YS-2021. The sequence continues at coordinate 66,990,775 of OZ024938.1, forward strand.
ATGTATAAAAGAATTATGTTGAGTTTAAGCTTTTTCTTTTCCAGAGGTTGCTGAAGATAACTTAAGAAATTTCATTCAAATATTTGCATTTATATGTAACTGGCCATAGATAAGTGCATACATTAAGGTGACCTTAAACTCCCAGTAATAACACATTGTCAGTGTCGTCGTCACATTTCTTTCCTGACAGTATCTCAAAAATGGCATGATGGATTAAATTCAAATTTGCAATGTGGGTGTAACTGGTGATCAAGGTGTGCTCTGTTTTAAGGTGATCTTAAACTCCCACTAGTAACGTACTTATATTGATTTTAAGTTTTTCCATTTCGAAGATAGTATGTTGAAAATTGGTTGATGGATTCTATTCAAATTTGGCATGTGGTTGTAACTGGTGTTCAAGGTGTGTCCTATTTTAAGGTGACCTTAAACTCCCACTAGTAACATACCTATATTAATTTTAAGGTTTTCCGTTTCCAGACAGTATCTTAAAAGAGGTTGATGGATTCAATTCCAATTTGGTATGTGATTGTAACTGGTATTCAAGGTGTGTCCTATTTTAAGGTGACCTTAAACTCCTATGTGTAAAAGAATTATGCTGAGTTTAAGCTTTTTCTTTTCCAGAGGTTGCTGAAGATAACTTAAGAAATTTCATTCAAATATTTGCATGTATATGTAACTGGCCATAGATAAGTGCCATACATTAAGGTGACCTTAAACTCCCAGTAATAACACATTGTCAGTGTCATCACACTTCCTTCCCAGACAGTATCTCAAAAATGGCATGATGGATTAAATTCAAATTTGGCATGTGGTTGTAACTGGTACTCAAGGTGTGTCCTATTTTAAGGTGACCTTAAACTCCCACTAGTAACATACCTATATTAATTTTAAGGTTTTCCGTTTCCAGACAGTATCTTAAAAGAGGTTGATGGATTCAATTTCAATTTGTTATGTGATTGTAATTGGTATTCAAGGTGTGTCCTATTTTAAGGTGACCTTAAACTCCTATGTATAAAAGTATTATGCTGAGTTTAAGCTTTTTATTTCTCCATAGAGTATACTGAAGATAACTTCAGAAATTTCATTCAAGTTTTGCATGTGTATGTAACTGGCCATATATAAGTGCCTACATTAAGGTGACCTTAAACTCCCACTAATAACACATTTTGAGTGTCGTCATCACACTTCCTTTCCAGACAGTATCTCAAAAATGGCATGATGGATTAAATTCAAGTTTGGCATGTGGATGTAACTGGTGATCAAGGTGTGCCCTATTTTAAGGTGACCTTAAACTCCCACTAGTAAAGCACCTCTATTTATTTTAAGTTTTTCTGTTTCGGAGATAGTATGTTGAAAATGGTTGGATGGATTCTATTTAAATTTGGCATTTGCTTATAACTGGTATTCAAGTTGTGTTCTATTTTAAGGCGACCTTAAACTCCCATGTGTAAAAAAATTATGTTGAGTTTAAGCTTTTTATTTTTCCAGAGGTTGATGAAGATTACTTAAGAAATTTTATTCTAATATTTCCATGTATATGTAACTGGCCATAGATAAGTGCATACATTAAGGTGACCTTAAACTCCCAGTAATAACACATTGTAAGTGTTGTCGTCACATTTCCTTTCCAGACAGTATCTCAAAAATGGCATGATGGATTAAATTCAAGTTTGCAATGTGGATGTAACTGGTGATCAGGGTGTGCCCTGTTTTAATGTGACCTTAAACTCCCACTAGTAATGTACTTATATTGATTTTAAGTTTTCCCGTTTCGAAGATAGTATGTTGAAAATGGTTTGATGGATTCTATTCAGATTTGGCATGTGGTTGTAACTGGTATTCAAGGTGTGTTCTATTTTAAGGTGACCTTAAACACCCATGTATAAAAGAATTATGTTGAGTTAAAGCTTTTTATTTTTCCAGAGGTTGCTGAAGATAACTTAAGAAATTTCATTCAAATATTTGCATGTATATGTAACTGGCCATAGATAAGTGCATACATTAAGGTGACCTTAAACTCCCAGTAATAACACATTGTCAGTGTTGTCATCACACTTCCTTTCCAGACAGTATCTCAAAAATGGCACGATGGATTAAATTCATATTTGGCATATGGATGTAACTCGTACTCAAGGTGTGCCCTGTTTTAAGGTGACCCTAAACTCCCACTAGTAACATACTTATATTGATTTTAAGTTTATCCATTTCCAGACAGTATCTCAAAAGTAGGTTGATGGATTCAATTCAAATTTGGCATGTGGTTGTAACTGGTATTCAAGGTGTGGTCTATTTTAAGGTGACCTTAAACTCCCATGTATAAAAGAATTATGTTGAGTTAAAGCTTTTTATTTTTCCAGAGGTTGCTGAAGATAACTTAAGAAATTTCATTCCAATTTTTACATGTATCTGTAACTCGCCATAGATAAGTGCCACATATTAAGGTGACCTTAAACTCCCAGTAATAACACATTGTCAGTGTCGTCGTCACACTTCCTTTCCAGACAGTATTGCAAAAATGGCATGATGGATTAAATTCATATTTGGCCTATGGATGTAACTCGTAATCAAGGTGTGCCCTGTTTTAAGGTGACCTTAAACTCCCACTAGTAACATACTTATATTGATTTTAAGTTTTTCCATTTCCAGACAGTATCTCAAAAGTAGGTTGATGGATTCAATTCAAATTTGGCATGTGGTTGTAACTGGTATTCAAGGTGTGTCCTATGTTAAAGTGACCATAAACTCCCATGAATAAAAGAATTATGTTGAGTTTTAAGTTTTTTTTTTATTTTTACATAGAGTATACTGAAGATAATTTGAGAAATTTCATTCAAGTTTTGCATGTATATGTAACTGGCCATAGGTAAGTGGCATACATTAAGGTGACCTTAAGCTCCCAGTAATAACACATTTTGACTGTCACACTTTCCACACATTATCTCAAAAATGGCATGATGGATTAAATTCAAATTTGGCATGTGGTTGTAACTGGTATTCAAGGTGTGTCGTAACTTAAACTCCTATGTATAAAAGAATTATGCTTTTAAGCTTTTTATTTTTCCATTTTTGACTAAATTCAAATTTGGCATGTGGATGTAACTGATCCTCAGGATATGTCTATTTTAAGGTGACCTTAAACTCCCACTAGTAACATGCTTATATTGATTTTAAGTTTTTCCGTTTCCAGACAGTATCTTGGACATTGGACAGACATTGACCTGTACATTGAATCAAGGCTATATTTTTCAACAAGGTACTTCTTAAGGATGGTCTGGATATGCAAAAATACTGCCAGTCAGCCAACTAATTTATGTTCAGCATAATTTTTGTCCCTTTGAATTTCATCCACTTCAGTCTTTAAACCAAAGCTGGTGACACAGTACAATTCTTCTGAATTCTTGTTTTTTCCAATTTTACAAAAATGTATATAAAGATATAAAAAGAAGGAAAACCTTTTTTCTCCGCCCCTTGGTATAAGGAAGCAAATGTTGAGGTTATGGTGAAGACAAGTATTGAACTGTTTGGATTAGAAAACCTATTTAAAATATGGTTGGATAATTGAAGGTGCATAAAATAGAAGAGGTATTTTTAAAATACAATAAATAAACACAAGGAAAATACAAATTCAGCAGAGTGCAAATGACTTCATAAAATTGAATATTACAAGATCAGACATAAAGAAGATATATCTCGAGTGATTTAGACTTTAGTTTGAATTTTATGTATTGAAATAAACAAGATTATAAAGTGCTGTTAAAACTTGCCCGTATAACTAGTTACGTATGTGTATTTGTGTAAAAAGTTTCTTCAAAAATTTGTTTGTATTTTTTTGTCATTGATTTTGTAGAAGAAATGTCGATTGATATTTTTCTTTCTTTACTGTGATAGATGTATAGAGTCACCAGAATCGTACAGAAACAACATATACAGTTAGAAACCCTTTATGTTGAATATCTGTTAGGTAGAATGCCCCTCTTTAGAAGTAATAATTCTCATTGATATTAATATCTACCATTTTCTAAATATTTCTTTTTTTTTTGACAAAAAATTGTAGTTTATATAAACCAGATAAAAGTGTTTTTTTCTTTTTTTTTTTTTCTTTTTGATATTGTAGATTTAGTATGTGAGTTGTAAAGTACTGAGGTTTAGTATTCACCAAAGTAGTTATGTGTGTTTGAGGTTTAATATGAATTCAGATGTCATTCTGATTCATTCTGTCCAACTTGTGGAGTAAGTTCACACTGGTGCTAAAAAAACCCAACAATTTCACTGCAAAGTTACGAGTGTTTTGTATCAGTCCACTTTGATGCCGACATGGTCTCATTTTGTGCTGCAAGAACGGAATTTTGAATCTTGTGCAATAACCAAAAGTCTGGTATAAGGAAAACTGAATTTAGTTCAGTTTTGTATTTTAGAAAATTAGACAGTAAACAGTGAAGGCATATTAAGCAGGAATGAGTCGGTATCAAAAATATCTACATCAAGAGGCGGCCGTAGCAAAACAGTTGCGATTCTGGGTTCTGAAAAAAGACGTGTTTTTAGTACACCCCAATAGGTCACCAACCGAAAGTGAAACTCATGATACCAAAACATGGCAGTTCCTCTCGACAAAATCGCTGTAAAAGTCCCCAGATGTACAAAAAATATGGGAAGTATACAATTTCTTCAGATGTAGGGATTGTTTCCAATATTTTAACTTTTGATCCAGTTACATGTGTTGACAAGCGAGGTCACAGTATGTTAGTCAAATGCTGTCGATAATGAGATACAACTGTCTTTATGTGGAATATTCTATTATGTAGCAAAAGTTTTGGATCGTGGGCCTTTTATGTGGAGAAATAGCATTCTTATCCAGAAGATCTATGTACAGGTTATTTTGCATTGATGGCACCTGTTATGTGGAAATATTCTTAAGTGGATGTGTTTTTGGTTTCTGTTAGATTCCACTTGAGAGCTTCACAGTAATATGTACAAATAATGTAAATATACTCTGCATAAAGTTACCGCGGTACATTGCTTTGTGGATATATGTATCTTCTGTAAATGCTTGGAATAATTTAAATCAACAGATTTCAAAGTAATTCACTTGTTCAGGTAAAAAAGGTTAGACGCCTGTTCCACATTCCCGAATGGAGGTCCTGAATCAAATACAAATGTTTTCTTTCTGTTCAGGGAGATTTCTGTCTGATTCTGAAGCCATTGTTTGAATGCTTACTCTAGCATTCTGAAGCATTGATGCTTATGAGGTGAATTGATTAGGTGCTGTGCAAAAGTTTTGAAGCCGCATCTGTAAAAGTTTCTTGCAACACTTAATTATCCGAATCAGTTGCCAAGATTGAAGAGATTGCAATTAGATTCTGACCACCTTCATAACCTTATTCGTGACATTCGTGAGTCATTCATAAGTTGAGCCTTGCTTTCTATGATAAGCAGCAACTGTTCCTTATCATTCTGTAGTGCTCTGTAGTCGTCATTACTTCCTCAACCAGGAGGTTATCTTTTTGGTTCTGTTTGTTTGTGGGTTTGCAATAACTCCTGAAGTCAAGAAGGGATCGTTCTAAAATCTTTTTACGTGAGACTGACAAAAAAGAAGAAATGCAATAAAAAATCCCAGTCGAAACGCGGGAAAACTCACAAAAAAATGAAATATTCAAAGAATACTTATCCTGTGCTTCCCAAAGTTTTACAGAAAGTTCTATACAATAAAATAAAACAAATGACTGAATAATAACATCCAAGAGTACGTATGTGCTGAGAAAACAGTAAATTATTGAGAGATATTTCAAACGTCTTTCCAATATGGCGGCCAACGAAAGAAGAAGGATGAATTACCAAACGACACTGCTATGGTACATACTAAACCACGGACTCGGCCAAATCCAAACGTCCATTTTTCTTGGTCGTTGGCTAGAGTTCTGCGGCCTCCCGAGTTAGCATTCAGTCCCATATGGTAAGCTTGTAGCTTATAAAAGCTACATTTAAGTAATTAAAATTTTCAAATTATGGTCATATATTCCTGGATTCATAAGAAAACTGCAGAACTTTTTCGGAAACATGCCTTGCTGGAGGTATGCAAACTACAAGTGCTTTCTAAGTGCAGCTTTGATCCCTCAATTAAATACAGAACTACTTTGTTTTGTTAGGAATTGCTGTTAAATGTTACTGGGTCAGTAGGTTCTATATCATTCATTTAACCATCGCAGATCCTTCACGACGTATTGCTTTCTCGTCCGTGAACCGTTCTTTATATTTTTCAGGAAGGTGTGGGAAATAGTTTTCAGACAGAGCATAGCTTGATCTCCATCTGTGCAAAAATTGACCCAAAAACACTTAAGTATGTTGATTTGTGGAGTTTCCCAAACTATTCGTGACAGTGGAATCAGCCCATTCAATATGCTTTGAAATGCCAAAAAAGTGTTCTAATTATGAAATATCTTCATCAGAGTTGCTTCTAGGATGCGTTTTCCGCGGGATCACGCATTAATTCGCCTACAAACGCGGATTTTCTTGGAGTCTGCGGTGACCAAATTATACGAGAACGCATAGTACACAAGGCGATGCGGGAAATATATGAAGCGAAAAGACGAGAGATCTAGAAAATCGAAACACTGCACGGATCGAGAGTTTGTCGAGGTTTTGATTTTTCCGTCGAAACGTTCTTCGAATAATGCCTGTTGACAATTGTGGTTTCGTGATCGTTTACAAACTTAAATATATTCTAAGGTACAGACAGTATTTGGACATATTGTACCCAAAAATATAAAATTAAGCTGAAAGTGGATGATTATATAAAAAATGGCTGCAAGAAAAACGAAACTTACAGGAGACTGGATTGTTACAACAGGCCATGGCAGTGAAGCCGGTGCTGACCCGGCGTAGGTATCTGTCGGATTTCCCAATAATATATGTGTAGAAAAATATTTTACTTGATCAAAATTCATGGACAGCTCACTAATATTAATGAGGTCACAGATTTTGATGGTGCTTTCTTAATATTTTTCTGTTTTAAGATCAAATATCATATCTACTAGATGGACTACTGATACTGTACAGAGCTCATGAATATATATGCGTAAAAAATATTTGACGATTCCATTGGATTTTTTAACAATATTTTACTTGAAGAATTTGTGGACTACTCATTAATATTCATGAGGTCATAGTATTCTGTGGGGTTTTCCAACATATTTGTACGAATTGATGATGTAATGACATTAGATGAAAACTTAAAACCACAATGCCATGACAGGCAAGGAGCCACTTTGATGTAAATAACCATGTTCAGTATTTTTTTTAAATTCTATCACTAGCCTTGAAGTTTATTTTTATTGGACAAGACAATACAAATTGACCACTAATTAATAGAAGCCCAGTTTAAAATGTCTAAATAAACTGAAAATGTATTTTGTATTAGTTTAAACTTCATCATAAAGTTGTCCCGCAGAATTTTTAGCCCCTCCCCCACATTTTGTGTAGTGGTGGGGGATCGCCCCCACTTTTTGAAATTCCTAGAATCAACACTGTTCATTATATTGTTTATTTAAAAAGACTGAACAATTTTTAAGTTTCATAAAATCCATCGTTATGATATTCTATTACAATTTTCAAAGAAAAAGACATTCTGGAATTTATTAAAATTGGTGGATAATTAAAACTAACATTCCTCATTAGACATGTATGTAAAAATACATTACTCCTGAAGATTTACAATATGCTACTTGTGTTATATTGTCATACACGATATACATTTTTTTCCGTATGTCATTTGAGAAGTTTTGCTACTGTACAGTGACTGTGATTGATATTATAACGTGGAGAATTATATTTCTTTTGTCACATTTGATGTAGTTTTTTTTTTCAAATATACATACCGACATGCATTTTGAAAATGAATTTTTGTGTATATATTTTCAGTTTTTTTAAACGTAGTTTTCAGACAGGTATAAGGATAGCCGATGAATTGTTAATAACTTACACAGTAAATATTCAGTTCACTCTGCGTGATATTATGGCTGTGTTTTGATGAATTTTGGCAGAGTTTCGTGTCACTTGAAACATAAAGGGATCATGAATTATGTTGAGCAGATGAGCATTCATTATGTCACTAATCATGGGAGCATATAGTATTTCATACATATCATTTCTTTGGTCTTCCATGCACACATATATGTATCTAACAGTGAAACCACGTAGGAATAAATTGAAAATATTTTAATTATGTTACTGTGTAACAAATAATTGTCATAGAAGTAACTACTTGGTGTGGCTTAACAAGCTGTTTTGGACATTAACAAAGACCTAGGTGATCATATTGAATAGTTACTTTGTAATTTTCGGACTTGCAGAAGTTCAAATGAATGTCAACTTATCCTTAAAACCTAAGTGTTCACAGACAAAGACAGGTTTGTGCAATGATTTTTTTTGTTTTTTTGGCAATAACTTTGAGTATAACCATTCACTTTATGGAATTTCATGTGCGTGTTTTAGAAAGCCTAGCACAAAATATGTTTGCCAAGATAGAGTCGAGGCTCATTCCTGTTTAATGAAGTAATTGAAATTCAAAAACATACTAAATCTGTATATCTAACATCAGATTTGCTCTGGTTGCAACGAAATAAGGTAAAAACACCGTGAAATTCCAAAACAGGGCGTGGTTAGAAAATTTTCGAAAATGATGACTTTTGTAAAAAAAAAAAAAAAAAAAAAAAAATTTCTGTTGAACTTGTGAGATGTGTGTTTTGTTAATTCTATTACGATGTACATCTGTATATTAATGTGTATGTATCTGTTAATACTGCAAAACTTGCTGTTATAGGAAAACCAATAATACAATGCTTGTGAAACGCTAACAGTGATAATAAATATTATAAATAACTGTGTATATATATGTGTAATGATTGTGTATGATATTTAATCCTTAATCGTGTGGGTTAGAGATGGGTTTACACTAATAGCTATAACTCTACAATTCTAGGATCATGTTTTGGTCCGGTCTAATCGTCACCGATGTAATCCTGACACGATGTAACAGGCCGGATGAGTGTGGGGCAATAAAAATGTGTAAGTAATCAATACGGTCGATAGCCATGCTATTTCAGAAAGGAAATAGTTGTTATATTTCTAATAGATTGTGTCCATAATATAGGACAAACATTGAACCTACTATTAATAGACCCATACTACTCAGCCAGTAAAGTTTGTCACCCTTTGAAGTTTGTTGTCTCAGTTTAAAGATATTGAAAAAAAATCTTTATATGAACTTTATTAATGTTGTGAGGATGTATTATATTTGTTTAAATATAAATAGCGATGTTGCTTAAAAATATTCTTGGACTGGGTGACACAATTTCACTGACTGAGAAAAGATGACAATCAGTTGATTGAAAAAAGTCCAAAAAATACAGCCACAACAGTTTGAAACATCTTGGTCATTTTTAACATGGATCTGAAAACAAATACTGGTCTTATGTTTGAGAAAACAAATGGTGATACCATAATATGTGTAATAGTTACTCCCCCCTGCAATCCTGAAAAATAAATTCACATTTGTAGCGAGCAACAATCACCTCGCAAGGCTTACATTACTAATTTTATCTGTGTTATACCAACTAAAAATAATCTCCCTCCCGGGCTAAAGCCCGGCGGGAGATAATAAGGACAAAAATACTACAGAGAATTAATTTAACATTTTAAGTTTTGTGTGTAACTTACGTAAAAATCATTAAAATGTGTGTCTCATTGCTATAAAATCCCCTCCTTTGGAAGTGTATAAGTAAGCATAGTAAAAATAGTCCTTTTTTTGTGGATAATGGCATAAAATCAGCATGTGTGAAAATATAAGCGTCAACAAACACATGCTAACAAATATAAATAATACGTTGCTGCTAGTAGATACACCCACACATGGCTTTGTAACATGCAGTTTAGTCTATTGCAAAACCAAAATGCAGATGCTTTGTTTTTGTTTGCTAAAAAAAGTTGATTTATATTTTGTTGGGTTTTCTTAAGTTACATCGGATTTTTTTGTATATTTTGTACAGAATTGCTCAAAGAAATAATAAACACATATTTACACACTCAATATGCAATGGGTTTCATTGTTTTCTTGATAAACAACTTCAGTCTGTCTTCACACTCGGAAGCCAGTTGTATATCTGAAGATGTCACAAAGCAGCACAATACCAAGTATTTCTATAATAATGACTGAAAATGAATTGCCGTCTTCAGTTGAAGACAATCAATGTTTTATTAATGCTCCTGTATTATCACTCACGGTCTGTATGTCAGCATGGGAGATCATGAGTAAAATAGTGGTCAGCAAGTGTGACATTTAATCACAGACTCTTCTGTTCTGTTCTACAGCTTTGTAGTGCTTAATGTCTGCCCAAGGCAGACACTAAGGCACTACAAAGAATGCAGTTTAATAATCATTATTTTTATTGCGTTAATACATCTTATCCAATGGACAATTGCTAATCCGCTCGGCGCAGACCGGCCCGCCAAACGTCGGAAAAAGACGTCCTGTGTTTCCACCGGCCAACCGGTCCCTAGTGCACTCGCCAGATGGCATGTCGTACTTCCTTCCTGTCTAGACAGCGTGACGTCATAGCATCTTTTTCGTTTGGCACGAACTAGTGCACACGGAATTTTCATTGCTTCAGAGTTTTTGAAGTTTATTGCCAGAATTTTGTGTTTTTAAGTATCTCATGTACTTAAACGGATATTAAAGTGGATATTAAAGTGACTATAGACCAACATGTCATCTCCAGGACAAAAAAGGGGCAACTGCGGCCACGCTATGGCCAGCTTTGATGGCCATTCCTTCTGTGCTAGGTGTAGAGAGAAAGGGAAGGGGAAGGACACGCGTGTTGAATCACCTACTTCTGAATGCAAGTTCTGCATATTATTGACCCCTGAACAGAAGGCTCAACTAGCAACTCCCTCATATAAACTGAAGAAAGAAAAATGGGATGCTAAGAAAGCAGAACTTTCTTCACCTACAAAATGTCAGTTATTGTCAGTTATGTCAGTTATTGGAGCAGTAAGTGACAATGCTTCCATTTCTTCCCCTCCGGACTCTGTTCCTGATAAGAAACCTAAGGACAAGCCATCTACCTCCAAGTCCAAGAAAAGAGTTGAAAACTCTGCTACTGACAAGAAAATGGAGGAATTGGATCAGAAGTGGTCGGACAGATTCAATCGCCTGGAAGTGCTTCTGATGTCAAAGTCCTTCCAACCGACCTTCTCTTCTGCTGTAAAAGTGACTCTAACCCATTCTCCTCCAACTACCATTGCTAAAGACGCTGAACCCTTTTTTCAACCGACCTGATCAGAGCACACTGGCCAGGACTTCTCTGCTATGCATCAGTCTGCCAGCCAGCTCAGTACAGAGACTGCCGTTTCTTCAGAGTGCACTGGACGGGGGCTCCTCTGCTCCATTGCATCAGCCTGACCGCCAACTCAGATCCGACCTTCAACAACAAGAATCTTCACCCAAGCGCACTGTCTCTGACTTCTCTGCTGCTAAGCATCAGTCGACCAGCCAGCTTGTATCTGACCGACCCCGACCGGATTCATCACCAAAGCGCACTGGTTCTGACTCCTCTGCTGTCAAGCATCAGTCGTCCAGCCAGCTTTCATCTGACCGACACCGACCCAAAACTTCTGAGTGCACTGGTACCGACTTGTCTGCCCCCAGACATCAGTCTACCAGCCAGCTTACATCTCACCGACCTCATTCTCACCGACCCAGATCTTCAGTTCCTACCGACACCAGCTCTCCTCATTTGCACAGACACAGGAAGGACAGTGCTTCCAGTTGTAGTTCTGAGGCCGGTAGTGAAGTTTCTGACCGACCACCTGTAGAATTATATGTGGAGGAAGGCGAAGTGTCGGATGAACAAGATATGACTGTCACCGAACTGGACCAGATACCGTCTGCTGAACAAACCTACCGGGAAACTATGAGGGGCATCAGGTCATACATTGTTGGTCAGGCATGGTGGGTGTCTGAACTTTCAGTGGCGATGGCAAAAATTTTCTTGTTCTTGTAACCTCCTGTAAATAATGGGGTCATGGCCTCTGAACTTTGTATTCCCACCAAATGCAGCCATCTTCATTAATATTTAAGCTTTCAACGGGGAAACACCCCTTTTATGAAATCAAAAAATTATTTTACATGTCTCGATTTTAGTCGATTTTTACTTAACTTTTGGAAACTCTGAAGCTTCAGATGCACTGAAACTCCAGAGTTTCAGTGTTCTTTCAGAGTTGTGGCTACCTGGTACGTGATGTTGAAGATCTGATGTGACCTGATGTCGGATGTGGCTGTATAAATCTATCTCAGATTATTGAGACAGGCGATACTTGCTCTGGGGTGACTTAGAGCAGCTTTAAAGGGCTGTATAAATTTTTATTATTTGCTATAAAAGTCATCACAGACCTAGTGCACCTGAATCAGTGATCTGATCACGTTATTTGTGTTTATAGATCTGCAATATGCCAAAGACATTTGATTGTAACGCCTGTGGTGACAGGCATCAGAGGCCAATTAATAGTAAATGTACAAGAATTAGTGATAGTGAGCCAGAGGATGGCATTAGTGTTACCAGTGCAGGACAATCTGACATTAACTTGCAAATACTGAACGAGTTAAAAAGTTTAAGTGGTAGGATGTCAGCCATGGAACGAAGAGTTGACAAGGTGGAGAAGCCAGGCAACCACTCATCTTCAGTAGCACCAGAAACCACAGCAGTGGCGTCAAGCACAGCGTCAAGCACAGCGTCAGACACTGTCATCCCTACCATAGACTTCCTTAAAGCATCAGACACCATTCAGGCCAGAGTGGACGACAGGATCAAGGAACTTCAAGCCATGCATCCACAAGGCAAGTTCAAATCTCAAAGGGGTGGTTCTGATACCTATTGGTGTAAAAGGGAGGTACCTTGGCCTCAAAATCATATTTTAAGTGGTACTAGCAAGTCCAGGGTATCATATGATAACTTGTCCATGGCCCAGTGGGTTTCTGGTTTTTGTGCTATTATAAAAGAGGAGAGTAACGTTCAAACAAAAAACAACATGTTGATTTATGTAGCAGATCTCATGGGAGGACTGTCACGACTTTGGGTGGCAGTCAGCCAAGGGAGCTCACGCTGTAGTACTTTGCCACATGGAGGAAAATAAAGTAAATTGGGAGGAAACCAATAAACTTGACCGTCTTAGAGGAGTCCATGCTCAAAGAAATCAAAATTCAAACATGTCATTGGGTCGAAAATTCAAATCCAAAGATAAGGGCATTCCATGCCGTTTTTATCAAAAGGGCACATGTGGGCAAAAAACTGAACATGAAAATGGGGGACAGTTATATCTCCACGTTTGTGAACATTGTTTTGCTAAAGGCAAGTCTCATCCACACCCTGGCAAAGAGTGTAGGCAAAAAGTACAAAAAAACGAGTAGGGCACTGCAGAATTGCAGTGCCAGAAAGTACCAGTAAAAAATCTTTCAGTACTCAAGTTATTGTAAATAGTAATAAGTATTTTGTACAGAGTGAAAATTGGAGACAGGATTGGTGGCTTTCCAATAATGTATTGTATTCTGATGTCGTTAAGAACAGAGGTAAACTTGTTAACAATGTGCAAATATCACATGTTGCTCAAGGTGGAAAATGTGTGGAAAATCACACAAATGTTATCACTAAATGTGAAGTTAACGTGGGTAAAAACATCACAGTTTATTGTGGTAAAAACATCACACCAAAACAGGGCCAGAACCCGTCAAAAATGTCAATAGCAAACAGAAATATCAATATTGCTCATGACAACATGTTCAGGGACACCAAAAATCATTATTCTCGTGTCAAAGTTAGTCAGAAACCCCCCAAAACAATGGCTCATTACACAGACATGAAGAATGGTCAAAGGTGCGAATCTGATAATAATAGCCATTTAATAAACAATGGTATTGTTCAGAGGTGCCACTCTGCAAACAATAGGCAAAGTCGCACCTCTAATCAAACTGGCAAAGCAAAAGGTCAGGTCAATTACACAACGAGTGTTAAAAATAGATTTTGGCCTTTATGTACTCAGGAAAACCTTAGTCCTAGTTCACATGGTCACGAACACATGGTGAGTGTCCGTGACAATGACATAAATACAAATAATAATGTGTCAGAACTTGGCAATTACAACAATAAGTGTCAACTCTCACTAGTAAAAGATACTAGGGCAAGTCAAAATAAAGTTGACAAACAAGGTAAAGTTTCACCCTCTCAAAACAAAGCTTCAGACATAGGCAACCAAAATGATCAAGTTACTGACAATGTTTCGGATCCGGACAGATTTCGTCCACGGCATAGGCTTAGAATTCAAGAAGCCAGAAATTGTCGGACTTTCATGCTTTGGGATGAGCAGATGTCGGATAAATTCGGATATATCCCTCTCCAGAATCAGACTATTCCTATTGAAGATAGCAAGCATGACTGATGTTTTAAAAATGCATGAAATTATCAGTAAATCGAAAACTTATAACTTCGTAGATTGTCAAATACAGGTCCCTTCTGAATTAAATGCTGATGTCTGGGAGCAGTACCTGGGCGAATACTGGGATAGTCAGCTGAAATATCTTATAAGATATGGCTTTCCCTTAGATTTCAACAAAAATACACGCTTGTCCCATAAATTAGGTAATCATGGTTCAGGGAACAAGTATCCCACAGATATTGAAGCATATTTAGCAGAGGAAATGAAACATAATGCCATTTTAGGCCCATTTCACACTCCTCCCATACCAGACCTTCATGCATCCCCATTTATGACTCGTGAAAAGCCAGGAGCCCCTCATCGTAGGGTCATTATAGACCTCAGCTTTCCTGCTGGCGAGTCTGTCCATGCTGGGGTTGACTCTGAACAGTATCTGGGTTCGAAATTCTTGCTTACCTTGCACACCATAGATACAATCACTAATAAACTAGTTAAATTGGGTAAGGGGGCCTTACTTTATAAAATTGACATCTCAAGAGCCTTCAGACATGTTAAGATAGACCCTGCTGATTATAAATATTTAGGTCTTCACTTCCAAGACTACTTCCTTGATAGCTGCCTGCCATTTGGCTTTCGGCACGGTTCGGCCATCTTCCAACGCCTCAGTGACGCCGTCAGATATATCATGACCACCAAAGGTCACAATGTGACCAATTATATTGATGATATCATTGGATATGCAGTTAAATCCAAAGCTCAGGCCTCTTTTGATACCTTGTATACCCTCCTTCAGGACCTAGGTTTCAAAATTAGTACAAACAAATTGGTAACACCCACCACAAAGGCCACCTGCTTAGGCGTTGAACTAGATACCAAAAAGTCAACAATTGCTGTCCCTCAGGAAAAATTAAATGATATTAGGCAAGAGTGTCAACAATGGCAAAGTAAAAGTACTTGTACCAAACGGCAACTTCAGTCATTGCTTGGAAAACTACTTTATGTCACAAAATGTGTCAGGGCCTCTAGACCCTTCTTAAATAGAATGCTAGATACCTTAAGAGCAGCCCATAAGCAGGGTACTATTGTCATAGATTGTGAATTCAGAAGAGACCTTAACTGGTTTACTAAGTTCTTACCACAATTTAATGGTGTGGCATTCTTTAGTCATAAACCCATACATACACATGTCGAATTAGATGCATCACTCCAAGGCTTAGGAGCTATGTGCGGTCAGGAAATTTATGCAATTGCACTCCCCAAGGGCTACCAAAACTATAACATTGTACACCTGGAGATGGTGAATATTCTAGTGGCAGTTCGAATATGGGCCCAACAATGGCAGGGTCGAAAGGTGGTTATTCACTGTGACGATCAGGCAGTTGTATCAGTACTGAGCACAGGCCACACTAGGGATATGACCTTGGCAGCTATAGCGCGCAACATAAACATGATTACTGCATTTAAAGACATAGAACTTCTTACAGTTCATATTGAAGGTAAATTGAACGTGGTAGCTGATACTTTGTCCAGATTGTCTATAAATCCAGGTCTAATTGAAAAATTCCCCAATTGGTCCCTGGTCATATATGGATCACTCCTGATGCCAATGTATTGACGTTGGACTGGTCTATTTAATTGCAGGTTCCAATCCCCATTTGACACTATTATACCGCAAGGCAGCTCGTAGAATGCATCAGGCTTTTGTAGATTCCACTAGAAGGTCGTATACAGTTATGTTCAGAACTTTTGTGGCTTTCTTAGCCTTCATCAACGTCCATCCACACCTTATTTCCTCCACCCACATTCTGGCCTTTTTAGAATTTCTGGTGTTCAACAAAGTTTCTCATTCACAGATTTCGAATTATCTGACTGCTATAAAAGCAAATTATTCAATGTTGGCCTTAGACACATCTCCCTTCTTTGACCACAGAATTAAATACTTTACCAAGGCTGTCGCAAGGTGTGCCCCCCTTACAGTTAAATTGAAAGCTATTATCGAACCCCCTCTTCTCATCCAAATTATTCAACAGTGTGATTACCTGTACATGGGCTTTATCTTTAAGGCTGCAATTCTTCTGGCTTACTTTGCATTTTTCAGGATGTCCAATTTGGTACCTCATACCATCACCTCTTATGACCCCCTTAAGCAGTTAGCCAGAGCTGATATATTTTTTGCACATCCGGGGCCCAGGTATTGTTAAAATGGTCAAAGACCATGCAAATGAATAATTCTGTTAGGTTGATAAAAATTCCTGCCCTTGGGGCTTCCCCTCTCTGCCCTGTGTCAGCTCTCCAGGAATTACTGGTTAACACTCCCGATCAACCAAATAACCCTCTCTTTCAAGTAAAATGCTTTGGAAAATGGGTTCCTCTTACAGATACTAGACTGAGAAAAACTTTTTCCACGATTTTAAATAAGCTTCACCTCAGCCAATCAAATATCACCTTTCACTCACTTCGACATTCAGGTGCCACCCTGGCCTTTAACTCCAGTGTTCCCATCCAAGACATTCAAAGTCATGGCACCTGGACATCGGAGTGCGTCTGGTCTTATATCACTCAAGACCACCAGGCCTCTGAGAAAGTGGCCTTAGCTTTCCAACAACTACTCCAACCCTAGACTACCTGGGCTTTGGGGTTCTTCTTTCTAGTCCTATATCTTATCTTATCTCTGACCTACAAGTACTAAAATTTTCATAGTTTACATTTGAACATAACCCTAAATTAAACCATACTATACTCTCAGTGTTATGTCACTGGTTGACTCTTCTATATTACTGTTAACCATATCCACAAGCTTTTAAGGCAACCTTAACTTAAAATCACTTTGCTCCATTTCATTTCAGTTATCCCTCAATCACTAAAATTTTAATATCAGTAATATGCCCTCTCACAATCCCTGAAAATGCATCATCTTAGGGTCACCTTACGGTCACCCTAACTAGTATTTATAATTTTCTCCCTTAGGGTCACCTTAAGTGAGCCCTTCTTCTCAGGTTTTTCAGATCAACCTGACCTTAACCATCTAAATTTCATCTAAAAAACTCGTAAATTTCACTTTAAGTTACAGTTATATGATAACCATAACTTCAATGTAAAATGTCAATTTATGGTCACCCTAAGTGACTGGTAAATGCTAATGTTCAGGGCACGTCGTGTCACGTGCTGTTTTTAATGTAAATTGTTTTCTGTACATAAGGTCACCACAAAGTGACTTTAATGCTAACCTTTAGTGTTGTGCTATATGGCCACAATAAGTGGCAGTGTAAAGTTATTGTCTGATTATGTATAAAGAGTAGTAAGAATAACATAGAAAAATCTAATAAAATTTTATAAACCCCACCAGCTTGTGTTCTTGTATATAGGCCACTGGGGTTGGACTAACATTCCTGATGTAGACAGTTCCAACACAGCTTCAGATGACAGTTCCAACACAGCTTCAGATGACAACTCCTTTTCCGGCCCCAATGTTCCTGTGCCCGGCAAGGTTTCTGTTACTATGCCAACAGAGGACTGGCTTTGTAAAAAGCTTAGCAAGTTGAATGTGACACTGACTGAAGGTTATCCTACAAGAAGCTCTGAGGCCGGTGGTTTAATGAAGGACCAGTTTTTGAGGCCGGTGAAATCTCATTCAAAGTGGTATGGACTACTCTGACCACAAAGTGGACTCATCAGCTGTCAACACCTGGAGTACGGACGCCTCAAAGCTGAATAGATGCTTCAGCAGAATCACCAGACAGTCGGGCTTTACTTCTACCCCACCTGCATCGCGTCGCCTTTGACAGGAAACTGCGACAATGGGAGAAGTCGTCTAGGGAGGCCACGGTGATCTGCAATCAGGCAGCCAGCTTCAATCATTGCCTCTTCAAAGTGCAGCAGAGTGTGCAGGAACAGATGAAAAGCAAAGGGGAAGGTTCAGCAAAAGTGTCTTCTGCTTTGGATGAACTCCAATTTCTGACGTAACTCCAACTCCAATGGACTTCAATGCCAGTATAACCCAAGCAGCTGCCAAGACGATGGAACATCTTTCTGATTTCGTTTTCATCTCTATGGGAAATCTGACAGAGACTCTTATCTGAACCACGTCAAGGGAGGTGTCAAGCCGGATACAATTGCCACACTCAGGACTGCTCCATTGCACATCCCTACTTTGTTCCCGGATAGTATCATCAAACGTGCATAAGAGGAAATTGCTCACTTTGAGGCCAAAGGACAGTCTAGCTCAAGGGGTAAGGGTCGGTACCACTCATGAGTGTACAGAGAAAAGGTCGGATAAAGGGTCGGATTCCAAGAGTGACAGACCCACTTGGAAGAACATTGGGAAAGGTAACTACAAGAAATCCAAGGGGAAGTCTTCCAGCTACTCATCGTGACCAGCCAAGGGCCAGCAGTCCTATAAATGACAATTACTGTATAGACAAGTTACAGAGAGGACTGCTGGCCGGGAGCCAGACTTAAACAAGACAGACATTAGACACTTATCAAAGTTTAAATGTAAACTTTCATGTTGTTCAAGCTGTTCAAGCTGCTCATTCTGTGCCCGGGCATTCCCAAAAGAGAGAATTAAGTCCCGGGTCAGCAGGTTGTTATTACAGAAATCACAAATTAAAATATGTGAAAAGTGTTTCTTGTGTCACTCAATTGTCTTGTGTAAATCCTGTAACAAATGTCAGAAATGCTGCCTTAAATCTGCCTGTAGGGGCCAGACTTCAAAATTTTTGGCAAACTTGGATCTGGGGGGCCGGTCCGAAAGTTGTTCAAATCTTGAAAGAGGTCTCCCACAGTCATACACTGTTATGTCAATCCCCACAGGAACAGCTACCTGCTGGAGGCATTACATCAGCTTATAGACAAAAATGCAGTGGAACTAGTACAAAACCAAACCTCTCTGGGGTTTTTCAACCAACTATTTTTGGTCCCAAAGCCCAACAACAAGTGGAGACCTATATTAGATCTGAGCAAACTGAATCTTTCCTCAAGGTGGAGAAATTTAAAATGGAGACACCGAAACCATCAGGACGTCCCTCTAACAAGGGGAGTGGGTTACCTCAATAGATTTCAAGGATGCCTACTTCCATATCCCTATACAGGAGCAGTCCAGGAAATATCTGAGATTTCATGTCCAGGGTCGGACATACCAATTCAAAGCCCTGCCCTTTGGTCTGTCCTTGGAGTTCACTGTTGTAGCAAAGGAGGTAAAACTGATGGCCATACACAAGGGTATAAGAATCCACCAGTACCTAGACGACTGGTTGGTGAGAGCCAGATCTCACCAGGTTTGTCTCCAGCACACTCAAGATCTGGTGAAAATATGTCAAGAACTAGGTTGGCTGGTGAATTTGGAAAAGTCAGAAACTGGAACCAAAGCAGATCTTCGATGTTGTAGGCTACCAGTTCGACCTCGGAGCCGGTCGGGTCCGACCAACACCGGACTGGTGGCAGAACCTTCAGGACAAGATACTAGAAATACTGTCACTACCGGCTTGTCCAGTCCGAAAGTTCATGTCTCTGATAGGTTTACTAACAGCCACAGAAAAGCAAGTTCACCTAGACCGACTACACATTGGACCCATTCAGTGGCATCTCAAAAACAACTGGAGAATACCAGAGTCATTAGAAAAAGTGATTCAAATTCGCAGGTCCCTGCATCCTCATTTACAATTGTGGCTAGAAGAAGACAATGTTCTCACAGGCCAACCATTACACCCAATAAAACATGCTCTGCAAATATTTACAGATGCATCAAAAAAGGGTGGGGCACTCACTTAAACAAACGCACTGCAACAGGGTCCTGGTCACTGCCAGAAAGCAAGCTGCTTATCAACTATCTGGAACTAAAAGCAGTCTTTCTGACTGCCATAGGTTCATCTGTTAGTCTTTTTGTGATAGCTTGTGTTTATTGGCCACCTGTTTCATGATGTGATGATTCTTTAATCATTTTTTTAATCTTGCTGAGTACCTATCCTTGTCATCAGTCTTAATCTGCATTGATTTCAACATCCATGTTGACACAACTTCCAATGATAGTGTTAAATTGCAGATTTTTTTGAGTTATGTAATATCAATTTATAATTGTTCATTTGTTAAATAACCCGTGAAATACTGCTGGTGCTCTCTCTTAGCAATGCTAAACATGCTCCCAAGGTGTCTCGCACTTTTATCAAAGGTTCTGCTAAATGGCTCTATGATTCCTATTGAGTGGCAAAGGCTGTCAGGTGACAGTTTGAATGCATATGGTGGGCGGATAAGTCACCACAAAATCGAGCTGGACTGTGCAAGCAGATTGCCTTTTGCAATTCATCAGTCAACAAAGATAAATTCAACTATTATAGAAAGTTTGTTAGTGCAAATGCTAATGATTCAAAGAAACTGTGGAAGATCTTATGTTCTGCATTATATTCTGGTCCTGACACTGTACTCCCTTCTCATGACTCTCATAAATGTTGGTTAAGGAGTGTTTAGATATGCTGCCCTCAAACACTAAACTTGCTAATTGTTTCCTGTCGGAAGGTGTTGTTTTCACTGGTTTAAAAAAAGACCACCATCACCTGATTAATTAAAAAACTACTGACCTGTGTCAAGCTTGTGCTATATCTCTAAATTTGTTGAGCGAGTGGTTGATTCCCAGTTAAATGACTATGTCAGTTCCAATAGACTTGAGAATTGCAAAAAGTTAACTGATAAGTTAGGTCACTTGTTCATAACTGCATTACTTTCAGTTAAGAATGAAGTCCATCTCTCTCTGGCCACCTCTGTTGTGCTACTCCACCAATCAGCAGTGTTTGATATTGTTGATCATGGCACACTCCTAGATGATTTAAGTTCTTGTTTTAGTGTTCGTAGTGTAGTTTTGGACTGGTTCAAGTCTTGCCTCTGATTGTTTTTAGTGTATAAAAATGGGTTCTATTCTATCTGACATTACAAGATTTTGGGCATTTTGCTGCAGGGCTCTGTCCCTGGTCAAATACTGTTTTTCTTATATATTACTCCCCTCAGCAAAGTCATCTTTTATGCAGATTGTATTCAGTTATATGTTCATCTTACACACAAGAATATGGCTCAGGCCTTCAACAGGTCAAAAACCTGCTTAGATGATGTCAAAAGGTGGTTGTCTGCAAATAAGTTGAAGCTAATGGAGATAAAACCGAATTCATCATTTTTGGTTCAAACATGCAATGACTGTGGCCCTTCTATCAGTAACTCGATAACAATTTGCTCTTCAAAAGTATAAATTTTAGACTTGATGTTACATTTTAAGTTAATGTCTTTGTCAGTAGCCACAGCAGTTATGGCAGGTAACTGTTCACACAATCTTTCAAGCATGTCCAAGCAGGAGTTCCATTGTGTTGGACAGTTTATTATCAATTTGTGACCCTGAGCTGCCTTTGACAGCAGCAACTTCTGTTTCTCCAATAAGACACCTGTTGCTAGAGGACTTAGATGGAAAAAGGCAACTTGAGTTCTACCTTTTACTATTAACTGTTGTACTTCTTTTAAACCTGCAACAACAATCACATTTATGTTATGACACAGCTAAGTCTTGGCCAGTTGATAATTGAGACTGTGTTGACTTCATTTGCAGCATTGTCTGTCACCAGAGTATGAGACAAAAAACCCCAGTAAGTTTTAACTTGCATTAAGCAGTTGGCTATATTCTCCGCAGAATGACTCCCACAAACTTTTAGAGTATCCAAAACCTTACACTTTATGTTCCAGTCTTTGTCAATGTAACAACATGTAACAGTGTCATAGCTTTCTGTATTAAGACTTGTTCATCCATCATGGGTCAAACCTACAAATTCCTCAGCACACATATCCTTTTTAGACTTTATTTCATTGCTGTATACTTATTTTGTAATTTATCCTTTAAGAATTTCCTACACATTAACTGATATCTGGGCCCTAAGGTCTTGACAAATTGACGAAAAAAAAAGGATTTTCCACAGTATTGAGTGGCTCCATTGATGCAATTACATAGTTCATAAGAGATTGATAAGTAGAGTCAATGTGTGAAGATGGCAAAGGTAACTCATTCACTTTGCCACCAGAGGCAAAGTGACTTGTAATAGTTTCCTGTTGCGCAGAATGTTGACCTTTTTTTGAGCATACAGTTTGGGGTGGCTTCTTTTTAGATGATATGAGAAATTTGTTCTGTTAACTGAAAATATAAAAAAATATGTTTTTTTGTAAAAAAATGAAAATCAAACAATATTAAATTACAGGACAAAGTCAAAGTTGGGCTTTGCATCCCATTCAACAGCTGGGGTCATTTTGGGAGAGCCCCTCTACCTTGCCACTTGCTAGGGTCGAACCCAGGCAGAGGTAACAGCTGTAGGTTTAGATGCCAAACTTGCTAACCACTAGATTACAGGACAACATCTTATGTCTCGCAAATAAATATAGTTTATATGCAGAGTCCTAGACCTTGTCACACACTACTGCCTTGCACATGAAGTAATATTGTCCATGGGAATACTAAAGAAGCTAATACATACATTTGGGCAGTATTTATAACAGGGCTGCAGATGCGGTCCACAAAAAAATGCTAGAATACAATACTCTATTATATTTATCTTGGAAATACGTATGCCAGTTCAGGATATTTTATCACCATGATTTATGACTGGAAGAAAACCTTGGCCCTTACCATTATTCGTAAATTCTTTTTTACATTCCCTGCTCACAGCTATTGTAAGATCAAGCTTCCCATCATTTATAGATTTATGGAAACCAAAATGGGCCCATACATAGCTCTTCACCTTGCCTGGGTAAGTATAGAGCTGGCCCTCACTTTCCTCCAATATCTCCATATTGTACAGAGTTAGTGTCAGACACAGTAAATTACTTCATAAAACAATAAAAGTAGTTAATAAAATTCATAAAGCGGTCGCACATTGTAGTTAGTATTTCTATTATCATCCACTCAAAACGTTTTTGATGGTTTTTTATCGATGACCTTTCCAATGAGATCAATGTAGATGCTAAACTGCAAACTCGAGTTCAGAAATCGAGTTCTCAGCGAATTGTTACACCACTAATTTATGTCCTCTTGATTTTTGAGTCAGATAAATATGTTTTTATTTGAATTACTTAATGGCTAATTCTATGAAATATGTACTATTACAACCATTCTCGTAATAATATCAGGACAGGAAAAATGACAATGCTTAAGATTTTAAATATGAGTTGAAATATTAATGTAATAAATGATTGTGTGATTGGTAAGGGGGTATTTCATAACATTTATATTAGAAAAACTAATGTTTAATAGTGTAGCTTATAATAATTTTATAATGGTAAAGGTAATGTTGTAAATTGCATTTATGTTC
The DNA here is from genome assembly GCA_964017235.1 of Sabellastarte sp. h YS-2021. Classification (NCBI taxonomy): domain Eukaryota; kingdom Metazoa; phylum Annelida; class Polychaeta; order Sabellida; family Sabellidae; genus Sabellastarte; species Sabellastarte sp. h YS-2021. Next base: position 67,014,582 of record OZ024938.1, read on the forward strand.
AGTGTTATGTGTAAGTGGTTTTCTATTATAAATTTCAATAATGTTTATTCACATACTTTTTATGTGACATTTACATCTAAGGTGATAATGAAATTACTTAGTACTTTTGGGATTTTTAGAGCCACAAAGTAATAGACAAAATATGTTATGTCTAGTAAAGACATGTCTCTAACTGTAGGAATGTTACACAACTCAATTTAAGAGTGATTATTAGGTCACAGTGTGACAGGTGATCATTAGCTGACCAGATAAGATTTCTCAAGTCTTTATTTTATAAATCTTGGAGTTATGAGTAAGATCATGTAATTAGTTAGAGAAGTGTTTAATTTTGTATATGGGGGCGACCCTTTATTGTCAAACAATATTTCATGTGAGTTAAAACCTTTCATCACTTAATAACTACTTAGCATGTGATAAATCTCTTTTGTAATTTGAAATTATTAACACACTTTTCACCCTATTTGATTCAAATTTGGTATGCACAATATATATATGCTTTTACAGTGGTGCATTGAAAGTATTCTAGTGTCACCTGGTGGATACCAAAGAAATTAAAAGTGACCTAACTGTGCCCTTAATTAGGATTGGGTAAAATTAACCTATGACACTGGCAAAAGGTCACATGACAGAGGGGTCATTACTCCTTGGTCATGTGACCAGGCAAGGTACTGTCAGTCACATACAAAAGCTGGAACATTTCTGTGTTTTAGGTCAGTTAGTTCAGACTAAATAAAGTCTGGCATAAGTTTGAGGGGGGTGGGGCCAGTTGAAGTTGGAGTTTCTGGAGATTGGGTAGGGAAGTTCCAGTAGATGACAGTTCCAGTGGTTGTGAATCTTCTGTTGAATATGGGAAATACTAAAGTATTAGAGTAAATTCATGGTGATTAGAAATTAAAGTCAGAACTTGACGCATGAAAATTTGGGGTATTATGTTATTTGAAACTAATAATTAAACTGAAAATAATCATTGGTCATGTGAAAAATTTGGGGTATTATGTTATTTGAAACTAATAATGAAACTGAAAATAATCATTGGTCATGTGAACGGAATATATGTTGTGAATATTACAGTGAAAGAACATAAAAAATATAAGAATGATCATTATGAAGTATTACTTAACCAGAAATAGCCTGTCTGATACTATATTTAATATTGTCACAGAAAATTATGTTGTTTTTTTTTATTTTGTGAAAATAAAGTGTGAAGTGATGTTTATAGAGGCATTTAAGCAATAAAATATTTATCTGCATGAAATTTATTTTCATATATGGAATTGCCCATTTCAAACACACCTGGTTTTGTGTGCATGGCTTGGGTTTGTACCCTGATGACCTGGCCACGTGGGACTTGAGTTTGAACCCTGATTACTTGGCTAAGGTGGGCTAGGGTTTAAACCTTGACATACGTAGATTTTTAGGGTGAGTCAGTCATGGGGCTGTTGGATATAGTGGCGGCTGCTGCTTCTGTACTGTACTGCTTGGTGGACTTGCTTTGCTTACTGATGTACTTTTTTACCTATTTCTTTGACCACTGTGACCTAATAATCACTCTTAAATTGAGTTGTGTAACATTCCTACTTTTCCTCACACTTAGTAAGAGCTTGTACAGTTAGAGACATGTCTTTGCTAGACGTAGCATCTTTTGTCTGTTATATTTTGACCTATTTCTGTCCCTGGACTTTGAATTTGCATATTGCTATTGTCTTGTTGCGCAGTGGAGATTAAGTGCTATAAAAGTCGAATTAGAATTACTTTTACTGGCTGGTGAACTTGATATGCTGGCTGGTGGACTTAATAGACTTGATGGACTGGATCGTGAACTTGTTGGGCCTGGTAAGCTTGCTGAGCTGGCTGTTGCTGGGGTTGCCTCTGCTGCAGTGACTATGTTGAGTGGCTGTGATAAGGTTGGAGTGAACCAAAAATGGGGGGATAGAGTATGAGTTCTTGCTTTTTAGGCATGGTCCTTCCTTTTAAGTTGGCAGATAAGGACGAAGGTTTCCATGCACAGCCACTCACAGTAAGCTGTGCTGTACGTTGTTTTTGCTTTTCTAGGTAATTAACTTCTCCAATTTTGGCATAAGTTTGAGGGGGGTGGGGCCAGTTGAAGTTGGAGTTTCTGGAGATTGGGTAGGGAAGTTCCAGTAGATGACAGTTCCAGTGGTTGTGAATCTTCTGTTGAATATGGGAAACCTTACTGGAAGTGAGTGGTTATTTCATGCCCACTTCTGGTGACCTGTAAGATGAGGTACCCCTTGGCCAAACTTCATATGGGTGAGCTTCTCTTAAATTCTCCTCTAATACTGGAACCATCTCTTGCATTCCTCCTTGTTAAACCCTTTTTAATTGGAGAACTCTTGTCACTCTTGCCAAAGGGCATATCTGCAGGGATCTTTGTAATCAATTAGTTTCTTATTGTAGATCAGTTCATAGTCATGCAAAATGTCCGCAATGAGCACACTTACCTGAAGGGAGATTTCTCTGATCTGTTCAACTTAAGTCCCAGTACTGTATATAGCTATGGCTACCATGGCGTTATAATTATTTTAATTTTACCTTGCACCTCGTTTAGTTTTGGGATTTTTGTAAACCACACCTGGCACACATCCACATAATTTCTGTTATCTGACAAACTTAGCCTCCTAGTGTGTATTAAGTTGGTACATCCTCAAAGAAAACTTGAAGTATTTAGCTCCCACTGATGTGGTTATTTACGTATTTCAGTTGATTAGTATATATAATAATAAATTCCCAGTTTCAAGTGCATTAAAAATCCACAATTTACTGGTTTCATTCTTGTGGAGTAATAGGAATATAGCTTTCTTTTTTTGAAAAAAAATCTCTAGTAGGTAAAATTTGGTAAGATAAGATTACTGGGATTTATTGATATGTTTATAAGTTTTTTGTTACTCATGACTTGCAAAGTAACATTAACAGAGCTTTTTTACTTCCAAGAATCTTCCTGGTTTCTGTAAAAAAGTAGGGTTGCAAAGCAGCCTTTGGAATCCTTTGGAATTTCAATTTATTTTCTTATTAGACAAATGACATTTTCAAAAAAAAAGTGGAATAAAAATTAGGGAGATAAGTTACTTTGAAGAAGAAAACAGATTCCCAACATTAAGAAACATAAGTTTGCTGGATCTTTAGCACATCACTGTCACAGTGAGACAGGGACTTAAGTATAACCACAAATATTCATGATCATGATTAATTCTACCCACTTTGCCCTGGAGGAAATTTTGAATACAATTTTATTTGAAATTGTTTTAAAAGAAAAAAAAATAACAAAACTTGTAAGCACTGTACTAGACCCCTACAAAGGCAGACAAGTATGCAGAATATGATTCAGATGTTTCCCTTCATCCCTTGGTCATATGCATATAAAATTTATAAAAAGACCCATTCATTAAAGTTGAATAATTTCAAATAAAAAACTCAAAATTATTGAAAATAGAACTGTTGAAAACTTCTGGTATGATCTTCATCTTTCCTAAATTTTTCTCACTTATTCATTTTGCCCGGATCTTATAACTTAGAAATTACATAAAAATGTGTTTACTAGTTTTGGAGTAATCATAAACAAAAACAGTTGGATCGAAAAAAATCCAGACAGACAATTGAGAGACAAAGAAATAGACAAGCCATCAAATGCAGCCAAAAACACAACACTTTTTCCGGAAGTGGAATTGATTACATATAATTAAATTACATGTGGGAAAACAAGATGTAATTTATGTGTCTCAAGTGTCAGCATATTATATCGCATGGTCTCTGTACAGTCTGGGATCTATTAAATCATATTGTGTTTCATAACTTGATCAAAAAGACACAAAGGTTTGAACATAAAACATTGGTATTTACAAAAAGTTCTTTATTGTGCAGTATATTACTTTTTGTAGATGTAGTGTATTGTAGAAGTTCAAAAACACTCAAACAACGATACTATATGCCAGACTGGCTTAATAATTTATAATCTAGACTTTAATATAATTTATTGCCTTGGGTCTTTTAATAAATCATGCTTATTAGTGATTTTTGAAAGACTTGTTTTTTTGTATCCCCAGACAAATGGATGATACAATCTCGTTATAAATACCATAAGACCTATAATATCGAAGCACGGTTGCTGAGTACGATCATTGAGATATGAGCAGAGCAGAATCATTAAAGTGAGAAGTGACAGAAAAAAGTAATTAATTTCTAATGTGGAACTGTGTTTCTTCCACATAATTGTTTCTTTTTTATATTTATCTTTTGTTACAAATAAATTCACAGTAAGTGAGGTAAATTCTCAAACATTACAAATGTAGACTTCATAATTACATTATGTAGTGTATACACTAGCTACATGGCAATTCCTTGATAACTGATTGTAAAACTTTGTAAAACCCTTGTCTTAACATCTCCATATACCTTTTCCTGTACAATCATGGATATAACATTTTACTACCTGTACTGCCTGATTTCATACTGCCAGCCCTTGCAGAACTGGTGAGAAAAAAAACTGTCTTTGAATAACTAAAATTTGCTCACCATAAGTATATACCAATTAATTTTTGTCAAATGTTTTAAATAATGCCTTCGCCCATCTTTCTTTCTAACTTAAATGTAATTGATTCTTTCTTTATATTACCTTTAATGTTCCTTGGTGTGTTCCTTGTTCAGTTTTGTTGGTCTTTTTACATTTATCTAATATGTAAATTCAGCAACCAGGGAGCAGACAGACACACAAATAAAACTTGTTTGAAATTTGGCTAAAACTGTATTTTCAACTATTTTACTTTTTTATATGCACAAGTTATAGTGGAACATTACAGTATGCATTTCAAGTTTTATGTAGAACTTTATTTTATTCTGACCACTCTATACTTTGGCCCATATTTGTCTTTGTATACATCTGCTGTTAAAACAAGATGTAGCAATTCAGAAAAGATGTTTCTCAAGGTTCCTTATAACAGCTCCTCAGTTAATAAATCTAAAGTTCATTTAAACAAGTGCTTCTCACATGATATTCTAAATCTGTGGAATGATTTGCCACTGGAGATTTGAACTGCACCTACATTTTCATGTTTCAAAAGTCTTTCCCTCCCTAGTTTTTCTGACTACCAAACACTGCTGGTCCCCTTGGCAACAATCCAATAATGTTTTATGACTTTCTGATTTGTGCATTATGATTTGGATGGTGTGCCTTAGAATCCACCAGTGCAGAGATTAAGCACATGGATATCTGATACCTGACACTACAACTGAAACTAAATCTTGAAACAACTGCCAAAATTAAGCCAAAATGAAACAACAGGTCAAGATAATTTATAGCCAAGATCAAGTAATGTGGAATGACTTTAAGGAGGTCAAACTGAATCTGAAGAGGGAAAATTATATGAAATTGCTTCTTATTACACAAACTGATTGATGCCAATAGGTTTAATGGTTAGAACATCCCAGATAAAATCCAATTCTTTTGCTCTGCGTTTATTTTTGGTGTCTGGGTTGATTTCAGCTCCTAACCATTGTGTTACACTGAATCTCATGTATTTATGAGAATGATTCTCAGAGTGGGAATGTTTAGATACTGGGGTATCCATACTCTCAGGTTTTTTACACCAGATGTGCTTATACATTCTCTGTCAGAATGGGCGCCTAGTTTCACCTATGTCTTGTTTCCCACATTTTTACACTCAATTAAGTAAACTACTAATTTCAGTTGGAGGCAGGAAAGGTCAAGTGAGGTGAGAGGTCAAAGAAAGGTCAAATTAAGGTGAAAAAAGGAGAGGACTTGTTTGGGATTTTATTTACACGTTAGTAGTAAGATATGTACACTATACAAGGGATTTAAAATATTTTTATGTAAAACATGAAACTTTTTCAAACCACCATATAACTAAAACATGGGATAAAGATCCCAAATAGAAGGTACACAGTAATCACAGATAATAGTAAGAGTTAACAACATGCTACTATATGTAATGTATTTAAGTACAAGTGAAAGTTACCTTGTTCAAAACACGAAAGAGGTCAAATTGGTACGAAAGGGTCAAGTTGGAGCGAAAGGGTCAAGTTGTTGCGAAAGGGTCAAATCAGAAGGGGGAACCAGGGTCAGCCTGGCCCAGCCTATCCCTAATTACTCAAAGGCCTACATCAATCCAGCAGGAGAACTCCCTTGTACCGGGACCAGCACAAGGGGTCAGGGCCAAAGAGGGTGCTGTGAGACTGGATTACATCCAGGAAAACCTTAGGTTACCAATCTAAGGGAACATCAGAATCACAGGATCCGCATCAGAGCTCTAAGTGGATCAAGTTTAGAGCATAATTGTCAAAGTCGATAAGTCTAAATTGATAGGGGGAGCCAGGGTCAGCCTGGTCCAGCCTGCTATCCTCATTGTGCTGCTAAGGAAAAACTCTCTAGGGTGATCTACCACCCCAGGGACCAAGAGCCCCTGGTTCATCTGTGCAGCCCTGTATGTTAGAGGCCATTGTGACCTCATTTACTCAGGAATATGGGAATATCTTAGCATGTACTAGGGATAAGGGAGGTGGGGAAAAATACTTGTTACTTGTTCGAATACTGGACTCAGAATGATGGAAGCCAATTCAATTATAGCTAGTGATTTGTAAAAGCTATTCTGATTGGGCGTTGCTAGTAAACAGGGGTTGCCATAATAGAGAGGGGAATAAGTTAAAGGATGAATTAAGGTACCTCCCAACTGAATTCGCAGGCCCCTGTCAGGCCGTGCTTAACACAGTTGGAGGCAGGAAAGGTCAAGTGAGGTGAGAGGTCAAAGAAAGGTCAAATTAAGGTGAAAAAAGGAGAGGACTTGTTTGGGATTTTATTTACACGTTAGTAGTAAGATATGTACACTATACAAGGGATTTAAAATATTTTTATGTAAAACATGAAAATTTTTAAAACCACCAAGCCAAACTAAAAAGAGGAGGGGATCAGAGAGGCAAAAGTGGGGGGAATAATGGATGAAGCTTGGGAGGCATTCTGGAGATAACTCCATACAGCTGAGATACGCCACAGCCCATGGGCCATGATATTTTGGAGAGGGATATTGTTGTCGAATGCAAATGTGGCCCCAGAACGCCTGAGCTTTGTGAGCAAACAAAGGAGCAGAAGGAGGGAGAGGCCTGGATTGAAGGAGAGTCCTCAATGCTCTGATTGGACAGAGGAAGAAATTTTCAATTTGAGGAATTTGAATCATGTGACTAGCATTACCATCTTGGAGGGTCTTAGTCCACTTGACCAGTAAGTGGGCCCCAGGAGGGGCGAAAATCAAATCTTGTCTTAAGAAATGTCTATCCTTGGAAAATTGTCTGGCTGAGTGAGGGGCTATATTGGAAAGCCTGAAGAAGGCATAGAAAGCCACCAGAAAAATTGCTCGGAATAGAGGAGGGTCAGACAGAAAATCACATGCCCTGGAAATGTCATACATTGTTCTTATGCAGAATATGCCCCTAGGCGTGGGCCTAAAGGGTGAGGTAATGGAGAGGCTCCTAATGTATCTATGAACCGCTGGGTGAGCTAGGGCCACAGTATCAAAATTGAAAAAGGGGGCCAAAGAGCAAATGGATGAGAAATAGTTATTAATGACCTTAGGGGATAATCCATTGGTAGCAAGAACTTCCATGAAAATAAGCAGTAGAATTGCATCCCTACTCTTTCCTGAGTTGACCACTTGGACTACTGCCATGTTGTCGCAGTGAAACCTGACTGTAGATTGTGCCCAATGATGTGCCCAAAGCCTAAGTGCAACCAAGATGTTGAGCATCTCAAGGTGTGTTATATGAAGCTCAGTGTTAACAAAGGTGGGGACAGGGGCTGCATAGACCCTGTTGGCCCAAGTTCCCCCCACCCCTGTAAGGCAGGCGTCTATGTAAAGGGATTGCATGTGCTTCATCTCTGACTTAAATATTTTTGTGGAGCCAGCAAAATGGGGAAGGAACCTGATAAACCATTGGATATCCAAGAAAAATTCTTCTGTTAGCTTAATTTTTTTGGCATGAGGATTGTCCCTGAATAAGGAGAGTATTCTGTTTATGAATATCTGGGCAGGTTTGATGCACTTGTGGAGGTATATTAATTTGCCCAGAAGGGATTGAAACTGACGTCTGGTTAGTGAATTTTTGGTCATGACCTGACAACATTCTTGATAGATTTCCTGGAGTTTACTGGCTTCAATACTCAGGGAATTTTTATCCAGGTCAATGGTGATTCCCAAGCAAGTAAGGACCCTAGTTGGAGGAGAGCGCTTGTTCTCGTTCATAGGGAGGCCTAATTCAGTGAGAAGGGCAGAGAGCTTGTTGAAATGACGCCATGCGTCATCCTCTGTGGAAACAATGACATAATCGTCAATATAAGCAAAAATCTTGCAATTGTCCTTGCCCATGATATGTACAATGGAGTCTGACATCATCTGGAAGGCCGAGCTCCCATGGGTCCAGCCGAAGGCGACGGCTACGTCCAGATAATAGTCCCCCCCAGATTAGGCCAAACTTGAAGGCGTCAGCTGGATCGACACGAAGGTTTCTAAAGGCCCTGGCCACATCGATTTTTGCAAGGAGGACCCTACCTTGTGTAGCTTTGATTTGGTCAACAATGTTGTCTATGGTGGGAAATGTAAGAGTAAATTCAAGGTCATCAAATCTGTCCCTGGTGACGGCGTCATTCACTGACACCCCCTTTGGGTATGAAAGGTCCAGAATAACACGCCTCTTGTTGCCATCCTTGGGCCTAGTGAGGAGTGGGGAACAGTGAAACTCGTCATAATCTATGCTTGAAAATGGGCCCAGCATGGCTCCCAGTTGCAATTCTTTGTCCAAGTACTGTTGTATGGCAGCAGGAAATTGCATTGCTGAATGGTGATTTTTAATATCCGTATTATGGAGATCTGAGGGGTTGTTGATAGATAAGGGGAAACCATAGGTGAGATATTGTAATAGTCTTTGGTCATGGTAGTCCTTAAGGTGATGACGCCATGCGTCGAGATTCAGATTCGAGGGTACAGGAAATCTTGCAAACTTGTAGTTTGGGAGTTTAGTATTTCTAATAGCCTTGGCCATGCCTATGTGGTGCTCCAGTGTGTAAGAGGCCCTGGGTTCCCTATCTGGGCCACACAATTTGAATTCTGTAGATGTTTTGGCCAAGAAACCTTTAGTTTTGTACATGTCATTGAAATCAGAAACGACGGCGTCAGATAGTTCACTGAGGTGCCTAGGGACGACGAAAGGACGAGAGTCGACGCGTGGACACACAACATTCATAACAGTCTCAACCCCATCATCAGTAATTGATGAAGTAAGTTCTTGTTGCTCTATAATCATATCAATTGTATATTGCATATACTCAGTATAGGATTTGAAACCTAGCTTTCTGCTGAGAATGTCTTTTTCGTAATCTCTGTGACACGATTTGGAATCCAAATCATTGTTTTCATATTCATAAAATGTAATAAACATAGCAATGGAGATTGTACTATACAAATAACCTACCCCAACATCACCACATTCAGTTATATTGACTGCATTATTCACCAGATTTGTATTCCAATTGAAGAATTTGTGGATATTATTCCTGTTAGAAATGAACACTAGGTGGGTAACAGTATTAGTACCCGTGTTGTGATAGTATCTATTCATGAAATTCACAGTACACCAATGTGTGCCACTTGAGTGCAGAGGGTTGACGTTTGTATTTGTATTATTACTGCAGTGATGGTGGGGTTCCATCTGCTCGACTCGCGAGGCATATTGATAATGAAAGTTAGCATGGGTTTCCAAATTAACAGAATATTTACTATCATTTGTAACCTCCCATGACTTAAAAGCCTGTACTGGCTGAAACATGGAATTATTTTCAAAATTACCAACATACTGGTTACCCTGAACTGGGTTATGACAATTTGCAAGACATGAAATACATACATTATCATGAATACTTTTGTCCGATTTATCAGACTGATTATCAACACTGTTAAAGTTCCCATCACCTTGATCATTGTTCAATACAGTCAAATACTTTCTACAAATCAAACAACGTTGGTCAATGCTATTATGATTATACACAGTTTTACTACAGTCATTACCCTCCCCCCTATGTCCATAGGTTTCTTGCGGCTGTCCGAGTTGGTTGGCAGTGAATCCAGTGGTCTAAGTCGTCCCTAGCTTGTGATTTTGTCCTTCTGTTTAGTTTTTGTAAAGCATTTCTGCTCTGGATGGCCAGCTGTCCTTCCCTGCCTGTCACAGTATGAGCAGATGTGCCTGTATGTACCGTGGCTTGCCTCATGAGAGCACGTTCCCTCGTTGAAATATTTACAAATTTTTCTGGGCTGTGTTGCAGTAGTGGATTGTGAGGTTGCCATTGAGATTTGTGAGGCACTAATTCTATTCAGGGACCACTGAGTAACGTCCTGCCACCCCAGGTTGCCCTCCTCCAGGTCATGCATGGAGGTAGCCCAAGCACTTCTAACAGCAGTCCATGGGAGCGAGGTAGCGTCCTTCATGGCAAGGATGACCTGGAGGAGGGCATGCCTTGCTGTGACCTGATCCTTCATGTGGAAAATATTCGAAAGTTGGCCCACTACCCATTGTGGCATGGTCAGCTCATCATACACTACCCTTTTTTTTCCAGCAGGAGGGTGGTAGCCCTCATTGGGCCAACGAATTTCATGAGGTGTTTGGACAAAGTCAACAGAATTATAACGCCCTGATTTTCGTGTATGCCTACCTTGGATAGCATTCCTAGCTTGCTCCTCATATGAGCCCAGAAGTTGTGACACTGACTCAGATATTGTAGGCATACGTCTAATGGTGTCCAACTTCGGTATGACACCATCTGACTGGAGAGTAGAGATAGCAGTAGTCGGATCTCCCCTCATGTATGTATGGCCGATCCCCACCCTATCCTGTTGATGCTTCCCTGATGGCTGTGGGTGAAGCACGCTCACCATATGATTGGACAGGGTCGCTCGCGAGATGCTGATTTCCTTGTAAGCCAGCATGTACTGGATGAATGGCCGATGTAGCCTCAGTTCGGTGGGGTATGTGGCGATTTTGAGGTGAAGAAAGCGTACTGTTATTGCCATCATAGCCGCGTTGCCCCCTCTCTATCGCTTCCACCCTCTGGGAGAGTGCTTGATTAGAGTCGGATATTTTGTTGAGCATGGATATAATAATGTCTGATGAATCAGATAGGGAGCTTGGCTTTCTTTGGTGAGTAATCTGATGATCTGTACTTACTGTTGTCACCGGATCCGATTGCAAGTATGATCCGTTTAAGTCTATGTTCGCTTGTTTTCTCACTCTTCTCGTTGAAATCCGTGCCCTAGCCGAAGCAGTAACCTTCTTTCTGCCTTCAGCAGGGGTTTTCTTTGATGAAGGCATTACGTTTGACACAGTAGAACAACGATTAATTTTTAGAATAAAAACTAAAAACCCTAAGTTGTTACATTAAAAGAAAAATACTTGTTACTTGTTCGAATACTGGACTCAGAATGATGGAAGCCAATTCAATTATAGCTAGTGATTTGTAAAAGCTATTCTGATTGGGCGTTGCTAGTAAACAGGGGTTGCCATAATAGAGAGGGGAATAAGTTAAAGGATGAATTAAGGTACCTCCCAACTGAATTCGCAGGCCCCTGTCAGGCCGTGCTTAACACACATATAATGAGTACTGGTTGGATGGTGGCTGGTAAATGTATCAATTTTGTGTAGTAATGGGCAGTATGTGCATTTACCGAATCTGGTAAATGGTTGGTTTTTCTCTTTTGTTGGGTTTACTAATGGGGGTAGGGGTTTGTGTATATTTATATAAGTCACCAAAAATATGATTCATCAAATATTCTGCTGTTTACATGATGGTAATATGACCATAGAAATATTATTATTTTACAAAAGAGCACACAACTTGATGAAGCAATAAATAACACATATCAAACTCATTCTTGCACCTAAGTTCAAAGAATGCAAGATGTATAAAATAATTTTAAGTCGTAATATTTTGTCAAGTTAGAAAATATGTAGGACCTAGTATTGACATGAAAACACAGCATATGTGTAGACACAGGTACAACTTATAAAAATGCCTTGACAAACACACCCAACGAACATTCCTGCTAGATGTACGCAACTGTTGTACAGGATATACCTGCTGTTGATCAGCACATAAAACCCTGAGTTAATACTTCAAGGCCCATCGAAAGTTTCACAGAGTGATTATACCTTAAAAAGGACCCAACGGTTACAGAAATAATGTGCCTGAATACAAGGATACAAAATTAACCGTTGTATGCTAATCACCCCAGATTGTCCAGGTTGAAAGAAAAACCTAGGACAGCCTAGCACAAGGCCGACAAGAGTGGGCCCAAGATTGTCCATCCACTGACAATATTTACAGGTATGTCTACAGTTCAGTGAGATATTGAATAGTATGAAAATAAATACTGAGGTAAAAATGCCCTGTATGTTCACCCGTTTTTCACAGACCACCTACTGTTCATCATCCTCTGGATCAGACTTTGGAGAATGAAGTACTCCTTTCAAAGATCATGTAGTCAAAGTTATTATGACAAAGTTTTATCTGGTAAAACTTCCCTGTATGTTAGTCCAATTTTCACAGGCCACCTACTGTTCATCATCCTCTGGATCAGACTTTGGGTAATCCTTAGGTTCCAGGGGGGGGGGGGGGTGGACCAGTGTGATGGACATAGACAAATCCTGCAAAGTTGGTTGCATGAAAGTTATTGTGACTGCTTCAGAGACAGCTGTCACTTGTAACACTGCTGGTGGATGAGGTTGCTGTCCGTCCTTGTTCCAATCCTCCTGAGTGAAAGTGCTTGACAATTTAGATATGGTCCAAGCTCACTTATGATGGAAACATATACAGAACTGTTGCTCATAGGTGACCTTGGCTACAACAACATAAACTTCACTAGTAGGTGACGGTTGGTGAAGGAATATGTCACCAGTGTTAATAGCTTGAACAGCCTGCCCAGGGATAGTGGTTCAGATGAAAAGGTGGTCTTGAAACTGTCACAATGGGTGGAACATGATACAAATTAGACACATAGTTGGTTATCCTTGTACTTCAGCAAAAGCCTTGCAGCCCTCTAGACAGTCTTTGCCTGATGTAAAACCTCCACAACTTGGTCTTGAAAGTCTTCCACAAACACAGTGTCCAACTACTTCCTCAATGACACAATCCTTAGGAACAACTGACATGGGACCCTTCCTCTGTAACAACAGAGTGAGTAAAACAAGCGGTAACAAATCTACTTGACAAGTCCTTCATACTTTCCTGCACAGAGTCAGTTCCTGAAGTCATTTGTTGAAAGAACTCCTTTACCCAGATCATTCTCTTGCTCCAGTTTGTGTGGCATTTATTGAGGTCACTGTCCTATTGGATATATGGTGTCAGTTGACGAGGGTTCTGGGGTTGACAATCACCCCAGAAAGGTTATTCTTATCCTCACCTCTCTAATTAGATTGTCGGAGCATATCTGTAATAACAGTAGCAGTTGTGGGGCCTGAACTGGGAGTTTTTGGGGCTGTGTGATGGCCACTTGTCCTGTAGACATGCTGCTCGACTTCTCTAGGATTCATTTATTTCCATATAGGTTAGAGCACCTGCCTTAATAGAAAACCTAACAAACTAATTTCGCAGGTCTTGGTACACATTCCCAAGCAATGGTCTTTGCTTTTGCTACCCGGCTAGACGTTTTGCTAGTTAGTTTTCACTGTTCAACCTATCAAACATTTTTTCACAGAAGTGTCAACTATTAAGTTATAGTAGGGGTGACTATGCAGAGCACATTTCACAAATAATTACTAAAGTTGGGTAACCATCATATGCTAATTACATAACCTGTAGCATCAACCATTACTTTGTTTTCATTTTAACATTTCCAGTGACATTTAACCTTGTGCTTCAAACAGTCCATAGCACTTCTCATATATTGCAACTTGGGATTTCTGTTACTGTGTGTTGTAATGTAATTTCTTGACAGAAGCAATATATTTATATCAGTGATGCTGATTCGCTGCAAATAATGTGGTTATTTATTATCTGTTTATGATAATTTAAAGTATTAGTGAATTATCAAGTAAAGTAGAATCCCCTTTTTAAATTATAAAATTACATTTCTTTTATGTAAATAAGTTATGTGTGCTCTGGTATATATCGAATGTAATGTATCAAAAACTTGTTTTATTAGTATAATAATTTTAATAATTTTTATGTAATGTATCAAAAACTTGTTTTATTAGTATAATAATTTTAATAATTTTTATTTAATAATTTTAGCAGTTCTCACTATATCTAGTTGTTAATTTATTGTGTGTATCTTAAGAGTATTCACTGGGTCAAAATTTTATGAGTTTCCTAATAGGGAATGTTTTACTCTAAATAAAGGCTCGGCCATTCATTCTCTACATATGGCAATGTATTCTGTGATGCTTGTATCTGTTCATTTTTTTCCTGGGCTTTTGTATAGCACAAATCCAGATAAAAGGGAGGGGAGGGGTGATATGAGGATAGATAGATCTTGCCTTTGATTTTGACTTCCTGTGTATTAGAATGAAAGTTTCTTTAGTAGGCGCCATGAGGGATGAAAAACTGAGCTCATTCTGAATTTTTTCATGAAAACATTTTCATCAACACAAATTATTGCCACAATGGATCTTGGCTTTTTGAAAGATCTGTTTCATCATGAATTCAGTCGGCCTGGTAACTACCAAGATGAAATAGTTAGGGTGCATGGGGCATTTTGGCAGTGTTCAGAATATTTTGGAACAAGCAGAATCAAAAAGTTAAAGGACTATCCATCTGGAATTATGTGGAAGATCATAGGCTGTCTGTTTGTGCTGGTAAGCACAAGTTCTTATAACCACTGTCATAAAGTATAATAAAATAAATAATTAAATTTAATGTATAATTGGAAGGATTTAAAATGTCGTGAAAAAGTCATCTGCAAACAGTTAAAGTTTACGGATTACTAAAATGTATTAGGAAACATTGATTGAACCTTAATATATATATATATATATATTGGGTAAATTCGTAAATTGTTTTAAGAGCTTTTAATTTTTTTATTAAGATTGATTTTAGAAGTTTAGGCTATATTTTTTATGCAATGAATCACATTTTTTATAAAACTGTTGAAAAATGTCAAAGGCAATTAGAGAACTATGTTGTGAACAAATATTGATTTAACCGGTTTAATACATTTTAAATGCTTTGGACTAATCTTTTAAAATACTTCTGCATCATACATATTTTTCAGTGTATATTTTAACTAAAGGGATGCAAAGACATATTTGACAAAAAGTGGAGCCTCTGGGGAAATATTTTAATCAATGTATAGTAATGATTATGAATATGTGCCTCATATTACATTAACTTACATGCAATTTTAGTCATCTTTATGCGTTAAAAGTTCTGTCTTATCGATCAAATGTAACAAAATTTTCTTGTTTTTCCCCTTCAGATGAATGCACTGTAGATAATTGTTTGTATTGTGATGATGCAGCAGGTACCTGCACAGAATGTGATGCTGAGTATATCCTAACAGAAAATGCATGCACAGGTAAGCAATATATTTTGATATATATGGTTATTTTATTAGTTATTTTATTTATTACTATCCCTAACAAGTGTTTTATTTCTTATAGCCTCTTCCCAGGGATAATTAGTGTTACAAATGTGCAAACAAGCCCCAATATTCCTGAAACTTTAAAGCCTTGCAAGACCAATGCCGGGGTGATTAATTCCTGTTGGATATTATGCAAAAGTGGAAGTAGTTTGACCTTCAAACTGGGTTTGAAG
The DNA here is from genome assembly GCA_964017235.1 of Sabellastarte sp. h YS-2021. Taxonomy (NCBI): domain Eukaryota; kingdom Metazoa; phylum Annelida; class Polychaeta; order Sabellida; family Sabellidae; genus Sabellastarte; species Sabellastarte sp. h YS-2021. Next base: position 67,030,399 of record OZ024938.1, read on the forward strand.
CCCAAGGATCAAAGTCCGATACTAACATTCACAGGTTTTTTGCCGCAGTTTGACGCCCTAGAACCAATAATAAGAGAGACATAAGCCTTCTTAGTGTAATGACCAACTTGACCTTGACACAAGTGTCTAAGATCAAATGCAACACTGGCAAAAGATTCACAAACCATGATTTCTTTAAAAAGTTGTTTCACACTTTCAAGACCTAGGACCCAAAATAAGGGAGTTATAAGGCCTTTTTGGGCTCAGTGGTAAAAATCAACACTTGGCAAGATTCAAAGGCCATGATAGCCTATAGGTTGTTTTCACTTGTTTACCCCTTAGGACCAATGATAATGGGGATAGAAAGCCTTTTCACTATGATGATCCCTATTTCACCTTAAAAATGTGATATGGCAGCTATTTCATCTGAAACCCAAAATCCTCATCCTACTTTCTCTGATTGCACCAACATGGTAATTTTGGCTTGCTTTCGAAACAAACTAAAACACTTATTTTCGGAGTTGTGAATCTAATAGAACCACATCATTTTGTGCAATGCAACTTTTTCAAATCTAATCAAATATATTTTTGAATATAATCAGAGTGGCTACAACACTGAATGCGAAAAGAAGTTACTTAATAAATGCAAGCAATTGTTAGAATGTGAATATGAGAAAAAAAACATGAAAATCTGCACAGGCTAGGATAGCAAGAACTCCATTATGTACCAGTTTATTTGCCACAAAAGATATTGCATAGTCACACACATATTCACTCATAATAACATACATGATCATTTTGTATACACAGTGTAAGGTAAAGTTTCCAGGTAAAATTGTTTCATCTTAAAATACAATTTTTCATAAGAGGGCATTAATTTCACAATAGAAACTATAATTTTATATGACACTTACAGCTATTCAAGATTCTTTTGATAGTTTGTGCATATGTACTCAAACTAAATAATATTGAAATGAAGGGGATCTTTTCTTTGTGCAGTGTGAGCAACTTTGGGTGCGAAAATAATTTATAATAGAATATTTTTAAAACACTTTGTATAACATTTTTTTTTTACTTTTTAATGATAAATGTTAGAAAATGTTACACATGAATATAATAATTTTTGAATTATAATGGGGTCAGTGGTCAAATTTAATATCTTTTTAAAGTTGCTCACTAATGAAAATATTATTTTTATGTCTAAAATTGTAAAATAGTGGATTACAAATTCTTACTTTTGGGGATTGCATGTGGGGCAATTTTTTGACAGAGGGCTCTAAAATCTCCTATCATTGTTCACCGCCATCTTTGTGTGGACACTTATGAAGGTGAAAGTTTAAAAAGCATTCTAAAAATATGGGTTTAAAATGTTTTGATAGAATGTTTTTAAAACATTTGATCAAAAGGTTCTCCAAACTTTTTATGTGTACTGTTTATCAAACATTTAATGATGAATGTTTGAAAGCATTTCCAGCATAACCGTCATTTTTAGCTATTTTATAAATGTTTAAAATATGTTTCCAGACAAACCTAGGTTCTTGAGTTATTTTTGGAATGTTTAATAATTTTTTTCAGTAAAAACATTGTACAGATAATGTTTATAAAATATGTTTAACATTACAGAGTAAACATTTACTTGGAAAACCATAAGATAGGGTTTAAATAGCTTTTAAAAAATGTTTTGTAACTGTTTTAAAATGTTTCCAATATTTACTGGGATAAACATGAAAATAATGAGGTTTTCCTCGTGATTTTTTAATTTATGTTAACATGACTTTTTTAATTTCCAGGATGTGGAGAGGATCAGTATATGGAGGAAAATGTATGCAAAGGTAGGCACTTTTACAGTTTTATAATACTTTTTATTGTAGAGATTTTATAAACTTTACAAATTAAAAAAAGAATGTTAATTGATTCATTGATTTTAGTGTCGTCTAACATTTCTTTGAGACACATAAATAGATTGAGTAACCTTCAGCTGGGGAAAAACAAAAATACATTTTATTCTCTGACATAATATTAAAATTTCAAGTTTGTTGCTGCTTGCAAACTCATACAAGATATCATATTTCAGATTGTGCCTCTGATATGACTGTTAACTCAGCCAGGGATGGGTGTGTGGGTATGTACAACTAACCTTTTAATTGTTATTTCTCCTTTTTTGAAATGATACATCCATTTAGAGTTACAGATCAATAGAACCAAGTTGTTTAATAGACACTGCAGATGAATGTTGAGCAGCAATAGTTTGTATTATAGCTTATTACTTTTGAAATATGCTTTTACATAAGTATATTCCTGAAATAATTTTAGCTTTGGGTGAGATTATAAATTTTAATTTATATTTGTTTTCTGACAAACTTTATCATGATAGAGATATTTCAAAAACAATATTGCAAAACTTGTATCATTCGGCACACATACTTAGCCTTCCAATAACTTGACATGTATGGTACATGTCCACGGTGCTTTGTTGTGTAGTTTTATATTCATGCCGGACTCCAATAAAATGTTTATTGCAAAACACCTTCGGATAATTTGTGGCACTTCTTATATGTCATTGAAATTAAGACATAGAAAACACATGGCCATAATATGAAAAATATCTATCATATACACATGCAGATGACTGTACAGACAGCAACTGTAATTCTGTGATGATGGACCAGATACTTGTGGTACATGCAATGATGGGTACAAGGTAGAAAATGGAGAATGCAAAGGTTGGTTTTGTTTTACATCAAATGTGCTCCCATTAATCTAAAAAATGTGTACGCATGTTTGGTCAGCATCACTGTTGTTTCTGGGCTCAAATCCAGTTGATACAAATATGGATGTGAAAAATATGATGGCCTGTCTCAATATGCTCTTCTCTTAGTGGGACTAACAATCTGAATTTTAAAAATAAAAACAAATTGCTGGCCTCCTAATGCTTATAGATTGTGAAAAAGTATTTGACTCTACTTCTTGGACTTTTTCATAGATTGGATAAAACTTTTCAACTATGATGTCAAAATGTGCTCCAATATTCAGGAAACAAACTGCGATTTTATTTTCCAAAAATGTGCATGCATGTTTTGGCCAGCATTTCTCTTGTTCTGGGCTCAAATCCAGCTGATACTAATGTGGATATGAAAAATATGATTGTCTGTCCCAATATGCTCTTCTCACAATGAGACAAACAATTTGAATTTCACATTGTGTATCTTGGTTAAGAAATTTAATTGTAGATATTGATAAAGCATTTCAGAGGATAAGCTGTACAAACCATTTAACAATGATTTTATTCTCAAGTTGAAGTGCAGTTATTATCAATAGGTCAGGTATTGGTGGTTGTTACAAAGGTATAGGAGCTTGGAGTAAAAATCTTATTGTAAAATGCATTAGGAAAGGAGTGGTTCCTTTCATAAACCTTTTTGTTCATCTATACCTTTATTTCAAAACATTGCCAACATATTTACCAATAGTGACATGTTTCCAAATCATTGTCTTTACAAAGTCAAGAAGTGGTACAAGAAGTCAACAGCCAGGGTCTTATCATTACAATAAACATGGTGTTAAAAATGCTGTAAATCTGAATTTCAAACATTTTGCAAAATATTGTGTTGAGTTTTGGATTCATGTGTAAATAATGATATTAATCTGAAGCAAATTTTCATTGACATAGCATAAATTTTACAGGCAGAATTCATCAAAGTCCTGTGACAATGCAATTTAGTGGCTATAATACCCACGTCAGTCAGTTGATATGTTTAATGTTGAATAATTGTGATCATTAAATTCTTTTGTGTCGATGCATTGGAAAATATGCTGTTAAAATTGTTGGGGAGATTCATCCCTTTTGATGTTCATCATTTTAACTAGTTATCAAAGTTGGTAACACATTTTTGGATGTCATAAGTCCCTCACTAGTAAAGTCCCAGCATGTCACACTTTGTCTTCTTTGAGAGTAATTCTCGAGCAATTCTTGCTCCATTCTTTGTATTCTCAGTATATTCCCTGTAAGGTCTTCCTTGTTTCCTGTGTATCTCATCTCTGTCTTATTTGATGGTAGACAAGTCCTAATAGGTTAAATATTTCCCACATCAGTAGCAATTTGCAAACTATTTTGTGTCACTCTCCATATATATTCAAAACTTCTGTCAGATCTTTGTCTCGTACTCTTAATTGTCAAGTTCTCTACTAGAACCATATAACTAGAAGCTCCCAGAAATATTGATTTTTCATTATATGACTCCAAAGTTGTGTTACACATTAGTGACTCTTGGATCACATTCACTGTCATTCATTTGTAATCACAATTGCACTACCCTCTCCCAAAACGTGACCTAGGCATTAAACCCAGTATTAAATGTAAGATTTAATGGCTTCAGTTTAGTTTTCTTTGAAATATTTATTTGTATCAGTACATATATATATTTGTTTTACTTACCAAAAATAAACATAAATTTCAAAAAAAAACTTTGAATCTTACCTTCTGATAACATTTGGGAAAATTAAGTAATTATGACTACAAATACATTGGAGTACTATACATATAACACATGTTGTGTTCAGATAAATCAGCAGACGACTCTGATGAGAATGTGGCTCCCATTGTGATTCCTCTGAGCATTCTTCCGATGGTGGTCCTCACTTTTGTACTGCTGATTTGAGAAACATCTGCAGTATTGAATTGTTTTTAAATTTTAATAACATCTAAAATTCAGTTATATTTTCATATTGCTGTAAGTTTGACAAACTTTGACATTTATTTCAACATATTGAAGCGTAAGTAATACAAAGACAGAGTGCAGTCTCTAATTTAATTTATTCAATACTTGACAGTAAAACTAAAGTGAATCAAACCACAAAATTTATCATAGACAATAATTCTTTGATGATTGTTGGTGATAATGTAGTATTGAAAATTATTTTGTTGTTCGAAGTACTATTTATTATAAGTAGTTAAGAAGAATTATTCTAGTTGTGGTATTCTTAATATGTATTCAAAGCTCTAAGATTGGTAACATTTGTGTTTTGTAGTATTATTGTTAAAATTATATTTTAACATAGCTCTAAGATTGTTAATATTAATTTTTGCAGGTGGATGAAGGTGGACAGAATTTGAAATTCTTTCACAGAACTTCAGATCCTCCAAACTAATAAAACACAAGGATTTCAAGTCCTGCCGACAGAATTGAAATTCTGCCAGATTTGAAGTTCTGTCATGACACACATAAACATTTATGTCATTAATTAAGATAATTTTAAATCTATATTAAGATGATTGAGTGATTCTGTTGAGATCATTATCTTGAACTGTCTACCTACTATCTCAATAAATTAACATAGTTTTTTATTTATCATATATCTGTTTCTTTAAATCAAGTTGTCTATGCACAATGAGACATTTTCGCTGTCCTATTGTCCCTTATATTACAATAGTACAACACATTATAGTATATATGCTTTATCAAAAGTAGCAAGATAGATTTATTTTTATAATGTTTTTTTTCAATATCTGTTGTAATTCTTTCAAGCAGAAATATTTTGGTTTGATTTTAAAGTATATTCCAAACAATTCTCATTTAGGAAAAATCCTTCTTATTTTATTTTACTTCATGGTACTCTTTCACCAATGTTATTTCTTCTCATTTCAATATATCCACTTGCATAGTTTTTCAAGGAACGCATATGTTTATCATGTTTATCAGAAATAACCTCAGAACTAACCTTAAAGTTTGCAAAAAGCATCTTGGAATACTAGTATTGCTATGACAGGGAACACAATAACTGGACACTGTTGCAGGCCTGGTAACAATTTCTATTAAGGCACTAAAACAATATTTTCTACAGTTATTAAGTCCCATAATTTTATGTGATAAACATTGATCATTTCATTTAAAGAAGATTCTAAAAACACATTAATACATTTTTGGGTGCCATCTGAAAACATACTGCCTTGATCATCATACAGGAAAGTCCATTTATATCTTATATTTATGTTAATGTAAGGTTTGACTAAATCATGTGCAGGCGGTAAGCTGTGATCTTCTTAAAATTTGTTCCACCTTTGCGATATTGTTGTACAATAGGTTTACAATTGGAAAATTTTAGGATCCATGGGTTTGAGAACAATAAATAGACATATAATTTGACCGAAAGTGGTTATTAAAATTGGATATCAGAAGAATTTGGAAGAAAATCTTTAAGGGTACATGAAGCAAAGATAACCCTATGCCTGTGAGAATATCTCAGTGGATACTTTTTCACTGATAAGTGGTGAGATAATTACTTGTGACTGTGAAGAGGTAGTTAAAACACCCAAAACCCAAAAGAAGGCAGCCAGGGTATGGCTAGATGGAAGAAAGCTTAGTTCTAAACATGTCAACCACTTCCTCACCACAGTCATTAGAACAAGATGCACTCAGAGAGAACAAAACGCTCGACTCCATGTGAACAGTCTCTTAAGTGATATAAAGTATTGTAAGGAAGACAATAAAATAAAACCAAACATATGTAAATTAATCTTCATAGAAATATCAAGTAGAAAGCTAAAGTCATTAAAAATACATTGAAATGGGACCTCTGAAAATTCATGATTTTTTGTATCCATAATAAGATCCAGATCTTTCTTTTAGTAACTTCTTCCTTCGGCCAGGTCCTATCCACAAATTTTTTAATGAAGATCTGTTCATTGGTTTTGGAGTGATCTAAACACACACACACTCACAAAAAAAACAACAACAGACAAATAGGCAAACAATTAGCACACAAAAATATAAACTGCTGGTGGAGGTAAATATATTGCATAAAGGTCACTTTTTGGTGAAAATCACGAATGGTATTTTTTTTGTGATGGACTGTCAAGGTATTGAAAGGAAAAAGAGAAAATAAAACAGAAATAATAGTTTAATAAAAATGATGACTATACCACCCCTCTCTTTATTATCTTTATGTGAATTTCAAGACATAAGATGAGAAGAAATATTTTTACTTAAAGACAACAAGTATCACAAGCTAGGTTTGTGACCTCACAATGACAATTGCATTGTGACATCACTGAGTAATAACATCATCAGAAAGCAAAATATTGATTTTTAACGTATGTGATGAAGAGAAGCAGTTTCACTGTGTATTCCCAATTAAAAATAAGAAAAACTCTCTCCTGGCTTTAATTTTCACCAAATGTGGCAGAATCCGTCTGTACCCCATGAAATACCTGCCTACCAAATTTGAGCTCGATTGGTGTGATAGTTTTTGGTGTTATAAGGGTGAAACGGTGCACAGACAGACAGACGGACAGAGAGACGGACAGAAACAAACTGATCACAATAACCCTCTCCTATCGTCGAGTGTTAATAAGTGATGTACAGCCACAACACAGTCTAAAATCTAGGTACCATGCCTATGTATATTTGGCATAGCCACATCATTGTTGAAAGCAAACGTGGCACCTGAACACCAGAATTAGTGGAAGGTGAAGCCAGCATCACCCAGGCCCAAATCTAGAGAATATAAGGCTAAGGTGCCTCCCTATACTAGCATCAGTCAAAGGTACCCAATTTGTACCAACTTTATACTAAAAAAGAGGAAGATTTGAACCCCTATAGTGGTCAATAACAAACAATTGGAGATGGCTAAACAGGACGCAATGGAGATACATGCATTTTAGGAAGAGTAATTAACTTTATATCATTTCTGCTCTGGAGTGTTTTTTTACCATTTAATTAGCACCACAATTTTACCTCGCTTAAAACAATATCACCATGGAACAACTGCCTGAGAGGTGAATGAAAGTGAGGAATGAAATTTGACATCCTAAGAAAAGAATAAAAGGCAAATAGAAAACCTTGAAAACATTGCCCATATACATGAAAGCACAGTGCTCTACAATCTTTACGAACATAGGCATATCAATAATTTTCTTTATTCTTATATTCAAAAGAGCAGTCAAGTGAATGGCTTTCTGATAATACTTAATATGCATACCTTGAAAACAAGCTATATCCAGAGACACTATGACAACATTTGCCTTGATGGCTGATAGATACTTAGTTCTCTCTGTATGCTTGTCCCTGTTATAATTCAAACACTTGAGAAAACACAAGAGGTTGAACACAGTCACCTGGTGAATGTACCAGTGCATAAAGGCAACACACACCAGAAACGTCTTGAAGAGCAAAGCATATGCCTTCTTTGTGGACTGACAGAAGGATTGGAGAGTCTGGAGGTAGCCAGGCAGGTTAATTGTGAGTCAAATGGTCTGAAAGCTGAAAGTACAACTGAAAGACAACTTAAATCTACTGGTCAACATAAAGCAAATCCTTGGATGTCGATGTAACTGGACACTCTATAGTAGCTGTGGTTGAACTGTCCAGTCTCTTGGGTTGTGGTGTCAACACAAGTAATCTTGACTATGCTTGACTAAAAACCTTTATTCTCATCATACCAGCAATAAAGACATCCAAAGCTTATGTCAGTGCGCAGCAACTTCACACACCAATACGTCAGAACACTTCAAACTCAATATGTCACCAATACATCAAAACACCTGCAAAATCAATTGAAACTAATAATGACAGATCAAAAATCACATGTTATAGTAATTAAAACTTGGAAGATAAGTTAAGTTCTCCCCAAACCAATAGCACAAATTAGTATAATTTATTTGCAACAAATAATGTACAGAAATGAAATAAATTACAAATACAACTAAACTACAACTGCACACTCCAACTACAAACCACAATCGTAAAATGACTGGTTAAATCATTAATTCTGATTGATTCATACAGTCTAAATCAACATTACCAAATATTGAGCACATTTAACTGACTAGAAAACCAAAAGAAAATAATTACTTCATTATCAGTCACAACATAATCACAGATGATAAATAATATGCATCATGAATTCTTTTTAAATCACATGCAGATATTATAGAAACTAAATAGTATCAATAATTAAAAAGTCAATCACTCAATTATAATCAATCAAATCAAAAAACAAAAATGCAAGTGTCACAAACAATTACACCAAGGCCATGTAAATCATAAAAAAATTTCAAAACTTCAAAATGACGGCTGAATTCTAGCACAACTAAAACTACATAAATTCAAGGACTCAAGCCTACAAACATGGTAGTTTCAGTTAGAATTCAAACCCTTTCTCCATGACAATCTCTTGTCACATCTATAGCTGTCAAACTAGCTGTCAATAAACTAGCAGCAAATATAAAATTTTGTGGTTGACCAATCTCCTGAAAATGTCAATACTCGCTCATACACAGAGATCCGAGTGATTGGGTGGACCAACAGGGCCAATTTCTGAAAATTATTTGTCATGAACTGCCATCTGGAGAGCAAATCAGCCACTGGGTTCAGCTTTCCTGGAACATGGACAAATTTAATATAATTAAACACACTGAGCTATATAAAAATATTTCTTGCATAAGTGGCCAAGGTTTGATCACGAGTTTTACCACTAGTAGGCACAGAGACCACAGCCTCATTGTCACATTTAGTCAAAACACTGAGGCCAGCCCAATGGACATGACAAACTTTGAGAGTGGGGAATGTTTTTACTCCTCCAATCATAGGGCAAGGTCATGGCATACTTCTTGTTGTTAAAAAATCACACCTGGCCCAGTAAGGCATAATCCAGAAGAACCAGCTTACTGGGAACATACTTGAAAAAGGTCACACCATTATAGACAGAAAGAAAAGTATTTGTCCTGCTTAAAAATTTCAGCAATGGCAATGCTCTTCTCATAAGAATTCGCACGCAATAATGACAACATTCTATTCAAGAAGAATTTAGTATATTTAGTAAATTTTGCCACATACAACAAGTACACAACTTACTAATATGTGGACCATCACAGTGTTCACACACATCTCTACACAACTGGCCATCAGACCTATAGCTACTCTGAAATTTAGAGGTACCTTCCTGAAAGTACCAGAAAGATAAGCCAACTCTTGGTACCAGCATATTTTGATTTTTACTGAAGGAAAATATGGCAGAATTCTAAGGAGTAATATGCCTCTTGCTATGGAACCTATCTTGTCATATCCCCCATTTTAATCTGTCCCTTCCATGTTAGTGAGCAAAATTGCATATGAAGCCTTGGCTGCTTTCCACAAAATAATTCAAAGCATCCTCCATAGAAATTGCCAAGGTAATCCAATATGGAGGCCCTCTTACATTCTAATTTCTCCTCTTTAATTCGGCTAATAAACCCTGCCACCCATTGTATAATACTGAGGTCATCATATGTGGGACTGTTTTCTTGGCTCCCATTAAAATAAAATTCTCAGCCCAATAATCACTCTTTTAACTGAGACATCACCAGAATCCCCTCTGGAATTTGACTCTACCTCGAGCAGCAAATTCATTTAAACGTCTTAATTCTGCCACGCGCCTGTCCACCTCACATTGCAAAGCATCATTTTGTCTCAAAAAACTCAATTGAAAGGACCACACTCTCAGAATTTACTTCTTTAGCAAAGATACTGTGTGATACAGCACCGTCAGAATTTTTAACAGGAGAATAGAAAGAATTTGACTTGCCTGTGAGTTGCCCTGTCCTAGTTCTGCTTCCGTACACTGTACCCTCTTGTCTATTGAATCCATCTTGTCACCTAACTGTTGCAACTGGAGCAAGATCTGGTTGGATAACAGGGTACCGGGTGAAGGGGCTGCAGCTACATTCACATCAGAAGGAAGGGGCTCACCTTTGTCCTTTAACTGGTATTTCTTTTCCACTGGCAGCTCATGCTAAAAATAACAATTGGAACAGTAACATACATTCAGCATAATGAATGTTAACTTTTCCACTGGCAGCTCATGCTAAAAATAACAATTGGAACAGTAACATACATTCAGCATAATGAATGTTAACTTTTCCACTGGCAGCTCATGCTAAAAATAACAATTGGAACAGTAAAATACATTCAGCATAATGAATGTTAGCACTACTTCCTTTGGCCTGGCTTTAGCTACATAGAAATTCCATGACGATTTGCTCATTACTGCCACATTTCACCTACAAAATTACTAAATTTGCAAAAACAAATCTCCAGGCTGTTCTATTCCTGCTATAAAGTCACTGCTAGCTTTTACTTCAAACATTACTATCACTGGTTTACTGTTTATAAATTACACTCCTCCTCCACCTTAGTATAGAAGGAAGTTATCACTTTCAGTGGTTTGGGCTTTCAACGGGTCTATTTTAACCATTGTTTTTCCATTGGTTCAAGCTTCTGGCCTACTTCCTGTTATTTTGACTGCTACCATAACCCAAGATCATTCCAAAAGTGCTTGACCTTGGTAAATACCATTTTGATCTTATCTTCATGCTTGTATCAATATACTCGTTAAAACCCAAATCTGGGTAATGTTTAGAAGTTTTAAATACCACTTCTTAAAGAATAAATAAATGTGACTATGTTAAAAGAATTAGTAAAATAGAAATTTTAAACCCAATTGGCGCTTTCTTGACTTTGGACTCCCTGGGGACTGTCATAGGAATGTCAACCAGAAAGTCAGCATTGAAAATACATTAAAACTTGGACCTCGATTTTTTTTATAAAGAAGATCTTCCCTAAAATTTAATATTTCTTTAGTTAGTCTCTCCCCGCCTAAAAATAAGAAAAAAAAAATCACTAGTATTGAAGTAATTGTAATCACAGACATACATACAGACAAATAAATTAACAAACCCAAAACATAACCTCCATTGTATGAAATCTGTTTAGACTAATTATCTCTTTAGGGCAACAAATTGTCATTAGCAGAATTAAATTTATTAATTATATTTTCTCAGCCTATATAAATGTGTCTGACATAACACCGATGAGAACAAAAGAATGTGATCCAAGGGTCTTCAATTTTAACATATGGTATTTTCTACATATGGTAGAATACGGCCCCTGGTCTTTCAGTTCACCAGTCTTCCATATTTTGCCTCTTTGCTGTGAAAGGACTTGATGTGTTTTCATATTCTTTCTTTTCTTCTTCTTTAAAGAGGCTGTAGCACAAAGTGTACTAATCCTCACATAAGATATGCAAAATTAAAAAGTATTAAAAACCATTAAAACCATTCTCCCTTCAGTGTTAATGTAAAAATTTTCAATTTTGTGGTAATTCTGAGCCACTTCCACACAGCAAGCAGCCATAATTACTGATGGGTGTGCATTCGTCACACATTTGCACATATGTGTGTTGAGTTCAGTACTTACTCTGTAAAGTAATGTAGTTGTGATAAAAGACAAAATGTATTCTCTTCATTTGCATGCAAAGAGCTACAGTTCTGATTTTGACATATGTATGTACATATTGTCAACACTTGTGACTAAATATCATTCAGGGTGAGTATATTAATTGTTACTTAATAAGCAAGTTTATAAGAAGATGAATAGATTATAATAGCTAGCACATGTACAAGGAATGTGATTCCTATGCACTGTTTCTGAAGGTCTAAAGATGAAATTTTAAAGTTTATATGTCTAACAAAAACTACAATGAAATGTGTAAATAACAAAAGAGATGTTTTCATTTGTATTATCTGTGTAATATATTAATCTGTATATTCACAGTCTTAGCAATTATGTACATGGGAGAAGTTTTATTTGATAGATCCATTTAATTACTACTAGTTCTTGAAGTGTTTCTTTGACTATGTGATTTCATTTATCTGCTGTGTATTTAAATCTCCTTTTTCATGATGGAAATTGCCAAAAATAGTGCATCATATTTCTTACATTGAGTAAAGGTAGGGAACTGGGTGTGATAAAAAATATCAGTCATAGTACAATTAATATGTTCCAGAACCTTGGATTAATGTCCTCTTTTTGGATACAAAAACACATTTCAAGCTCAAATCAATAGTAAAGATTTCATTTGGATGATAGAAAATTTATAGAGTATATGATCTCTGATGACATGAATTTATAAAACATATATTTATGAGAGTGAGATTCAATTAATGAAATCGGAAATTAGGGAAATATATCTTCGGATAAAATATGGTCCACTGCATTGTCTTTTAAAATCAGAATGTCTTGTAAGAGTATTGTAAGTGTTAGACATTTGAATATCTGAATAATATCTGGCTTTAGATTGTTTCTGAATTTGGAGCATCTCCATCAAGTAGAAAAATTTAAGTCAAGAAAAGAGTATTTCCACCAAATTTGTGCTCAAATTTTGCATGACCGGAAAAAACTGTGGCAGTTAAGGAACATTCAAGTTGATTTAAAAAAAATAGATACACATTTTGGTACATATTAAAACTTCCTTCCTTTTCAATATTTAGCATAATAGAACTATGTTTAGTGAGTATTTTATGAAACTGTATGGAAGAACATATTGGGAATTGCAGAGGTGAATTGAGTACAACAGGTTATGATAAAATCTTTTAAAAATTAAAAACCATATTTATTGGACATCAAAATAGAAATAACTTCAAATTCCCAGTTAAATGTGCATTTGTGCACATTCTCATGTTAAGAAAGGGTTTGGCAATTGTATATAATACATAGTAGAACATTGTTATCATGAATCAGGTTTACAATTCTTTGCATAATATTTCAGTGGCACATTTAATCAATGAAGTTCAGTATTAACTTTGAAGCCTTGAACAAATGTGTGGAAAATTAATTCAGGAGTAACATTTTCTTCTTCACTACTAGAATTGGTGTCAAAAGCCTGGGGTTAATGTTTATTAACATTTATTTCTACTTTGTTTTCTTGACAAGTATTTCATTAGTTTCATTGCCACTACTTGTTAAACTAATGTTGTCATCAGAATCCAGTAAATACTCATTAAAAAGAGATCCTCAATAGACATATAACATTTGTCTTTATTTTTAAGTATAATGATAACAGAGCTAAAGTAAAATCAAAAGTCACACACAAATAAAATAAAAATATACATGGAGCTTGCACATTGAACCAATAAACGCTGTAAAGCAGGCCCTTGAGTTTCATGCAAATTTGTGATGTAGCACTGGCTGTTCTCTCCACACACATTCTATACCGGGGAAGTAGATATTTTAGTGTAAATATAATCTGTTTCCGGCACTCGCTTTATCTATGTCTATGTCAGTGTGATATACTAGACAGGATATATGTAAACCTTATTTTTAACCAAGGAAAAAGCCCTCTTATTTTTAACTACTTCCCCTTTAACAATAAAACGGGTGATGGCTTTGGTCCATTAAAGCATAAGATGCTGATAACACAAATATCGCTTAACAAACCATGTGAAGATTTTTGCTGAACCATCATTTCAAATTACCTATTGTTTGAATTATATAGATTACACCTGGGGATACCTGTAGTGAAGTCCGACTCATTCAGGTATAACACACTGAAAACAACATTATACCATTTATATCCTCCTTTACTGAACTACTGTTCTAATTGTAGAACTTTTGGTCTAAATATAATTCCTGATGAATTAAAAAAGTCATTTATATTGTAGATGTAGGTTCATCTAGATATCTTTGAAGAAAAAAGAAGATGTATTACGAGTTCTCGGACAAAAGTAGTCATTTCCACAATTTTAAAAATGTTTATGACAATTTATTAAAAAGTTACAGTTTACAAAGTATTAATGATGCAGACTGAACCAATTTTAGCATTTGGATGGTTGTTGGGAGGATTATTATCGATGGTCTCCATTTTCTATAGGCAGCAGGCAAGAGCATTCTCTATCTGCATGACTAGTAATCATTGCAGAAACAATACTTACTTCAGTGGTTATGTATAATTAAAATATCTTGAAATTACACTAAAATAAACAAGTTAAAAACACAAAATTTATGAATATGCATAAATTATACTTAATTATTTTTGGAAAGTTCCAACATTAAAGCCCTACCCTGCAACTGCTACATCATTTGATGAATTTACTGCATTAAAACTGAGTATGGAAAAAATGTTTTAGCAGGTCAAAAAATGATTTAACTCGCTATTACAACATAGAATGTGTAAAACCATTGAAAGTCTCGAGAAATTCATAGACCCATCCAATGTTTCCATCTTTTCATAAAAAATGCAGCTTTGAATTTATGTAAGACAAACAAGTAATAGATCTCGAACACAATTGAGATTTATATTAATTAGAAAATTTGTAGAGGAAAAGCATGTCTGAGGGAGTCTTGGAAATACTCCAATAACTTGCTGAACATAACTAACTATAACTTTGTTGTTACCTATACAAAGTTAACAATATCTTAGCAAGAAAGATGAGGAAATAAAGTGTTTCAGTTTTCCCTCGAAAACTCCCAGTTGAAGGCACAGTTTTTAGAAGGAAGGCTGACCAGGGTTGAGAAGCGTGTAGATCAACAACATGAGGACTTATTACAAGAAAAAGCTTGCTCCATGAAGAACAATCTGATCCTCAATAACATTCGAGAAACTGAGAATGAATGAAAACATGAAAGTTCTACATGACTTCTTCAAGATGGAACTATGCATACCCAAAGAAGTCAAAATGGTTCAAATTGAAAAAGCACATAGGCTAGGAAAAAAGAAGCACTCTGTCAAAAGACCAATTGTTGTTCATTTTGGTTCACTAGATGACCAGAATAAAGTGTTGAAGTACTCCAGAAACCTCGACAACTCGAAGAAATTCTTTATTACAACCCAACTACCTCCGGAACTTCATAAAAGGAAGAAAAAATTGTGGTCTTGCTTCAAAGAAGCAAAAGAGCAGAAGCAGAAGGTGAAATGGGTTGGTAAGAAGCTATTACTGGAGGATAAACTGGTCAATGTGAAGAAGGATCTTACACCAAGGGATGCTGTGGATGCTGAGGGCATTATTTCTACCAGCAGATTTAAAAATACACTACCCAGAACAACTCAGAGAAACCAGTTTCAAGGACATGTAACTGAAATAACTAAATCAGAAGATATAGCTGCTAAGTTACAGGTGTTGTACATGGATATGCACATTGCTAGAGTAACCCGTAATATATATACGCATACAGGATTTCTTGGTGATGCCGGTATAGTGTAGCATTATTTGGACGATTGCGAATGGTCAGCTGGATGACATGTGCTCAAGATATTGAAAGACCTGAACATTATAAACAAACTTGTTGTAATTTTGAGATAGTACAGTGGTACACATATTGGCATAGCAAGATTTCAGCACAAAGAAGAAGTGACCAGAGAAGCTAGCACCTTCAACAACTAAAACTTAAAAGTAACATACAGACATTACATTTACTGTATATAAACTCTCTTAAAATTCTCTTAAAAACAGAGACAAAAAAAATTTTAAAAATGTACTATTACACAAGAGCAGAAGGTACAAAAATGTTTCAAGACACTGCATCATTTACAATATGTTTTTTAAACAACTACATTTCTTTAAATGTTTCTTTATGTTACCTAGCTTATAGAAGCAATACCATTTTCCATGTCGTAATGATACTTTATGAATCTGATAAAAACTGCCAAAACAAAGAACTGAACTGCAAAATTTTGTCACAAATATATATTTTTGCATTAGTGTGAATAAACAATTTAGACTTGTTTTATTGTGACCATTCATTCCTCCTAATAAAAATTCAACTGGACCAAAGTCTTAAATTCATCTTGTGAAACTTCAAGTTTTTCAAACATACCAAAGATAAAATTTTTAACAACAGGATCGTACCTGAAAAAATTGCTGTGTAGTTTCTCTGGTGATCTCACAGAAATAACAAGCTTGTGTTTCAATCAATTTACACATAAACAGGCTTTTATTTGTTGGTAATGTTCTAAGGAGAATACTGTATTTAAAAGCCCTTAAAGAGCTTTCTATACAACTTTCATAGAGGATCTTCCGTCTCGGTTATTCTATTTCCAAATTTATTGCCGTTTTCCATTTTTCTTTATGACCTTTTTTGAATTTTAAAGCACCTATCATCTTATGATATACAAACTTGCATACTTTTGTTAGGATGTTCTCCAAGATGTTTTGTTTGAGGCTCTATTTATTTTTCTAGCACTGGATAACCCCCATTTTCTGGGGTTTGGTGTGTCAGACTATAAAAATCCTCAAAATTTAGATCCACATTATACGTCCTTCTGTGTTACTTAACAAATCACTGATGTGCTGAATTCCCTTATTTACTAACCTTGGAATTTATTTTGTTAAATTACTATTATTTTTTATAATCTAATACCTGAATGGGGTATGTTTGTGGATCAATTTCTCCTTGGAAGGACTCTTTAAATTCTTTCCAGATATTTTTTATATTTTTCCAAAAGGGGTTGGCAGTTTCAGACTGAATTCTGTCAAGTGTATGTAGATCCAACTCCCATATTAGTTTTTAAGTGCATAAATTTCAGAGATAAAGATATTTTGCCAATTTCCTGAAGTTGTGATTAATCTTCTAATCCACGATAACTTTAAGGCTTTATTAAAGAGCTCAATATTTATCAGTATTAATCCACCTTCCTCAATAGTCCTTTCCAGTTTCTTGTTAACAATTTTAACTCGTCCTGCCCAGAGAAAATCCTTAAATATTTTTCTTGTTTTCTCCCATGTGCTATTGTCAGGGTTTGGGATTGCTGCAAACAGGTAAACAAGTTTTGGAAACCTAAGTTTTTAATAACATTTATTTTTCCAATTAGACTTAAATTCAATTTCTTATAGAGGTTTAACACCTTTTCTATTTCAATATTTTTTTGGTCAAATTTTTTTGCTATAATCTTTTTAATGTCTAAATCAAAAGTTATTCCTAACAGCTCAAAATTACCAGAAAATTTTAAATTAAATTTAGAGAAAATTTGTGGTTTGGTGGAACTATTACCTAACCAAACTGCCTGTGTTTTGCTCATATTTGTCTTTAGTCCAGAACATTTATAGAATGATTTGAGAATATGTAAACTTCCTGTTAATGACTTTTCTGCGCCATCAAGAAATAAAAAGGTGTCATCAGCATACATTATTAAATCCTTATTGTTTGCTTTTATTCCATGTATTATGTCACTATTCCTTATTGCCCCAGCGAGTGGTTCTACTGCTAAAATAAACAGATATGGACTAAGAGGATCTCCCTGTATACATGACCTGCCAATCTTGAAGAATTTAGAAAAAAAGCCATTATTTATTACACAGCTATTACTGTTTGCATACAAAACTGAAAACCATGAAACAAAATCAGAACCAGAATATTATGCTTTTAGGACCATTAGTGAGAAATCCCATTCTAAAGAGTTGAATGCTTTCTCAAAGTCTATGAACAGTAACATACCCATCAGTTTTCTTATTTTAGCATATTGTATGCTATCAAAAATAGTTCTAATATTTTTAAATATATACCTATCTTTTCTGAAACCTTTTTTGAATAAATTCTCTGGGTGTATTATTTTTGGGAGAAGTGTTATGATTCCCTGTTTTTGAGTAGTTGATAGCTCTCCTGTATAGAATGCTTCATTCCAACTTTTCAGAACTTCATTTCCTATATCCACCCAGAAGAATTTGTAAAATTCTGAGGTAAATCCATTAGTACCTGGGGAATTTTCATTTTTCATACTCTTTAAAACCTGCAGTAATTCTGCCTTATTCACCCCTTATTTTACAAGTCCTTCATATAACATTTTGTCCTGATTTGATAGAGAATTGATATTGGTATCAGTTAGAAAATATTCATGATTCTGCATTGAATTCACAGGCCTTTTACTTTGTAGTTTATCACTGTAGAAATTTATGACTATTTCTAAAATATCATTTTGGTTTGTCACCATATTATTCTTGAATCTTAGTCTATGGTCTATCTTATTTATATAATTTTGTTTTTCCAAATTGCAAAAATATTTTGTTGGTTTTTCAAAATTGTAGTAACATTCTACCTTTGCCCTTATGATGGCCTCTATTATTTTATCTTGTCTAATCCTTTGTAATTCATCCTTCAGTGCTTGAATATTTTCTAACAAATCTATGTTGTCTGGTGTTTGGATTTAATTTAGCCTCTAAGTTATCGATATCCTTTTCAATTCTTTTTATGCTTCCAAAGTTATTCTTTTCTTTCTGGCACAATAGGGAATATTCACCCTCTAACTTTTAATTTTATCATTTCAAGTATTGTTTGACTGGAGTATTGTTCTTTTACCTCTTCTATTACCTGTTTAACTTACATATTCTGGATCAGCTAACAGGGAAGAGTTAAATTTCCCAAAGCCTTTTCCACACATTACCTCTGTCCATTCTATTTCAAGAGTTACAAAAAATGGTTACTTCTATAGCCATAACTAATCTTGTTCGCTACAACTTTGGCATGAATGCCAGGAGAGACCAGGAAGAAATCTAGTCTGGCCATTTTGATCGTTCTTTTTCCACTGGCCCAAGTGAATTTTTTAGCCGCAGGATTTTGAGCCTGCCATGTGTCAATCAAATCAAGGTTTTTCATCATTCCCAATACTTCGTTACTGGCCTTAGCATTGTTTTCTCTAACATATCCGTGAGTATCATTTTTGTAGTCTAAAACTAATTTCCAGTCCTCACATGCTATTACAGAAAAGTTGTTTTTTGCCAACATTTCGTTTTTCAAGACATTATAAAATTCAGGAGAGTCTTGATTGGGTCCATAAATGACAGCTAACAGCAGATTAACTTTGCCCAATTATATTTCAAGTATCAAAAATTGCCTGAAACATCCTTTTCCTCACTTAAAATCTTAAAATTCTTAATTGTTATAACTTTAGACATTATAATTTAGAATTAAATAACATTGCTGTTGTGAAAACAGTTTTCACTTGGTAATTTGTACCTCACTGGACAGATAACTTTAAAATCTCTATTTTATGTTATCAAATTGAATCCAATATTATAGGAATAAAAAACATATTCGAGTGCTTTATGATGGTTTTAAACTATCGAGCAGCTGAATATTAAAGCCACGAAGCCCGAACTATAATACAGCCGAACGATAGTTTAAAACCATCATAAAGCACGAGAATTTGTCTTTTATTCCTATTCTAAAATGGTTATAATAATAATTTGCTCAAAATAAGAAGTATAACTTACGCAAAGTTCCAAACAAATCCAACACTATGTTGGCTGTTCCATTAACTAAACATGCATAGTGATGGATATGTAAACAGCCTTTTGGTTTAAATATTGTTAGGAAATACCCACAGAATTCCGTGATCTCATAAATATTTATGAGCAGTCGATCTTTAAATGAAATATTGATAAAATCCCCTACAGAATTATTTGACTTTGTTTACGTTTGTACGTGAAGGGACGATGTACGAGATTTCAACAGCGTGCTTTATTTACCGTCCTATATTCGCGGCTCAAGCATTGTGCAAAAGACATGTCCACGTTCACTGCGCAGCCTACCATTTTAGAATATTTTGCAGAAGCTATTGCAAAAACTAATAGTTCTGATATTTTACACTTGCCTGGAACTTTGAAGTAACAAATATCAATGGTACGGACAATTTCAAAATGTTTGTATTAAATTGAATGCAACATTACATTGTGGAAGTTATCAAACCAGTCTTTAATTTTTTTCTGTACTTCTTTAAAATGTTTCTATTCATCTGTTTTAGATAATTTTGGAAAAATGTTACCTAAAATACCACCTATACTGATTTAAAGTGTATACTGCATATAACATGATCTTGATTCACTGAAATTTAAAACAACCCTGTAAAAAGTATGTACTTCCTAGCTGATAAAGACCTTCTTGTTTGTTAAATCGAATTATGAACTTGATCCCAGACACAGCTGTCATTATTTTTAGTTAATTATCTAGTGGCTCCATTAAGAAGTAAAACAATTGATTAGGCTTTGTAAATATAAATATTGTTCTTTTCACCCTGTATGACACTGTTCCACAAGTTTCTGTGCAGTCAAATTGTCCAGTTCAATTGGAAGTCTAACATTTGAATTTTGAATTCGATTTGTGAAAAAGTGTGTCCTTCCAAATTCATAGAAAACATCAGGTATGTTTCATCAATTTATTATAAATAGAACCTGAAGCCACAAAAAAACTGTCACTAAATATAAATTATCCAATACATTCATTTGGAAGTGTATAATTAATTTAGACCTTATAAATAAAAATCCTGTTCTTTTGATCTTATATGACACTACTTCACAAGTGTATATTTAGTCAAATTATCTACTTCAACTGGAACTATGATATTCTGATTCAATACTGAATCTACATGCACTTTGTTCTATATGAAAAATGTAGGAGTATGCTGTACAAATCCATGAACTGATATTTTGTACTTGCCTCATACTTGACTCTGATGTTATATTGTGCTTCAGACTTTACAATTACAAAAGTTATGTAATCATAGAAAACAGTAACCACTTATCTACGACATCCTGTACAGAAAACATAGGCGTATGCTGTGCAAGCCTGCGGACTGATATTTTGTACTTACCTGATACTTAATTCTGATGTTATACTATGAAAGCTATCACTTCATCATTGAATTATCTTCTATACTTCTATACTTCATACTTGACTCTGATGTTATATTGCGCTTCAGACTTTACAATTAAAAAAATTATGTAATCATAGAAAACAGTAACCATTTGTCTGTGACATCCTGTTCGGAAAAGGAGTATTCTGCGCAAGCCTGTAGACTGATATTTTGTACCTACCTGATACTTAATTCTGATGTTATACTATGAAAGCTATCAACTCGTCATTGATTTATCTTCTATACTCCTTTAAATATTTGTATTTGCCTGTTTCAGATGGCACCTGTATTATTTGTAACTTCCAAAGAATTCCTGGTTAAAACTCGCCCGAGTTACCATCAAACTCATCAGCATTATAATTATCCTTAAAATCTAATTTCCATTTACCATTGCCTAGTTCATATTCTTAATTTCAAAATATTAAAAGCTTTAGTTTCTTATATTCAGTATCAACATTTGAACAAGGAAGATCTGCATATATTTCACTGCGAGTTGATACACCCAACTCTGATTTAAGAGCTAGCCTTGATGCATTAACACATGTATAAATTAACACTTTCACAAATGTTAATGTTAATGAAATAAATAGAGTAACATAGTTACAATCAATTCCATGGTTGTTGCAAACCATTATTACACTACAATTAACCAGAACAATATAAGTAACATAACACAAATATAAAATACCATAATGCACTTACATTAATTAAACCATCAGCTGCAAGTAACTGGAAACATACACATAAGCTGGCATATTTCGTGCAGAACTTGCCTAACTGACGTTGACTTATTAACAAAAGCTAATTGTATGATGTATGTTTTTGGCATTTTGACTCTACAAATTCAAAAAGTTCACAGCCGAGTGGAATATATCACAAATAAGCTAATTGTTCAAAGATAGGGACTATCACTTTGGCTTGATTAAAGAACTTTGTGGTTTGAAAAATCAGTAAAATACAATACAAATGAAAAAAAGATCAGATCTTTATGTAAGTACAGGGAATGTAGAGAGAGAAAATGAAAGTGAAAAAGTTAAGAATACTGCATAACAGCATCAAGTTATATTTTGAATATACATTAAGGGATATTATGAAACCAGAACAAGATTACTTTTCAAAAATATAAGAGGGATGAGAAGTTGTAAGGAATAATCCAACATGAAAACAGGTGCTGCACCTAATTTTCTCCGTTTTACTTTACAATGTTTGTCATTATTACTACAATTATTTTCAATTGTTATTTTTAACTCATAAGCATACTGTCCAATAATAAAGTATCTTGACAAAATAAAGTTTTGAACAAAACATTTATAAAAGACATTTAATCTGCTGTTTTGTTCAGGAAATGCTACATATTTATAAACACAGTAGAGAAAAAGTGTTCATGTTGTGACGTGGTTCATTTCTCCAATAGCTTTGACATACTTATTTGTTCATCGGTCTCTGTCTGTCAGAGATTATAGTTTAAAAGTCACGTTTAATTACTAACAATGCTATTTTAGATGGTTACTATGTTTCCAATACAATTGTAGTGCCTTTGAATACAATATTAACAGTATATAGTTTTCCTTGATTCTTCTTGGTTTTAGATAAATCTGAGATATACATATATTTTTAATAATTGCCCAGATAGCAAGACTCTGTAAGGCCACCACTGGCCCACCAGCGGCATAGCAGTCGGTCCGATATTGGTTGTAGCTGGTGGCTAGCCATTGGCGTGACTAGCTGGTAGACAGTGGTCCACCATTGGCAGCCGACAATAAGGTTTACTGGTGGTCCATCAGTGGCCCACTGTTGGGGGCCATCAACTTTTTATGGTGGTTCTCTGGTGCCGTGACCAGCTGATAGACAGTGGTCCACTGTTGGCAGCCAACAATAAGGTTTACTGGTGGTCCAACAGTGGCCCACTGTTGGCAGCCAATGATAAGCTTTTCTACTGGTTTACTGTTGGATCACCTTCATTAGCCAACAATCCAGAGGGCATGCAGATGTTGGCCTAACATTGGTATATCTGTCGGTCTGACATTGGCAGCCACCATTGGCCCAATGGCTTTTCACATGACCAAACATAAACAATGGTGGAACAGTATCTTAAGATGATATAGTCCATAATCAAATAATAAAATTTTCATGTTTAGAAACAACTTTTCTTATTGTGAATTTACAATGAGAATGTTATTTTTATGTCTAAAATTGCTAATTAGCTAAAATTGTGGGCTCACTGAAATATGATTTTTAGTGTAACATGGTGACATGTTATGTATTAATTATTATATAATTTGTATTAATAATTTTAGAAGGTATATTTAATTAAAATGCTAGGATTCATGATTATAATAGTTGCACTAAACAGTGTCATTTTAAAGACCAGAGATTGATTAAAATGTATGAAGTAATGAACCAAGTGAAATGTTGTACAATATGCTTACATATGTTTGCAAATTTCTCAATCAAACTAGGGCAATCTACTAGAGAAACAGTAGGGGTGAAGCAAGTAAGCTGTCATTAAATATTTACTCGATATATTCCAGGTAAACAAATAAGTAAAGTAATCAAATGAAATGAAATAAAAAGAAAAACATTCTACTTGGGAAATGAAATGAAATTAAAGATATGGTGTACTGAAATGGTTTGAAATGCAAAAGAAAATATATAAACATTTGTACTGATGGAAAAAAAACTAAAAGACCTGTGAACAGATGTGCAGTTAAAGACCTGTGAACAGATGTGCAGTTGAAGACCTGTAAGCAGATGTGCAGTTGAGGACTTCTGGACAGTGTTGTGCAGTTCAGGACTTGTGGACAGTGTTGTGCAGTTCAGGACTTGTGGACAGTGATGAGCAATAGAGGACCAGCGAAGAAACATTTTGCTAAATTATTGTGTGACAATTGCTGGTGCTGGACAATCAAACCGGGTTGTGTGACTGTTGGACAAGAGGCACTGTGAGTAGACATCTTTATCAAAACACACACACAAAAAAAAACTTGTCATTCTAAATTTTCTGTTCTTTTCAAATTTAATAGAATAAATGTACAAAAGGCACCATTCATTTTAAGGTTTAAGGAATATTATAGCTACTTAAGAGTTGTAAGTGTCAATTGTGTAGAATATTAAGTATCACCTTGTTGTATTTTGTATAGAACTCAAGTACTTGAATTGAAAAAAGTGTTGTTTGTTAATTAATTTAAAAAAAAAGAGATGGCCCCCAAGGTCACCCAGCCGAGGTCCCAGCTCAGTTGTTTAGGGATAGCTTTAGGGCATTACAAATTGAAATGCGTGCTAATGCTTTAAGCAAGCAGTTTAGGGATTTTGCAGGAGAGGGTAGTAAGAGGTTCAAGGAATAGCTAAATCATATAGACAGAATTGGTCAGGCTTTGGATGCCGATGATGAAAGATACTTCACACTGGCATTTCAAACTCTGAAAAACAATGCTGGTTCGTTCTTTGCTTGATACCGCCGCAATAACCCACTTGATACTTGGGCTGAAACCCGTCAGGCCCTAATTGAACAATATTCAGAAGAAGGTGACACGCAAGTAGCCAGCCAAAAACAATGCAGGTTGCAACAAAGATCGGGTGAAACAGTGCAGAATTTCGGTGAGAGGATTCTTGCACTAGCATCAGAGGCATACGGTGAAAATTTGCAACAGCCTCTTGTACAGACCATGTTAGTTGATATATTAATTGATGGAATAAAATATTATTGCCCAGCTAGAAGGCTGATAGGTGCCAACCCAAATAATCTGGATCTCGCAGTGAACATTGCAGTTCAGGAACAAACTGCCTCCCGTAACTTTCGAATGCGGCGCAAAAACAATGTGCCTATGGATGTATATTCCGTCAGTTCTCTAGCAGAATCTGTAGAAAATAGAATGGGCAAGTTAGAAAGTAATTTGTCAGAAGTTGTGGAGCAGGTGGGCCAGCTCATAGATGTGGTTAAAGGTTTAACACAACAAAGACACAATCGTGGCCCAACTTGTTATAATTGTGGGATGGTAGGGCATGTAAAGAAGGATTGTTGTGCCCCTCCAAAAAGAAATGAAACCCAGTAGAAACCCAGCTATAAACAGGGAAACTAGGTACTCCTGGTCCCCAGTTGGCCCAAGGATCAGGAGAAGAAATTTTCGATTTGGGCTGTGTACATAGTACTAACATTGGAGCTAAGGTACTGTAGGTACTGAACATATATTAGCATTAGTTGACAGTGGAGCTGACTTGTCCATTGTGTCTGCCAAAGTGCTAAAGAAAATAAAACCCCATTTGATGAAGAAACAGACAGATAGTAAACAAACTTTACTCAGGAGTGTAACTGATGATACACTAAATGTTTTAGGTTTAGTACAAATTCATCTCAGTTTTGGAAATCAAAAGTTTTGGCATTGCTTCCATGTTATAGAAAACACTACAAAAAAGATGATTCTTGGAAGTGACTTTTTCATTGAAACTGGTGCAACCATTGACTTGAGGGGTAGAACTTTAGCCTTGGGAAGTGAAGTTGTATTATTAAAGGATAAGTCATATCCACAAGAAGATTGTATGATAGTTAACACTGTAGATAAAGTTGTCCTGAACCCAAGATGCATAACTTATGTGAAAGTAAGAGGTAACAAAGCATTGACAGGTACATGTTTAGTAAGTCATCTTGAGAACTCCAAGGAACTAAATGATCAACCAGGTATACTTATTCCAAATATACTGTTTTAAGGAGGTAGGTATGCCACAGTACCTGTAGTCAATGAAACTACTGCATGTTTTGTGTGGAAAAGAAATGTGCCAATTGCTTTGATGGAGAAACTTGCTGAAGCAGAGGTAAGTGAAATCACAACAAATACTAGTCCAACTTCTGATATTGAGAATGGAGGTCCTAAGGCTAATTTAGATCATGTGCCATGGCGACAACGTGCAAAAGTAGAAACCCTTCTGCAAAAATATTAAAACCTTTTCTCCAAAGGAGATACAGATTTGGGTAGAGCGAATGTAGTCACCATGAAAATTGACACAGGAAATCATCCTCCAGTGAAACAAAAGCCCTATAGGACTCCATTTGCAGAGAGACCAATGGTAGAACAACAGTTAACAGATATGTTGACTGCTGGGGTCGTTAGTCCTTCAAGTAGCCCCTGGGCTAGCCCAATAGTTATAGTCCCTAAGAAAGATGGTATCAAGAGAGTTTGTGTTGATTACCGGAAAGATGTGAACAGGGTCCTTGTGCAAAATTCGTACCCCTTACCCAACATTGATGATATTTTTGCTTCTGTGGGTCAAGCTAGAGTTTTCTCATGCCTTGACTTGAAGAATGGTTATCATCAAATTGAGATAGACCCCAGGAATAGACCCAAAACTGCATTTGGATGCCATGCTGGGTTGTTTGCTTTTAACGTAATGCCTTTTGGCTTATCATCTGCTCCATCAGTATTTCAAGAACTTATGAATAAAGTTCTGGGTACATCTTTGAACAAGCATGCAATTGCCTACCTTGATGACATCATCATCATCTATTCTGAATTGTTTGATAAACATCTAGAACATCTGAATGACATATTTGACAAGTTGCAAAATGCAGGACTTAAGTAAAAGATGTCCAAATGTAACTTTCTGATGAAAGAGGTTCACTACCTTGGTCACATTCTCTCAGAGAAGGGTATTGCTCCAGACCCAGAGAAAGTAAGAGCTATAAAAGAATTAAGACCACCAAAAAGTGTAAGGGAAGTAAGGTCTGTAGTTGGGATGACATCGTACTACAGGAAATTCATAGATCACTTCAGTGAGATAATCAGACCATTAACTGAGCTAACAAAGAAGAATGTGCATTTCTGCTGGAAGGAAGAGCATGACACTGCCTTTAATTTATTAAAGGGTAAGCTTACAAGAGCGCCTGTGCTTGCACACCCTGTACTTGGTAAGCCATACCGACTCTACGCGGATACCAGTCTATATGCCATAGGAGCAGTTTTAACACAAGAACATGCAACAGGTGAGAGGGTCATTCAGTATCTGTCAGAGAAACTGAGTGAAGGACAAAGAAATGGCCAGCCATTGAGAGAGAAGCTTATGCAATTGTATTCTCAATTAATAAGCTTCGGCATTTTATTCTTGGATCTCATTTCACTGTGTATACTAATCACAAGCCCTTGCATTCACTGTTCACAGCTGAAAGAATGTTCGCATTCAATGTTGGGCTATCATGTTAGAGGAATATGGCTGCCAGATCGAATACAAGAAACGCTCACAAAACATACCAGCAGATATGTTGTCCAGAATAATTCCTGGTGAGCCTTCAAAATGTACAGCTGCAGTTGATGTATTGGACAACCTGCCAGCATGGAAGACGAGACTGACAGCTGATGATGAATACAAAGCTGAAGACAACATGTCTTACACAAATACAGAGCCAGAAAAATGTTCAAACACAGATGAAGGGCTGCAAGAGCACCTTATGACCGAAATAAAGAAAGAACAAATGTTGGATCCATATCTGAAAGAACTCAGTGATGTATTTGATGATCCAAAAGCCCAGGATCCGATGGATTATGTTATGGAAGATGGAGTGCTATACCATGTGTTGATGCCAGTCAGAAATGATGTCCAGCCAAGGCTCCAATTGGTTATTCCCAGCAATCTAGTCGAGGGTGTTCTTGAACAAGTACATGATGCTGAATTTGGAGGAGGGCACTTAGGGCTTGATAAGACTTATGATAAGCTTAGGTCCCATTATTACTGGAATAATATGTATCGTGATGTAGTGAACTACCTTAATCATTGTCCAGCGTGCAAAGCTAGAAAGCTTAAGAAAGCTAAAATGCCAATGCAAGACATGCCAGTTCCGTAATTTTCATTCGAGATAGTTGGCATAGATACTTGTGGCCCTTTCCCAGAAACAGTAGCAGGGCATAGACATGTCATTACCATAGCGGATCACTTCAGTTCTTGGCCAGAAGCTTTTGCCATGAGAGATAAATCAGCTGATGCGGTAGCATCAATTCTTTTGGAACAGTTCATTCCTCGCCATGCCTGTCCTAGGATGATGTTATCAGACAGAGGAACTGAATTTGTTAATGGAGTCATATCTTTGCTTATGGCAAAATTGAATGTCTGCCATATCAAAACAAGTCCTTACCACCCACAAACAAATGGGAAGACAGAAAGGTTCCATAGGTTTATGAATGATGTTTTGTCGAAGTATGTACAGCAAGAACAGTATACTTGGGACCAGTACATACCCGGTATGCTAATGACATATCGTACCTCGGTAAATGAAAGTACCCGGTACACCCCATTCTTCATTTGCCATGGTCGTGACCCTGTACTGCCTATGTACACCTTGTTAAACCCTAAACTAAAGTATATGGTTGAAGATAATGTTCCATGCATGCTCCAACATTTGCACAGGGCATACTCTGATGTGAAAGAACACATGCTGGAAGCTAGGGCTAAAAATCGAAGACTTCTAGACAAGCGTGTTAAAAACCAAAATCTAGAACCGGGAGATGCAGTGTTCTACTATACTCCAGTAACTGCCCCAGAGGCATCAAGTAAGCTGACCTTACATTGGAAACCATACTACTGTGTTGTAGAAAAACTGTCTCCAGTCTTGTACAAAATCAGAGATCAAATTTCTGGCAAGACAAAGATAGTACATGCAGAGAATTTACAACCTGCTCATGTTGAGGAGCAGTGGGACAAGGAACGAAATGTCCTAGATAATCTAGAACCGGAGAGGAAAACTGTTAAGGAACAAAAGGTTCCTTCCAGAATACATCCCCCAAGAGCTGCAAAGTTAGCTCACCAGTTTGGAAGAAGATCCTCTTTTAGGGAGGGCCTGATTTCTCCTCCAGAAGAACCAGATTTAGACTGGGCAGATGATATGTCAGTTGATGAACCGGTTCCAGTTGGTAACCTGCAGGTTCAGGATTCTAGTAGACTTGTACCTAAGAAAAGAAGAAGAAAAAGTTTTGTGGAGAATACTGACAGGGAAAATCAATCTGTGCCAGATTTAGTGGGACAACCACCAGGATATGCTGATAATCCTGCATGGGGTCCTGTGGAACCAAAGAGATTCAAGGCAGATGTTGCTGTTGAGTTTATGCAGTTAGTGAAATTACTTTGCAAGCTAGTTTAGCAAAGCCACTGACTGTTTTTGTTATGTTGGTTACTTTGTCAAGTGCCTGAGTGAATGTATACTTCTGGCCTAAGACAAGTTGATAATCTGATCGATCACTAAAATAAGCTGTAGTAGTGTAGTTTGGTTTTGGATTTTGTTATTTTAGTTGATAAGTGCTCATTATTTCTTGTTGTAGGAATATGTGTTGGAAATTGGTGTGGGCAGTGATCTTGGTCACGATGAGTACCAGTGCAGAAGCCTCAAGTGGTGTTTATTTTGTGCCTGAAGATCCAATAAATCCAGTTTATAATTCATGGCTGGTAACGGTGTCAGTGAATCTTCAACCTTATATTGGCCACCTAGGATCACTCCATGGAGAAGTGATTGCAAAAATTGCAAAAGTTAAAAGGCAAAGAAAATTCACAAGCAGATGTAATTGACTTACTGCAACAGGAATACAATGACTTTCGGGAAGAATATTTTTCCTTAAAAGAAACGCTTGATGAACTAATAATAGTAGTTGATGATTCTTCTGTTAAGCCATCCCGCCAAAAGCATGTTTTATTTCCATTTGTTGGCTCTGTGTTGTCAGACTTTTCTGGCACAGCAACACATGCCAATTTAGAAAAATTGAAATACTCGATTGAAGGATTGCAAGCTTCTCAAACAGGTTTAATACATGTGGTGCAAGACAGTGTACTACTATTAAATTAAACTCATGAACATGTACAAGAGAATCGACAAGTAATCAATCGACTAGTGAATGCTACAGATATTTTTCTATCTGAACTATCAGCAATAATAAGGCGCTTAAATGATGACACTCAGTAGTTGTCCATTCACAAAATAATTGATAAAATTCATGAAGTATCTCATATGATAAGTTCAGCAATTTTCAAAACGAGACACTCTTTGACGAGTCTCATTCAGCAGTTGAATCCCGCCCTGCAAGGTTCCTTACCACTGGACTTGCTAAAACCCTCTAAAATGATTAAGATATTAAAACAAATCCAGCAACAAGTAACAAATGATATGAGTCTTAAAATTCCAATGATAAGATCTGAAGTTATATCATATTATAAACATATTCAAACTTTAGTTATACTGATCAAGGCCAATTCCATGTTGTTTTTGCCGTACCTGTTGTCCTGAAAGGCTTAAGTTTAAATGTATTTCATGCTATTATTGTACCTGTTCCCCAAAACAACAGTTCTATTAGTGCGAATTATAAATTAGAAACTACTTTTCTATCAATATCAAGTGATACATATCTGTACACCCTACTTGAAAAGGAAGAATTAATAAGATGTGTCAGCAGCCCATATTGAAAATTAAGGCTTTCTTTGGATAAAACTACAAACTACCCAACCTGCATAATGGCATTATATATGCAAAACTCAGAGCTAAGTCATGAAATTTGTTCCACTGAAGTAAGTAAGTTACCTCAATTACCCATTCCTATACATTACATATATATGAAAACCACTGGGTGATTATTACTACAACCCTTTTATGTTGAGTATAGTATGTGAGAGGAGGAGCAACAGAGTAGAAAATCATAAGATAAGTAAGGGATTGCATCACATTGAGCTTCAAACTCGTCAGTGTAAGTATTTTGAATTGCCCAAGTACATAAAAGGTAATAGTGAAGTAACAAAGCGTAATGCATTTGAAAATTATTTTAATCTATCCCATCTTAGTCCAAATATTTGGTTACACCCAGAATTGGCTACATTAAGTGACCACATTGGAATGGGATATCAGAATAATACACTATACTTAC
Source organism: Sabellastarte sp. h YS-2021 (assembly GCA_964017235.1). NCBI lineage: Eukaryota > Metazoa > Annelida > Polychaeta > Sabellida > Sabellidae > Sabellastarte > Sabellastarte sp. h YS-2021. The sequence goes on from OZ024938.1 coordinate 67,061,691, forward strand.
AGCATTTACATAATATCCCAACCAAACAATTATTATCAGATTTATCTCTTAGTGAGAAAACTGCTAATACAGCCAGATTAAACCAGTATTCTGAGATGAACACTTATGATGTCATAACATTTTCTTGTTTAGGTATGGGTGCCCTTTGTACAATAATTTTATTTCTCTTCTGGTTGCATAAAAAGTTTAACTTTGGCAAGTGTCACAAATCTAGTGTTTTGACAATTCGATGTGAGTCAGCAGAGAGTGATGGCCATACTAAACCACAGGAGTTACAGCCACTCAAGGATCACCATACTAAACCACAGGAGTTACACCCGCTCAAGAAGACAGACCAAGAAAGTGGCAGGACACGGTTGTGCTCACTCTGGCAGAGACTTTACAAGAGACTGGTGCTGTATTGAAAATAATGGACACAATAATTAATTGTAAATAACATATTGTATAACCTATTAATCTGTTGTTCACCGTTTAACGTATTTGATTTTGTATTAATGTTGATATATATATATAAAAAAATAATATATAACATTTTTTTTCATGCAGAAGGGGAGGAATTATTCTATAATTTGTATTAAAAATTTTAGAAGGTATATTTAATTAAAATGCTAGGATTCATGATTATAACAGTTGCACTAAACAGTGTCATTTTAAAGACCAGAGATTGATTAAAATGTATGAAGTAATGAACCAAGTGAACTGTTGTACAATATGCTTACATATTTCTGCAAATTTATAAATCAAACTAGGGCAATCTACTAGAGAAACAGTAGGGGTGAAGCAAGTAAGCTGTCATTAAATATTTACTTGATATATTCCAGGTAAACAAGTTTCTAAATTAAGCTAGGACAAACTTTTAGACAAAAGAACATGGAGTTGAACTGAGTGGATTAAAATAAAATTGCGATTAGAGGTTTCTTTCATATTTCTGACAAACAAGCCAATAAATTCATATCAATCTTGATTGACATATATTTTTAACTTTTAGTATTTGGTAAGGTTTTTGAAAATGTTTTTAAATAATTATTGTCTATTAATTACATTTTGAGTTTATTAGACATTTTAGTTAAATGATTTTACTTAATGTAATTTGTGATATAAATTCAATTAATCAAATGATTAGTATAATGTGTCACGTGTGAATTATGGTTTATTAAAGTTTGTTAGTTAGGCAACTGAGTTTCAGCTAAGTTAAGACAAAATCTTGCAGATATGTTTATATAAGGCCTGTCCTCTGTTGATCTGGGGGCACGTCCAGACTTTGACTGGACCAACAAGGTAGCAAGAGTGTAGTTCTCTGCTACAAAGAGTGTAGTTCTTTGCTATTTTTCAAAGTTATGAAAATATTTTTAAAGTTGTTGTTAAAAGACCCGCGTGGCAGATATTTAGTTTCACTAACAACGTTTCATACAGTGAACAACAGAATTTCATTTTATAATTATTAATAAACCATATTTTGAATTTGAAAGAGGGTAGCTTCAATATTGGGTTAAACCCATCTCTTTCACACCAGAATCCGGCTACATTAGACATACTATAATAAATCATTTTTTACTAAGTGTCCCAAAATCCCCTGTTATTGCTCGCCGCAATCTTGAATAATAATCCACCATTGGCCGACTGTTGGCCAAACCTTGGCACCCTGATTTTGGTTGGCAAGCCTTCGTTGGGCCAACATTGGCCCAACTTTGGCAAAATCTACTATGCAACCAATAGCCATGTTTGCCCAACGTTGGGCCAATGTTGGCAAAATCTGCCAACCATGCGACCACCAGCCAACATCGGTCCGATGGCAGAATGCTATCTGGGAACAAGCTTGACTGGTGGTTCACCATTGGCAGCCATCTGTCAGCAGATGTTATGGTTTGGATGTTTTGAATATTACCCATACATACAGAACTGGCAATTCATTCAATGAATGCTTATGTGTGGTGTTGGTGGAAAACCAGTGGCACACTTGATGAAATTCCATCAGTGACAATGGGAAGTTGCACAAGTAAAAGCCTCAATGAATTCTAATATGACTTTAACAGTGCCTAATCTACATAAAAACACAGACCCGAAAGAAATTACTGGGACTCCCATTTTTTGTTGTCATTTTTTGGCATTATTTTTTCAAGGTCTGTCAAAACAAATGCTATTCAGCAGAGCTTGAGGTTTAGCCACCAGAGGACCATTATTGGCCCACCAACTAAGAATAGCTCTTACAGATCATAGTTGCATGTGAGATAAAAATAATTTTGGGATAGTTTTAGGTTTCATTAAAACACAAAATTATATCAAATGGAAAAATGAAGATATCTTTAACTATAACTAAAAGAAAACATTATTTGCCACCACTGGGCCCACTGGATGCCCATCATGTGTCCTGTACTACTTATGTAGTGGGTGTGCCATTGATGGACCACGTGTGGCAAATATATAAGCAAGCAATCTATAAAGTAATGAAGTAGAGGAAAGACTGACTGAGCAAAATGAAGGAGTACAGAATAAGTTTGTTTATATAAATGACACATAAAATAAACTTATGTTTGGTGAAAGAAAATGCACATTTTATCTAATTTTTCCAGTAATTTTACACCAGTGGGCATGGGCTGGTTCCTGAGCAAGAGCAACTGACTTTGGTAGCTGGTGGGCCAACAGTGGGCCACGCAATATATTTATCTTTTGAAATAATGTGTTTCTAACATTGAATATTGTTAAACAATATGTCAGAAAACAATAGTTGAGGTTGCTTATGAAGTTATTTATAATGCTTTAAAAAGTTTTTTAAAAAAATGCAGTCAGTGGTCCAGCTGTGGCTCAGTGGTAATCCACTAGATATACTTTGCCACCCATAGCCAATGGTGGCCCACTAGCATCTTGCTATCTGGGTGATACATAAAAGGCATATTTAGAAATTTCAGCTTTACTTTCCAGCTTTTACAAGCTTTTAAAACTTCAGTATTAATTTCGATTACTTCACATTGTTTACTTGCAATAATAAGAAGCCATGGCATTGCATAATGTTATATGCCTTTAATAATGAATAAATAAACAGGTTAATTACCAGCTACTGTTAATAATAGAAATTTGTTGACTTTCTAGGTCAAAATAAAAAGCTATACATACATTTTTTTGTTAACTATGCTGTCACACTGTTACACACTTATCATTGTACAGATAGTAAACTGTTACCGAGTGCAACTGAGAGTTCAACAACTATATTACATTATTATATGTTTGGATTGATTTTGACACTAGAACACAGAGAAAACACAAAGGTCCCTGGCAACTGTTTTGTTACAATGTGCCTTCGATAATGAATACAAGTGAGACTTAATTACCAGCTACTACTTTTGACTACTTACTACACACTAAGTACTTCTATTCCTAGAAACTGTTTTGTTATGTAGTGTTACACAAAATTGCATGTTATACATCATATGTTTGTATTATCTTTACACTAGATTATAAAGTATACCCAACTATTATCAGTAACATTTTGTCATCATGTATTACATAACAGTTACATATTATCCGTTATGGGTTTGCATTATTTTTACACAAGGAAATAGAGTATACACAAGTGTTTTTAGTAACCCTTTTGTCACAATGTATTATACAACAATCATATCTTATACATTATATATTTGTAGTATTATTGTATGAACATATAAAGGATACACAAATATTCCTATTAACTATTTTGTAACACTGTATTACTGTGGTGAGATGGGGCCTCGGCCATGTGGTGGAGGTCACTGATTTCTGGGGATGGGAGTTTTGGCACCAGTTGTGGAAACATCCGAACCCGGTGGCACACCCCACACTACAAAGCGGGTAACCCCCACGGTTGTCATTCAAAACCGGGCTCCCATTGGACCGAATCCCTCCCCACATCCATCTAATTCTCTCACAGTTTGTTCAAAATGTTTTACTTTCATATTTTGACCAGTAGACTCAGACCATTTATCACAAGGTGGACTGCCACCAGGTTGAATTATGACTCAACCAAACCATTAAAACAACTTTACCCTGACAAAGTAAAGGTCAAACTATTGTCAGTATACTAGATTCACCCCGAAATTCAATTCATAGGTCAAATGAATGTGAATTTCAAGTAGCATGACAAAGACACATACTGTAGCATCGGAGAATGTGAGCAAGATGAATCCTTTGCAGCCCAAGCACTGAGATTTGACCCTAACCTATAACTTAAATGGCTATGATTTATAACACATGTAATAAAACACAAGGTATAAAATTATAAAATCTTTGATATTTATTTCAAAATAACATGTTTAGAGTAACTAAATGGAGAAAATACACATTCAACATATATTTATAAAATAATAGAACACAAAGAATTAACCAACAGGATGAATCAGTTAAGACAATAAAATTATAGAAAGAGGAAATTATTAAAAACTTTAAATAATGATTCATAAGAAAATGTCAGAACCAAAACCTCAAAATTTAATTAAGACACTTGAAACATAAACAGAAAAAAATATTAAGAATGTGTGTGAAATTAAATATAAATTAATCAGAATATAGAAAAACCACATCTACAAATGCTAAGAAATAGAAAATTATATGAAACTATTATTACTGTTAAAAGGTATTAAAGGGTTACACAATTTAACACATACAGAAACACATCAACCAGGTTAAGCAGTAATTAGTCAGAGCTAAGTCTGTACTTGATCTGAACTAACAAATCTTGACAGTACAAATGTGTTACATTAACATCTTACAAATTATTATTTTATCAACGCTAATTGATTAATTTAATATTTATATTCAGTGATTATTTAATAGGTTTAATATTGTTTGATTATCAAATACTTAAATTAAGTTTCATGAGCAATAAATAATACCACTTTACCAAGTATGCTAATTTATCAAATAAATGTGAAAATGCAGATCAAAGCAGAAGTTAAGATTAAACTGACATCAAACTGACCTGTCATGGCTAAAACTATCCAAAGACTGTCTATACAAAAAGACAACCCATGTGGCTCGATCATGACTATTTCAATATAAATTCATTAAACAACCCATGGACGTCCCTGTAAACTATACCCAAAATGTACCCGAAACCCACAAAAACCCACCATATGTGTAAACCAAATCAGCTAAGGTAGGGAAATTCCAAATGACTTAGTTGACGGACAAACCAGAACTCAGTCATCTGAAACCTAACCACCCAAATCTGATCCTGAAACCCCAACCTCCATAACATTGCCCATGGACTTGAGGGAATCTAGCTCAAATGAAATGAATGTGATGAATGAATGCGATGAATGAAAGCTGATCTTTTGAATGGGTCCAGGGTTTTCAAAGACCTGCTGAACTCCAAACCCTTCAGTGGCCTACTTTAACAGTCGCAATTCCAGGTGTCTATACCACAGTCCAAGTCCCAATGCACCCATTCCCTGGGAGTCAAAATACCCAGCAGGTGTGCAGCAACCTGTTAATAATGATGATTAAATACCATGCTTGTTCACGTGCACATGAACAAAAGTCCCTCCCCAGGTCAAAACAACAAAAACGCAAAACAGACCAAACTTGTCCCATGGTATTTTAGTAATAGATTATACTGAATGCAGAGTTTGCATTAACGTTGTATTTCCACATTATTTCAATAAATGTCCACCAACAGATGCAACATTTTTACTGAAATATGCATGCAATATATATAACACTGAAGATAAGCTTTGAAATTTAAAATTAAATGGTTTCAAGCGATTTTCTAGGAAGTTGTTTACATCCACTATTCTTATGGGAGATTTCATGCGAGGCAAGAGGTAGGCATGACAAGATCCTTCCAAAATGGCCAGTTAGTGCTGGTGTCGTACCCTAGCAAATCTACTCAAAATATTATACATCGAAAGAACGTGATCTCTTCATGGAAACTACTGAAATAACAAGCCAGAATGGATTTTCATGGCAGATATGTTATACTAAATCTCGAAAATTCTGGATTTTTTTAAGCCTGCGAAGACCCCCGGAAAATACAAGCTGTGACATTCAAAAATGTTTAACAAAAAAGACTGTATTTCTGGAACTACTCAATGAATTTTTGTCAAATAAGAAGCAACAGAAACTACACATATTTGTCTTTCAAACAGTATAAATACAATATTTGTAGCTTAAATAAAATAATCCTAAAACAAATTTCATTCAAGTTCCACTAAAATGAAGTTTGTTGACAGTGGTTCAGCTTTATCAAATATTTTTAAAACTGCTTTATCCACAGATGCATAATATATGTTATTGGGTAGGAAATTGAACAGTACTTCTGTTAGTCTTGCTGCATTTAAATTCTTCCAAAAATAAGGGGGAAAATTGAATGTCAAGTTTATTTTTGACTATTTTCCTTAACCTGGTGCAATTTAAAAGGTTGAAAATGAATTTTAGGAGAACTAAAACTTTTTTACTGTGAGAGTCCATGAAATAAAATAATAAAAACTCAATAGTTTAGTAACTGCAGGTATTTCAACATTATTTATTGAGGAATTTGTGCAGAATCTTTTGTACCCCATTTTCACACTGTGGTACCCAGTTTTTGATATCCCATGGGGTACAGGGTAGCCCATATTTCATAACCCTAACACAAACACTGGAATGAAATCAAAAACCTTTTGCGATATGCCAGTGAAATATGATTGTAAATGTGCAAAAGGATCAAAATATCACACAGACTGGTAAGTAAGTAAGTAAGTAAGTAAGTAAAAAACACTTATATAGCGCCGAATTTGATGTAAACATCCTCTAAGGCGCTGATGTGCAAAAAGGGATAGTCCAGTTCCAGAAAGATGTCAGTTTCCATATTAGCATCCGGTCGGGGAGATAGGCTATGGTGGAGGATAAGCCAATCTAAAAAGGTATGTTTTCAACTGTTTCCTGAAACCAGAAATGTTTTCTATGGTTCTGATGGCTTGAGGAAGCTTGTTCCACTCTGTGGGAGCCCCTGCTATGAAACTGCGTAGCCCTGAGCGTTTATTTGGTTTAGATGAGGAAATTGATAGGCGATTGCCCCGTGTGAGATCACTCCACCTAATTAGAGCGGAGAGATATGGAGGTTGGCTCAAATGTATTGCTTTATAAATGAGGAGATTATATTTGAACAGTATACGGTAATGAATGGGGAGCCAGTGTAGTTTGTGCAGGAAGGGGGTAACATGACAGTATTTATTTAGTTTGCACACCGTCCGACATAAGGCATTTTGAACTCTCTGTAGTCTGCTAGTATATGCCTTTTTTGTGTTGTAAAGCAGTGAGTTACAGTAATCCAGACGACTGCTTACCAAGGCATTTGCCACCTTTACAGCTGTTTCATGATTTAAGTACCTGCGGACCCTTCGTAGTTCCCGGAGATGGTAGTAACTTATGCGACATAGATTAGCCACGTGTCTTTGCATTGAATTTTCAGCATCCAGGATGACACCAAGGTTTTTTTACTGATTCAGCTGGTTCCATGGTGTTGCCAAGCAAACTCACTGGGAAAGATGACTTAAGGGAACTTCTAATTTGATCATCACCAATCACTATGAATTCTGTCTTGTCAGGATTTAATTTAAGCTTATTATTTCCCATCCAAGCCTGGACCGCCTCAAGGCAATTTGTTAATTCAGTGATACTGGAATCGAAGTTCCTAGAGTCGAGTTCCGAGTAAATTTGTGTGTCATCTGCATATAAGTGGTGGGTGACATTGAATTTAGATATGACTGAACTGAGAGGGGTTGTGTATAGGGTAAAAAGGAGTGGCCCTAGAACTGAGCCCTGGGGAACCCCGTAAGGGAGTTGAAAAGCATCTGAAAGATGTCCATCTATTTTGATGCGCTGCTTGCGTGAGTGGAGGTATGACTGGACCCACTTAAGCACTACCCCATCAATGCCATACCAGTGCTGAAGGCAGTTGAATAGGATTGAGTGGTCTATTGTATCGAAAGCTGCAGATAAGTCCAAAAGGACTAATCCAACAGCTGCACCCTTGTCCATTGATGTGGCAATGTCATTTTGTATTTTGAGCAACGCCGTTTCAGTTGAGTGAAAAGCTCTATATGCGGACTGGTTTTCGTTAGATATACCCTCGTGAGCAATATGCTCATTTATCTGCTTAGCCACAGCTTTCTCTATGAGTTTGGAGATGTAGCTGAGGTTGGACACTGGTCGATAATTCTTGAGAATATTCTTGTCAAGACCAGCTTTTTTCAACAAGGGTGTAACATGTGCAGTCTTAAAGCAGGAAGGGAAACTGCCCTCCTGTAGAGAGTAGTTCACAATATTTGTGATAGGAGTCAGGAGCACACTGATACACTCAAGGACCAATGATGTTGGGATGGGATCCAAGTCACATGATTTATTTTGTGTGGACTTTATGATTTTAAGGACTTCTTCCTCTGACATGGTCCGGAAAGAGACAAACTTGTTTTTGTAGGAACCTAAGACAGGGGGATAATCCATGGTCAATCCATGTGACACAATCCGTGTGGCACAAGGCCCCACACCAATTAATTCAAACTATAATTTTTTGAAGTCCTTACCAAACAAGGAAATTATTAAAACAAATTTATAAATTAATGAGATAAATCCTTACTATTGTTATAATTTCCATAACTTTATCAAACTTGACATGATTGCTCAAATCACTTGATGATATTTGAAGATTTCATACCTAGCTCTAAAAAGCTATCCTTCTCCCTCAAAGTCCAGATCCAAACAGAAAGCTTACCATGTGAGTAGTATATATCGAGTCAATATCGAGTCGAGTTTCCCATCAATCATGTCACTTTTTGACAGCTGTGCAGCTGCCTGGGGCAGATGTTAGATGGATGGCTAGGTAGGGTAGGGGTCGATACTAGCTCTATACAGGTTATTGGGCTCTATATAGGTTCTTGAGACTGGCTCAATGGGGACCTTTGTGTGTTGTTTGATAGTTTATAGCTATTACTCTGATGAATCATCACACAGCTTTGCTTTTTAATGGGCAGCTCTTTGTCTGATTTTAATGGGGGGCTTTTGTCTGCTAGCCATGTGATAAATGGGGCTTTGTCTGCTAGCCAAGCTTTTAAATGGGGCTTTGTCTGCTACCCATACTAGATCAATATTACTTCTGAAAAAAATGAATCATCACACAGCTGTGGTTTTTAATGGGACTTTAATGGGGCTTTGTGTTTTTAATGGGGCTTTGTCTGCTGGCCATGCTTTAAATCATTGTTACCTATGTACAAATGAATCATCACAGAGCTGTGTTGGTTTAATGGGGCTTTATACTGTTAGCCAAGCTTTTAATGGGCCTTTGTCTGCTGATGGGGCTTTGTCTCCTAGCCCAAGCCTGGTTTAATGGGGGGGCTTTGTCTGCTTAATGGCACTTGTTTTAATGGGGTTAGAACTGCTTTAATGGGACCTTTGTCTGCTACAAATGTTTAATGGGGCTTTGTCTGCTAGCCAAGTTTTTAATGGGGCTTTGTCTTCTAGCCTACTGCATAATATTACTACTGAAAACTGAATCATCGCACAGCTGTGTTGTTTAATGGGCCTTTGTCTGCTGATGGGGCTTTGTCTCCTAGCCCAAGCCTGTTTTAATGGGGGGCTTTGTCTGCCTAATGGGACTTGTTTTAATGGGGTAGAACTGTTTTAATGGGACCTTTGTCTGCTACAAATGGTTAATGGGGCTTTGTCTGCTAGCCAAGTTTTTAATGGGGCTTTGTCTTCTAGCCTACTGCATCATATTACTACTGAAAACTGAATCATCGCACAGCTGTGTTGTTTAATGGGCCTTGATCTGCTGATGGGGCTTTGTCTCCTAGCCCAAGCCTGTTTTAATGGGGGGCTTTGTCTGCCTAATGGGACTTGTTTTAATGGGGGTAGAACTGTTTTAATGGGACCTTTGTCTGCTACAAATGGTTAATGGGGCTTTGTCTGCTAGCCAAGTTTTTAATGGAGCTTTGTCTTCTAGCCTACTGCATCATATTACTACTGAAAAATGAATCATCGCACAGCTGTGTTGTTTAATGGGTCTTTGTCTGCTAGAACTGTTGTAATGGGGCTTTGTCTGCTAGCCATTTAATGGGGGTTTTGTATGCTACCCTACTGGAACAATATCACTTGTGAAAAAATGAATCATCAAAGGTACATTTGATTTGTCACACAATGTATGCTAGTTACATTAGAGGTCTGTTGAAAATCCCATTCCCAATTAAAATTAACGGGAAATTTCGAACCTCAGAGTAAGCACACGAACGCAATATCTCGCCTCATATACAGTCGCAGTTTAATCTCATACTTTCATATACACTTTTGATTAGGGTTAGGGCTTTGGGGTTAGCTAATTATCAGTGAATCCTGTGTTTTTCTTTGGAAAACTGCTGAATACTAGAATTTTAACAGTCTATATAAACGCTAAAATTCAGGTTATAAACTTAATTGGTTTTCCAACTATCAAGCTAACAGCATCTTCTAGCAACATGTTTTCTAATACTGCATCCAACATAACTGATAAAGATAGTGAGATAGTTCATCCAGCAAGTAAACCAGTGGAAGACCAGACTGATGCTAGGTCATCTTATCTTCAGTCTGCCTCTACTCATTCTGCCGCCTCGGTTGGAGGCTTTTCACTGAATTCTTCAGCTAGATATAACTCCAATCCAAGAATTCAACCACCCTGTGGTACCTCTGCTGGGTTACATTTATGTCATAAACCCACACCCTACGTGGGAAGATGGATATTTAAGGTTCCTGATTATTCTGGATATGATGAGAGATATGCTACATTTAGAACATGGCCGAAGTCTCACCCCATTCGCCCAGATGCCCTAACTCGTGCTGGTTTCCTCTATACAGGGGAGGGGGACAAGGTTACCTGCCCCTGGTGTAAAATATCTCTTATTGAATGGGAGACCTATGACATACCAATGGACGAACATAAAAGGCATGCACCTACCTGTGAATTTGTGAAAATGATAATGCCCAAAAATAGTTTTTTCTCTCCTACCTCTTGAAGATAAAGAGACATTAAAATTAGTGAATGAATTGAATAGTTACGAGATGTTACCTTACACAGATGGAAGAAAGACACCTGTGAATTTTAGAAAAATACTCTACATAAGACATATGGAAGACAGACAGCTGTGAATTTTACAAAAATACTCTACCTAAGACAGATGGAAGACAGACACCTGTGACTTTAGAACAATACTCTACCAATGATAAATGTTCATTATGTTCAAAAATCCAAGTAGATGAAAACTTATTTATAAATTCTACTTAGACACAGATGTAAAGGACGGGCAGATGTCTGTCTGATATACTAACCTGTTTGTCACTTTAACTTTACAATTATTAAGTAATAAACTTGTCTGTATTATCTGCATTTATTTATCAATAAAATCTGTTTTTAATCACTATTGTAGTTTCTGTTTTCCTTTAATGATCAGTTATACTAGTCTGTTTTAAGTCTCCTCACACAAAGCCTTTGCTGAGTAAGTATTTTTTCCTACACAAAGCTTTTGCTGAGTAAGTGATCCTATATGCTGAATCGTGATATATTCTCCCCCTCACCTCAAAGTCTATAAAAACCCACCCTCTCGCTCTAACCCTTACACATCATTTGAAGCTGTAATCTAGGAATTAAAAAAAACTAGGACGAAATCATTCAGTGAATATGGCAGAGGCTCAAGTTTTTGGGAAACCTGCTCTGAAGAAGAATAAGAAAGATCTATCTCTACAGATTAAAAATAAGAAGAAAGATCATCTTATAGAGCCTCAAAGCCACGGGGCGATGTCCGCAATGAACTATACAGAGGCATCTCTCTCTGTCACCTATCGAAGAACCTTTCATCTAGGCTCCAAGAAGTATGTGGTGTTTCATGGTGAAACTGGTCAAGTGCAGTCTATTCATTTAAAGGAATGGGATGGTCAGATTGTCACCAACCCAGGGATCAAGATCAATATCTCAAAATTGGTGGTATTAGTTCATTTTTCTGAACTAATTAACCATGCACTGCAGGCTATTCTTAAAGGAGACAAAGGAATAGAGAAGAAAGTACATATAGGTGGCTCCTACTATGTAGCCTGTAATAGTCCCTATAAATCTGTAGGTATCAGGAAATGGAAGACCAATGCCAAGGGAGACTTGTTTCCCACCACTGAAGGGCTATCCTGCAAACCCAAAGAATGGGAAGAATTGTTGAAAGTATGTAACCAGATGTATAGCGAACGTATGGAAATATATACATATGTTCCATGTTTAATTCAACCTGATCAACCTAACCATGCAAAATTGACATGTGAGGAATGTTCGCATTTAGATGAATCAGCCAAAGGGGAGGTAGACGTGAAAATACCCCTTTAATTATTCAGGGACAAATTGACATTAAATCACCTTTTTTTTTTTTTTTTAATCAGATACTGGCAACAGCTTTCAACCCAAAATTTCACTATAAAACCCCGCATCAAACCCATTCTGGGCACCAGGATTTTACTGAATCAAAATAGGCTGTTCAATCAATCTCAAAATGGATAACTTTGTAAAATTGGAAGAAGAATTGATCTCTTTCGACCCAATCATGTGATTTCCAATATGATAACCATTTGTGAACTACTGATGCTGATTGACAATGGGCACTACCAGCAGGCGATGGTTTGTTATATCCTGCTCAACAACATTCTACTGACCTTTATTGTGTAAGTACCAAATATTTATTTATTTTAATTTTTAGATAAAATTTTAGAGAGGACTTATTCCAATGTAACAAGGTGGAGCTGTGAGGCTATTTTAGAACTAGGTTTGTATAGACCCCCTGCTGAGCGTAACTCCATTCATTGAAGTAAGAAGTTTAATGAAATGCTAATAAATGTCAATAAATTATCTTCTTTCATGACAGCTCTAATAAAAAACCATGTGGGTGAAATTTAAGGTCTAGTTAGATAAATCTCCTAAATCTGATGTATTTCCTTATTCGCTAAACTATCTCAATTAATTTTTATTTTTTATCTTAATGAAGCTTTTTGGGTAAAACATGTGTAATTTGTCACTGAGAGATAATATTCGAAAAGGGTTTGTCTACCCTCAATATGGAAATTGTCAATGTTAATTTTAATTGGGAATGGAGATTTTCAACAGTATTCCTCTGATATACTTGCTCTCACAGCATCCACAGAGATTGAGAAGGCATAAGCTCATTAATATGTATGTCAAGGTGCTTACCTTCGGGTTCGAAATTTCCCGTTAATTTTAATTGGGAATGGAGATTTTCAACAGTATTCCTCAGACATGAGTATACTTGCTCTCACAACATCCAGAGAGGTTGAGAAGACTTAAGCTCATTAATATGTATGTCAGGGTGCTTACCTTTGGTTTCGAAATTTCCTGTTAATTCTAATTGGGAATGGAGATTTTCAACAGAGAATCATAGCTCTGCAATACTGCAGTAGTCTGACAAACAATCGGAGGCATTTCCCTGGGGTGAGGTCTGTTGATAATCTCCAATCACAATAAGAAATAACGTGAAATTCGAACTCCCAGGTAAGCACAGGAACACAATTTCCTTTTCTCAACCCAATTTTGTATTGACTATTCTCTGGTAGTTAGTCAAATAACTAAAATTTCTCTAATTTTTATATTTTTCAGGCGGAAATATCCAGATTTCGTTCAATTTGTGACCCAATTCCTAGAAAAAGCTGAATGTGCTATCTGTAAAGACGCCTTAGACCAGGCAGACATCATACTGACCAACCCATGTGGACACTTGCTCTGTGTGGAGTGTTCTTGTCAGTTATCAAGGATGTGGCAGGATGGGGCTGAGCCTGAACTGAGGTGTCCCATATGTAGGACCATACTTTTAGAACACAAATTTACCAAAGCCTATTCCATCAGGAGCTCCAAAATGAGCAGTACATCACTCTTTACATGGGTGCCCACATCCATGTATATGAACACAAATTACGAACAACTGCTCATTGAGGCTCTAACAAATAGAGACCTCGAAATGGCCTTTGGTTGCGCCTTTTTTTAGGCAAAAGACCAGATGAAGTGGAGACAATGATAGCCCCTGATTGGACTACCTATTATGAGCAGCGTGCTACCCACTTAACATGCGCATGTTGCAAAATAGATTTACCATTGACAAGAGCTTTTATGAGCTCCTGTTATCATTTTTACTGTACCTCATGTGCAGCATTGATTTCAGGAAATTTAACCCATAGGCCGAGTCGCTGTTTAGAGTGTAACACTCAATGGCATCCTGACCCTAGTGGTTGCAGCATTTTGCGTCCCACAGGCAACTAGGGTTTAACACTAGTCAAAAAATTTTTTTAATTTTTTTTTCTAAATTTTTAACAATCCCAGAGACACCCAGGGTTAACACTGAAAATTTTTTTTAAAAAATATTCGGTCTGAAGTATGGACTCCACTCTCAGGCCCCTCCCTAATCTCCTACCACATCTGGAAAAATTGACAATTACTCTTCATACAGAGCATCAGCATTCCTCTAGACAGACCAGGATATCAACATCAGTTTTTCAACAAAATGATGGATCATATAAAGGACTCTAAATAAATTCCGGAAAAGGTAGATCTATTGACAAAGAACTTTGACTTCATATGTATATGGTTAATATCTTTTTTAACAAAGAAATTGGAAAGTCATATGTATATAGTTAATATGTAACCTCATATTTCATATGCCTATGTAAATATTTGTACTTGCTACGTTCTTTATGTAATAGTTACTCTATCATGAAGGTGATTTACATGGTTACTCTGTCTGAGAGCTCATTAATTTTTTTCTCCTCTTTGTATATTACATAGCTATCTCTCTCTCTCTCAATGTAATTTTATATAATGTAGCTGATTTATCACCTCTCAAGTGTTTACATAAAAGGAGGTAATACAAAGAAATAATTCAATGGCATTCCTAATGCATACATAAATCTTATGTATCTCTATGTGTGATAAAATGTACCCTTTCTATGACTGTTTTATTTATTTATTATTATAAAAATTGAGTCAAAGATGTCTCATTATGAGTCAAAGAATCTGTAGCTGGTCTATGTTGTTGTTACTATATAAACTCCTATGTATGATGTAAAAGGGATTTGCAGTGGATTGCTTAATAAAATTCTGAAATGTATAAGATATTCTTGTTATTGCTACACCACAACTCTCCACATAGTAAATTACATGAAATAATATCTATACAGGATAATCATTGACAGTATTAGTAAACCACAAGTTTCCACATAGTAAATTACATGAAAAAATATCTATACAGGATAATCATTGACAATAATGATAACAATCTCTGAGTGATTAATAATGAATGAATAAATAAAACCCACAGAAAAAAGAATCCCAGTAAAATACAAATTACATATACAATTACAATAAAAAAGGTCTGTAAAAATCTAGGATAAACATCTTTGTTAGATAGAAATGGGAGTCTACTTTTTAATAATAAAATCTTTCTGATACTTTTGTCCAGATCTGGTTTCCAAAAAACTTGTTACCGCAATCTCTGGAAACTCTTGATCAGAACTCATCGACATATCTAAAGGTTCAAACTGTTCCTCTGTTTCGGAGGATAAACTAATCTGGATTCCAATATCCCTCATCTCTACAGCTGTTCCTGAGGATTGATCACTCTCATCTCTCATATCCTCCATGATATTTAAGTATATTTTTTGAGCATCAGTTGACAACCTATTATTCCACATATGACTTGATAAACTGGAAGTAGAAATGTCTAAATTCTGATTTACCCTCAGTCTTTCTTTCACCAATGTACTTTCCGAGGTGCTGGGATCAGTCTCACTCTCCATTGAAACTGTTCTCTCATCACCATCAATCCAATCCATCACTGTATTAAGAACCCTCATCAATATCACATTCCTGTATCTTTTAAATAGATAAGTCAGAACTCCACCAATAACAGCTAAAATAGGTATGACAAAAAGAGTATAGAGATCATCATCATCATCATCATCATGTTCATCTTTACCATCTTTGTCAGCCTCGTCTTCATCCTGACAGCTCCCATCCTGACACCAGTGCTGGGTCTCTCCAGTCTGGTCTAAATGAAAATAAAGTAAAATAAACAGGAATTAGTGTAAAATTTATAAGATCAGGATATCCTTTAGCTAGGAAAAATAATGAATATCACACCTACCGTATGTAATGGGTGTATTTAATAGAAGAGACTCTGTTGAAAATCCCCATTCCCAATTAAAATTAACGTGAAATTTCGAACGTCAGGGAAAGACCTAGAACGCAATCACAATCTTTGCGATTAAAATTGCATATTCTTTTTATATTATCTCTGGATAGAACAGAGGCTTAGCCTACAGCAAGTGTACCACAAATCTTTTGGAAATCATAATATTAACTCTAATTAGAATAAGACAGATCATATTATCTGAGACAAATATAAAACCCAAATGTCTTACCGATTTCACATCCAAATACATCTATCCCTGATCCTTCCGTTATACAGTAACCATCACATCTCCAATAGATCTCCCTCAAACTGGGATAATTCACCTGTAATTTTTTCAAGGGTAGCCTTATTTCTCCAAGATAACAGTCCAGATATTCCAGTGTCCTAGCCACATAGTCACCGCATTTTAGTCCATAATCTTCAAAATCCTGGCTAGACTTAATCCCGACAATAGATAAAACCTGTCTCTACTCATCATAGTTACATTCAATGTGATAACTGGTAACAATATCTGACCCTAGTATTATTAACAAAAGATAAATTAACGAAGCCATAATCCTAATGAATGAAATGAGCGCTGAGAGATAAACAAAACTCAAGATGAAATGGGGTCATAGGTTATTATTTGCGTAAGAGATGCGTCATAATTTTATGACGTAGATATCCCTGCAATGTGACATCACAATCCCTATTTTAATCGCATAAAAATTATCATTATACAATTTCATAAGAAATTTCTTACCTTTATGGGTAGGTCTCAGCCTCCTCATCCCCAGTATGTTTCTCATCTGACATTTCCATGGCATTTGCCTCATTATTTGAATTTCTTTGAACCCTATAGCATACTAATTTTCTTCTAAAAATCCATGCAAATAGGAATACAGCCATAATGCATGAGATAGTGCTCGAGAAGAAAATCCAGTAGTACCTTTGGCTATGACTGCCTCTGTAATCTCTAATTTTTGTCATATTATGACCAAAGGTCAAAGGTCAAAGTTGGGGTTTACGTCCCATTCAACAGCCAGGGTCATATTGGGACAGGTCCTTAGATTTGCCACTTGTGGGACTCGAACCCACAGAGGTGAGAGCCTATGATTAGATGCCAAACTTGCTAACCACTAGGCCACCGAGGACCTTTGTCATATTATGGATGGAATTATTTGATGAATACTGGGCAGAGGTAGTGGAATCCCAGAGACCTCTTGATGACAATAGGGACTGGATATTCTCCCATATCTGTCTCTCTGTTGTTCCTAATAATTAAAAATGGAAAAATTAATGTAGAGGTCTGATGAAAATCTCCATTCTCAATTAAAATTAACAGGAAATTTCGAAACCGAAGGTAAGCACCACATAGACATATTAATGAGATATTGTTGTTTTTTCTGCGCCTCTGTGGAAGCAGTGACAGCAAGCTGTGAAGGTACAGACTGAGAAACTCTGTTGAAAATCTCCATTCCCAATTAAAATTAACAGGAAATTTCGAACCCGAAGGACATTTTATCTGCATAGGTTAATAAACTCACCTTTCTGGACGTTGTCTGTGCACATATTTGTGGATACTGTAATTTGCACTGGAATTTCTTTAATCCAACTGCAGTTGAAGTACATCATATCCATCATTGTCCAATATTTTAAAGAGGGAAAATTTTTCAGGACTAGATATATATCTAGATATTCCAACTGTTTCAGATATAAAATACGGATTTTTGGGTTATAGGTGAATTCCACCCATGCAAGATCTATACAAACAGCCATATCCTCCTCACAGTTACACATTCCCTGGAAACAAGCCTTAGAATATATTAATCTGGGTAAAAAGCCTAGGAGTATAAATATTTGAACCTGCATTTTGACTTTTGAATGTACTCTATGCCACAACAATACTTGAGAATAATACATGCAAAATCTTTTGTGTAGGATATCTGGCAGGTATTGAGGTATCTGGCAAGCAGGCCAATGTAATCTTGGCAAGTGAAATACTATAAATAGAGAGGAGACTAACCAGCTTATCTGATTGTTTATTTTGTGAGTCACCAGATAAGATAGAGATAACAATGTTCAAATTTTTTTCACCCACTACTGCAATGATTGCAGGTCCTACGGGCTCTGGAAAGACAAATTTTGTGTTTAAGATATTGGAGAATTTAAATGCAATGTTTGAGATTCCTGTGGAGAAGATGTACTATTTTTATGGGGTATGGCAGGACTCTTTTGACAAGAAAATAATAGAAAATTTAGAATTTATTCAGGGCGTTCCTGATGAGGCTCGAATAAAGCAAATTGCCGACTCTAAGCATAATCTGATTATTATTGATGATTTACAAACGTCAGCAGTGAATAGCCCCTCCATTACCAATCTATTTAGTAGAGAATCACATCACAGAAATCTGAGCGTCTTTTCAATTTTACAAAATCTCTACCATTCGGGAAAATATAGTAGAGACATTACCCTGAATACACATTATTTTATTTTATTCCATAATCCTAGGGATATAAATCAAATAAAAATCTTAGGAAATCAGTTAGGAATGTGTGATAAGGTCTGCCTGGCCTAGGACGACGCCACTACAGAATCTTTCAGTTACTTGCTGATAGATCTATCTCCTACCAGGGATAAGACCTGCTGGTTACGTACCCATATTTTTCCTGACGAGTACCTAACCTTATATAAATAGCAATAAATACCTGCTAGATCAAAGACTACTGCTCAGTATGTCTTCTAATCTCCTTAGATCAAAGCATTTTCTAAAGGTCATATTGGATAACAACAAAAATTTAAACAAGTATATCTTCTCAGAGGCTAATCAGTCACAAATAAAAGCCATTGCAGAGATTTTCTTCAATATTTTTCGTCTGCCACTCAGTAAAAAGACCAAGGCAAAATTTGAAAAATATTCTGGGTTGATTAAACGATTTCTAAGAAGGGTTAGAGGGCGACTTCAATTACTGAAGAAGCATCACAGAATCTTTTCAGAATTATTATATAGCATAAGAAAATATATCAACCAAATTTTACAATGAATAAATTTGTAATGATACCTCATGAACAATTTTTGAAATTTAAAAAATATCTCGAAATTGAAAAACACAGCTCGAATAAAAGCAATACAGCTGAGGAGGAATCTGAGCAATTGAATAATGCTGTAACATCATCCAAGGCTGAGATTGGAAGCAATGAGAGCCTATATATGTCACCCCCACCAGGAATGCCTGAGAGTAGTGTAGACAGGCGAATGAGTGGCGATCAAAAATCCCCAACTAATTCTAATGGAGGAAGGGTTAAACAGCAAGGAGGATCGACTACAAAACAGAGGGGAGGAGGCAGAGAGTCTATCAGAGAGCGCAAACCAACGTGGATTAAATTCTGGAATAAAAATCTCTCCTGATGTAGAGGTAATCCTTAAAGATGCATATTATAACCCCAGTAGACCTGCCTCCTTCAGTGGGGCTGAAAAATTGTACCAATTTTTGAAAAAAATGGTCAATACCAGATTACAAGGAGATCTATTAAACACTGGCTAGCTAAACAGGAGGTCTATACATCACATCATCCTGTCAGGAGACGTTTCAAGAGACCTAAGGTGCTCTCATTCTCCAAAAATTATCAGTGGGATACAGATACTGCTAATATGGTGAAATACAGGAAATCGAATGACAATTATGCCTATTTTGTGGTTTTCATCGATATATTTACTCGTTATCTCTATACCAGACCTATGCATACTCTCACAGGAAAGGAAATGAAGCAAGTGATGTCTAATATTTTTGAGGAATCAGGAGTGAAACCACAGAAAATAAGAAGTGATCAAGGTAGTGAATATAAAAATTCGGAGGTGACTAAATTTTTGAGAACCTCAAAGGTGGATCAGATATTTACTTATTATGAAACTAAAGCCAATTATGCAGAGAGAGTAATTAAAACGATTAAACTCAAAATATTCAAATATTTAACAGCTAATGAATCCTTCAGATGGGTGGATAATTTAAAAAATTTTACGGCTAGTTACAACAACACCAGGCATAGATCTATTAAGATGAGTCCCACGAAAGCTCAGACTTCAAACCAGTATGACGTATGGTCCTATCAATACAGCCTTAAATCTAAGGATATTAAGAAGGAAAAAATGACGATGAGTAAGACAAGATCTAACCCTAAAAGGGTGAAATTTAAGTATAAAGTGGGAGATAGGGTTAAAATAAGTTATCTAAAGAACAGTTTCGATCGAGAATATGCTCAAAAATGGTCTGGTGAGATTTTCACAATCATTGATAGAAAATTAAACCAAGATATTCCAATGTATCAACTAAAGGATTATCAAAATGAAATAACGTCATTTTTTTATGAGAATTACAATTAACATTCTTGGATGAAAATATGATCTACAAAATAGAAAAAATTCTTAAAAAACGGAAAAGAAAGGGGATATCAGAGGTGCTGGTGAAATGGAAAGGATGGCCTAGCAAATTTAATTCCTGGATACCAGAGAGTGATATGGAGGATCTATAAATAGTTCAATGCTACCCTATGCTTGCATAAAGGCACTCATAATTGTATGAAAAAGTGGGACGATGACAGAGGGAGATTTTTATATTTTCTTAAGTTCAAAGGATTCCTTAAGGTATCATCCTGATAACAAGGGTTATAACTTCACTGTGGAACTTCCCGAGAGAGTGGAATTGAGAGGAAATTGGAAAGTGGCGCTCTGTGATATTTTCTTAAATGAAAAAATATCAGACACCCTGATGGTCTGTTCAGATATCTGCGACTATAGTTTTGTTAGAGATTCGTTAGAACCAATTTTAAGAATGGTAATGCCAAATAATAAAAGAAGCCAAATTTTTTCAGACAGGTTTTATTTGGGGGTGAGGCAGTCGAATCTAGGATGAATCAAAATCTATATAAAAGATAGCTCTTTTAAAAATGCTGTAGCATTAAAGGGGGAGATACAGCTCACATTACACCTTAAAAAAGAAAATGGATAAATATTTAAACTTTTGCAAGAAATGTATTGAGGGAAAAGTCGGATATAACCCAAAATTTTATGAATTAAATCCTTAAAATTCAGAAACAGAGAGGGTCACTGCCAAACCAGTGGAGGTTACATTAGTTACACCTACAGAGGCGGCAGTGGAGCAGGCCAAGAGTGAGATAAAATTGAAAAAAGCTATAAATAGCATGGCTGGAACCCACAAAGGACAGACTGGTGGAAAGACTAGCAAGAGTAAGATCACAAAGAAATCCTCAAGAAAAATTTCTAGCAAGAATAAAAATAAAAGTTCGAAAGGTAGGAGCACTAGGAGAGCACCATCATCTGCCCAGAAGGGAGGGAAAGTAAAGAGTAAGAAGAAAAAAACTAATTCGCACTCATTATGGATGTAATTTAAACTCCTTTAACCATCTTCCAACCACCTCCCATAGATAAGACGATTCAGAAAGAGTATTGGGTGGAGTTCAATCCAATTACTGCTATCACAGATAGCAGTGTCATAGAATTTAATATCCCAGGAACCTCAGTAGATTACATCAATTTAGCTAAAACCAGGTTACATGTAAAATACATCATTACAGATGAGAAGGGGGTTCCTATTCATGATAAGCCACCATCAGGTGGTCAACCTGCAGCCCCTAGTCACCAGGTGGCGCTATTAACTTTACCCTCCATTCAATTTTTAGACAGGTTGATATTGCATTAAATCAAAAAGTCGTATCCTCAGATGTAGGTGCTGATTATCCTTATAAGGCAATGATTGATTTTCTACTATCAACCAACACCGACATGGTTCAATCAGAGGGGGAGGCTGCATTATTTCATAAAGATCAACCAGGGGCCATGGAAACTGTTACCTTCACAGGGGGTAATTCAGGCTTTACAGAGAGAGGTAGACCGACTAGAAGTGGAGGAACAGCTAGTGTGGAGGGTTTACTCTATACAGACTTTGGAATAGACCAACCCAGGGCTATAATAAATGGGGTGGCGGTTACCTTGAAGTTTTTTCAATCCTTCAATGAGTTCAGATTAATGAGAGATGGGAAAGAAAAATTGAGGTTAAAAATCACAGAGGCTATTTTAAAAGTTTGTTATATCTCCTTAAATCCAGATATGTTAGTCGCTCATAATGAGGCTTTGAAAACAAGTCCAGCATTGTACCCCTTCTGGAGAAGCGATATTAAAAGCTTCAGTATTGCCAAAGGATCTCACACATTTATGACAGATAGCATCTTCCATGGTAAGGTACCCAGCAAGATTGTGGTTGGATTAGTTTCAAATGCAGCTTATTCTGGAGATTACAGTAAAAATCCTTTTAACTTTCAAAATATGGATCTCAATTATATGGAATTGAGCGTGGATGGACAGCCTGTACCAAATAGACCCTTTAAACCTAATTTCAATGAAAAAGATTATGTAGCCTCTTATCTAAGTCTGTTACCAAACGATTCTGATCGAAAAAATGGTCTGATTATTCAACTTTTGGATTATCCTAAGGGATATGCATTGTACCAATTCGACATACAGAGTTTTCTATCAGGTCAGGTGATGACCACTTCCAGAAGTGGGCATGTGAGATTAAGTCTAAGATTTGGGACTGCCCTTCCAGAAACTATAAATATTATTGTCTACGCAAAATTGCCTGAAATATTAAAGATAGATCAGGCTAGAATGGGAACTCTTGGGTGATGGATAGCTACGAAATTGCAAAGTACACGAGTCTGGATGAAAAAATTTGAGAGCAATTCTATGGGGTTTATTCCCTGGACCTTATCCCTCAAATACTACCCAATCCCTCCCTAGTTATTGTTAATCTCGATTACTCCAGTGATAAGGGGAGCCATTGGGTGGTATTGCATCGGGTGAATAATGAAATTGTGGAACACTTTGATTCAGCAGGAAAACAACCAAAGAGAGACATAGTTAATAATTTATTCAGTAATGCATTATCATACAAATACAATAATAAGAGAGTACAAAATTATAAGACAGATACATGTGGATTGTTTTGTTTGTATTATAGCTATCATAGCAGCAGAGGAAGAAGCATGCAAAGTACGAGGATATGGTCATTAACTTTTTTAGTAATAAATTTGTAAAGTAATGATTCAGAATAAGAAATAAAAGGTATTACATTCAAATATATTCTCCTTTGCTTATTTCTTCAAAAAATCTTGCGCATATTGGAATGCTGTAGGCTGACAAAGTATTCAGAGCCATTGCGTTCAGGTGCTTACCCTGGGGTCCGAAATTTCCCGTTAATTTTAATTGGGAATGGAGAATCTCAAGATAGATCCTCAGTCTGTAATGTTATAGTAAAACTGTCAGCTAATCAGAGTCAAATGGAAAACTTCAACTGCATAATTTTCGATATAAATCCATAAGTAATTCACCCATGATGTTATTTCCAGCTAGAGAATTAGGGGGAAGCACAGGAATAAGTTTACTGGAGTTACTCACACCCCAATAGGCCTCATCCTCTCTACTATAATTAGGCTGCTTATAAAAAATAGCCTTAGCTTTAAGAGATTCTAGTCGATCTCGAAAATTTTGACACTGCCTAAACTTTTCAGAGAGACATAGCTGCATGATATCCTTCTTAATTTTCTCATTTCTAGTTTTTGAGATAAATGCTTTGTCAAGATGACTGTATACATTAAGGGGGTCTACTTCCATCAAAATTTTATGACAAAGTATAATATTTTTATAATGTTTAGCCAGAAGGTGATAAAGCATTTGTTCAATTGAATGATAAGATAAGGCGTCTACTCTCATGTGAGAATAGTAGAGATTAGATAAGGGATCCTGTACCTCTGATACTACCAGGGATTCTGTTTCCCATGGTGAGAGGGTTATATTTAAAGGTCTGGTTGTGATTCCATCGTCTTGGACCTCTCTCTTACAATAAAAGTAGTTGAATCCTATTTTAGTTTGTGAATAGGTAAAGATATTAGCATCCCTCATTCTAAATCCTAAATTCGTGGAGAAACTCGTCTCCCCAGTGCTTAGAGTGTGAGAAAATTTAGCCATAGCATCAGTTAAATTTTTTTTAGAAATACCTTTAGAAGATATTTTTTGTTTACCATCCTGATCCTCTATGATATAGGATTTTGAACAGAGTGATAACATTCGAAATCCCGCGAATTCTTTCTTAAAAATCCCTGGGATTTTCTTGTCTATGGTGATATGGTGGGGGCAGCAGCGTCTTGGAAACCGGACTGCATTCACCTCATCAGAACAGGACCCAAAAATTTCCTTCTGATATTTCTGTCGGTATCTACCCCTGACACAAAGATCTAGATCAGTTCGATTTATAGCCATATACAGGCTATCGGTGTCAGTTTCCGTTAATTCAAATGATTGGGGTCTAAGGTATTTCACTAAGCAGTCATAATAAAATTCCAGCATTCTTAATTTGGCATATTGTAAAATAAAAAATCCAATTTGTATAGGGTTGTCCATCACAATTCTAGACTTATAAGTCTCTACCTCAAAAACACCATTAATATCCTGCATATCTTTAAAATTGCTTGAGTTTATTATTTTTCGGACTTTATTCTTATTCAGTAGATATCTGACATTAGAATGCTTATCTTTATTCATGAGAAAGGAACCATAACTGGAATTACTTATCAATTTGAAGGTGTCCCCTATAATTGCTTTATCTGCCTCTAATTCACCCTGAATCCTGTGATGGGTCACCTTATCTATGAATGAAGTGAATGAGGGTTTAGGCTGAAATTCAATTATCTGATAAATTGTTGAGACTTGACAGTTATTTTTCAAATACCATTGCAAAAGGGGGGTGGCAAGTAAAATTTTGCGAGCCTTAAGCCCACTGATCAGAAGTCTTTTACTTTTAAATTGAATGTCATTGGCGTTACAATAGGAGAGCATATGTGAGCCAATTGCCTCCATCGGCACCTCACAGGTAGCAAAAAAGGGGGGATATTCTTCAAAGAAATCTTCATGCCCCTCCTCCACCTGGATATCCACCTCTAATGCGCCAAATAATCTTCCATTTTTAACATCTGTTAAAATTTTTGACTCTGTTAAAGTCCCCTTATTTTTTCTGTAGTAGGAAGGAAGGTAATGTTCATGTTCCGATTATTTCCACAAGTTTGATAAACATTAATTATTTGAGAAAATCAAAATTCCTAGGGGTTTATATAGCGAGTGGGGAGTTATAATCTCTACAAAAAAGATTCAGTCTTATCAGCATTTTTAGTAATTGTGTCGGAAAAATGTGTCAGGATCCTTATGTCAGAGAAAAATTATAAAAAAGCAATCTCAGCATTTCATTGGCAGTATAAATATCCCGTGTTACATAAAAGAAGGCTTATTAGACAGATGTGAGTGAAAGGAGAAGGTCTAAATATAGGAAAAAAAATTAAATACGTCTTGGTGTTATTTAAGTATTTGTCAGTTAATGTATGAGCTCCTAATGTCAGTCGCATAATGAGATAGAGGTGGGAAATAAGAAAGGGTAGTTTTGTGAGGGGGGTGATGGAGAGGTCTTTGTGAGGGCTATAATATTTATGTAAAAATTATGAAAAAATAAGTGACGCATTTTTATTAATAGAATAATGGGGCTTCTGGCAAAGATGCAGATGTGGGAAATATAAAAGGGAACAGGTGAGAGGGTAACAGATTGGGTGGGAAACATAAAGGCAAATAAAGTAACAAAGGAGAATAGATTCTGATTTGATGTTAAATTTCTTTTTATCTAGTGCAATATCTGATTTAAAGGTCTTTGTGATGTAAAGAAAACTAAAGAATTGGTTTATTGACATTTTCATCTCTAAAACCAAGTCCCTTAACCAAATAGACATATCATTAAAGATTCATTGTACAAAATGTCAGATACCATAGAGAGTAGTTGTTTTCTTATTCTTTCATAAACCCAAAGCAGTATGCAATTGATATTGATAATGTATATGAGGCGAGAACTATTAGCTAACCCCAAAGCCCTAACCCTAATGAATAATGTGCAGGAAAGTAGGAGAGTAAACTGCGACTATACAGTGATTATCAGCTAACCCCAAAGCCCTAACCCTAATCGAAAAAGTGTGTACATGAAAACAGGATATTAAGCTGTGACTGTATATGAGGCGACAGATTGCGTTCGTGTGCTTACCCTGAGGTTCGAAATTTCACGTTAATTTTAATTGGGAATGTGGATTTTCAATAGACCTCCAATGTCGCTTGTATACATTGTGTGAGATATCAAATGCTGATGCTATGCCTAGATTTATTTCATTTTTAAAAAATTTATAGCTACTTGTTCCAGCCCCATTACATATATCTTGGATGTTTCATATTTTTTGCACAGGTTATATTGATCTAGCCAGACTAGCAAACACAGCCCCATTAAAAGCATGGCTAGCAGAGACAAAGCCCTATTAAAACAGTCCCATTATGCGCGACAGCTAGCAGACAAAGCCCCATTAAAACGTTTGTGTGATGATTCTTTTTTTTTTAGAAGAAATATTGATCTAGAGCTCCATTAAAAGGGTGTGGGCTAGTTTTTCATAAGTAATATTGACTATCAGAAAGTAATATTGATCTAGCATGGCTTAAAAGGTTCGGGCTAGCAGACAAAAGCCCCATTAAAAACAGACAAAGACCCATTAAAAGCTTGGCTGGCAGACAAAGCAAGAGAGCTAGCAGACAAAGCCCCATTAAATTGTGTAATGATTCATTGTTGTTAGAGGTAATATTGATCTATCTAGGCCCTAACATACAAAGCCTCATTAAACAAAGACCCATTAAAACTTGTTCTAGCAGACAAAGCCCCATTAAAACAAGCTTGGGCTAGCAGACAAAGCCCCATTAAACACAGCTGTGTGATGATTTATTTTTGCACGATCTAGCAGACAAAGCCCCATTAAAATAAGCTTGGGCTAGCAGACAAAGCCCCATTAAACACAGCTGTGCTAGCCATTAAACCAAGATGGCCAGCAGACAAAGCCCCATTAAAAACACAAAGCCCCATTAAAGTCCCATTAAAAACCCACAGCTGTGTGATGATTCATTTTTTTCAGAAGTAATATTGATCTAGTATGGGTAGCAGACAAAGCCCCATTTAAAAGCTTGGCTAGCAGACAAAGCCCCATTTATCACATGGCTAGCAGACAAAAGCCCCCCCCCCCCCATTAAAATCAGACAAAGAACTGCCCATTAAAAAGCAAAGCTGTGTGATGATTCATCAGAGTAATAGCTATAAACTATCAAACAACACACAAAGGTCCCCATTGAGCCAGTCTCAAGACCTATATAGAGCCCAATAACCTGTATAGAGCTAGTATCGACCCCTACCCTACCTAGCCATCCATCTAACATCTGCCCCAGGCAGCTGCACAGCTGTCAAAAAGTGACATGATTGATGGGAAACTCGACTCGATATTGACTCGATATATACTACTCATGTGCTCTCCCACATCCTGCAATTCCTGACTTTGAAATTGCAGTTACTCTCTTTGTGTGGTCTAAAACATCTTTCATTGGATAAGTTGTAACCACGCGTTGGTACCTTCTTACTGAACCCCTAAAAATGCCTGATGGGCATTTCAAGCCAATACTAAACCACTGAAACCTGTGAGAGATCCGAATGATCGCCAACCCCTGAAACTGCCGAAAATTGCCAAATATTGCCAAAAATCATGTTCGCTACATTACACAACATTTACATGTTAAACACTGTATGTTTGCATTTACTTTTACACAGAATATAGAGTATACATAAGTGTTCATACACCTGAATATTAAGCATGCATAAATTGTGAAAATATTATATATACTACCCGAAGTTAAATACTCTGTGTGCATTTTAGTGTGTCCCCTACATGTGCCGATGTATCTATCAAAGTAGAATAAAGCAATAGTAGTCTATTTGTGGTGTTCCAGTGGAGACATTTATACATGGTGGCAGCTCAATAGCTACACATGCTGTGTACTAAATAGGACCCACATGTGAAGTGATTCATGTGAGATTTAATGGACTACAGCACATGGTTTACTGGAGTGTAACTACTGTAAACTGTGAGTGTTGATCTATTAGTGTATGATGTCACTGTGAATACATACTATTATTGATTTGATGCTATAACCATGGCAAGTTTTTTTTCGATTTAAACCTTCCTAGCAAAATCCAGATATACAGTGATGGAAATAATGAAGCCAAATGGACATCAAAGAAGGTTTCAGTTATTTCATGGTAGCTGCTGGTTTCAACTCAAATTCTGTTGAAAAAACATTGCACTGCTAATTAACGTGGGAGGGGCAGAACTCAAGGACATATATAATGGATTAACATGGGTCACAGCAAAATGGATGCATATTTTAACATAAAAAGAACCAGCTCAGTACCAGGAGAACATTCAGTGCCATGACCCATAGATCGACAGAAGGCTTGGAGCAATTTATCACCAGGATAAGAACAACTGTCAAAAGATGTGACTTTGGCAATGAAGAAGAGAAAACTCAGATGAGAGTTCGGATTATCTTTGGATGTACAGAAAAGACAATGTGTGAGAAATTCTGTAGGGAAAAATATGAAAGCATGACTTTTAATAAAGCTGTAGAAATTTCTCAGATATACCTATCAGTGAGGCAACAATTTTCTATATATTCCATGACATTTCCCTGAAGGAACGTGAATGTGTACAAGCTGTGAAAATTAAACCAAAACCAGCTCGTCAATGGTTGAAAAGTAGTGCTGGCCAATTGTCTGTGAAACAAACACAAAAGGATCTGGTCAAAGCAGTTACAAAGACTGTGATTTTTGTGTGAAAAAGCATCAGTGGGGTAAGCAACAATGCCCTGCTTATGGCAAAATGTGCAACAGATGTGGACAAAAAACACTTTGCAGTGAAATGTCAGTCTTCTAGCACAAATCGGTATCCCAAACAAAAAGTGCATAATGTTAAAGAAACCCAAGAGAGTGATTCTGAAGTTGAATTTGTTATGACAATAGCACAGGACAAAATGACACCCCGCAATGCAGTAGCACCTGAAATGGCAAACTTGTCAAATTCCAAATTGATACTGCAGCTACAATAAATGCCATTCCCAGATATCTTATACCAAATGTAAATCTAAAAGTGAAAGGGTGTTGCAGATTAATACTCAGAAACCCAAATAATAGGACAAAGTATAGCGTTGAGAGCTTGTACTTAGTTGAGAGCACTTAAAATGCTTTCTACAAAGGTGCAGAGAAGTATGTATGAGACTGCATGATAAAAAAACTATATTTTGTGCTCCAGAAACAGCGTGAGGGCCTGTCTGCAGATCCAAGCAAAATCAAAGCAACTGCGAAGCTCAAAACACCCACTTCAGTTCTTGAAGTACAACAGCTGGGTGGTATGGTTAATTACTTAGCAAGATACCTGCCACGATTATCTGAAGTCATGATTCCATTGAATAAGCTTACAAGGAAATATACTGAGTGGTCATGGGGAGCAGAGCATGAATAAGCTTTCCAAGACATCAAATATCTTGTGACAAATGTGCCAGTGCTGATGTATTATGACCCATCAAAGTGTAATATGCACAAATTGAAAAGAGATGCTTGCCATTGTGTTTTCTCTACACAAGTTTCATCAGTACACATTTGGTCGTAAAGTAAAAATATTCACAGATCACAAACCATTGCAAGCAATAGTTAAAAAAACCTCTATGTCTGGCTCCCAAAAGGCTTCAAAGTATGATCTTGAAAACCCAACAATACGACACTGATATTGAATATCAACCTGGTGAGAAAATGTTCATAGTGGACTTTCTGTCAAGAGCCTACCTTGAGGGTGTGACCAGGTCTGACTCTTATGACTATATTAGTCAGATTGCTCATTTACCAAATCATGAAGAGAGGCTATGCAAAATACAAGATGCATCAAAATTGGATGGTACATTGCAAAGAATCACTGATCTCACTGCTCAGGGTTGGCAAGATGACAGAAAAGATTTACCTCCAGAAGCCATCAAATACTTCCACTTAAAAGAGGTAAGTGTGCAAGATGGAATCATCTTCAAATGAAATAGAATAACTATTCCTGTTGAAATGAGGGAAGAAATTTGTGAAGCACTACATATTCCACATTGCGGAATTGAAGGAAGTTTATGAATGTATTTACTGGCCACTGATGAACTCCGACTTGAAAGAATATTTCAAGAAATGTGAATTATGTAACAGCTATGGACAAAAACAGCAAAAAGAGACCTCGATGTCACATGAGGCCACTGATAGACCACTTGAAAAGATAGGAGTGGATTTGTTTGAACTCAACAACTGCAATTATTTAGTAACTGCAGATTACTTCAGTAATTTCTGGGAGGTTGACATAGACGTCAACAACCACTGCTGCCATTATTATGGTATACCTCTAGTACTTGTAAGTAACAACGGCCAACAATTTTCGAGTCAAGAGTTCAAAACATTTGTGACAGAATAGGATGTAGAACAACAAACCTTATCTCCAGCTCATCAACAAGCCAACGGCAAAGCAGAGGCAGCTGTTATAGCAAAATGTATTATTGGCAGAGCCATTAAAAGTAAACAAGATCGATACTTGGCTATCTTGAAATTACAATATACCATCTCGAGATACTGTGAGCACAGCACAACGAATGTCTGGAAGAACGACTCGCACTATGCTACCTGTGCATAGCAATCTACTCAATCCCAAGGATAGTGTTTTGATTAAACAGAATCAGAAATTACATGACCGTAAAAAGACGTGGTATTACAACCAACATGCTTGCAACCTTGAGCATTTGGCTGAGAATGAGACCTCTTGTCAACAACAAATGTCACTGGGAAAGAGGCACCATTCTGAAACAAATTGACAAACAATCATATGACATTGAATCTGGCTCAAATGTCTTCCGCAGAAATAGAGCTGACATCAGGTCAACAAATAAGAACTCTGTCTCTGACACAAGAGAGAATGTTGAGGTGAACTTGCCAGACATTGTCCATGAACCTACAACACTAAGGCGTTCAACTAGGGAGCGCACAGTCCCAAAATATCAAAAAGAATATGTGACGTAATAACAAAATAATATGCCTACTAATACTTATTTCACAAAGAACACTTTTCACTACAAACGCTAAACCATAATTCTATACATGTGTGGTGGGACAGGCTCCCACCACCGTGTAAACCCATTAGAGGGTCGAGCCCTTGGTCCCACCACCGTATTCTTATGGACCCATAGATCTGCTCTGTGCGGATGCCTTATGGACAGGGACCCCCATGAAAGTAAGAGATTCCCCTTGAATAAGTGTCTTGTGGACAGGGATCCATCCTATATGGATGCATTATGGACCTGGACCCACCCTTGCCACCATAAACCTACCTAGAGGGGTGAGTTTTACCACCTACCACCCGCCCTAGAACCACTGGGGTGACCCATCCCTCAACCAGAGGGTACAGCCCCTCAGGCAAAGAGACTGACAGCACCCAGGCACTATGCAGACCAAGGCGCCCACTCTCAAGTGACCCAAAGGTTTGACCCCACTTATATACTGTGCAGGCCGCCTCCCTGCTCACCCACCAACTGTGCAGATTTGAACCCATAACCCCTCAGACTGTTCACAAAAAGGCTACGTCGGTCTGATATTGGCAAGCCACTGGTAAAATTTTACTACCACTATAATATCAACCAGTCACATTGCAGCATGGAGTTATGTGGCCATTGTTTAACAGAAAGCAAATAATTGATAGATTGTGGGTGGATTTTAGTTAAGGGAATCCCTGATAAGTCACATGACCAAACATAAACAACGGTGGAACAGTGTCTTAGGATGATATGTTCCATAATCAAATAATAAAATTATAATGTTCAGAAACAACTTTTCTTATTGTGAATTTATATTGAGAATGTTATTTTTATGTCTAAAATTGTTAAATATTTAGTTAAAAATTGTGGCCTCACTGAAATATGATTTTTAGACACTCTAATAAATCATGTTTTACTAAGTGTCTCAAAATCCCCTATTATTGTTTGCCGCCATCACTCATAAAAGGCCACAATTGGCCCACTGTTGGCCCAACCTAGGCCAAAATAGATGTGACCCCTATTTTGTTGACCCCAAAATAGGTGAATAACATATTGAAGGAAAATACTCTAAATGCAATAGTTTTCAAGTCATAAGTTATTTACTCAACAGTGATAACCTAAAAGTAGCTATTACTCAGGTATGGCATGAGCTAAAGGTCTGAAATTTTACTATGTTATAGCTGACCCAAAAGTAGCTAACATATTTACACAAAATTTTCCAAATGCAATAGTTTTCTAGTTAGAAGTGATTTTACTCATGAAGGAAGTTACTGAAAAGTCCAAAGGTAGTTATTACTCACTTAGCTATTGAGATAGACACCCTCATTACTCACCATGTTGTAGCTATGGAAAAAGTAGCTGAATTACATATTTTAAGAAAATGCTCTAAATGCAATAGTTTTCAAGTTATAAATGATTTAGTGTTGAGTAAGAACCTCAAAGTAGCTATTACTCAGCTATGCAATGAGCCACAGGTCTGGAATTTTACTATGTTATAGCTGACCCCAAAATAGATGAATAACATATTAAGCTAAATACTCTAAATGCAATACTTTTCAAGTTATAAGTGATTTACTCAACAGTGATCACCTAAATGTAGCTATTACTCAGCTATGCCGTGACTTACAGGTCTGAAATTTTTCTATGTTATAGCTGACCCAAAAGTAGCTGAATAACATATGTACACAAAATTCTCTAAACGGAATAGTTTTCAAGTTACAAGTGATTTTACTCAGGATGAAAGTTACTGAAAAGTCCAAAAGTAGCTATTTCTCACTTAGCTATTGAGATAGACACCCAAGTTACTCAGCATGTTGTAACTATGGAAAAAGTAGCTGAATAACATATTTTAACAAAATGCTCTAAATGCAATAGTTTTAAAGTTATAAATGATTTAGTGTTGAGTAAGAACCTCAAAGTAGCTATTACTCAGCTATGCAATGAGCTTCAAGTCTGGAATTTTACTATGTTATAGCTGACCCAAAATAGGTGAATAACATATTGAAACTAAATACTCTAAATTCAATACTTTTCAAGTTATAAGTGATTTACTCAACAGTGATAACCTAAATGTAGCTATTACTCAGCTATGCCATGAGCTACAGGTTTGAAATTTTATTATGTTATAGCTGACCCAAAAGTAGGTGAATAACATATTTACACAAAATGCTCTAAATGCAATAGTTTTCAAGTTACAAGTGATTTTACTCAGGATGAAAGTTACTGAAAAGTCCAAAAGTAGCTATTACTCACTTAGCTATTGAGATACACACCCAAGTTACAAACCATGTTGTAGCTATGGAAAATGTAGCTGAATAACATATTTTAAGAAAATGCTCTAAATGCCATACTTTTCAAGTTATAAATGATTTAGTGTTGAGTAAGAACCTCAAAGTAGCTATTACTCAGCAATGCAATGAGCCACAGGTGTGGAATTTTACTATGTTATAGCTGACCCCAAAATAGGTGAATAACATATTGAAGAAAAATACTCTAAATGCAATACTTTTCAAGTTATAAGTGATTTTCTCAATAGTGATAACCTAAAAGTAGCTATTACTCAGCTATGCCATGAGCTACAGGTCTGAAATTTTACCATGTTATAGCTGACCCAAAAGTAGTTGAATAACATATTTACACAAAATGAATAAAAATGCAATAGTTTTCAAGTTACTAGTGATTTTACTCATGAAGGAAATTACAGAAAAGGCCAAAAGTAGCTATTACTCACTTGGCCATTGAGATAGACAACCAAGTTACTCACCATGTTGTAGCTATGGAAATAGTAGATGAATAACATATTTAACAAAATGCTCTAAATGCAATACTTTTCAAGTTATAATTGATTAGTGCATGATTTCATTAATTTTAATGCATTAAAAATTATTTAAAAATTCATAAAAAATTAATTAAGAAAGATCCAAGTCTGACACTCACACAAGGGAATCCACCTGTGGTCTAGTACATACTGTATAAGTGGTTTTTTTCGCGGGTACTTAAGTTCGCGAATGTACACTGTAGACCTGCTTCGCGAGAATTTATTTTCGCGGTGAAATATATTCAATTATCGCCCAAACTAACAACATGTTCAAATTAAAATATTACGCGGACTTCTGCTGGTTTGACTGGAAATGCATAGTTAACGTCTTTTCTTTTATACACGTTGTCAGTGTGTGAACCTACTCTGGGAGATTATAAATTTACGAAACCCAATCGAACACACTTGCATTGATCGGCGCATGATCAAAGAAGTTGTGTACAGTAGCGGGGTCGTGTAATTGAATTAATCCCTCCCTATTGGTGAAAGATCAAAGAAGTTAGGCGTTTCTGTGAATGGTACATTTGATAAAGCAATGGAATTGATTGTTTCCGTGGCAGTGTCAAATATTGTATCTTGCACAATCTTGTATTATCGCTCACGCTAGACTGGTTCTACTGATAAATATTGGCTAGAAGTTATTTTCGCGTTTTGTAGTCACTCGCGAATATAGCGAAAATTAATTCCACGCGAAAATAACCACTTA
This sequence comes from Sabellastarte sp. h YS-2021, assembly GCA_964017235.1. Classification (NCBI taxonomy): domain Eukaryota; kingdom Metazoa; phylum Annelida; class Polychaeta; order Sabellida; family Sabellidae; genus Sabellastarte; species Sabellastarte sp. h YS-2021. Next base: position 67,096,470 of record OZ024938.1, read on the forward strand.
TACAGTATATGCAAGATATGAGAGAAATCCCTGCAATAGTCACTGATAAAATTGTGATATAGTTTTGAAAGTTTGACACTTTTGTTGGGGGTACCTCCCTTGTAATGGCTCTAGCAAAGAGACGAACAGACAGATTTGCATACCTTGAACAAATTTTCATCCTCAATAGATAAGGTAGAAAAAACAGATAGATAACATAGATAAGATAGAAAAAACAGCATGTCTCTAGGCCTTGTAGTTTTGGAGAAGCTGTTCACGCGGACACCAACACCGCAGAGTGACAACATAATATTAGCTGACTGACAAGTCAGCTGACATAAAAATGAAAATACATGTATCTTTCTTTAACCTTCACTAAAAATATTTCCCACCAGTGGCCCACTGGGTGCCCATCATGGGTCCTGTACTACTGATGCAGTGGGTGGACCATTGATGGACCACCTGTGGCAAATATATAAGCAAGTAATACATAAAGTTAAAATAAAGTGGAGGAAAGACTGACTGAGCAAAATGAAGGAGTTCACAGAAATCCAACCCAACCGGGTCCTCACTAGACTCACCTGCTTCAACACTCATTGTCCTCTACTTCTCTGCCTCCTCACCTGTCTGTACTGCCACTGACACCTGACTCTTTTCCTGTAAAGCCACACACATGCACCCCTTACCTTCACAAGGCCTCCTTGACAAAGTATCAGCATTCTTATGCTGTACCCCAGTCTACAACCTGTAATCATACTCTGCCAGAACATCCGGCCACCTTGCCAACTGTCCCTCTGGTTCCTTAAACCTATGAAGCCATCTCAAAGAACCATGATTCATCCTGATGGTGAAATGCCTACCATAAAGATAGCAACAGAAATGCTTCACATGATACACTGCAGCCCATAGCTCCCTTCAGGTCACACAATAGTTCCTCTCTGCTGTATTCAGGGACTGGCTAGAATATGCTATCACTCGCTCAGTATCATCTTGAATCTGGGAGAGAACTTCACCTACTCCACTTGCATCTGTGTCAAACAAATACTCTCCTTCATCTAAAGGATGGGCCAAAACGGGCACTTTGGTCAACAAATCCTTCAACTTATCAAGCGCTTCCTGAAACTGATCAGACAAACGAAATGTGGGCAAAACCTTTGATGTACTTCCTGTAATAAGAGGCTAGTCCTACGAAACCTCTCACCTGGGTCTTTCTTTCTTTCTTCTGAAAAAGGGTACACTTCTTTGGCTTCAGCTTAAAGTTGGCCTCCCTAAACCTCCTAAAAATCTCGCTATACCTATCCACCCCTTCTACAACCGATTTAGCCGACACAATCATATCATCTAAGTGCACCAACAGCTGTTTGTAGGACATGCTACCCAAAACTGTCTGCATGAGTTTCTGAAAGGTACCAGAGCTCCCATGAAACCAAAGGATGACCCAAGATGGGTTGCAAAAGCTGTTTTTTGCTTGGATTCCTCATCTAACTCCACTTGCCAGTACCCACTCAACATATCAAGAGTACTGAACAATGCTGACCCTGATAGACTTGACAAAAGTTCTGCAGTGTTTGGCAACGGGATTCCCGAACCAGCCTTCTTAACCATAACCACCAGGGAAGCCCAAGCGCTATCAGACAGTTCCACCAACCCACGATCTAATAGATCCAAAACCTGTTTTTCAACCTCTTTTCTCTGATGAGGGGGCAATCTACAGAGTGCCTGCTTGATGAGTTTAGAGTCTCCAGTTTCTATGTGGTGTTTTACCAAAGAAGTTTTCACCAAGTCTTTATCATCCCTAGAGAACACATCCTGGTACTAGACTAACAATTCCCTGATCAGAGCTCTATCTCCCTCTGGGACATTTTCTACAGACCTATCATACAGATCCATAATATGTTCTGGTAACCCTTGACCATCAGAAACCTTTGCCAACCTTCGACAACTCCCATTACTGCCCCCCCCCCATGGCCACTACTCTCAATCAACTCAGCCAGACTCAGAACTCCCACTGACATTCCTGGATGTAAAACAACTACAATTTCCTCCAAGGTATTACACATGCTAACTACAAAACTCTCCTATGATGGATCGACTACAGCCTCGGCCAAAACCAAACCACTCTTTTCAAACAAGCTCTCATTGGGGTCTACTACACAAACACCAGATGGCACCTCACCTTCCCTGACACAGCTTCTCACCAAAAACTCACATCTAAATGGAATCTCAACTTTACTATGTGCCACAACCCTACAAGACACAGGTCTCCCATGCTGATCAAAACAAGGAACTCTCAAACCTCTACAAACCAGATGTTTCCTCACAAAATCTAAAGTACAACCTACATCACAAAGTGCTGTCATGCCCAGGATTGCTTGGTCTGTAATGTGAGCTACTACAAACCTAAGGTCTACCTCTCAAGGCCCAACCCATGTCCTAACCACAACAGTTCCCTCCACCACACACACCACCATCAGCAGTGACTAACCCACCTGCCTCAAACTCAGATGGTGGGGCCAAGGATAATCCTAACCGCCTATACACCTGGTATGACACAGAAGCTCCACTATCTATCAACACCTGGACCTCCTCTCCCTCTAGGACTCCCAATACAAAAAATCCCAACTTCGAGTGGGGCACTTCATACTCACCAAAACATGCAGTAACATCCTCAGTCAAAGCCTGAATCACAAGGACCGGGGGTCCATCCTGCTCAAACTCACCATAACCATCTGGGGCATCACTTACAGCCCCTCTCAGCCCCGTGAGAGTGGCCTCCTCTAGTTTCCCTGTTTCTTGAGATCAGGGCACTGGGACTTATAGTGACCCTCTCTCCCACACTTGAAGTAACTCACCAGTTTCTTACCTCTCGATCCAGTCTCCATCTTCTTCATCACCTCCAGTATTTGACCCAACATTGCCATCATATCCCCTTCCTTTGGTGTAGTTTCCTCCCCCACCATCCTAACCTGGGGTCTTACCTTTGAAGAGTTTTTGAACCTTTCTATCATCCTCACTGCTATCTCAACACTCTGTGGATTAAGCATCTGTATTTCATGCTTCAGATCCCCCTGCAGTAATCTGTCTAACAGAGCCTTCAGTGTCAATTCATGCAAGACATCCTCAGGATATCCCGGAAACGCTGTTGCAATCAAGCAGCCAATCTCTGAGGCATAGGAGGTAGCAGCCTCCCCTGCACCTCGCCTATGCCCCTGCAACTTACTTCTAAATGACTCCTTCCTGTCAGCCGACCCGAACCAGGACTCCAGCCTTTGAACTAAACTACCATAGTCCATACGGGGCAATCGCAGACCTACAACATAGCTTCTCACCTCCCCTTCCAAACTCACAAAAAGGTGTTGTCCCACCTCTGGCTCCATCCACCCATTGATGGCAGCACAAGTCTCAAACTGCATAATAAACTCATCCTAGCAAATAGTTGCCCCGTCAAACCTTGGAGGATTTGCATACCCGCAGTTCCTGTAGCACCTACGGGCCGGTGACATGTGCTGCCCCCTTGCACCTTGGTCCTCCTCATCCTCATCAGAGCTCTGCCCAGCAGCCTTGTCCAAAGGATCTTCCCCCTAGCATCAGCCAGAGCCAGAGAACCATAGCTGGGACCTCACCGAGTCCAAATACCCTCCAGATGGCCTTGGAGTATCAAAGAACTCACCCATACCCTCATGGTTTGACCTTCTAGTACTCATGATCACAACCTTTAAATAGTCAGACAAAAATAAAAACTGGCCGCAGTCCAAAAACACCTAAAACAAAAGGAAAATCATTCCCACACCTGCAACAAAAATAAAAACTGGCCGCAGTCCAAAAACACCTTAAACAAGAGGAGAGTGCCCGTGAACGGGCACTGTGTCAGCTGACTGAGTGTTTTTGATTTGTGAAGGTGATTAGAGGACAGAATAATTATCAGGAAAAGGGCTGTACAGAAATACAGTAAATGGTAACTGAACAGCAAGTTCGAAAGAAATTCCGAAGCTGACAGAAGAAAAGGATAAAAAAGTTGTGCCCTGTAAATGGTATTATGAAGGAAAATAACAAGGTAATTGTTTAAGTGTAAAAAATAGGTTAAAACATATTTAAAGAAATACTACAAATGCAATATCCTCGTTCGACCTTGAAAAAGGGTTCCAAGGTCAAATCGGACCATATCAACAGATTCACAGCCCATGATTCCCTGTCTGTTTACCATCCTAAACCTCTGGGACCAATAATAAGCGAGTTATAAGCACTTTTAAGTTTGGCTATCCTTGTTTGACCTTGAAGGAGGGGTCATTGAAGGTCAAATCTGACCACACCAAAAGATTCCCACCCCATGATTTCCTAGAGGTTGGTTTATCATCCCAAACCTCTAGGATCAATAATAAGGGAGATATAAGCACTTTTCATGACTGACAAAAAACACCTGTGGCGGCCATCTTGTTTCTCAAAATGAGGCCAAAAATATTCCCAGACAACATTTTATGGTTATTAATATATACTGCAAACTTAAGAAAGCTAGCTATAATATTTTTTTTCATCAGAGCAATAATGGTGAAATCTCTCTCTACACACTGCGGCTATCCAGTGGATACAATGATTTACTCAACAGTGAGAACCTGAAAGTAGCTATTGCTCAGCTATGCCATGACATAGAGGTCTGCAATTTCACTATGTTATAGCTGACCAAAATTCTGTGAATAACATATTTAACAAATTACTCTAAATGTAATAGTTTTCAAGTTACAACTGATTTACTCAACAGTGAGAACCTCAAAGGAACTATTACTCAGCTATGCAATGAGCTACATGTCTGAAATTTTACTATGTTATAGCTAACCCAAAAGTAGGTGAACAACATATTTAAGCAAACTACTGTAAATGCAATAGTTTTCAAGCTACAACTGATTTTCTCAATGGTGAGAACCTGAAAATAGCTATTGCTCCGCTATGCCATGAGCTATAGGTCTGTAATTTCACTATGTTATAGCTGACCCAAAAGTAGGTGAACAATATATTTTAACAAAATACTCCAAATGCAATATTTTTCAAGTTATAGCTGATTTACTCAACAGTCAGTACCTGAGAATAGCTATTGCTCAGTTGTGCCATGAGCTATAGGTCTATAATTTCACTATGTTATAGCTGACCCAAAAGTAGCTGAATAACATATTTGCACAAATTTCTGTAAATGCAATAGTTTTCCAATTATAACTGATTTACTCAACAGTGAGAACTTCAAAGTAGCTATTACTCAGCTATGAAATGAGCCACAGGTCTGAAACTTCACTATGTTATAGCTGACCCCAAAATAGGTGAATAACATATTGAAACAAAATACTCTAAATGCAATAGTTTTCAAGTTATAAGTGATTTACTCAACAGTGATAACCTAAAAGTAGCTATTACTCAGCTATGCCATGAGCTACAGGTCTGAAATTTTACTATGTTATAGCTGACCCAAAAGTAGCTAAATAACATATTTATACGAAATTCTCTAAATGCAATAGTTTTCAAGTTATAAGCGATTTACTCAACAGTGATAACCTAAAAGTAGCTATTACTCAGCTATGCCATGAGCTACAGGTCTGAAATTTCACTATGTTATAGCTGGCCCAAAAGTAGCTGAATAACATATTTATACGAAATTCTCTAAATGCAATAGTTTTTAAGTTACAAGTGATTTTACTCATAATGGAAGTTACTGAAAAGCCCAAAAGTAGCTATTACTCACTTAGCTATTGAGACAGACACCCAACTTACTCACCATATTGTAGCTATGAAAAAAGTAGCTGAACAACATATTTTCACAAAATGCTGTAAATGCAACACTTTTGAAGTTATAAGTGATTTAGTGCATGATTTCATGAATTTTAATGCATTAAAAATTATTAAAAAAATTTATTAAAAAAAAAGTAAGACAGATCCAGGTCTCATACTCACACAAGAGAATCTACCTCTGGCCTAGTACATATATGCAAGATATGAGAGAAATCCCTGCAATAGTCACTGAGAAAATTGTGATAAAAAGTTGAAATTTTCACACTTTTGGTGGGGGTACCCCCCTTGTAATGTCTCTAGCAAACAGACGAAGACAGATTTGCATGCCTTGAACAAATTTTCATCCTCGATAGATAAGGTATCTTTTAAAAAAAACAGCATGTCTCTAGGCCTTGTAGTTTTGGAGAAGAAGTTGTTCACGCGGACACGTACGCCCACGCCGCAGAGTGATGACATAATGTCAGCTGACTGATAAGTTAGCTGACATAACAAAGGGAAAATCATTCCCACACCTGCAACAAAAATAGTAAATGTAAACAAATGAAATGCACAGCTTGTACCAATTCACACACAAAAAAATAATAATTCTTTACCTACATCAAAAAGAGGTTCAGAACAGCTGGTATCAATCCAGTACCTACAAAGAATACAAAGTAAATTAATCATTCCTAAAGCACTTACAACCATGACAATCACTGTTAAGCCATCCCACCACTGTCACCATGAAATAACATGGCGGGACAGGCCCCCACCCCCGTGTAAACCCATTAGAGGGTCGAGCCCCTGGTCCCACCACCGTATTCTCATGGACCCATAGATCTGCCCTGCGCATGTGCCTTATGGACAGGGACCCCCATGAAAGTAAGATATTCTGCTTGAATGAGTGCCTTGTGGACAGGGATTCATCCTATATGGGTACATTATGGACCAGAACCCACCCTTGCCACCATAGAGGGGTGAATTTTACCACCTAACACCCCCCGGAACCACTGGGGTGACAAGTCCCACAACCAGAGGGTACAGCCCCTGTCAGGCAAAGAGGCCGATGGCACCCCGGCAATCTACAGACCAGAGGGGCCCGCCCTCAAGCGACCCAAAGGTGAGACTCTGCTCACCCACCAAGTGTGCAGATTTGAACCCGTAACCCCTCAGATTGTTCACAATAAGAGGGTCAAAGATGCCCCAAAAGGCGGGTTGCGCAGGCAGCAATAAGGTTAGCGACTGCAGTAATTACATTTAGAAATAAGGAAAGAAATGCTAGGTCACCCAGATAAGGTGAATGTGTTAGACATACTAAGAAATGTAAAACTTGTAATCTAGGTTACATAATTGTATCTATGCTATAAACGAACAAATGAAAGGACGGAATTACACCAATTTCGAAAGCAACTTAGCTATGATGGTGATGTATCTCCCTGTCAAGTTTGAATTGGATTGAACAAATGCCTTTTCGAGTTAGAGTCTGGAAACGGAAATGTTGGACAAACAAACGGACGGAATTACTCTAATTTTGAAAGGAACCTAGGAAGGATGGTGACCTATCTCCCTGTCAAGTTTGAATTTGATTGGACACAGCGTTTTTGAGTTAGAGTCCGGAAACAGAAATGTTGACGTACAGACAAATGGACAAAAAACAGGCAAACATACCAACAGAATTACACCAATTTCAAAGGAACTTAGCTATGATGGTGATCTATCTTCCTGTCAAGTTTGAATTCGATTGGACAAACCGTTTTCGAGTTAGAGTCCGGAAATGGAAATTTTAACTGACAAACAAATGGACAAACAAACAAACAGAATTACACCAATTTCGAAAGGAACCTAGCTGTGATGTTGATCTATCTTCCGTTCAAGATTGAATTCGATTGGACAAACCGTTTTGAAGTTAGAGTCCGGAAACGGAAATTTCGACAGACAAACGGACAAAAAATGGACAAATGAACAATGGAATTACACCAATTTCGAAAGGAACCTAGCTGTGATCTATCTCCCTGTCAAGTTTGAATTCGATTGGCCAAACTGTTTTTTGAGTTAAAGACCGGAAGCGGAAATTTTGATGGACTGACAAATGTTCAAAAAACAGACAAACAAACAGAGAGAATTACACCAATTTCGAAAGGAACCTGGCTGTGATGGTGATCTATCTCACTGTCAAGTTTGAATTCTATTGGACAAACCGTTTTCGAGTTAGAGTCCGGAAACAAAAATGTGGACAGACAGACAGGCAGACGTCAGACACATCAATCTAATAGGCGGGTTGGTTACATGCAACCCACCTAAAAAGGGCCCCAATCCAACCAACTTAATCCCAAGCAGGAGAGTGGACATGTCCTGGTTTTTCCCTGAGCCCTGAAAAACCCTGGCAAAATTGCCTTGTTTTACCAATTAACTTATCATAACATCCAACCAAAATTCCAATATACTTATGCTACTTATGTTGACCAACCTATAGAATTTACTTATGATGTCACCAGATTATTATTGAGGTTGATCAACCTATAGAATTGTTTTGAACTCTTGGTATTGTGACCTAAACCGTAGAGTAGGAGAACGTGAATAAGATGACTTATTGTGATCTAGGTGCTCTAGGGACCAAGAATTTCATGATGTTACTCATTCCAACTTCAAAGTACCAAGATTCATATCACTAAGATGACCAAAATTCAAAAGTGTATTAATCAGGTGAAGATGTGGACTACAGTGTCATGAATTCTGAAACTCTCAATCAGGTGCTTATAACTGATCCCAATATGACAGCTCTGCTGTTGATGTTAACATCCACCATTCTGATATAACCATTTGTCAACAACCAGGCGCAATATAACAATGAGGTGTGAGGTCCAATCCAGGTAAGTTATCAGTCAAATTCCTGCTTGGCTCTACAAAGGTGTCATAGGGACAAGTGCAATAAATTGCAAAAGGTGGAGACAAAGTTCAAACCTTAATAAAGCAACAAAGTAAAAACCCAAGTATTAAAATTCATAATATATATTGACAATAAAAATAGTAACAAGGTAAAAATGTGTGTAAAAACAGAATATTGAGAAGTGAAAGATTATAATCAACAAGTTGTGTAATTTTGAGAAAGTGTAGATGTATTAAATTTTATGAAAGTAACACTCAAATTGCATAAGTATGGAGTTAAAGATTATCTGAGAATTTAATAGTTAGAGACTAAAGAAAGGCTAAATTTTTTTTTTACAAACAAAAGATTGTACATTACAAGTGTGCAAGACATAAATAAATTTACATCCATTGTATACATATACACATATATGTTTCACGTACACGTATAACCTGCTATATACTACCGAACATCTTTTTAACTTATAAAGTTTTTACACATTAACTATGCTTATAACAATGTTATAACAAAGACACAAAGACAAATACTACAAGAACAAGTTATTTTGAATCAAGATTTGTTCAGATTTTCAACTTTCAAACAATTATTTCCAATGAAACCAATTTCTGCTGAATATATGCACTGTATCTTTTATTTTGGACAGGGTATATTGTTTCACATACTTCTCTTTAACAAGCTTTTGCAAACTATATATGTTAATGTCATGTTTGTATTTTGAGCAATGAAAAATATACTGTCTCGTAATCAGAAGTATGAAGTTTAGGGGCTAAAAGTTTTGGTCGTAATTTTGATAACCAAATATTAATTCTATATCATTGAACTTTACTTTAATTGAGAGTTTTAATTCGAACGAAATTGTGATATTTTTCCAGAGATCTAATGCTTTTTCACATCCTGAGAGGTAAATGCTTTCTTGTTGTTGACCACATATCCCACATAAAATGATTCACTGAGTTTTAGTTTATATAAATAATATTTTGTTCACAGAATCCTATGTAAAATTCTATACTGAAACCAGATATATGAATTATCAAGAATGGTTTTAAAACATATTTTGTAAGCTTTTTCCCAGAAATCATTATGTAATCGGGTATTTAGTACAAGGGACCACTTATTTTCATTGTTTGGATGCTCGTAGTCACAACAAGATAGAACTGAATAAAAATCTTTACTTCCTTTTTCAAATTTCAACAAAACATTTATATGAAAAGGAACAAGTGGTCTTTCTAACTTTTCTTTTGAGAGGAGTCTATTATTTTTCATAAATTATGTGACAAGATGTTTTACTGTATAGTAATTCAAAATATCGATTTTCAAATTGTACTTTATTTTTAGTTCACCTGGATCAAGAAAATTTCCACTTGAATTAAGCAAGTCTGCCACAACAGTTATACCCTTTTTAAACCAATTCACACAAAATATATTGTCAGAAGATATTTGTCTATTGCACCAAATACTGCTACTTAACAGATCTTTACCACTCTTTACTGTTTGATTTCGACAAAATAGTATCCAATTTTCAAAAACATCGTACCAAAAAGGATTAACATCTTTTATGTGTTTCTGAAACCATTCAGGTCCAATATAAATCATCTGTTTTAGGTTTTTACAGCTTTCTTGCAGTAACAAATTCCAAGGTGATTTGAATTTTGATAGGATGTTTTTCATCCAGACAAGTTTTAATGATTTTTCAAAGTTATAGATATTAACCATACGTAGCCCCCCTTTTAGATAGTCTGCACAAACACTCTTTTGTTTGACTTTGTGTGTTTTTCCACCCCACAGGTAAAACAACAACAATTTATTTAGCTCATCCAAAATTTTTGGGGGTGTCACAATTGACATAAACAAGTGATTAAATTTAGACAAAAAAATTGTTTTTATTACAGTTATCCTACCAATAGGAGTCAAATATCTACTATTCCAACAATTCAATGATTGTTTAGCCTTATTCATTGCTATATTGAAATTTAGCTCAGGTATAGTATCTAAATTAACTGAAAAATTAATTCCCAAAAATGAAAAATCTTGATCACCCCACTGTAAATCTGCTGATATATTCAATTTTTCTCTACAGTGCTTTCTACTGCCTATCCATACCATTTTTGTCTTTTCAGTGCCCATTTTAAGGCCTGACAATGAACCAAAAAGTTCCAATATATTTAATGCTGTCTGCAAGGATTTGGGGCTTCCATCAAGAAGTAGTGTGGTGTCATCTGCAAATTGTCATTTTAAATGAATAGGCTCCCACATATTCCTCTTATGTCAATGTTATTTTCAATTAAAATATTTAAGACTTCTGCAACTAACAGGAAAAGGTAAGGTGAAATAGGGTCACCTTGTCTACAGCCACGGCCAAGTCCGAGAGGACACCACATTGTAACACAAAGGCAGTGATGTTATTATTAAATAATTTGATCCAACTTATAAAGGCCTCATCAAATCCAAATAAAGCTAAAGTAGAATATAAAAAGTTCCATGACACAGAATCAAAGGCCTTTTCAAAATCTATTAACATAAGCAGGCCAGGAATTTTCTTCTTTTCTGTAAGATGCATTAAATCATAAATGGTGCGTATGCTTTCCCCTATACACCTGCCTTTAATAAAGCCAGTTTGGCTCTTTGAGATGACTTTGTCAAGACATGGGCTTGATTCTTTCAGCTATAACATGAGATATTAATTTGTAAACTGCACAGAGGAGAGATATTGGCCTCCAGTTTTTCAAAAATTGTCTGGGTTTGTTACCTTTTGGTAAGCATGTCATTATGCTTTGGCGCCAAGAAATAGGTAATGTACCTTTAACATATGAGGAGTTAATTGCATTTTTATGTGATACTTAAGTTTTCCCCAAAAAACTTTTAAAAAATCAGCCGAAATACTATCTATTCCAGGTGATTTATTGTTTTTCATCTTTTTAATGCTTTCCCCAGTTCGTCCGTTGAAATTTCTCCACCCAAGTTTGAATTGTCAATTTTTTTAAAATACTGCAATTCAGGTATTTTTGAAGTAGCCATTGATAGAAGAGAATTGTCCTTGTTATCAAAAAGTTTACTGTAAAATTCTTGCACTTTTTGTAATATTTTACTTTGTTCTGTGATAATAGAGCCGTCATTGGTTTGTATTCTTTTGATGGTTTTATCAACATAACTTTTGGTTTCCAATTTACAGAAAAAACTGGTTTTTCCCCTTGATGCAACCACTTCAAATGTGCTCTTACCATTTGACCTTTGACCTTGTTGTCACGCAATTTTTGCAATTTTAGCCTTTTATCTTTCAAAAGTGTTGAATTCTTTCCTGTCTGATCTTGTATACTTTCTAAAAATTCTATATCATCGAATAGCCTTTTATCCTCCTTATTGTTTTTTTTTCTTGAGGTATGTGGCAAATTTAATTGTTTCACCTCGTATACGCATAAATAGCATTTCGAGAAATATGTCCTTTTGAACAGTAAATTCAATATTACCCAAGTTGTTTTTTTAAAAATCAAGATTATATATCGGGACAGCGTATTTAATTGTTTCTTCTTCTATACATCTGTTAACTGTATCTAAGTAATCCTTGTTCATTAATAAACTATTGTTGAATTTCCAAATTCCTCTACCAGCTTTAAACATGTGAATTGATATGTCCAATTCAAGGATAGAGTGATCTGATCTATAGCTTGATCGGATTGTACTTTTTGAAACTAAGTCACTCATTGGGTTTGATATCAAAAATAAATCCAACCTTGCCTGTTTTAAAGGATTTTTTCTTCTCCATGTATAGCGCTTGGTGTTTGGATTGAGTGATCTATATATGTCTATCAAATCTAAATCATTTATAGTGTTTACGACAACTGACCTAGCCGTTTGGATTATTTAAGTGGAGATAGTTTTGACAGTCTTTTTGTGGATCTATTACCAAGTTAAAATCTCCCCAGATTATGACATAATCAGCTTCTTCAGTATTTGCTAATTCTTTTATTTCTTCAAAGAAAGTTGGATCATCATGATTTAGCACATAAATTGTTACTAGATTTATCTTCATTGAGTTACAGGTTAGCAAAAGCTGCAAATAGTTGCGACTTTTATCCTTCTGGCATTTAGAAACTGTATAATCAAAATTGTTGTTTAATAATACTGCTACTCCAAGAGAGTTTGTTTTTGTGCCATGTAGGTAACAGTCTGGCCAAATATCTTTAACTGAAGCTGTATCTTTCATTAACAGGTGGGTATCTTGTAAACAGACAATTGAAGCTCCAGTTTCTTTGAAATAGGAAAGAACATCAACCCTTTTTTTCATGTTACGAAGCCCCTGTCAATTTGCAGATAGCACTTTAATTCTTGATGAGTCAGCCATATTTTAATATATTCATATCCTTGCAGAAAATTAAACTTTGTAATATATTTTGCATTGCAGGTAAATATAAATGCACATGAATACAGTCTTTGTACAACAAAAATTAAGACAGAGTCGACTGGTAAAAGAGGAAAGTGTATACTTGAAATAAACAAGAGAGAAACTAACTATTATGTACATGAGTTATCAAATAAAACTTAATTTAAAGTTAAAGCTGCATTAGCATTTGAATATTACTAAGCGTATGTATAATACAGAATATACATTAATGATAATAGGAAAGTTTTTCAACATGAAATCTAAAAATTTTGAGCTTTAGAAGAGTTCATAATGAATTATTTGAGAACATAATGGTGAAGTATGCAAGTCATGAACACATTCGTGATTGATCAATGGAGTTGAGGATGCCTATGATAGATTTGATATAAACATCCATTGTTTACATGAACATAGACAGACTATTAATTGCCATGTATGAATTCAATAATTAACTAATTAAGTATTTCAATCTTTCAGATTATTCTACCAAAATAGGTTATGAAATTCAAATTGACTTTTTATTTTCAATACATTAAGACATTATACACGGTTCTTTACACCATAGGGGGCCATGGTGGCAGAGTGGTAACACTCTCGCCTCCCACCTCTGAGGCCAGGGTTCGATCCCTGGCATGGCCTCAAGTGGGAAAGCTGGTGGTTGCTTGCCATTGGTCGGCAGTTTACAGTACAGAACCCTAACGAACTGTATGTACTGGTTTCCTCTGCCCTTCAACTACCCATCGTGATATGACCTGTACAGTGTTAAAAGTGACGTAAAACCCCAAATAAATAAATAAATTTACACCATAGAATATTGAAGTAGCAACCACACAAATTTAGTAAAGAGTTTACCTTTGTGTTATTCACAGTAGTTCATTGTAAATTCATTGTTATCATGCAGTTTCATTTCATTTTTTTGAAAGGCAAAATTTTGTTACAAACCAGAAACCAAGTAATTAAAATTTAAAAAGAGACTTAAGGAAGGCTAAATTTAGTTAAGACCCAGGACCTGAATCATTAAATTTATAAGAGACTTAAGCAAGGCTATTATATCGAAACACCAAAATTTAAAGGAGTATTTACAATTAACATTTTGTAAAAGGGGGGAATAAATTTTAAGAGTTAAACAAATTACAAAAAAAATGGCACTCCAATACCTGTAAACCCAACTTAAAGTGACAACAACATGACATTTAAATAACATGACATTGAGCAACATGACATTTAACATGGATCAATCAATCAGTGCACACAACAGCAAGCTTATGCAACACCATAAAAACACAAAGGCATCAGGCATAAAATCAAAGCATAAATGGACTGTTGAGGGTGCAAAATATAATGTAGAAATAATTGCACATACCCAAAGTAAAAGAGGGTAGGCTAATAATTTGAACAGAAATACGAAATGACAGGTGAATACTGCAAAAGAAGCAGGCTTAGAAAAAGTGCGCCGAAGGGGTAATTTGGAGAAGCAACTAGCTGTCAATATAAGTTAGGATACTTTTCAGAAAAAGTTTGACCTATAATTCTAAAAGGCTAATGATTTCAGGACAATGGATACAAGGGTAAACACCTGAAGTGGCCAACAGAAATATTTTGGAATGGATAAATAAGAGTGTTGACTTCAACATAAAATAAAAATATTTACATGTAAAGGGCAAGCCTAGGTATATTACTCTAGGATTAATTAAAAACAATATTAATTTGGGTAGAAGGTCATATGGAAAATTTGAATTAATTTATTTAATATAATTTACTGCATGACCAAGGAGCCACCAGAAAGGCTAATATTGTACCAGGGTAAAAGAGGGAGGAAAAAAGCAGTTTTGACAGCTAGTTGTAGAGCACTTAAAATAAAGATAGCTTTCACAGACAAAATAATAAAAATACACACAACAGAAAAGCAGTCAACCAAGCATTCAGAATTTTGAAAGGGGATGCACTGATCAATAAATAGCACACAAAACTTAATTACTTAAGTTTTTCCAAACTCCAGTTTTAATGGCTGAAGAACACTTGACACACAACTTAAGTACCAATAATTTGGAACACACTCAAAAAAATCTTTAAACAGAAATAATTAAATAAATACTAGCTTTTGGAATAATTTCAATAAAAGGGGTTCCGTATTAACAATAGTTGCCAGATTAGGTACACTTTAAAATTTCAGATAATGATTTACCAGAGGTAAATTAATTATAACTACACAGAAAGTTTAAATTACTCTTTTCAACTTAGCAAACTAGATTGGGCCAACTCGGCGCCAACATATCCCCAGACAGGTCATCACTCACGCCACAGGTTTTGATCGGGAATTTTTTAAAACATAATTACCCATTATTATATGAATTTCAGCACATCAATCTACTCTGTTTATATCTCCCCAAGGAAGATGGTGTATCCCCAGACGCCGAATACATAACTCAAATTATATTTTCAATCTTCCTGCAATGATAACTCTAAACCTATTTTAAAAGTATTTAAATGATCGATGATTGAATGTCCATTCTAAAATAATAATCCCAAAAGAGCATATCTGTTTCTATATTTGTTGACAAATAAAATATTATTTTTAACTCAACTCATCATATTTTTCAATCTTCCTTCAAAGTATTTAAATGATTGATGATTCAATGTCCATTCTAAAATTCATAATCCCAAAAGCGCATATCTGTTTCTATATTTGTTCACAAATAAAATATTATTTAAAAAAAAATTGTTTATATTATTATTTTATTATATTATTTTTAGAATTTGCAAATTGTTTTCAGTTATTCATTTCCTCTATACCTATATATGTGGTCCATATATATGCAACCTAAATGTGACACAATCTCAGTTCTGACTCCCCTTTGTGTTATATGTAATGAAGCCCACCACCTCCCACCCCCACCCCTCTCCCCTTCTCCACACCTCTCTCACTATTACACAAGATCTGCAACCCCATTGAGTTCTTTGTTTCTCATCTGATATCATTAAATACCATTGTTTATTTAGTGTCACTCAATATAGCTGGAGGTCCCAGAGGTGGGTGGGGGGAATCCGGGTGGGGGATGTGGGTTGAGCATAAATGGTAAACAAACAATCTATATAAAAGGGGTACTCAAATACAAAAAGAATTGAGAATTTTAAGTATGTGATTATCAACTGAAATGAGTTCATAACTGTAGGAGCTGTGCCAAAATTAACTGAGGCAAGTTGAATAAAACTGGGCTAGTTGAGGGTTAAAAATCCCCTAGTTTTACTACATAAGGATATAATTTCATTAATATTGGGACTTAAAGCTCACTTAAAGTGTCCATTTTGTCTACTTGAATATGTTTAACCATTTTCATTTTAAAAAGTGAAAAACTCAGCAAGCAGAGGTATAACACACAAAAATAAGTTCTTAAAAGACTAAGATAGCCATAACATTATTAATATTCAAAATTTAAATAGACAGGCATTTCCTTTTAAAAATTCAAAGATTTCAGCTCTATACCCCACATCGTTTGACAGTTACTGGGCTTTAAAGTGGCATAATATCCATAAATTGGGTTTCTGTGGGCATTTTACAATTGTTAAAGAGACCTTAGCAATTAAACTACAGATCTGAAACTTTTTGGGGGACATACATAACAAACAAAAATTATATATAATACAGTTTAAGACTTGTCACACTAAGCATTTCCAAATAACAGGGCAAAATACGGAAAAAATGTCAAAAAAGGCACTTGGGCGAGTGTCTATGGCCCTCATACACAGGTTAAATGTCTACTAAAAACCCACTCAATATAGCTGGAGGTCCCAGAGGTGGGTGGGGGGAATCCGGGTGGGGGATGTGGGTTGAGCATAAATGTTAAACAAACAATCTATATAAAAGGGGTACTCAAATACAAAAAGAATTGAGAATTTTAAGTATGTGATTATCAACTGAAATGAGTTCATAACTGTAGGAGCTGTGCCAAAATTAACTGAGGCAAGTTGAATAAAACTGGGCTAGTTGAGGGTTAAAAATCCCCTAGTTTTACTACATAAGGATATAATTTCATTAATATTGGGACTTAAAGCTCACTTAAAGTGTCCATTTTGTCTACTTGAATATGTTTAACCAGTTTCATTTTAAAAAGTGAAAAACTCAGCAAGCAGAGGTATAACACACAAAAATAAGTTCTTAAAAGACTAAGATAGCCATAACATTATTAATATTCAAAATTTAAATAGACAGGCATTTCCTTTTAAAAATTCAAAGATTTCAGCTCTATACCCCACATCGTTTGACAGTTACTGGGCTTTAAAGTGGCATAATATCCATAAATTGGGTTTCTGTGGGCATTTTACAATTGTTAAAGAGACCTTAGCAATTAAACTACAGATCTGAAACTTTTTGGGGGACATACATAACAAACAAAAATTATATATAATACAGTTTAAGACTTGTCACACTAAGCATTTCCAAATAACAGGGCAAAATACGGAAAAAATGTCAAAAAAGGCACTTGGGCGAGTGTCTATGGCCCTCATACACAGGTTAAATGTCTACTAAAAACCTTGATTTTCGGCATATGTAAAAAGGACATAATAATGCATTCCCAGATGGGATTTCAGCTCCATCAATCACATAGTTTAACAGTTACAGGGCTTAAAGGTGGTAAAAAGTCCAAATATTGGGTCATTGTGGGCCTTTTAGAGATCTCGATGTGGCTTTCAAATTAAAGCTTCAGACTTAAAATTTGTTACATACTAAGATTACACATAGAATATGTATCTAATAAAGTTTGAAACTTCTCAGACTTACCATTTCCAAGTTACAGAGCAAAATATGTGAAAAATGTCTTAAAAGGGTCACTCAGGTGGGTGTTTAAGGTCCTCATACACAGGTTAAATGTCTACTTGAAGCCTTGATTTTTGGCACATGTAAAAAGAACATAATAATGTATTCCCAGATGAGATTTCAGCTCTATCAGTCACATAGTTTAACAGTCACAGGCCTTAAAATTGGCAAAAAGTCCAAATATTGGGTCTTTATGGGGCCTTCTAGAGACCTAAATGTAGCCTTCAAATTAAAGCTTCAGACTTAAAATTTGTCACATACTAAGATTACACATAGAATATGCATCTAATACAGTTTGAAACTTCTTAGACTTACCATTTCCAAGTTACAGGGAAAAATATGTGAAAAATGTCTAAAAATGGTCACTCGGGTGGGGATTTATGGTCCTCATACACAGGTTAAATGTCTTCTTAAAGCCTTAATTTTTGGCACATATAAAAATAACATACTAATATCTTCTCAGATAGGATTTGAGCTCTATCAGTCACATAGTTTGACAGTCACAGGGCTTAAAAGTAGCAAAAAGTCCAAATATTGGGTCTTTGGGAGCCTTTTAGAGACCTCAATTTGACCTTCAAAATTAAAGCTTCAGACTTAAAATCTGTTACATACTAAGATTACACACAGAATATATATCTAATACAGTTTGAAACTTCTCAGACTTACCATTTCCAAGTTACAGGGAAAAAGATGTGAAAAATGTCTTATAAGGGTCACTCGGGTGGGTGTTTATGGTCCTGATACACAGGTTAACTGTCTATTAAAGGCCTAAATGTTGGGGCACATATAAGAAAACACATAGATATATTCCCAGATGATATTTAACTTAGATGAGAGACATAGTTTGAAAGCTACAGTGCTTGAAAGTGGCAAAAAGTGCATAAATTGGGTCTCTGTGGGCACTTTTGAGACCTTAAGTCGACCCCTTTGGGTAAACCTACAGCCCTAAAATTTTCTACAGACAAGGATTACATATCAAAGTTATACCTAGCGCAGTTTGAGACTCATCAGAATTATCACTTCCAAATTATAGGGCAAAATATGTGTAAAGTATAGCAAAAAATCCCTAAGTGGGGGTATTTATGGGCCTCAAACACAATTTTCTCCTCAACTTAAAGTCATGATTTTCGGCACATGTACTAAGAACATATTAATGTGTTGTCAGGTAAAATTTCAGCCAGCTGAGCATCATAGTTTGTGACCTACAGGGCTCTAAGTGGCCAAAAGTGCAATTTCTGACCTTAAGGTGGCCATAAGTTCTTTTTTACTGGGAGTTTAAGGTCACCTTAAAATAGGGATCTTCCTTTGGGCACCCTTAACATGTGTACCAAGTTTGAAAAAAAAATATTAATTTGTTTTTGAGTTATCGCGTCCACAAGGAAATTTCTACGGCGGCGGCGGCGCGACGGACCTGAATCCAATATATCCCCGACTTTCGTCTGGGGATATAATTAGATAACACAGCAGGGGTGGAGCTGGGGGTTTACCCGTGCTCACTTGCATGCATGGTGCTTACTTCTTTAAGTTTATTTTTTGTGGTCAGCACTGACAACTAATTAAGGTGGGGAGTAATGGGTGGAGGTTTACAAATGTGACTTTTCTTGTGTTTTTTTCAGTTTATATGACAAAGTTGTATGAGACACAAGCAGCTGAACTGAGCATTGTGGCTTTGGCCATGATTATAGCTTCTTTATAATTACAATATAATTATAGCTAACTTAATAAAACATTTAAAAGAAACTGATTGGATAAAATACTGAAGATATAAATAATGTCACATTTGTTTGTTTTTTACAAAGAAAAAAAAAATTTTAAACTTTCACAAAAAGAATTTCAATTGAAGACATTGAATAATACTGGTCCTATTAAAAACATAAAAATGGATATCTAATTGGATAATATGGATTTACATATCTTGAGCAATTATAATTATATTTGATGCAAAATTATGTACCGTTACAATGTCATCAGAAATAGAATGTTGAATATACAATGATTTATGAATACATGTCATCTTGGAAAGAATTAATTACTTTAAAGTTGTATCCAAAGTGTAAAATATGCATATGGATAGTTATTGTATAATATTATTAAGAAGCTATAATTATGACAAACAAGCTACAATGATTCAAATAAAGAAGACAATGTAAATAAACTGATTTTACCCATTGAATTCAACCCTATTTCATACATTGGATCCCACCAAAATCTGTTTGTAAAATCTACATGTATTTCAACCAGATGTCACACATACATACAACCAGATTTCAACAGTTGGTTTCAACATGATTTCACCGGTTGGATCCAACTAAAAACTGTTTGCAAAATCTACACGTATTTCAACCAGATTTCACCATTGGAAAGTTGCGTGCCTGCTGGGTTTGTAGTTGTTTCTGTGGAGATATTTATACATAAATGCTCCCAGTAACTGCTTTGTTACAATGCCTAACACAAGAATTATATGTTTTACATTATATCTTTGTATTTATTTATTTACTTATCTTTACACTAGAAATTAAAGTATACACAGTTGCAGCCTCACGTTTTCATCACTCTGTGCGTGTACAAGTACCAGCATTTGATATTTTATTTGTTTTAAATATTTCGTGAAGGCAGCATTAGGTGCGGCGACAGTAAAGTATTGCTGGATTATATATTTGTAAAATATTGTTAGAAACCCCATCGTAGCCTCACATTTTCATCACTCTGTGCGTGTTTGATATTTTATTTGTTTTAAATATTTCGCCGCCCCACACCCCCTCCCCATTTCCAAGTTGGACAGGAAAGCCATCGCCGGCAAAAGTGGCTCTTAATTATATATTTGTAAAATATTGTTAGAAACCCCAGTGTAGCCTCACGTTTTCATCACTCTGTGGGTGTACAAGTACCAGCATTTGATATTTTATTTGTTTTAAATATTTCGCCGCCCCACACCCCCTCCCCATTTCTAAGTTGGACAGGAAAGCCATCGCCGGCTATAGTGGCTCTTAATTATATATTTGTAAAATATTGTTAGAAACCCCATCATAACCTCCTGGCCATTGCCGCCCCCCCCCCCCCCCCCCCCCCCCCCCCTCCATTGCCGCATCACTTGGACTGTCGCCGCTATCGCCGCTGGCCATCTACCCCTCCTCATTTCTTCTCAATTAAAACTAACGTCGCCGCAATCACTCCGAGCGGCGATGGAATCACCGCTTTTGTCCAACTTTTAGGAAGTACCTTTTGATACCTTGCATATGGCTGTTTTGTCGCAATGTGGTACACAACAATTACATGTTTCACTTAAATATTTGTATTTTTACACTAGAATAAAGTGTTACATAAGTTTTGGCTTAAACACGAAAATCTACCATGGGTCCGTTGATAATATAACTATTACTTATTCTTTAAGTGCCATTTACTTACATACACCGGGGATCCGCGAATCGGCCGTCATATGTGTTTAATACTCACTTTATGTACAAACAAAGTTCTTTTCTCTGCCACTTAAACTGCATAACATAATGACAATCACTAATTGTTTTTTTCAAGATGTATTTTGGGCATTAGCTTGTTTTGTTTGTATTTACTGGGGTCATTTATTATCTCTTCTTAACAGTGTCATTTGCTAACCAAGGGAGCCTACTTTCGGCCCCCTCTGTGGAAATTAAGGTACCACTCAAATAATTGTCTGGAAGGGGATTTTTTTTTCAAGATTTCATTTGAATCACATGAAATAGCTGTGTAATGGTTTATTTGTTTACCAAGATGTTTTAATTGCACATTAACATACTACTATTAATGTAACCTTGCTGTTAGTTGCCAATTTCAAATTAAAATGATAAACAAATTATTTTTGCAGTTGTTGAGTGTTCAATCTTTCATTTTAATTTCAAAAAATATATTAATAAAATGAAAATTGGAGGACCACCTATTTATATATGATGTAAATAAAAGACCATATGCATTGAATACAGTTTGTGTATTGAAGTCAGGGAATATACATGGTAGAACTAACTGCTTAATAAACACAGATTATATGTCAACTCAAAATTTCAAAAAAAGATTGTGGTTAAGCAAATTGGTGAAATAAACTGAGTGTTCAAATGCCACATGGTAAACATTACGGCAAGTAATTGTACATAGAAGGCAATAATGATTCAAGATTCCAAATGGCATCTGCCGCAGAACCATTTTTGATGAGAGTTCATGTAAAGAAGGTAATCATCATACTGCTGTTGGGGTAAACATTCTTTGTGGTAAAAAGCATAGCAGTTATTACATTGAATAAAATCACTGACATTCTCCCCTTGAACAAAACAAACTACACAAATTTTTTCAACTGGGCAGGCCGGGCATAGAAACTTAGTTGTCTCATCAATGCAGGAGAGATCAGCCATGGTTTGAAACTCAGTTGACAGGCAGTGACGGTGCCACCATCGGTGACACACGTCACAACCGTACCACACAATTTGAAACCGTTCATCATCCGGTTGCCCTTCAATATGGCAAGCCGAACATTTCTCAGAAGAGCTTTCTGTGAAGCCATGCTCATTAAAATGAGCATAGTTAATCTTTGGATTCTGTCTCTTCCCCTGTCTGCCTTGTGTATGGTCTGGTAAATCTGAAATAAGTGAACGAAGGGGAAAGTGCAAGTTTTGGTCAGTACAAGAACTTCATTTCTCAGTAGCAGACTGTGTAACTTAACATTTACCTGTCACAATGATACATGCATATTTTATATAAACCATATACATTTATGTATTTTTATTTATTTGGAGGTTTACATCGCTTTCAACACTGTACAGGTCATATCTTGTTAGGCAGTTGGAAGGGCAGAGGAAACCAGTACATACAGTTCGTCAGGGTTCTGTACTGTAAACTGCCCACCAACGGTAAGCAACTACCAGCTTTCCCACTTGAGGTTGGACCGGGAACTGAACCCCAATATCAGACGTGAGAGGCGACAGTGTTACCACTCAAGGACCGTGACATATGCATTTGTAAATTGTTTTAAAAATTATGAATGACTGATGCAGATGCACAGAAAGTTGTACTTTAACATTCTGTTTAACCACTGGAATATTGATTTACAAATACGTTGAAGTCTATAAGTGCCATTGCTAAGCTGCCTATGTTGACAACTTTTACTTTTTCCTTTGGATAATTTCCGCCCCAGTCGTTTCCTCCTTTGTTTGGGAGCATTTATGTCTGGTAGTTGCAGGTCTCCACTGATATCTGAAGAATGATTACACTGGCAAAAGCTTGTGTATGAGTGGACACATTGCCATGTACAATGCACATTTCAATGAAGTAATGTAATTAAGTACTTTTTGTGAATTTATTTCATCTATTTGGGGCTTAACATTGCTTTCAACTCTGTACAGGTCATAGCATGACTGGTAGATTTAAGGGCATCTAGGAAACTAGTATATACAGTTGGTTAAGGTTCTGTAACACATGTAAACTGCCGACCATCGGTAAGCACCTACTGACGTTTTTGTGAATCCTAAAATTTATCATTCAACTGCCTGCTTATACAGGGGCTTTGACCAAAATGTAATGAAAAATGCAAGCAAATTTTAGGAAAGTATAACAGTTCTCAAACTATGTGTAAGGTGAGTTTATCTATTTGTATATATTTCTTATATATACCATTTGTATGATCTGTCTGAGTGGACTTTGATTTTGAGCCATGAGCAGTTCCTTTAGACTTGGCTGTTCTTGTTGAAATATGATCAGGACCTTCAGAATAAAATTTATAAATTCTATTTAATGATAGTTTCATTTTTTTCTTCAGACGCTAGTATGACATCAATTTTAACATAGCAAATTTTGGAAATTGTTAAAGGGCAAAATTGGGATTATATGTACCATATGTATGCAACAGGCAGTGTTAAATTGCTAAAGTTTCTATTTATATCTCTGGCACATACATGTCATACTTGTTTTGATAATAAACTTTTGAAGTTTACATTTTCTTTGTGTATATCTAAAATGTAATATGAAATATCAATACCATATACGTTTAAAGTGCATATGTACTATGTAGTGAAAGTATGCTTTACAAAATTCAACACCTGTTATATGTTGGGATGTTGACCAAAGACTTCTGCTGGTATGAGGCACTGGAATCTCATTCTGAATGTTTGGCATACAGATGTCAAACAGCGATTGATCGACTAGACCTTTCCTGACCAGAATATTTTTCTGGTGGGCCATAAATGAAAAGCATCTGTTGCATGGGGATTGGCGACCACATTCTGTGCATACAGCAGCATCATCACCTACATTCTCATTTGAATCTTCTGTGGTGTTTGCTTTGTTAACAGCCCAATTCAGGGCATCCTTCCTCAAAGGATATATTCCTAAATTAATTAAAACTTTTCATTCACACTAATGTAACCTTTTATGCTTATACTACTCCCATGCAAACATATATATTGCATTGTGATATTTAGTCATATATTTATTTCATCAGCCAAAGTCATATCAGGACAAGTTCTTAGCATTATAAGTTAATGGAGACAAAGTCACCAATAACTGGCAAAATATTGATATAATTAAATTCTTACCAGTTATAAAGATTATAGTGAATCAAAGAGTGGATTTTACTCCTGTTCATTAGCAAGAGTAAGATTTTAAAGGACTTATTTATGCATTCCCAATTTCAAAGTGGGATCCATACTTGATGACCACTAGGCCAACAGGGACATTTTGCACCACTACAGTTTACAGTTGGTGTTTAACATGCAGCTCAACAGCCATGGTCATATTGGGACAGGTCCTCGGCACAGTGGGGGTCAAACCCACACAGAGATGACAGTCTACGAATAGATACCAAACTTGCTAATCAATAGGCCACTGAGGATCTCTTGCTGTACTACAGATCATATTTAGTAAACTGTATTTCAATTTCAGTATAATTTGTTTACATTTTTAGCTAGTGATTTAATATATATTTATTTGTAAATAACTTGCTTCACCTGTTTTCGCAAAGGCACTTTTGATCAGGAACACTGACCATGCTTTATCCAGGCTCTGTTGCAGAATGTAAGGGAATGTTGTCTTGTTGGTAATGACATCACTTTGGACAAGTTTGAGGGATAATGCAGTTTGTGAGAAAACTTCTTTCAAATAACCAAAAATTTGATCAAGTGGTTGAATAAGGTGAGACATTTTCGATGGAAAACTTATGACTTCAACTTCATTCAATTTTGCAGTTTCAATGATTTGAATGGACACATGGGTACTGTGTGGGTCCAGCAATAGCAATACTGGTCTTCTTGAGGGAATATTTTTCAGGAAAGCCTCTGTAAACCAGTCATGAAAAATTTGTGTTGAAATAAAGCCACTTTTGCTTGAAGTGTATTTCCAATTTCTTATTTCACAGTTCAGTAAAGTTCTTGGGACATTTTTGGAAAAAATAATCATAGGGGGAATGGACTGACCAGATGCAGAAATAGCATGCACTGATGTTATATGGTCATTTGTGAAAATGTGATGTGTGAAGCCAGGTCTATGGCCAGTGGGTACAATTACTGGTGCCTGTATTTCAGTTTGTTTACTGAAACCAGTTTCGTCCATATTAAATATGCACTCTGGTGCATCACTAATTGCCAGTGAAGTCACAGTTGACTCAAGGAGTTTGTAAAAGGAGTCAATATTTTCAGGACTAGCTGCTTCATATTTTCCTCTATTAAGTTGTTTTGCTTTTTTTGAGCTCAGTTTGTGTCTTTTCAAAAATTTCTGACACCATTTCTTAGAAGGTGTTTTGGCTGGATCAAACTTGACCTTTCTCTTTGCTAAAATTTCTTGCACTAAAGCTCTCAAAGTGGACCTAATCAGAGGGAACATTCTCTCTGCCATCCAGTGCAAATAATTTGACAAATACTCCTCCTCTGTCTTAGTAAGAAGCTTATGGGGTGTCTGAATTACTCCCACAACCTTATTTCTGTTATTTTTATAATCAAACAATGTACTGCGGGGAATTTTGAACATCCTGCTAGCTTTCCTAATGGACATTCCATTTTTCCTAACAGCATCCACTGCTTTCTCCAGATCTTCATTTTTGTAAGTCTTATATCTCTCCTATAAATTAATACATAGCATTTCACCACCATTTTGTATTGCCAGTTTAGTAACTGATACAATTAGAAAGATAAAATTTTTGTAAACCTCATCTTCTTAGGCACTACTGTTAAACAGAAATAATTTATGATCCTAACAGGAAGTGAAAGTGAACAACATGAGCAGAAAGCTTTGGAAAATAACCCTGTCTTAATTTTTATTAAAACTCTGGATAATGGACACTGCTTCATCATTCATTGTAAGTAACATTACTCTAAAATTAATGCAACATAACTTTTACAACATGTAGCATTTTTGGTGAGCCAACTTTGAAACATATAACACATCTGCACTTTTTGCGCCAAAAATCTACTGAGTATTGATCTGTTTTGGTAAACATAAGCAGATGTCTTTTATTTACCACAATTCTCATAAATAACCAGTTGTATTTAATACTTAAAAATCAATATATATATAAAAAATACTTTTATTTACCTTCTTCTTTGAATCCATAACTATTTACATAACTGTGAAGCAAAACAATATGTGAAAACACCATAAATGTAAATCGTTCACGATAGAAATTCCTGTAAGATACTTGCTCATGAATATTCATGAAGTGGGCGGGGCTTATGAAGCGTGACGTCACGGTCATGTGACAACTTGCAAACGGCCGAAACTCGTCG
Organism: Sabellastarte sp. h YS-2021; assembly: GCA_964017235.1. Classification (NCBI taxonomy): domain Eukaryota; kingdom Metazoa; phylum Annelida; class Polychaeta; order Sabellida; family Sabellidae; genus Sabellastarte; species Sabellastarte sp. h YS-2021. The sequence continues at coordinate 67,123,016 of OZ024938.1, forward strand.
CCCGGCCGATTCGTGGATCCCCGGTGTACACACTACACGACTGGTGCACGATGTGAATGGCTTTTTCCGTTAAACATCTCGCAAGGCAGTACTAATGCAAAACAATAATAAAGAAAGAAAGAATAACAAAGTACTTACCCTTTTATTAACTGTCACGTTGCCAATGTGATTATTCCACCTTTAGTTTGTTTTAAAATACAAAAGATGAAAACTGTCAACTGGTTTTGGATGTAAACAACAGTACCGGGGAGAGAGAAACTCTGTAATCTGATTGGCTTAAGATTCTCATACTGTAAACTCCGTAATTTTATTTTTAAGGTACATGTATAAGTATTGTTTTCTGCGCTACGGACATTAAAAAAACAGAAGACAACATGACTAATGAAATTTATTTGCCATTAATGCACTGAGAATATAATGTATATATATTTATAATAAACACATATGGCAGATAAACATTTTTGTAAGTCTTAAATACTTAAGATAGTTTAGCATATGAAGGATTTGAGAATTTGTGAATAAGTCAGTCATATTTACAGTCGTAAATGTCACAATTTAATTTTTAATTTATAAATTTTTTCAACGTAGATATACTTGCAAGAATTAGTGCTAGAGAATAAAATGGAATATTGTTTTAACAGATAGTTATTTTGCATATAACCTAGTAAAGGTTATTCATCAGTATTCTGTTACTTTTCTAATTTATTTTTGCTGTGCTTAATCTCTATTTTATAATATGATTCCAAGTTGGAGGTGAGTTGTTGGGAAAGTTGTTGTGCATACAAAAGTTTCTTAACTATAAGAATGTTGTATTTATAATGACAACTTTGCATTCATTTTTCTATTTCACACCTTGTACAAAACCATTCTTTGTTATTTTCACAGAGAACTTTGAACTCTAAATATAGATCCTCTGGGCGGCATTCATAATGATAGAAGGTGTAACAAATGCTACACTGAGCAAAGTTTTCTGTGCCTTCAACAAAGCACACGGCACAAATTTTTAAAAGGGCAAAGTGGGCACCTGAAAGCCTCATCTGGGCACATGGTGCTGATATCTGCCTGCAACTGATAATCTGTAGTAAGGCAGTGGCGGTGCCACCAACGGGGGCATATATCACAGCCATACCACAGGATATCTTCCATATCATCATCTGGCAGTTTACAACTTGGACAAAATGTGACAGAATTATATGTCTCCTGTAGAGTCTGGCCTGTAGGTACAGTATCAACAATATCTAGGTCTTCATCAGAATCTCCAGTAGCCAATTTGGCATAATTTATTTTGTTAATTTGACGAAGATGATGTGTATAACCTAAAATAAAACATATATTTTATTTATACATGCAAAGATGACACATCACACACATAATAACTTTCAGTACACTGCTTGAGTGCATGTAAAAATGAAGTATAAGAAATACTTTAAACTATCATGAATGGTGTGTACTGTTACCTTGTGATGATGATCCTGTGACACATGCTGTTTTTGTTGCAATTTTTTCTTTGATGAATGTGTTTGAGAGGTACCTGAAATGTTACATGGAATAATGTATAATAATGTTAACATTGTTTCAAAGGATATAGTTTCACATTAAAAACATTGATTAAGTAGTAGCTAAATCAATAAATGACAAGCTGTGACATAAGTCAAGAGTAAATAGATTATGGTTATGGTACAAGTTGACATGTATCACCTGAGGTACTGGGTACTGATTTTGTCTTATCACAGATCTTCTTCATTTTCCCAGATCTCCTCTTTGGTGGGTTTAGTTGGGGAAGTTCTATAATGGAGACAATAATTTTTATTGCCTCTAGAACTGTGTATAGACAGCAAATAAATGTAACAGGCATATAACATCATATAAGGTTAATGTGCAAATAAATAGTGGTTTTATGCATATCACTGTATGTATTTAGAAATGACCTTCTTCCTGAAGCTTTCCAGGAGAAATGTTAGGACCCTCCATCTGGACTTCTGGCAAACTGGAGTTGTCTTTGGTGGCACAAATTATTGTGACATTTGTATCTGTAGTAGAAAGTGAGAATGCTTAAATTTGGGAAATGTTTGTCACTACAGACATATATTAAGACATTGACAGATCATAAAGTTCAATGTCAAACACCAATTGTACAAGAAGAATGCAATAGTATGCACCTGTGATTTTCTTGGCCTGTACAATGTTAGTTCTTCTGTTGCTCATAGGGAAATCTGGGGGGTCGAAAATGGCCAGTAACTTTTCCTGTATGAGGCCAGATCTATATAAATCATTTGTTTCTGAAATATATAAGAGCAGATACATGTTTAATTTTTGAAGGATGGGGAAGTGTATTTATAAATAATATTAATTTCATTGTAAAGTGTCATGTAAGTGATTCATTGTCACATGTATCACCCTTGCCTCCAATAGGCATGTTTCACATGGGCTATATTTGGGTTTGCCACATTCTGGACACAACTCAGACTGCAGTACATGTTGATTTGGAATTGTCATGGCATCGGCAGGATCTGTAAAATGGTCCATGTCAGGTATTAGTTGATGTACTGGTGTTCCTAAATCTAATACAACTAGAAAAATGTTTTTACTTTCAAAAAGCAAAGTGTCCCACAAACATTAGATGCAATACAGTTCATAAGAGAAAAAGGGTTTTGAAAAGAAAACCAGCAGCCCTGAGAAAATAAGTGACATCTAAGTAGTATTTTCTTACCCTAGTTTAACCCATAATACAAGATATTTAAAACCAAGCTTAAACTTTGGATTACTTCTTCCTGTTCAACAACTAGGGTCACATTGGCACAGGTCTGCAGTAATAGTTTTCATTCAAAGCCAGGGCAATAAAGACATGACAAATAAATGACATGAAATTACATTACAATAAAGACATGACAATCTTTACATATAACCTGATGATAATGCTGAATCCCTTGGTAGGTTCTTTTTTTAGCATTGATTGTTCCTTCTCTTTCATCTCTTTTGCTATTTCTGCACCTGAAGGGAAAGCCATACAAATGTTGTAATTATATATGATGCTCAGTGACACTGAAATATCAATAATAAAGTCAGTGGAAAAATTCAATAATAAGAAACCTGTGATTCTTTTGGCTTTGGTTAAGCTTTGCTTCCGGCATGTCACTTGAACCTCTGGAGGATGTAGCAGCTGCAGTAATTTATCATCCAGCAAGCCAGCTCTGTGTATTTCATGTCGTTTCCTCTGAAATGAATTTGTCAAAGTCTGAAATTCATTGGCACTTACAATGATGACATGTGGTGCATAATTTGCAGTGCATATTTTCATTATTGTAACATTTTAATGTTGTATCATTGTATGGAATACCTTGGCCTCTACAATGCACATCTTGCAAGGGTCCTCTTTGCGTCTGCCACATTCTGGACAGGTTTCAGTCTCCATTGATGTGGTTGATACTGCTACTAAATCTTTGGAATACATATCTGTGCTTTCTCCATGGACTCCTGAGTCATCATGAAGACCTGTATTGTTATAAGTTATACATTGCTTTTGGTTCATTACAATCATGTACACAAAACAATGATTCAACTCATTCTTTTAGTTCTGAAGCAACAAATAAGTAATTGATGCAATGCTAAAGTCAATACAAGTTCTTACAGAAGTATATTATACCTTGCTTAGGGTAACTGTGCAGTGCATTTCTGCAGGACTCTGTCAGATGTGAACGTTTGGCAATTTCCTCCAAACTTGGTGGGTACATTCCTCCATTTGATATATGCAGGATTAAGTATGTATTGTAACAACTGAGTTCCTAAGTTCATTTCATCAATAGACATACCTTTATCATAGAATTAGTCATTAATGTCAAGTAATTGCATGACATGTAAACTTGTACACCTTGTGTTAAAGTAAAATTATATAGTCAATATGGAGGGATTTATCTTTTTTTTAATTCAGTGGTGCCTCATTACCATGGATAATTACTGTCAACAGGTGCTGGTTCTTGGTTAATATTTCATAAATTATGTTTTTTTTACCTGTCCTGATGAAAGCATTTACTATCGTTTCTTTCTTCCATGCAGCTTTAATGGCCTGCTTCAATACCTGAGGGAAGTTGTTTGGTCTGACTAAGAAGTCAAATTTTGAAAAGCATAGCTTGTATGAAATTTCAGAAAATGAGGATATCAGATGTGAAAAGATCTGATCCACTGGCTGCAGAAAAGATGTGGTTTTGCCGGGTAAAGTAATGAGGGATATGTTTTCTTTTATGGCAAGTTGTACCAGGGGCACAGACACATGGCTGGAGGCCGCATCAAAAATCAAAAGTTGTGGTCTCTGACGGCCAATGGATGGCAAGAACATGTCCCTTGAAAAAAACATAATATGCACATTTTAAGTATTCATCCAGGCACAGAAGTTGCATGCATTAAAAAATATTATCTTTGTACTACTTCACCTAATGACAGCTTCTACTAAATCGGTAAATCAATCATCAGTTCCACAATACATCAGTAGAGGTGAAGAGACAAAACAACACGGCATAAAACTTAACATTGGCTCAGTGACAATATGTCACATTTTGTAGTGTTTGGAGATATTTGTAGGTGTTTAGGTGTAACACAAAGGAGTTCCATTACTCGTAATATGTGGATCATTTAGCTTCATCATATTAATTTCATTACTTGTAACAGATGTGGTGAACAACCTGAACCATGTGAAAAAAAGATCCTTGTTCACGTAGCCTGATTCAGAGCAGCCATATCCCCATTCCTCTGGAATGCTTCTGTGATCCATTGTTGTTGGAATGTTTTTGCTAAAGATGACAAAAACTTTGTCTTGGATGTCACCATTGGCATTAACACAGTGCAGTGATGTTATGTGTTCGTTCACAAACACTTGTCTAGTTTTTGCCTGCAATTAGTATGTAAATGAATTTTGTCATGCAGATGGAACAGGTTTTATGACATTACATTTTTCCTATAATGAAACAAATGCCATTAATACATCATTTACAATAAGGAACAGCTATGGTTTTAATGTACTTATATGTCACTATGCAAGTTGAAATTCTATGCTTAAACCATAACCTGGGGTTTCCCTACTGTAACAAGTACAGGCTGCTGCAAGGCTTGTTGCTTCGACCATCCCTTCTCATCATAATTCTACAGCCTCTCTGGATGGCCAAGGATGCCCAAATGCTCAATCTCCCTCTTCAGCAATTCATAATAATGTATGATTGAATTTGAGGATGAACCAGCTGCTGCTCTGGATGGGTCTATATGTCTTGATTTTCTAGGAGAAAACCCGTGTCTCTTGATGAATATCTGACACCACTTATGGCTCACTTTTCCTGTTTTCTTCAGTAATTTCAGCACTTGTAATGCAAATGACTTTAGTAATTGGTAAGTGAATGGTATCAATTTGTCTTCACACCATCTACAATTTTACAAATTTCCTGTATTTCCTGCTTAAAAACTTAAATTTCTATATTGATATAGCCAGATTTAATTTAGCAAATTTTATGGCTTGCTAAAAACTATGCATTTACAAAATTTAGTATTGTAGGCTTATGTATCCTGACCATCATTCATGGTCATCTTGGGTTAGGCTTACAGACTTTGTCACTTGTACATTCACAGGTTTCAGCCTGTGATTACATGAAAAAGCTGACAATACAATCACTGCATCAAATGTACTTAAGTAAATGCAGTGTTACAACAACCATAATATATGATACTCATACTGCGCTTTCTTACACTTCATCTTGACAATTACCTCATGTATTCTGCTAAACTGGTTTCCTCCTCTTTTGTGAATAACCCTGCGCCACCATGATACCGAAATTTCCCAGTCTTAAGACTCCTGTTCTGGAATAATGTTGCCTTTGGTATGCCATAGATCTTTGAAGCTTTTCCATAAGTTAGTTTCTTGGACCTAAATATTATTACTTTTATCAGACTTTATTCGGATAATTGCAAATTAATTGTAAAATTTCATTTTCAATTTTATGTAAGAGCTATGCTTTTCAGAATGTATGTTTTCTCATATGGTAATGTTTCTATTTCAAAAGTTTTTTTCAAAGAAAATATAATTAAATTAATCCATGACAATTTAATGTGCATAGCAATTGTGTGTTCAATGTATACCTGATTGACTCAAGGGCAATTCTAAAAGCTTCCTCATCATACTTCCTGTATCTTAGTTTTTCTTTTTTCAATTTAGACATCTTGGTACTGTAATAAACAGCACTGCCATATATCACTTCATTTGCTTAGACATGCATGTCATATAAATCATAACGAAATTGTAATGTATTAAATTATTAGTATTATTTCCTCTTTAATTTTTGATATCCAATAAATAACTTTTCATAATCATACAATTTGATATTGCTTTCAGATCTACCATCCATAAAATTTAATCACTTTGAAAGATCTTGATTACATATAACTTAACTGAAGAAATCCTACAAAACACATCCTAAAATGTCACTGAGGAATTAAAGTTTACAAATGCATGACTATGTATGACTTTTACAAACCTATTGTAACATTTAAAATAAATACTTTAATGATTAACATCATAAAATACTATTAAAAAATTCGGGGTATGAGTTGTTTTCTCCTCTACTGGTATGAAAAGAAGGCACAATTTTAATAGTTTACTGTAATAAAAAAGCAGACGGTTTGCAGTGACCTAACAAATTTTCATTTATTAAAACACAGGAGGGAGTAAAAAAATCATTTAATGTGGAAAATAATCTACATATACCACTTCACACTCGCTGATAATATTACAAATAAATATACACAATAGCATTAATAATTTACCATACAATTTTCTTTGTTTAGGGTTTCCTCTCCACTGTCAAAACTGTCAAACGAAAGTGAGGCTGCAAGGAATTCCAGTAACTGGACAGCATTAAATTTTTTTGCTGTTTATTATTTACCTTCATAAATGTCAGTATTTTTCATATGTAAATTATTTCTTTATTTTTGATTACTATATTTTGGACAGAAGATGTCATTTCATACAGTTTCTTACATTACATGTTTAATTTTATTGTTTCCCTGTGATCATGTGACTTTTGAAAACAATGTCAAGGATACCAGTGCCGTGTTGTAAGAATTTGTTGCTTTGGGGAATTTATCCACATTATCAGCATTGTTTAGTAATGTATTCTGGTTATATTGGTTTAATATATTTGTATACATGTGGTGGTTTTGTGTGTTATTGCTCTGCCAGCAATTTATGTTGAAATACCTCATATATCGTTCACATCCGACGCCGTTTACTTCCGACACCAGCCGTGTACTATTTGTTTGAACACCAAAAGATGTGTACTCCAGAGTTTCTATTTAAGTGCTGTGTTAAATTGTTAAGTATCCATTGATCATACTAATAATTGTATGTTATTATAACTTCCGTGTTACCTTTATATACACTAGTATTGTTTAAACACTTAAATATCAATATGTGCACACAGGAGTCTCTAGTTTAACACTGTGTTTAAGTGTTCTACACTGGCATTTGTTTTCACACTTCTGTATTATATACAGAAGTGTTTCCAGTTTCCCCTGTATTACAGTACACCATACCTCTGTGATACAGTGCAGTACTAGTGCCCGCTGTACTACAGTGTCATAAGTAATATGTTGAATTTACCCACAAGAATATGTTGCATAAGTGTTTAGTTACCACTGTGTTACAGTAAAATACACAACATTTTGCTTTTGCACAGAATAATATTTTGCAGAAGTGTTTCTAGTTACTGCTGTGTTATAGTATAATATGCAAATATTTTGCTTTTAAACACAAGAATAAAGTGTCCAGTTTTTGTTGAATATTGTTTGTAAAACAGACACAGAATCCAGTTGCTTCGATTAACAAAGTATTCAATTCTGCATAAGCAAACTTTAAAATTCTTTCCTCATATAACAGGAATTAAAATAAACAATACTGAATTTAAACTAACACAGTTTGCAGATGACACCACTCTTATGTTAGATGGAACCACACACTCTCTGCAATCGGCCTTAAATACTCTGGAAATTTTTGGCAGCTTTTCAGGACTGAAAATGAATAAAGAGAAAACAAAAGTAGTATGGATAGGTAGAAAGAGATATTCAAGAGAAAAATTGTTTATTTCAGAAAAGTTAGACTGGAACAATTCTGACTTTACTCTCTTAGGATTACAATTTTCTACAAATTTGAATCTTATTCCAGAAATGAATTACTCAAAGGCAATTGAAAGCACTAAAGCATTTCTAGGGAAGTGGGAAAATAGATGTCTGACACCTCTTGGGAAAATATTACTAATAAAAATAAAGATTTTGTCAAAATTTATTCATCTTTTCACAACACTGCCAACATCAATGGATGTTATCAAAGAAATTAATGATATCCTCTATAAATTTGTGTGGGACAATAAACCCGATAAAATAAAAAGAAAAGTGCTATGTACAAGTTATGTAGAAGGTGGTTTAAAAATGATAAATATTTTTAATTTTGTGAAAGCATTAAAAATAAGTTGAGTAAAGAGGCTAATAGCAGATAAAAACCCACCATGGTATGCTCTCTTTGTCGAAAGCTATGGAGAACCAAAGTACCTAACAGTGATGGGAGGAGAGTGGTCATCTTTACCACAAAAAAAAAATGCTTAATACTTTTTGGATTCAAGTGTTTGACTTTTGGCAAGAGCTGTGTCATCAACAAAAAGTTATGTCAAATGCAGACATTATGCAGTCCTGCTTATGGTACAATAACCAGTTGTCAGACACAACTCTATTTATTGATAAATGGTTTAAAAGTGGTATAAACCTTGTTGGTGATATTGTTAATTCCAATGGAGTAGTTATCAGTTTAGCAATCCTTCAAAAACAATACAAAATCACCATAAATTTTCTAGATTATTACAGAGTTAAGTTGTTGGTAAAAGCATTTATCAACAAACACAAATCATCCGATATATTTCCATATTTTTGTCCAAGTATTCCATTTCATGTAAACATTCTTAATAAACCGAAAACAGTATGTAAAAATTTTTACCATGTCTTCATGAAGCAGGAGAAAGTAACGCCTTACTGCAAAAGTAAATGGTCTAACATTGTAAACAACCCAGATGAAAGCTGGGAGAAAATTTTTTGGGCATGTTCAAAAGCTGTTCAAGACAATAAATACTTTTGGTTTCAATACAAAATACTTTATAATATATTAAATACCAGAGAATATTTAAATAAAATTAAAGTCTCAAAAAGTGATAAATGTTTTTTCTGCCAAAAAGAAACTGAAAGTGTGAGGCATCTATTTGGGCAATGTCAGAGAGTCCAGGAGTTATGGAATAACCTAGAGACATGGATACTAAATCAACTTGCCATTTCTATTAAATTAAACGAGTGTATGAAAATACTAGGATATACAATTTTTGATCCTAATTTTTGGCCACTAAACTTCATTCTGTTATTAACAAGACACTATATATATCGTTGTTCAGTAAAAGAGACTGATTTAAATATTTATTACCTCCAAAAAGAGATAAAACAAAAATTTGAAGAACAAAAGCAACTGTCGAGAATAAATTTTAGAAGAGAAAAGTTTGACAGTATTTGGTTGATATGGCAAAATCTGCTGACAAATATTTGAAGTCATGTAGAATTACCCTATATAAGTATGCTTAAACTTTGCCTTTTTATGTCTTCATAGTTCTGCCTTTTTTAATCTCCAGTATAAACATCTGTAATCATATATGTATATTTTTTTTCCTTGGTTGTCTTATTTTCCCCAATAATAACTACTTCAATTAAAAATATATAGCATATGTTTTGTAACCAGTGTTTTCCTTTTTATAACCAGTGTCTTAACTTTGATATGTTATTCTTTTGTCTTGCTGTACAGTTTTTTGTTTTTTTTTTGTTTTTTTTTCTCCTCTATTATTTAATTTTGATTTTGTACATGTACTTAAAATGTCAAAAAGAAATAAAAATTAAAAAAAAAAAACTTTAAAATAAAATTTTCACATAACAGTGTCATATGCTTTAAGTCATAATGTTCTTCCAGCCAGATAAGGTAATCACAGTAGCAGAGAGCACACCTTCTAGTTTATTTCGACCATTTCCATACCTTGCCTCCTTGTAAAAGATGGAATGTCCATTAAATGGCCAGTGTGTTCTGTAGCTAGAAACGTTTTCCTGGCTCTTTAATCATATTTGTGAGCTATTTCTATAAAACCTTTGCAAATTAGTCTTATGGCTGCTTTCATCACCTTTGGCAAAAAGTCACCTGAGTAGTCAAGGTGGATTAAGAATTAATGTAATTGTTAAAGTCACAAATTCTGTTTCAATGTGGATAAATGACACAGCAATGTGCAATGACTTGTAAATCATAAACATTAATTATAATGTTACAATTTACTTTTTCAAGGACTAACATCCTTCTAACATAAAAAATTTTACCAAAGTTTACAAATATGTTCACCATGATGTTTTATATCCAGAACAGTGAAAAATATGGGGTCACCATTGAAACTTTTTTTAATGAAGCAAGAAGTTGATCCATAATTTCACAGATTTGGTGTAATTTACACAGCTGAAGTAAGACAGGAAAACATTTTGTAATTTTTTTTCTGTATTTAATTGGCTTTTACTGTGACTTTGTAATATCATATTTCACATCGAACTTACCCAAAAATAAACGAAACAGTTAAATAACAGTACAAGTAAATTAGTTTCAGCCCAATGAGAGCTAAACTGAACTGAACATCTGATTAAAATACACTTAATTTGAGGCAGAAATGCAATTTGTGAAACTTCTAATATAATGCATTTCGTAATATTTCATGATAACCAAGTTAATACAATATTAATCAAAAATAAATAATAAAAAGTTGGGGTCACCGCAAAAACACTAAGAAATCTATGAAGCAAACTTACATGTGCTTTTAAACTTTAATAAATGCTGACTCAGCACAGGAAATGATTATCTTGTAATAACGTTCTAAAGGTTGGTCATAAATGTTTATGCATAGCCATAAAATATGACTAGGTAAATATATATTTTTGTGGAAAAAATAAACTTGAATTATTAGTATGTTATTGAAAAGACAAAACCAAAGAAGCCCAGAAGCTGTTATAAGTATACTGACAGGACCAGAAAAATAACCTTAGTCACATGTGCCAGATGTATCTGGCTGCTTACAGCCATGTACAATACCCATCTTTCTATATCCCACCTTGGAGTTTCGTAAGATAAAATTGCTGACTTATTATATGTAGGTGGGATCCCATACCTGATAGAGATAGTGGACTATGAACCTTTATGAGAATCCAACCTGCTAACCTGGTTTCTAATATGTTCATCTAATCTAATATAATCTACTGCTTTGCAGGTGCAATATCATCCCCACAAAGGGGAACTCAGTGCGCTGACTTAACAAAATCATTATCATAAAGAAAGTCAAGGGGCGTTCAAGGTCAGTAATCCAGAGTTGTGGGTGTGACCAAGAGGGAAGGAAACTAAGTTGGAAAACTAGAATTAAAGAGGCGAGTTTTGAGGTGTTTCCTGAAAGATGTGACAGAGGGGCTATTTCTTATTTGGAAGGGGAAGGAGTTCCAGAGAACTGGGGCATAGTGACTGAAAGAATTGGAGAAATGTTTGACTGATTTATGAACCTTACGGTCGAAAGTGGGAGTGTGAAGGAATTTGAGTTTGGGGGTACTTTGCCTTGTGTTCCTGGAAGAAGTGTAGGGATGAATTAATTCTCTAAGGTAAACTGGTTCATCCTGGTTGAGAGTTTTGTATGTGATGAGACCAATTTTAAATTGTATCCTGTATTTGATAGGGAGCCAATGCAGTTTTTTTAATTGAGGGGTAATGTGACAATATTTGGAGGACCGGGTGACAACCCTACAGAGTGAGTTTTGGACTAACTGCAATCTTCTTAACTCAAAATCTGTAAGTGATAAGAATAAGGAATTGCAGTAGTCCAGTCTGCTGCTCTAGCATTTGCTAGAAGAACTGATGTGTTAAAGTCTAAGAGGGACGGATTCTGTGGAGGTCTCTCGCATGAACTCTGGTGGACTTTATGACCTGTGACACATGGTCTAAGAATGAAAAATTGGAGTGGAACACTACTCCGAGGTTGCTAACACTTTGTGCTGGTGAGACCTGATTGCCGAGAATATTGATCGGAAAGTGAGGAAGGAGTTGTTTACGGTTGTTTTTGGAGCCTATCAGGATAAACTCAGTTTTCTCAGGATTGAGTTTTAATTTGTTTGCAGACATGAAATTTTGAATGTCGCTTAGACAGTTTTTTTAGTTTTTGTATAGAGTGAGAGAAGTTTGTTGGTGTTAGTGTTATGCATAGCTGAGTGTCAGCGGCATAAAAATGGTGGTTTATACTACTGTGAGAGTGAATGATTGAACTAATTGGGTTAGTGTAGAGGGAAAACAGAATTGGACCAAGGACAGAGCCCTGGGGGACCCCATACGGGAGGGCAGCAGGATGGGACAGTGTGTTACCTACCTTGACCGAGTGTGTCCTTCCTGACAGGTATGATTTGAACCAGCCAAGTGCTAGTTCACTGATACTGTAGTGTACATTAAGTCTGTCTAGGAGAATGGTGTGGTCAATGGTATCAAATGCGGCTGACAGATCCAAGAGGGTGAGGGCTGTGACAGACCCTTTGGCCATATTGAGGAGAATGTCGCTGTGGATATTAAGGAGAGCACTTTCAGTTGAATGACGTTTTCTATATGCTGATTGAAAGGCAGTCATAAGGCCAGCTTCGTCAAGGTGAGTTTGTAACTGGACTGCCACTACCCTTTCAAGTATCTTTGAAATGAAGTTCAGATTGGAGACAGGCCTATAGTTTTTAACAATTTCATTGTCTAAGGATGATTTTTTGAGGATGGGGGTAACATGGGCCTGCTTGAAGAAATTAGGGCACTTCCCTTGTTCAAGGGAAGCATTAATTATTGAAGTAATGGGAGTAATGAGAATATCCAAATAATCGAGAACAAGAAAAGTGGGCCAAGGGTCAAGGGAACATGATTTTCTTGGAGATTTCATTGTGATTTTAGTTGCTTGATCCTCAGTAACAGTAAAGAAGGTGGAAAGCACTGGGGGAAGAGAGTCTGGGGCGATGTGTTGTGACAAACTAAATCAATCTAGCAAACTAAAATTATTTGATTTATTTTTGTTTAATTTTTATTTGTTGTATTTAGGTAGTGTCTTAACAGATGGGTCAGCTTGCTTAAAATGCCAAAGCTAGATTGCCTACAGGCTTTGGAGCTTAAGCCCAGCTACTATTTGAAAATGTTCATGACTGCTCACTGCCTGTTTTTTGTGGTATCACAATCTATCAGGTCACTAGTATAACATGTAATTCCTATTCCAGAATAATATGTGGCAAGCAAACATTGTTAATTAGTAAGCTCCCCACCTAGGGGATCTTTTTTAATTTTAGGTCTGTTTTACTTATTCTAGGCCCCATTGTCCTGTAGGCCACTACATTATATTTTCCATTCTTAGCTACCAACTGACCACATAAATTTATGTCTTACTTGCTACATGTATATATACTAGGTTTGAGGAAATCATTCCAGATGACCTACCCTTTTCTTTGACCTTTTCCAAGGTAATGTAACTCAAAAAATCATTCGATTTCTTGGAAAGCACAAAAGGTCAAAAATACAGTGTTTAGTCACTTTTTGGAGTGCAGTGATAAAAAATGCCAGAATAACTAGGATTTTTATTTTAATGCATTAATTTTTTTGTAACTGTCAGTATTTCAAAAACAAATTGAGATAGAATTATTCAAGAAAATGGTTGACCTGTTAGGGCCCTGCAAAGAATATTGTGTATCGTATGTGGGAAATAAACTTTTTCCATATTTGGGGAACCTAGGGTCACAATACCCAAACATTGATTTTCCTTGAAAATGTGTGATGTTTCAAAAATGGAGCAAGATAGAGTGAAACAGTGTGGTGCTCTAACAAATGGGTTGTTGTTAAACAGCTTATACAGTACACCAATAGTAATAATCTAGACAATTATCATCAATCACCGTATAAAACTGGTCACTCCACTGAAACTTCTTTGCTGTATATTAAAAATGAGATCCATATCTCACTGTCGTGTGGCAAGCCTACGGCACTTGTCTTACTTGATCTGTCCTCCGCCTTCGATACAAATGACCATGATACTCTTCAGAAATATCTTAAGTCATAGTTTGATGGGTGCAGCATGGCCCAGAAGTGGTACTCCTCCTAACTTAGCCATCAATTCCAAGCAATTAAAATTGGGTCAACCCTCTCAGATTGCCTGAGCTGTTGATTGGAGTGCCAAAAGGCTCTGTCCTCGGCCCTCTGCTTTTCTCTCTATACACCACTCATTTGAGTAAGGTTATCCGAAGGCACTCCTATATGAAATTCCATTTTTATGCTGACAACACTTAGTTGTTTTTTCATTTGTCCTACAAAAATGCCACCTCTGCCTTTGATAAATTGAATTCTTGTCTTCAGGATGTTCAGGAATGGATGTTGTCAATTATGCTTAAATTAAACCCTGATCTCATGCTCAGCTAAAGAAATTAGATTCATACCTCCCTGTTAGGATATTTGGTAAACTTATGCATCTATCTGCTCTTGTAAAGAACCTGGGTGTCTGGTTTGATGATAATTTTTCCTTTGCTGATCATGTCCACAGTGTTTGTAAGACTTGCTTCATTCAAATACCTGACAGGAGTCTTCTGGACTACTACAACTCTCTTTCAGAAGTCTGTGTTTCAACATGCAATAGGTGTTTTACCCAACGGCTAATAGTGTCTTTTGACACTGGTTTGCAGTATGGTATGAACAGACTATCAATAGTTTACCTTAGTGACTGAGTGAGAGAAATATATATCTCTATATGAGAAATAACACATAAATTAGTATCACTATAATAATTAAATTTGAGATGACTTTTATGACTGTGGTCGTGGGGTTTTAAGAAGACTGTGCAAGAATATGGAGCAACCACAAGTAGATGAATATGAATATTGGAAACTTTTAATGTAAAAAGGGTTTGTAATCTCTGCCCAGATAAGAGCAATAGCAGCAAGGCTGGCCTTTTGGACAAAGTTTTAAAGTTTATTGTTGGTAATGGCAGAGTCTTTAGGTGATTCAATACAGCAGTGACGTCCTAAGTGCAGGTGTACCAAGGCAGGGATGGTCGCAAGTTGAAATAACACATAAATTAGTATCACTATAATAATTAAATTTGAGATGATTTTATGACTGTGTGGTCGTGAGGTTTTAAGAAGACTGTCAAAGAATATGGAGCACCCACAAGTAGATGAATATGAATATAGGAAACTTTTAATGTAAAAAGGGTTTGTAATCTCTGCCTAGATAAGAGCAATGGCAGCAAGGCTGGCCTTTTGGACAAAGTTTTTAAGTTTATTGTTGGTAATGGCAGAGTCTTTAGGTGATTCAATACAGCAGTGACGTCCTAAGTGCAGGTGTACCAAGGCAGGGA
Source organism: Sabellastarte sp. h YS-2021 (assembly GCA_964017235.1). NCBI lineage: Eukaryota > Metazoa > Annelida > Polychaeta > Sabellida > Sabellidae > Sabellastarte > Sabellastarte sp. h YS-2021. The sequence continues at coordinate 67,138,504 of OZ024938.1, forward strand.
TGGTCGCAAGTTGAAATAACACATAAATTAGTATCACTATAATAATTAAATTTGAGATGATTGTAGCAATTGACAGGTCTTGCAGTGTTTACAGAACTGTATCCACATCCTTCTTTAATTTTGCTGTAGAGGTGTGGTTCTTTTTAGAGCAAAGTCTGTCCATTGACAGATGTGGTTATTGTATTGTTTGTGAGTAGTTGGTCTCCATGAGTGCAGGATGATTTCCTGAGTGTCTGTTGAAATGCCTGTTGTTTGAGGGGGTCTCCTGATACGTGATATGCCAGAAAGTGGAGCTTGTGGTATAAAAGATGTGTCAGATTTGGTTCTGCTGGTAGATAGAAGAAGTCTTTTTTTCCTGTGAATAAAGACTGGAATAGATGCAAGCATATTCATAAGTGTTGGGAAAAAAACTTGAATGCTCCAAAAGGGTACAATCATCACCCCTGTGGCCTCATCAACACATATTTTCTGTAGAACTCGAGTAATTAGTGCAAAGGGAGGAAAATCGCGTCAGAGATGCCCGTACCCCACAGCCTAGGGAAATATTTTCAACACCATGAGAGAAAGAAGCACTGTACCAGTACAAAGTTCAGCATACTTTCAGAGCACTGTCAGTTATATAAAGTTCCAAAAAATGTTTAAATGCAGAAAATAATGTTTAAAAGAAAGATAATGCATGTAAAGATGAAGTATTAAAACAAGTCAATTCAATAACAAGATGACAGCATTAATCAGTAAACTAAAATTCAACATTCTTTATCTACATCTGCATGGCCAAATTATGGTTTAGATGTTTTGAATATTACCATGCATACAGAAGTGGTAATACATATAATGAATGCTTATGTGTGGTGTTGGAGCAAAATCTGTGGCTCACTTGATGAAATTCTATCTCTTACAATGGGAAGTTATGAAAGTAAAATTCTTAATAAATTCTAATATGAATTAACAGTGCTTAATCTTCATCAAAAGACAGACCCAAAGGTGCAACAAGATTTTAAAGGTCAAAGATCAACTTCCTACACCTTACATTTTCCGAGATATAGCCCGGGTAAGATTTTATAGGTCAAGGTCACTACGGCAAGGTCAAAGGTCAAATCATGACGTTGCACAACTACACCCCCTAACCAATGTCTCTACTAGTATCAATTTCCTACACCTTACGGTTTCTGAGATATAGCCTGGACAAGATTTTATAGGTCAAGGTCACTACGGCAAGGTCAAAGGTCAAATCCTGATCAGACCATGACGTTGCACACCTACACCCCCTAACCAATGTCCCTGCCAAATATCAACTTCCTACACCTTACAGTTTCTGAGATATAGCCTGGACAAGATTTTATAGGCCAAGGTCACTACGGCAAGGTCAAAGGTCAAATCAAGGTCACACCATGACGTTGCACACCTACACCCCCTAACCAATGTCCCTGCCAAGTATCAACTTCCTACACCTTAGGGTTTCTGAGATATAGCCCGGACAAGATTTTATAGGTCAAGGTCACTATGGCAAGGTCAAAGGTCAAATCAAGGTCAGACCATGACGTTGCACAACTACACCCCCTAACCAATGTCCCTACCAAATATCAACTTCCTACACCTTACAGTTTCTGAGATATAGCCCGGACAAGATTTTATAGGTCAAGGTCACTACGGCAAGGTCAAAGGCCAAATCAAGGTCACTCCATGACGTTGCACACCTACACCCCCTAACCAATATCCCTACCAAGTATCAACTTCCTACACCTTACAGTTTCCGAGATATAGCCCGGACAAGATTTTATAGGTCAAGGCCACTACGGAAAGGTCAAAGGTCAAATCAAGGTCACACCCTATCCAATGTCTATACCAAGTATCAACTTCCTACACCTTCCTACACCCCGATGTGGGGTAAAAAGCATAGAAACTCCATGATTTCCAGTTTATGGTAAATGCATCCACAGACATAGCTTCTGAATCTGGCTTGTAACTTACAAATGGTGATAACTGATAGTTTAATCTTGATACAAAGAGATCAATGTTACAATTTACATTTACCTTAGACAAGGCTTTGTGGAAAACATTTTCACTCAATTTCCATTCAAGTTCTGTTTTATATTTACGTCTTTTTTATCAGCAATGACATTAAGTTCACCCTTAATGTAGGCAGAACTTAACCACAAGTTTCTCTGTTTTGCAAAGTGCCATATATCGCAGGTTATTTCATTGCACTGTTTACTTTTACTGCCCCCCCCCTTTTCTCTAATGTATGCTACTGCAGTGGTATTATCAAGCATTAGGCTCACATGTGTGTCAGTCATGTTTACACAAAATGACCGGAGTGTAAGATAAGCTGCTTTTAATTCCAAGGCATTTCTATATTTGTTTTTGTTTCCATAAGGAGTCCATTGGCCTCGAATGGCTGTGTCAGTTGTTTTATTATAGCCCCTCAACGTTTGAGTGAACTGTCTGACTGAAGGACTACCTGGGGTTCATCATGTGCAATTGGACACCATGAGCTGTTTATGTTTCCTGTCCACCAATATAATTCTATTTTCGACTTATCAATAAGACTCATGGGTCTTTCAAAGTTACCCCTCGAAGATTTGAGTGCCTGTGTTTTGTCAAATTCAAGCATGTATACACCATCAGCTGATCCATGACCCCAGGTAAACTAGAGACAAGTTTCCCAATAACACTGCTAACCTGTTTTATGGAGTGATTGTTCAGAGATAAGAGCTCAAATACAAAACCTACAAATATCAGTTTTTGAGTTGGTACCAGCACTGATTTATCTGGGTGAATGACAAATCCAAAAGGATTTTAACAATGTCACACTTGCTTTTACATTATTAGCACATTCACTGAAAGTAGCTGCCTTTAAGAAAGAGGTATCCAAATAACCCACACTTTCAGATGATTGTTTTCGTAAGGCTTCATTAATTTAGTAAATTGTCTTGGACAGGATGATAAACCATTTGAAAAACAGTGTACTTGCAATATTGAGAATTCCATTAAAATTTAAGATATTTATGGTCCTCGGGGTGAATGGGAACCGAGTAATAAGCATGTTTTACATCAATTGAAGCCATAAAACAGTTTGGTTTCATCATAGCCACTGCAGACAATAGGATATCAATTTTAAAGTGATGGTATACCGTATGGGAATTGACTCTTTTCAGATTTAAAATCATCCTGTATTTCCCATCTTTTTGGGCCTCACAAAAATGTTGGACACAAATCACCATTTTCTCTCAAACATTGTTTTATCACCTGTGTTTCTTGAAGCCATTGTATTTTTTTCATTAATTGCTGACTTTTCAATTAGGTTGAATTTGAAATTGTTTGGAGTAAATACTTGATTGGGTACTGTAGCAAATTGTATATGATCTCCCCTGATCAGTTTTGCATAAACTGTTTAATTCTGCCAGCTTTAAAATTTCATATCTAATTGTTCAATCTCATTGTTAACATAATCAAAGAACTCTGTCTTATCTGGATAATTGATGATTGAGTTCACACTCACCACGGTTATTAGCTGTATAGGGGTTGTTGCAGTTACTGTGTGTGCTTGTGCTTGTACTTGTCCCCCTGTTTTTTGTGCTGCCACAATGGGCCCTCTTTTTACCTGGTGGTGGAAGTGCTGATCGTCTTTTGCTTCTGTCCTGCTTCCGGGGAGATGGTTAAAGCCTGACAAATGTCTCCCATTGTTTCCAGCAGATCATCACCAAACAGAAAATTTGTTACAGGCACAGCTGGTGAAGCAAGGCCAGCATATTCACTTTTTAGTGTATGTGCCAACATTTCCCACCTACGAAATTAAACTTCATATAAGGCATGTGCCATGAGGGCAAGGGCATCAGTGGCCTTGGAGAAAATGGCTGGAATATCCACAGTGGTCTTGTTTTGGCAGCAGATGACAGGTTTTCTATGACCTGGGTTATGGCAGAGGCACTGGCTGACACGGCTCCCTGAACATTGGCCATTTTAACATTTTTTTCTTTTCTGGAGTTTTAATTTAGATCTGTTCTTTTTGCTTCCCTTGGACAGTATCATAGCTCAATGCAGTTTTAAATCGAGTGTTCACTTTATCTGCTAATTTGGCCCTCACAGGTGGCCCAACTTTGTCAGCCACAGTAGAGGGGTCATCAATGTCATCCAAGATGTTAGCATCAGAGTCATGCTCTTTGACGGACTGGGTGACAAACAAATTACAAACAAATTACTGACATTGTGACTGATGTCATGAGCTTTACTTGTATTCAAAGGTTCACTCACACTTGCTTTTGCAATTTTTGCCACAGGCTCATCCAAATCACTGTCATAGTGGTGTCTGCCTTGTTTGGCTGCCATATACTGAAATGCCTCTCCCATGTTTTGGAGGACTTCAAACATTTTACCCATGTTTGTATTCATCTGTTCAAAGGCTGCATTAGATATGTTGGCTAATTCAGTTTTTACACAAGTGTTGCAAAATTTACAATGTATATACTTCAAACTGAGCTAAAACTCTAGCTCTTAAATGAAGTGTGTAAACATGCACAAGCCGAGCATTACTGTAGCTATTAAAAGGCATGAACATAAACTCTCTGTATATGTTGCAAAGAAGTCCCAAAACGCAACTATATAAATGTATCTCTATTTTTGTATTTATTAAAGTATCAGTGCTTATTTTAAATACAGTAACTAAGAATTGTTTAAATTATATCCAAAACAAAACAAAAACAATGCAGCTGAAAAAAGTACACATACACAGAGAGAGAAGAAAACAAAACTTGACTGGTCAACAACTAATCCAACACTGACTGGTTATCAACACTCCTTATCTCGTGATCATGTAGGGCTGGTTATAGTGAGACAGAATTATATACACCATACAGCCCAGTGAAATAGCACTGGACATCATTACAGTGTGAATTATGGCACAGGAGCAATAACACCAAAGAAAGAGAAAATGTATGTATAGAGAAAGTGACAAAGCAAGACAATTCAACAGCAAATTGACAGCATTAACAAGTAAATTAAAAGTTGTGAGGTATGAAATTTATTAATTGAAGTAAAACTGTCACTGGAGGTAAGGTAAAAATATCTTTAAAAATCAGTTGCAGTGATTCATATATCTTTGTGATAAGAGAAATTGTCTCATCTATGGTAGTAGAAGCATTCTGGTAGAGCCAAGGTCAAAGAATAAATCGAATTCACATTATGCACACCTACACCCCATCAATGTACCCAAGTATCAACTTCCTACATCTTATTGTTTCTGCAATATAGCCCAGACAAGTTTTGAAAGTTCAAGGTCACTACAGCAAGGTTAAATTAAGATTGCACCATAGTGGAGCCCACCTACACCCACAACCAATGTCCCTACCAAGATTCAACTTGAAACACGATATGGTTTCCAAGACATAGCCATGACAAGAGTTGAAACATATAGTTCACTACAGCAAGGGCATAGGTCAAATTCATGTTGCACACCTAATTCTAATTAGACTCTTATAGCACTTAATCTCATCTTAATAAAAGGCCAATCTAAGGTGCAACTGCACCAAGACAGTCAGCCAATTTCAGTACATTGGGGCAGAAAAGAGGTTGAGCACCACAAAGATTGCCAGGGGATTATTAAGACTAAGGTAGGTATACCTTGGTGTACATGTACATTTCAAGCTTCTTTCTGAAAAAGCTAGGGAGGGGGCCACACAAATCTCACCAGGAAGATCCTTTCAGACAGTGGGAGAATAAAAAACAAAGGTATAACCATACTGTTTGAAAGACTTATGAGTAGAAGGGAGGAACTTTGAAACAATTTCCACCACTCTGACTGTACCTGGTACTATAAGGACTACTATAAGAAGAAAGATATGGACCAAAACACTTGGGAAAACCAATGTGAAGAAAGTTGTAAACAAGTGTGACTGTTTTCAACAATGTTCAACAGGAAGCCAATGCAATTTCCTAAGAACAGGAGTTATACTGGTGTATCCACTAGAGTTTGATACAATTATACCTGCACTTTTTGAATACATTGTAATTTACATAGATTGAACTTAGAGAGACTCCTGAAGAGTGAACTAGATAATCCAACTGGCTGCTGACAAGAGCATGGCCCACAAGTATTGAAACATAAAAGTAAAAAACCACCTGACATGCCTGATGTGATGGAGTTGCACAAAGCAACTTTTGCAGAAACTCTGAACATATTCAGACCAGCAGAAGTTAGAGTTGAACCATACACTTAAGTTCTTGACTGACTCATCTAGGCAGAGGGGACTTTCCTAGATGTCACTTGGGAACCATGCTTCCAACGGATTTCTCTGTCTTTCTGAACCACTAGAGCAAGGTCAAAGGTGAAATTAATGTCACACTATGATGTGGCACACTTTCTACCCTGAACCGATGTCCCTACCAATTATCAATATTTTACATATTATGGTTTATGAGATACAGCGAGGACAAGATTTTTACTGCCCACCCACCCAAACACCCAAAATTCTATAAAAATGTGTTCGTTGAGGGTGGAAAATTTAATGCTTTTAAATGCCAAAAATTATTGAATGAACTAAATTAAGACAGTTTGTTAGAAATTATTATTATTATTCACATAAATAACTGTTATGAGGGATAGAAAAGCTCATTTTGTCAGACATTTGGCCATGACTACCCTTCAATCTGGAGGATCATTCATCAATTGTGAGATGACACAGTTCTTTCGCACAGAAGTAATCTAAAGTAGAGATGCCCATACCCCACAGAAAGAACACTGGACACCATCAGATAAAAAACTTAATATATAAAGGTGTAGGAAAAATTAATAACACTCAAGAGAGAGAAATATATGTAAAAACAAAATTCAATAGCAACATCATTAATTGGTAAACTAAAAGTTTTAAAATAGTAAATTATTAAATCAACTATAGCTTTTAATGGAGATAGCACAGTAAGGAAAAAGTACATATTCTTATCAGTTGCAGTAATCCATATACCTTTGTGATAGTAAAAATATGTCTCACATGTGGCAGTAGAAAGCTCTCTGGCAGAGCCAAAGTCAAATGTCACATGAAAAGTACTTTAATTCCTGTAAACCAAGTGTTTTTTGTAAGTGTAATGCTATAGTGTCTTTGTGTTGAATGCAGACGTAATAGTGACCAGCATTTTGTCCACCCTGCCCCACAACTGAGAGGCATTTTGTCCGCTCTTGCAATTTTGACTAGCATTTTGTCCTCTAGCATTTTGTCCACACACTCTTTTGAATACATAGTCATCTAATTAAAACAGTTAGAACAAATATTTGAAGAAACAGAATAGCTAACCAGGCAAATGGACCATATATTCGGATATTATAGAATATTGAGTGGTGAGTGAGAGTTAATTATCTCTTAACAATATATCAGCAAATTATTGTTAGAATAAACAGAACAGGTATCACTATAAGTGAAGGTTTTGCAATTAAAGGTTACATAAATGTTGCTGATTAATAATAATGAATCATAGACAAATCTGCTCTTCGTCAAATCAGCCCCGTGAAATTGGCCCCCAAAATAAAATTAGCTGGTCAAACCGGCCCCCTATAAAATAATTGATGGTCAAATTGGCCCCCTAGATATAGATAGATAAGTGTACATATGATGTAAGTATTTTTCCCAATTTCATACCCCCTAGACATTGGGGTTACTTGTGAGTTTTATGTATCTACAATAGACAAAATATTATCTATTTAAAACATAAACTTAATAATACTAATAGTTCTCCCATTCTTCTCTTCTCTGAAGTCCACAAGGAGGGGGGTGATATAATCATCTGCATGGACATCAAAAGGGAGAATTAGCTTATAATGTCAAATACTGTTTGTTTAACATTTTAGCTAGTAAAAAAATCCCTCTACTAAACAAATGCCAAAGATCACTAAAGTTATAATCCCATTAGAAGGGGCTGTGAAGACAATGTAATTGCAATTTTAATAATTCTAACATAAAGTTTTATTGCACAGAGGTTACAAGGGATTGATTTCAGTATCTTGACATCTTTCATATGTCAAATGTCAAAGTTAGGGTTTTACGTCCCGTTCAACAGCCAGCTTTCATATGTCTTAACTACACTTAGTAAAACAATACATAAACAATTGGCACTATTGTCATTGCCATGCATTTTATCCACCCATTATTTTAATAAGAGCCTGGTTACAATTAAATGATGCATTTCCTGTATAAAAGTGCTTCTTTTTTATGCAATTATCACTCAGCTTTGGAAATTCAAAGCAGCATGATATCATTATAAGTAAAAATTACCAATGGATGTATGTATAAGTTGTAAATTGCCTATTAGGCTTAGGCAACACACTTTGCAGTGTCAGTTATGTAACAATAATAACCGAAGAGGCAGAAAAGAAAGAGGCAAAGGGAGCTTGAGGGCAAAATATTCAAAGCCTTGGATGATTTTGTAGCAGGTGATGTGAGCCCAATGGACTGGCGAGTGTATGCTCCAATGCCTCCAAGACCCTCAGAAAATTCTGATAATTAGAGTTAGTTCATTGATAAATGTGGTACTTGTTTTTTTTGTTTCCAGTGTGCTTCTTAGTGTGTTTTCTGTTTAATAATCCTGAAGAAATATCTTTACCAACCCAATTGAATGCTCTCTGCAGGTCTATAAATAAGTTCTAATTACAGAAGTTTTCAATTGGGTGCCGATTTGTCAAGGACCGACTTTTCAGGGGGCCGATTTGCAGAGGGCTGAATTGGCAAGGGGTCGATTTGTCCAGCTCCCAATAATAGCATATTTATATTATCAAAAAGTTTTATAATAAATATAAAGAAATAAGTCCATCTTGATAAAATTTTCAGTTTGGTCATTAGAATTCTAATAGATTGTAAGTTGTTAAAAAACACTGATATTTTTGTACAAAAGTCAGCTTTCTGTATTTGAAAAAGAATAATTTCAAAGGTATACACAATGCTGGATCATATTTGTCATAAGCAGTTTATGGATTATTGGTAGCTTAATTTCTATAAGTAGTTATTAGCTCATGGTATTGTAACCAGTAAAGGTGAAGTGTAAGTTAAAAAAAATTATCAACTTATTATATTTTAGAATACAGCATATAAATACTCCCCGTATATTTTTCAGTTCTCCTATACTTTGACTGTATTCAGAAAACTTAATAAGTTTTCAGAAACTTAATAATTAAATGCAGTCCTGAAATTTTCTATCACAGATAAATTAAGCAAAATACCAATCTACACAGTTCAATCTTTAAAACTGCACACACACACACAGATCCCACCCTCCTATGTCATAGCTAAGAAAAGCAAGTCTGTGTTTTTTTAACTCTGTGAATCTGAACATGTGTGAACAAATGGAGATTGGAGACTAACTGGTTAACTGCTTGCTGTTTTTTAATGTATTTTCTAGCTCCTGGGTTTATACACAACACAACACTTGAAAGTTAATTTTTTATTGCAACGGGGCCTTTAAAGGCTGTAGGATAATTATGTGTTTAAATTCTTATGCTTTTATAATAGATTACTACCTCTTGGTGTTTCCATAATGTAAATGTAATATCCATTCAGCCGTGACTGACCTCAAACACCACCTACATAATGGAGTTCCACTTGGCCATTATCTGTATATTAATTAATGTTATTTACATAAAATGACATAAAAATTTGCAATATTGTGACCTATGCAAATATTTTAGCAAAGATGTTGCCTAAGGTATTACTTAAAGTGTTGTGTCACATTTAAATTACTTTTGATGAAGTCAGCTAAAGGAAAACTTCAAATTATAAGGCAATTTGTGATAAATAGTCTAGGCCTTTCTCAATTTAAATAAAATATTTTCATAGGGTCTATATATGTCATATGTAAGCTTTAAAATGATATATTGTTTGTCAAAATCAAGTAAGAAATAACAATTTTATGAATTTTAACATAACTTTTCCAAAGTTTACCGTAATATAGTATTCCAATATGGCATCCGAGATTCTCATTTCACAAAAGGAAGCTTTATAACGGACATCCGTTTTAGCTTATTTTATATGATTTTTATTTCTGTTTGTATTATGAATAAAACTATGGCGCCCAGGAAGGGACAAAGAACTGTTTTCCTATAACCTCAAGTTGCTTTATCTCAAGATAGTAAGTTATTCCCACAAGATAGTAAGTTGTTACCACGGGTTCGCAAGTCATTTCCACAAGATACTAAGTCATTTCCCAGAGTCACTAAGTCATGCTTTCATGCCAATGTGTAGACAATTTCTTTGTATGCCATACCAAATTTATCTTGATGGAACAACATAATATCTTGTCATGACAACTTTTTAACTGGTGGGAAAGACTTAATAAGTAGTGGGAAGGAGTTAGTAATTAGTAAAAATAAGTTAGTAAGGCTTGGGTATGATTAAAAAATTGATGGATTTACATTCTTGTGGTAACCACTTAGTATCTTGTTAATATGCCATTCCCAGGACTTGGCATATCATTCCCTTGACATATTATCCCATTACGACAACTTGGTATCCCATTACGACAACTTACTAACTTGTAGGAATGACATATTATCTTGTGGTAACAACTTTCTAATTCATTTGAACAATTTATTATGTTGTGGTAACCACCTGCTAACTCGTGGTAACGAGATAAAAAATTACACTGAAATAGTTCCATGTCCCGTCCAGGGCTCCATAGATAAGAAATTATATAACAGGTTCCTGTTTCAGCACTTAAGTACTTACAATGTATGCAATGTAATAAAACGGAGTTCTGTGTACTTATTTATGGAGACAAGAAAAAGGAAACTAAATTTGGATATCGTAACAAACTAATAAGGTAATCTTCTTTATTATATATTATTTTACATGTTAAGTAGTTGTAGTAAAGTCTACAGAAGCAACTTGTCCAAGTTATGTATACAACATGATTCAGAACGTCAAAAAAATGGCTACTTAAATAAACCAGTCAACAAACGTTCCAATATTTGATCAAAATATTTTTAACCTTTTTACTTCTATTTAATAGAAAAATAACACACCTTAAAAATTATTACAACTACCTATAATTGGCATCCCCAATGTAAAAACTGCACAGTTACAGCACAAAAAATATGGCAACCATTATAAAAAGTTGATGCAGGTATTGTTGTTACCCATGGTGTAAAGATGGGCAGGCAGTTAGGCGGGTGGGCAGATGACAGGAAAAAAATCTTGTATGGGCAGTATCTCAGAAACCATAAGGTGAAGGAAAGTAATACTTTGCTGGGGGTGTACGTGTACAATGTCATGATGTGACCTTGATTTGACCTTTGACCTAGCAAATAATGACCTTGAGGTTAAAAATCTTGTTTGGGCTAAAATTTAAAAAATAAGCCAGAGTAAAGTCTTGCAGGAACCTCTCTAAAACAGATGGGCCTCCACCCCCTCCCAGTGGGGACATCTCTCCAGTTGGGAGGGAGGACACACCACTGAAAAGTTGAAACCCACACTAACGCGAGACTTGTTGCAAAGTTAACCCACACTAACGCGAGATTTGACTCCAATGGATTTTCCTTTGGGAGAAGGTATGTTACAGGTTTACATCAAGCAAAAGCACAGTATTGTTGGATTGGATGTGGATCATCACAGAAAACCGTTTTAAGATAACAGTTGAAAATGCACTGGTATTTATGCAGTCAGTATGCATAAATAAATGCCTCTCTCACCAGAATGGGTCATTCAATTGCAAGGTCACAAAGGAGACACATGGATAATTGGTGTGAAAAGTCCTTGGTCAAATATTCCTGTCAGATGATCATACTTCTTATTGTAATTATAGCATCTGTTGTAAATTTGTCATTAAACCAGGACAAAAAGGGTATTTGGCTACCATTACTGTGTTCAACTTTGGGATATATATTGCCAAATCCTAGTATAAAAAAGAAAGAATGAATAAGCTTTTAGGTTTGATTTTCTTTGATCCCTCACACCCCGCAAGCTTTTCGGGTCCTCAGAAACTATATGAAGCTGCAGTCAAACAAGACAGCACTGTGACCATCAATGCCGTGAAAAGTTGGTTGAGTGGAGAGGAGACATACACATTTTACAAGTCATCAAGAAAGAAATTTAAAAGAATTAAAGTCGTTGTAAGGACAATTAATCAACAGTGGGATGTTGACTTGATGGACATGAGGAAAATTGCAAAATACAACAATGGTTATCATTAAATTCTTTTAGCTATAGACAGTTTTTCTTGCTGTATGGACGGTGCCACTCAGGGATAAATCTGGAAATGAAGTTGTTTGTGCATTCACAAAAATTTATTCAAATCACACTTGATCCATCACTTTGTGACCCAAAATGAAGTGAAGGCCAATTATGCTGAACGACCTATTAAAACCATCAGAGGAAAAATATACAAGCACTTTACATATAAACAGTCTTACCGTTATATTGATGCACTGCAAGACTTTACTCGGGCTTACAACTCAAGTGTACACCAATCCATTAAAATGGCATCAGCACAGGTCACAATGAGCAACTTGAATCCAGAGAGAATAAAGAATGAAGAAAGAATGAAAAAAACACTTTTGAGTTTAAAGTTGGGGACTTTGTCAGGATCTCACATGCCAGAGAGACGTTCACAAGGGAATATGATCAGTGGTGGAGGGTGAGCTGTTCCAAATAGTCAACCGAGATGGGACGCAAAGGTATCCCACATACAAAATCAAAGACTATGCCGGGAAGTCAATTGATGGAACATTTTATGAAGAAGAGCTACAGAAGGTCACTCCCAAATTTAGAAAAGTTGCAAAATTAAAGGTCGCCCCAAAGAGGTCTTGGTGAGGTGGTTACATTGGCCTCCAAAGTCTGATTCTTGGATACCAGCGACAGACATAACTGGCTTTTATAAATAGAAGGTCCCCTAAACCTTATTTCAATGTGAACAGTCATGGTGAAAACATGTCTTTCATTAAAAAGAATGAATATGTGTTAAGGATTTTAGCTGAAGGGGACCCCAAAACTATAAAGTACATCATTTGTGGTGCAGACAGACCACTCATTCACTGTTTTGTAGATTGTGCTCACAATATTCTAGAGGGGAATATTCCTCTTGGGCTGAAAGAAAAGAAAAGACTGGGAAAGTATACAGAAGAATTGCAAGCATTAAGGAAAAAGAATACATCTGACAAAAAAAAGCAACAGATTTTGCAAGAGGGTGGATTCCTGCCTGCTTTATTGGCTCCTATTTTAGGAACTGTTATTCCTTCACTTGCTAAGACAAAGGCAAACTTTTAACAGAAGACAATCGACCCATCAGTGGATCACACATCACAGATTTGATTAACACAGCTATTTGGACACAGAGAAAAAATATGAAAACTCCCAACTGGTTGGGGATACTTTAATCAAAAGACACTAACATTCTAGAGAGGTTATTAGGTGGTGGTCCCCAGTTTCAACCACAAGAGGAGGTATGAAAACCTGAACTAGAATCTGAATGGAAACCAAAGATTCCAAGAAAAATGTACAAATGGGAGAGTACATAAAAGGGAAAGCATCCTTTGATTTCCTTCAGTATGATGAAAGAGACAGTCCATGAAAAAACTTTTATCTCTATTTACCAAGCAATACAAAGCACACAGGTAATACCCCGGGAGAGTTTATTGTACCACTAGCTCAACCTTATGAACTGGTTGGTGAATGGGAAGTGGGACTGATGGAAATTCAGTATGCAAGAAGGTAGTATAATGTCCCTTAAGATCAATTTGTTCAAGTTGGGAATACAACCATACTCATTCCTAAGGGTATTTATGCTGAAATAAAGGAATTGATCAAAATCTTAAATAAAAAATTAACTGGGGCCTTGGTCGAAAACCCACCTGTCACTGTCGAATTCAATACCATTGAAGCCACACAAAAAATGAGACTTGAAATTGCAACAAATGACTCATCAGAGGAGTTAGCACCTGACTTGTATCTTTCCAAGAGATTGAGTGACATGTGACAAGACAGGCCCATTTTTAGCTGGAGATAGAAAATCAGAGTATCCAGCTGATATTGAAGATGGCATACACAACTTGTAATTGAACCTCTATTTGTGGGAAATGCCAAGGTGCCTCTCCTGAGAATTGTGCCCATCCTTATAATAAAGTATTCTACTATCCAGTGATGAGAAAGATTTTTGGAGCTGTTGAAATCAATATAAAGGGGGATACGGGTGAAATTATTCCATTTGTTGGTGGAAAGTCATTTGTAACACTTCACTTTCATAAAAATGAAGCACCAGGATTACCACTGCGATAATGCTACCCGTCAAGCATACAAGCAGTATTACACAAGTTAAACAGGAAGTGGATTACCAGGATTTCAAGGTTTGCGATGTCAAAGAGGTCAGGGTTTGGGAAGCCTATTTCGGGGTCTTGTAGGAGTGGCAGCTTTCCTGTTGAAGAAAGGTGCCATTGCACTGGGAAAATCCTTATGACAGAAAGCCCTCAAAGCAGGTGTTGAACTGGCACAAGATTACTTGGGAGATAATAAAAGGAACAGCGACCAAAGAAAGTGTGTCATTTCATTGAGAGCAGTCAAAAGAGGAGGACCTTCCAGGAAAAATTGAAAAGATATATACTCTTAAACATGACTCTGATTCACTCGCTGTCATGCGAGTGCATTAAAAGTGAATTGGATTTGTTTAGTGTACCACTCACTCAAACCAGTGTTGAAGAAGGGAGATGGGTAGAATATGGACCAATTACAGCAGTCAAGGACAGTGATGACACCATTGAATTTAAAAAATAAACACAGAGTACATAGATTTGAAAAACAGCTTCCTTCGAGTCATGAATTGTGAATGCTGACGGAGAGCTATTGAGTGCCAATGCAGATGTCGCCCCGGTAAATTTTTGGCTGCATGCTTTGCTTAGTCAGATAGACATGACCCTGCAAGACACTTAAGTCACCACCTCCAATAACACCTATCCTTACAAAGCATACATAGAAACACTCCTCAGTTTTGGGACAAAACAAAGTCAACTCACAGCATCGATGTGGTACAAAGACACAAACAACTTTTCTCTTGACCAACACAATAAGAGATATGTCAAAAGAAAGGAGCTTGCCTGTGAAAGTCACTTGATAGATATGATGGGAAAACTGCACCTGGACCTCATGTTCTAAGATTGCTACATACTCAATCACACACCCATCAAGTTGCGTCTAACCAGAAGCAAGGATAAGTTTGCCATAGTCAGCCCAACGTATAATACCAGCTTCAGAGTGAACCTGGATAGTGTTAAGATGATGATCAGAAAAGTACAAGTCAATTTAGTTATCCAGGCAGCTCACGCAAAGTCCTTAGAAATGAGAACAGCCAAGTACCCCAAAACCCGAGGTGAATGTAAGACATGCACAGTCAGTTCAGCACAAGAAGTCATGCAAAAGAAAATTTGTATTTGGGTCAAATTCCAAAACTTATTGTCATAGGTTTTGTCAAAAACAGTGGCATCAATGGAACGTACCAAACTAACCCATTCCAGTTTGAACATTTTGATATGGACCATATCGCACTGAGTGTGGGTGGCACATCCGTTCCTGGTAAGGCACTTCAACCTGATTTTGAGACTGGAGACTACATGAATTGCTACATGACTCTCTACTCTGCCATGGGATCAATGTATCAAGATGAAGGGAACCACATAGATAGGGAGGAGTATAAAAAGGGATATACCTTGACCTGCTTTGATTTGTCACCTGATTTGGAAGAGAGTGGAGGATAATGAATTTGAGAAAGACTGGCACAGTTTTACTTGAGGTGTACTTCAAAAGAGAATTGACAGAAACTGTGAACATTGTTGTGTGTGGAGAATTTGAAAATACCATTGAAATTGACCAATACAGATCTGTTGTGACCGACTTTACCCTGAAGAGTTCTGAACTGATGAATACATTTGAATTGGAAATAGTGTTAAATACCTTCAAGCCACCAGGATGGGACACTGGAGTTTTTGCCAGAAATGAGCTGAGAAGTCCAACAGAAAAATGTGTCTTTATTTGCAACACAGACTGCTCTCACAATGAAGGAACCCACTGGGTGGCACTCAGCATCATTGACCAAGGCAAGGGTCTGTACTTTACTCTAATGGATTACTACCTGTCTTCAAAGAATTCAGCACATTTGTTGAAGGTCATGTTTGAACTTACAATGATGTTAAACTGCAAAGACCTTTCTCACTGGCCTGTGGACATTACTGTGCATTATTTGCCCTCCACACCTTTGCTGGCTGCAGCATGGAGACGATAAATACGTCTTGCACCTATATTTTAAGTTAAGGCATTATTGTTAGACAATAAATATGTTTATACAGTAAAAGTGTTTTATTTATGCAGCAGGAGGAGGGGGAGGGGCTGAGAAATGAGAAGGAGTGAAAATGAGGGTCAGGGGTATCAGGAGGGGATAGAGGGGGAAGAAAACCTATAAATTGCAATTAGTTTTACAAACAGGTTAATTTTCCAATAAGACACTGATCTGAAAAGATGCCCAAATGTCCAGTCTGTGACAAACCCTTTTCTCGAAGTGATATTTTGAAAAGACACATAAAGAACGTCCATGAGAAAATGGTACCTGATATGACAGTGCATCAGCCAAAGCCTATGCACTACAGAGATGGTTCCTGCATCACTGTTGCCCTATCAAAATTGATTCATCCATTTACTTGTCTAGTGGCTGGTCCCACAGGAAGTGGGAAAACATTTTGTTTGATACAAAACTACTGGAACTAAAAAATGAAAAGATTTATCAATGCCCACAAAAAATTGTGTGGTGCTATTCCCAATGGCAGTCTCTTTACACCATCATGAAAAATGAGGAATTCCAACATGGCTTAGTAGATGTTGAAGAAATGGAATCGTGTCTCCTGGTGTTGGATGACATGATGGACTCCTTTGAGGGTGGAGTGGCTGATCTGTTTACAAAAGGGAGTTATCACAAAAATATATCAGTCATTGTAGTGACCCACAATGTGTTTCACCAAAGCAAATATCAGAGAACTTTCAGTTTGAATGCACACTACATCATACTTTTTAAGAATCCCAGAGACGGCAGCCAAATTCAACACTTAGCCAGACAGATGTATCCCAAAGATCCAGAATACCTTGTGCAGGTGTATGAAAGAGTGATGACCCTGGGACCATATAGCTATCTGTTCATTGACCTCAGACAAATATCGGATAACAGGAGACTGAGAGCAAATATATTAGAAAATGAAGAATGATATTATTGTCAAAGAAAATAATAATAAACTTTAAACTTTTTAATGTTTTCTTTCTTTTAATGAGCTAGATAAAAACAAATAGCTGGGTTCACTTTGCAAAATTTTTACCTCCAAATAGCTCTACAATTCTTGCTCCACACAAATTTTACATTTCAATGCACCTTCTTGAGTAATCCCTGTAACAACAAGATGCACTCAGAGAGAGCAAAACGCTCGACTCGATGTGACCAGTGTCACAAGTGTTATAAAGTATAACGCACATCCACCATGGTGGCATTTCCAGAAATTCTGGAGGCTTCTTGGTATCCAAAATATTAACTGGATCTTTCCTAAACTGTAATCACTCCTTCCCATGGCTAGTCCCTTCCTACTTCAAATTTGACATCAAAATTTATTAATTACTTTTGAAGAAATATAGAATAGAATAGAATAGAAACATTTATATAGCGCAAAATTGATGCAACATCCTCTAATGCGCTTGAAATCAAAAAGGGAAAGTCGAGGGACGTTCGAGGTCATGATCCAAGGTTAGCGCCCGCCAGGGAGATGTACTATGGTGGAGGATATGCTAATCTAAACAAGTAGGTCTTTAGCTGGCTACGGAAACCTGTTATTGTTTGTTGTGATCGTACTGATTGTGGGAGTCTGTTCCATTCTATGGGTGAAGCCACTGCAAAACCTCTCCTACCGATTTCCACGTGTTAGACAACTGGTTTTGATCAAGGATGATAGGTATATGGGTTGAGAGAAATTTATAGCCTTGAAAGTAATTAGATTGTACTTAAACAATATACGGTAAGTGATAGGAAGTATGAAGTAGAAAGCTAAAATCATTAAAATACATTGAAATGGGACCTATGAAAATTCATGATTTTTTTGTATCCAAAATATGATCCACGTCTTTCCCAAAAATTAGTAATTTCTTCCTTTCACCAGGTCCTACTCACAATTTTTATAAAGATCTGTTCATTAGTTCTGGAGTAAATCTAAACACCCAAAACAGGCAGACAAATAGACAACAAACATAAACTCCTGGTAGAGGTAAAAATATTGGTTAAAAGCCACTTCTTGGTCAAAATTACTCAGGGTAAATTTTTGTGATTCTTGTTTTGTAATTCTTGTTTTGTCAAGAAATTGAAACAAAAAAAAACAAAAAAAAAACAGAAATAAATAAACATGACAAATACACCACTTCCCTCTCAATTGTATTTATGTCAATTTCAAGGCATAAATTTAATGAGAAGAAATATATCACAAGTATCATAAGCTAGGTTTTGTGACCTCACAATGATAATTGCATTGTGACATCATTAAGTAATGACATCATCAGACAGCAAAATATTGATTTTTTTACTTATGCAATAAAGAAAATCAGATTTCTCTGTATATGCCCAAGTGAAAATTATTGTCCATCAATTTGAACACTTTATCTTGGTTAAAGTTTTTTTTTTGAACAGCAAAATTTTAGATGCTGTGTTTTTTTTCTTTTCTTTTTAAAAGACCTTTAAAAAAATTGCTAAAAATACCTAAAAAAAAAATTTAAAAAAAAAATTGACTGGTATTGAACCCCAACCATGAGATTACAAGTTCTACACATTACACTCACAGCCACCTAGGATACCTGATGAGGCAAGAATTCATGAGGAGGAAATCCTATCATGATATTGATTTTTGAAGAAAAGTAGGTTCCATATGCCCAACTAAAAATTTAAAAACCTGTCTCCTGACTTTAATTTTCAAACAAATTACACCAAATTTGGAAGATTCTATCTGTACCCCATGAAATATCTACCCACCAAATATGAGCTCGATTGATGTTATAGTTTTTGAGTTATAAGGGCAAAACGGTGCACAGACAGACAGACAGAAACAAACTGATTACAATAACCCTCTCCTATCGTCAAGCGTTAATTATGTGCATTCGTGGTTAATCACAGGAGGAACTATATGTACAGAATATCAAGCCAAAAATGTACAAAAGATATTAGTTTAGTTTCAGCACATGGCCATATTATCAGATGTAAAATTACGAGTTTACAAAGTCTACCAAACAAGTCATGCATGCACAACACACACACATGTGCACCCTAATGCCCCTGTTCCACCAAAAGATTAAGCCCCGATCCTGTCGGCGACCCTTAATCGTGCACAGTCGGTTGAAAAAAGACAAAAATGGGCGGGAATACTGGGTCGGTACTGAAGTCTGGGATTAAGAACAGATCGTCCCCAGGACACCTCAGGACGCCTCAGGCGGCCGCAGACAGTCCCCGACTGGTCTGGGACTAAGAACCGACTAAGCCAGTTTTCGGGTCGGTTTCAACCACGATCCTGTCGGACACAAACCGACTGGGTCCCAGGACGCCTCAGGCCTCCTGGGACTAAGAGCCGACTAACACACGATTAACTACCGGCGTCCTCAGGCGTCCTCAGGCCTCCTCAGGCCTCCCCAGACCACGATCCCCGATTATTGTTTTGCAAAGTTGCTGGATTTTCTGGGTATATATATATAAAATTTGCGATCTAATCATCATTGCTTTTCTAGGAACACACCAGGATGCCACCTTTTAATGGAAGACAGATTCAACAACAACTTAGGGCTTTTTTGGTTTTTATTCAGTTACAAATAATCATGTATTTCCATTTTTTACGTCAAGCACAGCAACCACCACCACCACCACCAGCACCACCAGCACCCATACAGAGACCTAGAAGAAGGCACAACATGTGGGTCAGGCCATGGCTACTGCAGAGAGAGGAGAGGGGGGCCTACCACAACATTATGGCTGATCTGTATGCCACAGACATTCCAGGATTCACCAACTACATGAGGATGACCCCAGAATTCTTTGAAATGATGAAGACCAGACTGGAACCACGTCTAGCCAGGCAGGCCACCAACTACAGAGCTCCTATCAGTGTTGGGGAGAAGTTAGCCCTCACCATCAGATATCTGGCCACTGGAGAGTCATACACATCATTATCCTGTCAGTTCAGGGTTGGCAGATCCACCATTTCCAAGTTTCTACCAGAGGTCTGCAGGGCCATCCAGGATGAGTTCACCAGAGAGTACCTCAAATGTCCTACTACTCCAGATGAGTGGAAAGAACTGGAAAGGGAATTCAGGATCAGGTGGAATGTTCCACATGCCCTGGGAGCCCTGGATGGAAAGCATGTGGCCCTGAAGAAACCCAAGAACTCTGGAGCCCTCTACCACAACTACAAGGGGTTCTTTTCCATTGTCATGTTGGCCTTGGTAGATGGGCAGTACAAATTCAGATGGGTGGATGTGGGTACAGAAGGGTCTTGCTCAGATGCCCAGATATTTAATGCCTCTCAGCTGAAGAGGAGGATTGAAGATGGCAGGATAGGCTTCCCTGACCCAGCTCCTATAACACAGGGTGGTAGAGATGTCCCCTACTTCATTTTGGCAGATGATGCCTTTGCCCTGAAGACCTGGCTCATGAAACCCTATGGCAGAAGGCTGTTAACAAGGGAGGAAAGGATTGCCAACTACAGAATATCAAGGGGCAGGAGAGTTGTGGAGAACGCTTTTGGCATCCTTGTGTCAAGATTTAGAGTCATGAGGACCACCATTGAACTACCCCCAGAAACAGTTAGAGAAGTGGTCATGACCTGTGTGGTTCTGCACAATATACTCAGAAGCCAGTATCAAGGTCAACCTGCTGGTCAGCAGCCTGGGGGGGGATGATGATGATGATGATGTGCCTGGTGATTGTGGATTGATTGGTGGTGCTGCTGGTGGTGGCCAAGACAGAAACCCTGCTAGAGAGGCCAAAAGACAGAGGGATTACCTGAAGGACTACTTCAATAATGAGGGAGCAGTGGCCTGGCAAGATGGCAGAATATAAGTCCTGTTGCAGTAAACAGTCCTTTTCAGGACTAACTATAACAGTCCTTTCCAGGACTACCAAATATTCCAAAAACAATTAATCAGCTATGTGGACAAACAGACAAATCCCATGCCAAGCATAACTTGTTGAGACGGACAAACAGACAAACCCCATGCCAAACATAACTTGTTGAGACGGACAAACAGACAAACCCCATGCCAAACATAACCTGTCGAGACGGACAAACAGACAAACCCCATGCCAAACATAACTTGTCGAGACGGACAAACAGACAAACCCCATGCCAAACATAACTTGTCGAGATGGACAAACAGACAAACCCCATGCCAAACATAACTTGTTCAGACAGACAAACAGACAAACCCCATGCCAAACATAACTTGTCGAGACGGACAAACAGACAAACCCCATGCCAAACATAACTTGTTCAGACAGACAAACAGACAAACCCCATGCCAAACATAACTTGTTCAGACAGACAAACAGACAAACACAACTTACTCAACCAACAAACAGACAAACCCACTGTTAAACAAAAGCGAAACACAAAGTGACACATAATATCCTAAATTGAATAATTATTTTATATATTTTCAAATCCACATCATAATTTAAACATTTTTCTTTTTTCATGGCTGGGAAACTTATTTGTAGCAGAAATTTTTTTATGGAAATATTCAATTTTAAATATTCATTTCTAATCACAAAAATTTGGAAAATATAACCATGGAACTAGTTTTGCTTTCAATAATGGGGGATTGTGTTTGCTAAATAGTTTGTCAGTTCGTTGGCATGGGTTCTATTTACTTTTGGGTTTGGGTGTTTGTTGGTTGGTGGTTACTGGGGTTGGGTTTTTTTGGGGTAGTTGGGTATTAGGTTTGGTACTGGGTTTGCTATTTGGGGGTTATGTTTGGTATTGGGTTTGTCTGTTTGTGGGTTGGTAAGTATGTAATTATGCCTTTTAACTCTAGGGAAGGTGCAAGTGTTGGACTTTTCAATTACAGATTTTAAACTATCCCATGGATTTTAATCTAAAAATGGGCTGATTAATGGCCATATTGGGAGTTACTTTTAATATTTTTTTATGTGGCCTTTTTGGTTATGTGTAGTACCATGGGTTATTTGTTTCATGTTTGGGGTGGTGTAAGAAAAAATTTTTTTTTCTTGTGATAAGTATTTGTACTGAACTTTTTTGTTTTGGGAGGAGAATTGGAAGAACACGTAGCTGAATAATTGTTTTTGGAAGATTTGGTGGCCCTGAAAAGGGCCTGGCAGGTCAAAGACCCGCCCTGACTGGATGGCTACTGAGGAGGCTGCTGCTGCTGTTGAGGCGGTGCTGAAGTGGTGATAGTAAAGAGCTGCTGCTGCGGTTGTTGCTGCTGCTGCTGCTGCTGAGGCTGCTCGACGATCTGTGTTGATGTCAGATCTGGTAGCTGGCTTAAGATTCCACTCAGATTGTGTCTGCTCCCTTCGTCCTGTACAGTTAGGACAGATGTAGGGTTGCTGAAGCCAATGGGGCTTGGTGTATAGTACACAAAACTGCTGCTAGCTGCTGCTTGAGTGGAACTTGACGCCTGTGGAGTGGTTGTTGGCAGTAGGCCGACCCTCTGGGACTCCGTGGTAACAGTGGCTGATCTTCTGGGCAATGGCTGACGTCTGCGGTTACTCTTAATATTTTCGATATCTCTGAATATCTTGCCCTTTAATTCTTCAAATTCTTCTTGAGTCATCTTTTCGGCCTCTGATGCCACGTAGTCAAAGAAGGGCTGCCTGTCTGACTTCTGATGCAGAAAACCTGAGATAAGTGTCCTCATCTGCTCAAAGTGTTCGAGAATCTTGGAGTCTGTAGTTGAAACGGGTGTTGATGTAATGATGGACTGACTCCTCTCCCTCAGGACACTGGACTCGAGGTGTTCTGTGTCAGTAGTTGACCCACGTGATTCGTCCTGCTTGCTGGTATTTGGACTGGCCTCAAAACCTGAACTTCTATTGGCCCCCTTTCTTCTGATGTGGGTTTTAAGAAAACCCATCTGTTGGTAGACCCAGGACTGTCTCTTGGTCATCTCCCTCGGGGCTTGGCCAGATTGGAGCTTAGACAGCTTTCCATAACGGGTTCGCTGGGACTCAAACCACCTTCTCACATCAAAGGGCTGGAGCTTAAGTTCTGCAGATATTTCTGCCCAGAGAGCCTCTCTTCTGTTCCTGTCGTGGAAACGTGAATGTTCCTTGTCATACAGTTCAGGGTGCAGCTTGACGAATTCTACAATGGAAACTTCATCACTGTCTGTAAAAGTGGCACACACCCTGGCTCTCTTGGCTGAAGAATGGCACTCCGGATCTTCCTCACACCTCTCTTCTTCTTCTGCCACAGCTTCCCCAATAGCTGGATCTTCCTGAATCTCCTCCTCCTCTCTCCTCTCACTTCCTTCTTCTGTAATAACTTCACTCCTCTCCTCTACTTGACTTTCCTTCTCCCTCTCATCCATCTTTTTCCTTCCTCTCTTCCCTCCTTTCTCTTTTCTCATGATCCAGTCGACAAAATAATAAAAAAATAGTAAAATGTGTCTCCTAACTGTGAAATTTGCCTTAAGCTCAAGTATATAAAATGTAAAATAAAAATTGAAAACCCCTACAAATCAGTGACACACGTCTCTCAGTAGCCAAACAGTCAGTAACAATGACAAAGTGTGCGCGGTCGCTTATATAGTCCCAGACCTGCTCATTGCCTCGTTTTAATTTCCAACGCGCGGAAAACAGTCGGTTCTTAATCGGTTGTTAGTCCCAGGCCGCCTGGGGCGTCCTCAGGACGCCGCAGACTGAAAATGCGTGGTCCCAGGCGTCCTGGGGAGGCCGGTTTGGATCGGTTAGGGTCGGTTACCCTTAGTCGGTTCTTAGTCCCAGACCTTGATTTTTGGGTCGCAGGACACCGCAGACGGTCTGAGGCTTCCGGGGACTAATGAAACCGACTCACTTTCAGACGCATGAAATTCATACGCATCATATTTGAGTCTGGGATTAAGAACCGGCCGCCTGGGACTAAGCTACGGAGGTCTGGGACTAAGGGTCGCAGGACGCCTGGGACAACAACCGACTCTGTAAATTTGGGTCTGAGGAGGCCTGAGGACGCCTGGGACTGGACATTTTGTTGACGGCGGGAAATAGGAATCGGTTGTAGTCGTGTGAAATATCAAACATGTTTGATTTTTCACACGGCCTCAACCGACCACAACCGATCCTTACAGGAAGCCTGGGACTAAGCAAATATTTCAAACCGACCCCCCAAAACCCTTAATCGGGAGCCTTAGTCGTGTGGTGGAACACCCACATAAGCTTTGTGAAACTGAAATTTAAGGTGACCTTACCAAAGGAAAAAATGACCTCCCTTTACTAAAGGAGGTCCTTTCCGAAGGAGACTTTCTGAAACTGGCCCCTGAATCTGAATCCTTGAATCCACCTCCAGAGGTAGATCAACGGTTTCATAATCTGGATTAGAATTTTGGTCACATCACAAGCAATTCCGTTAAGCTGAGGAATTTAGATTCAATGAATTATGTCTGTGAAATGCGCCTATAATTCAGTGGATCGGGTGGTAATGCCTTAACAATGAACAGATAAAGATGTTGTTGAAAGACTAGAGCATGAATCTTGGACCATAGGTATACATTGTTTTCGACTCTGAGAGGTATTATTGTTTTAATATTGACTCTTAATCAGCAGTGCTTTAAATCGAATATTATCATATTAAGTTTTTCTGTACTTTTAGGTTTATATTACAGGTTCCTACTTTGGCAGAAAAATCGAGGATAGTGGAAACTTCTATTGTTGGCTGATCACATTCTTATAATCCAAGAACCTCCAGTGATTGAGTCATGGTCAAACTAAATCCCTTTTTTAAAGGTAAGATCACCAGTCTAAAGAAACTGCTAAGGAAATGAAAGTAAATAAAGAAAATTAAGCTAAATGTTTTCACTCTTGTGTGTCTGGAGTAAAAATATTTCTGACATGAGAATTTTTTTGTAGATATAATTTATTTTCCATGTGCATATTTTATTTTCCATTTTTTCAGAGGTGTAAATCATCTTTAAAGATGGGGGCTGCATCTGTACACAATAAGTAAACTTTATTTTAATGATGTGCAGACATTGAGCCAAATAGTTTTATCTTGGAGTTAGCAACTTAAACATGTTATTATATGTCAAACTTTAATGCACATTACCCCTGATCTATGAAATTGCATTTCAGCTGCTTGTCCGTTTCGTGAAATAGGTTACTTACTCAGTATTCACTAATATATTTCTTGAAATTGATAATATGATTGAAAAAATAGTTTAAGGAACAAGTATTTTAGGCATTAAAAACACTTTATTGTTTCTAAACAATATTGAAACCGTATCTTTGGTGTTTATGATTTATCAGTCAATGTTTTAGTCAATAACTTTCTATTTTATTGCTTTAATACATCCTATCCAATGGATAATTGCTAATCTGGTCGGTGCAGACCGGCCCACCAAACAACAGAAAAAGTAATTCTGAATCCTCCCATACTGGCAAACAGAATATTTGTGAAATTTTGTAATGTGAAGTAATCTTGGTAATATTTCATAGAATGATGTTTTGTGTGGTAGAGTGGTTTATAAGAGTGCATAGATCATAATGTCGTCTCCTTGTCAGAGGAGGTTTGGCAGGTTTTGATAAACATGTGCATTGCACAAGATGTAGAGACAAACTGAAGATTGACGACCCGTGTGTTTAAGCAAAAGCCTTGCCCCTTGTGTGACATTCTAATACCTGAACAAAAGTTGCAAATATCAACTCCATCTTATCAAAAGTAAAAAGAGAAGGGAGAGCAGAAATCTACAATGGCTGACGTGAGTATTGAGAACATCTCTGAAATGTGGACCCCAGCTTAGTTTCGATATTAGGGGTGGCTCCTGCTGATAAAAAGACAATGAAATCAACTAAAACTGTCAGTAACAAAGCAAAATAGAAGAAGAAGCACTCCCCACCGGGTAGGAAGCCTAATACTGATGAGAAATTGGAAGCTTTAGATCAGAAATGGTCTGAACGTTTCAGTCACCTTGATGTGAATAATGCTTCATCAACATCAGATGACAACCCTTTCACTGCACCTAAACAACAACCACAGGGCAGGATTAGTGTGAAGCTCCCTACTGATGAATGGCTGTGTAAAAAGATGGACAAACTGAACATTATGTTAGTAGAAGGATATCCATCTAGAGCGTCAGAGGCCGGTGGCCTACAGAAAGATCAGTTTGTAAAGCTGGGTAAATCACAGTCGAAATGGTATGCGCTTCATCCCAACACGGTCAAGTTAAACTCCACTTACAGCAGAGTGGCAAGATCTTCAGCTTCTTGCCCAATCAGCCAGGATACCTTTGAGGATATGGGAGAAGTCGGCCCGCAAATCTACATATGTATGCAACCAGGCGGCCGGGTTCAGTAAATGCCTCAGCAAGGTACAGAGCAGTATGCAAGCTCAGCTCAGAGTGATTCAGAATAACCAATCCAAGGGAAAGTCTTCAGATAGAACCAGTACTGCCACAGATGAGCTTCAGTATCTACTAAACTTTAACTCCAGCATCACCCAGTGTATGGCTAAGACTATGGAGCATCTGTCTGGGTTTGTGTTTATTAATGTGGCTAACCTGACTTTGGCTAGAAGGGACGCATATTTAGCCCACGTCAAGGCTGGTATTAAGCAGGATACCTTATCTGCACTGGGGCAAGCATCCATTCATCTGGACAAACTGTTCCCTGATCAGGTTTTGAAGAAAGCTGGGGAGTATATTGCCCAGTTTTAGAATAAAGGTCGGTCTGGACAGCACTCCTCCATCTACAAGAATCTACATCTCTCATTCCCGGTAAACCAGCTTGGAAAATTATTGGGTCATACAATCAGAAAAAGAAAGGCAAAGTCTTACACTTTTCTTCACATCTGGCCAAGGGTCAGTCTTCATATGAATGACAATCACTGTGTAAAGTTTCTGCTCTCAAGAAGACTGGCCGGGAGCAAACAAACTTTAGATTTTTGTCAGGCCAGTTGTAAATTTTGCAGAATCAGTTGTTGCTACTCATGCACATATTGTAAAAAGGCAGCTTCAAAAGAAAGTCGACTTTTTGTAAAACAACATCAGTCATTAAAATATGTGAACAGTGTTTCTTGTATAGATCAATTGTGTTCTGTCAAATGTCTCAGATGTTGCACAAAATCTGCCTGTAGGGGCCAGACTGAATCAGTTTTGGGAAACTTGGCAAGCCCTGGGGGCCGGGCCAAAGGTTGTACAAATGTTAAAAGAGTGCCTTTTCACACCACACTAATCTTGTCTAGGTCACCAAGAGATATCAGCTGCTATGTAAATCCTCACAGGAACCTCGACCTGTTGGAGGCATTGCATCAGCTGACAAACAAAAATGCAGTAGAGTTGGTCAAAAATCAAGAATACCTGGGGTTTTACAGCCGACTATTTTTGGTACCAAAACCCAACAACAAGTGGAGACCTACACTAAATCTGAGCAATCTTAACAAATTCCTCAAGATGGAAAAATTGAAACGGGAGACTCCGGATCTCCCTACAAACAGGGGAGTGGGTGACGTCCATAGACTTCAAGGATGCCTTCTTCCATATACCCATTCAAAACCAATCGACAAAACATTTCAAATTTCATGTACAGGGCAAAACATACCAGTTCAAAGCACTTCCATTTGGTCTGTTCACATCTCCCTTAGAGTTCACTATTGTGACCAAAGGGGTCACAGTGATGGCGTTGCAGAAGGGTATAAGAATCCTCCAGTACCTAAACAACTTGTTGATCTGGACCAAATCAGACAAATTTGTCTCCAGCATACACAAACGCTTGTAGCTCTTTGTCAGGACCTAGGTTGGTTAGTAAACATGGAGAAATTAGAACTGGACCCCAAACAAGTTTTCGACTTCGTAGGTT
Organism: Sabellastarte sp. h YS-2021; assembly: GCA_964017235.1. Lineage (NCBI taxonomy): Eukaryota > Metazoa > Annelida > Polychaeta > Sabellida > Sabellidae > Sabellastarte > Sabellastarte sp. h YS-2021. The sequence goes on from OZ024938.1 coordinate 67,166,548, forward strand.
ACCAGTTTGACCTGAGAGAGGGCAAGATCAGACACACCTGAGACCGGTGACAGACCTTGACAGCAAAAATCAGAAAATTGTTAACCGGACCGACCTGTCCAGTCCGTCAATTGATGTCCCTCATGAGCTGTTGTCAGCCACAGAAAAGCAAGTCCACCCAGGCCGACTTCACATGAGGCCCATACAGCGGCACCTCAAAAACAAGGGTCACAGAATACCTAGAAAAGGGTGATACAAGTTCCAAGGTGGCTCCACCCTCCCCTAAAATGGTGGCTGGAGGAAAGCAATGTTCTTCAACGTCAACCATTACACCCACTAAAACATGCTCGGCAACTGTTTACAGATGCATCAAAAGAAGGCTGGGGCACTCATTTAAATGATCACACTGCAAGGGGAATTAGTTCATTCCAGAAAGCAAACTACACATCAGTTACCTGGAACTTAAGGCTGCCTGTTTGACACTGACAGAGTTCCAAGACCTCTGCGAGAAAATCATAGTCTTGGTAGCCACAGACAACACCACAGTAGTTTCCTATATAAACAAAGAAGGGTGAATGAGGTCAGGCTCTCTGTGTGCCCTTATGTGGAGACTCCTGACCTGGTGTACCAGTAAACAAGTTACTATCAAAGTATGACACATCCCAGACCAGTTGATTGTGGTAACGGACAAGCTATCCAGGCTAGGTCAGACAATTCAAACAGAATTGTCTCTCCTTCCAGAGGCCTTCGAAGCGCTATGCAACAGGTTGCATGAGCCACAGATAGACCTTTTTGTGACAAGGTTCACCAACAAGCTGGCTCAGTTTGTTTCACCAGTGCCAGACCCCCTGGCTTGGGCAGGGGAAGCACTCAGCCTGCCATTGGAGGATCTAGACCCATATGCCTTTCCCCCAGCAGCTATTTTGGGCAAGTGGTGAAGTTACAGGACTGCCTATGCAACAGAATCATTCTGATTGCTCCAGGGTGGCCAAACATGTCCTGGTTCTGGTGACCATGTCCAGCCAAATCCCACTGATCTTGCACAACCTGCTCATCCAACCATTCAACCAGACTCCTCACAGGAATCTATCAAACCTAAATCTGCATGCATGGCTCTTAGAGCCTCAGCATAAAGGAGAAGGGCTTCAATGAGGCAGTGGCGGCAAGAATTGAAGCTCCTCAAAGAGGATCCACCAGATCAGTCTATGAGGCAAATTGAACCATTTTTACAAAGTGGTGCCTCAGTAATAAGGTGGGCTTCATGGCACCCCCTATAAAGTTAGTGGCTGACATCCTCATTTACATGTTTTAGGACAGAAAGTTGCAGCCCAGTACCATTGATAGATACAGGTCAGCCATTGCTGATAAGTTGGGAAATTCACACATCAATATCAGCAAAGATGGAAATCTCACCCATCTCCTGGATAATTTTCACAGAGACAGAACCAAAGGGCAGAGGGGAATACTATCCTGGAACCTCTCCCTGGTTTTGCACCAGCTGATGAAGACTTCCTTTGAACCTCTGAAGGAGGCATCCTTGAATCACTTGACCTGTAAGACGGTCTTCCTCTTGGCCCTAGGGTCAGGCAAATGCAGAAGTGGGAGACATGCTTGGCAAAACAAGAATATCAGACACCAGACCGACTGGTCAAAGGTGTCCCTGTACCCATCAACCAGCTTTCTTGCCAAGAATCAGCTGGCCAATGAGGGTCCGGACAGTGTGGCCCCAGTGGTTATACTAACCCTGGCTCCAACTCTGGATAAGGTCCTGAAGTCTGGTAGGTCCCTCTGTCCAGTCAGAGCACTGCGTTACTGTTTGGACAGGACCTCAGACATCAGGCAAAACAAGGAGTTAGTCTATATCTCCTCCAAGAATGGTTTTGACAAAGACACCTCACTGCCACTAACTCCTCATGGATCAAACAAACCGTGAACCTATGTTATGAGCTCTCAGATCAGGAGGCCCTCACCTTGCATCAGATTGAAGCCCATGATGTCAGTGCCTTACTGCTTCTAAGGCCTTCCAGTCGGGAGTGTCTCTAGGGCAGATATTATCTGCCTGTCACTGGAAGTCACACAACACCTTCACACAATTTTATCTGAAGGATGTGGCTTGGGCTGATTCAGAGCTTCTCCACTTGGGCCCTGTAACGGTTGCTCAGCAGATCCACAAGTAGCCCTTCAGTTCAGAGGAGATTTGTATATATGTACATATTGTAAATAGTTATTACAAGTACATAATAAAAAATGACATGCTTCCTTCGGGAGGTATATTTAATTTCTGGGACTGAACTCATCCCTCTCTTCCCCTACCTCAGAGTAGGTCTGTTAACTGTTAAACAACGGGAGGACAAGGTTGACATAACCTGGTAACTGGGTTCTGGTTACCAACCATGAGACTATACCTCTCCGGGCTAGGTCAGCTTAGGCTGGAGGTCACATTCTACTATCATTTATGAGTTCACTTAAAGTCCCTAGTAACTTATCCGCTGACCAAGCAGTAGTTATTCAGCAATTGTCCATTGTATAGGATTACTAACGCAAAAATATTGCAAATTAAATAAGTAAATTAAATTAATTTTTTAGGCTATCCAGCAAACATGCTTCTTCATTAAAGTTTTGATGTGTGTAAAAAATAGTAAAGACATTTAAAGTAGGGGCAGTAAATTGACTTGCTGCAAAGGTAAAATGGTTTGTGCAGTTCAGCACTCAGAAATATGAATGTATTAACTGGATCATAAATATAAATAAGGTACTGTGGTAAAATGGTTTGTACAGTTCAGCACTCAGAAATATGAATGTAGTGACATTGGATAATAAATATTAATATGATATCAGTTAGTGGTCAAGAAAATATTCATATCTACATAACACCATTCCCTGTCCAAGCATTAAGATAATTAAAATAATGGAGGGGTATATATTTAAGAAACCGCCTGCTTCATGGTAAGGTACAAAATAATGTTTAAGCAACTATGGATGGGTCAGTAGTACACGTATCTCAGTATCATCAACACTTTATTGAAATACAGTGACAACTTTGACTAATTGGAATGTCAAGGGCCCGCTGACTTACTTTTTGCACAATGTATAAATGCCAAAAAGCCTACTTAAATTGGTAGAAATTATAAACTTATGTATATATTTTTTGTACGATGTAAAATATCAAAAAGCCTACTTAAATTTGTAGAAATTGCAAACTTATATGTAATAATTTTAAACAACAGTTATAAAGTGATTTTCTTTGAGAAAAACTGCAATATATTGATTCACAGACTCATTGCCTGTCCGGATAATATTTTATATAATTATATAAAAACATTAATAATTTTATTTTTTTTCTTATTGAGTGCCATATTATGGATTATTAAGCAACATATGCAGTGATAAGATGTAATGATGTCGTCAGTTGTCTAAGGTTGAATATATCAATGCTTGTCAAAAGAGGATAAATGTGCAAAACAGAGTTAAATTTGGAATTTAAGAAGAAGCAAATAATAATAGTAATAATAAATATATATATATACATATATATATATGTATATATATATATATATATGTAACAAACTGAGTTGATTGGGTACAAGTTGTAATATTAGTCAAGAGTTGTATCAACAATGAATTAATCTGTGATTATTGAGACACTTACCAATAATTTTATAGGAAGCCAAGAACATCTTAAATTTGATAAACTATAAAGCCACTAATGTTTTGTGTGTTCATGTATGTACACTTGTACCTAATTGTTATGTTGTGTGTGTTTATTTGTGTACAATCATACTTGAATATTTTGAAAAAGCTTGCCAACATATGTGAATTAATAGTTTTTGGAACCTTCCCTTCTCAAACTAATTTTGAATTTAGGTTATATAAATTTGAAAGATGGACATATTAAAGGAAACTATAGCTATTAACTCTTTTAATTGTAGAGGACTGCGTGATTCAAAGAAACAAAATGCAGTCTTTAACTGGCTGCAGTCAAAACACCAGGGCATAACAATATTGCAAGAAAAACACTCTGTTGCATCAGATGAAAAACAATGGGCAAAAGAATGGGGTGGACAAATATATTTTTTGCATGGTACAAGTTGGGGGGTAGCACTACTAATACCTAAAAATTTAGTTGGAAAAACTAAGGTAGATAACAGTATGCATGATGATGACAGCAGACTTATCTTAATAGAATGTGAAATTGAAGAAAACAATATATTACTCGCAAATATATATGGACCAACTAAAGATAACATAGGCTTACAACTAAAATTTCTTAGCTACTTGAAACAATTACTGGATGCCCAAGGAGCAAAAAATTAATAAAAGGTGGAGATTTTAACACTTACCTCAATTGTAATCTTGATAAAAAAGGAGGTCAAGCTGAATCAAAGTATTCATTAGAATTGACAGCATTTTGTGAAAAGCTTGGTTTATCAGATATATGGAGGATGAGAAATCCTAAGGAACTTAAATTTACAAGAAGAGAAATTTCCAGGTCTGGGTTGGTACAATCTAGGCTGGACTACTTATTAACATCTAATCACCTCAACTATCAAATTTCCGATAGTCTTATTAAACCAGGTTTTAAATCGGACCACAGCTTAATTAAAGTAAAATTAGATCTATTGTATACCCATCGTAGATGTAAAAGCTACTGGAAATTTAACAACAAGCTGTTATTTCATGAAGCTTATATTAGGTTGGTAAAGGAAGAGTTAAAATCAATAAGGGCACAAAGTTATATACAAAATAAAAATACTTTTTGGGAGTTCGTTAAATGCTGAATACGAACAGTGACTATATCTTATTCAAAATCACTGTCAAAAAGAAAGAAAGAACAAGAACATAAGTTATTAAATAAACTAGAAAACCTGGAACACAAACTATCGGCTAATGAGTATTTGCAGGAGTATAACACAGTTAAAAAAATGGGAAAAGGTGCAATCAGAAAAAACAGAGGGAATAATCTTTAGAGCTAACTTGCAGTGGGTAGAACAGGGAGAGAAAAATACTAAATATTTTTTGAATTTACAAAAACAAAATTATAATTTGAAGTACATAAAGAAACTTATAACAAATGAAACAACAGCCTTGATAAAACCAAATGAAATTTTGGAAGAAGAAAGACGATTCTACAGAAACCTCTATTCTACAAGATTACCAGATAACCAGGAATTAGACCAAGGTTCTCCAAACTTACTTAATGGTCAAAATGATAATATACCAAAGCTAAATGATATTGAAAAGCAAATGTATGATGCATCATTGAAGATAGAGGAGATAACTAAGGCATTAAAACAGAATGATAAATCTCCTGGAAGTGATGGACTAATAACAAACTTTTATAAATTTTTTGGGACTGATATATCCTTATTTTTATTTGACAGTTTTAAATATTCTTTCAAGCATAAGCTTCTCTCAGATGACCAGAGAAGAGGCATACTTAACCTTATACCAAAACCTAACAAAGATTTAAGATACTTGAAAAACTGGAGACCTGTTTCAATTTTGAACACAGATTATAAGATTTTAACAAAAGCAATTTCAAATAGGCTACAACCATTGCTATCTAAATTAATATCAAGTGATCAGGTAGGATACATAAAAGATAGACAAATAGCAGATAACATTAGAATCATTGATGACATTATGTCTTACACACATTTGAAGCATCTACCTGGATATATCTTGTTAGTTGACTTCGAAAAAGCTTTTGACAGTGTAGAGTGGTCATTCTTATACAAAACCCTCAAAGCTTTCAATTTTGGTACAAAACTCAATCATGTGTTAGTAACAATGGATACTTTTCAGAATACTTTGAATTAAGTAGAGGTATAAGACAAGGTTACCCACTATCTGCTCTTCTATTTATCTTAGTGGCAGAAATGATGGCAGTTGAAATAAGAAACAATAAAAACATAAAAGGTGTAACAATAGAAAAGAAGGTATTTTAAAATTTGCCAACTAGCAGATGACACAACCTTGTTCATAAATGACATCAAATCAATCGAAATGGCAATTAAGATACTAAAATAAAAGGGTCAGGCCTGAAAATTAATATGGAAAAAACTGAGATCATACCTTTACATCTAAATAAAAAATTATACACCTTCCAATATCATTAAAGAAATTATCAGTCAACAGAAGTTGCTTTAAAACACTGGGTATCTGGTTTTCAAATAACCAAAAAAGTGAGGCAATTAGCCTTTATTATCAGAATAAAGTAAAGGCTATAGAATGTATAATGAACATCTGGTAGAGCAGAAATTTATCATTAAAAGGAAACATATTAATAGTGAAAACACTTATTTTGCCACAAATATATCATTTAATTTCTTCATTATTCTGTCCTTCAGATGTATTAAAAAAAATTACGAACTCCTGCTGGCCTTTATATGGGGAAACAAACCAACCAAAATTTTAAAAGGTGGATTAGAAATGCCTGATATCTATACGATTCATACAACTGCAAAAATTAAATCGATTAAAAGACTGATGGAAGCTAGTAATGGAAACTGGCAAACATTATTTCAATACTTACTGAACATAGATAAGGAAATACTAAAAAAGAAACTACCACCTGATTCGAGAGGTATATGTCTCACCAATTTTCACAAACAGGTATTTGATGGTTGAGAGCTATTTCATGGGAAAGAACCCTGTAATGTGGAAGAAATATGCTCTGAATTCATATTTGCTCTGAAAACAAATATATTTCCTCAGGCAAAAAACCCTAGAATTTAAATACTGTAAAATTCCAAAAGATATCAGTGATGACATAGTTATTAAAGACATAATTACAGATAAAGATAGGTTCATATCACTTCAACAGTTTAATGCAAAGTTTAATACAAATTTATATAATCTATATTTTAATAAAATAATAAGTGGAATACCTGATAAATGGAAAGAGAAACTAAGAAAAACAAAGATAAGTTGTACAGTAATTAAGGATACTACAGTTTCATGTCAAGGTAAACTCAAGGACATTACAAAGGTCAGCAACAAAGCTCTTTACTGGATTCCATTACATAAAAACATACAAGAGCCAACAGCTGTTGAAAGATGGATTGAGACATTTCCATTTCTTGAATCAATATCATGGCATAAAATATTCAAAATGGCACATATTATTTCAAATGAACCTTATTTGCATTTATTTCAATACAAAATTTTAAACAGGATTTTAAACAACAATTATAATTTATATAAATGGAAGCTAAAAGATTCCCCAATATGTATATATTGTGATGAAATAGACACTATTGAACATCACTTATTTTATTGTGTACGCAGTAGTCTTTTTTGGACAGGTTTGCAAAAAATGGATTTGCAACGCTTTTAAGGTAAAACTTGAAACAGGATTCACTATTTGCAAAATTCTATTTGGTACAGAAATTGACACAAATTTTAAAACTGCCCATTATTATTGTAAAAATTTCATCGTACTCATAGGTAAATGGTAAATAAATTATATAAGATCAGAGAATAAAACCTAGATTTTTGAAGAATACTTAGGCATTTCAGAGGCAAAACTAAAAATTTATGTAACAAAATTTAATTGTCCAAAAACATATGAAAGCGTTGATAGCGAAATCCAAAACAATTTTTCATTTCTGTTAAGACACTTACAGAAGGGTTGGGTTCCAAAGGCTGACGAGTTATTAAGTGATGAGGTTGTATTATATTTTTTGTCTGTATTTCTTTGTAATAGGTCTTGAGTCAGTGTGAACATGTCTGTTTATTGTGTTGTCTCGTCTTTTGTAATGTATTTGTATGTCTTTTGTAATATTAATTGATAATGCTGTTCTTTGTATTTTCTATATTATACTATTAAGATAATAATAAAAAAGGTTAAAAAAAGTAAATTAAATTTTTATAAGTTAATACCATATACAATGGACATAGGTCTAGAAAACAAAAAAAAAAGATGCTATGATGTCATTCTGCCTCGACAAGAAGGAAGTACGCATGCGCCACCTGGCAAGTGCAAAGAATGACCGGCCGGCCAGTATGGGAGCATACAGAATGACTTTTTCTGTTGTTTGGCGGGCCGGTCTGTACCGACCGGATTAGCAATTCTCCATTGGATAGGATATTAACTTATAAAATTTTAATTTACTTAAATTTGCAAGATTGTCTTGTTATTTATACACATTGTCACAGGATTTGTGACTGTGACAAGTATATTAAGCCACTATGACTACTCAGGTGACTTGGCTGCTATTGATGATGAATCTGACTAATGTATACAAACGTTCTTTGTATTGTATTTATAAAATAGATCACAAGTATGACCAAAGAGTAAGCTAACCCTTTGTATCCACAAAACTTCATCATAATCACACCACAACATTTGAGGATGAACTATGACTCCACATAAAACGAATGCTTATATTACAAAAAGAGGTCATTGAAGATAACATGTCTTCATTTTTACAATTAGGACATCTAATTTACAATTAAGTATTTGCTCCAAGATAAAGGAATAGTAGGCACTTTTATTACATGTATTTATATTTTATAATGTATAGATTTTAAATGTGTACTCTGAAAATAGTTTACTTTAAAAAGTAGATATTCCAATAGAACTATCATTTATTGAAAAATACTTTATTTGCATCTATATAACTACTTACAAAGATACAATATATTTCAAGCAACCAAGACCTAAAAACAACATTAATTTTGCCTTTTTATCTTTACAATTTGAAATAACACCGTTTCAATATTTCCTATGTGTTTGTACACCTTTTCTTAACATAACATCAGTTTTAAAGGTATTGACAAAGTCTTTCTCCTTTAATTTTTTCTAAATATTTAGTTATTATATCAAAATTAATCCACAAACAAGAGAGAAAAAGTTAGTGAAATTCACGTAATAATGTGACATTCATTGTCATATTTACGTTATATAATTACCAGATATGCACCAAAATATATATGGCTAGGAAAGGTTTTCTGAGAGTAATTTTGTTTTTGTAACGAAAAGCCCATCATATCACGTCTTTAAGACCAAATGGGACCATTGTATTACAAAGGCCTAATATCTTCCATATCATTGGATTTAGGGGTTTGGAATGTGAAAATACCCTGGCGGCCGCTTTTTTGGATGTCAACCCATGTCTGTCCCTGGACTATCCCTTCTTGGACTTAAGTGCATTAAAGGATTTGTATCAATTTTGTGGTCTATAAATCCTACTATTATAACAGAGCTTATATAGAAAATCTTCTATAGAAAATCATGGCCTGTGAATCTTTTAAGAGTGCAGAATTTGACCTTTGAATCCTGAATCTTCTTGTTCATACTCACGAGGGCTTACATCTCCCTTATTATAAGTCCTATGGCGTGAAAATATGCAAACAACCTCTAGGAAATCATGACCTGCAAATCTCTTGCAAGCGTTGTAACCTTTGACCCATGCGTCAAGGTCAAATGGGGTAATCATGATAAAAAGGCCTTACATCTTGTATATCCCTTTTCTATGAAGATATCTTCACCAATTTGAAGCAAGATGTTTACAGCTGTGAAAAAATGTCTATAAAACATTTTGGCTTCCCTTTGAAAACAACATGACCACCATAACTAATTGTAAGAAAATAAAGAAAAAGATTTAAAATATTTCAGCTAGCTTGTCTTTATTATTTTAGGTACTGTAAGCTGCTCAACAAAATTTTTTAAAGGTATTTAAAAGGTCAAAGTTAATCTTTGACCCCTGCTTGAAGGTCAAGTGGGTCATCAAACTAAAAAGGTCTTATATATCCCTTGTTTTAGTCCCACATCTTCTAAATGTGAAAACAACTTGGAAGAAATCCTGACCAGAGAATCCTCTTGTAAGTGTCAAATTTGGCATTTGATCTCTGCTCTAGGTCACTTAGGGTTGTCATACAAAAAGACACTAAATTTCTTCTGTATTATTAGTCATTGGATTTTGAGCTCTGTGTCAAGGTTACAATGCTTCCAATTTGCTTAATACCCGGTAGGAAATAACCACCACAGCCGTTGCCGTGTTTGGATGTGTAACTGACCACAAGTGTCTGTTAAAATCTGAAGTTTGTTGAAATACTATGCTATGGCTGGGTTGCTAACCCCTGCCAAATTCTATAAACTTATGCCAAATGTGGGTATATAGAGCCTTGAATTGAGCTTTAAAGTTGTCTTGAGTTTTGGATGTTCAGAGCTGTAACAATATGCCAGCTGATTTGGAGACATATTATTACAATTGTGTATAATATTTTAACCATATTGTCCATGTGACGATATATATCACCAATCCAGTAATAAAAACTAGAATCTAAACGTTTGTATTTATTATTTTAGATTTTGTAAAGCCATTGAAAAAGGGATAGTTAGAAGTGAACATGCTGAAAGTATGTTTGAAGGTGTCAGCCACACTAACAGATGCCAAGTTGTTTCACAGGCTGCTGCTTCTCCCATTACACACACTAATAAAACTGGTGGCCTTAAAAACGTATTGGCTGGAATGGAGGCCACACATGGGGACCAAAATGAACATTTGAAAAAACAAGAAGAAACAGTGGTGCTTCAAAATAATACTGTGGTTCTATCAACGCAGAGTTCACACAAGAAGGTCTTCAGAAATGAAGGTAAGCTAGTCAATTCACTAAAATCTCGAAGGTTTAGGTAACTATTATAAGTGTTGAGTATCAAGTTAAATTTACTAATATTTAATAAAGGATGGGGCTTGGTGTATTGTATATTGAATGATGATGTGAGTAGATAAAACAAAATATGCTTTAATGTTAGTTGATTTTGATGCAAAACAGTTTTGAATTATCTTTTGTATCAGAATGTAAAGCTCACGCTGTTGTTATGCAGGATATAGGGAAAATTTTATGTGTTCAATCAAAGCCACCTGTAAAAAGGAACACTCAACATCTCTTCTCCACGATGCAAGACAACAAAATACCCCCCAAAAATCAGTTGGTGGCCGTTTTAGACAACATGTAAAATGGAACATTATACAAGTACCATTGACAGTTTTGTTGTAAAAGGACAAACGAAGAGCTACATGAACTCATATATGTAGCACCCCTTTTATCTTGAAGTAATCACATATTTTTAAAATAAAACTGAAACTTTAATGGTAGCAAACTTGCATTTCACCTCTGATGTAATGCGTTTGAAATTTGGTCTTGCAAAGTGACAGTTTTCTGTTAACTCTCATTAGTTTACAGTGCAATATCTTGACCCACAACTATTCAAATTGATCCCCTTTCCTTTCATTGACTTTAATGTCCCTCAGGTGTATCCAAACAATATATTGACAATTTTGGATGTCCTTTTTGCTTGAAATGTTTACAGCCAGATGGCCACCTCCACCATGTCTCTACTTGGACTGTGAAGAAACAGAATCTGAGGTAGTGTCACTGAGGTGGTGTTTGCCACCTCCTGACAGGGTCCCCATTATCAACTGTGTGCTAGAATTCAAAGATGCTTCAGAACAATGGAAACCTGTCCAAGGCTTCTCTTTCAGAGAGCATGGTAATCATCATTTTCTGTTGATTCTTACAAATGATTTGGGGATCTTGTAGTTGTCAAACTGCTAGGCATCTAACATTACACAAGGTTTTTGAAGAATAAAAAAACAATAGATATCCAAATATTTAATTTTTCAAAATTAAAATTCCAGAAAAAAATGATATGATGATTGATTTATGTGTTTAATCTTTTTAAACAGTTGAAAGACAATATAAATTTATATTTCTTTGATGGCGATATTATTTGTTTTTTAAACAAAATCATTTTGCCTTTTATCCACTGTTAAAATGTACTACAGTTTCACAGTATCAACATTCCTACCCAGGAATTAACCTATGTATGAAATACCAATGATAATGTTTAACAGTGATGTGGGTTGAGGGATGAAACTCTCAGTACACCATTCAGTGGGGCCAAATAAGAGGCAAATGATTAACTCTAAGGAGCATGTATGTATAGTAAACCCTACTATCAGGTTTTCACTGTTGATTGATACATTCAGTACTAATCAGTACTGGCTACTTTCTCTCCATGACCATTTTTAAGATTGGGGTTTACAACAGCCAAACTTCTCAAAAGTAGCCAATACCAGAAAATATTGAGAATATTGGCTTTATCGGGCTTCTTTATGCAACATTTTCTGGTATTGACCACTTTTTCGGAGTTTAACTGTATTAATAATGTATAACTTTTGGTTTCAGGTAGTCTTTTTCTAGGCTCTGAGCTATTTTCAGAACACAAAATATCCATGATACAAGGAACAAGAGCCTAGAACTAGACCACCCAAAACTAAAAGGTATACAATATTATACATGGTATGCAAACAGCAAATTAAATGCACGAAAGTTAGTGTAACTGAAACAAACATGTAACATTTTGAAACTATCTGATCTGTACAAACATTAATTAAACTTAATTTTAAAAAGGGATCAGCACTCTAATGCTCAGCAGGCATTAGGCCACGATTTGATTTCAAAGGAAGCAAAAGTTTAACCATAGACTAAAACAAGGTGTAACACTGGCACCAAGTAATATATGAGAGTGACCAATTATATATATTGGTTGCAGATAAACAGGATAACCACAGGATAAAACTGGCTAAAAACTGGATAAAACCAGATACAGTTTTGATACCTCATTGTAACAGAAGATTACACCTCTAAGCTCCTGATGAGATCCCAGACACTGAGGATTGAAATAATGCTGATATTTTCAGTATTATTCGGCAGCCTTAGTCTCCCCTGCACTTGCACCAGATTTTTTTATTTTAAAAGTTTAACCATAGTTACATTTTACATAATTCTAATCAAAGCCTATGGCCTAAGGTCCAGGGTCAAAGACCTACTTTTGTCTCAAAGCTAGCAAATGGGACAGGTTAGATGTATTGGCACATTGATTTGATTATATGATACAATAGTGAGTGGGGTCATTGTCATCTGTCATTCAATGACATGTCTGCCAGATTTCCTTTCATAGGGCCTAAATGAAATTACACCTGAGAGTTTTTCTTTTGTTAAAAGTGACCAATATCTTTCATTAATGGTCAGTTGTTTTACACAGTGATTATCAGTAAAAAAGGAAGCCCTTTTTACACATTTCCAAAGAAACACTTTTATTTTTATTCCAAGTAAAATGATTATAAAAACTCAGAAATAAATACCGGAAACATAAAACTAAAGAGTAATAATGTGACATTATCTTAAAACTTACAAATTAAGGAAGAGGTTTCATTTAAATAGGTTATTAGCCTCAAAAGCGTTCAATATTAGAAAATAATGGATTCTGGACTTGATCTCTTTGAGAACTCATAAACAATCCATCATTTTCTAATATTTGACACCCACTTGTCCATTATACATAAATGACAGCTGAAATTGTTGGATAATACACATTTCATTGGTGTGAAAAATAATCAAGTTATATAAATAACATATCCCGTGTTTCTTTTTTTCTAAAAATATTCTGTACCAATTTTCCATCAACGTAAGGTATACACCCTTGATACTTATCAAATTCAGCCAAAAAATATGCTTCTTTCTTTTATTTGATGTGTTTCATACAGTGGAGAAAAGCCCTGTAGAGAAAATCCACGCAGAAAAAAGTCATAAAACTTTTTGACACCTGTAGAGAAAAGCCTTGGGTACCCAACCATTAGATAACCTCCCTCTTCTGAAATCACAGATCTAAGTACCCATCATCTAAGCATATTTAAATAATGAATACAATGCAATATCCTTAACAGGTGATGATTTCAACCTTTTAAAGAACTTTTCAATATATTTTTGCCAGTTTTGATAACTTTATTTGCCCGATCCTTAAACTAATTATGTAGATCACTGCGGAAATTGTAAAAGATTGCCTGGATCACCTGTAGTTTTATTTATTCAAGCTGTATCATAATATAGTAATAAAAGACATATTCGAGTGATTTATGATGGTTTTAAACTATCGAGCGGCTGTATTAAAGCCACAAAGCCCGAAGGGCTGAGTGCTTTAATACAGCAGATCGATAGTTTAAAACCATCATAAAGCACGAGAATTTGCCTTTTATTCCTATTCTAAAATGGTTACACTAATATTTTGGTCAAAATAAGCAGTAAATCTTACGCAAAATTCAAAACAAATCCAGCACCATGTTGGCTGTTCCATTAACTAAACGTGCTTAGTGATGGATGTGCAAACAGCCTTTTGGTTAAAATCCCCCACAGAATTCTGTAATGTCATATTAATGAATAGACGATCTTTAAATACAATATTGATAAAAATCCCCACTGAATTATTTAACTTTATATTTGCTGCTATATAATTTACGTTTTCTTTTACCGTGAGTTGTTTGTTTACATTTGTACGCGAGGGGTGGTGTATGTAGCATTCAACAGTGTTACTTTATTTACTGTTCTATATTCGTGATTTCTGAATTGCACAAAAGACATGTCCAAGGTCACTGCGCAGCCTACCATTTTAGAATATAGCTATACAATGACATTTACTTGTTCTGAATTGGATGCTTATTTCAATATATTGCTGATTTTCAAAGGGCCACTGTATTTGACAATGCATAAACAACCACATTAAAACACAAGATGAATTAAGCAAATGGGATATATGCATGAAAATCATTTTCATTTAGTTTTTAGAATGCACGGACACAGAAGTCAGTTAATATAACATTTCTTCCATGCCCTACTGTTTTGAATACATGGACACGGAAGTCTTTTTATTTAACATTTCTTCTGCTACTTAGAGTTTTGATAACACAGACTCAGACACAGTCTTACTGTGTCCTAAGTTAAATAAAAAAGGTGGCAGGTGAAAGGAATAAAGCAAATGGTTGGATCCTATGATTTGTGTGAGTTTTAAGCTTGAAAGTGTGACCATCTTTGTAAAATCACCTATCACTCATCGCAATGGGAAAGGGTACCCCTGTACCATCCAATCAACATGACTACCCATAAGAATTGGTATATTGAGAACACTTACTCTAACCAAAGCCTATCAGCCAATATCCAGTGTCAGAGAGCTTCCATGTCCCAGCAGAGATAACCAGCATAATATTTTGACTGACTTAAATTATTTTGTTCATTCAACTAGGGGCTCAAGTTTAGCCCATAGGCAGGGGAAGATGTATTAGTATATTAAATTTACAATGTGTTACAAAAGTGTCTGGGGACAGTGTTTTAAAATGTTAATGCTAATAATATTAACCTATATAGTTTATTCACTCTACTTTTAAAATGAAGGTAATAACTGTTATACTTTTAATCAGTTATACTTTCAATCAACAGAAAACAATTAAATACTTCATTGATCCACAATTGTGATCATGGCAGTTAAGCAATAATACACAAAAATTTGTAAAAAAACTGGCAGTAAAAAACAGGCACCATAACCAACAACCTGAGATGCCATAAAGCTGGTTCTCCAACTGGTCCTTGTGTTCCCACAGAAAACAAAACATATTGTCCAGAGTTAGATGTACACACCAATGTTGATTTACACATATATAAAGCTACTACTCCTCAAATTTTATGAAAATCAGGTACTTCCATATTAATAATAATCATCATAATAATGGGCTCATATATAGCGCTTTCTCTATTATTAGCTCAAAGCACTTTACACAGTATTACCCCAGAAAGGGTAGCTGGCCTTGGTAACCTTACCTATTGCCCTTGGATTATGAGTCCAACACTCATAAGTCTAACTGAGCCACATGAGACCCCATTAGGCTTATAACTGTTCACTGCCATTTTGACCCCCAAGCTGTTTAAAACGGCGGGCCCCGCCGTTTTAAATGGCAGGCCCTGCCGTTAACATTCACTAGGTTTAAATAAGGGTTGTAAATGGCTGAGCCATTTAAAGCGGCGGGCTCCAGCTGTCAGCCATTTTAACTCTTTTTCTAGCTATTACTTTGTTAACTGTTGAATTATTGTTTGTCTTCTGCGAGATACAAGTTTAATGTTTCATGACAATTATTTAATTTCTATTCTTTCCATTGTTTGTCATTTAAGCTTAAAATTTAAAAAGTGAAATATTAAATAGCAGCAATATAATTATATCAATATAAAGTAATTATGAATGTTCAAAAAGCATTCAAACAGCTTTAACACAGTCATAGCTAATTTTATGATACCCTAACAAGAGGGACAAATCCAATTAAGTGATCACTTAAATAATAGTTAACAAATCAACACAATAGGAATGCCTTCTACACTGTTATGAAAAGACTGGCCAGTGGAAAGCCATTCTTTTCATATGGGATTACTTTCTGATGTATTGTCTAATATGTAGGCTGGATTTAACATAATGGATTGAATTTGTGGAAGACATACCTTTTTCTGTTGATTAGTTCACAGGGAAAGATAATCAGTTTATAAGATTTACCCCCTTTGATGTACAAATCACAGGTCAATTCACAAAAGGATGAATTTCAAACATTTAGAATGTGTGTACTACAAACACCATAGCACTGAGCTTTTTTTCCTAAGGATAACTTTAATGGAATGCAAATGTGTATAATTAAGTATTGTACAAAGGAGGGCTGTTGATTGCAATTACATCAAGCAGTAGAATGCTTGTTCTCTTGAATTGTGGCTGGATGGCATACAAAAGTCAGTTGGTACTTATGTCATTATTGCATACTAGTATATGAAGTATGTATTCCTGTTATCTATTTGGCTGGGCCATTTAAAATGGCAGCCTGCTGTTTAAAACGGCAAACTGCCATTTAAAACGGCGGACTGCCATTTTAAATGGCGGATGGGGTCAAAATGGTATGTAACATAACTACCCACGTCACTCCTTACTGTAAAAACTGTAATGAGAAAACTTTCCAAATGTTACGCACAAAAAAAATGTGTGATGAATGAAGATAATAATGTTTCCCCAGTGTGTAGCACATATATTATCTTGTTTAAACTAGTAAGTGATATATATTTTTCCTTTGTGTGTTATGTTTTAGGCACTGGGGTGTACAAAAAATACACTCCAGTTTTTGGGTTCTATTGTATAGACCAAATATGGATGATAAATATGAAAAACTTTTGTATAACTTTGGTCACAGTCTGTGCCTTATAAATTTCCCATTTTTATCTATTCTGTTTCAGTTACTGCATTTGAGTTCCAAGTGGCTGCTCAAAATGAAAATAACGTTGGTCCAAATGCATACTGCTCACCAAATTCAGACTCAACAGGTATGATGTTTACTTGAGACAATTTGATGTATGCCACTTGGCCAATATTTCCTGAATATACATTTTCATATTTATTGCTTTAAACTAAACCTGGTTAATAATTATGTTTTCTTAGTCATTAGAGATGGTCATAAAATACATGTGTGTTTTTTTGTTTAAATTTTGTTTGTTTTTTGTTTAAATTCTCAAGGTCCTCAGTGGCGTAGTAGATAGCAAGTTTGGCATCTAATCACAGGCTATCACCCCTAAGTAGCACTGCTGAGTATCAGTCCAAATATAAGCCTGACTGTTGAACACTATTACTTTCTTTACACTACCAAATAATCTCTGTGAATCATTTATGCCATAGTTATACTTTTGGAATATTCACTTATATAAATTGCACATATTGCAATGTTAGTAAACAACAACAGTGATATACACCTATTGATTCTTATTGGATAGCCAACAGTGCTCAAACGTGATTTGAAGATTGTTTGTTTTTATGTTTTGTATTATAAAAATAATAATTAGATTCTGTGATAGATTTTAATGTTACCTAAGGATGGTGACAAGAGAGTGATTAATATTATTTGTGTTGAATAAATTAGTACTCTATAGGGTCACAATTTGTGTCATATCAATTTTCCAGTTTTATCCATTCTTCTTCAGTTGCTGCATTTGAGTTTCGTGTGGCTGCTCAAAATGAATATGGCACTAGTCCATATGTGTACTGCTCACCAGATTATCACATAGCAGGTAGGATATTTAGTTTGTGGCAAATTGGTATACTCTTGGTCAATATTGCAACAGCGTAGATTTGGAAATGTATTGCTATACTAGTTAAAATTGGTTAAATTTATATTTATACCGCAGCCTTCTGTGTGATGGTTGTAAAATTTGTGATGTTTTTTGTTGGTGATAAAATAAACATGGCGCCTTGATTAAATTGCCATTTTTGCCTATGTAATGTGATTTATTAGTTCAATAGTTATATTTTTGGAATATGCACTTATATGAATGGCATTTATTGTCTTACAATGCCAGTAACTAAACTTATTTACATATGTTGATTCTTACCAGATGAACCTCTACTGGACCAGGACAGAGCAGTACTCGAACACAGTCTGGAAATGTTTTCACAGATGACGTGTATCCTGAAAATAGTAATAAGATCGCGTGACAGATCAGTGTTACATATGAATGCTGCAAATAGAATCACACGTTGTTTGGAAAACTCAGAACCTGAAATAGCAGCAAGTATGTGTAAAAAGTAACAAATGGATTTCAGCAATAAACAGATATCTAAATAGATACATAGAACAGTTTTGTGCCTCCAAAGGTGAAGACAAGTGTTTTGCATATACTACTACACAACCTGCCTAGCAATTTAGTAATCTAGCCATGTTTGTCAGTTTGGGCTTATTATTTGTTTTTTGTATAAAATTGGTTTCCTCTGTCCTCTGACATCCTGGGTCTAGCTGAGACGTATATTAGACCAAATGATACTGATGGCCTCCTGAGTTCTCTTACACCGGCTGATTACAATTTCATCCAAAAACCAAGCTGCACTGGTCGGGGAGGTGGTGTTGGTTTTCTGTGTAGAAAAACCTTTTCTCCCAGTATTGTCTCTTCATTGGTTTTCAGGTCATTTGAAATTATCATACTTTCGTTTAAGTCTGATTATAATAGCTTTGTTGCGGCTTGTGTGTATCGTCCTCCTGGTTCTTGTACCACTCAGTTTCTGGAAGATTTTCTGGCTCTTTCTGGCTTTCTGTCTTCGACTGGTTCCAGTTTCATCATTTGTGGCGATATAAATGTCCATCTGGATATTGAGTGTGGTGACAGGTCCAGGTTCAACGACATCCTTCAGTGTTGTGGTTTGGTTCAAAGTGTCAGTGGCCCGACTCATTTACTGGGTCACACTCTGGATGTTTTGATATCTCCTTGTGACTCAGATTTTGTCCGCAATGTTAGTGTTGGGGATTTCATTTCTGACCATACTGCCATAAGATGCCAACTGGATTTCTCCCACCCATCAACCAGCATCGACAAATGGGTCTCTTATCGACGGTACCACAGGATTGATATCGACCAGTTCAGAAATGACCTTAATAATATACCGTTTGTACGGTCCCCTGAAGATACTGCTGCAGAACTTTATGATCAGTACATAACTGGTGTTACACAGGTACTTGACAAGCATGCTCCTATCATTTCACGCAAGGCTAAACAGCAGTCTGATGAGTGGTTGTCTGATTCGTATCGCATGGCTCGATCTCTTAGACGGCAATTTGAACGAAGGTGGAGAAAACATAAGCCAGAGTTGAATAGGTCAAGACTCCGCAGGCAAATTGCCTGGTGTAATCGACTGGCCAATAAAGACAAGGGTTCATACTATACAAATCTCATAACTGCTAATAGTCATGACCCCAAGAAGCCATGGCAGTCATTGAGGAAGGTGTTGCATCGCACCTCCGAGACTGTCCTGCCTGCTCATAGCTCAGACAAAAGCCTCGGACATGTTTGCTTCTTTTTTCTCCAATAAAATAAGCAAAATCATGGACACCTTTGCTACTTCTGGCTCTTTCAATGATGCACCGGATTCGGTGCCTCCTGCTTTCAATGCCTTTATGCCTGTCACTGAAGACGAGGTCTATAAGTGTATTAGTGAATCCCCCACTAAATCTTGCTCACTAGACCCTATACCAACATTCCTCCTTAAGGATTGTCTTGATATCCTCCTCTCTTCCATTACCAAGTTGGTAAATTATTCTCTCATTGAAGGATCCTTCCCAAATTCTTTCAAAAAGGCGGTTGTCACCCCCCTCATAAAAAAGGCTTCCCTTCCTAGAGACGACCTTAAGAATTATCGCCCAGTGACTGGTCTTTGTTCCCTGTCAAAGTTGGTTGAGCGAGTCGTTGCCAGGCAGCTAACGTCACACATTAATAACAACAAACTAGACAATCCCCATCAGTCAGCATATAAGCCAGGACATTCCACGGAAACTGCTTTATTGTCTATAAAAAACGAGGTTCATCTCTCTCTGGCACGCGGTGAACCCACAGCTCTAGTACTTCTTGACTTATCAGCCGCATTTGACACTATAGACCATAATATTCTCCTTGGTTACCTTAAATCCTGGTTTGGTCTTGGTGGAACAGCTCTAAGGTGGTTTGCTTCCTACTTAAGAAATCGTTGCCAGGCCATTAAGATAGGCTCCACACTATCTGAATTAAGCAATCTCATCTATGGAGTCCCACAAGGTTCTGTTCTGGGTCCGTTACTGTTTTCACTCTATACAACACCACTCAGGCTTCCCTTCCTAGAGACGACCTTAAGAATTATCGCCCAGTGACTGGTCTTTGTTCCCTGTCAAAGTTGGTTGAGCGAGTCGTTGCCAGGCAGCTAACGTCACACATTAATAACAACAAACTAGACAATCCTCATCAGTCAGCATATAAGCCAGGACATTCCACGGAAACTGCTTTATTGTCTATAAAAAACGAGGTTCATCTCTCTCTGGCACGCGGTGAACCCACAGCTCTAGTACTTCTTGACTTATCAGCCGCATTTGACACTATAGACCATAATATTCTCCTTGGTTACCTTAAATCCTGGTTTGGTCTTGGTGGAACAGCTCTAAGGTGGTTTGCTTCCTACTTAAGAAATCGTTGCCAGGCCATTAAGATAGGCTCCACACTATCTGAATTAAGCAATCTCATCTATGGAGTCCCACAAGGTTCTGTTCTGGGTCCGTTACTGTTTTCACTCTATACAACACCACTCAGTAAAATTATTCGCCTCCACCCGCATATTAAATTCCATTTTTATGCGGATGACACTCAGTTATACATCCATCTCTCCCACAAGAATGCTTCTTCGGCTCTCGCCAAGCTAAATACCTGCCTTCGTGATGTTCAAGAGTGGATGTCTCTCAGTACATTGAAGCTCAACCCTGAAAAAACTGAGTTTATTGTCTTTGGTTCCAAGGCTCAATGTCAGAAGATTTCCTCTCACTTTCCTGTTAGCATTCTTGGTAGCCTTCTTCATCCAGTTGATTCTGTCAGAAATCTAGGTGTGTGGTTTGATGCAGATTTTTCATTCTCTGAGCATATCAAGAGGACTTGCAAAGCATGCTTCCTTCAGATGCGTGACCTCCGTAGAATTAGAAAGTATCTCACTTCTGAAGTGGCAGTCCTTGCTGCAAATGCCTTGGTTAGTAGTCGTCTGGACTATTGTAACTCTCTGTTTAGAGGTTTGTCCGGTTTCAATCAGCACAAATTGCAAAGTATTCAGAACACCCTTGCTCGTATTGTTACAAATCATAGAAAGTATGCTCATGTTACACCCATTCTACAGAAACTCCACTGGTTGCCTGTTAAGTATCGTTGTATTTTCAAAACCGCAACACTTGTGTATAAATTTTTGCATAGTGGTTCTCCTTCTTACTTCGAACCGTTCTTGTCTTTTAGTAGTTGTCCCTATAGTACTAGGCATAGTCACCCAGATCGTCAATACCTTACAGTTCCTCCTTTCCATTCATCAGTCTTTAAGTCAGCCAAAGATTTTGGCCATAGTTTTGCCTTTGATGCTCCTAAGATCTGGAATGACCTCCCTCAAGATGTTCGCAGTGCAACATCAGTTGCCTCCTTCAGAAAGAAGCTTAAAACTTACCTGTTTGCAAAAGCCTACCCACCATAGCCTCTCCCGTCACATCTGTGTCTCCTTGGTATGACCTGGCTATGTCCCTTGATTAACGATAACTGCCTTGCTTTATGTTTAGATGCGCCTTAGAGTCCATCAGTGATGGAGATTAAGCGCTATAAAAGTCCACATTAGATTAGATTAGATTAGATAGATTCTTTAACTGGCCAATCATATGGCATACACAATTAATTGTCTAAACCAAGCACACTCTCATTAATCTACAGATAGTATTTCTTGATTAAATAATAAACTCATCCAATTAAATTTCTTCAAATTTAATTCAGATTGACAGTGCTTTATTGTGTCCTGTGGGCACATTGGAATATGAACTGTCAAGCAGCTACCATTGCCTCCACTGCTACAGTATGTGTAGAGATTTTCTTGTTAGTGCTCTCTTGCAAAAACTTTTATACTTACACTTCTAAGGACATTTGCAGGATATGTTTATGATAACAACAGTTTACCTGGGATTATTCTGGTCTCATCTTGGACCACAAGATGGTGGCCACAGGCATTTCAATTCAAGTAGATCTGTCATATTAAAAACAAATAATATCCCCTTGTTAATGGTCCAAGCGGTTTCGAATATGAAAATTACAGGAAATCAAGCTTCAAGGACAAATGGTGCTTTTACTTATTATATGTGTTAGGGTTTTTGAATGTTAAAACAAGTTATGGCAAATCTCGGGTTTCAAGTCTTTTCAAAGGGACATATTTCATTTTTCACCCTACTTCACGGTTATATCGGACAATCATACTAAAAAGGCACAACATCTACTTTATTATTGGTGATAGGAGTTCAGGATTTTGAAACAGCTTACAAAAATTGTTGCTGCTTGTCTTTTTGGAGGTTCAGATTTGATCTCTGACCCCTGCACAGGGTCAAATGGGTTTACCAAAATAAAATTACTTATATCTCCCTTCTAATTTGTATTGGTACTAGGGTTTCAAATGTAAAAATAAATTATAAGAAACCATGGGCTACAAATTGTTTTAAACGTCCAGATATGTCCTTGAGACTCCTGCTTTGAGGTGAAATGGGGCTATCATATTAAAAAGTACCTTGTATTTTGTATATTATTGGCTCTCAGTGTAAAAACACAAAAGAAAATCATGGGCCACTGAACCATTTTATGTGGTTGTTTCCAATCTCGGATTGATCTTTCATTGTTACATAGGTATTGCTATACTTTTCTGGCTGATAGATCTTGTATTCATGCATCCTCGGTCTGATTTTTTCATTTCTTTAATTTGCAGTAAGACTTCATGAAGAAATCTGCAGACTTACTTACAAGAAACTCTACTTCTTTAGAAAGACACTGATAGAATTTGACAACATAAATCTGGCAATGCTGGTTCCGTTCAAGACAATTAATAAGTACTATGTTTTAATAATGTTATTCTTTGTTACCTATTTTTGCAATAAATATTTTTAAAATAATAAAATAATCAATATTCATTAACACTGAATTTTCAGTAATCAAACTGCAAGGATTTTTAAAATGTGACAATGTGGGAAGTTTTATATTGCATCTTATGTACCGAAATTTACAACTGACTCTAATATAGTTACTTATCATTGACATGTTTATTTTAAGTGTATATTTATGCTTACAGATTTGCAACACAAGACGCACCTTATAATTCACCAACCTTTGGAAGCACAACATCCTACATGGAACATACCAGTTCAGAAAGAGGAAAATTCCTGGCTGATTTATTTGTACCTGATAATGTGAAGTCACTCGATTCACCATCGATTCCACAAACAAGGTCAGTATTGGAGCCTAACTTCAAGAACTTGCCGCTGAAACAAATAAATGAGTATTTCATACCAAACAGGCCTGTCATCATGTAACCACTGTGGTCAGTGACTTAAAAATCAGAATCAATAGAAGACAGGTTTGTATTCACATCAAAATACACTATGTCTTAACTTTTCACTTGTTATTATCAGTATTTTAATACTGTGTCCAGTTAATGTCATCAAATAATAAACTTGTTCTTACAGTTTTACATCAAAATGGAAGCAGCATGTTGTTACAACTGATAACACTGAAATGGGATGAAAAACAATTAATGAGTCAAACACAAACTCTCAAATAAATAAATCCATTTTGTCTTCACAGCTGGTTTACAGTAGATTACAGCATCTATTATAGCCTCACTTAATACCCATATGGTCAAGGTTGGGGAGAAAATTTCATGGTAAAGGCGTCTGTCATTGAGTTCAATAATTTACCAACCAAAACCAATAGCAGATTGGCATATGTCCATATCTATATACACTTCAGATTAATCCTTTGACTATATCATCATACCACTGTCTTTTTCACCAAACGTACTGCCACCTTATGTACATAAACATAATTTTAACTAAGTTGTTTCAAATTTGTAAGAGTTATCAAATTAGTGCTCACTCTTCTATGGTAGTGTATTCATATCCAACTCGTGCAGCATATGCAAAATTCTATTGTCCCAACATGACTGTAGCTAAATAAAAAGCAAATGTATGAAACTTAAATAAAGTGACACACACTTGGTTACTGCATTAATAAAACATTTTAACAAAACACTTTCTATATTCAAAATTAAATATTATTTTATAATAATCTATCTTGCTAGTGTCATCCTACACATAATTGTATTCAAGTACAAATATGAATTTATTTATTTATTTTGTGTTTAAGTCGCTTTCAACACTGTACAGGTCATATCACAATGGGTAGTTGGAAGGGCAGAAGAAACCAGTACATACATTTCGTCAGGGTTCTGTACTGTAAACTGCCGACCAACAGCAATCAACTACCAGCTTTCCCAATTGAGGCCGTGTGGGGAACCGAACCCCGGCCTCAGAGGGGGAAGTGAGAGTGCTACCACTGTCACCGTGGCCCCAGTACAAATATGAAGCAACTTGAGATAGATTGCAGTAACTAAAATATCATTAGCATATTTAAATAATATAATTGTTACAGGTGTAGTTCCCATCAGCAGCCTCATGATGTTGGAACTAGCCATCCTAGAGAGACACGAAAAATCAGGGCAACCAACATGAATGACACCAGCTGTAAAGTGTTTGAACCTATTAATCCAACAGAAATGGTTCAGACTAAAGCACAGCAACACATACCTGAGAGTGAAAACACTGTTGACTCATATCCAGTTCCACAAACAAGGTCAGTATAGGACTCCAGCTTTTATAGACTTGCGGTTGAGATTGGGAGAAGAAGAATCTCATCCCTAAAAAATTTGACATTTTTATCCCCAGTCAATGAAAGTTGAAGGGGAATATAGGGATAGTCAGCATTCATCTGTCCATCCCTCTATTTGTCCATTCCAAGCAATGGAGAACTAATATTACTGATGCTCCCAAATAATCCAGAATGTGTTCCCCAATGACATGCAGAACAACTTATGTACATAAAGAAACAGATGGAAACTGCTCAACTGGATTCAATATTTTTAAGTATATTTTTCTGGGAAAACACAAATCAAAAGCTTAGCAATGATAGGCTGTATTAAATTCTCACACTGGCATTGCCTATTATTATGACACACAGATCTACATGTTGTGTATGGCCTTAGTATATTGCACCTGATCAAAACAAAATGGAGAGTCAGGCAAAACTGTACATGGTGCAGAACTTCAGAATAGATTGATTAAATTGAGAAATCCAATGTAAGATAAATTGGTTTAAGATGCCCTCAGCAATAAGTGTTTGCTGGTATCCTATGGTTTAAACCTAGAATGTAACAGCTGTGTCCCTCAACACAGAAAGAAGGTTGATAGTGAAGCAGTTTTTCTGGAGCATGCCAATAGAACATGCCACAATACATGAGAGATCATTACCAGATTTTCACAGGATGTATATTATCTTCAAAAAAATTGTGCCAAGTTTCAACAAAATGTTGCCATGGTAATCATATTTCTTTATAAATTTTAGCACTTGAATGTTTATGCATGATTGTTACATCAAACCTGCACCTTCAGTGCTATCAAACCTTCAGATGTATACACAATGGCAGAAGGTCAGTCACCTGCTCACTTAATAGAATTCTTGCAAAATTGTTGTCATTGTGTTTAACTTTAAGGTTTAAGATCTGCTCAACAACCTGGTTCATATCAGTGCAAGCATTCTTGAATCAAACCTATACAGAAGTGACAGACTATGATAAGATGTCACACTAGCTAACCAGTAGTACATCACAGACCTTTAAACAGAGCAAAGTATCAGTTACCTGATATCCAAATACTCCTTGTGGCCTCTGATTAGTCTTCTAATTGGTCTGCCAGCTGTTGCAAAACTTTTCAGAGAAAAGGGCCTCTTCCTGTTTGCTGCTACAGCACATTTCCCAGCTTAGTTGGTGAACATGTTTTTACAAAACTTCTCTGTCTTAGCTTACAATAGCAGGGCACTGTTCCTGTTGGTCCTACAGTAGTTGCAGGTCACAAGTTTGATCTTTGATCACTGTTCATACACAACATCACTACCCTGTGGCTGTAAACTAGTTTTCTGATATTCTGTCTTGCCTCCATCTGGCTGTGAATCATCGTTGTCCTGCAGTCCTGCAGCTGGTCCTATCTAGTCTCCAGGACAATGCTCGTCAGCCACATTTCGGCTCAACACTCAGTCTCTGCATTTTATTAAGTTTAATGCAAGCCATCAGTATCCATAAGTGGTTCTTGCTTCATGATGATTTGTAGAACCTTGGATCTACTAGGACACCAAAGAGCTACCCCAAGACTCGAATAATTCTGAGATTAAAAATTACTTTTCTGATGCTCAAGTTTTATCTAGGAAAAAATTCCTCATCCATTTTATTTTTATATTAAGTTGAAGGCATTAACCCCTTGAAGAGGTATTGCAGTTGTGTTAGTAGAGACCCAATTGATTGTTGATAATGAGCCCTCTCAGTTTGCATTTGTATCCATAAGTGGTTCTTGCTTCATGATGATTTGTAGAACCTTGGATCTACTAGGACACCAAAGAGCTACCCCAAGACTCGAATAATTCTGAGATTAAAAATTACTTTTCTGATGCTCAAGTTTTATCTAGGAAAAAATTCCTCATCCATTTTATTTTTATATTAAGTTGAAGGCATTAACCCCTTGAAGAGGTATTGCAGTTGTGTTAGTAGAGACCCAATTGATTGTTGATAATGAGCCCTCTCAGTTTGCATTTGTAAAATTTGGCAGCAATCAAGTTTACCTCATTGATCCCCTCGTAAACTACATGAGCTTATATACTATTCCCTTCCAGGGCCAGCAATACAATTAAGTGAGGAAATTCTTACAGTAGTCACTGCCACTAATTTTTGCATCCAATGTCTCTATGTGACAATGAAATGTGGCATGTTCTATTGGCATGCTCCAGACCAACTACTTCACTATCAACCTTCTTCCTATTGCGTCGAGGGACACAACTGTTACATTCTAGGTTTAAACCATAGGATACCAGCAAACACTCATTGCTGAGGGCATCTTAAACCAATTTATCTTACATTGGATTTCTCAATTTAATCAATCTATTCTGAAGTTCTGCACCATGTACAGTTTTGCCTGACTCTCCATTTTGCTTTGATCAGGTGCAATATACTGAGGCCATCCACAACATGTAGATCTGTGTGTCATAATAATAGGCAATGCCAGTGTGAGAATTTAATACAGCCTATCATTGCTAAGCTTTTGATTTGTGTTTTCCCAGAAAAATATATTTAAAATACTGAAGAGCAGTTTCCATCTGTTTCTTTACATGCATAAGCTTTTCTGCATGTCATTTGGGAACACATTCCGGATTATTTGGGAGCTTCAGTAATATTAGTTCTCCATTGCCTGGGATTTAATTTTTAAAAATGTCTATAGTCCGACATGTTCTTCCGGTATTTGATTGGGTGTGAGCGTATATCAGAAATAGATTGAATTTTTTAGGGCATTTTACTCAAGTATGTGCTGGATCAAGTGATAAAAATATATCGGGAAGTCCTCTTATGCCAAATAGCCCTCATAATTGCTGATTCTTGAGTGATTGATTATATGTTTACATATATGCATAAAACCACACACCCTGTGGCTTTCCAAGCCAGCTCCATTAGAGCACATATATAACATTACAGAAAATGTAAAATCACGGACAACACTGAAACAAATTTGAGACCTCACAACACCTTACAGAAATTATAGAGCATGTACAATGTCTCTATTAGGACACGGTGATTTTTATTTTACTAAGTACTAAGTAACAATCGTATGCTTTTGATCGTAATGATCTTATGCTTTTGATAATTTTATTAAACCCTCATCTCCCTTCTTGTTTTTTTAACTGTTTTCTAGTTAATTTTCAATTTTTTTGCTTCAGGGTTGATGACAAACTACAAATACCTAACCAAATGATTGCTGATGTGTCAGTATCAACATCAGGTAATTGAAAGGGTAACAGCATAAGACTGGAGCTAAATGTAGATTTATGTGTAAATGTACAAAAAGAGGAGTCTAAATGATTTAATGTTTACAATACTTCAGTGTATTAGGTTGGAGTTTTATTAAACTTTGGGCTTGATGAATTATGAATTATAGATTTTGTGTTCTAGGTATTCATATACTAGGCATTTACGAACCACCATATTATGTTTGTGTGTGGGATATACTGAAATGCATTCACTAAAAATGTCAGTTTAAGAAGACATAGGCATGATGTGCTCAAGAAATCCACATACCATCAAGTCTAGGCAGTTTTATCTCTTGATTTTCATTCATTTTAACTTGCTATCAGGCACTTGCCAAATCATTCAAACAAAATCAATTTATATCACAGAATTTTTGGAGCAAAGACCTCTCTCAAATCAATCCAGATTCTGAAAGTATTATCCCTTCTCTGGACCATTACTGTTGAAGCCATAGGGGACTAGTACTGGAATTTTCCAATATGAACTGGCAGATTTACTCTGTGGAATTCGATCCCAAACGACTTTGAACAAGATATGGTTGAATTGGTGGTTTGGTTTCAATATCAATGATTGAATAAATAGGTTTGACAGGAAGGGCCACACTAGCCAATCCTCTCTATTCAAGAACTTCTGTCGCTAAATTAGTAATGTCTCCTATGGACTCCAATGTCATCACTTGGTATTTCAGTATCCTAGTATTTAAATTAAGGGTCTCTTATGGCACCTACATCACCAGTCATACCGACAGTTGCCTCTGTATTATTTGTAACTTCCAAAGAATTCCAGGTTGAAATCACCTGAGTCACCATCAGACTCATCAGTGTTATAATTATCTAAGTTGCATTTACAATTGCCCAATTCACATTCTTAATTTCAAAATCTCAGAAATCTTAGTTTCTTATATTCAGTATCAATATGTACACAGGAAGATCCACATAAATTTTACTGTGAGTTGATACACCCAACTTTGAATTAAGAGCTGGCCTTGACGCATTGACACACGTAAAATTTACACTTTCACTAATGTTAATGAAATGAATAGATCAACATAGTTACAACCAATTACACCGTCCCTGCAAATCATTAGTACACTACAATTAACCTTAGAACAATACAGGTAACATAACACAAATATAAAATACCATACAATGCACTTACATTAATTAAACCGCCATAAGTTGCAAGTAAATACCTAGCTGTAAGCATACACACAAACTGACATATTTCCTGCAGAACTTGCCTAGCTGAAGTTGACCTATAATAAGACAGTTTACTCAGCTACTTCATCTCTGGCACGAGCCAATAAATGTCTGCTTTGGGGTTTAAGTACACCCAGGGACGATGGATCGATCCATTTTTATGTATTTTCACATCCTGGTAGACACAAGTCCCCATAGGACATGTTTGCACTGAAGTGGACAGTCAGTGGAGAATGCATTATTTAAAACACTCAGCATACTACAAAATTAAGGTAAATATAAACAAAAATAAATACACCACTTGGCAAAAGGATCACAGTACACAAAATAGATTCAACACCCAAACAAAGAGAGGGTATCACATGTTGTTTCTTGGATTCTAATGAGCATAAGTGAAAATATCATTGGACAAGTACTCTGTAGCACAAAACAGTTATGAGCACTTTGATCACAAAACAGCAAGTTTGTAAAATGTATTTACTAAGTAAGATTACACTGGACTTAATTAAGATCAGTTAAGCTCAGACAAAATAATATAAAATATGAAAAAATAGCATGTGTGCATGCATCAAACTTTCACCTTTTTCTTTGAGGATATATTTTTGTCTGTATTACATTTGTTTTAGATGACATAAATAAAATTATTATCATCAGCTTTCCATCTGTCTCTCCAAACTTCATCCCAAAAATTTGTACTTGCCCCATCTTATGAAATATTGCATGATCATTATGATAACTAACACGCTCCCCTCTGGTGTGCCATGACTGGAGGTTAATGACTTTAGATACAAAATTAAGACCAGATTATCATGACAGAGGTCACAGCATAGGTTAAATTTATCTGTTGCTTTTCTGTCCTGGTTGGATGACTGTCCCGGGTGTATTTTGCAATTTTGTACTTATTGCATATAAAAGGTGACAACACAGAAGACCATAGACACAAGAAAGGAAAGATAAGGAAGATGGATATCACAGTCATTAGAAGCATGCCACGAAATGAGGGAGAAATGGAAAGACAAGTTAATGCTCAAAGTGAGAGTTGTTTTAAATTTAAAAAATTCAATCAATGATGCACCTGTGGCTAGATTCACTTTGTGTATTTTTTTCTTTGCTGTGGTATTCTCTGTAGTTTTATCCTCACCATCCCAATTTTTTCTGTCCATCTGTGTACATAACTCCAAAAATGTAGGTTGGACTTGGACCTTATTTTCACACACAGTGGGGATCTACCATTGGCTCAATTCTTAAAATTAATTTGGATCTGGATCAGGTCTCCAGTATATGTTTGTGGTTTAAACAGTGCTACCAATTGCCAAGAGTTTGTGTATTCTCAGGCACTATTTGCTGTGTGGTTAAGCATTTAATCACTTTGACAAAGTTGAGGCAATTTCTGGAAATATCCATGCCATTAATTTTATTTATTTATTTGGGGTTTTACGTCGCTTCCAACACTGTATAGGTCATATCACGATGGGTAGTTGGAAGGGCAGAGGAAACCAGTACATACAGTTGGTGAAGGTTTTGTACTGTAAACTGCCAACCAACGACAAGCAACTACCAGGTTTCCCACTTTAGGCAGGGCCGGGAATCGAACCCCAGCCTCAGAGGTGGGAGGCGAGAGTGTTACCACTCTGCCACCGTGGCCCGACCATTAATTTTATACAATTTTAAATGCAGAAAGGAGCCTCCTAACTACGATAGGAACTTAAAGTAGGAAATTAAAGTGACTTACATCCACTTTTAAAAAAGAACCAGATGCAATATAGAAGCAGGCTTGAAAGGCCGAAAAATGAAAGTTCACAACCCAGAAATGATACAGAACAATCCCCAACAAATATCTACCCTCACCCTCCATTCATCCTTAGCAGGTATTTACTGCCTAGCTCAGGGGAGATTTTTAAATGTTATACATTTCAAAAATGTTGTTCTGAATGCAAAAAAACCTTATAAATCTTCCTCTTTATCAGGTGAACATCTGGCATAACACCTCACAAAACGTTTGGCATTTCATCTGCATAATTTCAGTTCTTGGGTTTCTTTCTATAATTCTCATTTATTTTCTTCAAGGCTATTGTTTATAGAAGTCTTAATTATTGCCCCCCCCCCCCCCCCCCTTACTTAATTGATAAGATATGTTTAACAAAGTTCTTGTTGCCAAAGTTCATACACCAGCTGCATGGTGACTTTAAGTGGTGACTGGCTACACAATCCATTCAATAGAGCCAATCATTGCAACTTTCAACAGGCGCAAATGGCATATTTTAGGTCTAATAAAACAACCACATCAAGTGATTTTCACACAGATGCCAGCAAGATGGTCATCTGTTTGAAAAAAAAATTGTTAGCCAAAATATATGATGTAAGTAATTAAAAATGAGTTAAAACAACACTTTTACAAGTGTGTAAATTATCCATGCATGTCAATAAAACACTGTTCATGCAAAGCCTTTCACGAAAATTATTTTAATTGGCTCAAAACACTAAACTTGTTAGTTGAGGCATTCGTATTACTGGCTGCATATAAAATATGCAGTTGATTTTGCGGCACTATATGGATGTCTTTTTCAATTGTAGAGTCTATGTTTTCGATACAATTTACTTCTCTCCTGTTTTGGAGGGTTCTTTAACAATTTTAATTATTTTACAGAGATGCCAGGCAGAAATGATTCACAGAGAAATAAAATGGACAAAAATGAGGCTACATATAGTTTAGCCAAAACAGACATTTCACACGATATAGAAGCTGAAGACAACAAGGATTGTGTCGCTAGACTGAAACAAGAGGCTGATGGGGCGACACCTCAAAAACTAAAATTGCAATGGCATTCTGAAGAGGAAACTGATAGTACCAATGAAAAATCTAAAAAGAAACATTTGATTCTTCCTGATGATTGGGGCGGACAAGTGAAATTACCATTATCAGTTTCCAAATCTGGTTCACAAGATAATGCAAAAGTTGAATCCCACAACACATCTAGAACAGACATGGAAGGTAAGCTAGTTCAAAGTATAAAATGTGGTAGGTTCAGAGCAGAGGTGGGGAAAATTTATATCACATATATTGGCCACAAGAATGTGCTGTGTAATATGAGGGAGTATGCAACCAGCTTAAGAAGTTGCCAAATGCACAATGGTTGCAAGATTTCTATTTGAGTGTCTTTAATGAAAATAATTAACATACCAGTACAATTTAAATTTATTTTCTCTCTGTTGTGACAGGTCCTTTCAAAATTTCTATTTTACAGAGATGCCAGGTAGAAATGATTCACAGAGAAATAAAATTGACAAAAATGAGGCTACATATAGTTTAGCAAAAACAGACATTTCACCTAATGTGGAAGCTGAAGGAGACATGGATTGTTTGATTAAAGTGCCACAAGAGTTTGATGAGGTGATAACACAACATCTGAAATTACAACAGCCTCAACAAGAGGAATGTGATGGTACCAATGACCATAGAGCGGTAACACAAGCAGCACACAGCTCACAGGTGAAATCACCATCATCTGAAGATCTCACATGTAATTCACATAATCAGGCAGAAGTTGAACAACAGCACAATATAGAAGCTGAAGACGACAACGATAGCTTCACTAGAGTGACACAAGAGGTTGATGGGGTAACACCTCAACAACTAAATTTGCAACAGCATCCTCAAGAGGAATGTGGCAGTACCAGTGAAAAATCCAAACCAAAACTTTTGATTCTTCCTGATGATTGGGGCGGACAAGTGAAATTACCATTATCAGTTTCCAAATCTGGTTCACAAGATAACGCAAAAGTTGAATCCCACAACACATCTAGAACAGACATGGAAGGTAACCTAGTTCAAAGTATAAAATGTGGTAGGTTCAGAGCAGAGATGGGAATAATTTAAAATCAAATGTATTGGCTATGGGATATTTGTGTATAATATCAGGGAGTATGCAGCCAGCTAAAGAAAGTGGTAATAAGCAATGGTTGCAAGAGTTCTATTTAAATGTCTTAAATAAAAAAAATTATCAAATCGGCAAAAGTATGTTACATTATCTAATACTCCGTATGCAAGATGCAGTAGAAGTGCCACTGAATACCGAGAAAAAGCATATGCAGCAATTTTCCAGAATAAGGAAACATTTCTTGAGAACGAATAGTATAAGTAGAAGACTTAAGAATTGATATACATAAAGAATTGGGTCTGACAAACAGGAAGTAACCGAAAAATCCAAACTTATATTCATTTTAACAAAGCTAATTGTAGACATGATTGTGATCGTATGTCAAATAGTGATTAAATATATGTCAATTGCAATTGGTAACTACTTTTTGATGTGATATGACATCCATAGCATACTGTTTCACTTGAAGGTGAGTTCCAACTGTCAAACTTAAAGCTAAAATTGGTCAAATATTAAAGTAAGTAATTTAATATTAACTTTTGTGGCTTTCTCAACTGGTGAAAACCTAGCATAGGTTAATAATTGGTTCAGCACACCAAAATTTTTAGTTGTTTAAATATGAAATAAGCCATAATTTAATTATAAATGACCAATGACCTTTCAGTGGTTGCACAAGCAGCACACAGCTCACAGGTGAAATCACCATCATCTGAAATTCTCAAATCTGATTCACATAATCACAGAGAAGTTGAACCCCAGCACACATCTAGAACAGATATAGAAGGTAAGCTAGTTCAAACTATAAACTGTGGTAGGTTTAGAGCAGAGGTGGGAATAATCTTAAATCACATGTATTGGCCACAGAATTTTTTCTTTTTAATATCAAGAAGTTACTGCCTCCCGCCGTAACTTGGCACAACTTGGACACAAAAACCTTATTTTTGCTTGTTTTAAGTGTAGTTTCGGGGATTTCTTTTTATTAAAATATGAATTGACAGAAGCGCAAGTTATAAAAGCATTTTACTGACATAAAATCAAA
Source organism: Sabellastarte sp. h YS-2021 (assembly GCA_964017235.1). NCBI lineage: Eukaryota > Metazoa > Annelida > Polychaeta > Sabellida > Sabellidae > Sabellastarte > Sabellastarte sp. h YS-2021. Next base: position 67,200,967 of record OZ024938.1, read on the forward strand.
ATAATTAACCTTTTACACTCGTTTTAATGAACAATAATATAATTTCTACATGAAATCAGCGCCTCAAATTGGCACAATTTGCATATGGAAATTGCCGAAGATATTTAAATTATTTCTGTCGTCACTTCCACTTCCCTATTTGTTTGGCGGAAATGCGCAAGTGTGGGCGATAAAGAATAAAAATTAGGAAATAACCTGTCTTCCCTTTTGTGCCCATTTGAGGCGTGTGCCAAGATACAAAGCCAGGCAGTAGAAGTTGCCAATTGAGCAATGGCTGCAAGATTGCTATTCATGCGTCTTAAATAAACAGAATTATCATATTGGCAAAAGTATGTTACATTATCTAATATTCCATATGCAACATGCAAAAGAAGTGCCACTGAATACTAGCAAAAAAGCACATGCAGCATAATATGGTTATAAAATTTCCCCTTTTATCCTAAACAATCCTGGTGACATTTTAGACTAACACTATTATAAAAGCTTCTTTAAAAAGCCAAGTAGGATCAACCTATAATATTGTCAAGTTGGTCTTAACAAATTTTGAGTAACAGTGTGTCCATCAAACTGACACACCATTTCCTATATTAGGGTGGACTGGATATGCTGAGATGCCTGATGGCCTAGTGGTTAGCAGGTTTGAGCTTGCATTTTGTCTAGATATTCGATTTATCCCACTAACGTTATGTTTTCTTTTCCTTCTCTGCTGTGATATTTCTTCCCCCAAAATACACCAATGAGAACACATGCTACTGGTACACTGAAGTTTCAAGGATTCAAGATTTAACAAAATACTGGTCGACTTTAAATAAGCTTTTAATTTGTGTTGTTTGCGTCTTATGATTTTAGACCCCATTTTGGAATTTTATACTGCTCCTACCTTTCCTTTGATGTGGCTGAATTTTGGATTCATGTTTATCTAGTGATATGCAGATAGTGAATTTGCATATACATCATGTGCACAATATGCTTTGTTTTATTGGGAAATAATTTTATGGGCATAGTAAAGACTTAATTCCATTCAAGCTTTACTGGGAAGCCATTTACTAATTTGCAGAGTACTAAAACACAGGTTCCCACAAAGCAGTGCACTTGTAGAGAAACATCAGGGTTTTTTTTTGCATTGTAACCTATTGTTTTATAGATTTGACGAGGACAGAGAAACATACATCAGCTGAACCAAGACATAAAAACAAGGTACAAATCTTGTCAATGATTCCATTGCATTGTGAGGACTTATATGATATTGATGGTTTGAATGTATATACACATAGCACACCAGGGGATCCAGGGGAGGGTTCAGGGGGTTTGAGCACCCCCCCCCCCCCCCCCCCCCCTGAAAAATAATGTAAACGGGTTCAACCCAAAGTACAAAATTATTTTTTGAGAGTGGTGTTAAATTGACAGAAAATGCTCTATTGCCCCCTGACCCCCCTAGTTATGGTATGTCTGATGTGAACCCCCACCTTACTTAAAAGCTGAATCCACCCCTGTAGCATGAAGTCATTTTCCTGGTCTCCGCACTGAGGAAATGCATAATTTAAGCTTAGTGGATAAATTACATCAGTACTTCAATTGTATTAAATAATATAATTTAAAATGGGATCATAGATATATTTATCTATATTATTGTTTGAATAAAATCAAATGCAGGTAATATTCCAGGGGACAATGCTTTCGTTTTCTTTTTCTTATAGTGGTGTTTATAACTGTTTGCATCATAGTTTCCAACTTTTTAAAGTCTCAGAACCAGAACCATGACTTCCAGGTTTTAGACCATAAACGTCAGGTATGTTGTACCTGTTGGATTTTGGATTCATGTTTATCTAAGCTGTGATATACAGATGATGAATTGACAGCTATTTTAAGAGCCTGTGCAAACACGCCACATCATAGCTATGCTCATTTTATACCACTCATTTAATATGCCCATATTGTTAGTTTAAAATAGTAATATTAACTTAATTGTATTCCACAGCACATGTCCAAACTATGGTGTAAAACATGTCGTCTTCAAATTGCAAAGGCAACATTCAGAAGTAGAGCTGGTATTTACACATTAGGTCATGTGGGAAGAGGCTTTTGCAACTATTTGACTAATGTTATTATGCCACGGGACGCACGTGAGATGATTCAAACATCAAGGACAAGTTCAGAAGCCTTAGGGCATATTCGTGACGTATGTGGATATTTTGTACATTTTACAGAAATAATATAATAAAAGTGTGTGTCACAATGTAAGGATGTTACAACCCAGATTTTGGGGGCCATGGTGGCAGAGTGGTAACACTCTCGCCTCCCACCTCTGAGGTCGGGGGTTCGATCCCCGTGATGGCCTTAAGTGGGAAGGCTGGTAGTTGCTTACTGTTGGTCGTCAGTTTACAGTACACAACCCTAGCGAACTCTATGTACTGGTTTCCTCTGCCCTTCCAACTACCCGTCGTGATATGACCTGTATAGTGTTGAAAGCGACGTAAAACCCCAAATAAATACAACCCAGATTTTAATAGGTCAGAAAATGTAAATACTTTTCATTTTAACTTACTTTGAATAAATGTACAACACAACACTTTTAACTACTGACATCCACAACTCTGCCTTCAAACTGGCATGCTCAGTCCACAACCTTCACTGAAAATATTTGTGTGCTGAATGCATTACCTTTCTGTATCACTTTCACAAGCTAAATGTACAATCTTGATTATATATTTTACACGTTTCTTCCAAAATGATAATTCAGTTTTAAATTGCAAGTTGCCTATCAATCTAATAGCTTCTAATGTCATGTACAAGATCAGATTTTGTACAAGTTACATCTACAGAAAGCTCGTACAAGTTGCAACTTATGTATCTCACCAAAATATGTATACAAGTTTACGTATACTCAGCACAATATATATACATATGTATACTCAGCACAATGTGCATACATACGTATACTCAGCAAAATATATATACATATGTATACTCACCACAATGTGTATACATATGTATACTCAGCACAATGTGTATACTTATGTATACTCAGTACAGTATGTATACTTATGTATATACAGCACAGTGTGTAGACTTATGTATACTCTGCACAGTATGTATACTTATGTATACTCAGCACAATGTGTGTACTTATGTATACTCAGCACAATATGTATACTCGTATACACTCAGCACAATATGTATACTTGCAAATGTCCTTGTGGCACAGGATTCAAATTGAAAAAAAGAACTTTTTTAACAAAAAACTTTTTAAAAACATATCTTATTTTATGCATATGAATATCCAAATTAATGTGAGACTGTCATTTTAGAATTTTTATCAGTAACACCTAAACCACATACAAAAATTAACGAAGATCAATTTTTTATTGTTTGTCTTTCTCTCAGAAACGAAGTGTTTACATTGTTCATCATGATAGAAAATGAATCAACTATTTTAGTTACTTAGTTCAGCATGAATGTGAGCTGTGGCTTGTTGAAGCCTCTGAAACTTTGAAGCCATCCAGGCTATGATAGTGTAGACCAAGATATTTTTGCTTGTTAAAAATCTTTAAGCAAAAAAGCTTTAGCAAAAGCAAACTGATGATGTACGTGTAAAGAGTAATAAGTAATAAATAGTAAATAAAAATCTTCTAAATGCAATCAACTCTCTTGATGTGGCTTCCTGCAGCACAAGGAATATCTTTTTTTTGTGATTTACCTCAAGGCAATAAAATGAGATAAAAATAGTTTAGGAGAAGCAACAAAGGACAGATGGTTGTACATGCATAATTGTAATTGACATATGCTTTTCATTGATGACATCCTTACCATGAACTACTGCATTGTCTTAAGATTTAAATACTGTTTTAGTTTATTATAAATAATTCAGGTTTTAAAACCCTTTTGTGGAATAAAGGGCTTCAAGACTAATGAATGAACAGACTTTCAAATTTATTATCATGGATGAATTAAGTTGCAAACTCGTTTAATGTTCATTATCAGAAAAATGAAGCCATCTGTCCACATGGATATGACCCATGGCTCATTGATGCATGTGAAACTCCAGTGCAAGACTTTTTACTCCTTTAAATCATTTTAATGCATTTAAAAATCTTCAAACAGAAACTATTCTTAGTATAAATGTGGCCTCAAAAATTAAAATCAAAAAGTAATAATTGATACACTTTTTGTTTCCTGACAGCCTTGCTGCAATAGTTTCTAGCTTAATATTAAGGCCTATCATAATGATTTTAGGCAGTTATCTATTGGCAAGGAAAAGATTTTGACAGTAATAAATTTGACATTGAACCTTTATCAAGTTCAAATGATCATAAGCATTTTTCTTGTATTTCCTTTTCACAAGATTGTCTCAGAAAAAACAACATAGGTCCACAAAATTTTGGCCAGTGTTTCCTTACATCAAAATCTAGGATAAATCTGGGCCATAATTGACAGATTGAGAGCTGATTTATTATCATTTAGTAAAAGCCCACACTGAAATTGACCCTTTTGGCAGATATTGTGTATATCTACTCACATTTTATTGAAACATGACCATTGAGTATATAGCTTCAAAGTACATCATCATGCTAAGGTTACCTCAAAATTCGCCAACTCAGGTGTCTTTGGTCTGATGTATGCTGTATACCGGTATAAGAGATTTGTAAAATGTCAAATATCTCCTTTATTTTTCGATTTAGAGCTTTGGAATGCATTAGGAGGTAATGTCGAACTATGGCCTGGGATTCTGAAAGACATCAGATTTGCCCCCCAGTTAAGTTGCCAGTAATTTTAAAAAGAAGTTGGATGTGGTTTCTTATAGTTTCACCCCTAACTGTCCATCGTAACAGATTGTTATTTCTTCAGTCTTCAGTTTTCTTCAAAGAAAAGCTAAAAGTTATTTCAAGTTCTATTTAACATTTGAAATGCCAAAATAAAATAGAGACTGATGATGTTTTAAAGCAATTTATGGAGGGGAGACTTTGCCAATAGCACTTCAAATTTCATATTTACGAGGACGAGTGGAGAGGTGCAAAGTTGCTTTTATTAAGTTAATGAATATTCATGAGCTCGTACACCTGTGCACTTTCAGTACATGGCAGCATGTTATACTGGTATTTTACCAGAACATACTAAATTATTTTTAAAATAGATCAACTGTTGTCCCACTGAGCTGGTGTGCTACAGTCTTTGCAGCACCCTGCACATATGCAATTTAACTATATAGAATCACAATATTTTTTACAATATCTCCAAATTTTAGAAATCCACATGTAAATAAATAAATAAATGATGTAAATATATATAATTATTTCAGCTATGCACATGAACAAATTACAATGTGATCTATGCATTAAAACTGCGTAGTTTTATATTTGTTAAGTTAACAAAAATCATTATACATATAACTGGTCACATTAGTTACAGATAAAATTGTTACATATATATGCTTTTTGGTAAAATTTAAACTTATCTTAATATTCTGAATTACAGGCATTTGAAGACAGTGAGTGTCCATATATAGTTGAAGAAGTGTTAAAAGTGCTACGAACAGACCAAATAGGAAAGAGCCTGCATGCAGATAAAATAGAAGAAATCCACTTGGAAGAAATGGACAAACACAATGGCTGTAACATATCCCTCTCAAAAAACTACAGTAGCTTTAACTTACAACATTGCATGCAATTAGAGATGTATTGTGGAATGAACATTTGTGAATGGCCCTACAGCTCTAAATCTATGGGTACTTCAACCAATGCATAGATTTTCAATACATTTTCAGAACATGGTCATCCTTAGACGAACTGGAGGTGGTTGGGTTTTAGGCAATAACTGGTAACAACTGCAGGGCAACACCTAGCTCATAGAAATGTTGGTGTGCTTTATAGCTGCACCAACACACAAATTTCACAGTTGTTTTCTGGAAAACAATTACTACAAGGTGTTGGGTAGCATTTTAACACTAATTCTGAATTATTTTACCTGAAATTTATGTGATCTGTCATTGAATTTCACCATGCATATGTCACTAATTCATTTTTGTGGAACGTTTGAGTTAAACAATGGTGATAGCTTGAAAAGCCAAGGAAATCCCCTGTGTCCTTGTCACTACACCCTTCAAAGAATTTCAGACAAATATTGTATTACTAGTTTTCAAAATATTATATTGTTGTAGCAACATGTAATTAATACTTTTATGGCGCTTAATCTCCATTTTATGAAACACTAAATGGCTAGAGCCGCAATCAAAAAAGGAAACAATTCAGAATCTAGACAGATAGCAGTAATCCCAGGGATGTGTGATGCTTGTGGTGTTGTACAACTAAGAGTTGTACAGCTGTCAATGCCCCAGATTTTCATTAAAATATTCTTGTTTTAAGAGCTCTAAATTTCCATCGGATGACCTTTTGACTTGGGTCCAATGTTTTCCGCTCAAATTAAGTGATCCTCACTCTTGAAAGGAAAGTCAAGCAGGGCAGATGCCATATTTTTCTGTTAAAAAATTATTATTTTCTCATTGTTGTAGTCAAGATATTTACATTTTTAGTGTTTGAAATTTTAAGTTGTTTCATTCTTCACCAGTAGATGGATCACTGGAGGCTTCAGGTGTAATTTATAACGATTGCATGTGTTCATCTTGCATCTTTGTATGTATACTGGATTATCTCCAAAATTATACATGGTTGTAAAGTTCGCCTTTTATCTGCAAAAAGTGTTTTTCTGTGTTATTATATTGATGCTTTTGATCTGTGTTAGTAAGTGATTCTGTCGTTTAGTAGTATAATGGAGGTTAGGAAAATTGATCACTTTACTGTATTTAAACCTTATTCTTTTGACGTGTTGATTATTGTTAAGGTAATATAAAGAATTGTGTTATAATTATTATAAGATATTTTATATATGTTAAGTGTTTTCGTGGTGTATTATGCACTTGTGTAAATTAGCTGCTTCCAACTTTATATGATAATGTGTGGTAATGGAGTTCACATACCTGGCTGCCTTTAGCTTTCCTTTCACGAGTCAACTTGATTGTAACCTTGTGATTTCTTTTAACTTGTATATTGTCCTTACTTATTGTTATATATCAGTGCCTTATGTGCATACATTTCTAGTCGTGAACCTGTACTTTATGGGAAAGTAATCTTGGTTTTCTTAAGCATTAGTTAGTTTTCGTGTGATAATCTCTTATTTAGTATTCTTCATGTGTACATTTCATGTTTCTGTATGTTGGCACGTATAGGTATTTAAAAGATTATACATCATGATAATCATGACACTTTTATGCAACTTGTGTATTTTATCTTATATGTAACCTTGCAATTATTGGACTTGTTGTCTTGAATTATTGTCTTCCATGTTTACACTTACACTTACCGCTTACAACCATAAATCTTATTGCATTTTATGTGAAATTGATATTCTAGTCATGGTACTCATATCAGTATATGTATATGTATATATATATATCAAGAGACTTATCTTAGGTAAATTTATCGAGCAATCCTCAGTATTCACCTTTACCTGTCATGTTACTGTTTTTGGTATTCATTTGTACATGGAAACCTTCATTTTATATTTTGATAATTATATTTTAAAAATTTTACACTTCTTATTTTGTATGTAACTATTTTTGTATTGGATTTCGGACATTCTCTTCAGTGCTTCCACTCAAAATTTTATCATCTTAGTTCGTTTAGTATAATAGGGTTATTCTACTGGGTACTGTAAACACTTCCTTATATTACAAATGTTGTTAAACACTTCCTTATCTGACATGTAACTGTTTTAGTATGTACTTGTAATAATTTTTCTCAGAGCTTCCACTAAATTCTGTAATTGTGCAAATAAATCTTTGTGTAAATTATATTCTACTCATGTATTGAACACTCTATCCACACAGAAGCATTAGACGCGGTCATTCAGTAATTCTTATCTCCCTGTAATTTGCCTCTTTATTGTTCTTTGGTTAAGGTCTAAGGTTAAGGTCTCATACTTTATATTGTTGATTATTTACACGATTATGTAACTATTTTTTTTACAAATGTATATAAAGTATAGTTCAGTTGTATTGTAAAGAAATTAAACTCCAACAACTGAGGTTTTTTCCTCACCCACCGCAAAGAATACAGTAGCAGGTGAAATACACACATGTACACAGTAGTCAGAGTTTTGACAATGCAGTGTTGTTCAACAAGCACAGCGAGTACGTGACTTTAACATGACCTCAGACGATGTAAGAGTTCTTTCTGCAGTTCCATGTCATAATTGGAGTACCCCAAATACACTTGTGGTGGTGGTAGAATCACAAAGTTTTTCCTTCTTTTTAAAGCCTACATTTATGAAACAGCAATTTTTCAGCTCAACAGAAGACAGGTCACCACATGAATGTCTTGCTGCCAGACCTTTTTACTCTGCAATAAATGGTCCTGTATTGGCTATCATTTTAGAATATTAGCATTGTAGTTACACTTGGCAATAGTAGGAGCAGAGGGAAATAAGTACAGATTGATGACAGATTGGTGACAGATGAGAAATTTGCATCAGTTTTAAGGTTTAAAAACAATAAAACGTTTTGGATGTACCGAATTAAATATCATTTTAATTCATTATCAATAATTGGGTCTAATCTTCTTATTGTTCATTGCGAAAATAAGTTAACCCTATATAACATAGATTTAAGTAACTGGAAGCATTTGCAAAGTACTGAAGTGGCTGATTTTTGACTACAATCCCCATGAATTAGGTGAAGGTCACTTTGTTGTTAAAGGAACTGGTGGCTACGTGACAGCATTAGTTCTCTTTTTGATGATATCCTGTGATTAATAGAGATTAAACTGTGGATTTTCTAAATCACCTCATCATCCTTGGGTTTTTTGGTTAGTGATCAAAATTATTCCTGAAAGTTGAAACTTGAAATTCTTTGAAATATTCGGCAAACTAGATTTTATCATTTAAGTCAAAGTTAAAGTTTGAGTTTTACATCCCATTTAACAACCAGAGTATATATCATTTAAGTGATAAATTGTAGTTTGAAATAATGTATTGAAATTGCATCAAATATTTGTCTGCCCATTCCGTGATGTACCTTATGTATAATCCCCATCCCCTAAGAAATATTGTATATAACCAATGACGTTATTGTTGATACTTATCTTAGGTAAATTTATCGAGCAATCCTCAGTATTCACCTTTACCTGTCATGTTACTGTTTTTGGTAATCATTTGTACATGGAAACCTTCATTTTATATTTTGATAATTATATTTTGAAAATTTTACACTTCTTAGTTTGTATGTAACTATTTTTGTATTGGATTTCGGACATTCTCTTCAGTGCTTCCACTCAAAATTTTATCATCTTAGTTCGTTTAGTATAATAGGGTTATTCTACTGGGTACTGTAAACACTTCCTTATATTACAAATGTTGTTAAACACTTCCTTATCTGACATGTAACTGTTTTAGTATGTACTTGTAATAATTTTTCTCAGAGCTTCCACTAAATTCTGTAATTGTGCAAATAAATCTTTGTGTAAATTATATTCTACTCATGTATTGAACACTCTATCCACACAGAAGCATTAGACCTGGTCATTCAGTAATTCTTATCTCCCTGTAATTTGCCTCTTTATTGTTCTTTGGTTAAGGTCTAAGGTTAAGGTCTCATACTTTATATTGTTGATTATTTACACGATTATGTAACTATTTTTTTACAAATGTATATAAAGTATAGTTCAGTTGTATTGTAAAGAAATTAAACTCCAACAACTGAGGTTTTTTTTCTCACCCACCGCAAAGAATACAGTAGCAGGTGAAATACACACATGTACACAGTAGTCAGAGTTTTGACAATGCAGTGTTGTTCAACAAGCGCAGCGAGTACGTGACTTTAACATGACCTCAGACGATGTAAGAGTTCTTTCTGCAGTTCCATGTCATAATTGGAGTACCCCAAATACACTTGTGGTGGTGGTAGAATCACAAAGTTTTTCCTTCTTTTTAAAGCCTACATTTATGAAACAGCAATTTTTCAGCTCAACAGAAGACAGGTCACCACATGAATGTCTTGCTGCCAGACCTTTTTACTCTGCAATAAATGGTCCTGTATTGGCTATCATTTTAGAATATTAGCATTGTAGTTACACTTGGCAATAGTAGGAGCAGAGGGAAATAAGTACAGATTGATGACAGATTGGTGACAGATGAGAAATTTGCATCAGTTTTAAGGTTTAAAAACAATAAAACGTTTTGGATGTACCGAATTAAATATCATTTTAATTCATTATCAATAATTGGGTCTAATCTTCTTATTGTTCATTGCGAAAATAAGTTAACCCTATATAACATAGATTTAAGTAACTGGAAGCATTTGCAAAGTACTGAAGTGGCTGATTTTTGACTACAATCCCCATGAATTAGGTGAAGGTCACTTTGTTGTTAAAGGAACTGGTGGCTACGTGACAGCATTAGTTCTCTTTTTGATGATATCCTGTGATTAATAGAGATTAAACTGTGGATTTTCTAAATCACCTCATCATCCTTGGGTTTTTTGGTTAGTGATCAAAATTATTCCTGAAAGTTGAAACTTGAAATTCTTTGAAATATTCGGCAAACTAGATTTTATCATTTAAGTCAAAGTTAAAGTTTGAGTTTTACATCCCATTTAACAACCAGAGTATATATCATTTAAGTGATAAATTGTAGTTTGAAATAATGTATTGAAATTGCATCAAATATTTGTCTGCCCATTCCGTGATGTACCTTATGTATAATCCCCATCCCCTAAGAAATATTGTATACAACCACAACTTTTTGAAAAATCAGAGAGTACCTTTTTAAATTTGCAAATGAAGTTTTTTTCATTTAAAATTTGGCCGCAGAATTTTTCCTATGCAGTATGAATTACAAGGGTCACATAATTTACAAATACATGGCCCAAAAGAACTCAGAACTGGCATGGAATAGATTACTTTAAACCTCAATACCACAAACAGAATTTGACATATTTTAATGTTAATGGTTCAATAAATAGGTGTGATATTCCTTTATCACTTTACCAAATAATGTTCCCCTAGTATATATGCAAATATCAAAACATTATTTTTGCTGTCTTTAATTGATGAAAATCAGGGATAAATTTAAGGGTGCATTTTGAAAAAAAAATGGTTAATGCAGAATGAATGTTTTTATCTGTTAGAAGTGTACCATATATGGCATTATTATCTGTGGCCAGTTATCAGATAATGAGCCTATTTTCTTAAAATTAAATGTGCAGTTGTGTCTCTGCATGTTTCTAGTTCTAAAGAAATGAAGTGTTATTAGTGGAAATCATGATCAGCTAATGGGTGTAATTTTGGTGAATTTTTAGTTTGAATCTTAATAACACATCCAGTATTTAATGTAAAATAATGTTTAAAAACATTCTTTCTTTGACTCTCATAGCTGAAAACCCTGTGATCATTTTATGGGACTGTTTTGAAAAAAAGTCACCCTTGACTGATTAATTCAAAGATTTACCATATATGTTCTGTAATCTGCGGTCAATGAGGAATAACCGAATTGTGATACTACATTGTCCAAATGTGGGAACTGTCTTCACCTATGGGGTTCGGCTGCATTTCAGGCAGCTGGGTGGTGAGAAATATTTTGTCCAGGCGGTATGTCAGAAACAGTAAAGTGTAGGCTGTTGATACCTGGTAGGAACATAGCTAGGTTACGGGTTGTAGGTGTGCATAATCATTTTATGATTATTTTGCTCGTTGAAAATGCCATGGTATTACTTAAACCTCTAAAATCTTGTCTAGGTATCTCAGAAACCGGGTGTAGAAGGTTGATCCGTGTAAGGGACACGAGTTAAGGGTTGTAGATATACAATGTCAGTGTAAACTTAGTCTGACCTTGACCCTGCCAGAATTTGTTCTACAGCCAATTTTTAAAACATATTTTTCTTGTCACAAAAATGAGGATTGCTGCTGGATTACAATGCTTGAAGATACACCATGAGACAAGTGACCAATATAGGCTCACAATTTGATCACTGTCCATGGTTTACAGTCCATATATGGTGAACTTAAAAGAATTGGGTTTTCAGTCAAGTGTAACAATTATTTAATAACTGATCGCACGGTTTTCATCTTTCGGAGACTAGAAAAAGTAATATGGTTAATATTTGCATAAATGCTGGATTTAGCACAGTGATAAAGGGATAACGAATGCTGAAAAATAATATTTGACGCAATTATAAAGGGATGAAAAATGCTAAAAATAATACTTGGCTCAGTGATAAAGATATAACAAAAACTGGGGAAAATATTTGGCACAGTGATAAACGGATAACTAATGCTGCGAAATAATATTTGGCACAGTGATAAAAGGATAACACACCTATTATTTGAGCTATAAATGTTAAAAGAATATTAAATACTGATTGTGTTACTGCGATTCATTTAAAAATTTCAGCAAAATTAGAGCCATAAACTGATCATCGCTACCAATGCGGAAAGTCTTGTGAAAAACACTTTCTGCTTAAAAATACAATTTCTCAATTCCTGTTTTGTATTAACATTAGACGTGTATAATCTTTTATGAATTAATATTTGTATACATGCAATCAACTTGTACATATTTTGGTAGTTTTATATTTTGATATGTATATTCATTTACACACTATTATTATACCTGCACCTGTCTCACTTACTGTCTTACTCATTCACTCAGGAAGGTTAACAATACTCGTGCTACAAACTCATATAATATTATCTTCATTTGTGATATTTTTTTCTGTATACGTCATTTGGGAAGTTTTCCTATATTTACCAATTACTGAATCTCAAATTTCGGTTTTATACTTGTTTGCATATTTATGAGCAAAATTTGTACAGTTTCCTTATATATTGAGAAACATTAAAGGGACATCTTATTTTTTGTTGAAGCTTATTACATAATTTTACTCCATTTCTTCTGGGATACATACTCTTAAGAAAACACTTTTCACAAATTTTATAGCAGTTTATTTAATCTGGAAAGAATAAGCCTGGACGAAAAATTATGTAACAAATTTGTTTCAAATCCAATGCAATAGGAACAGATTATAGGCCAAGAAAATGCAATAGTAATAAGATACATGTATTGCATGCAATTCCCTTACTTCCGCAAGGACAATCACCATAATATAGATTTAACGACAAGAGTTTCTCCAAAATAAATTTAAAATAAGTTTTTCTTGATTTATTTATTTAGTTTTCCCATCGCGTTCAACAGCCAGGGTTATATTGCCAGGGATAGTTTACAAGTGGAGGAACCATTGCATACAAGTTGGTCAAGACTCTGCACTGTAAACCATTTTTTCTTTCTTTTTTTTTGTTGATTAATTTTATTGCATGACACTTCATCAGAAATGCAACAATTCAGCTGCAAAAAGAAATATAAATAAAGAAGTACTGTAAACCACCAGGCATCAGCAAGTAACTACCAACTTTCCAACATGAAGTGACTGGGCCGAGATTCGAACTGGTGACGTTAGAGGTTGAAGGCGAGCACTCTAACCACTACACCACTGAGCCCCCAAGTTTATCTTGATGTTTAATATCCAGAATAATGAGATAAAAGAATAAACATATGTTGTATTTTTTCATTGAGTACCTAATTAATTTTTAATTTGACTTTGTAATGTTTCAAACCAAACTTAACTAGACATTGTGTCTCGACACAGTGTATCCCCGGATGGGACATGGTTGAAGCGTGAATGTGTCGGGCTTGGGCCTGTTTCCTGGAGCACCAGGTCAGGATTCTCCATAGTAGGGCACAAAGAGGGCCCGACTTATTCCCCCCTCCTCAAATTGGCATCCGCCATGGTGTTGTCTGTAGCTATGGTAGCAATGAGGTTCAAGCAGAGGTCTTGGAACTTTTTAGGGCCAAAAGACTGCCTTGGTTCCAGATACTTTATGTGTAACTTGCTTCTGGAAGGGACCAGGGTCCCCTTGCAGTGTGCTCCCCTAAGTGAGCACTCGCCCTTCTTTGATGCATCTGTAAGGATTTGCAGAGCATATTTAAGTAGGTGTAATGGTTGACCTTGAAGCACATTGTCATCCTACAACCACCATTTTAGATGGGGTGGAGTGAACTGGGATCACCTTTTCTAGTGAGTCTGGTACCCTTCAGCTGTTCTTCAAGTGCCACTGTATCGGCCTTATGTGGAGGCGACCTAGGTGGACTTACTTCTGTATGGGTGTCAGTAACCCACACAACCCCACTGTGGAAAATACTAATAGCCACTTTGAGAACTGTGACCCCTAGTCTGATTAACAGATAAATATACCATTGATCGAGTTGTGAAAACCGGCAAACGGGTTATAATCTTGAGGGGAAGGCTGAGTTTAGAAACTCAGTCCCCTAGTGTCAACTGACACTGCTCACAGGCTGGAAAAAGGCAAGCTGGGTGGCCAGTCTAGGAGAGTGGATCACTGTATCTCACTGGAACCCGTAAGAAAAACTTGATGAACCTCCACAGTAACTGATACAGCAGACTTCTTGCTGGCAGTAGGCTGACCAGTCTGGTTGAGTTCGGCATCTCACCAGGACTAGTAACTGGCTGGTGTGGGGTCTGATAAGTCTGACAGGTAGTTGGACAAATCTTGTTGGGAAAGTCTTCTGGTCTGGTAGGTTGAGACAGTCAGGTCACCGGACCAATGACTGGTATAAGAATTTCTCGGGCAATAACTGGTTGTTCTAACACTTTAGACCAGCTAGGAGGTCCTGACAGTAGGCTGAGTGGTCTGGTAGGTTCAGACAAGTCATCTCACAGAGACCAATGACGTATAAGAATTTCTGTGACCAATTTCCTCGGGCAGTAACTGGTTGGTCTGAGATGGCCACTTGGACCCTTAACAGGCTACTGCTGGTATGTTAGCCAGTCCTGTGGACCTGCCCAGTACCAGGGCCTAACCAGCTATGGGTGAAGCAATGCTCTGTAACCAGTTCCTCGTGGCTCCACAATTCTGCAACAAGAGGAGAGTGCCCGTGAACGGGCACTGTGTCAGCTGACTGAATGTTTTTGATTTGTGATGGTGATAATGAGAGGAAAGCATAATTATCAGGGAAAGGGCTGTACAGAAATACAGTAAATGGTAACTGAACACATGTTCGAAAAATATTCCGAAGCTGACAGAAGAAAACGACAAAAAAGTTGTGCCCTGCAAATGGTATTATGAAATAAAGTAACAAGGTAATTGTTTAAGGGTAAAAAGTAGGTTAAAAATATTTAAAGAAATACTATAAATGCAATATCCTCGTTCCACCATGAAGAAGGGGTCCAAAGGTCAAATCTGACCATACCAAAAGATTCCCAGCCAAAGAATTTAGGATGGTTTACCATCCCAAACCTCTCGGACCAATAATAAGTGAGTTATAGGCACTTTTTAAGTTTGGCTATCCTTGTTTGACCTTGAAGGAGGGGGTCCAAGGTCAAATCCGACCACACAAAAAAATTCCCAGCCCATGATTTCCTGTAGCTTGTTTACCATCCCAAACTTGTAGGACCAATAATAAGCGAGTTCTAAGCAATTGTAAGTTTGGCTATCCTCAACTGCCCTTGAAGGAGGGGTCCCAGGTCAAATCTGACCACACCAAAAGAATCCCAGCCCATGATTTCCTATATGTTGGTTTACCATCCCAAACCTCCAAGACCAATAATACGCGAGTTATAAGCACTTTAAGTTTGGCTATCTTCGTTTGACCTGGAAGGAGGGGGTCCAAGGTCAAATCCGACCACACAAAAAAATTCCCAGCCCATGATTTCCTGTAGCTTGTTTACCATCCCAAACTTGTAGGACCAATAATAAGCGAGTTCTAAGCAATTGTAAGTTTGGCTATCCTCAACTGCCCTTGAAGGAGGGGTCCCAGGTCAAATCCGACCACACCAAAAGATTCCCAGCCCATGATTTTCTATAGGTTGGTTTTCCATTCGAAACCTCTAGGACCAATAATAAGTGAGTTATAAGCACTTTTAAGTTTGGCTATCCTCATTTGACCTTGAAGGAGGGGTCCAAGGTGAAATCCGACCACACAAAAAAATTCCCGGCTCATGATTTTCTATAGGTTGGTTTTCATTCCAACCTCTGGGACCAATAATAAGAGAGTTATAAGCACTTTTATGTTTGGCTATCCTCATTTGACCTTGAAGGAGGGTTCCAAGGTCAAATCGGACCATATTAACAGATTCCCAGCCCATGATTTCCTACAGGTTGGATACAATGATTTACTCAACAGTGAGAACCTGAAAGAAGCTATTGCTCAGCTATCCCATGACATAGAGGTCTGCAATTTCACTATGTTATAGCTGACCAAAACGTCTGTAAATAACATATTTAACAAAATACTCTAAATGTAATAATTTTCAAGTTACAACTGATTTACTCAAGAGTGAGAACCTCAAAGTAACTATTACTCAGCTATGCAATGAGCTACATGTCTGAATTTTTGCTCTGTTATAGCTGACCTAAAAGTAGCTGAACAACATATTTAAGCAAAATACTGTAAATGCAATAGTTTTCAAGTTACAACTGATTTACTCAATAGTGAGATCCAGAAAATAGCTATTGCTCCGCTATGCCATGAGCTATAGGTCTGTAATTTCACTATGTTATAGCTAACCCAAAAGTAGGTGAACAATATATTTTAACAAATTACTCCAAATGCAATATTTTTCAAGTTATTTCAAGCACTTTTAAGTTTGGCTATCCTCATTTGACCTTGGAGGAGGGGTCTAAGGTGAAATCCGACCACACCAAAAAATTCCCAGCTCATGATTTTCTATAGGTTGGTTTTCATTCCAACCTCTGGGACCAATAATAAGCGAGTTATAAGCACTTTTATTTTTGGCTATCCTCATTTGACCTTAAGGAGGGTTCCAAGGTCAAATCGGACCATATTAACTGATTCCCAGCCCATGATTTCCTACAGGTTGGATACAATGATTTACTCAACAGTGAGAACCTGAAAGAAGCTATTGCTCAGCTATCCCATGACATAGAGGTCTGCAATTTCACTATGTTATAGCTGACCAAAACGTCTGTGAATAACATATTTAACAAAATACTCTAAATGTAATAATTTTCAAGTTACAACTGATTTACTCAAGAGTGAGAACCTCAAAGTAACTATTACTCAGCTATGCAATGAGCTACATGTCTGAATTTTTGCTCTGTTATAGCTGACCTAAAAGTAGCTGAACAACATATTTAAGCAAAATACTGTAAATGCAATAGTTTTCAAGTTACAACTGATTTACTCAATAGTGAGTGTAACATTGTGTATTATGGAGCCTAGTGTATCTCCATCCATAGAGAATTGTACAATGTAACACATTAAGCAGTTGCTTTACAGAAGTCCTAGAATAAAGATCACTTATAGCTTACTCCACTTCTTGTGATTATTAATATATATAAAATATATACACAAGAACATCACATGGTGTCAGATGTGGGATGGGATTATTCTCACATTGAATGTAATAGTTAAACAGTTACAATGGAAGGAATAAAAATATCTCCTTTGGATATGTGTGGTGATAATCTCTCAGAAAGTTGGAGGAGATGGTCACAAACAATGAAACTGATTTTAACTGGACCACTCTCCAAGAGATCAAATAAAGAAAAGTGCACGTTCTTTCTCTTGTACATTGGTCAAGAGGCTAGAGATGTCTTCAACACATGGACACTGGCTCCCAATGACGAGGACAAACCGGACATTCTGTTTGATAAATTCGAAGACTACTTCAAACCAAAGAAAAATCTAACAGTTCTGAGGCATAAATTCAACAGCAGGGTTCAAGGTGCTTCTGAATCAGCAGATCAGTTCATCACAGATTTGAAGCTCCTGTCACTTGACTGTGAGTATGGTGGCCTACGTGATGAAATGATTAGAGATCGGATAGTCGTTGGTGTTTACTCAGAGGAAGTTAAGGAAAAACTTCTACAAGAAGCCAACTTAACCCTGGATAAGTCAGTTGAGATTATCAAAGTGGTTGAAGGGTCAAAACGGCACATCAAATCCATGGCAAATGTAACCGAATCGTCCATTGATGCAGTCCGGAAAAGTGCACACAAGGGAGTAAAGCAAAAGGTGACAAAACAAGCCAGCAACTCGAAACAGTGTGGAAGATGTGGGGAAAAACACGAAAAAGGTCAGTGCCCGGCATATGGGAAAAAGTTCTTGAAATGCAACAAGCGGAATCATTACGCAAAAATGTGCAGGGGTCACAAAGCCGTACACAGTGTCGAACAGCCACAATATGAAAGTGACAACAGTGAAACTGGAGTAGCTCACTTCATTGGTGCAGTACACAACTGTGAAGAAAGGAATGAAGCAAGTGTCACATTACTTCTCGGTAATAAGAAGTCAGCTCTCAAATTCAAGTTGGACACAGGAGCTCAGGTAAACATAATTCCTGCAAAATTGTTCAAAAATATGAACTTACCGGAGGCCAAAGTTCACTCCACAAACACTAAGTTAACAGGTTATGGAGGACTCAACTTGAAAGTTAAAGGTACTTGTGACATTAAATGCTCATACAAAGATGCTGAAAATGTTTCAAAGTTCTACATTGTAGAAACAGACTCTCCAGCAGTACTTGGTCTACAGTCATGTATAGATCTAGGCCTTATACAGTTAGTAATGTCAGTGTCTGAATCAACTGGCATCAGTGATACACTGGAGAAGTATAACAATGTGTTTACAGGACTTGGATGTCTGAAGGATCCCTATCACATACAGATTGATGAGTCTGTCAGTCCAGTAGTACACCCACCTAGAAGAGTCCCAGCAGCCCTGAGGGACCGATTGAAGTCAACGCTTTGTGACATGGAGCAAATGGGGGTGATCAGAAAAGTGGATGAGCCAACAGATTGGGTCAGCTCAGTGGTCATAGTGGAGAAACCAAACTCCAACAAGCTGAGAATTTGCCTGGACCCAAAAGACCTGAACAACGCCATCAAACGGGAACACCTGGAGTTACCCACTCTGGAAGAAATCACATCAAGGATGGCTGGTGCAAAGGTTTTCTCAAAAATAGACCTCAATCATGGCTATTGGCAACAAACCCTGGATGAGGAAAGCCAACTTTTGACCACTTTCAACACTCCGTTTGGTCGCTACTGCTATAAAAGACTTCCCTTTGGCATCAAATGTGCACAGGAAGTATTCCAGAAGAGAATCTCACAGCACTTTGACAGTATGCCGGGTGTAGAAACAGATATTGATGACATTTTGATATGGGGTGCCACAGAAGATGAGCATGACAGCAGACTGGAAAAAGTCTTGAAGAAATGTGCTGAACTGAATTTAACACTAAACAAAGACAAGTGCAAGTTCAAAGTTGAGACTGTGACATACCTAGGGAATATCATCTCAGCTGATGGAGTTAAACCAGACAGTGAAAAGGTGAGAGCTATCATGGACATGCCTCCACCTACAGATCGCAAAGGAGTTGAAAGACTTTTAGGTACTGTGAATTACCTAGCAAAGTTCGTACCTAAAATGTCAACAGTGATGGAACCAATAAGAATCCTTCTGAGAAAGGATACTGAATTTGCTTGGTTAAAGCCACAGCAAGTCGCATTCACAAAAGTCAAAGACATTCTTAGTCATTCGCCTGTTCTGCAATTCTTCGATGTGAAGAAACCAGTGAGAATCAGTTGTGATGCTTCCAAATCAGGCCTTGGAGCAGTTCTACTCCAGGACAACAAACCAGTTGCCTTCGCCTCAAGGTCAATGACTGATGCAGAAACAAGGTACGCACAAATTGAAAAAGAATTGTTAGCCGTTGTCTTTGGCATGGAGAGGTTCCACCAGTTCACATATGGCCAAGATGTAGTGGTTGAAAATGATCATCGTCCATTAGAGCAAATTATGAAAAAGAAGCTCAGTGCAGATCCACCCAGACTCCAACGCATGTTACTCAGGCTACAGCAGTATAACTTCAAATTAGAGTACAAGCCTGGGAAAGAGCTAATTGTAGCTGACATGCTGTCACGTGCCTGCACACCAGATGCAGAAAGTTGTACAGCAAATGATGTAGTAAAACATGTGCAAACCGTTGTAAGCAATATTCCAGTAGCTGCAAACAGAATTGAGGATATCAAGAATGCAACCTCAGTGTGCACAGACTTTTGTCAACTGAGAGACATTATCTTGAATGGTTGGCCCGACAGTAAGGTCAAGGTCCCATATGCACTGCATGAATATTGGAATTGCAGATCCACTGCTTGGGTTCCTTGAGTACAGGAACACACCAACTGATGGCATAGCCTCCCCAGCTGAGTTACTCATGGGTCGCAAACTCAGATCCATCCTTCCAGCTTTGCACCAAAGCTTAAAGCCGAAACTTCAAAATCCCAAACAAGTGAAAGCTGCTCTGTGTAAAAAACAGACAAGGCAAAAACATTATTATGACAGACATACCAAGATCTTGAAATCACTAAAAGAGGGAGAGAAAGTTAGAATTCTACAACAAAACAAATGGGAGCAAGCCACTGTCAAAGAGAAGCTGAACACACCACGGTCATATTTAGTGACAACACCCAATGGAAGTGTGTATCAAAGAAATAGATCACATATTCTCAAATCCAATGAAGGCCAGGGGATAGAGGATTGCAGAGATGAGTCAAACACCAAAACAGCAAGTGTCAAACAGCCACCAATGGGAAAAAACAATTGGGCCTCAAACAAACAATTTACAACCAGATATGGAAGAACAGTCAAGCCAGTGGTTAAATATTAACTCTAATAAATTGGATATTATTACACATTTAGATATTACTCAAATGACATTGATAATTATACATATTGTGTTCTGTACTTTGTTCATTTGTAGAATGAACTGTTTAATGTTTAAACACCCTTGAGTTATAATCACACAACTTTGGAGCATAGTGTAAGTTGAATTCCAGTGAAAACTTTACACACATTTGATAACTGTTCTTGCAAATGATTATCACAAAACTGTACAGAGTGCAGTAACTGTAACCAGGTAACTAATCTTTGAACAGAGACCATTTGTCCTAAAAAAAAAAAAAAAAAATTTGTGTAAAAGATAAAAGACCAGTGTACATGTGTAAACACACATACCGACCTTCTAGACATCAGTAGAGGGATAATTGTATAAACAGTTAAACAAAGTCAGTAATAATGGGGGTATGAAAGTGCAAGTTTGAAAGTGTGAAACTATAATGCATGTATCCTGGTGAAGTGTAAACCCATCAATCTAACTTGCAGTGGTGTTGTAATTGACTACACATGTTATTTGTAAAAACCACAAAACTCAAGGAGACTGCATGAGGTCAATGAAAAGGAAAAACAATGCAAGAAGAATCTGAACAAATTTTCATAATGAGGTCTTAAAGAACTTGTGTTAAAAAATTTATACTTTATAATTAATTAAAGATAAATTAATTATCCTCAAAAGGGAGCATGTAACATTGTGTATTATGGAGCCTAGTGTATCTCCATCCATAGAGAATTGTACAATGTAACACATTAAGCAGTTGCTTTACAGAAGTCCTAGAATAAAGATCACTTATAGCTTACTCCACTTCTTGTGATTATTAATATATATAAAATATATACACAAGAACATTACAGTGAGAACCAGAAAATAGCTATTGCTCCACTATGCCATGAGCTATAGGTCTGTAATTTCACTATGTTATAGCTAACCCAAAAGTAGGTGAACAATATATTTTAACAAAATACTCCAAATGCAATATTTTTCAAGTTATAGCTGATTTACTCAACAGTCAGTGCCTGAGAACAGCTATTGCTCAGTTGTGCCATGAGCTACAGGTCTGTAATTTCACTATGTTATAGCTGACCCAAAAGTAGCTGAATAACATATTTGCACAAATTTCTGTAAAGGCAATAGTTTTCCAATTACAACTGATTTACTCAACAGTGAGAACTTCAAAGTAGCTATTACTCAGCTATGCAATGAGCCACAGGTCTGGAACTTCACTATGTTATTAGCTGACCCCAAAATAGGTGAATAACATATTGAAACAAAATACTCTAAATGCAATAGTTTTCAAGTTATAAGTAATTTACTCAACAGTGATAACCTAAAAATAGCTATTACTCAGCTATGCCATGAGCTACAGGTCTGAAATTTTACTATGTTATAGCTGACCCAAAATAGGTGAATAACATATTGAAACAAAATACTCTAAATGCAATAGTTTCCAAGTTATAAGCGATTTACTCAACAGTGATAACCTAAAAGTAGCTATTACTCAGCTATGCAATGAGTCACGGGTCTGGAACTTCACTATGTTATAGCTGACCCCAAAATAGGTGAATAACATATTGAAACAAAATACTCTAAATGCAATAATTTCCAAGTTATAAGCGATTTACTCAACAGTGATAACCTAAAAGTAGCTATTACTCAGCTATGCCATGAGCTACAGGTCTGAAATTTTACTATGTTATAGCTGACCCAAAAGTAGGTGAACAACATATTTAAGCAAAATACTGTAAATGCAATAGTTTTCAAGTTACAACTGATTTACTCAATAGTGATGACCTAAAAGTAGCTATTACTCAGCTATGCCATGAGCTACAGGTCTGAAATTTTACTATGTTATAGCTGACCCAAAAGTAGGTGAACAACATATTTAAGCAAAATACTGTAAATGCAATAGTTTTCAAATTACAACTGATTTACTCAATAGTGATGACCTAAAAGTAGCTATTACTCAGCTATGCCATGAGCTACAGGTCTGAAATTTTACTATGTTATAGCTGACCCAAAAGTAGGTGAACAACATATTAAAGCAAAATACTGTAAATGCAATAGTTTTCAAGTTACAACTGATTTACTCAATAGTGATGACCTAAAAGTAGCTATTACTCAGCTATGGCATGAGCTACAGGTCTGAAATTTTACTATGTTATAGTTGACCCAAAAGTAGCTGAATAACATATTTATACTAAATTCTCTAAATGCAATAGTTTTCAAGTTACAACTGATTTACTCAATAGTGATGACCTAAAAGTAGCTATTACTCAGCTATGCCATGAGCTACAGGTCTGAAATTTTACTATGTTATAGCTGACCTAAAAGTAGGTGAACAACATATTTAAGCAAAATACTGTAAATGCAATAGTTTTCAAGTTACAACTGATTTACTCAATAGTGATGACCTAAAAGTAGCTATTACTCAGCTATGCCATGAGCTACAGGTCTGAAATTTTACTATGTTATAGCTGACCTAAAAGTAGGTGAACAACATATTTAAGCAAAATACTGTAAATGCAATAGTTTTCAAGTTACAACTGATTTACTCAATAGTGATGACCTAAAAGTAGCTATTACTCAGCTATGGCATGAGCTACAGGTCTGAAATTTTACTATGTTATAGTTGACCCAAAAGTAGCTGAATAACATATTTATACTAAATTCTCTAAATGCAATAGTTTTCCAATTACAACTGATTTACTCAACAGTGATAACCTAAAAGTAGCTATTACTCAGCTATGCCATGAGCTACAGGTCTGAAATTTTACTATGTTATAGCTGACCCAAAAGTAGGTGAACAACATATTTAAGCAAAATACTGTAAATGCAATAGTTTTCAAGTTACAACTGATTTACTCAATAGTGATGACCTAAAAGTAGCTATTACTCAGCTATGCTATGAGCTACAGGTCTGAAATTTTACTATGTTATAGCTGACCCAAAAGTAGGTGAATAACATATTTAAGCAAAATACTGTAAATGCAATAGTTTTCAAGTTACAACTGATTTACTCAATAGTGATGACCTAAAAGTAGCTATTACTCAGCTATGCCATGAGCTACAGGTCTGAAATTTTACTATGTTATAGTTGACCCAAAAGTAGCTGAATAACATATTTATACTAAATTCTCTAAATGCAATAATTTTCCAATTACAAATGATTTACTCAATAGTGAGAACCTCAAAGTAGTTATTACTCAGCTATGCAATGAGCTACAGGTCTGAAATTTCACTATGTTATAGCTGACCCAAAAGTAGGTGAACAACATATTAAAGCAAAATACTGTAAATGCAATAGTTTTCAAGTTACAACTGATTTACTCAATAGTGATGACCTAAAAGTAGCTATTACTCAGCTATGCCATGAGCTACAGGTCTGAAATTTTACTATGTTATAGCTGACCTAAAAGTAGGTGAACAACATATTTAAGCAAAATACTGTAAATGCAATAGTTTTCAAGTTACAACTGATTTACTCAATAGTGATGACCTAAAAGTAGCTATTACTCAGCTATGCCATGAGCTACAGGTCTGAAATTTTACTATGTTATAGTTGACCCAAAAGTAGCTGAATAACATATTTATACGAAATTCTCTAAATGCAATAGTTTTCCAATTACAAGTGATTTACTCAATAGTGAGAACTTCAAAGTAGCTATTACTCAGCTATGCAATGAGCCACAGATCTGAAACTTCACTATGTTATAGCTGATCCCAAAATAGGTGAATAACATATTGAAACAAAATACTCTAAATGCAATAGTTTCCAAGTTATAAGCAATTTACTCAACAGTGATAACCTAAAAGTAGCTATTACTCAGCTATGCCATGAGCTACAGGTCTGAAATTTTACTATGTTATAGCTGACCCAAAAGTAGCTGAATAACATATTTATACGAAATTCTCTAAATGCAATAGTTTTGAAGTTATAAGCAATTTACTCAACAGTGATAACGTAAAAGCAGCTATTACTCTGCTATGCCATGAGCTACAGGTCTAAAATTTTACTATGTTATAGCTGACCCAAAAGTAGCTGAATAACATATTTATACGAAATTCTCTAAATGCAATAGTTTTTAAGTTACAAGTGATTCTACTCATGATGGAAGTTACTGAAAAGCCCAAAAGTAGCTATTACTCACTTAGCTATTGAGACAGGCACCCAACTTACTCACCATATTGTAGCTATGAAAAAAGTAGCTGAATAACATATTTTAACAAAATGCTCTAGATGCAACAGTTTTCAAGTTATAAATGATTTTGTGCATGATTTCATGAATGTTAATGCATTAAAAATTATTAAAAAAATTTATTAAAAAAAAAGTAAGAGAGATCCAGGTCTCATACTCACACAAGAGAATCTACCTCTGGCCTAGTACATATATGCAAGATATGAGAGAAATCCCTGCAATAGTCACTGAGAAAATTGTGATAAAAAGTTGAAATTTTCACACTTTTGGTGGGGGTACCCCCCTTGTAATGTCTCTAGCAAACAGACGAACAGACAGATTTGCATGCCTTGAACAATTTTTCATCCTCGATAGATAGGGTATCTTTTAAAAAAAACAGCACGTCTCTAGGCCTTGTAGTTTTGGAGGAGAAGTTGTTCACGCGGACGCGTACGCGTACGCCCACGCCGCAGAGTGACGACATAATGCCAGCTGACTGACAAGTCAGCTGACATAAAAACTCATAGGAGCTGGCGGAACTGGGTGAATTAGACTACATCTGAACAGGGGTAGGCTTATATGAAATAAGTGCCTTCTTCCTGTCCATAACTGTGGAATCAGCAGATCTCCTGTGTAACCAACCATCTCTGTAACCAGAAAGCCAGGATGCTGCTACTCAATCATGTACTCCATCTCCAAAGCCATTTTCAATAGTTTCCATGCAACAAAGCAATAAGTGTGAAAATATCTCCAAAAAGCCCAAAAATGGCCTCGGTCAGGTCTGTGGATGAAATTCAATGAAGAGCTTCAAGGTCGAATTTCTACATGCTTACAGAGGACATATATAATACTCGACCTTTGTCCGGAGATACAATTAATAAAGCAATCAAAGAAAATCACAAGTGACTATAGCTTCAGCCAAACAAAAGCTATGATAGAGCTTTACTAAGTATACTAAATATCAGACTAAAATTAATTTTATTTTAAGAAAAAAGAAACTGCAATTTCTGAAAATATTAAAAATAAGAATTTTGCACTATTTCATGAAAACAAATTTCAGACAATTGAAATCAAAATATATTCCAGGGTCACTGTAAACTATTGAGAAATTTTTATAGGCCAATATATGACATGCATTGGGACTTTTAATAAATGCCGACTTAGCAACTTTTAAAGGTGAAGTTGAAATCTCCGTTGCTTCTTTACACATGGAAGCCAATTCTAATTCTACTTGTACTTTGATAGTACTTTATCTCCCCTTTATTAAGGGTACTGAAGGTGTAACAGTATTGTAATGGCCAACTAATTTCAGTGTTTTGAAACTGAAAAGAGGTCAAGCACCATGCCAGGAAGATATTAGGAAATATGCGAGTATATCTTGGCATAGAGGTAGGATTTAAGCTTCTTTCTAAAACAGGCAATAGAGGGGTATACATGAATATCACCAGGAAGAGCATCCAAACAGTGGGAGTATCAATGGCGAAGCTATAACCAAAGTGTTTGACAGACATTTCAGTAAATGGATGAAACTTTGGTACAAGGAAATTACCAACACTCTGTCTGGTACAGTAAATACTGCTAAAACAAGAATGATATGAAGAAAAATACTCGGGTAAAACCAGTGTGAAGAAGCTGTTTTAAAGACTCGGCGATATTCAACGAGCAGAAAACTCAATTTCTTGAGAACTGCAGTTATACTGATGTATCTACTGTGTGCGATACAATTCTGGCCACACTGTTTTGAATACATTGTAATTTATTTATATTGAACTTAGAGAAAATCCTGAAAAGTGATATAAAGTAATCCAGCCAACTATTGAAAATAGCATTGGCCACAAGTATAGAAGCATCATGAGGAAGAAACCACCTGACATGTCTGAAGTCCCTCAGCTGCATAAAGTGACTTTCATAGACACTCAGAACATGTTTAGACAAGAAAATGCAGAGAAAACAAAAAATCAGATTCCCTGTATATACAGTTTTGTAATCCCGCCAGTACAAACTTCACTCAAAAATCCTGGGTGCCACACTATATTTAGTAGACAAACACGATATTTTCTGCAAAAATTAAAGAAAGCTGACAAAGCTTTCTACATAAACCCTGTATGGATACAAAATGCACTCAAAAGGCTCTATCTCACAAAGGATAAGCTCAATGTTATGAATTCCACAAAAGTCCCAAACTGACAAAATCTCAGAAAACAGCTTGCCCTGGGACGTGGCAACCTCTGATTGCAGGTATTATTTAAAATGTAAAATGTGTTCCAAATATTACAAATCCAAACATAGAATGTGCTGTCATGGCAACAGTTGTTGCCCAGTGACTCAAACCCAATCAGTTCCAGTTCATCTTGTCATAAATATATGCATTGGTTTCAACTGTAGGACTCCCACATCTTGGGCAGGACATAATGACACGTACTATACCTTAAAACTCAGGAAACTTTACAGAATTCACATTTTTTGGAAGTCAGTACTTGGCTTGTAACAACAACACAGCTTTGCCATTATTAGCGGGCCTACTTTATCAAAAGTTGGAGATTTCTAGCCACACAATTTGAGTAATTAGCAGTGAAGGATGTTTTTTTGATCTTGACTTCTGAATTCGGCAGCATAGTCTGGGAAAAGTATTAAACATAGCCTGACCACTTGATTAGGTTCAAAAATGCCATTAAACCACTGCAGAGGTCATATCTGGATCACACATTGAGGTGGTAGATTAACATACCTTAGTGAATCAAACATACTGCAATGAGTTGAACTCAAACCCAGGACCACTAAGTTGAGATACAAGTGGTTATAAATGCCAAACTTGCCAATCAGTCAGCCACTGAGACACTGTGAAAAACAACAGAGAAACAATTTGTCCACAACTTTGTCATACAAATAAACAGAAACAAAGCACTATTTTACTTTAAACTTTTATTTGAAAAAAAGTCTAATTTCTGTTCTAACTTGGTCCTAAATAGGCAGTTTTCACCCAGGCTTAATAAGACACTTACAAGGAGCATTCATAAGTATGTTGACTGATTACATATGTACACAGTTAAGTACAGATTGATTATGTATGTACAGTTACGTATTGATTACATATGTACAGAAGTATGTTACATATCTTATATATACTTACACTACCTTTACTGTATACAAAACACACATCATAATGTTAAACTATTTTTTTTTTTCATTTTTTTAGTGCCAGAGTTTTGCATTATGAATTTCTAAGGTTTACAGTTTTTCAGATGTCCAATGCATCTTTGAAAATTACGAATCTTTCATGCTTTTCATTAATATAACAGATGTATTTCAAATAGATTCACTTGGGAACATGAAGTATGACATACTTTGAAGACATAACACCTCAGCCCTATCTAAATATATTCTATCTTTTCTTTTTAAATGGCTTCCTTGGACAGAAATATTAACACAAAGTAAACAAAATAAAACAATTCTGAAAAAGATACAATACCAAAGTGTTCTGCACTGAAATACTTGAAATTTTTTCTAAGAATCCCTAAAGGTCTCGGACTGACTTTTGATTTAACTTCTACTGTGACTTAATGATTAGAGGGAAATCTCCTAAGATTTTGATTGATGGGTAACGTCTCAGCCAAGTATATTTTAAAGTATTATTGATTCTTATCATTAACAGTTGCTTTTACTTAAAGAGAATTCTACTAAACTAAGTGTTTTAGGGGTTTGTGTGTGAAAACACAAAATAGACTTTTAACTTTATGAAGAGAATTTCTACAGACTAGAATACATGAACGCTTTATACAGAGGTGATGCAAAGAAAAACATGGAACATATACATTAATACACAACTTGTACCTTGTGTACACTCTTTAAAATTATAGTATAAAAAAGACATTAATGTAAACAATAAAAAATAGCCAGCCAGGCAAGAACCCCAGCCCGCAGGTACAGCTAAATGACATTGAGATTTGGGAAAATCTTAGGAACAACTTCTGTTGTAAGAAGTTTACAGAACCCACAAGATGTTCTACAAAAGATTCACAGGCCATGATTTCTTACAAGTAGTTTTCATATTTTGAAGCCCAAGAAACAATTAAAAGGGAGATAGAAGGCCTTTTTGATATGATACCCTCCTATTTGCCATTAAAGATATGATATGGTGGCCATTTTGTTTCCAAAACAAGGACACAATTACTCTCAGGCAAGCTTTCCTATCCAGTTGCATTTTGTGCACATCTGATGAAGCTAGCTGCAATATTTTAGGTTACAGAAAACATTCAAGATTTTAGAACAAACTGTAAGACCTGAAAATTTCAAAAGTGTTGCCATGGCAACAGTTGCTGCTGGATACCCCTCAAAACCTAATCAGCTCTAGATCCTCTTGGGGTTAACATATCCTGAAAATTTTGTGAAAATCTGTGCAAGAGTTTAGTCTGTAGAACACCCACAAACTTTAAGACTTGAAAATCTTAAACGTGTTGCCATGGCAACAATTGTTACCAGATACCCCCCAAAACCTACTCAGCTCTAGATCCTCTTGGGGTTAACATCGTCAGAAAATTTGGTGAAAATCCGTGCAGGGGTTGAGGCTGTGGAACATCCACAAACTTTATGCCCGCCGCCGCCGCAGCCCGGACGGCGCAGGGGACAACTATAACCCCAGCCTTTATTGGCTGGGGTTAAAAACTTAACTACTTCAATAGGATACTTTTGAAATATATTATTCAACTCATAAAACTAATTTTGTAAACAAAACATATTGAAATTGTTGTAATTAAATGAAACTCGGTAATGTGTGATTAATTCTGAAACACACAAAGTAATACAAAAACGTAAAGCTTAAAGTAAATGTAGTACATCAATGAACAATTATAATATGCTGTAAAACTGAAAATATTCACAAGCATTAATTCAGTTGTCTTGGCTGATGAGCTTTTGCACTGTAAATTAATCCATATTTAAATTGGAATCCTGTATTCATGCTAAAAGTAGAAACTTGCTATTATCATCAGAAGTAAATATCTGAAGAATTTCTTTAAAAATCGATAAAAAAAATGAGTGAAATTCTCTTCTGCCTAAAATGTGCCTTTAATAGATACATTATTTACACAAGTACCACTTTCAACAGGTAATTAATTGTCCTCTGCAAGTCTAAAATAATTAGTGTAAATTTAAAACTGACAGATATACTGTAATATGTTTCTCGTGAATAAATGCAAAAACTGCAAATTTACACAACAAAGATATTAAGGCAGCATAAAATAGCCACAGCAACGTAAAAATACACTGGTCATATTTTAGCATCCTATTCAGGCCAATGGTTTCTTAAAATAAACGTGCTCTTTGAAATCCAAAGATATTCACGTAATTCCAACAAAATGTAAATTATTTTCGGTCATTCTCTGTTTAGTGGAATCTAAAAGTAACTGAAAAGTACCTCAATTTAACCAGAAAAAAGTAGTGGGTAAATCGTTTGCTTGTGTGGATATTGATATTGACCGTAAAAATATTGTATATGGGTGGGTGGGGGTTGATATTGTCTATCAAACCAGACTAAATCTGGGATACCAAAAATGTTTTATTCTAGTATATCCCCAACCACTAACAAGAAGCAAAATTGATCAAAACATTTCAGTTTTCATCAAAAAGGCATTGAAAACTTCGATAATATGTGATAAAAGTGACCAATTTCTTCAGATTTAGGCTTATTTAAAATATTTGAGGTGTAGGTGTAAAGGTTTACTTAAAATGGCGATAATGATGGGCGTCTTTAGGCCTTTATATTGGCAATCTTGTCCCAAAACAATAAATATCGCAAATTATTGATAAACAATGTACCCATTATGGACCAGGGCACGTATTCACAAAACCTCCTCTGGAAAGGACCTCCTCGAGTAAAGGAAGGTCAATTTCTTTCCTTTGGGACAGCCACCTTACTTACTGTTACGTTTCACATAGCTGTTCCTTGAAACCTAAAGAGGAAGCCAGAATTGTTAAACCTATCCCTTGCCGGGCACGTCCTTAAATTTAAGACAGGTCATTTGCTTCGTCAAAGTTTAGGTGAGTTTCCTTGAAATTTCAAGGACTCGTTTAAGGAAGGAGGCTTTGTAAAACTGGGTAAAAAGAGGGAGAAATTCTAGGAAATCCTCAAATTTAAGGTGACCCCTATCTTAAGGAAGTGTTGTGAAACTGGGTCCAGATTTGCAAAATCAATCAACAAACTTTTTCAAACTTTAATTCGTTTTTTTTTTGACTGGATAGTAAGATGTTAGAAAAGGAAAATGTAATCTATTGTTAGATTTAATCACGAGTAAATACACGAGAAATAACATCAGAGTCCGTATCCTTTGTCTTCATGATAAAATTTAAAAATATACACAAAGGTTATATTTCTTGTATTTTCCACCTCTTTTACTTGAACATAAAATACGTCCATGAGTGTAATAACACTTAATTATGATATAAATAACATGTTTATTGGCTAAATAATTTAAGAAATACTTTCAGAAATATTTCTAAATATTTAAGTCAAAAACGTATGGTAGATAATAGATTTAAATATCAAAAACCTTCAATACCATTGTTATTCACTTATACTTAAAAGGAAATTCTATTAACAACAGGTCAGATGTAAAACAACTTGTCAAGATGTAAACTTGAAATAATAATTAATATAATAAACAATAGAACAGTTTTGCACGGAAGTGTACAAGTAAAAACAACTTTTTAAAACAAATTCATTACCACATAAATGTTTAAATCCCCCCCCCCCCCCCGCCAAGTACTAATGTAAACATTTCATATTTAAAAACACCACAAAAATAGAATCACATACAATAACAACTCTAAGATACCGCAGTTTTTGTAGCCATTTTAATACAAGCAGTCACATAATGATGCAAGACTAACCAATCACAGACTCCGACACACAATTTGAACTGCTGATCCAATCAAAGACACTGTAGCTGTAGTTTAAAAAGCTTCATCAACAATATACTTACAATAACACTATTAAATACACTTACACATTATTTACAGTTCTGGCCCCAGAGGAATTCTTTGGCAGATTTAAATTCCCACTCATTTGTCACTAACAAACATGGCTACCACAAGAAAAAGACAACTGCAGCTTATCTCAAGTTGTTATTCTTGCCAAAATTAAAAAATAACTAATTCTGTAACAATACTTATATTGAATGGTATACATTTCTGTGTTTTTGCAATGTCATACCTCATTATACCGTATTTATCAATATATAAAGACTCCTAAACCCAACTCCACCCCACCCCACCCCCACCTTTCCAGGCTTCCAAAAAAATTGTGTTTAGACTCAACTGCATAACGAAATCAAGATAACTAAACATGGCTATGTTGATCAAAAAGGATTTAAATCTACATAAATACCAGATAAAGTATATAATTTCTTCAGACATACGGTTTGTATGTAATATTTTAAGATCTCCCAGAATTATACCTGTTGACAATCAAGATGCAGGTTGCAAAGTATCTATTTACCAGACTCGCAAGGTGTTTTTTATAGCTGTAATAGTTGCTCCCCTTTCAAAGAATGCACCACCCCTTGGGGCATTTATGTGGATAAATACGGTAGTTAAACGGTTAAAGCTTTTTATTTAATGTGTGTTTTACCAGAGGCCATGTTTACCAAAGGGATCAGCAAAACATCAGCACAGGCTGAATAAAACAAGCTGTATAGCTGTTTGGCTGATTTTTGCTTATCTCTCGCTGATCTCTTTTGTAAATATGCTCCCAGCTACTGTTGTACCAGGTGAGACTGTGTGTGAATCCAACACTTCAATATAAGGGTTGGAACCCATGATCATACAAGTAGGAGCCCACCGACTGTTTACAATAAGCTACCAAGAACCCTAGATTATAAACTCAGGCTTTGTACAGAACCCATTACGCTTGATATAGAAACTGAAAGTAGACGAAGCCATTTCGTGAAATTACAGCTTTGAAATTTACACTTTTAAAATATATAGATTGCGACAATTTGTGCTACGATAAAATCGAAAAATATACACAAGCCACTTGGATAATTTTCCAGTTCTTTATCTACAAAATATTGTGCTGATAATTTGCATCACACATCAACAAGCCAATCAAAAAAGCTGAAATCATTTTATCGATTCTGCATTGATACTGAATATTTAACTTATGATACAATATACATCCGGAATTGTACATAATAGTTTACACTTTACGTGACATATGCAAATCAACAGCAAAAACTAGACTTCATGTGCCCACGCATAATTTATGCATCAAGCAACTCAGATCCATAAATGAGATTTAGTGTTCAGGAATACTCGCAACTTATCTGAGTATACACAAGGTTGCACTAAGTGCATTACGTTTGTATATAAATATTCATTAACCACTGGTTTCACAACATTTTCTGTTTATTTCACGCATCGACTTTCCTTTTTTTAGGGTTTCACAAATTTTCTGCAGGCATTAAAATAAAATGTATAATGTATATTCAACTAAATATCCTCACTTAAAATTTGTACTTAGAATTATTCACTTTAATAATTCTGTATATTCTTTTAAAATAGTTTTAAAACCCCACATCAAAAACAGTGTTAAAAGATCCATTCAAAGAAAACATGTGGTTGCTACATGGTTAAAAAAAATAGTTGTAAAAGTATAATGGGAAAAAAGTACACAAGTACACAAATTAGTACTCATCAGTACTCACAACACAGCCCTGAACTATAACCAAGGTCTATATCCACAGACACTCCTATGCTTAGAATATTATGCTTAGAAATGATAGGAAACCGATAGCATTCAGATTTTATTAATAATTGTTGATCACCACAAAGGTAGTGCAGAAATGCACTGGCACTACCGTACTTTTTTATGGCAGTGTTGAAAAATTCTTATTCTTTGTACTTTTTCAAAACAAGAGTATTCTAAGTGTACAAATGTTTGTGATTATGGGCCCAGGACTCAGTTTTCTATGCAAGAAACTACGGTAAGACTTGCAAAGCATCCACCACCCCGACCCGATGCTGTTATTTTATCTTTTGGGTTGTTGATTGATGTTACCTTGAGAGCCAGGTTTACAATATAAACAACCTGGTCAATGAACATTATATACTGGATGAAAAGTATCAGGGCTGTGTGTCTATATACTGTAATCTCTATGATACATGCCCCTCCTTAGTTATCGTCTTTTAACACATTCAATACACTAATATTGAGTGACTAACAGTGAGAAATAACAGAAAAAGTACTGGCCATATTATACAATTTTTCAGTCTGTGGTGGTGCTCACGAAAGGTCTTAGCTTAGACCGTTTGTGAATATGGCACCCGGATGTTGTTTGACATACAAATGTTGCCAAATCTTAAAGAAACATATAAATATATTACAGTTTGTTTTAAGAAGATGTAAGCTATTGCAAGTGTGCAGCTGAATAAATTACATTACTACTTTAGTCTGAAAATTATGCGGAATATGAAAAATGTTAAGTTAGTTGGCAGTAAACACCACTTTATAACCCCAAAGACTGTTTTTATTACAAGATATGTAACATCATCCTAAAACTCAATTTATTTATCATTATATTATGTGTCATTATTCCATAACACTACCTCTAATATACCCTACTCCTCTCAGCTAACAGTACTACTGTATACGTCTGCAATCTCCTCCTCCTTCACAACTTGATATATACTACAGTGCACAACTCAGGGACTAGTTTATGTACATTTCCAAGGTATTTCATCTCACCAACCATTCCCCCCTCCCTCTCACCCTCTATACTGGTTTCCTATATTTCCAAAGTGTTTCATTTCACAACCCCCCCCCCCCCCCCCCCCCCCCCCCTCAAACCCCTCCTCCTTCTCACACATACTGCAGTGTAAACACGAGAACTGATGTGGTGAATACACTGCCCTCACAATTCTGTCATCACCACCCTTCTCGTAACTGTTTTTGGTTTCTGTTGCTGGGTTACACTGGCTTCCGTGGTTACCGGGGTCACGTGCCAGGGAGAGAGGTCACTGGTGCCGTTGTGACTTGCCGTGACCTTGGTGGGGGACTTGACCTTGGTCTGTTTGACCTTGATGACCTGTGCTGACCCCAGGTTCTGCTGTGAGGTCACAGTGGTGGCAGTCACCCTGCGAGTAACTGACTGATCCCCCGAAAACGATGTCTCCTAAAAAAGTCACATGATTTTGAAATAAATACACAGTATATCTGATCTAACTGGATTTTCATAGCACTAAATCTGTTCTGGTAAAATGTTCTAGCACACAAGATTGGATTCAACGTTCGAAAAACATGTTGTCCTTGAGCGAACAGAATGGAAATTGCAAAAAGATTCAAGTGAAAAAGTCTGCGAGTTTTTCCAACCAAAAAAAACAGAAAGTAAACGCACATGATTTTTCTTAGTTAGTTTGAAAGTTTTTGAAGTCCAATACTTATTTATTTGAGGGGGAATTTGCTGTTTATTGTAGTACAAAGGTCAAACCTTTAAAAGGGTTTTAAAATCCCTTTCAATATAGCTAAAGGGATCCTAAGACATGTCTCAGTGTTGCCATAAGCCAGGTTTCGAACCCATAACAAGAGAGGTGAGAGCTGAGTGATGTGATATGCCAAACTTGTTAACCAGTCACTGTATTTATTGTTACAAAAAAACTGACCAAAATTAGCTGGCATGGCAACATCAGAAAATGTGCACATTGGAGCACAATGTCAGCTGGTACAAAAATATCATGGAGGTAACATTTGAAGGATAGAGCACTGATTGATAATTACCAAAAAAGTAAAAGTAAACACAATTGCAATAAAAATTACTCAAACATCTTATAAAAGTTCAAATATATTACACAAGAAGAGATTCAATGTTACTACTTATAGATTCTACAAAACACATTACCTTGAAATGTGAATGCATCTTTAGCAGCAGAAATAGAGAGGAAATGTAAATTTTTAATGAACAAGATCTGACACTTTACAAGACTGTAGGTAGATTACATAACATTTCAATGATCATTAATATGCTGAATAAGAATTTCATTATAAACAAGCATTCTGACGCATGCATTTATCTCCCGCCGTATAAATTAGATGTCCTAAAGATAGTGGAATATAAATTTTCCTGCGAGATGGAGGCACATGTAGAAGTGACAAGTTTAATGTTTGATTGCAATACTTTTAAAGACAAAAGGCATTTACTCATTTTAGTAGCTATTACTTTGCCATCCAAAGAGCTACAGTTCTGCCACTTCATTATGCAGATCAACTCAAAGTAGGGAAGCACGTCTTTAGAAGAAATAGCCTATCTGTACTACTTTTAGAGATACAAGACATTTACTTATTTTAGTGGCTATTACTCTGCCATCTAAAGAGCTACAGTTCTGCAACTTCACTATGTGGTAGATCACCCAAAAGTAGGTGAATGACTTATTTAGAAGAAATTGCCCACCTGTAATACTTTTAGAGACTAGACCAAAGATGCATCTGTGGCCAGATGCAAAATGTATCCACCGGCAAAGGCAAAAGTAGCTATTACTCAGCTATGGCACGAGCTAGAGGTCTGAAATTTTAGTATGTTATAGCTGACCCAAAAGTAGGTGAATAACATATTTGCACAAAATTCTCTAAATGCAATAGTTTTCAAGTTACAAGTGATTTTACTCATGATGGAAGTTAGTGAAAAGCCCAAAAGTAGCTATTACTCACTTAGCTATTCAGATAGACACCCAAGTTACTCACCATGTTGTTGCTATGGAAAAAGTAGGTGAATGACATATTTTAAGAAAATGCTCTAAATGTAATACTTTTCAAGTTATAAATGATTTAGTGTTGAGTAAGAACTTCAAAGTAGCTATTACTCCGCTATGCAATGAGCCACAGGTCTGGAATTTTACTATGTTATAGCTGCCTCAAAATAGGTGAATAACATACTGAAACTAAATAATGTAAATGCAAAAGTTTTCAAGTTATAAGTGATTTACCCAACAGTGATAACCTAAAAGTAGTTATTATTCAGCTATGCCATGAGCTACAGGTCTGAAATTTTACTATGTTATAGCTGACCCAAAAGTAGCTGCATAACATATTTGCACAAAGTGCTCTAAATGCAGTACTTTTCAAGTTATAATTGATTTAGTGCATGATTTAATTAATTTTAATGTATTAAAATTTATTTAAAAAATTCATAAAAAAAGTTAAGCATGTGAAACTTCTCCAAAATGTAGGTGAATGAGTTATTTGAGAAATACTGGCTATCCGCAATACTTTTAGTGATAATAGGCATTTACTTATTTTGAGTAGGTGAGTAATTAGCTACAGGTCTGAAACTTCACCAAGTGAAAGCTGTCCCAAAAGTAGGTGAATGACTTATTTGAGAAAAATTGGCTATCCGCAATACTTTTAGAGATAATTAGCATTTACTCATTTTGAGTAGGTGAGTAATTACCTACGGGTCTGGAACTTCACCATGTGAAGGCTATCCGCAATACTTCTAGGGATAATTAGCATTTACTCATTTTGAGCAGGTGAGTAATTAGCTACGGGTCTGAAACTTCACCAAGTGAAAGCTCTTCCAAAAGTAGGTGAATGAGTTATTTGAGAAAAATTGGCTATCTGCAATACTTTTACAGATAATTTGCATTTACTCATTTTGAGTAGGTGAATAATTAGCTACAGGTCTGAAACTTCACCAAGTGAAAGCTCTCTCAAAAGTAGGTGAATGAGTTATTTGAGAAAAATTGGCTATCTGCAATACTTTTAGAGATAATTCGCATTTACTCATTTTGAGTAGGTGAGTAATTAGCTACGGGTCTGAAACTTGACCAAGTGAAAGCTCTCCCAAAAGTAGGTGAATGAGTTATTTGAGAAAAATTTGCTATCTGCAATACTTTTAGAGATAATTAGCATTTACTCATTTTGAGTAATTAGCTACGGGTCTGAAACTTGACCATGTGAAAGCTCTTCCAAAAGTAGGTGAATGAGTTGAGAAAAATTGGCTATCTGCAATACTTTTAGAGATAATTCGCATTTACTCATTTTGAGTAGGTGAGTAATTAGCTAAGGGTCTGAAACTTCAGCAAGTGAAAGCTCTCAATTAGCTACAGATGAGAAAATAGCTATTACTCACTTATGGCATGCAATAGAACCCCAAACTATGTACCATCTTATAGCTAAGGACAAAGTAGCTGAACAACATATTTTAGGCAAACACTCTAACTGCAATAGTTTTGGAGTTACAATGGCTTTACTCAACAGTCAGAATTTCAAAGTAGCTATTACTCAGCTATCAAAGATTCAACAGGTCTGAAACTTTACTATGTGATAGCTTACCAAAAAGTAGATGGACAACATATTTGAAAAGATTTCCCTAACTTTAATACTTTTGAAGATATTTGACATTTACTTCTTTTGTTATTTAGCTACAAATGAGAAAATAGCTATTACTCACTTATGGCACGCAATAGAACCCCAAACTATGTACCATCTTATAGCTAAGGACAAAGTAGCTGAACAACATATTTAAGGAAAACACTCTAACTGCAATAGTTTTGGAGATACAATGGCTTTACTCAACAGTCGGAATTTGAAAGTAGCTATGACTCAGCTATCAAAGGTTCAACAGGTCTGAAACTTTACTATGTAATAGCTTACCAAAAAGTAGATGGACAACATATTTGAAAAGATTTCCCTAACTTTAATACTTTTGAAGATATTTGACATTTACTTCTTTTGTTATTTAGCTACAAATGAGAAAATAGCTATTACTCACTTATGGCATGCAATAGAACCCCAAACTATGTACCATCTTATAGCTAAGGACAAAGTAGCTGAACAACATATTTTAGGAAAACACTCTAACTGCAATAGTTTTGGAGTTACAATGGCTTTACTCAACAGTCGGAATTTGAAAGTAGCTATTACTCAGCTATCAAAGGTTCAACAGGTCTGAAACTTTACTATGTGATAGCTTACCAAAAAGTAGATGGACAACATATTTGAAAAGATTTCACTAACTTTAATACTTTTGAAGATATTTGACATTTACTTCTTTTGTTATTTAGCTACAAATGAGAAAATAGCTATTACTCACTTATGGCATGCAATAGAACCCCAAACTATGTACCATCTTATAGCTAAGGACAAAGTAGCTGAACAACATATTTTAGGAAAACACTGTAACTGCAATAGTTTTGGAGATACAATGGCTTTACTCAACAGTCGGAATTTGAAAGTAGCTATTACTCAGCTATCCATGGTGCAACAGGTCTGAAACTTAACTATGTGATAGCTTACCCAAAAGTAGATGAATAACATATTTGAAAAGATTTCTGTAACTCTAATACTTTTGAAGATATTTGGCATTTACTTCTTTTGTTATTTAGCTACAAATGAGAAAATAGCTATTACTCACTTATGGCATGCAATGGGACCCCAAACTATGTACCATCTTATAGCTAAGGACAAAGTAGCTGAACAACATATTTGAAGAAAAAGTTGTAACTGCAATAGTTTTTGAGTTATGAGCCCTTTACTCCAAGTAGCTAAGATAGCTATTACTCAGTTATCTTTAGGCCTAAGTCCATAAAACCAAAAAAATTTTCGAGGGCGTGAAAATTCATTGGGACAATTAATTTACAAAAAATCTGTAGCTGTAGTAGTTTTGGAGGAATCTGCGTGACTAACTAACGCACGCACGCACACACGCACGCACGCACGCACGCACGCACGCACACACAGGCATCATTTCATAATCTCCCTCCCGGGCTAAAGCCCAGCGGGAGATAAAAATGAATTTTTCTTTCTCAATATGAAACCAGTCCAAATCATATCACTGGCTAGTGGTACTATACATATCTTGAAAGGAATAAATTTTCATTAAGTGGGCATTTCTTGACAGACAGTGTAACTCATCAAAGATTAGACAGCTCAAGTATCTATTTTCAGACTCTGCAAATACACTATGAAATACAATGAAATAAATAAAGTTACTGATATGTTTTATGTTTTTCTTTTAAGATCTGTTTCCTACTAGAAATATAGTTCTTGTGAGAACTGTTCAGCATATTAACCAATCAAAAGTCTCCTTACAAAGACACAACAGCAAAGCCAGAAGCACAACAGAGTTGACTGTACACCAGTATAAATAAAGCACATATGATTAAGAGAAAAATCAGCACATTTAGGTACAGATGATAAAGTGATTGATAATAGAGAAATGTGGTCGGCATGTTACGGGTGATAAATGTCACTTTCCGGAAAAAAAAAATAAATCTGATATTTTCACAAGAAAAAAACTGACATGACTATAATTTTCTGCAAAATTCATTTGTTGCATGACTTACAACTGATGTTTGTCCAGTAGTGGTGTATTCACATGCCAAATTCAATACAAATTTCCTGGGCAGTGGAAAAATTCCCTTGTGAGCCCATAGTTTGAAATGGGAAAATCTCTTTGTGAAATATTGTAAAGATAATTAATTCCATTTTCATCTTATGTAACTTCAAAATGTAGGATATATAACCAAAGTTATACATAATATATTGTTCGGATGACACATCAGCCATATTAATTTGTAAAATGTAGATGTTTTTAAGGGTAGAATACCGATATTCAAGTAATAATGTTGTTCAGTGACACTAAATGTGCCCGCGGTCTAAATTTATGCTATGCTCACCCCAGTGTTGGGAGAATATTTAAAGGAAATCGATAGTTCACTCAAAAACTAGCCAAAAAATGCAGTTTGGTTCAAATATCTAAGATATGTGGCATAGTATGTAAGGGAAAATAAATGCTATACTTTGTTCATTTCCATGGTCCAGGAAATTGGTACTGATTTTGGCAAATGAATACACCACTACAGGAAAAAAAACATCAGTTGTAAATCATTCAACAGATGAATTTTGCAAAAAAAAAAATTACAAAATCATGTTATGTTTTCTTACCAAAATATCAGATTTATTTTTTTTGGTCAGCCCTAAGGTGAAAAGTCAATCTCATATAATTTACCACAGCTGTCAATTTGTTAAGGGTTTCAATTTTGATGCAATTGTTTTCTGGAAATATATCCTTTATCTTCCAAAATCTACAAATTTTTATTGCAAGAAATTATGGTCGCAATTTAGTAAATCTGCCACCCTTTATATTTAGCTGAAGCTATCTAACTGAATTACCACAGTTGCTATATTACAGATAAAAGCAACACCAACATGAATTATTTGATAATTTTTCACAGGTTTTAATCTTTCTTCACACCATCATCTAAGTCCACCACAGAATTTCACCCTGTGTTTTAATACTGTGAATTCTCTAAACTACAGCCCATTAATAAAATAATACCCGGGAGAATGCTAATTTTTAAAACTATAGTCTCTTAACATTTCCTGACCTGTTACAATCCATGTATTGGACTTTATGAACTCCTTTCCAATCATAATGGACAGAGTCAGCTATATTTTTTTGTGAGTTGGTCTTTCAAACTAGTATGTCATGAAATTTTGTAAGCGCCTATTATTGGCATTACTGGGTATCCCCCAAAACACGTGAAATATGCGTAAGGCCCACCTTTTCCAACAAAAAGCAGAGTCCAGATTGTTTAAGGAATTTTAATTTTATGAGTTACTTCAATATCGACCACATGCTACTTAAAAGCCAAACAAATCGAATGGATTAAAGAATCCAACCTTAACAGACTGCAGCCAAAGAATTCACAGTAAAAACACATACTGAAAAAAACACAAATGTGTAAGAAAATAAGAAATTAAAGACTCGATACCAAGAAAAGCAAAGAAATTCAGCACCACTTACAAGACTGGGGTCACCTGGGGTTAACCTTTGACCTTTCACCTCTTTGTCAGCTTGATTTAGATTACCATTGGGGTCATTTGGGGTGGGTTCCGTGTCGAGTTGAATGAGGTCGGCCGAGTCCTCCTGGCTGGAGACTTGTTTTTGAAGCGTGAACTTGGTGATGGGTTTCCCTATGATGGGCAATTCTACGGACAGGGGTTTGGCTTGCTTGGTCGGGGTAGGGGGCTCGGTGGTAAGCATTTTATTCCCCAGGGAAAGCTGTTGTGATGAGGCGTTAGTAAAGCTGTTAGCGTCAGTAGCGGAAACACTGACGAGGCTAGTAGTAGTAGTAGTAATAGTAGTAACAGCAGTAGTAGCAGAAAACACAGTAGATAGAGTAGCACTGGTGTTAGGGCCATTCACGGTGTTACGTTCCATCTCCATGGAAATGGCAGCCATTTTGTTTGTGTTTTTCTTGTCTTGTTTGTTTACCTTGGGAATATTACTATTGGTCCCCTCGTCGGGCTTGCTGGAGATGTTAGTTGCAGCTGTTGTCGTGGTAACTGCCATGTTTACATTGGCAACTGGTATGGGCTTGTTCTTCACCTTGTGGTGAGGTGGGCTTTTGGGGGACTTAGGAATGGCTCCTGCTGGGTTTGAGTTCTCATTCTTACTGCTACTACTGCTTGGCACTGCGGGGCCTGTATTGGTGACAAACTGGACTGACCCCGGGGACATCTTGGCTGGACTGCTGGGAGGGGAGTAGGTATGGTCTGTGGACAGGTTCAGGGGGCTTGTAGGCGAGGAAGGGCCTGGGCTTGAACTCAAGGATCCTGGGCTGACAGCAGACTCCAACAGAGGCAAAGTCTCGGACCCAGCACCTCTGTGCTGAGGGTCCTTCCTTTTGCCCTTGAGCCCCACCCCTCTAGCGGTGGTGGTAGGGGGAGACTTGGGCTGTTGACTGGCTACCTGAGTCTGTAAAAACGGAGTGCAAATAAAACAATACACACATATATACAGTGCTTTGTCCTGTAACTCAGTACATGCCGGGCACCATTAGAGCAAATAGGTAGCACATCGTAATAAATGCAAATCACATTAACCCAACCGAATCAAGATACAGTATTTTAAGCAACACACTTTAACCAATCAGTATCAAGACTAAGTTTTCTAAAGTAGACAGTGATTAGTTTGTGCCAACTTAAGGCACTTATTAACGCTCGACGATAGGAGAGGGTTATTGTGATCAGTTTGTTTCTGTCTGTCTGTCTGTCTGGCTGTGCACCGTTTCGCCTTTATAACTCAAAAACTATAACACCAATCAAGCTCAAATTTGGTGGGCAGATATTTCATGGGGTACAGACGGATTCTTCCAAATTTAGTGTAATTTGTGTGAAAATTAAAGCCAGGAGAGAGTTTTTCTTATTTTTAATTGGGAATACACAGTGAAACTGGTTCTCTTCATCAAATACGTAAAAAATCAATATTTTGCTTTCTGATGATGTCATTACTCAGTGATGTCACAATGCAACTGTCATTGTGAGGTCACAAACCTAGCTTGTGATACTTGCTGTCTTTAAGTAAAAATATTTCTTCTCATTTTATGTCTTGAAATTGACGTAAAGATAATAAAGCGGGAGCTGGTATATTCATCATTTTTATTAATTATTATTTCTGTTTATTTTCTCTTTTTTTCTTTCAATTCCTTGACAGTTCATCACAACAAATTACCATGCATGATTTTCACCAAGAAGTGACCTTTAAGCAATATTTTTACCTCCACCTGCAGTTTATGTTTTTGTGTGCTAATTGTTTAATTGTCTACTTGTCTGTTGTTTTTTGTTGTTTTTTTTGTGTGTGTGTTTAGATTACGCGAGAACTAATGAACAGATCTTTATTTAAAAATTTGTGGTTAGGACCTGACTGAAGGAAGAAGTTACTATAAGAAAGATCTGGATCTTATTTTGGATACAAAAAAATCATGATTT
Source organism: Sabellastarte sp. h YS-2021 (assembly GCA_964017235.1). Taxonomy (NCBI): domain Eukaryota; kingdom Metazoa; phylum Annelida; class Polychaeta; order Sabellida; family Sabellidae; genus Sabellastarte; species Sabellastarte sp. h YS-2021. The sequence goes on from OZ024938.1 coordinate 67,244,660, forward strand.
TTCAGAGGTCCCATTTCAATGTATTTTTAATGACTTTAGCTTTCTACTTGATATTTCTATGAAGATTAATTTACATGTTTGGTTTTATTTTATTGTCTTCCTTACAATACTTTATATCACTTGAGAGACTGGTCACATTGAGTCGAGCGTTTTGCTCTCTCTGAGTGCATCTTGTTAAAAGTTGAGTCAAAAATTGAGAAGTAGTGATATCCCTCCCTAAAAAGCTCTCGGGACGTTTTAGTTTGCTAGTTTACTCTTTTTTTATGAATAGTCTATTCAAAAGTCACTCTACTGTCATCCCTTTCAACGCATGTTTTGAAGATGTAAACCAATGCTGTATTTGAGCAGTACTGAATTACGGCAGGAAGCACCCAACACTCAAAACTCTCAGAGAGAAATTACTGAACACATACACCAGAGGTGACACTCCAACAATAATTCTTTCATTAGTCAAACAAAACAATCTTACACTTTTAACTTCAATTCAAAACAGATCGGAACATGTCTTTCCATTTACAACACCAATGGGTCATAACATGGACAAAGTATTTTTTGTAGATTTTGTTCCAATTAGTACTAACACTTGTTCACCCCTAGTGTACCGAGTTCCAAAAAACCAGATTTATTTCCACCAAAAAGATAAAACATGAAATTACTCGAATTCACACTTTTACCAAATAAAATTATAATGATTCTTTATGAAAAGATTCGCAAAAGTCTCCCAATTATATACTACAGACATTGAGGGAAAAATAGTGATTTGCATAAATAAACGTAAACAAAAATCAAAACAAAGGGTACAGTGTGGAGTGAATCAGACTGGGATCTTACTAAAGCACAAAAATAGGAAACTTACTAAAGCACACCCAAAAACAGAGGAGATATGCTGTACAAATACACCCATATACCACGTGACAGGTGTAATCAAATAAACAACACGTAAATAAACTCCACAACATGACAAAGTGCTCAAACCAAAATGTAAGGAAAGATATTGTTGAAAATTATCCCCAAAAATGCAATAATAAATGTTTATAAACAAAGTAATCTGAAAATCTTATAACTATTAACAATACCAATATTATTTTTTATACTTAATTTTTTTTTAAAAAAATTGACAGATTTAATACTGGAAATAAGTTTCACCAATTAAGAATTTGAAAACTATCCATTAATTTTTATCAGAAATACTACTTCCTCTCAATTGCTATTTGTTGGAGCAGTCCAACTTATTATCTTTTGCAAAAATGCAAAAGTTATACAACTATAAACAAGCCAATGAGTTATAGTAATCCAGTTCACGCTACTCTGCAAATGGCTTTTAAATGGTGGCCCAAGGTCGAATCTTACTCACCACTTGCGGGGGATTGGATGGTCCTGTTACCATAGTGACGGAAGTTGCGGATTTGGTCGATTTCTTCTTCTTTGGGTTGGGCTGGGACTGGATACAGGCAGCACTGGTTGACTTACTGGGGTACCTGCAGAGAGAAAGGTCAAAGTTCAGATTTCACATCCTTTTCAACAACTTGAACTATATCAGGCAGGACCAATTTTATGACGGGATGGATTCAAACCCAGGGACACAGATTCAAGGTCCTACACAAGTCAATACTATGGAAACTGACATATTAAGGTCATGTTTGATTAAAACAACAAAGGTAATTATGAGGGCATGTCAGTTTTATGTTAAAAAGGTCATACAGAGGTCGTACCACATTAATGTGACAAAGGTCATGTAGAGGTTACATTGGTTCAATGTGACAAGTTCATTTTGAGGTCAAATCAAGTTAATATGACAAGGTCAAATAGAGGCCATATCAGGTTAATAGGACAAAAGTTGATATTGAGGGTCACTGGTTATATGACATGACCATATAGAGATTCTGTCATCATGTTAAAGGACAAGGTCAAATTGAGATAAGTTCAGGTTAATGTGACAAGTCAAACAATGTCAGATCAGTTCAAAAATACAAGGTCATATTGAATCATTTCACGTTAATGTGCCGGAGGTGACTTTAAGGTCATGGTTAAATTGATCTGTTCACAATGTATGTTTAATTTAGCTATCAACATTACAATTTCAAAGTCATGATATTATTACACAAATACACATAGATTGTATCGTTTTGACAAATCTCATACGAGTAAAATTATGGACTCAATAGTGACAAAATCTGATCCATGATACAGGTGCCTGTATAACATCCAGTATATTGGCTGTCGAGGTGACCTTGATATGAGTTATCACAGAGATAAACAACTAACTAATGAAGCATTTTACAGCATGTGAAAAGCTTTTTACCAAAAACAATTCTATTGTTGTACGAAAGGAGAAAAGTGACAGAATAACAAAGGATTTCTATACACCAAAAAATATGTGCGAAATTGAAAATACTAATGTGCAACAAAGATCAAAAAGTAAAGCAACAACACGAAGCCACACCAAACAACTAAACAATGCCACTCGAAAACCTCATCATAATAATTGCCAACTAAATATTACTAAAACAATTTCAATTGCACAGTCTATAATAATTTGTGCAAACAATAGACTTCCAACCTTCACCATATTTATTTCTTTTGAATACAGGTTATAACTTCCTCAATATATACATATTTAATATATTTATTTCTGAATCCATGGAACCTCTGTTCTGTGTAGTGCTTGACCCCTCTTCTGTCTCCTGATACTAAATTGGTGGAGTGTTTTTTTTTTTGGCTTTGTTCGCCTTAGAGTTCTCTTTGTATGGAGAGATTAAGCACTATAAAAGTCAGATTAGAATTGGAATTAAATCGAATTACCTTTTCCCAGTTTCTTTATCTTTTTCCCATTGATTTCCGACATTTTCACTATTTTTCACCTTTTGCTGGTTATTTCTGACAGTTTCACTGTTTATATCTGATACTTTGTGTATTTTCTCTGTAGTACCAATACAAAGAGAGAAGACTAACCCTTCAGTGTTAGTTGATTTCACCAGGGCCTCCTTGTCCTCAGACCTGCTCTGACTGGCTTTACCTTTGCTGTGGACACAACACTCATATCAATCAAACACAAGCTGCTGCCACAGAGATTAAACCCTAGGTCTTATTAGATTATTAGGATTCACTTCAGTGCCACATTGGATGCTTTGTATTTGTCACATCAGGTGGTACAGGATTCATTAGTTAATTATGTCACCACATTTATAAAGATGGAGGAAGGCAGTACATACCACTTGTTGCAAACTTAGGTGCTGTAAAGCAGCAACTGCCCATATTCCCTGTTTATGGCTGGATTTTACAGCCAAACTTATAAGGTAAGTAGACAGGGTAGGGGTGGGGCGATAGGGGCGGGGCGATTGGGGTGGGGTGAGGGAAATAGGCTTTCTTCCAATTTTCACTGAATTGTAATTCTGAACAAAAAAGACTATGAGAGTATTTTACTGAAAATATTTAAGGTCACGAAGGAAGAAGGCATATAAATCTCTTTCAGTGTGACATGTTTGCCCAGAGGAAACAAATAGACAGAATATACAAATAGACAAAAAGGATATTTATTCACGAAACCCATATTATTTCCAAAAAAGGGACTATTTTTGAACAGGTAACAAGAGAGGCTGTTTGACTAAAAGAAGGCACATAAAACAGAACAAAGTCGTGCTTTAGTTTAAAATAGTAAAAACAGTAAATTAGGAAGAGTGAACAAAGGGTCATCTATTTCAAATATTCTGAAATAACAACTTTAGATAATTGAGCTTCTACAGTATTCCTTTGACAATATTTCCCAGGCTTAAAAATGGAAATTTAAAACCTTTTTTCACAGATTTAATTTTTTTGTTAGTGTGTTAAGGTTGGAGTTTTAGGTTGTCGCTTACTGTACTAAATCAGTTGATCATACATTGGTTAACTGATTCATCAGCATAGAGTTGGTGACATGATTAACATTTAGTTTTATAATCAATTAAATAAAAATTCAAAAGAGTCATTTCAGGCTCAGATTTAACCCTGACAAGACCTGCAGACTACTGGGACTTGTTCCAAGTAGTGCTGGGAGATCGGCACGATTTTATCGGTCGATGTTCGAATCGGAATAATGTGAACAAAGATCGATCATTGCCGATCATGGAATCAGTAGTGTGAACCAGACAAAAAATTCAAATATTAAATAAAAACAAGGAAAGTGTACATAAATTAGCACAAATATAAACTAAAAGCCTTTCACAAACGTCTACCTCATTCATGCCATGCTTTATCTATCCTTGCTTGTGATTGGCTGATTTTACTATCGCCTTGACTGCAGTGGGAAAACCCCAAGGTGTTTTCTGTTTACTATAAATTTTTGCATTTATGGATAGTTTTGTGATTTTAACTGGTAAACATTCAAAAATGTTACAAAATATTATTGCAATTAGTGTTTTATTGTGACAAAAAGGCTACAAAGAAATGAGTTTAGCAAACATCGGCTGTACTTAAATATTACCGATCATTGATTGGGAATGAGCCAGCGAGCGATAATGCCGAAGTTTGCAAACTTCGTCCCAGCACTAGTTCCAAGCATTTCATTTCTGGCCTATTTTGTGATTTTACTCTATTTTCCAATAGGATTCAGAGGATTATTTCATCTAACCAATTGAACTTTTGCAACTGTTGCTTTTTGTGCAGACTTTAGGAACTATCACACTTTTGAACTTCATGAAAAGGAAAAAGCGATGTACAAAGCAATGGCACAATGTCCCGAGGGCCCTAATAACCCTCACAAATGATATCCTAACAGTTACAGCATGTACAATTCAAAGATTCCTTGGAATTCAATGTTTGGATTCATTCTTAAAATTGCAAGGCATCAGTATTAAGCTTACTACTCCCTAAAACAGCAGTAAATGTTATTTTAACACACAAAACATGCATCATTCTGTGACTGTTATTATTAGTAGCTTCACACTTCTCCAGGTGAACCCTCTGACCTTAGACTGCTGACCAAGACACACCACACAATGCAGATAACTTGGTCAAGGTTGATGAACCTGCCTATAGGTTCTCTAATTTTAAGTTGTGAAGGATGCTTTAAGTAAAAGGTCAAACGTATAGTTTTACATCACATGCATCAGCCAGGGTCAAATACGGACAAAACCTTAGCATTGTCACTTGTGGGAGTCGAACCCACAGAGAGGTGAACGCATGTAAAGTACTAGGTCATTGAAGACCTTGATACTTTTAGTAAAATAAGCTAGTAAAGTGTAGAAACTTGACCGTTGCTGGACCAAAAAGCAATAAGGACCTGTGTTTTTATGCCACAATAGCTATCAAAAGGTAAAATACTCCAGGCATGCTTTCTTATAAATATGAAAGCAAGCTAATCAAAGACTTTACAAAACAACATGACACAGTGTCAGAGTTTGACCAATCAGTGACTGAATGAATCACTGACATATCGGAATCACAGAGCTATGTCAGGGCATCTTCCTGGAGAAGTGTGAATGGGGATATAAGATCAGCACAAAGTACTTCACAGTGACTGCCAAATGACATCTTTGTTAGTGGGACATTTACAAGGCTCTACAGATGTGCTGTCATAGTTAGCTTCATTTATAACATGTGACATCCAAAGGAAAATGTGTGGACACTAGATTAGAGATACAAACAAGTGTAAGCAAATCAGTGGAAATCACACAGATTAGTAACAGGTAAACAAAAATACTGGATTTTCTTCATGTTACGGCTGCAGGAAAACCACTGAGTGTCTTTTGACAAATGATTACAGCACCACATGATACCTGCAATATTCCTATCTGAATTTTGTAACTGGCCAGTCTGTTTCATCCAAGCAATAGCAGTACATAATATTATACCATTAACTAGAAATGGGCCGCCCTGTTGATAGTAGATGTGAATAGAAACAGGATAGCATAGAAGAACACACATTATCATGTGTAATGTCCACCCATGAACCTTTTGCCCAAATTGTACAGTAGTCTTACAAGACCCTGTTTCATTTGTAAAATATATCAATGATGCTTAAATATTTGTTAGTGTAGATGTAAATTATTTCAGCTTCAAGCCTTTTTGCATTGGTTGGGTTGAAAATTTTGACGAAATCACTCTATCTTGCACGGTTAAGAAGATAGAAGCAAATTCCTGTTTTTCTATTTTTGGCAAAAATTTGAAAATTCAAAATGGCCGCCATTTTGGGAAAAGGAAATTTTTTGAAAATTGCCAAGAGTACATTTCTTAGATACCCTATGGGTCGAAAATTTCAACGAAATAACTCTATTTTGCACGGTTAAGGCTAGTTTGTGTTTTTCCATTTTGGGCAAAAATTCGAAAATTCAAAATGGCTGCCATTTTTGGGGAGGGGAAATTTTTTGAAAATTGCAAAGATTACATTCCTTAGATACCCTGTGGGTCGAAAATTTCGACGAAATCGCTCTATCTCGCATGGTTAAGGAGATAGAAGCAAATTTGTGTTTTGCCATTGTTGGCAAAAATTCGAAAATTCAAAATGGCCGCCATTTTTGGGGAGGGGAAAATTTTTTGAAAATTGCAAAGATTACATTCCTTAGATACCCTGTGGGTTGAAAATTTCGACGAAATCGCTCTATCTCGCATGGTTAAGGAGATAGAAGCAAATTTGTGTTTTGCCATTTTTGGAAAAAATTTGAAAATTCAAAATGGCCGCCATTTTAGGGGAGGGGAAATTTTTTTTTAAATTGCCAAGAATACAATGCTCAAATACCTGTGGGTCGAAAATTTTGACGAAATCGCTCTATCTCGCATGGTTAAGGAGATAGAAGGAAATTTGTGTTTTGCCATTTTTGGCAAAACTTCGAAAATTCAAAATGGCCGCCATTTTTGGGGAGGGGAAAATTTTTTGAAAATTGCAAAGATTGCATTCCTTAGATACCCTGTGGGTCGAAAATTTTGCCGAAATCGCTCTATCTCGCACGGTTAAGGAGATAGAAGCAAATTAGTGTTTTGCCATTTTTGGGAAGGGGAAAATTTTTTAAAAATTACCAAGAGTACAATGCTTAGATACCCTGTGGGTCGAAAATTTTGACGAAATCGCTCTACCTCGCACGGTTAAGGAGATAGAAGCAAATTTGTGTTTTGCCATTTTTGGCAAAAATTCGAAAATTCAAAATGGCCGCCATTTCTGGGGAGGGGAAATTTTTTGAAAAATTGCAAAGATTGCATTCCTTAGATACCCTGTGGGTCGAAAATTTCGACGAAATCGCTCTATCTCGCACGGTTAAGGAGATAGAAGCAAATTTGTGTTTTGCCATTTTTGGCAAAAATTCGAAAATTCAAAATGGCCGCCATTTTTGGGGAGGGGAAAATTTTTTGAACATTGCAAATATTGCATTCCTTAGATACCCTGTGGGTCGAAAATTTCGACGAAATCGCTCTATCTCGCACGGTTAAGGAGATAGAAGCAAATTTGTGTTTTGCCATTTTTGGCAAAAATTCGAAAATTCAAAATGGCCGCCATTTTTGAGGAGGGGAAAATTTTTTGAAAATTGCAAAGAGTACACTCCTTAGATACCCTGTGGGTTGAAAATTTCGACGAAATCGCTCTATCTCGCACAGTTAAGGAGATAGAAGCAAATTTGTGTTTTGCCATTTTTGGCAAAAATTCTAAAATTCAAAATGGCCGCCATTTTTGGGGAGGGGAAAACTTTTTAAAAATTGGCAAGAGTAGAATTCTCAGATACCCTGCGGGTCGAAAATTTTGCCGAAATCGCTCTATCTCGCACGGTTAAGGAGATAGAAGCAAATTAGTGTTTTGCCATTTTTGGCAAAAATTCAAAAATTCAAAATGGCCGCCATTTTTAGGGAGGGGAAGATTTTTGGAAAATTGCATAGATTGCATTCCTTAGATACCCTGTGGGTCAAAAATTCTGTCAAAATCGCTCTATCTCTTACGGTTTCTGAGATATTAGCAAATTACTCAAAAGTAGTACTGAAAATACACAATGAAGTACCTAAATGGCTATTACTCATGTACTGACAAAGCTATCAGTCCCAAATGCAATACCAAGCGAGCTATGGACATAACAATCTTGTATTCAAAATTGTAGTAAAATATCTTTAATTATTTTGGCTTAAATGCACGGAAACCAATGGGTACTGAAAATAGCTGTACTTAAGTATTACTCAGTAAGCAAAAGAGGTACAACAGCCAAAAGCAATCCCAAGCAAGCTACTGACCCAATAAGCCTGCATACCAAATTTGGTGACAATAGCTCTAATACTTTTCCTTTAAATGAGCGGAAACCATGCGTGACGCCGGACATCGGACGCCGGACATCGGACAACGGACGGCGGAAAAAGCAAAAATAATATATCCACCCCCCAGGGGGGTGGACATAATAAGCCTGCCTGTTTTACCCAAATCAACAAAGCACTACATTATACCTGTAATAATCCAAACCATTACAGCATCACAGTCTACCTGTAATAAGCTTGCCAATATTTACCCAAACCATTACAGCACCACATTACACCTGTAATAAGCCTGTCTGTTTTTACCCAAACCATTACATCATCACATTATAACTATAATAAACCTCTCTCTATTTACCCAAACAATAACAGCATTACATTATACCTGTAATAAGCCTGTCTTAGTTTACCCAAACCATTACATCATTACATTATACCTGTAATAAGCCTGTCTGTTTTTATCCAGTGTCCCGCTTGCAGTGTTTTTCTGATTGTAGACTTTCTGCTGGAAGACATCATCTTCAGAACTACTGGGGACATTCAAAAGTCAGAACTTATTATTTTATGTCCACGGATCTCTGGGTTTCTAAATTCATGGCCATTTGTAACTGCAACACCGGGATTTTACAATTCCATGTCACTTTTTTACAGCTCGTATCCTTTATAATGGAGATATATGCTGGAGGATAATGGACATTATTGCATTGAGAAAAACGTTGTGTATTAATGCAATGCAATTGATTGTGGTTATATGAACACTTATAAAGCCACAAATTCTTCAAATTTATTAAAATACAAATATGTGAACATGATCACACCATGAAGAATTCCCTTTTTGTTACTGAACTCTAATGGATGGTGAGACTTTCACCTGCTGTGGTTTATATTTAATGTTATGTATTTTACTGCCTTTATGTCAGTACTTCAAGCAAGCAAGGGCCAGGCATGCATGGACACATTGGTTAAATTACACGTGCATTACAAGTCTCAACCTATAAAGTGTAACCTATAAATTTGTTTAAACGTCTCAGCCTAGAAGTCTGTTAATATCAATCGTGCAATATCTTTTAGTCTCAACTTAAATTCTACTCAATTCTCAACTTATAAAGCTGTATAACTTTATGAGAGAAATCAGTGTTAGTATTCTGTGTAATCCAAGTAGGAATATTAAGTGACATGGTGTTTGGGGGTGTGCATAATGGACCAGACACTATAGTTGCAGGGGGACATTGTGTACTGTTTTTGTTTCACAAAACACTACATTGCAAATGAATGGTACATGCTAGACATATGGTTGTATTATGCCACTGTTCCACCTTTGGGGGACCGCTAAAACTCAAAAAGATAACTTGTAATAATAAGTCACGACCGTACTAGTGCAGTTATTGGGGAGCTTTTCTGATTTCTCTGGGAAAAACATAAGTCAACATAATTTTTACAGAAGTATGAAAAGATAGGTGCATCGCCCAAAATACAATGTAATGCTTAATTATTAGTTATATATTTTTTATCGGGACCAGGAGACTAACAATTAACTAACTAAAGTAACTAACAATTGTTTTATATAAAAATTTTTTAGAACTTTTGAGAGGCAACCAAAATTGCCACCATTAGGCTTTTGACTTTTACGAGTGAAAAATCACAAAAGCTCCACAATTTTACTCTCTACTGCAAACTCGGGGCTGTCAGGAAGCAAACCTGCTACAGTGACAACAGGGGTATCAATCTGCATGCATTGACTCTTGTCAGTTCTTCCCCAAATACACAAAACAGCACAACATAACACACTCGTGGCCACAGCTATACAAACAGCTGGCTTTGGAAATGAGTTGAACACCAAATCAGTACCAAATTAAAGTCAACACACCGTGAAACATAAATCACAAAAGTGCACCACTACACACTGGGAAGATACATTATAAACTGAATATGACAAAGTACAGATTGTTAAATTGTGGTGTAGAGGTTAGAGTGCTTGCCTCCAACCTATGAGGTTGCCGGTTCGAATCTTGGCCCGGGCACTTCATGTTGGAAAGCTGGTAGTTACTTGCCAATGCCCGGAGGTTTACAGTGCAGAATCTTAACCAACTAGTATGAACTGGTTCCTCCATCCGTAAACTACCCATCGCACTATGACACTGGCTGTCGAACGTGACGTAAAACAAAATAATAATGTTAAATTCAAAACTATCATTGAATTCTGGTATTAACCAGAGCCCTCTTCTATATCTTTCTTTGTATCATAACAAGGGGATCAAATCAAAATCACAAATGGCAATTGCACTGTTGAAAAATATTTACTGAGTCTAAAGATCTATTTCGCTGTTTAAACAGACAGCAGAGTTTTAACCATGATGGATCATAATTGCCGATATCTGCAGATTCCTCCAATTTGCAACACAATCTAAGTGATGTCAAACTAAAGTCGAACTTGTGTTTAACAACTGGCCCTGTGTAACTGAAAAATATTCTGTACAAAGGGTCAGTTTTCTTATATAGGTAAACAGTCATACAAAATGTGATAGTGGGAATCACAAAGCAGATTTTATATAGATGGTGGTTTTCTATAATTCTATAGAGGTTGTCTCTTTTACATGTTTGGCTGTAGGTTTAAATGAAGTTGAGGTGTGAACGAATACAACTAACAGTCGTACAAGGACAGGCTTTCAGTGGAACCTACGTAACTATGACCTGGCTTCGAACCCACAATGGCAGAGAAGAGGTTAAAGTGACTTGAATCACTCAATCATAGAGCAATCAAATGAATGGAGTAGTAATTTTCTGAGGATACTAGGGGACTATTTTCCAGGTGCATTCTTACCTATCAGCCTCTTCACACTCTTCAGATGGCAGATCTACTACCAGTCCTTTGGACTCTGAAAACAGAACCAACTTATTACATTATGAAATGGAAGTATCATACAAAACACCAAATATATAAAGGATTCTAATGTTTTGCTTTGATATCCTGTTTTATAAACACACTAGAAAGGTAATAATGTTTAGTTAAGTATCTTTTCATGTATTACGAGTCTTTTAAAACATAAAGTAACCAACAAACTATCAGAAAGGATGACAAATAGAGAAATAAAATTCCTTATAAACTGTGAAGAATAAAAAAATACACCACAACATGGAGCAAAAACATAAAGTGCCAAAAATAAAAATAACTAAAAAATCCTGTATCATGTTTATAAATTTATCACAAAAGCATGCAAGGGGTGCATGTTTTATCTTCTGATAAAATTTGAAAAATAATCTTCGTAAGCCAAGGTCATTTACTTTTTATTATTCAGTACATGTATATATTCTGTACACAAAGGCAAAAGCTAAATTTTGCAAAGTACTTTCTTGTTTTTGTTTCATCAAACATTCATCCTACCTCCCCATATACTTAGCCCACTTGTTTGATATGTTTGCTCACTGCCTGTCATTTCAGGCAATTCATTCTATCACTCTGCTATAGTAACCCTCTTACTGTTTCTCAAGTTCTATTTGTCAAGTGCTTTTTGAGCAAGTACCCTCCCCTATATAAACTCCACACCTTTCCTGAGGCTCTCCTCAGCCTCTGCCTTCAGGATGTTACATTTCATCTTGTCGGGGGGCAGGGGTGCAGCGCCCGTGCTAAACTTGAGCTGGTTGTTGATGAAGGTGTTCACGTCTTTGTGGGGCCTGTTGTTGTTGGTTGGCATGGGCACAGTCTCGTCCAATCCCTTGAGGCGGGCCTGGGCACGCTCCGTCTCCTCTGTGTGTGAGAGAGAACACCGCAAAATACACTCAGTGTATGTCCCAATGTGTACGATCAGCGAGTAGAACTTGTACTTTTTGGGTTTCCAAAGTCCCCAAATTTTCCCTTGCATGACTTGGATAATAACAACATTTGTATCAACCTCCCCCCCCCCATATTAATAAATACTGACAAAAGCTTTACCTTGACAAAAGCTTGAGCTAAAATACAATACTGCTAACAGGGTGCTATTAGTCTTTATTCATTCAATTTATTTGGTACGTTTGATTTATAGGAACACTTGTCTTCAGATTTGTCTCAGCCTGGGTTTACTTTGTCAGTGTCAACTTGAGCCAAAAAAGTTGGCTGAGAAAATAACACCAGATCTTAAAGACCCCAAATTAAATATCCTGCACCTGTTCCTGAATAAATAATGTTAAGTGATACAATATAACACACACCCAGCAGTACAGTGGACATAAACGCATGCTTTCCATGATTGTGATTGGCCATTCCCTACCTTCTTACACGAGAGCCAGTGATTTGTGATTTGTCATTTTTGGCTAAAATTTTCCTGATACTTTTTGGCAGGTGACAAAAACTGTAATTTCGAAGGCAATGCACTTTTGCAATAATAAAAGTGTGTGTGTGGTGTGCGAGGAGTGGTTACAACAACAAAATTCACACATTTTAGTTGTAACAGGGGACAGCAATCTCACCTTAAGTACATCCACTGTACAAGACTTAAGTTGAAAAATAAGGTATGTATGTTTTATTAAGATTTTGCAAGTTTGCTATGGCATACAAGCTCCAGGTTGGAATAAAGTAAAATCTAATTCATATTTAACTCTCCCTGTTTGATCTAATTTCTGACCCTAGGTCACTTGAAATGGTTACATCAAAAGGGCTGGGGTCAATCTCTCACCACAGAAGTTACAGTATGTTGTTTATATTTTGGTCAAAATTTTTTCGTCCAAAGAAACACAAAATAATGTTTGAGAATCGCCAATCGCTTACATGGAAACGTAAAGCAATTACAATGTCACAAACCAATATAATAAAACTGATACCAAAGGAGGTTTAATAGTCTATAGATGAAACATTTTAGGTAAAAATTCACCGAGTGGAAATATTTCAGAAAAGAACAAGACTCACTATCAGAAGGCATTACCATTGGAAATGATCTAGTTTTGCTTTCTTTTAACCCCCAAAATTTTTCCCCCAATACCTTTCATACTTTGGTTACATAGTCAGCCTATATAATGTCGTTATGAAAAAGTACAATAGTAGTCAATTACATTCTTCCCTAAAACAGCCCAATAAGAATTAACTTGAGTGTTCCTTCCCCGTTTGTTTCATGTTGCAAATAATAGCCCAGTTTTTTCAGTTTAAGTCAAAAAACAAATTGGTATATGAAGCCAGGCTTATATGTAAGATAACTTGATGAAAGGTGAAACCGTTTAAATCTATGGTCACATCAAGACAGGACTTTTTCACAGAGTTATGCCATAAACTGGATTAAAACCTGTGCCCACTGAATTGAATGAGTCAAGTGGCCAGTTGCCAAACCTGATTACAGCTTTATCAGAGTTTTTACTTGGGAAGGTATATCTGCTGTTGTTGGGTCAGTTACAAGATAACGGAACAAATCAGTTCAATAGGGAAGTAAAAAGACACAAAATTTAAAGTAACATGTACCATTTTCCCTCCTCCCACAAAACAAATATAAATAACAAACTAAATTTCAACAAGATTCAGAGCTATAACTCACACCGGATGAAGTACTCTCAGGTTTCTGTCCAAATGTAGGATTTCAAAACATTCCCTCCCTCAGACAGGGAGACAAAGGTCAAAAAGTATTGCATTTCTCTTTAATAACTGACGGAAATGTCATTTGGACACACTGTACCACACAAATCTGGATGCCATTGAAAATATTTCTGATGAAAAATTAAGTATGACTGCAGGCATTGTAGTGTTGTTGAAACTGTTAAGATATCCTACTGTGTACAATGTGTTTAGAACTCCTACCTTTGAGAGACATGGTGTTGTTGGCGCCTGTAGCCGTGTTGTGATTGTTTTGAAATAATGTGATATCTGACGGAGACACGCTTCTCTCGTGGGGATTTCCTGTAAAAACAAACTCAGTGATTTTAATGGCCGATTCACATTTAGAGAAATGCTACATACATATATACTGTGTAAGTAGACTGAATTTAAGTACTCGGTCCTCTCATTAAAGGTTAATTAACACATTTACACATTGGTTATCTCCAGCCAGGAGGTAGTATATTCATGACAGTTTGTCAATATGTTAACAGGATTACACAAATCCTACTGGCTGGACCTGTAATATGTACATTACCTCTATAGGAGTACATCAAAGAGATTTCACAGTAGTATGAAAAATCATTACAATTTTTAAACGTATAATTGTTTTCTGAAAATAACACAACAAGTTGTGTGAATTTTATACTTTTCTAGCACCTCAAAATCTGCAATATTGTTTACAATGTTTTTATCCGACATTTTCAGTATTTCCTCAAAAAAAATATACTTTGGAAACAGTCAACTGGTCAGCCAACATTTGCAAGCAGATACTTGGTGACCAACTTAATCTAATCATTGAGCGTGTCTTATGATGAATCATGTTTCAAGCAGTTTTTGTTTCGTGTTAAGAACATCTCTGTTCCTCACCTTTAATCAATTTATCCAGTCTATCTAGCGGTGATTCAGGCGACGTGGGCTCTACGGATGGCTGTGATGACACAGAAGCCATGGCTGGTACTCCATTGGCTTCCTTCTCAGCAGCTTCAGCAGCAGCGGCTGCAGCTGCCTTGGCCTTCTTGCGGCGGCGTCTGCGTGCGGACGGAGGCTCATTGTCGGAGGCGGGAGGCACATCCACATCAGCTGTCACTGTCAGCTGATTGTTAGCACTGTGGAACAGAAGGGTATAACAGTTTACAATAGAGGTCATACCAGGAGAGGTCAACCAATACACCATCACTTTCCCTGGCTGCTATGTAATTTGGCCAGTTTGTCAGAATGTGACCTATGTATTGGTTTGACCACCATTCATCTGAATGTGACCAATGTATCATTGAGCCCATTACTGGTCTTTCCTCCTTTATACTTAGGTTAGTTTCAGTGAATGTGATCTGTGTATTATTGAGTACATCACTGGCTTGCTTATGTAAACTTTGTTTCTTTGGATGAATATGACTTATGCATTAGTCAGTCCATCACTTACCCTTGCTCCTGTGTAGTTTAGACTGTTTGTGTGAATGTGACCGATGTACCAGTAAATATATCACTTATCCTTGGTCTAGTAAAGTTTTGCATGTTTTTATAAAATGTGAACTATATATTAGTGAATCTATCCCTCACCCTTGTTGCTAGGTATTTTTTACAATTTCATGTCAGTATGACCTATGCACAACACTCACCCTTGTTGCTGGGTGTTATCACCAGTTTGTGTAAATGTGACCAGTGCACATCACTCACCCTTGTTGCTGGGTGTTTCCACCAGTTCATGTAAATGTGACCTATGTACATCACTCACCCTTGTTGCAGAATGTTTTCACCAGTCTGTGTAAATGTGACCTATGTACACCACTCACCCTTGTTGCAGAATGTTTTCACCAGTTTGTGTAAATGTGACCTATGTACATCACTCACCCTTGTTGCAGAATGTCTTCACCAGTCTGTGTAGATGTGACCTATGTACATCACTCACCCTTGTTGCACAATGTTTTCACCAGTCTGTGTAAATCTGACCTATGTACATCACTCACCCTTGTTGCAGAATGTTTTCACCAGTCTGTGTAAACGTGACCTATGTACATTACTCACCCTTGTTTCTGGGTATTTTCAGCCTCCTGTTCCCGCTGTTTCTGCTGATCTAACATCTTCTGTCGTCGCTCTCTCTCAAGCTTCTCAAACGTGGGACGACGCGAGTACCTCTGACTGGGTCGCCGCTCAAAACGCACGCTGCGACGAGACCGACTCAAGCTGGCAGCCTGGAACTCTGTCCTCCCACTGCAAAGTGTCAAATGTGTTACCATAGAAACAGAAAAACATGTTAATGAAGTTCATTTCCATAAAAACTAACAGCTTGGAACTCGCTTTCGAGAAGAGTATCAAATGTCTTACCATAGAAACAGGAAACACATATATTGAAGTCTGTAACATAAAAAGAAATCCAACAGAGTAGAACCTCTTTTATCTAACCCTCTTGGGGGGGGGGGGGGGAGGGGGGGGGTAACCAATTAGGTTATATAATAGAATGGTCAGATAATAGAAGGACTAAAATAACAGGTTTAAATGGAGTTGGGAGAATGGGTTTGAGGTTGGATAATTGAAAACTTGGACAATGGAGGTTCTACAGTATATATTAACAGACATAGCACAGACAGCTGACATACTGACTGCAAAGACATGAAAATATACACCTTTTTCACCCTTTATTTCAATCTCCAGGAAATTGTAAAGTTTATACCTTAAACATACACTTAAAGCTGACACAATGGAATACGGATGTTGGACATGAAACAATACCTGTATCTGAAGCGAGAGCCCATTCTGAAGAAAGACTGGCGGGCATTGGGTCCTTTGACGGGACTTTTCAGTCGGAAGAAAGCATGATGCTCTATAGCACACTTCCACAGGTGTTTACAGGCACGGTCATTTGGCAGACGGAATACAAACGTGTGCTCCTGTTCACGACCCTAGAGAGACACAGCAAAAATATGACAAAACAAATAAACAAATCAGATACACACTCACAGACCTGCTTGCAGGAAACTGTTTCTGCAGAATCCCTCACATTCAGAATTTATGTAGGTTGGTGCCACAAGTAAAGGGCATATGTGGTCAAATATTGGCCATAGCATATCTCATAATGCATACTGAATGAACAAAAGCATTATGACATATGATTGACACAAACCTCTGATACACAGTGTTGTTGATGGTATCAAAACCAACAAAAATAGTATGAAAGCAACATGTCTATGACAAACAGTATTATAAATAGTATTCAGTTGACTCAGTTTAACTAGAACCTTCAATATCCATAGACTTTGGTACTAGTTACTGCCAGCTTCCACTCTTCCCTTCAAAAATACTGTATTTTGCTGAGACAGTGGCCTCATTCTGGTTCTACTATGGACATATATTAAATTTTAGTAGTCTAGAATACGGTAAACTGGAAACCTATTTGCAGAACGAAAGGCACTGATCCGGTTACGCCTTGTTTTCTTTTAATCAAAACCAGTTTCATCACATATTCATTATTTAAATACAAGTTTACCAAAATAGACAACTACAACAAATATTTCACAGTATGTTATAACATTCTATCAATAGATCAGACTTTTTGTCCGCAAACGTCTTCAAAAAGCACATTACCGTTCTTTATTTATGAGTGACTGATAGCTCATGTATGCACTTGAAAAATTTTTGTCTTGCCGTTTTCCAAGTCAAACACACCCCTTTTTGCTGAATTTCCACTTTTGGTAACCAATTCTAACATTCGAATTCAACCACAACACTAAATTTTAGTCATTCTAACTGATTAAGCCTTGAAGAGGAAACCTCACTGTCACTTGAAGAGAGCTATTTTGGGGAGTTTGAGGTCACCTCAATGTGTGTGTATGACTAGTTGGGATATGTTAACTTACAAAGCATAGAATTACCTCTATTACCCAACCAGGTCCGGTAAGCACGATTTTGGTTGGATAATAAAACAGCAGTAAACTTTAAAAGGTAAAAAAATATCATCAGAGATGCCCGTACCCCACAGCCTAGGGAAATATTTTCAACACCATGAGATACAGAAGCACTGTACCAGTACAAAGTTCAGGATACTTTCAGAGCACTGTCAGTTATATAAAGTTCCAAAAAATGTTTAAATGCAGAAAATAATATTTAAAAGAAAGATAATGCATGTAAAGATGAAGTATTAAAACAAGTCAATTCAATAACAAGATGACAGCATTAATCAGTAAACTAAAATTCAACATTCTTTATCTACATCTGCGTGGCCGAATTATGGTTTAGATGTTTTGAATATTACCATGCATACAGAAGTGGTAATACATTTAATGAACGGTTATGTGTGGTGTTGGAGCAAATCTGTGGCTCACTTGATGAAATTCTATCTCTTACAATTGGAAGTTATGAAAGTAAAATTCTTAATAAATTCTAATATGAATTAACAGTACTTAATCTGCATCAAAAGACAGACCCAAAGGTACAACAAGATTTTAAAGTTTAAGGTCACTACGACAAGGTCAAAGGTCAAATTAAGGTCACACCATGATAATACACACCTATGGCCCCTGACCAATGTCCCTACCAAGTATCAACTTCCTACACCTTACGGTTTCCGAGATATAGCCCGGACAAGATTTTATAGGTCAAGGTCACTACGGCAATGTCAAAGGTCAAATCAAGGTCACACCATGACGTTGCACAACTACATCCCCTAACCAATATCCCTACCAAGTATCAACTTCCTACACCTTACAGTTTCCGAGATATAGCCCGGACAAGATTTTATAGGTCAAGGTCACTACGGCAAGGTCAAAGGTCAAATCAAGGTCAGACCATGACGTTGCACAACTACACCCCCTAACCAATGTCCCTACCAAGTATCAACTTCCTACACCTTACGGTTTCTGAGATATAGCCCGGACAAGATTTTCAAACTCAAGGTCACTACGGCGAGGTCAAAGGTCAAATCAAGGTAAGACCATGACATTGCACAACTACACCCCCAAACCAATGTCCCTACCAAATATCAACTTCCTACACCTTACAGTTTCTGAGATATAGCCTGGACAAGATTTTATATGTTAAGGTCACTACGGCAAGGTCAAAGGTCAAATCAAGGTCACTCTATGAAGTTGCACACCTACACCCCCTAACCAATATCCCTACCAAGTATCAACTTCCTACACCTTACAGTTTCCGAGATATAGCCCGGACAACATTTTATAGGTCAAGGTCACTACGGAAAGGTCAAAGGTCAAATCAAGGTGACACCATGACGTTGCACAACTACACCCCCTAACCAATGTCCGTACCAAATATCAACTTCCTACACCTTACGGTTTCCGAGATATAGCCCGGACAAGATTTTATAGGTCAAGGTCACTACGGAAAGGTCAAATCAAGGTCACACCATGACGTTGCACAACTACACCCCCTAACCAATGTCCATACCAAGTATCAACTTCCTACACCTTACGGTTTCCGAGATATAGCCCGGACAAGATTTTCAAACTCAAGGTCACTACGGCAAGGTAAAAGGTGAAATCAAGGTCAGACCATGATGTTGCACACCTACACCCCCTAACCAATGTCCCTACAACGTATCAACTTCCTACACCTTACGGTTTCTGAGATACAGCCCGGACAAACTTTTTCCCGCCGCCCGCCCACCCGCCAGGACGCCCGCCCGCCCATTCGGACACCATGGGTGAAAACAATACCCCGACAGCCCTTAAGGGCTGTGGGGTAACAAAAGCATTGTGTTGGATTTCAGAAATTTTAAATAGGTGGTCTGCACCACAGCACAAAGGGGGGATAGCAAGCAATCAGTGACTGAATAGATTTTGGGACAGACCTTGATGATTATTAGAGAAGAAGCATAACCAAAAGAGCATGAGAGATGCCCGTACCCCACAGCCTGGGGAAATAGTTTTCAACACCATGAGATATAGAAGTAGCGAAACAGTACAAAGATCGGAATACTTTCAACGCAGTGTCACTTCAGGTCCAAATAATGATCAAGTAGAGAAAAAAGACACCTAAGAGAAAGAAAATATATGTAAAGATAAAGTACTAAAACAAGACAATTCAATATCAAGATGACAGATTTAATCAGTAAACCAAAAATATGAAGCTGTAAAATCTATTATTGGAGAATAGCTGTCAATGGAATAGCATAACTTTGTAAAAGTGCATATAATAATCAGCAATCCATATATCTTTGTCATAAGAGAAACATGTCTCAAATACGGCAGATGAACACACTTTGGCAAAGCAAAAAGGTCACACCATGATGCACACATACATTTGCATATACCCCCTAAATAATGTCCCTACCAAGTGTCAACCTTTTACACCTCATGGAATCCAAGAAATAACCCAGACAAGATTTGAAAAATCATGGTCACTATGACAAGGTCAAAGGTAAAATCAAGGTCACAGAATGATGTTGCACACCAACAACCCATAACCAATATCCCTACAAACTATCAACTTCCGACATCTTACGGTTTCCAAGATATAGCCCGGTCAAAATGTTAAAGGTCAAGGTTACTACTGTGAGGTCAAAGGTCAAATCAAGGTCATACCATGACTTTGCACACCTATAACCCGTCACCAATGTCCCTACCAAGTATCAACTTCCTACACCATACCATTTCCGAGATATAGCCCAAACAAGATTTCATAGGTCAAGGTTACTACGGCCAGTTTAAAGGTCAAATCAAGGTCAGACCATAACGTTGCACACCTACACACCCTATCCAAGTATCAACTTCCTACACCTTACAGTTTCTGAGATACAGCCCGGACAAGATTTTATAGGTAAGGTCACTACGGCAAGGTCAAATTTCAAATCAAGGTCAGACCATGACGTTGCACACCTGCACCCCCTAACCAATGTGCCTACCAAGTATCAACTTCCTACACTTTACGGTTTCTGAGATATAGCCCAATCAAGATTTTCAAACTCAAGGTCACTATGGTAAGGTCAAAGGTCAAATCAAGGTCAGACCATGACATTCCACACCTACACCTCCTAACTAATGTCCCTACCAAGAATCAACTTCCCACACCTTACGGTTTCTGAGATACAGTCCGGATAAAGTTTTTCCCGCCGCCCACCTGCCCATACGGACACCATGGGTGAAAATAATACCCAACAGCCCTTAAGGGCTGTGCAATGTTTCAATTTTCAGGAAAACATTAAAAATTCGCAACTTTTCACTTCTAAAACTCTTCCACAGCTATTACTGAATACTGGCCGTAAAATAACTACACCTGTCCTTTTTTCTTCACCTGTATCCGTGTCCGTTATTGCCCGTATCCGTGATATCCTAGATCATTTGGTATAAAACAGTGAACTCATTTGTGTCCGTGATTAGGAAGTAAAACTAGAAATCGGCCGCCCTGTTGATAGTAGATGCGAATAGAAACAGGATAGCATAGAAGAACACACATTATCATGTGTAATGTCCACCCATGAACCTTTTGCCCAAATTGTACAGTAGTCTTACAAGACCCTGTTTCATTTGTAAAATATATCAATGATGCTTAAATATTTGTTAGTGTAGATGTAAATTATTTCAGCTTCATGCCTTTTTGCATTGGTTGGGTTGAAAATTTTGACGAAATCACTCTATCTGGCATGGTTAAGAAGATAGAAGCAAATTCCTGTTTTTCTATTTTTGGCAAAAATTTGAAAATTCAAAATGGCCGCCATTTTTGGGAAAAGGAAATTTTTTTGAAAATTGCCAAGAGTACATTTTCTAGATACCCTATGGGTCGAAAATTTCAACGAAATAACTCTATTTGGCACGGTTAAGGCCAGTTTGTGTTTTTCCATTTTGGGCAAAAATTCGAAAATTCAAAATGGCTGCCATTTTTGGGGAGGGGAAAATTTTTTGAAAATTGCAAAGATTACATTCCTTAGATACCCCGTGGGTTGAAAATTTCGACGAAATCGCTCTATCTCGCATGGTTAAGGAGATAGAAGCAAATTTGTGTTTTGCCATTTTTGACAAAAATTTGAAAATTCAAAATGGCCGCCATTTTAGGGGACGGGAAATTTTTTTTTAAATTGCCAAGAATACAATGCTGAAATACCTGTGGGTCGAAAATTTTGACGAAATCGCTCTATCTCGCACAGTTAAGGAGATAGAAGCAAATTTGTGTTTTGCCATTTTTGGCAAAAATTCGAAAATTCAAAATGGCCGCCATTTTTGGGGAGGGGAAAATTTTTTGGAAAATTGCAAAGATTGCATTCCTTAGATACCCTGTGGGTCGAAAATTTCGACGAAATCGCTCTATCTCGCACGGTTAAGGAGATAGAAGCAAATTTGTGTTTTGCCATTTTTGGCAAAAATTCGAAAATTCAAAATGGCCGCCATTTTTGGGGAGGGGAAAATTTTTTGAAAATTGCAAAGATTGCATTCCTTAGATACCCTGTGGGTCGAAAATTTCGACGAAATCACTCTATCTCGCACGGTTAAGGAGATAGAAGCAAATTAGTGTTTTGCCATTTTTGGCAAAAATTCGAAAATTCAAAATGGCCGCCATTTTTGGGGAGGGGAAAATTTTTTAAAAATTACCAAGAGTACAATGCTCAGATACCCTGTGGGTCGAAAATTTTGACGAAATCACTCTATCTGGCACGGTTAAGGAGATAGAAGGAAATTTGTGTTTTGCCATTTTTGGCAAAAATTCGAAAATTCAAAATGGCCGCCATTTTGGGGGAGGGGAAAATTTTTGGAAAATTGCAAAGATTGCATTCCTTAGATACCCTGTGGGTCGAAAATTTCGACGAAATCGCTCTATCTCGCACGGTTAAGGAGATAGAAGGAAATTTGTGTTTTGCCATTTTTGGCAAAAATTCGAAAATTCAAAATGGCCGCCATTTTTGGGGAGGGGAAAATTTTTGGAAAATTGCAAAGATTACATTCCTTAGATACCCTGTGGGTCGAAAATTTCGACGAAATCGCTCTATCTCGCACGGTTAAGGAGATAGAAGCAAATTAGTGTTTTGCCATTTTTGGCAAAAATTCGAAAATTCAAAATGGCCGCCATTTTTGGGGAGGGGAAAATTTTTGGAAAAATTACCAAGAGCACAATGCTCAGATACCCTGTGGGTCGAAAATTTTGACGAAATCGCTCTATCTGGCACGGTTAAGGAGATAGAAGCAAATTGGTGTTTTGCCATTTTTGGCAAAAATTCGAAAATTCAAAATGGCCGCCATTTTTGGGGAGGGGAAAATTTTTTGAAAATTGCAAAGATTGCATTCCTTAGATACCCTGTGGGTCGAAAATTTCGACGAAATCGCTCTATCTCGCACGGTTAAGGAGATAGAAGCAAATTAGTGTTTTGCCATTTTTGGCAAAAATTCGAAAATTCAAAATGGCCGCCATTTTTGGGGAGGGGAAAATTTTTTAAAAATTACCAAGAGTACAATGCTCAGATACCCAGTGGGTCGAAAATTTTGACGAAATCGCTCTATCTGGCACGGTTAAGGAGATAGAAGCAAATTGGTGTTTTGCCATTTTTGGCAAAAATTCGAAAATTCAAAATGGCCGCCATTTTTGGGGAGGGGAAAATTTTTTGAAAATTGCAAAGATTGCATTCCTTAGATACCCTGTGGGTCGAAAATTTCGACGAAATCGCTCTATCTCGCACGGTTAAGGAGATAGAAGCAAATTTGTGTTTTGCCATTTTTGGCAAAAATTCGAAAATTCAAAATGGCCGCCATTTTTGGGGAGGGGAAAATTTTTTGAAAATTGCAAATATTACATTCCTTAGATACCCTGTGGGTCGAAAATTTCGACGAAATCGCTCTATCTCGCACGGTTAAGGAGATAGAAGCAAATTAGTGTTTTGCCATTTTTGGCAAAAATTCGAAAATTCAAAATGGCCGCCATTT
The DNA here is from genome assembly GCA_964017235.1 of Sabellastarte sp. h YS-2021. Classification (NCBI taxonomy): domain Eukaryota; kingdom Metazoa; phylum Annelida; class Polychaeta; order Sabellida; family Sabellidae; genus Sabellastarte; species Sabellastarte sp. h YS-2021. Next base: position 67,268,273 of record OZ024938.1, read on the forward strand.
TTGGGGAGGGGAAAATTTTGTTAAAATTACCAAGAGCACAATGCTCAGATACCCTGTGGGTCGAAAATTTTGACGAAATCGCTCTATCTGGCACGGTTATGGAGATAGAAGCAAATTTGTGTTTTGCCATTTTTGGCAAAAATTCGAAAATTCAAAATGGCCGCCATTTTTGGGGAGGGGAAAATTTTGTTAAAATTACCAAGAGCACAATGCTCAGATACCCTGTGGGTCGAAAATTTTGACGAAATCGCTCTATCTGGCACGGTTAAGGAGATAGAAGCAAATTTGTGTTTTGCCATTTTTGGCAAAAATTCGAAAATTCAAAATGGCCGCCATTTTTGGGGAGGGGAAAATTTTTTGAAAATTGCAAAGATTGCATTCCTTAGATACCCTGTGGGTCGAAAATTTCGACGAAATCACTCTATCTCGCACGGTTAAGGAGATAGAAGCAAATTAGTGTTTTGCCATTTTTGGCAAAAATTCGAAAATTCAAAATGGCCGCCATTTTTGGGGAGGGGAAAATTTTTTAAAAATTACCAAGAGTACAATGCTCAGATACCCTGTGGGTCGAAAATTTTGACGAAATCACTCTATCTGGCACGGTTAAGGAGATAGAAGCAAATTTGTGTTTTGCCATTTTTGGCAAAAATTCGAAAATTCAAAATGGCCGCCATTTTGGGGGAGGGGAAAATTTTTGGAAAATTGCAAAGATTGCATTCCTTAGATACCCTGTGGGTCGAAAATTTCGACGAAATCGCTCTATCTCGCACGGTTAAGGAGATAGAAGGAAATTTGTGTTTTGCCATTTTTGGCAAAAATTCGAAAATTCAAAATGGCCGCCATTTTTGGGGAGGGGAAAATTTTTGGAAAATTGCAAAGATTACATTCCTTAGATACCCTGTGGGTCGAAAATTTCGACGAAATCGCTCTATCTCGCACGGTTAAGGAGATAGAAGCAAATTAGTGTTTTGCCATTTTTGGCAAAAATTCGAAAATTCAAAATGGCCGCCATTTTTGGGGAGGGGAAAATTTTTGGAAAAATTACCAAGAGCACAATGCTCAGATACCCTGTGGGTCGAAAATTTTGACGAAATCGCTCTATCTGGCACGGTTAAGGAGATAGAAGCAAATTGGTGTTTTGCCATTTTTGGCAAAAATTCGAAAATTCAAAATGGCCGCCATTTTTGGGGAGGGGAAAATTTTTTGAAAATTGCAAAGATTGCATTCCTTAGATACCCTGTGGGTCGAAAATTTCGACGAAATCGCTCTATCTCGCACGGTTAAGGAGATAGAAGCAAATTTGTGTTTTGCCATTTTTGGCAAAAATTCGAAAATTCAAAATGGCCGCCATTTTTGGGGAGGGGAAAATTTTTTGAAAATTGCAAATATTACATTCCTTAGATACCCTGTGGGTCGAAAATTTCGACGAAATCGCTCTATCTCGCACGGTTAAGGAGATAGAAGCAAATTTGTGTTTTGCCATTTTTGGCAAAAATTCGAAAATTCAAAATGGCCGCCATTTTTGGGGAGGGGAAAATTTTTTAAAAATTACCAAGAGTACAATGCTCAGATACCCAGTGGGTCGAAAATTTTGACGAAATCGCTCTATCTGGCACGGTTAAGGAGATAGAAGCAAATTTGTGTTTTGCCATTTTTGGCGAAAATTCAAAATGGCCGCCATTTTTGGGGAGGGGAAAATTTTTGGAAAATTGCAAAGATTGCATTCCTTAGATACCCTGTGGGTCGAAAATTTCGACGAAATCACTCTATCTCGCACGGTTAAGGAGATAGAAGCAAATTAGTGTTTTGCCATTTTTGGCAAAAATTCGAAAATTCAAAATGGCCGCCATTTTTGGGGAGGGGAAAATTTTTGGAAAATTGTAGATTGCATTCCTTAAATACCCTGTGGGTCGAAAATTTCGACGAAATCGCTCTATCTCACACGGTTAAGGAGATAGAAGCAAATTTGTGTTTTGCCATTTTTGGCAAAAATTCGAAAATTCAAAATGGCCTCCATTTTTGGGGAGGGGAAATTTTTTTGAAAATTGCAAATATTACATTCCTTAGATACCCTGTGGGTCGAAAATTTCGACGAAATCGCTCTATCTCTTACGGTTTCTGAGATATTAGCAAATTACTCAAAAGTAGTACTGAAAATACACAATGAAGTACCTAAATGGCTATTACTCATGTACTGACAAAGCTATCAGTCCCAAATGCAATACCAAGCGAGCTATGGACATAACAATCTTGTATTCAAAATTGTAGTAAAATATCTTTAATTATTTTGGCTTAAATGCACGGAAACCAATGGGTACTGAAAATAGCTGTACTTAAGTATTACTCAGTAAGCAAAAGAGGTACAACAGCCAAAAGCAATCCCAAGCAAGCTACTGACCCAATAAGCCTGCATACCAAATTTGGTGACAATAGCTCTAATACTTTTCCTTTAAATGAGCGGAAACCATGCGTGACGCCGGACATCGGACGCCGGACGCCGGACATCGGACGGCGAAAAAAGCAAAAATAATATATCCACCCCCCAGGGGGGTGGACATAATTCGTTCTTCATGGACACGGACAGCTAGTACACTCTTTTATACCAAAAGATCTAGGGTATCACGGATACGGGCAATAACGGACAGGGACAAAGAAAAAAGGACAGGTGTAGTTCCTACTTTAGTCAAGTCTGTCAGAATCTTAACTATGAGGATTTAATCATCCCAACAAAGAGGTTTTGTATCTCATGCCTCTAAATATGATGAGGATTAAATCACTTTCAAACATTTATGTATCTTCTGCTTTAAAGTACAAGATTTCAATCATTGATTTTTTATGAGAATATGAATCTGTAACCATGCAGTAACCATGAGGTTTGTAATTCATTATTTGTATGAAATCTAATCACCAGTTCTGTCATGCTCATGGGTATTAGATTTCATACATTTTTGTAAATTTGTTTACCTGATCATCATCTTCCACCACAGAAAGGGTCAGTTTCTTTTTCTTGAAGTCCAAATGTGTCACTTTAGGCCTGAAACAGGTAAAAATATTGACATAGTCAAAATACCTCCAATGAAGAGATTATAAGAGCCAATCAAAAGGCCTTGTGTCCGCTCCCAATTGAGAGCAAAGTGTTTTCGTCAGTGTCATGTCAGTCAACTAACATCTCACAGTAAAGTGTATTGAACATTGACACGTCTCTCAGCAATCAGCACCTCTGTGTAGTTATTTTTGGACTTTTCTATAAACTTCATGTGTCTAGCAAACATGAAGAAGAGATGAAGCGACTTCATTATTTTATCCACTAGGTTACTGAAGAGCTCTCTTCACTTTGAAGCAGTTCAATTAAAATGTAGGAACATCATGTTTTGTCACTAAATAATAACTAGAGGATCGCTCGCAAAAAAAAAAGATAATGTTTTTGCATAGCAAAAACAAAGCGTCCCGAAAAGGATATAAAGGTGAGTGCTAAAGTATTAAGAAAATGCTTCGTTTCTAGCCTTATACTGTTGTGGCAACCAAAGTCAGCGCAGTCTGCTCTATCTAGCACAGTTTTCAAGATACAAGCATTTTTGTGTTTTGCAAAAAATAAAAAAATTAAAAATGTCCGCTATATTTGGCGAGACAAAAATATTTTGAAAATTGGCATGGCTACTCTGCAGAGATACCCAGCAGGTCCAAAATTTTGTTGAGTTCACTCCATATAGCACGGTTTTCGAGATATAAGCATTTTTGTGTTTTGCAAAAACTTTGAAAATTCAAAATGGCCACCATTTGTGGGGAGACAAAAATTTTTGTCAAGACCACTGCCGTGGTGTGTATCTCCCGCCGAACATTAAAGCAGAAGAAATAGCTTTTCCGAGATATTCACAATTTTTCATTTTCGTGTGTGAAAGGTCTTCCAAAAGTAGCTGAATGAGTTATTTGAGAAAAATTGGCTATCTGCAATACTATTAAGAGATAATTCACATTTACTCATTTTGAGTAGGTGAATAATTATCTATGGGTCTGAAACTTCACCAAGTGAAAGCTCTCCCAAAAGTAGGTGAATGAGTTATTTGAGAAAAATTGGCTATCTGCAATACTTTTAGAGATAATTCGCATTTACTCATTTTGAGTAGGTGAGTAATTAGCTATGGGTCTGAAACTTCACCATGTGAAAGCTCTCCCACAAGTAGATGAACGAGTATTTGATAAAAATTGGGTATCCGCAATACTTTTACAGATAATTAGCATTTACTCATTTTGAGTAGGTGAATAAATAGCTATGGGTCTGAAACTTCACAGAGTGAAAGCTCTCCCAAAAGTAGGTGAATGAGTTATTTGAGAAAAATTGGCTATCTGCAATACTTTTAGAGATAATTCGCATTTACTCATTTTGAGTAGGTGAGTAATTTGCTATGGGTCTGAAACTTCACCAAGTGAAAGCTCTCCCAAAAGTAGGTGAATGAGTTATTTGAGAAAAATTGGCTATCTGCAATACTTTTAGAGATAATTCGCATTTACTCATTTTGAGTAGACGAGTAATTAGCTATGGGTCTGAAACTTCACCAAGTGAAAGCTCTCCCAAAAGTAGGTGAATGATTAATTTGAGAAAAATTGGCTATCTGCAATACTTTTAGAGATAATTCGCATTTACTCATTTTGAGTAGGTGAGTAATTAGCTATGGGTCTGAAACTTTACCAAGTGAAAGCTCTCCCAAAAGTAGGTGAATGAGTTATTTGAGAAAAACTGGCTATCTGCAATACTTTTAGAGATAATTCGCATTTACTCATTTTGAGTAGGTGAGTAATTAGCTATGGGTCTGAAACTTCACCAAGTGAAAGCTCTCCCAAAAGTAGGTGAATGATTAATTTGAGAAAAACTGGCTATGTGCAATACTTTTAGAGATAATTCGCATTTACTCATTTTTGAGTAGGTGAGTAATTAGCTATGGGTCTGAAACTTCACCATGTGAAAGCTCTCCCAAAAGTAGGTGAATGAGTTATTTGAGAAAAATTGGCTATCTGCAATACTTTTAGAGATAATTCACATTTACTCATTTTGAGTAGGTGAGTAATTAGCTATGGGTCTGAAACTTCACCAAGTGAAAGCTCTCCCAAAAGTAGGTGAATGAGTTATTTGAGAAAAATTGGCTATCTGCAATACTTTTAGAGATAATTCACATTTACTCATTTTCAGTAGGTGAGTAATTAGCTATGGGTCTGAAACTGCACCAAGTGAAAGCTCTGCCAAAAGTAGGTAAATGAGTTATTTGAGAAAAATTGGCTATCTGCAATACTTTTAGAGATAATTCGCATTTACTCATTTTGAGTAGGTGAGTAATTAGCTATGGGTCTGAAACTTCACAGAGTGAAAGCTCTCCCAAAAGTAGGTGAATGAGTTATTTGAGAAAAATTGGCTATCTGCAATACTTTTAGAGATAATTCGCATTTACTCATTTTGAGTAGGTGAGTAATTAGCTATGGGTCTGAAACTTCACCAAGTGAAAGCTCTCCCAAAAGTAGGTGAATGAGTTATTTGAGAAAAATTGGCTATCTGCAATACTTTTAGAGATAATTCGCATTTACTCATTTTGAGTAGGTGAGTAATTAGCTATGGGTCTGAAACTTCACCAAGTGAAAGCTCTCCCAAAAGTAGGTGAATGAGTTATTTGAGAAAAATTGGCTATCTGCAATACTTTTAGAGATAATTCGCATTTACTCATTTTGAGTAGGTGAGTAATTAGCTATGGATCTGAAACTTCACCAAGTGAAAGCTCTCCCAAAAGTAGGTGAATGAGTTATTTGAGAAAAATTGGCTATCGGCAATACTTTTAGAGATAATTCGCATTTACTCATTTTGAGTAGGTGAGTAATTAGCTATGGGTCTGAAACTTCACCATGTGAAAGCTCTCCCACAAGTAGATGAATGAGTTATTTGATAAAAATTGGGTATCCGCAATAGTTTTACAGATAATTAGCATTTACTCATTTTGAGTAGGTAAATAATTAGCTATGGGTCTGAAACTTCACCATGTGAAAGCTCTCCCAAAAGTAGGTGAATGAGTTATTTGAGAAAAATTGGCTATCTGCAATACTTTTAGAGATAATTCGCATTTACTCATTTTGAGTAGGTGAGTAATTGGCTATGGGTCTGAAACTTCACCATGTGAAAGCTCTTCCAAAAGTAGGTGAATGAGTTATTTGAGAAAAATTGGCCATCTGCAATACTTTTAGAGGTAATTCGCATTTACTCTTTTTGAGTAGGTGAGCAATTAGCTATGGGTCTGAAACTTCACCAAGTGAAAGCTCTTTGGGATAGCTGCTCTGCAGAGATACCCTGTGGGTCAAAAATTTCGTCGAAATCGCTCTATCTAGCACGGTTTTCGAGATATAAGCATTTTTGTGTTTTGCAATTTTGCGAAAAATTCGAAAATTCAAAATGGCCGCCATTTTTTGCGAGAAATTTTTTGTTTGAAAATTGGCATGGCTACTCTGCAGAGATACCCTGCGGGTCAAAAATTTCGTCGAACTCGCTCTATCTAGCAGGGTTTTTGAGATATAAGCATTTTTATGTTTTGCAATTTTTGCGAAAAATTCGAAAATTCAAAATGGCCGCCATTTTTGGCGAGACAAAATTTTTTTGAAAATTGGCATGGCTACTCTGCAGATATAGCCTGTGGGTCAAAAATTTTGTCGAAATCGCTCAATCGAGCAGGGTTTTCGAGATATAAGCATTTTTATGTTTTGCAATTTTTGCGAAAAATTCGAAAATTCAAAATGGCCGCCATTTTTGGCGAGAGAAAATTTTTTTCAAAATTGGGATAACTACCCTGCAGAGATATCCTGTGGGTTAAAAATTTCGTCGAAATCGCTCTATCTAGCACGGTTTTCGAGATATAAGCATTTTTGTGTTTTGCAATTTTTGCGAAAATTTCGAAAATTCAAAATGGCTGCCATTTTTGGCGAGACAAAATTTTTTTGAAAATTGGGAAAAGTACTCAGCAGAGATATCCTGCAGGTCAAACATTTTGTCGAAATTGCTCTATCTAGCACGGTTTTTGAGATATAAGCATTTTTGTGTTTTGCAATTTTTGCGAAAATTTCGAAAATTCAAAATGGCCGCCATTTTGGGCGAGACAAAAATTTTTTGAAAATTGGGATAACTACTCCGCAGAGATACCCTGTGGGTCAAAAATTTCGTCGAAATCGCTCTATCTAGCACGGTTTTCGAGATATAAGCATTTTTGTGTTTTCCTTATTTGGAAAATTCGTAATGATTAATTAATCATTAACTCGGCCATTTCTTGACCAATCAATGCCAAAATCTAATGATTTCCAGATTTTAATAGAATGAATGTATTTGCCAAGTTTCAGGTGAATTGATAAAATTCCTTTCAAGTTATCATCCGGACAAGCTTCCCCATCGAAAAAAGACATTTTTGGTCATGTGACCTCTCTGATTGGTTGAAATGTCACTGCAGCATATTCAAAAAAATTCCCCAAGGCTACTGCCTAAACCTGCCAAATTTGAAAAGAATCCGCCTAACGGTTACAGAGTTATAAGGAAAACAAAATGCGGAGCCGGCAGAGCCAGAAGCTCTCCCATACACAAACAAGCGTCCCTTGTGGGACGCTTAATTAATGATCATCACTCAATACACCGTACTTCAGAGTAATTCCTATACCAAATAATATCTGAACCCAGCAGAACAGGTAGCTTAAATTTAAGTTGTAAACTTCATATTCATGTTAATTTTTAACACACAATGCAATAAAAATTGGTGACGCCTGAAAGTACACTATTGCATATTATTTGCTCATAATACTAATACATCATTTTAATCAAATTAAAAAAAATCAGGGATTGCTAATGAAAATAAGTACCTAGAATCACAACTATAACAGTATTATCTGATAGCATCTATTGCTTAAAATCACCTACAAACTTTAGCTTTACAAATGGACAAATATAACCAGACATATTCACAAATCACATTTTGCTTAGATATGAACAATAAAATTATTTTCTGTTATTTTCTGGCATGTTTTTAAGTACGAGCTCTAGCAAGGATCACACTTCTACAGATCACTTTTTTCGTATATTTTTTTTCTGTCTCCGGACTTTCATAAAGTGTGGCATAGCATGCTAAGTCCCATTTCTTCACTGAAGTTAAGCAACAATGGGCTACGTCGGTACTTGGATGGGCAACCGCTTCAGTGCAATACTCGTGTCTGATGGCTTGCCGCTTGCGCTAGTAAACCAAAAGGCCTTTTGGCCTTGTTTCCTTTACTCACCAGAAAAAGAGACCAATCTTTGACTGTCCTTCAAACACCAGTATTCCTGTGGGTGTGAGGCCCAGAAAGTACACATTGCCATCACGACCCTACAATCACCAAACATACACATCACACACTGAATCTAGTTTCATTATACATTTATACCACTTAATCTGTTTACTAGCACTTATCTGTGTACAGCAAAGACGCCTGGAAACCTTGACCTTGATAGTGAGTTTGACCTTAATTTTGTTGGTATGCTCTTATTTTACAACTTGTGCCTTTTTCTAACAAAGCATGGAATTTGGAGGAATTATACAAAGTGTAAACATTTTATGGCACCATATCAGAGTATCATAGATGTTTTCTTTTAACGTATTTAATGTTACATTGACTAGATGTTTTGGAAACCTCTGCAGTAACAGTATAACAAAGCTTATGGTGACTAACTGTGAAGTACACGATTAACTATACCACACAAGCTTCCTGCAGAAGATACAGCTTAATGTTACCGTAGAAATTTTTTAACCTTCTTAGACTATTAATGGTAGTCACATTAGTAATGACAAAGGTAATAACCAATGAGGATGTTTGTAACAAACACCTGAGCTAATCAGGTGGAGTCAAGTCCATGGAGTGACCCTGATACAAATGGCAAATATTCATTGAACACAAGCATGGAATCTTCTAAGCCAATCAGCTTAACCGACACAAGTAAATGTCAATTCTGCATACAGTGAATAGTCAATGTGCACACAGATTATGAAACTCCTTGGCCAATGAGATGACTTGATACAAGTCAGACATATTATTGAGCCACAAAAATATCTGGACAAAGTCACTATAATAACCCTGACAGAAACAGTTAATAGCCAATGAGCACAATCATTACAAAGTTTTGAGCCAATGAGAGGTCTTGATACAATAAAGTGACTGACCAGCACATTATGCATATCCACACCGTACATCTCCAGCCACTTGACTTTGTTCAGGTAATTCAGTTCACTCTGGGCAGGTGTCTGGCCTCTGTAAACAGACAAAACGAGTTAATGGTGACCACGTCATGCCTACTGCTCAACTCCTTATGGATATAAGGAACGGGGATAAATTTTAACTTCTCGTATATAAGAAACCTGGGGGAAAATTCATATTTTTGGAGACTACAACATTCACAGTGTTGATTCTAGGAATTTCAAAAAGTGGGGACGATCCCCCACCACTGCACAAAATGTGGGGGAGAGGCTAAAAATTCTGGGGGACGACTTTATGATAAAGTTTAAATTAATGAAAAATACTTTTTCAGTTTATTTAGACATTTTTAACAGTGGACTTCTATTAATTAGTGATCAAGGCCACTTGGCTACCCAATAAGTAGCGGTTATCCACCATTGAACACCCATCTTTTAGATAATATTTTCAAATTAGATAAGTAAATAATATTTTAAACTTTTTAACAGGCTTTGATTATAAAGTAACTGTACCAGAATACTAATTGATAGATATGGTATGATCAGCAGTTGTACGTCTGATAATATTGGCTTTAAAGCTATGTATTTTGACAAATTGCATCGATTATCGGTCATTTTATGCCAGTGAACAGTCATTTAGTTTATATACAGAAGTATTTGTCCTTGACCTCTATTGTATTGAAGAAATATAAGGTGGGCATTCACTGGTAGACTGACGGTCACTGGTAGAATGCCACTATATACAGCTATGTACAAAAGTAAATCACCCCATGGAATCGTCAAATATTTTCTATGCATATATAAATATTCATGAGCTCCGTAGTCCATCTAGTATTTGATCTTAAAGCAGAAAATATTAAGAAACCACCATGAAAATCTGTGACCTCATTAATATTAATGAGTTGTCTGTGAATTTTGATCTTCAAGTAAAACATTGTTCTACACATACATTGTTGGGAAATCTGACAGATACGTACGCACGTAAAGTAGGGTCAGCACTACGTAGTCCTTAAGTACTCAACTATGACCTGTTGTGGTAACAATCCAGTCTACTGTCAGTTTCGTTTTTCTTGCAGCCATTTTTTCTATAACCATCCACTTTCAGCTTAATTTCATGTTTTGGGGTATAATATGTCTAAATACTGTCTGTAGCACATAATATACTTGAGTTTGTAAACGATCACGAAACCACATCGTCAACAGGCATTATTCGAAGAACGTTTCGACGGAAAAATCAAAACCTCGACAAACTCTCGATCCGTGCGGTGTTTCGATTTTCTAGATCTCTCGTCTTTTCGCTTCATATATTTCCCGCATCGCCTTGTGTCCTACGCGTTCTCATATAATTTGGTCATCACAGACTCCAAGAAAATCCACGTTTGTAGGCGAATTAATGCGCGATCCCGCGGAAAACGCATCCTAGAAGCAACTCTGCATTCATAAATATCACAAGTACACACTTTCAGTCAATTGTGAGACTCAGCCGAAGAGTGGTTTTGCAAATGAAAAAAAAAAGTTTCTGACCATATATATCAGTTAAAGAACAACACATGCTGACTTTTGTAATATTCAGCCTTTTAAGCATTACCATATCGGCTTTCTGAAGCACCCATGGGTGATATAATCAAACATTTACAACGGGATTGGGTGGTTTTGAGAATGAAAATGGGCTGTGTATTAAAAAAAAAAGAAATCTAGTTACTCTAATTTTAGTATACACCAATTTAAAAACTAGAAATAGGCCGCCCTGTTGATAGTAGATGCGAATAGAAACAGGATAGCATAGAAGAACACACATTATCATGTGTAATGTCCACCCATGAACCTTTTGCCCAAATTGTACAGTAGTCTTACAAGACCCTGTTTCATTTGTAAAATATATCAATGATGCTTAAATATTTGTTAGTGTAGATGTAAATTATTTCAGCTTCATGCCTTTTTGCATTGGTTGGGTTGAAAATTTCGACGAAATCGCTCTATCTCGCACAGTTAAGGAGATAGAAGCAAATTTGTGTTTTGCCATTTTTGGCAAAAATTCGAAAATTCAAAATGGCCGCCATTTTTGGGGAGGGGAAAATTTTTTGAAAATTGCAAATATTACATTCCTTAGATACCCTGTGGGTCGAAAATTTCGACGAAATCGCTCTATCTGGCACGGTTAAGGAGATAGAAGCAAATTTGTGTTTTGCCATTTTTGGCAAAAATTCGAAAATTCAAAATGGCCGCCATTTTTGGGGAGGGGAAAATTTTTGGAAAATTGCAAAGATTGCATTCCTTAGATACCCTGTAGGTCGAAAATTTCGACGAAATCGCTCTATCTCACACGGTTAAGGAGATAGAAGCAAATTTGTGTTTTGCCATTTTTGGCAAAAATTCGAAAATTCAAAATGGCCGCCATTTTTGGGGAGGGGAAAATTTTTTGAAAATTGCAAAGAGTACACTCCTTAGATACCCTGGGGGTTGAAAATTTCGACGAAATCGCTCTATCTCACACGGTTAAGGAGATAGAAGGAAATTTGTGTTTTGCCATTTTTGGCAAAAATTCGAAAATTCAAAATGGCCGCCATTTTTGGGGAGGGGAAAATTTTTTGAAAATTGCAAAGAGTACACTCCTCACATACCCTGTGGGTCGAAAATTTTGCCGAAATCGCTCTATCTCGCACGGTTAAGGAGATAGAAGCAAATTAGTGTTTTGCCATTTTTGGCAAAAATTCGAAAATTCAAAATGGCCGCCATTTTTGGGGAGGGGAAAATTTTTTGAAAATTGCAAAGAGTACACTCCTCAGATACCCTGTGGGTCGAAAATTTTGCCGAAATCGCTCTATCTCGCGTGTTTTGCCATTTTTGGCAAAATTTCGAAAATTCAAAATGGCCGCCATTTTTGGGGAGGGGAAAATTTTTTGAAAATTGCAAAGAGTACACTCCTCAGATACCCTGCGGGTCGAAAATTTTGCCGAAATCGCTCTATCTCGCACGGTTAAGGAGATAGAAGCAAATTACTCAAAAGTAGTACTGAAAATACACAATGAAGTACCTAAATGGCTATTACTCATGTACTGACAAAGCTATCAGTCCCAAATGCAATACCAAGCGAGCTATGGACATAACAATCTTGTATTCAAAATTGTAGTAAAATATCTTTAATTATTTTGGCTTAAATGCACGGAAACCAATGGGTACTGAAAATAGCTGTACTTAAGTATTACTCAGTAAGCGAAAGAGGTACAACAGCCAAAAGCAATCCCAAGCAAGCTACTGACCCAATAAGCCTGCATACCAAATTTGGTGACAATAGCTCTAATACTTTTCCTTTAAATGAGCGGAAACCATGCGTGACGCCGGACATCGGACGGCGAAAAAAGCAAAAATAATATATCCACCCCCCAGGGGGGTGGACATAATTCTCAAAATAAAATGAGAAACTAGAGATTGCATCTCGACGCAGTGTATCCCTGGACGGGACATAGTTAAGGCGTCAATATGTCGGTCTTGAGCCTGTTTCCTGGAGCACCAGGTCAGGATTCTCCATAGTACCAGACTACTCCCAAAAGCTAATCACTAGTTCTTTCACTTATATCTGTCTTTAAAAATTACATTTCATGGATCCAGAAGATCCATATAGTGATATGGATCGCTTCCAAGATTCAATCATTTCATCCTTTTACCTTTTCAGACATATTCTAAAAATTTCAACAAAATCCGTCCATAAGTTTTTTAGTTATCTTGTACACAAACACATCTGGCAGCCTGGATCCACATGATCCAGACAGTGATCCAGATTACTCCCAAAAACTAATCACTTGTTCCTTGTACCATTTAAGACATTTCCTGAAAATTTCATAAAAATCCATCCATGACTTTTTGAGCTATTTGTCTTTAAAAATTACATTTCTTGAATCCAGAAGATCCAGATAGTGGTCCAGATCACTCGCAAAATGGAATCATTTCTTCCTTTTACCACTTCTTCCTTTTACCATTTCTAACATATCCTAAAAATATCAAAGTCCATCCCAAGATTACGTGGCAGCCTGGATCCAGATGATCCAGACAGTAATCCAGATCACTCCAAAAATTTAATCACTTGTTCCTTGTACCATTTAGGCCATTTGCTGAAACAATCCATCCATAACTTTTTGCGGTATCTGTCTTTAAAAATTACATTTCATGGATCCAGAAGATCCATATAGTGACCTGGATCACTTCCAAAATTCAATCATTTCATCCTTTTACCTTTTCAGACATATCCTTAAAATTTCATCAAAATCTGTCCTTAAGTTTTTGATTTATCTTGTACATAAACACATCTGGCAGCCTGGATCCAGATGATCCAGATCACTCCAAAAATCTAATCACTTGTTCCTTGTCCCATTTAGGACATATCCTGAAAATTTCATCAAAATCCACCCATGACTTTTTTGAGCTATTTGTCTTTAAAAATATATTTCATGGATCCAGAAGATCCAGATAGTGGTCCAGATCACTCATAAAATTGAATCATTTCTTCCTTTTACCACTTCTTCCTTTTACCATTTGTAACATATCCTAAAAATATCATAAAAATGCATCCTAAAATTCTGTTGCAGCCTGGATCCAGATGATCCAGATCACTCCAAAAATGTAAGCACTTGTTCCTTGTACCATTTAGGTCATTTGTTGAAAATGTCATCACAATCCATCCATAACTTTTTGAGGTATCTGTCTTTAAAAATTACATTTCATGGATCCAGACGATCCATATAGTGATCCGGATCACTTCCAAAATTCAGCCATTTCATCCTTTTACCTTTTCAGACATATCCCGAAAATTTCATCAAAATCCATGCATAAGTTTTTCAGCTACATTGTACACAAACACATCTGGCAGCCTGGATCCAGATGATCCAGACAGTGATCCAGATCACTCCCAAATCTAATCACTTGTTCCTCGCACCATTTAGGTCATTTGCTGAAAATGTCATCACAATCCATCCGTAACTTTTTGAGGTATCTGTCTTTAAAAATTACATTTCATGGATCCAGAAGATCCATATAGTGATCCGGATCACTTCCAAAATTCAATCATTTCATCCTTTTACCTTTTCAGACATATCCTTAACATTTCAGCAAAATCCGTCCATAAGTTTTTGATTTATCTTGTACACAAACACATAGGGCAGCCTGGATCCAGATGATCCAGATCACTCCCAAAATCTAATCACTTGTTCCTTGTCCCATTTAGGACATTTCCTGAAAATTTCATCAAAATCCACCCATGACTTTTTGAGCTATTTGTCTTTAAAAATTATATTTCATGGATCCAGAAGATCCAGATAGTGGTCCAGATCACTCGCAAAATTGAACCATTTCTTCCTTTTACCACTTCTTCCTTTTACCATTTGTAACATATCCTAAAAATATCATCAAAATTCATCCTAAAATTATGTGGCAGCCTGGATCCAGATGATCCAGATCACTCCAAAAATGTAATCACTTGTTCCTTGTACCATTTAGGTCATTTGCTGAAAATGTCATCACAATCCAGCCATAACTTTTTGAGGTATCTGTCTTTAAAAATTACATTTCATGGATCCAGAAGATCCATATAGTGATCCGGATCACTTCCAGAATTCAACCATTTCATCCTTTTACCTTTTCAGATATACCCTGAAAATTTTATCATAATCCGTCCATAAGTTGTTGAGCTATATTGTACACAAACACATCTGGCAGCCTGGATCCAGATGATGCAGACAGTGATCCACATCACTCCCAAAATCTAATCACTTGTTCCTCGTCCCATTAAGGACATTTCCTGAAAATTTCATCAAAATGCACCCATACGTTTTTGAGTTATCTGTCTTTAAAAATTAAATTTCATGGATCCAGAAGATCCAGACAGTGATCCGGATCACTCCCAAAATTTAATCCCATCTTCCTTTTACCATTTTCGACATATCCTGAAAATTTTATCAAAATCCATCTGTCAGTTTTTGAGTTATCTTGTTCACAAACAAACAAATAAATAGAGGGCCAAAAATGACCCTCGGTCAGGTACTTTGGCGGTCAATGGATGACCTTAAATGAAGATCTGTAACCGGTAAGCCTGGATGCTGGTACTCCATCATGTACTCAACCTCCAAGGCCATTTTCCATAGTTTCCATGCAATGTAGTCAGCATTAAGTGTGAAAATATCTCCAAATTTGCCAAAAATGACCCTTGGTCAGGTACTTTGGCGGTCAGTGGATGACCTTAAATGAAGATCTGTAACCAGTAAGCCTGGATGGTAGAAGTCCATCATGTACTCAACCTCCAAAGCCATTTTCAATAGTTTCCATGCAATATAGTCAGCATTAAGTGTGAAAATATCTCCAAAAAGGCCAAAAATGACCCTCGGTCAGGTACTCTGGCGGTCAGTGGATGACCTTCAATGAAGAGCTTCAAGGTCAAATTTCTGCATGCTTACAGAGGACATATATATGTATTATATATACCAGCCATAGGATGATCTGACTTTCTGTATAGAACTAGACCAAAAAGTGAAAAAAATGGCCAAAATCTGACCTTTAAGAGGCCACCAGTGACCTTGAGATTGAAGGTCAAGGTCACAAAACAATAGCATTCATGGCATTGCCCATATATACCCACATACCAAATTTGAAAGTTCTAACTAAAATATTTTTTAAGTTATCGCATCCAAAAGAAAATCTCTGCGGCGGCGGCGGCGTGACCGTACTGAATCCTAAGTATCCCCGACTTTCGTCCGGGGATATAATAACATCTTAAATAAGGAAAATCGTGTTGAAAACAAATTTTACTGAAGGTAATCGGCCCTGGATGACTGATTAGTAATTTATGCGTGATAAAGGAAGACAGTGGTTGGGGCGCACCTACAAAGATATGGGTATTTCAGACAGTGATGACAGTATGAATATTTATCATGTCAAAACGATTTAATTTTCTTTTGAAAAACTGAAATCTATTTTTTTACATCTAGGGCCGTATTCACAAAAGAGATTAGCGAAAGATGAGTGAAATATTAGCTTAAGTATATAGCCTTTCATAGTAAACTTAAGCTAACTTCTCGCTCATCTTTTGCAAATCCCTTTTGAAAATATGGCCCCAGGTAGTGCTGTCGCGACATTCACTACTTCCGATACTATCGTTTACTAGGTCTATCATGAGCGATAATCGGAACTGTTTTTTCAAATCCGATTGCCAAGATATTAGCATATTTATATAATAATGATGGAATATCTTTTAAAATGGGATTATCCAGCATTTTGAAATATATTTTCGGCGTTTTGACAACCTAGTCCATACAAATGGAGTCACATGACCTATGAGGAAAGCATTAAACCATTGCTCGAATGTAATTTCGGAATTGCATCTTTGTTTTTTTTTTGCACTTGGTAAGTCAATTTAATTGACGTAAAGCTTTCAAATAATGTGTAAAAACACTGTAGTTCTAATTCATTTGAGGCGTAGATGTTATAATATGGCCATTATACCGCATTTTATAAAGTCGGAATTAGATAATTATTTTAATATACTGATGGTTTTCAGAGTGTTCCTGCATTAACGATGCATAAACAACCAAAATAAAAAGACAAATAAGGGGCGATATTCGATGTTTATTTGCACTGGCGAGTGACGGCACTAGCCCCAGGGTCCAGTGTGACTTGTTCATACCACTTCAAACTGGTTCAGTTCTTTCAACTTACTTGCACCCTTTGAACTTTTCAAGTATAGCAAGTTCCAACTCTTCTGTTTGGTCCTGTTCTGGAACAAATCTAAACTCAGACACGACGGCAGGTGTGTGAACATCTTCTTCATAGTCTCCCAGCTCAGCTACAGACAATACAGAGGATACAGTAAATACAGCTACAGACAATACAGAGGATACAGTAAATACAGCTACAGATAATACAGAGGATACAGTATTTGATTATCACAATTATAGTCTATGATCTCAAATCAATTTATTTTGTACGGGTGAATTATCAGCACTAAGAGTCACAAGGTACCATTACTATTTATCAGTAAATCACAGAAATCTGGGTGCTTCAAAATTACCAATGTAGACACTAGACAGTCGCCTGAAAAATACCCAGTCCCCCAAAAACCATTTGGATGACATTTGGTATATCACAGACTGTTACGAACCTGTCCTTTTCTCCAAAAGGTGAGGCTTCTCTTTGTGCTAAGAATCTGCCGGTGAAAACAGTTCCTACTTAGCAGTGGTTTCTAATGTCCTCCTCACCCGACAATTTCAAACCCCCAATGCAACATCCTACCTACCGCCTGTGGATCAGGGACCACTGGAGGTAATGAAGAGGCACTAGAGAATAAAATCTGATCTGATAGCTCATCCCTGACAATGCTTCTAGCCTTTGTCTGACATGAGGTTATCAAGGCTGCTTCCTTAAGGGATGCAACATTTTTGATTGACTCAGCAGGGAAGTCAGTTAAAGACACTCACATAAACAAGACCATGGATAAATCTACACTGATGGAATGCTTTACTGGAGTAGATTTTGACCTGGACAGGAGTAGGGAGGGTTAAACTGAAGATATGACAGATATTAAGAAGACCATTGAAGTAGTACACAATGTGGAGATTAAGCATAAAGAACACTGGCTTTTGATTGAACAGCTGATGCCTGTGAGGTGATGACAGATGAAATTGTATATGTATAAATAACATTACAGCAACTGCTCCTAAGAGGACTGGGTATTTTTCATGTACAAATTGTCGTTATGATGTAATTCTCAATTGTTACGTAAAAAATAATTGTTTTAGAAGTTAATTTTGGCTGGTAGTAGGGGTGTTGCGGTAGTACCGGTATCGTCGGTACGGTAAATAAATTACTGCAAACCGTCAAATATGCAGCTACCGGTTTTCCGCTTATACTTCAATTTAAAGAAACTTTACTAACCTTACACACAAAATAAGTGTCATAATCCACTTTTATTTGCTTTTTACTGTAATACCAAAGCCATAATGAGCAATAATTTGAAGAAACTATATATTTCGTGGTTTAGCCAATCAGATTCGAGAACATATCTGTGTTATGTTAGAATTCAATTCCTGTTTTTACAGTATGGAAAGTATTTGGTTCTCATGTTTTCTCAAATAAGAGACGGTTAACCGGTAACCGACCGGGAAGTGAAAGACGGGAAACCGGAAGGAAAAAATTGCTACCGCAACACCCCTAGCTGGTAGTACACCTGTTATGACGCAATAAGTACGTAGAACCTGGCAAATACTTTAAAATAAGGTTTCTGGTGATATAATGAGTGCACTATTTCATCTTTGATTTTAAAAGCAATATGGCGGGCTTTAATTGCACATGTGATAAAAGTTAAGGTTTCACATCCTGTTAAACAGCCAGGGTCATATTGAGACACATTATTTGCACTTGTGGGGGTCCAACACACAAATAATGACAACACGTGATTTGATACAAAGCTAACCACTACGGGTACTGAGGACCTCTCCCAAAGAAAAAGAAGATTTGTCCCTAAATATTATGTAACAATAGTTGATTTTTCTTTGTTATTATAAAATATTCATTGTAGACTTCTGTGAAATTTAACACATTTGTGGCTTATCTTTACCCAAATGTATACACATGCAATTGCAAATCACTAACAAAGAAATACCATATCAGACTTACATTGAAGGCAGTAACCTCCCAACTCCACAGCTGTTTCAAAAGGAGGTACCAGTCGCCCAGATAGGATGTCATCCTTTAACTGTAGGAAAAACTGGTACCTGAAATATAACAGTATGTCTCAGCAATTTGTCATGTATCACATATAGAACAAAATTAGCCAATTGGTTGATACTTAGCTTTTATAACAAGACATGACAAAAAAGTACAGTTTAGTCTTTTAGTGTCTTGAGTTGTGGGCAATAACTTTTTCAATTTATACAAATACAAACAAAACCCAGCCAAAGATATTTACAGATATAAACATATCCAAAAAGTTTTTTTATGATCGTAACACGAGCAGACTCACCTTGTTAACTCCTCGTGCAGGTTGTGGGGTTCTGTGGAATAAAACTTCACTTTGAAACGAAATGTGTAGGGAGGCCCAACTGCAAATACAACAAAGTAAGACACATTATTTAATGTCCAGTGGACCATTAGTTAACAATCTAAAACATGTGGCAGAACTAGTTAATCTCTGGAAAAACTATACAGAGATATTGCTCATCTCTCAAATTACATCTGACTCAGCAACTCTCTTGTATTATGTAAGTAAAGTTCTACTTGCAACAGAAGCTCCTTCATAAAGACTTCCAATTTTAACAAAAACAACTACCTCTATATATGATACCCCAACAACAGTTGATAGGTTGACAGTGATGCTCTTGCTTTGAATGCTCATGTTAGCAGTTGTTTGGACTACTATATTTCAATTATCGAAAGTTTGTCTAACTTCAACCACCGCAAACTACAATGCATCCAGAACATTCTTGCACAAATTGTACCCACCATAATAAGTACACAAGGGCTACCCCAATCTGAAAGAGTCTTCAGTGGTTGCCTTTTAGATACCAATGTATGTCTATGGCAGGCACATTTGACTATAAGTTTCTTAGAAGTGGTCATCCTAGTTACTTCAGTCAACTTCTGCTACATGTAGCAACAAATATGACAGAGCATAAGAAAGACTGATGATTCTTGAATGTTCCTCATTTTATCCATCTGTGAATGAATCTAAACAATTTGGTGACACTTTTGCCTTTGATGTTCCTAATAGGAGTACTACTTTGTGGGTTATTAATGATATTCAAAGCTCACAATTTGAGTTAATCCATACTGACAGACAAATATATGAACCACGTCCTACTGGGATAAAGAAATTTAAATGTTCCAGACCTTTTCACATGGATGGTGTGCTACGGTCTTGTTATATTTGGACATGATCCTGAACACTTTGTAGCAGTTTTGTGTTATTGATATAAATATATTCTTATACAAACTGAAACCCTTTCAGTCCTTGTTTTAATGCAATAAACACCACAACCTTAAATCCTCCAACCATGCAGGGATTGATATTTTGGATAGTGTATAACATTTGAAATGCAATGGAAACTCTATTATCCAAATGTTTAGTGATGTTTTGGTCAGACAAAAGAGAATCATACAGTTGAATCTTTGGATAATAGACATTTAGATAACTGTAGTTTTTACCTATATAAGCTTTGAGAAAGTTAAAACAAGTTTGTAAGAGTGAATGTTCAGATTTAAAAAGAATGGACAATAGAGGTTTTATTGCATTCTCTTTTGCATAGGCTACTCCTTATTTATAATGCAAATAAACAAGGGAATACAAATGAAACAAGTCAATGGAATTCATTAACATATCAAATAGCATGCATAATCAGGGAATGTATGCAATATAAAGCCTGAGCTCCCATTAAATTTGTCATCGTGAAACTCCAGCACTTGTTTTCACGTTCATGAACACAGTCAATGATAATTGATTACAGATTGATATTTTTAAACCTTAAAAATGAAAACTTTTCAAACAACAATAATCAATTTAATTTTTTTGTTGTTGTTGTTGTTGAATATTTGTTCAAAATTGCTTTCAAAAAGTAGGTAAAATCAGGTTGATGTTTGATGTCCCCTTCAATAGCCAAGATTATGTCGGGACGGACCTTCAGTGAATTTTCTGCATGTGGTCTGACCAAAGGAAGGATTCACTACACTCCAGGAAACATCTGTATCATACTGAACACACTCGACCACCTAGGGGTAGGTCTGTGCTCTTGGGAGTGCTTTCAAGTTAAATATAGTTGAGTCTGATGGGTTTTTTTCATTATTTATTTCCATATTTCCAAGTTTAGTTTCACAGACCCTCAGGGTGAATGACAAAATCTATCAACATGCTAAATACATAACTCAAGTCACATGCAGCTTAATGCAACAAGCAAATGTATTCACATTGGGTGATCTCAAACAAATGAAAAAGGTCTTTTTTCTCCTGTCAAACTATTCTATATTGCAGTAACAATGTTAGTAACTTGACATGCAGATGTTAGTGAATTACTTATATATTGTCGTCGAATAACTTACCACATTTTGACTCTAAAGAAAAAGATAAAACAGATGAAATATATTAAACAGCTATGAAACACCTTTTATTTAAAACTTTGTCACATTTGAAAGGAAATGTTATAGAAAGTAATAGAAAAGTAATACATAAAATCAATTACTTTTCAAGCTATGGCTAGTAATTTACTACAAACTTTTCAGACTGGTTCAACCCTCTTTGTAGTGTGAATCCACTCAATCTGGGCTGACTAGGGTTGAATATATATTGTTAATGTAATCAACTGAATTTCTGAGGTTTTACTGTATTCAGTTTTTTTCACATTTCTCAATCCAGATTAAACTCTCTTGTCCGGACACCCAACACGGACTGAGATGGATCTAGATCAATCTGCTTCAACCATCAATCCTTATAAACTTGGATTGTAGTGTGGACAGGGTACAGGAATAGGGAAGTGTCTGAGGCACAGTTTTAATATAACAGGGCAACATTACCAGGCTTTACTGTGTCAGTGCATGTAGCTGATTAGCTCTGAGAAGAAACCTTGAGAGAAAAGGTAAACAGTTTGGAAAGACTCCAGATAACATGGACATACTTCATCTTGTTATTTTCTCACTGGAGGCCAAATGTATGCATAAAGAAATGGGCGTACAACTAGGGCATCAAATCTCTGCAAGACTAAATTGTATCTTTGGCTAACTTCAATTCATACATTCAAAAAGACGATTTCTAATATTTGGACCCTAAAACTGGTTATTTATTGTCACTCTCTTTCTTCTTACAAACTCTTCCTGAAATTCAGCAGACTTGCTCAAGGCTTCATTGTCTTTATAAGTAGGAATTTCTTCATCAAATTCCAGTCAACTTTTCATTACAGAATAAAATACAGTCGGACCCTGTACTACCAAAGTCATAAACACCCATGGGCCCTGCACTACTCCAGGAAATGAGTGATTCTGGCAGAATGAGTGATAATACAAGCACAGGTGAGTAAGCATGTGGGCGTACACCACTGGAACATGGCCATTAATACCAACATTCTTCACAATATTACAAAATATTGCTTCTTATTAAACAATCCATGTCTGACAACCAGTATTTGTCCTTAAAAATATAAACACATGACCTTACGCAACAATACCTATTTAAATGCACTAAACCCACCACATTCATGGTCAGCCAGTCAAAGCTCTTGAAACTTCTCAGTGTGTGGAATTCCTACTTTTATTATACGATTATAATTACATTTTTGCAACATGGCTAAAAGTATGCACTTTTCATGAAGTTGTGCAGATGAAACTTCAGTAACATACATGAAAAGAACTTAAACACAATCTGGACACTTAAGTTTGTTGTTTTTTTTGTATTATTTTTTTTTTTTTTTTTTTTTTTTTTGGGGGGGGGGGTGATATTTGTGATAATGCAGACATGGGAAGTATTGAGGATTCTTTCTGTGGTAGAACAAGCGTGTGA
This sequence comes from Sabellastarte sp. h YS-2021, assembly GCA_964017235.1. Taxonomy (NCBI): domain Eukaryota; kingdom Metazoa; phylum Annelida; class Polychaeta; order Sabellida; family Sabellidae; genus Sabellastarte; species Sabellastarte sp. h YS-2021. Next base: position 67,291,028 of record OZ024938.1, read on the forward strand.
AGTTACAATTTGGAACCAACTTAAGGTCCAAACATCATAAATCCTGTGGATACTGGAGGTTATAGTTTGACAGTCTCCTACATATAACAGTAACTGGAACAAAGCCCTATCACCGTGGACAATGGAGGTTTTACTTTAAAAAGTTTACAGCATCTAACTAAAGTTAACCATAACTAGAACCTTATCCAGCAAATATATTGGAAGTTCTGGAGTGTAGTGTACATTTTACATTTTTGATTGCCTGGAATGCTACAGCTTTCTTTTAAAGAGGACACATGAATTACATCATGTCAATGTACAAGATATGTTGGGGAACATGCCTTTTCAGAATGTAATCACTTTAAAATTCACCTCATGCTCTCAACACAGTTCACCTGGTTCATAACGCTTTCCAACTGCACATCACAGTAATAGGTCACAAATTCCTAGAATATTTATTGCTCCTCCTGTATCAACAATACCATCCATCAACCAAAATGACCAAGAATGTTCAATGCATCCACATATTTGGAAACATCAGCAATCTTCTCATCTTTTATATATTTACTGTCTATTGTCATCGAGTACTTGGTTTTTTAACCTGGCAAAAAATCAAGAGTCTGCTTCTTTACTTGCATGATTTCTCATGATAAGGACGCAATATTTCTCTGTAAAACCATAATATCGCTATCAGTGCCATAACATTTTGCAAGAGAGATTTTTGAAGGCTGTATTTCTGTATATTCTCTTATAACTTAAATATCAATCTTTGTTAATGAATAAACCACAAAAATAACAATGGTATTTATTAAACCATGGCTTTCAAATCTTTGTTATAGTCCGGATTTGACCTTGGGACTCTTCTTTCATTTTTAAAAGAATGAATAAGAGTGCTTTAGGCTCCCAGTATGGGTACCAGTTAAAGTGCTTGCTTAAACTAGGTTGCTTTTGACTTAACAGTGGATACAAATACACATCAGCTCTCCCATGCACTGGGTTTAGGTACAACTGAAGTTTCCCATGTATTTAAAGGCTGAAATTTTGATGAACACAAACTTCGAATTTTAATATAAAAACCTGAATTAAGTCACCATGGAGGCATGAATTTGTTAAACCAAGTTTAAAGAATATTTGTTATTGTGCACATGATATTCATATCATAGTGCTATCAAACACATAGCAAATGTCCATATTTGTCTTTGTCCCTTAAGGTTTTCAAAGATGTAAGAGAGATGTAAGAGAGATGTAATTGTTCATGTTTGGCAGAAGAATCTTTTTTTATAAATTACAAGGATAACAATGAAGGAGTTGAATGAGAGTTTGTTTTTACCAGTTGATACTTTCAATCAGTTTGGAATTTGTTGACACTTTAAATGATTTTACCTATTCTGGTAAAATATGATAATAAATACTTATTATATTGCTCATGGGACAGATATTTTGGCTGAGTGTGAATTGAAATATCACAATCTGGTCTCAGACTTTTCACTTTAATAGATCTGGCTACAGATTGTGCCTTAACAAAGCTACCATAAGAAGCAACGGGAGTTAGTTGTCCACTGCTATCTATTTGCATAATGGAAACATGTGTGAAAGAATTTACAAAAGAAAACATAAAACTTTGTACTTAAGTCAAAAACCAAATCTTTTATAAAGTGGCATTTGATAAGTCACAATTGTGTACTAAGTCAATCCGTTAAATCCTGACTGGAGACATTTCCCAGAAATGTGTTTATTTAGTCTACTACTCTTAAAATTACATTTTCTTTATATATTCTTGGAGGATGCTGACACTGATTTATTGGGGTTGTGATGTTGCTCTCAACACATGTTGTAGATCATATCAAGATAGGTTACTGATAGGTATTTTTGTATCCACATGGACTGAATATTTCCCCCTCCCCGCCAAAAAAAAAATCCGGTGTGGAAAAAGTACAAACCACTCTAAAGGCTCAACACCCTCCAAAAACACTGATGCATAGCCAACAATGGTAGGAAAGCGGGGGTTTTTTTGGATCTACAATGTTACAGTACTATTCTGGCACTTAGCATAACTCTAGTGCATATACAAGTTTCAAGTTTTCCCTCCAGGTGTTAAAGAACATTCTGATACTTTTAATATATTTAAAGGCATTATTAACAAAAAAGTCAACTGGTTGCTGAGGTACTGTCTGTGACACTGTAATCAAGTTCAACTCAAGGTATCAGGTATCCATGTGCTTAATCTCTGAAACTCGCAGATTCTAAGGCACACCATCCAAATCATAATGCATCATTCATAAGTCGTAAACCATAACAGGGTTGTCACCAGGGGATCACTGGTGTTTGGTATCAAGAAGAACTAAGGAGGAAAAGACTTCTGAAACAGATAAGTTTTAAGTCACATTTTGAAACAAGATAGTGTTGGAGCAGTTCGAATTTCCAGTGTCAAATCATTCAAGAGTTTTGGAGCATCATATGAAAAGGACTTGTTTAAATGAACTTTAGATTTATGAACTGAGGAACTACAGAAGGAGACTTTAAGGAACATCTTTTCTGGAATACTACATCTTGTCTTAACAGCAGATGTATATAAATATGGGACAAATATGGGGCAAGGTATTTTGGCTTTCCAGTGGTAAGGAACTTGTATATGAGTAACATGGTATGACAAATATGGGGCAAGGTATTTTGGCTTTCCAGTGGTAAGGAACTTGTATATGAGTAACATGGTTTTGAAAATGATTCATGTAAATGAAGGAAATTAAAAAAACAAATAAGATAATATTCATGTATAACCATTTGTATTATTTCGTACAATTTTGTTGCAAGGTGAATTGTACAAGTGTGTATGTACACTCATGGTGCAGCTAGATAGGCAAGAGAAATATAAGTATAAAACAACCATGACTGACTGATGACAGAATTTTAAAATCTGTCAACAGGACTTTAAATCATTTTGATGAAATTGGCAGCATTATGGTCGGAGAGATTTGAAATCCTTTCAACAGAATGGGGGGGGATATACTTCGTTGTACACCAGTTTATTAACTTATGTCAACATAAGTAGGATTTCAAGTTCTGTCAAGAAGGTAATCTGATAGAATGTCACATTCTGTTGATAGATTTCAAAATTCTGTCAGACTGAAATTCTGACATGGCATACATAAACACAAGGTGTATGTTGAATAATCAGTCTTCATAAATAATGTGACTGATCTCAATGATAAACTGACCGCACATCTAATCGTTTACCTTTTAGAAGATAAAAATATTCATTTTCATATTTGGGGGTTTTTCATCCCTGATCCCTCTCAACAGCCAACACTTTTGTGATTCCCAGATTTCAAAAAGGATGCATTTTAGTACTTCCCCAATCGAATACCTCTTATGATAAATTAAAAAAATCACAACAAAACATGGCAATTATGATCACAGATGCAATGAAATCTGCAAAACTACAAGATAAACTTTATAATTTCTTCAAATTTAAGGTTTGTTTCAGATATTTTAAGCTGTTTCACCATTATACATGCTGGTAAGCGAGATCAAGGGTGGAAAGTGTCCATTATCGCCCATTGCCACTGGACTCGAGGGTTGATTTTTTAATAGGTTATAGTCCGCCCCCCCCCCCTTTTGAAAATGAATAAGTGCTCTCTTAGAATTTCTTGAAAAACATTTCACAAAAATAGTTTATTTAAGGTCACTTTTAAAAAAATTTAGTTGCAAAATTTATCTAGAGACAAGAAAACTCTTTACTTAGTTCTGTGGTCCAAATAATTAATACTCTCGTCTTTACCTAGTACTCAAGTATTCCTTATAACTGTAGATATAACCATTTAACCATTCTCAAACTCTTTGAAATCTTGCCAACTGTTTCAGAGACTTTGTTCAGGCTAGTGCTTACTGAGGCCAGAGAAGCACTATCCCACTATTCACTGCTCTGTGTTTGTTGTGATAAGTGGGTGGGTGTGCATCTGGAATGTAGAGCAGGGAAATAAAGTACATGTACAGTACATCAGTAGTGCATGTCTATTCATTCCCCCACATTCATAAAATACAACCGCACTGACAGCCATTAACAAGTCCACACAGGCAGTATCTGAAATTCTGAACCTAACATAAGAACACATAATATAAAGCAAAGGACCCTTAAAACCCCACTTACAGATAGCCAGATGTACCGCCGGATCATAGCAGGATTCCTTATATGGAAACTGTTGAGTGATTTATGGATCATCTTTTCCGTCCGTACGGCCATCCGTAACGTCCGTAATGCCCTTGTGGCTTCCGCCACAGATGCCATATGTCCATGGGGGGCACCACGGAAAAATCAAACTGCTTGATTTTCCGTAAAGGCTTTGCGGATCTTATCTGTAATTGATATCCGTAGCTCTTCTGTATGCCATCCGTATCTCATCCTTGAGTGTCCTTATTGTCCGTATACACATCCTGGATGTCCTTGTGGCATCCCTTACATCCTTGACGCTTCCGCGGCAAAAAATATCCATAAAAACATTGCTGGATCTGCTACGGACTGACACAGACAGGGTTTGCAGATTAAAAAAACAGTCATAAGACCAATCTTTGGTACAATCTTTTCATCCGCAAACCTGTCCGTAGCAGTCCGTAGCAGAACCGTGGAAGATCGTGGCAGTTCCGTAAATCTTTTACATGACCACCCCCATCCCTTGTGCATCCCTATCAGTTACCATATATGGAACCGTGGGCTATACCTGTGGTGCATCCGGCAATGTGTAACTGGCCCAAGAAACTGTCCAGATCAGATCTATCTATTCTGTATAACCTTAGCCTTGCTGAAAGCTCAAGTTTCTTTGTAGTTAGGGAAAGTTTTCAGTTCAGATAATGGAGTTTCAGTTTCTATAATGTACTCATACATGTACTGACTTTTAACATGTATGAGTGCTTTATGAATACCAAATATCTGTGTGCATGTTTGAAAAGCTATCATGCAAATTTGAGCCTTGAGCAAGGCTAGTATAACCTCTCTATCTGTTCTGTCACATTTGAAGTTCTGTCAAAGATATTTAAAGAAATATATTTTTTTTCTAATTTCTGTCCTATCACATTTGAAGTTCTGTCATTGCACAAGAATTTTTTTTTCTTCTAATTCTTCATAACTACATACAGTCATAGGTTATTTTAATGTAAACTTATGTACTCTGATTGAGCCACTGAGATTACGTGAATATCAATTGACAACAGACTATTCACTGCATTTTAGTTGCATCAAAGTGTAATGGCTAATTCCTGTGTATTTCTTCAGTGTAAATAAACTAAAGGGGCTGTTCCATTTTCAAGGACTGTCTCTACCCCTCTACCCTCTCCCATCAGTGAACCATGGAAAAAATTACCATTCTTCATAACTTACACACTGTAAAGTTATGTAGGGGACCAGGAGTGAGTGTTTTCTTATTTCTAGTGAGAAATTTGTTCATCATTTTTAACAATTATGTACTGAATCAATACTTGTACATCAGTCCATCACAGGAACAGATATTTTGCTATGTGTGAAATATAAATGATTCAGCTTTATACATTTTAAATGTATATTAGATTTAGACTGTACTGATGGACATTGTGATTAGTTATGGGGAGAGTAGATATTTTTGTATTTTCCCACTATTTTAATCCCTGTCCTGTATTTAGTGCACAAATAGCCAGAATATGCCCTCCCCTTAAAAAAATCCAGGATATTAAGGCTATCAGATAAGCTCATTAGCATATCAGAGAAGTTAAGCCTCATGCCAACAGCAAAAGATATGGCAACAGGTCACATTATAATAGCTTGCCCCCCCCCCCCCCCCCCCCACCCCCCCCCCACACACACACACACACACACACACACGCTTTCTAATCTCAATCTACCAACATAAAGTTGGCTCTTGAAAAATTAGATGACATCACTTATTGCAGATGAGATCATTCTCTGACCAAATACATCTGCTTTTGTTTCAGAATGTTTATATACCAAAATAGGTCATGTACATTCTGAGTGTTACACTGATATGAATATTCCTCTTTGTTATCTACAACTTGTGTAATTACAAACTTGAAGCCTTTTGCAGCATGTTTTTGGATGATACAGGGAATGCATTTAAAGAGTACTTTTTTCAAAACTGTGTATTATATTGGAATTGCTTGGTAAGGTAAAATACTGTTAATAATACTGGTTTTGCCATACCATTAAAAAGAACAACCACCAGTTATATAAAACTGTCAAACCACAAAAACTTGATTTCTGTATTCAAACTAGATGAATGCTTTTGCTAACAAAAGCGAAGCGTCCCAAAAAGTTTAAAATGCTTTGTGGTTTTAATAAGCATGCTGTAAACCGAAGCTATAAAAGCAGCAATAAAGGAGATATCGGGTAAAAACTCCAAAACAGCTATTTTTTTACCCCAGTTTGACCCATAAGGGGGGGGGGGGGTCAGGTGGTAAAACTGACTGGCTACTTAGACTCTCAACATATGCTTTCCCAATACCTCTTAATACATTCTGAAGCTATAAAAGCAACAATAAAGGAGATATAAGGCAAAAACTCCAAATCAGCTATTTTACGACCCCAGTTTGACCCATAAGGGGGGGTGAGGGGTAAAACTGACCGGCTATTTAGACTCTCCACATATGCTTTCCCAATACCTCTTAATACATTCTGAAGCTATAAAACCAACAATGAAGGAGATATAAGGCAAAAACTCCAAAGCAGCTATTTATGACCCTAGTTTGGCTCATAAGGGGGAGTCGGGGGGGGGGGGGGGGGTAAAACTGACCAGCTATTTAGTCTCTCCACATATGCTTTCCCAATACCTCTTAATACATTCTGAAGCTATAAAAGCAACAATAAAGGAGATACAAGGCAAAAACTCAAAATCAGCTATTTTATGACCCCATTTTGACCCATGAGGGGGGGGCTGGGGGATAAAACTGACCGGCTATTTAGACTCTCCACATATGCTTTCCCAATACCTCTTAATACATTCTGAAGCTATAAAAGCAACAATAAAGGAGATATAAGGCAAAAACTCCAAATCAGCTATTTTATGACCCCAGTTTGACCCATAAGGGGGGGCCGGGGGATAAAACTGACCGGCTATTTAGACTCTCCACATATGCTTTCCCAATACCTCTTAATACATTCTGAAGGTATAAAAGCAACAATAAAGGAGATATAAGGCAAAACTCCAAAGCAACTATTTTATGACCCCAGTTTGACCCACAATGGGGGGTCGGGGGATAAAACTGACCAGCTATTTAGATTCTTCACATACGCTTTCCAATACCTCTTAAAACATTCTGAAGCTGTAAAAGCAACAATAAAGGAGATATAAGGCAAAAACTCCAAATCAGCTATTTATGACCCCAGTTTGGCCCATAAGTGGGGGTCGAGGGGTAAAACTGACTGGCTATTTAGACTCTCCACATATGCTTTCCCAATACCTCTTCATACATTCTGAAGCTATAAAAGCAACAATAAAGGAGATATAAGGCAAAAACTCAAAATCAGCTATTTTATGACCCCAGTTTGACCCATAAGGGGGGGGGGGGGCCTTGGGGTAAAACTAACCGGCTATTTAGACTCTCCACATATGCTTTCCCAATACCTCTTAATACATTCTGAAGCTATAAAAGCAACAATAAAGGAGATATAAGGCAAAAACTCAAAATCAGCTATTTTATGACCCCAGTTTGACCCATAAGGGGGGGCCAGGGGGTAAAACTGACCGGCTATTTAGACTCTCCACATATGCTTTCCCAATACCTCTTAATACATTCTGAAGCTATAAAAGCAACAATAAAGGAGATATAAGGCAAAAACTCAAAATCAGCTATTTTATGACCCCAGTTTGACCCATAAGGGGGGGCCGTGGGGTAAAACTGACCGGCTATTTAGACTCCCCACATATGGTTTCCTATTACCTCCCAGTACATTTTATGTCTCTAAATGCAATACTTAAGAAGATAATAGGGGGGTTGACCTAAATTTAAGGCTTTCAGATTGGAAGGTGTCAGAAAATCACTCATAAATGAGACATTGTTCAAGGGATTGCTCCCAAAATCTAATCAGCTCGTGTTTTCGATAGTATGAACAGGTGTGTCAAATTATAAGGCTGTGCAGTAAGTAGTTTTTCCTGAACTGCGATGAAAGGGGGGTGTACTTCAAAAAATTGTTTTTGATCATGTGACCTTCATAAAGGTCAAAGGTCAAATTTAAGCATGCAGAAAAATTTTCCCACGCCTAAGGTATATAACTGCCAAATATGGTTTTAAACCTTCTAATAACTAGATTGGGCCAACTCGGCGCCAACATATCCCCAGACAGGTCATCACTCAGGCCACAGGTTTTGATCGGGAATTTTTTAAAACATAATTACCCATTATTATATGAACTTCAGCACATCAATCTACTCTGTTTATATCTCCCCAAGGAAGATGGTGTATCCCCAGACGCCGAATACATAACTCAAATTATATTTTCAATCTTCCTGCAATGATAACTCTAAACCTATTTTCAAAGTATTTAAATGATTGATGATTGAATGTCCATTCTAAAATAATAATCCCAAAAGAGCATATCTGTTTCTATATTTGTTGACAAATAAAATATTATTTTTAACTCAACTCATCATATTTTTCAATCTTCCTTCAAAGTATTTAAATGATTGATGATTCAATGTCCATTCTAAAATTCATAATCCCAAAAGCGCATATCTGTTTCTATATTTGTTCACAAATAAAATATTATTTAAAAAAAAATTATTTATATTATTATTTTATTATATTATTTTTAGAATTTGCAAATTGTTTTCAGTTATTCATTTCCTCTATACCTATATATGTGGTCCATATATATGCAACCTAAATATGTGACACAATCTCAGTTCTGACTCCCCTTTGTGTTATATGTAATGAAGCCCACCACCTCCCACCCCCACCCCTCTCCCCTTCTCCACACCTCTCTCACTATTACACAAGATCTGCAACCCCATTGAGTTCTTTGTTTCTCATCTGATATCATTAAATACCTTTGTTTATTTAGTGTCACTCAATATAGCTGGAGGTCCCAGAGGTGGGTGGGGGGAATCCGGGTGGGGGATGTGGGTTGAGCATAAATGGTAAACAAACAATCTATATAAAAGGGGTACTCAAATACAAAAAGAATTGAGAATTTTAAGTATGTGATTATCAACTGAAATGAGTTCATAACTGTAGGAGCTGTGCCAAAATTAACTGAGGCAAGTTGAATAAAACTGGGCTAGTTGAGGGTTAAAAATCCCCTAGTTTTACTACATAAGGATATAATTTCATTAATATTGGGACTTAAAGCTCACTTAAAGTGTCCATTTTGTCTACTTCAATATGTTTCACCAGTTTCATTTTAAAAAGTGAAAAACTCAGCAAGCAGAGGTATAACACACAAAAATAAGTTCTTAAAAGACTAAGATAGCCATAACATTATTAATATTCAAAATTTAAATAGACAGGCATTTCCTTTTAAAAATTCAAAGATTTCAGCTCTATAACCCACATAGTTTGACAGTTACTGGGCTTTAAAGTGGCATAATATCCATAAATTGGGTTTCTGTGGGCATTTTACAATTGTTAAAGAGACCTTAGCAATTAAACTACAGATCTGAAACTTTTTGGGGGGACATACATAACAAACAAAAATCATATATAATACAGTTTAAGACTTGTCACACTAAGCATTTCCAAATAACAGGGCAAAATACGGAAAAAATGTCAAAAAAGGCACTTGGGCGAGTGTCTATGGCCCTCATACACAGGTTAAATATCTACTAAAAACCTTGATTTTCGGCATATGTAAAAAGGACATAATAATGCATTCCCAGATGGGATTTCAGCTCCATCAATCACATAGTTTAACAGTTACAGGGCTTAAAGGTGGTAAAAAGTCCAAATATTGGGTCATTGTGGGCCTTTTAGAGATCTCGATGTGGCTTTCAAATTAAAGCTTCAGACTTAAAATTTGTTACATACTAAGATTACACATAGAATATGTATCTAATAAAGTTTGAAACTTCTCAGACTTACCATTTCCAAGTTACAGAGCAAAATATGTGAAAAATGTCTTAAAAGGGTCACTCAGGTGGGTGTTAAAGGTCCTCATACACATGTTAAATGTCTACTTGAAGCCTTGATTTTTGGCACATGTAAAAAGAACATAATAATGTATTCCCAGATGAGATTTCAGCTCTATCAGTCACATAGTTTAACAGTCACAGGCCTTAAAATTGGCAAAAAGTCCAAATACTGGGTCTTTATGGGGCCTTCTAGAGACCTAAATGTGGCCTTCAAATTAAAGCTTCAGACTTAAAATTTGTCACATACTAAGATTACACATAGAATATGCATCTAATACAGTTTGAAACTTCTTAGACTTACCATTTCCAAGTTACAGGGAAAAATATGTGAAAAATATCTAAAAATGGTCACTCGGGTGGGGATTTATGGTCCTCATACACAGGTTAAATGTCTTCTTAAAGCCTTAATTTTTGGCACATATAAAAATAACAGACTAATATCTTCTCAGATAGGATTTGAGCTCTATCAGTCACACAGTTTGACAGTCACAGGGCTTAAAAGTAGCAAAAAGTCCAAATATTGGGTCTTTGGGAGCCTTTTAGAGACCTCAATTTGACCTTCAAAATTAAAGCTTCAGACTTAAAATCTGTTACATACTAAGATTACACACAGAATATATATCTAATACAGTTTGAAACTTCTCAGACTTACCATTTCCAAGTTACAGGGAAAAAGATGTGAAAAATGTCTTATAAGGGTCACTCGGGTGGGTGTTTATGGTCCTGATACACAGGTTAACTGTCTATTAAAGGCCTAAATGTTGGGGCACATATAAGAAAACACATAGATATATTCCCAGATGATATTTAACTTAGATGAGAGACATAGTTTGAAAGCTACAGTGCTTGAAAGTGGCAAAAAGTGCATAAATTGGGTCTCTGTGGGCACTTTTGAGACCTTAAGTCGACCCCTTTGGGTAAACCTACAGCCCTAAAATTTTCTACAGACAAGGATTACATATCAAAGTTATACCTAGCGCAGTTTGAGACTCATCAAAATTATCACTTCCAAATTATAGGGCAAAATATGTGTAAAGTATAGCAAAAAATCCCTAAGTGGGGGTATTTATGGGCCTCAAACACAATTTTCTCCTCAACTTAAAGTCATGATTTTCGGCACATGTACTAAGAACATATTAATGTGTTGTCAGGTAAAATTTCAGCCAGCTGAGCATCATAGTTTGTGACCTACAGGGCTCTAAGTGGCCAAAAGTGCAATTTCTGACCTTAAGGTGGCCATAAGTTCTTTTTTACTGGGAGTTTAAGGTCACCTTAAAATAGGGATCTTCCTTTGGGCACCCTTAACATGTGTACCAAGTTTGAAAAAAAAATATTAATTTGTTTTTGAGTTATCGCGTCCACAAGGAAATTTCTACGGCGGCGGCGGCGCGACGGACCTGAATCCAATATATCCCCGACTTTCGTCTGGGGATATAATAAGGGAGATATTCAAGGGAGACGATAATGCGGCGGCGGTGGCGAGAAACTGAGGCAAAAACAAATAAGCGCCCTTTCGGGGACGCTTAATTACACATATTAGGCCAAATTTCTGTCAAGATTTCAATGGACTTAAAGATTAAAAAAGGTAAACTATGCCATGAAAACCATTTTACCTTGTCAAGTTTGTTTAAGCTACAAATATAACAGATACACCGACATGAAAAAGGGTTACATGTGACTTGTTTCTTTGCAGTTTTCGATGACATCTGCAGAAACTTCTACTATTGGTTTATACCTCAATACTGGTTGTTTTTGAAAACCATCAACTGGCACTTGAAAATTGAAAACCAAATGCAACTCTATGTGTATGAAACTGAGGTTGCTCTGCATAGAAAGTGACTAAGAAATTTGAGCCTTTGTACAGGCTATTCTTATCTGGCTGTTACATTATACAGGGAGTCAGATGTTTAGATACCAGAGGATCTTGTTACCATTTCATTCACCCAACACACATTGTGTCTGAATTTCACCAGATATAACTTGCAATTGGCTGTTTCCCTTAAGCCAACCATCGCCTGGTTATATTTCCATATATCTTACCATCTTTCCCTCATTCATGCCCAGAACCCGGAATTTTTTACCTAAACATCCCCCGACTATCACTTTTGTATATTTGTTTGTTAGTTTGGCATACTAAGTTCCCTCACTTTAGAAGATATTGTACCTACAGAGCACATTGCATAGATAAGAATAGATATTTCAATTACAGAAAACATCTGCATAGAACACCTTACTATTTTAATAAATTGTAATTTTGATACTCTTTCAGCAATACTGAACTAGAAATAGGACGCCCTGTTGATAGTAGATGTGAATAGAAACAGGATAGCATAGAAGAACACACATTATCATGTGTAATGTCCACCCCATCAACCTTGCCCAAATTGTACAGTAGTCTTACAAGACCCTGTTTCATTTGTAAAATATATCAATGATGCTTAAACATTTATTAGTGTAGATGTAAATTATTTCAGCTTCATGCCTTTTTGCATTGGTTGGGTTGAAAATTTTGACGAAATCACTCTATCTTGCACAGTTAAGAAGATAGAAGCAAATTCCTGTTTTTCTATTTTTGGCAAAAATTTGAAAATTCAAAATGGCCGCCATTTTTGGGAAAAGGAAATTTTTTTGAAAATTGCCAAGAGTACATTTCTTAGATACCCTATGGGTCGAAAATTTCAACGAAATAACTCTATTTTGCACGGTTAAGGCCAGTTTGTGTTTTTCCATTTTGGGCAAAAATTCGAAAATTCAAAATGGCCGCCATATGTGGGGAGGGGAAAATTTTTTGAAAATTGCAAAGAGTACATTTCTTAGATACCCCTTGGGTTGAAAATTTTGACGAAATCGCTCTATCTCGCACGGTTAAGGAGATAGAAGCAAATTTGTGTTTTGCCATTGTTGGTAAAAATTCGAAAATTCAAAATGGCTGCCATTTTTGGGGAGGGGAAAATTTTTTGAAAATTGCAAAGATTACATTCCTTAGATACCCTGTGGGTCAAAAATTTCGACGAAATCGCTCCATCTCGCATGGTTAAGGAGATAGAAGCAAATTTGTGTTTTGCCATTGTTGGCAAAAATTCAAAATGGCCGCCATTTTTGGGGAGGGGAAATTTTTTTGAAAATTGCAAAGATTACATTCCTTAGATACCCTGTGGGTTGAAAATTTCGACGAAATCGCTCTATCTCGCATGGTTAAGGAGATAGAAGCAAATTTGTGTTTTGCCATTTTGGGCAAAAATTTGAAAATTCAAAATGGCCGCCATTTTAGGGGAGGGGAAATTTTTTTTAAATTGTCAAGAATACAATGCTCAAATATCTGTGGGTCAAAAATTTTGACGAAATCGCTCTATCTCGCACGGTTAAGGAGATAGAAGCAAATTTGTGTTTTGCCATTTTTGGCAAAAATTGGAAAATTCAAAATGGCCGCCATTTTTGGGGAGGGGAAAATTTTTTGAAAATTGCAAATATTACATTCCTTAGATACCCTGTGGGTCGAGAATTTCGACGAAATCGCTCTATCTCGCACAGTTAAGGAGATAGAAGCAAATTTGTGTTTTGCCATTTTTGGCAAAAATTCGAAAATTTGAAATGGCCGCCATTTTTGGGGAGGGGAAAATTTTTGGAAAATTGCAAAGAGTACACTCCTTAGATACCCTATGGGTTGAAAATTTCGACGAAATCGCTCTATCTCACACAGTTAAGGAGATAGAAGCAAATTTGTGTTTTGCCATTGTTGGCAAAAATTCTAAAATTCAAAATGGCCGCCATTTTTGGGGAGGGGAAAATTTTTTTAAAATTACCAAGAGTACAATGCTCAGATACCCTATGGGTCGAAAATTTTGACGAAATCGCTCTATCTCGCACGGTTAAGGAGATAGAAGCAAATTTGTGTTTTGCCATTTTTGGCAAAAATTCGAAAATTCAAAATGGCCGCCATTTTTGGGGAGGGGAAAATTTTTGGAAAATTGCAAAGATTGCATTCCTTAGATACCCTGTGGGTCGCAAATTTCGACGAAAGCGCTCTATCTCGCACGGTTAAGGAGATAGAAGCAAATTTGTGTTTTGCCATTTTTGGCAAAAATTCGAAAAGTCAAAATGGCCGCCATTTTTGGGGAGGGGAAAATTTTTGGAAAATTGCAAAGAGTACATTCCCTAGATACCCTGTGGGTTGAAAATTTCGACGAAATCGCTCTATCTCGCACGGTTAAGGAGATAGAAGCAAATTTGTGTTTTGCCATTTTTGGCAAAAATTCGAAAAGTCAAAATGGCCGCCATTTTTGGGGAGGGGAAAATTTTTGGAAAATTGCAAAGAGTACATTCCCTAGATACCCTGTGGGTTGAAAATTTCGACGAAATCGCTCTATCTCGCACGGTTAAGGAGATAGAAGCAAATTTGTGTTTTGCCATTTTTGGCAAAAATTCGAAAATTCAAAATGGCCGCCATTTTTGGGGAGGGGAAAACTTTTTAAAAATTGGCAAGAGTAGAATTCTCAGATCCCCTGTGGGTCGAAAATTTTGCTGAAATCGCTCTATCTCGCACGGTTAAGGAGATAGAAGCAAATTAATGTTTTGCCATTTTTGGCAAAAATTCGAAAATTCAAAATGGCCGCCATTTTTGGGGAGGGGAAAATTTTTGGAAAATTGCATAGATTGCATTCCTTAGATACCCTGTGGGTCAAAAATTCTGTCGAAATCGCTCTATCTCTTACGGTTTCTGAGATATTAGCAAATTACTCAAAAGTAGTACCGAAAATACACAATGAAGTACCTAAATGGCTATTACTCATGTACTGACAAAGCTATCAGTCCCAAATGCAATACCAAGCGAGCTATGGACATAACAATCTTGTATTCAAAATTGTAGTAAAATATCTTTAATTATTTTGGCTTAAATGCACGGAAACCAATGGGTACTGAAAATAGCTGTACTTAAGTATTACTCAGTAAGCAAAAGAGGTACAACAGCCAAAAGCAATCCCAAGCAAGCTACTGACCCAATAAGCCTGCATACCAAATTTGGTGACAATAGCTCTAATACTTTTCCTTTAAATGAGCGGAAACCATGCGTGACGCCGGACATCGGACGCCGGATGCCGGACAACGGACATCGGACAGCGGAAAAAGCAAAAATAATATATCCACCCCCCACCCCCCAGGGGGGTGGACATAATTCCTAAGAAAATATTGCGATTTGCATAAAAATGGACAGATTTTTCATTCATTACATTCAGATCTATAAGTTGCACAAAAATAACTCATTTTAGAGAACATTTTGACAACAGTTATAAATCTGTGGAAATCAAGCAAGGAGAGAGTGATCTTTGACTTCTGTAACATAAAGAATTCATCAAGTGTTCCACAGAGCTGTACCACAGACTTTATCATTTATGAAGGCTTAATTGTTTTGGTTTAACCTACCATATACCTTTCCCACCACACTACCAGTGTTTACAAGAGGTTTTTTCCTTTGTCTCCTTATCTGATATTAAACATGTTAAACTCACAAAACTAAAAGATTTTTGTATTACTTGGACTAGCCTGGCCTTCCAGGCTGTCTCAACCATAATGCAAACATGAAATATTTTTTGCCATAATGCACACTGTATCAGAGGCCTTTCTAGTCTGGGAGACTCTCCTCAGCAAGCTAGGCTAAGTAAATGTATGACAGCATTATGAAAAATACTTATAATGCAATCAAACAGTTGTGTCTATATTATACATATAAACGCCTGTGGCAAGGCTATACTTGGACCACAGTTGTCACCAGGATTTTTGTTGGGTTACCTGGATGGAAAACACCTGACATACACCAACGGAATCAAAACAAACAGCATCAGTAGTCAGTGGTCAGGGGGGAACATACACTTAATGTTTGACTTTCTGGCAATTCAAATAGCTTTCTTTCTGCCTGTCTGTAGAGTTGTGTTTTTTGTGCACAATAAATAGTTTCTTATTCCAGGAAAAAGCAACTTATCTAATCTCACTATTGTAGATTATTCATATATATTTTAGTCCATTTTTTAAAACACATTTAACATCTTTCTGCCTGTTTGTGGAGTTGTGTTTCTTTGTTATTCCTGGAAAAACCAACTAATCCAATGTCACTATTGTAAATAATTTGTATTTATTTTACTCCATTTTTAAAAACACATTCACCGTCAGTGTGTATAGACTGTACTGTGCATAAAACAAGTGATATTGCCATTAGACAAGCTTGGCTGCTTAAAGCCTAAAGTTAAAGGGTTAAAAATATTTTTAATTTCATACTCCCCTGTCAGATGTGATGTTCCAATAACTTTTATAGAGATTTGAATTCATAAAGCTGAACCCCAACATGTGAATTTATGATAATAGCCAAAGGACACCATATATATTGTCTGATTTATTGTTAGACTACATCTGTAACACAGACTGTAAATAACTTTATAATGAAAAACCTATTATCGAAATAATCAATTATATTGACATAGTCACACTTTCCTAAAATTCCCTTCTGTTGTACACTTCAACACCTCAGCCTTTTTATGACCTTTATCATCCAAACGAAATCTCATTCAGTACATTCCAATAATAGACGCTGTAGTGCACATTATTTTTGTCTTCTTTTCCTCATAAAAATTGCGGATTTATTTGGTTAAACTTTTGCCAAAATAAGCAAGAAATAACTGTAGGCGAACAAAATAGACTTGACAACTGACAATAGTTATTGGATATACCTAACATTCACTGATTGACTGGCTTGCATTTCTTTCAGAACAGTTGTATACAGATAATACCAATCACAGGTATTATCATACCTGATGTTACATAATATCTAGGTAAACATGCTTTTTGACTTTGAAAAGGCAAAAAGACATATATTGTCTATAAATATTTTTTATAAATTATAATCTGAATATATGTTTGCATTG
The DNA here is from genome assembly GCA_964017235.1 of Sabellastarte sp. h YS-2021. NCBI lineage: Eukaryota > Metazoa > Annelida > Polychaeta > Sabellida > Sabellidae > Sabellastarte > Sabellastarte sp. h YS-2021. Next base: position 67,308,027 of record OZ024938.1, read on the forward strand.
ATATATTTTCCTACACCTGAGTGAGGAGACCGGAGTTGGTTCTAAGACCCACTACGTTATACCGACAATATTGTGTTAATTTCATTTTCAAGTGAGTTATGCACTGAAAAAAGGAGGGTTTTTTCCTGGTTACCTTCTATATTAACAATACATGTCACTGTGATGATAATCAATGATAATGAAACAAATGAACTTGTTTGGGTGGATCAAAACAGTGTATTTTCACACCCACAAAACCATACACTATGCCTTTACAACTTCCTGCAATGTACTCAGTACTGAAAGCAGTACTTTAGTAACATGTGTGGCTGATTACCACATTGTGTTGAGAACTGTGTATGTCTACAGAGCAATCATTATCCCTCAAAAACAACACCTTACAGATCAATGGTATCAGTATGGCTGTTCAATAATGAGTCATATGTCTGAATCAAGCTTTTGGATCAGAATGGAAAATTTGCATAAATCACAATCTATTAACTCGCGAGTGAATTTTCCTCTTCAATTAATCAGTCATTTATCTGATCGATTCTCAATCAATTTTATGAATAATCATGTTTCAGTGGACATATATATATCCTGGTCCCTTCAGGTTCAATATCACTTCAATTTAATAGACGGGGATTTTTTCCACTTTCAATATTGGTCTGACCAGTCAGACTAACAAAACCCAGTCTGCTCTTAATTTCTACCTTGGAGTTGCAAAATCTTTTAGACAGTTAACAGCTTATCAGGACACACCATATACTGATGGTCTGTCCATTAATTGTTAACGTCAGAGATGTTGCCACGAGGAGGATCCAATCCTATGAAGCGAGAGTCAAGTGGCCAAATGACCAAAAAATTTAAGACCATGTGGCCTGTTGATTTCATCCACTACATGAGACCAACAAAAGTGTATTAACAATTTTGCTTATGTTGTCAGATTCATATTACTCAATGTATGCCTTGAAAATATTTATTCATTGAACATAAACCTCACGGTTTCTTGGTTTTGAAACTTATCATGCATGTTAATGGCATAATTTTATTGTTTCCACAGAGTCTTTGGCGATCGCTTCGTCTCTGTTAAGCATTAAAACAATAACTTTCTTGACAGAAAATATGCTTATGTAATAAAATCCCTGTTTCTGTCACCAGAGAAACTGTGGCTGTTTAAGAGTGTATAAAACAGAGAAGCTGTTACAATGTGAAAGCTGTACCCATCCATTGTGAAATTAACTGAATACAATTGGAGAAGATAATTCCCAGAAGTAGTAACATTGCTTACACAAAATCCACACTACAGGCACCATCACCCCCAGTAACCCGCGTTTGATGAAACGTCCCTGTCCACCGTCTGATCTCCATATGCGACCTGTTGGGTCAGTGGCGAAACGTCCATTACCTTGCGCGTCCCGCTTAAATTTTAAAAAGTTTCAAATTTCCGACTCTGATTTTGGTACCGTGAGCTTGCGCAGACAGTTTTGTGCATGCGCATATGAATTTCTTACCACGGGGTATATAAGGTTGTGATTCGGTCGTCTTTCAGTGTAATACAGCGACACAAGGTGAGTTAAGGTATTTCTCGTTTCGCCACATGTTCGTCCAACGGCTACCGAAGGTGAGTTGAGGTTAATGCATGTTGCTTCTCGGTGACCAAAGTTTGTAGTACTGCCATGCTACTGTTCTTGATGGTTAAAAAACCGAGTACAATCAGTGAAAAGGGACAACCTGGAGGCGGTTCTACCGCCAAAAAAAACTTTTAACCGTGGGACGTACTGTCTTTAGTGTGAATGGGACATTACTTTTGCTTTAAAATATGCCACAGCTATCTTTACAGTAACAAGTAAAGTCCTTAAATTATACTTTGTGGATTAAGGATAGCTTTCCATCATCGTGGACTGAGCCCATATTGCCACCACCCATCACCCCACTGTAAATCTGTCCATACTCAAAAACCTGGGGACAATATTTCAGCAACAAATTCAAACGGACACTCACTTTTGACTTGTTTCTTTATCTGCTTTGTAGGATCCAACCAGTGCTGTAATAAACAAAATATGGTTCAGTATAACTGTGTTTAATTAAATCAAGGTAAGCAATGAAAAAAAAATAGCATCAGAGATGCCCGTACCCCACAGCCTGGGGATATAGTTTTTAACACAAAGAGATACAGTTGCCGGAAAACAGTACAAAGATCTGGATACTTTCAGAGCAGCGTCAGTTATATAAAGCTCCAAATAATGTTTAAGTAGAGAAAATAACATCTAAGAGAAAGAAAATATATGTAAAGATAAAGTATTAAAACAAGACAATTCAATAGCAAGATGACAGCATTAATCAGTAAACTAAAAATTATGAAGCTATAAAATTTATTAAGTGGAGAATAGCTGTCAATGGAAAAGCACATTATGATGTAATGTAAAAGTGAATATAACTAGATTGGGCCAACTCGGCGCCAACATATCCCCAGACAGGTCATCACTCACGCCACAGGTTTTGATCGGGAATTTTTTAAAACATAATTACCCATTATTATATGAACTTCAGCACATCAATCTACTCTGTTTATATCTTCCCAAGGAAGATGGTGTATCCCCAGACGCCGAATACATAACTCAAATTATATTTTCAATCTTCCTGCAATGATAACTCTAAACCTATTTTAAAAGTATTTAAATGATTGATGATTGAATGTCCATTCTAAAATAATAATCCCAAAAGAGCATATCTGTTTCTATATTTGTTGACAAATAAAATATTATTTTTAACTCAACTCATCATACTTTTCAATCTTCCTTCAAAGTATTTAAATGATTGATGATTCAATGTCCATTCTAAAATTCATAATCCCAAAAGCGCATATCTGTTTCTATATTTGTTCACAAATAAAATATTATTTAAAAAAAAATTATTTATATTATTATTTTATTATATTATTTTTAGAATTTGCAAATTGTTTTCAGTTATTCATTTCCTCTATACCTATATATGTGGTCCATATATATGCAACCTAAATATGTGACACAATCTCAGTTCTGACTCCCCTTTGTGTTATATGTAATGAAGCTCACCACCTCCCACCCCCACCCCTCTCCCCTTCTCCACACCTCTCTCACTATTACACAAGATCTGCAACCCCATTGAGTTCTTTGTTTCTCATCTGATATCATTAAATACCTTTGTTTATTTAGTGTCACTCAATATAGCTGGAGGTCCCAGAGGTGGGTGGGGGGGAATCCGGGTGGGGGATGTGGGTTGGGACTACAAAGAGATGGAGTGCTACAGCATAAATGGTAAACAAACAATCTATATAAAAGGGGTACTCAAATACAAAAAGAATTGAGAATTTTAAGTACGTGATTATCAACTGAAATGAGTTCATAACTGTAGGAGCTGTGTCAAAAATTAACTGAGGCAAGTTGAATAAAACTGGGCTAGTTGAGGGTTAAAAATCCCCTAGTTTTACTACATAAGGATATAATTTCATTAATATTGGGACTTAAAGCTCACTTAAAGTGTCCATTTTGTCTACTTGAATATGTTTAACCAGTTTCATTTTAAAAAGTTAAAAACTCAGCAAGGAGAGGTATAACACACAAAAATAAGTTCTTAAAAGACTAAGATAGCCATAACATTATTAATATTCAAAATTTAAATAGACAGGCATTTCCTTTTAAAAATTCAAAGATTTCAGCTCTATAACCCACATAGTTTGACAGTTACTGGGCTTTAAAGTGGCATAATGTCCATAAATTGGGTTTCTGTGGGCATTTTACAATTGTTAAAGAGACCTTAGCAATTAAACTACAGATCTGAAACTTTTTGGGGGACATACATAACAAACAAAAATTATATATAATACAGTTTAAGACTTGTCACACTAAGCATTTCCAAATAACAGGGCAAAATACGGAAAAAATGTCAAAAAAGGCACTTGGGCGAGTGTCTATGGCCCTCATACACAGGTTAAATGTCTACTAAAAACCTTGATTTTCGGCATATGTAAAAAGGACATAATAATGCATTCCCAGATGGGATTTCAGCTCCATCAATCACATAGTTTAACAGTCACAGGGCTTAAAGGTGGTAAAAAGTCCAAATATTGGGTCTCTGTGGGCCTTTTAGAGATCTCGATGTGGCTTTCAAATTAAAGCTTCAGACTTAAAATTTGTTACATACTAAGATTACACATAGAATATGTATCTAATAAAGTTTGAAACTTCTCAGACTTACCATTTCCAAGTTACAGAGCAAAATATGTGAAAAATGTCTTAAAAGGGTCACTCAGGTGGGTGTTTAAGGTCCTCATACACAGGTTAAATGTCTACTTGAAGCCTTGATTTTTGGGACATGTAAAAAGAACATAATAATGTATTCCCAGATGAGATTTCAGCTCTATCAGTCACAGGCCTTAAAATTGGCAAAAAGTCCAAATACTGGGTCTTTATGGGGCCTTCTAGAGACCTAAATGTGGCCTTCAAATTAAAGCTTCAGACTTAAAATTTGTCACATACTAAGATTACACATAGAATATGCATCTAATACAGTTTGAAACTTCTTAGACTTACCATTTCCAAGTTACAGGGCAAAATATGTGAAAAATGTCTAAAAATGGTCACTCGGGTGGGGATTTATGGTCCTCATACACAGGTTAAATGTCTTGTTAAAGCCTTAATTTTTGGCACATATATAAATAACATACTAATATCTTCCCAGATAGGATTTGAGCTCTATCAGTCACATAGTTTGACAGTCACAGGGCTTAAAAGTAGCAAAAAGTCCAAATATTGGGTCTTTGGGAGCCTTTTAGAGACCTCAATTTGACCTTCAAAATTAAAGCTTCAGACTTAAAATCTGTTACATACTAAGATTACACACAGAATATATATCTAATACAGTTTGAAACTTCTCAGACTTACCATTTCCAAGTTACAGGGAAAAAGATGTGAAAAATGTCTTATAAGGGTCACTCGGGTGGGTGTTTATGGTCCTGATACACAGGTTAACTGTCTATTAAAGGCCTAAATGTTGGGGCACATATAAGAAAACACATAGATATATTCCCAGATGATATTTAACTTAGATGAGAGACATAGTTTGAAAGCTACAGTGCTTGAAAGTGGCAAAAAGTGCATAAATTGGGTCTCTGTGGGCACTTTTGAGACCTTAAGTCGACCCCTTTGGGTAAACCTACAGCCCTAAAACTTTCTACAGACAAGGATTACATATCAAAGTTATATCTAGCGCAGTTTGAGACTCATCAGAATTACCACTTCCAAATTATAGGGCAAAATATGTGAAAAGTATAGCAAAAAATCCCTAAGTGGGGGTATTTATGGGCCTCAAACACAATTTTCTCCTCAACTTAAAGTCGTGATTTTCGGCACATGTACTAAGAACATATTAATGTGTTGTCAGGTAAAATTTCAGCCAGCTGAGCATCATAGTTTGTGACCTACAGGGCTCTAAGTGGCCAAAAGTCCAATTTCTGACCTTAAGGTGGCCATAAGTTCTGTTTTACTGGGAGTTTAAGGTCACCTTAAAATAGGGATCTTCCTTTGGGCACCCTTAACATGTGTACCAAGTTTGAAAAAAAACTAGAAATCGGCCGCCCTGTTGATAGTAGATGCGAATAGAAACAGGATAGCATAGAAGAACACACATTATCATGTGTAATGTCCACCCATGAACCTTTTGCCCAAATTGTACAGTAGTCTTACAAGACCCTGTTTCATTTGTAAAATATATCAATGATGCTTAAATATTTGTTAGTGTAGATGTAAATTATTTCAGCTTCATGCCTTTTTGCATTGGTTGGGTTGAAAATTTTGACGAAATCACTCTATCTGGCACGGTTAAGAAGATAGAAGCAAATTCCTGTTTTTCTATTTTTGGCAAAAATTTGAAAATTCAAAATGGCCGCCATTTTTGGGAAAAGGAAATTTTTTTGAAAATTGCCAAGAGTACATTTTTTAGATACCCTATGGGTCGAACATTTCAACGAAATAACTCTATTTTGCACGGTTAAGGCCAGTTTGTGTTTTTCCATTTTGGGCAAAAATTCGAAAATTCAAAATGGCTGCCATTTTTGGGGAGGGGAAAATTTTTTGAAAATTGCAAAGATTACATTCCTTAGATACCCTGTGGGTTGAAAATTTCGACGAAATCGCTCTATCTCGCATGGTTAAGGAGATAGAAGCAAATTTGTGTTTTGCCATTTTTGACAAAAATTTGAAAATTCAAAATGGCCGCCATTTTAGGGGACGGGAAATTTTTTTTTAAATTGCCAAGAATACAATGCTGAAATACCTGTGGGTCGAAAATTTTGATGAAATCGATCTATCTCGCACGGTTAAGGAGATAGAAGCAAATTTGTGTTTTGCCATTTTTGGCAAAAATTCGAAAATTCAAAATGGCCGCCATTTTTGGGGAGGGGAAAATTTTTCGGAAAATTGCAAAGATTGCATTTCTTCGATACCCTGTGGGTCGAAAATTTCGACGAAATCGCTCTATCTCGCACGGTTAAGGAGATATGAGCAAATTTGTGTTTTGCCATTTTTGGCAAAAATTCGAAAATTCAAAATGGCCGCCATTTTTGGGGAGGGGAAAATTTTTTGAAAATTGCAAAGATTGCATTCCTTAGATACCCTGTGGGTCGAAAATTTCGACGAAATCGCTCTATCTCGCACGGTTAAGGAGATAGAAGCAAATTTGTGTTTTGCCATTTTTGGCAAAAATTCGAAAATTCAAAATGGCCGCCATTTTTGGGGAGGGGAAAATTTTTGGAAAATTGCAAAAATTGCATTCCTTAGATACCCTGTGGGTCGAAAATTTCGACGAAATCACTCTATCTCGCACGGTTAAGGAGATAGAAGCAAATTAGTGTTTTGCCATTTTTGGCAAAAATTCGAAAATTCAAAATGGCCGCCATTTTTGGGGAGGGGAAAATTTTTGGAAAAATTACCAAGAGCACAATGCTCAGATACCCTGTGGGTCAAAAATTTTGACGAAATCGCTCTATCTGGCACGGTTAAGGAGATAGAAGCAAATTTGTGTTTTGCCATTTTTGGCAAAAATTCGAAAATTCAAAATGGCCGCCATTTTTGGGGAGGGGAAAATTTTTTTAAAATTACCAAGAGTACAATGCTCAGATACCCTGTGGGTCGAAAATTTTGACGAAATCGCTCTATCTCGCACGGTTAAGGAGATAGAAGCAGATTGGTGTTTTGCCATTTTTGGCAAAAATTCGAAAATTCAAAATGGCCGCCATTTTTGGGGAGGGGAAAATTTTTTTGAAAATTGCAAAGATTGCATTCCTTAGATACCCTGTGGGTCGAAAATTTCGACGAAATCGCTCTATCTCGCACGGTTAAGGAGATAGAAGCAAATTTGTGTTTTGCCATTTTTGGCAAAAATTCGAAAATTCAAAATGGCCGCCATTTTTGGGGAGGGGAAAATTTTTTGAAAATTGCAAATATTACATTCCTTAAATACCCTGTGGGTCGAAAATTTCGACGAAATCGCTCTATCTCACACGGTTTCTGAGATATTAGCAAATTACTCAAAAGTAGTACTGAAAATACACAATGAAGTACCTAAATGGCTATTACTCATGTACTGACAAAGCTATCAGTCCCAAATGCAATACCAAGCGAGCTATGGACATAACAATCTTGTATTCAAAATTGTAGTAAAATATCTTTAATTATTTTGGCTTAAATGCACGGAAACCAATGGGTACTGAAAATAGCTGTACTTAAGTATTACTCAGTAAGCAAAAGAGGTACAACAGCCAAAAGCAATCCCAAGCAAGCTACTGACCCAATAAGCCTGCATACCAAATTTGGTGACAATAGCTCTAATACTTTTCCTTTAAATGAGCGGAAACCATGCGTGACGCCGGACATCGGACGCCGGACGCCGGACATCGGACATCGGACGGCGAAAAAAGCAAAAATAATATATCCACCCCCCAGGGGGGTGGACATAAATATTAATTTGTTTTTGAGTTATCGCGTCCACAAGGAAATTTCTACGGCGGCGGCAGCGCAACGGACCTGAATCCAATATATCCCCGACTTTCGTCTGGGGATATAATAATCAATTACAGCAACGAATAAACGAAAGATGTCTCCAATGTGGCAGGTGAACACACTTTGGCAGAGACAAAGTTAAAGGTGACCCCATGATGCAGACCTACCCCCCCTGACCAATGTCCCTACCAACTGTCAACCTTCAACACCTTATGGAATCCAAAAAACAGCCCAGACAAGATGTTAAAACTCATGGTCACTATGACAAGGTGAAAGGTCAAATCAAGGTCACACCATGTTGTTGAAAACCTACAACCCCTAACCAACATCCCTACCTAGTATCAACTTCTTACACCTTACTGTTTCCGAGATATAGCCCGGACAAGATTTTATAGGTCAAGGTCACTATGCCAAGGACAAAGGTCAAATCAAGATCACACCATGACATTGCACACCTACACATCCTAACCAATGTCCCTACCATGTATCAACTTCCTACAGCCCAGACAAGATTTTATAGAGCAAGGTCACTACAGCAAGGTCAAATCTAGGTCACACCATGATGTTGCACATCTACAACCCTTAACCAATGTCCTTACCAAGTATCAACTTCCTACACCTTATGGTTTCTGAGAAACAGTCCAGACAAACTTTACCCCGCCATCCGCAAGACCGCCCATTGGGACACCATGGGTGAAAACAATACCCCAACAGTCCTTAAGGGCTGTGGGCGTAAAAAACTGTATAAAACATTTTTCAGTATTTATTTAGGAAGCTGAATACCTGAAAGTTTGAAAGATTCTTTTAAAATACTTATTTCTGAATCAATGTCATCAAGAAAATGAGTTTATGCAAAAACAAATTATTCCACTTGTTTCTATGTACTCAAGAGAAGGTCAAATGAGAACTCTTGCACTTCTAATTTTTTCTTCTAATTTCTAGTTTTTGGACCAAACTATGTTTTTGGAATAGATATTAAGCAAACTATCAAACTTCTACACTGTCACAGAACTAGTCTAGTGAATTAAAATATAAAGAATCAATGAAAATTTACCAGAAATCTCAAAAACATTTTGTTCTAGGGATGGGTCGGCAGGTCCGGTATCAAGAGCATTTTACTGAAATACTGTGATGAGATTTCACAACCACCACTTCGCTTGTCAGCACATATAATGGAAGGAAGAGTTAAAATATTAGAAACCTACACAAAATCGGTAGAAATTATAGGCTTTCCCTCCCAATTTTCATGCATTTGCAGACTTTATACAGTACTAGCAATTACGTTGAGCAGAACTGCCATGTTTTGGTTACGACAATTTATAACCTCAATTTCGCTTTTAGCTTATATAACTGAAGGAAATCTTAAAATATTGGTAACAAAAAATCTGAAGAAATTATAAGCTTTTATCTTGTATTTCGCAAATCTGGTGATGTTGTGAAGAAGAAACGTCCATGTTTGTTTGGGGTGTACTAAAATGTGGAATCCTGGAATCGGTATGGTTTTGCATTGGCGACCTCCCGATGTACACATTTTTCATACCGACCCATCACTATTTTGTTTTTCACAAATTTATTCTTTTATTTATCTCTAGAGATACCATGTTCATTTTCACAGCTCTTTACTCACCCGCACATTTTCTGGGTCTAAGAACTGAAGTCCGAAATAGTCTGTTTCTATCAGGTCCAGATAGTAAAAGGTCTTCTCATACAACTCGTTTCCATCTGCTTTTTTCTGTTAAATAAAATAAACATACTTTACAAAATGGGTAATCTCTTGACAGGCACTCAGCATGTATGACATGGGGTCATCTCCTGTACTAGGACTAGAGACCAAATACCATCAACCTCAATAATCAACTAGATCAAGGATGCATCTGTGGCCAGATGCAAGATGTATCTACCGGAAAAGGCCAACTAACATAGCTTTGAAGATAAACAGCCTTTTTCAATAATAAGCAAGTTGAAAGCACTTTTAAGTTTGGCTACCCTCATTTGCCCTTGAAGGAGGGGCCCAAGGTCAAATCTGACCACATCAAAAGATTCCCAGCCCATCATTTCCTATAAATTGGTTTCACATTGCAAATCACTAGGACCAACAATAAACGAGTTATAAGAACTCTTAAGTTTAGTTATCCTTGTCTGACCTTCAATGAGAGGACTAAGGTCAAATCTGACCACATCAGAAGATTTCCAGCCCATGATTTCCTATAGGCTGGTTTCACAGTGCAAACCTCTAGGACCATTAATAAGCGAGTTATAAGCACTTTTAAGTTTGCCTATCCTCATTTGACCTTGAAGGAGGGGTCCAAGGTCAAATCTGACCACTTCAGAAGATTCGCAGCCCATGATTTCCCATAGGTTGGTTTCACATTACAAACCTTTAGGGTTAATAATAAGCAAGTTACAAGCATTTTTAAGTTTGGCTATCCTCATTTGACCTTGAAGGAGAGGCCCAAGATCAAATCGGACCACATCAGAAGATTTGCAGCCCATGATTTCCTATAGGTTGGTTTCACATTGCAAACCTCTCGGACCAATAATAAGTGAGTCATAATCACTCTTAAGTTTGGCTATCCTTGTTTAACCTTCAAGAAGCCCAAGGTCAAATCTGACCACATCGAAGGTTTCCAGCCCATGATTTCCTATAAGTTAGTTTCACAATGCAACCTCTGGTACCAATAATAGGTGAGTTCTAAGTACTTTTAAGTTTGCCTATCCTCCTATGACCTTGAAGGAGGGGTCCAAGGTCGAATCTGGCCACATCAAAAGATTCACAGCCCATGATGTCCTATAGATTGGTTTCACATTGCAAACCTCTAGGTAAAATAATAAGCGAGCTATAAGCACTTTTAAGTTTGGCTACCCTCGTTTGACCTTGAAGGAGGGGCCCAAGGTCAAATCTGACCACATCAGAAGATTCGCAGTCTATGATTTCCTATAGGTTGGTTATTGCAAACCTAAAGGACCAATAAAAAGGGAGATATAAGCATTTTTCATGACTGAAAAGAAACGCCTGTGGTGGCTATCTTGTTTTTCAAAACTCCTTGTTGAAAGTCGAAAAACGCCAACTGTCACCTTGTTTTTTTCAAAATGAGGCCAAAAATATTCCCAGGTAAGATTTTATGGTTATGGATATCCTGAAAATTTGAGAAGTCTAACAAGAAAATCTCTACACACTGCAGCGGCGGCGTACTCATGCATAATCCATAGTATCCACTAAATGCTACCCGATGGATACAATAATATGAATGAAGGGTTTCCCTAAATTCTGAATTTGTTTTTATTTATATTTCTGTAAGAGGAACAACAAAAGAAATGCAACAAGAGTTTGATCTATTAGTCTCGAAATAAAAACTGATTGTTACCCTTGAAGTTTCGATAAAATGGAATGAGGTCATGGTCAGTTAAATGTAATCAACTGTTAAGCTTCTAGAAATGACTGTTCCCCTTGAAGTTGGCTCTGGTGAAGTGAGATTGAGGTTCAGTTAAATGTAATCAATTGATGATCTGTTACTGATTTAAATGACTGTTCCCTTTTAAGCTTTACTTACTCTAATGAATATCTGTGTCCTGGTCAGAGAATCCCTTTAGTGTATATTGCAGTTGTAAAGTTTTCATTTATCTCGTACATTTTCATACTTTCATGCTTAACCTGATGTGTGTTTTTGTAATTCAACAAGAGAATGACACTAATTTTGAAAGCAACTTAGCTATGATGGTGGTCTATCGCTCTGTCAAGTTTGAATTCGATTGGAAAAAGCGTTTTTGAGTTAGAGTCCGGAATGCAACTATTGACGGACAGACAAACGGACAAATGAACAGACAGAATTACACCAATTTCGACAGCAACTTACCTATGATGGTTATCTACCTCCCTGTCAAGTTTGAATTCGATTGGACAAAGCATTTTCGAGTTAGAGTCCCGAAACGGAAATGTTGACGGACAGACAAACAGACAAAACTAGAGGATCGCTCGCAAAAAAAAAAGATAATGTTTTTGCATAGCAAAAACAAAGCGTCCCGAAAAGGATATAAAGGTGAGTGCTAAAGTATTAAGAAAATGCTTCGTTTCTAGCCTTATACTGTTGTGGCAACCAAAGTCAGTGCAGTCTGCTCTATCTAGCACGGTTTTCAAGATATAAGCATTTTTGTGTTTTGCAAAAAATAAAAAAATTTAAAATGTCCACTATATTTGGCGAGACAAAAATATTTTGAAAATTGGAGATACCCAGCAGGCCCAAATTTTTGTTGAGTTCGCTCCATATAGCACGGTTTTCGAGATATAAGCATTTTTGTGTTTTGCAAAAACTTTGAAAATTCAAAATGGCCACCATTTTTGGGGAGTGTGTATCTCCCGCCGAGCATTAAAGCAGAAGAAATAGCTTTTCCGAGATATTCACAATTTTTCATTTTCGTGTGTGAAAGCTCTTCCAAAAGTAGGTGAATGAGTTATTTGAGAAAAATTGGCTATCTGCAATACTATTAAGAGATAATTCACATTTACTCATTTTGAGTAGGTGAATAATTATCTATGGGTCTGAAACTTCACCAAGTGAAAGCTCTCCCAAAAGTAGGTGAATGAGTTATTTGAGAAAAATTGGCTATCTGCAATACTTTTAGAGATAATTCGCATTTACTCATTTTGAGTAGGTGAGTAATTAGCTATGGGTCTGAAACTTCACCATGTGAAAGCTCTCCCACAAGTAGATGAATGAGTATTTGATAAAAATTGGGTATCCGCAATACTTTTACAGATAATTAGCATTTACTCATTTTGAGTAGGTGAATAAATAGCTATGGGTCTGAAACTTCACATAGTGAAAGCTCTCCCAAAAGTAGGTGAATGAGTTATTTGAGAAAAATTGGCTATCTGCAATACTTTTAGAGATAATTCGCATTTACTCATTTTGAGTAGGTGAGTAATTAGCTATGGGTCTGAAACTTCACCAAGTGAAAGCTCTCCCAAAAGTAGGTGAATGAGTTATTTGAGAAAAATTGGCTATCTGCAATACTTTTAGAGATAATTCGCATTTACTCATTTTGAGTAGGTGAGTAATTAGCTATGGGTCTGAAACTTCACCAAGTGAAAGCTCTCCCAAAAGTAGGTGAATGATTAATTTGAGAAAAATTGGCTATCTGCAATACTTTTAGAGATAATTCGCATTTACTCATTTTGAGTAGGTGAGTAATTAGCTATGGGTCTGAAACTTCACAGAGTGAAAGCTCTCCCAAAAGTAGGTGAATGAGTTATTTGAGAAAAATTGGCTATCTGCAATACTTTTAGAGATAATTCGCATTTACTCATTTTGAGTAGGTGAGTAATTAGCTATGGGTCTGAAACTTCACCAAGTGAAAGCTCTCCCAAAAGTAGGTGAATGATTAATTTGACAAAAATTGGCTATCTGCAATACTTTTAGAGATAATTCGCATTTACTCATTTTGAGTAGGTGAGTAATTAGCTATGGGTCTGAAACTTCACCAAGTGAAAGCTCTCCCAAAAGTAGGTGAATGAGTTATTTGAGAAAAATTGGCTATCTGCAATACTTTTAGAGATATTTGGCATTTACTCATTTTGAGTAGGTGAGTAATTAGCTATGGGTCTGAAACTTCACCAAGTGAAAGCTCTGCCAAAAGTAGGTGAATGAGTTATTTGAGAAAAATTGGCTATCTGCAATACTTTTAGAGATAATTCGCATTTACTCATTTTGAGTAGGTGAGTAATTAGCTATGGGTCTGAAACTTCACCAAGTGAAAGCTCTCCCAAAAGTAGGTGAATGAGTTATTTGAGAAAAATTGGCTATCTGCAATACTTTTAGAGATAATTCGCATTTACTCATTTTCAGTAGGTGAGTAATTAGCTATGGGTCTGAAACTTCACCAAGTGAAAGCTCTGCCAAAAGTAGGTGAATGAGTTATTTGAGAAAAATTGGCTATCTGCAATACTTTTAGAGATAATTCGCATTTACTCATTTTGAGTAGGTGAGTAATTAGCTATGGGTCTGAAACTTCACAGAGTGAAAGCTCTCCCAAAAGTAGGTGAATGAGTTATTTGAGAAAAATTGGCTATCTGCAATACTTTTAGAGATAATTCTCATTTACTCATTTTGAGTAGGTGAGTAATTAGCTATGGGTCTGAAACTTCACCAAGTGAAAGCTCTCCCAAAAGTAGGTGAATGATTAATTTGACAAAAATTGGCTATCTGCAATACTTTTAGAGATAATTCGCATTTACTCATTTTGAGTAGGTGAGTAATTAGCTATGGGTCTGAAACTTCACCAAGTGAAAGCTCTCCCAAAAGTAGGTGAATGAGTTATTTGAGAAAAATTGGCTATCTGCAATACTTTTAGAGATAATTCGCATTTACTCATTTTGAGTAGGTGAGTAATTAGCTATGGGTCTGAAACTTCACCAAGTGAAAGCTCTCCCAAAAGTAGGTGAATGATTAATTTGACAAAAATTGGCTATCTGCAATACTTTTAGAGATAATTCGCATTTACTCATTTTGAGTAGGTGAGTAATTAGCTATGGGTCTGAAACTTCACCAAGTGAAAGCTCTCCCAAAAGTAGGTGAATGAGTTATTTGAGAAAAATTGGCTATCTGCAATACTTTTAGAGATATTTGGCATTTACTCATTTTGAGTAGGTGAGTAATTAGCTATGGGTCTGAAACTTCACCAAGTGAAAGCTCTGCCAAAAGTAGGTGAATGAGTTATTTGAGAAAAATTGGCTATCTGCAATACTTTTAGAGATAATTCGCATTTACTCATTTTGAGTAGGTGAGTAATTAGCTATGGGTCTGAAACTTCACCAAGTGAAAGCTCTCCCAAAAGTAGGTGAATGAGTTATTTGAGAAAAATTGGCTATCTGCAATACTTTTAGAGATAATTCGCATTTACTCATTTTCAGTAGGTGAGTAATTAGCTATGGGTCTGAAACTTCACCAAGTGAAAGCTCTGCCAAAAGTAGGTGAATGAGTTATTTGAGAAAAATTGGCTATCTGCAATACTTTTAGAGATAATTCGCATTTACTCATTTTGAGTAGGTGAGTAATTAGCTATGGGTCTGAAACTTCACAGAGTGAAAGCTCTCCCAAAAGTAGGTGAATGAGTTATTTGAGAAAAATTGGCTATCTGCAATACTTTTAGAGATAATTCTCATTTACTCATTTTGAGTAGGTGAGTAATTAGCTATGGGTCTGAAACTTCACCAAGTGAAAGCTCTCCCAAAAGTAGGTGAATGATTAATTTGACAAAAATTGGCTATCTGCAATACTTTTAGAGATAATTCGCATTTACTCATTTTGAGTAGGTGAGTAATTAGCTATGGGTCTGAAACTTCACCAAGTGAAAGCTCTCCCAAAAGTAGGTGAATGAGTTATTTGAGAAAAATTGGCTATCTGCAATACTTTTAGAGATAATTCGCATTTACTCATTTTGAGTAGGTGAGTAATTAGCTATGGGTCTGAAACTTCACCAAGTGAAAGCTCTCCCAAAAGTAGGTGAATGATTTATTTGAGAAAAATTGGCTATCTGCAATACTTTTAGAGATAATTCGCATTTACTCATTTTGAGTAGGTGAGTAATTAGCTATGGGTCTGAAAATTCGAAAATTCAAAATGGCCGCCATTTTTTGCGAGAAATTTTTTGTTTGAAAATTGGCATGGCTACTCTGCAGAGATACCCTGCAGGTCAAAAATTTCGTCGAAATCGCTCTATCTAGCAGGGTTTTCGAGATATAAGCATTTTTATGTTTTGCAATTTTTGCGAAAAATTCGAAAATTCAAAATGGCCGCCATTTTTGGCGAGACAAATTTTTTTTGAAAATTGGCATGGCTACTCTGCAGATATACCCTGTGGGTCAAAAATTTCGTCGAAATCGCTCTATCTAGCAGGGTTTTCGAGATATAAGCATTTTTATGTTTTGCAATTTTTGCGAAAAATTCGAAAATTCAAAATGGCCGCCATTTTTGGCGAGACAAATTTTTTTTCAAAATTGGGATAACTACTCTGCAGAGATACCCTACGGGTCAAAAATTTCGTCGAAATCGCTCTATCTAGCACGGTTTTCGAGATACAAGCATTTTTGTGTTTTGCAAGTTTTGCAAAAATTTCGAAAATTCAAAATGGCCGCCATTTTTGGCGAGACAAAAATTTTTTCAAAATTGGGATAACTACTCTGCAGAGATACCCTGCGGGTCAAAAATTTCGTCGAAATCGCTCTATCTAGCACGGTTTTCGAGATATAAGCATTTTTGTGTTTTCCTTATTTGGAAAATTCGTAATGATTAATTAATCATTAATTACTCGGCCATTTCTTGACCAATCAATGCCAAAATCTAATGATTTCCAGATTTTAATAGAATGAATGTATTTGCCAAGTTTCAGGTGAATTGATAAAATTCCTTTCAAGTTATCATCCGGACAAGCTTCCCCATCGAAAAAAGACATTTTTGGTCATGTGACCTCTCTGATTGGTTGAAATGTCACTGCAGTATATTCAAAAAAATTCCCCAAGGCTACTGCCTAAACCTGCCAAATTTGAAAAGAATCCGCCTAACGGTTACAGAGTTATAAGGAAAACAAAATGCGGAGCCGGCGGAGCCGGCGGAGCCGGCGGAGCCGCCGGAGCCGGCGGAGCCGGCGGAGCCTGAAGCTCTCCCATACACAAACAAGCGTCCCTTGCGGGACGCTTAATTACACCAAATTCAAAAGCAACTTAGCTACGATGGTGATCTTTCTCCCCATCAAGTTTGAATTTGATTGGATATAGCGTTTTCGGAAACAAAATCCAGAAACAAAGTTGTTGACGGACAGATAAATGGACAAAAAATAGACAAACAAACGGATGGAATGACACTAATTTCGAAAGTAACCAAGCTATGATGGTGGTTTATGTCCCTGTCAAGTTTGAATTCGATTAGACAAAGCTTTTTCGAGCTACAGTCCGGAAACAAAAATGTTGACGGACTAACGAATGGACGGAATTACACCAATTTTGAAAGCAATTTAGCTATGGTAGTGATCTATCCCCCTCTCAAATTTGACTTTAATTGTATAAAGCGTTTTTCGAGTAAGAGTCCGGAAACAGAAATAATGACAAACAGATCTATCTCCTTGTGAAGTTTGAATTCGACTGGACAAAGCACTTTCCGGAAACAGAAATAATGGCGAACAGATCTATCTCCCTGTGAAGTTTTAATTCGATTGGACAAACCATTTTTGAGTTAGAGTCAAGAAATGAAAATGTGGACGGACAAAAACAGATAAAAGAACAGACCAAATTACACCAATTTCGAAAGCAACCTAGCTTATAATGATGGTGATCAATCTCCCTGTCACACTTGAATTCGACTGGACAAAGCATTTTCGAGTTAGAGTCCAGAAATGAAAATGTTGACAGACAAACGGACAGAAAATGGACAAACGGAATTACACCAATTTCGAAAGCAACCTAGCCATGATGGTGATCTATCTCCCTGTCAAGTTTGAATTCAATCGGACAAAGCGTTCTCAAGTTAGAGTCCAGAAACAAAAATGTTGACAGACGTCGGACACATCAATCTAATAAGCAGGTTGGTTACATGCAACCCGCCTAAAAATATGACTATGATTTTGAATGATTTTCTATGGGGAAGGGGAGTCAGCAATTCCTCTGGTGGAGACTCCAGTCGGAGTTTCTCCTAGCGATTACAGCCGTTAAATAATAGATCAGAGGCTCCACCAGTGGAAACTCTAATCGGGATCTCCACTAGGGGAATCGCCGATTCCCTGAATCGGAGTTTCCACTGTGACATATATATTGGGTAATTTGGGAGATTTCTTTACTTACTTTTCACGTGTTCGCGCCAGTTCCATGGACAGGGTTGGAAGGTTTTGACGGACATGGTTAAAACCTATGGTTTAAACTGTCACGTCAAAAACAGGGTTTGGACGCCAACATATCAATAACCTCCAAGGGAATATGGTCAAAAACTGGAAATAGGTCCTAAAGTTAGTTTTCTGAATATTTTTATACACTGAAACCTTATGTTCAGTAAATTTGCTTATTTGTTAGTTATGATACATAAAGTTATGTAAAAACTACATTGCGCCGAATCAACGCCAACATCAAGGTCATTTCTCACATCACAGGAATTCACTGGGTACTTTTGTAGCACCCATTTTGTGTAATTCACAATCATTTGAAATTATTTTTTATTAATTTTTACTTTTTTTTTTTGTCAATCTTAAAAAAGTCCTCTGGGCAGGCCTGGCGCGAATACTTTCAAAAGTATTCGAATATGAATGCTTTTCATTTCTATGTGTACAAATATGAATACCAATATTACACATTAGTGGTGGGATCGCCAGCTTAAATGAAAGATCGAGCATCACTTGTTAGAAGCGAGTTGAACTCGAGTCAAACTCGAGTAATTTTCGGGATAAAGTATTTCGTTTGTTAGCGAAAATATTTTACATAACCGTACATGAGGCAAAACTTTGAACTGGAAATGGTCTTTCACGATATAATTTAAGTTAAATCTTCATTGATTTAAGCAAGAATAAAGTAAAAGTACAATATATTTTTGAAAATTTCAGATATTTCTATTGTTTTGGTGAAGTGTCAGCCTTAGATGGTGAAAAAATATACGTTTTCGAAAACTCGAGTTTGACTTGCGCAAATCGATGCGACCCCCAATTATCGCCCATCGAGTTGTAACTCGAGTTTCCGTCAACTCGTCCCAGCACTATTACACATACACCAATTTTAAAAGTATTCGAACATGAATACAAATATTTTTGAAATGCAGTCGAATACGAATACTTTTGAAATGTATTCAAATATGAATACTGGCAAGAAAAGTGGCAAAAAGTCCATAAATTGGGCCTCTATGGGCATTTTAGAGACCTTAAGGTGACCTTAAACTTAAAGCTACAGACTTCAATTTTTTACAAACACTACATATAATAGTTATATCTAATACAGTTTGAGACATGTAAGACATACCACTTTTATTCTACATGTCTGCGAATTTGAAGTATTTGATTTTCAAGCAGTCTTCCTATTTATAAATATTGTTAGAAAATCCATGGACATGTGTGATCTCATATGTCCTGTATTAATATTCATGAGTTTGATGCTGTGTGTACACAAGTCCACGAATTTGAGGTATTTCATCTTTAAGCAGTCTTCCTATTTATAAAATATTGTTACAAAAACCCATGGAAATCTGTGACCTCATGAGATTGTTAAGATATGCTGTATTTTTTTCATTACCTCACACATAATAAAGCAAGTATACATCCGGACCCAACAATAATTATCAATATTATACATCTGCAACACCTAATCACTGTGATAATATTTCAGTGACCGGAGCTTGTTGTGTTTGTTTGCCAGATCCATGACACTGAGCCCCTACGTACATATAATTTGAATAAGTTACTGCTCAGCTACCCAAGTACGTCAGTTACATTTTTGGACAATATTAAAATTTCTTCAAATTGTATTTCCTTGCAGAGTTCTACATCATCATTATTAGTGTTTATTCCACTTGTTTTGATATCACTATTGCATATTCTTGAGGCTAAACACTGCAAGGATGCAAACACAGAATGGACACCACAAGGACCCCTTTGGCACCGCAAAGCCCGAATATACCTGTTGCAAAATAACTTGAACCCTTTCGCTACCATGTGTGTCAACTAGCAGTCGACATCAATGTGTATTACAAGGGACCATGTCTGTTGTCCAAGGGTCGACAGCAATAATATATATTTCTTCTTTCCCTTCAGTGTACTGTTATATGTTTTCTTTGGTGTATCAGTATTAAACCGATTTTTTAAGTATTTTATATGAAAGTTATGCTATATTTAAAAAAAATTCACCATTTCACCTATTTTAACTGGTTTCTGTAGATATTGCCGTATTTACCGTATATATCTGCATATTGTTTACTCATGGACGTCGTGGTCATTTTTATTTGGGGAATTCCCACAAATTTTCCCATTCGACTTTCATCAATTCCTAACTAGATTGGGCCAACTCGGCGCCAACATATCCCCAGACAGGTCATCACTCACGCCACAGGTTTTGATCGGGAATTTTTTAAAACATAATTACCCATTATTATATGAACTTCAGCACATCAATCTACTCTGTTTATATCTTGCCAAGGAAGATGGTGTATCCCCAGACGCCGAATACATAACTCAAATTATATTTTCAATCTTCCTGCAATGATAACTCTAAACCTATTTTCAAAGTATTTAAATGATTGATGATTGAATGTCCATTCTAAAATAATAATCCCAAAAGAGCATATCTGTTTCTATATTTGTTGACAAATAAAATATTATTTTTAACTCAACTCATCATACTTTTCAATCTTCCTTCAAAGTATTTAAATGATTGATGATTCAATGTCCATTCTAAAATTCATAATCCCAAAAGCGCATATCTGTTTCTATATTTGTTCACAAATAAAATATTATTTAAAAAAAAATTATTTATATTATTATTTTATTATATTATTTTTAGAATTTGCAAATTTTTTTCAGTTATTCATTTTCTCTATACCTATATATGTGGTCCATATATATGCAACCTAAATATGTGACACAATCTCAGTTCTGACTCCCCTTTGTGTTATATGTAATGAAGCCCACCACCTCCCGCCCCCACCCCTCTCCCCTTCTCCACACCTCTCTCACTATTACACAAGATCTGCAACCCCATTGAGTTCTTTGTTTCTCATCTGATATCATTAAATACCTTTGTTTATTTAGTGTCACTCAATATAGCTGGAGGTCCCAGAGGTGGGTGGGGGGAATCCGGGTGGGGGATGTGGGTTGGGACTACAAAGAGATGGAGTGCTACAGCATAAATGGTAAACAAACAATCTATATAAAAGGGGTACTCAAATACAAAAAGAATTGAGAATTTTAAGTATGTGATTATCAACTGAAATGAGTTCATAACTGTAGGAGCTGTGTCAAAATTAACTGAGGCAAGTTGAATAAAACTGGGCTAGTTGAGGGTTAAAAATCCCCTAGTTTTACTGCATAAGGATATAATTTCATTAATATTGGGACTTTAAGCTCACTTAAAGTGTCCATTTTGTCTACTTGAATATGTTTAACCAGTTTCATTTTAAAAAGTTAAAAACTCAGCAAGCAGAGGTATAACACACAAAAATAAGTTCTTAAAAGACTAAGATAGCCATAACATTATTAATATTCAAAATTTAAATAGACAGGCATTTCCTTTTAAAAATTCAAAGATTTCAGCTCTATAACCCACATAGTTTGACAGTTACTGGGCTTTAAAGTGGCATAATGTCCATAAATTGGGTTTCTGTGGGCATTTTACAATTGTTAAAGAGACCTGAGCAATTAAACTACAGATCTGAAACTTTTTGGGGGACATACATAACAAACAAAAATTATATATAATACAGTTTAAGACTTGTCACACTAAGCATTTCCAAATAACAGGGCAAAATACGGAAAAAATGTCAAAAAAGGCACTTGGGCGAGTGTCTATGGCCCTCATACACAGGTTAAATGTCTACTAAAAACCTTGATTTTCGGCATATGTAAAAAGGACATAATAATGCATTCCCAGATGGGATTTCAGCTCCATCAATGACATAGTTTAACAGTCACAGGGCTTAAAGGTGGTAAAAAGTCCAAATATTGGGTCTCTGTGGGCCTTTTAGAGATCTCGATGTGGCTTTCAAATTAAAGCTTCAGACTTAAAATTTGTTACATACTAAGATTACACATAGAATATGTATCTAATAAAGTTTGAAACTTCTCAGACTTACCATTTCCAAGTTACAGAGCAAAATATGTGAAAAATGTCTTAAAAGGGTCACTCAGGTGGGTGTTTAAGGTCATCATACACAGGTTAAATGTCTACTTGAAGCCCTGATTTTTGGCACATCTAAAAAGAACATAATAATGTATTCCCAGATGAGATTTCAGCTCTATCAGTCACATAGTTTAACAGTCACAGGCCTTAAAATTGGCAAAAAGTCCAAATACTGGGTCTTTATGGGGCCTTCTAGAGACCTAAATGTGGCCTTCAAATTAAAGTTTCAGACTTAAAATTTGTCACATACTAAGATTACACATAGAATATGCATCTAATACAGTTTGAAACTTCTTAGACTTACCATTTCCAAGTTACAGGGAAAAATATGTGAAAAATGTCTAAAAATGGTCACTCGGGTGGGGATTTATGGTCCTCATACACAGGTTAAATGTCTTCTTAAAGCCTTAATTTTTGGCACATATAAAAATAACATACTAATATCTTCCCAGATAGGATTTGAGCTCTATCAGTCACATAGTTTGACAGTCACAGGGCTTAAAAGTAGCAAAAAGTGCAAATATTGGGTCTTTGGGAGCCTTTTAGAGACCTCATTAAAGCTTCAGACTTAAAATCTGTTACATACTAAGATTACACACAGAATATATATCTAATACAGTTTGAAACTTCTCAGACTTACCATTTCCAAGTTACAGGGAAACAGATGTGAAAAATGTCTTATAAGGGTCACTCGGGTGGGTGTTTATGGTCCTGATACACAGGTTAACTGTCTATTAAAGGCCTAAATGTTGGGGCACATATAAGAAAAAACATAGATATATTCCCAGATGATATTTAACTTAGATGAGAGACATAGTTTGAAAGCTACAGTGCTTGAAAGTGGCAAAAAGTGCATAAATTGGGTCTCTGTGGGCACTTTTGAGACCTTAAGTCGACCCCTTTGGGTAAACCTACAGCCCTAAAATTTTCTACAGACAAGGATTACATATCAAAGTTATACCTAGCGCAGTTTGAGACTCATCAGAATTACCACTTCCAAATTATAGGGCAAAATATGTGAAAAGTATAGCAAAAAATCCCTAAGTGGGGGTATTTATGGGCCTCAAACACAATTTTCTCCTCAACTTAAAGTCGTGATTTTCGGCACATGTACTAAGAACATATTAATGTGTTGTCAGGTAAAATTTCAGCCAGCTAAGCATCATAGTTTGTGACCTACAGGGCTCTAAGTGACCAAAAGTCCAATTTCTGACCTTAAGGTGGCCATAAGTTCTTTTTTACTGGGAGTTTAAGGTCACCTTAAAATAGGGATCTTCCTTTGGGCACCCTTAACATGTGTACCAAGTTTGAAAAAAAAATATTAATTTCTTTTTGAGTTATCGCGTCCACAAGGAAATTTCTACGGCGGCGCGACGGACCTGAATCCAATATATCCCCGACTTTCGTCTGGGGATATAATAAAATATGCCGAAAAATACCGCAAATAAAGTGTATAAGGTAGTGAGTTATTATTTTACTTTACTGGTGTTTCTGACGTGATATGACGTCATATGGCTACAGTCCTGTGGAATAATGTTCCTTCAGTAGCGAAAGGGTAAACTTACTTTGACTCCTTGTTTTTAATCAGATTTTATGTTAGATTATTACATCCCATGGTCCAGGAAGTCATACAAACCAAAAATGCAACACCATCATTCTCTACAAAAAACCCATATATGCTGCAGAACATGACAAGGGTCATTAAGAACCACAGGAAAACAGTCATTGGGGTGGATTGTACATTAAACATAGGAGAAGTATATGTGAAAACAACTATGTATAAGAAGCCATGCCTGGTGGGGAAAATAATAGGGGACCATCCAATATTTGTAGGGTCACTTTTTTCCATACAAGGAAGTTATGAAATATATCATCAGTTCTTCTCCCATTTGTCAATGAAACTCTCCAGTCTTGGGCCAGGAATTATCTTTGGGACAGATGGGAAGATTCCATTAGTTAGTGCTATTATGAAATGTTTCCCAAACACCCACTATGCTGCGCTGCACCAAATATCCCGAAGACAATGTTCAAGATTATGTTTGCCAGTTTTTCAGTGTTTGGTACCTGCATGTCACTAACTACTATTTTCTGATCTATCACAGCAGCACCAAGCATTTAACAATATATAAATGCTATGTAGCCCCTTTATGTTGTCTTATATAAAAAAAAGATCATACAGTTTTTTTTGTTTTTTTTTTTTGATAATATATTCATTAGTTTAACACCACACTGAACACAGCATGGAGAGACAGCCACAAAACAACTTATAAAATCTGACACTAACAAAAGAAACCACTAAAATCAATATATCCTATATTTACTAGGGATGGGTCGGTATCAAAAATGTGTACATTGGGAGGTCGCCAATGCAAAACAATACCGATTCCGGGACTCCGCGTTTTAGTACAGCCCAATCAAACATGGACATTTCCTCTTAATGACATCGCAATTAAAGTCCCCAAATGGACAAAATATGAGAGAAACCTGTATAAATTCTTCAGATTCCTTGTTTGTTCACAATATTTTAAGTTTTCCTTCAATTTTATGTGTTGTCAAGCGAAATTTAGGTTATAAATTCTCGTAACCAAAACATGGCAGTTATGCTCAACGTGTATAAAAGTCTGAAAATGGACGAAAATATGGGGATAAAAGCTTATAATTTCTTCAGATTTTGGGTATGTTTGTAATATTTTAACTATTCCTTCGATTATATATGTTGGCAAGCGAAGTGGCGGTTGTAAAATCTCATCACAGTATTTCAGTAAAATGCTCTCGATACCAAGATACGGGACCTCCCGACCCATCCCTAATATTTACCGACACAGAAGTAACAGACAATATATCAAGCCAGCATATTTTCCCTTTGGAATGATACCCAGCCTCCTTGTGGTGCCAAAGGGGTCCTTGTGGTGTCCTTTCGGTGTTTACATCCTTGCGGTGTTTAGCCCAACCCATTCTTAACAATTTTTAAGATGCGTGACAAACTTGGGTAGGTGATGAACTTGGGTAGCTGAGCAGTACATGTCTGTTGAAATTCATGCAGAAAGACATAAAGTTCCATTATGTAGCTTTACATTCTGAAATATATGGACAATTTATTGTGTACTTAATTACTGGTCAGCCAGTGAAGTTTGTCACACTAGTGAATTTTGCACTTATATTTTATGACAACATTTAAGCTTTATTACCAGGATCTTTCACAACACAATTATACAAATCATGGTCAACTCAAACCTTTGCCAACTCCGCCCCATTCAGATGCAAACTCCGCCCCATCTGATGCTTATTCTCACATATGCTATTAATGTATGCATCATATATCCATCATGCATTGTGTTTTATGATTTAAATTTAGCTATTTAGATTTACACTGTGACTTCGGAACAGTCACTGACGGATCGGAAAACAATCCCTTTCAGAACCGCCAATGGAAATGCTTCACAAATTATTTGCTTTAAGACCCGTTTTAAACAAAAATGTCTTTACCTTTGATATATTTTATAAATGTATATGTACGCGTTCATTCAGATAAAAGAAATAAGTTTAATGCAAGGTGTAGTAAAATCCCGATTTTGTGAAATAATACATGAATTTTGAAAGCGAATGAAACCCAATAAAATATGCTCGTCATTGGCAATGCTCAGGATTTTCGGTAAAATACGCATATTTTACACTGTGGCTTCAGAACGCTGATATGTTGTAATTATCAATATTTTTATGTATCTATTTTCATCGACAGCATGCTTTAATTCAACAGCCACACATCAAATATGTTATAAACATGAACGTGACGGTTCTGAAATTAAAAGAATTGTGATCCGTCCTTATCGGTTCCGAAGACACTCTGTAAGATTTATGATCAAGACGTTTTATGGACAACTCGGCCGACTTCAAACTCGGCCCCTGCAAAGTGAACATGAGAATAACTCAATAATATTCACATTTATGTATAAAATATGAAATGACAGTATTCTTCAGATTATCTAACAATATGTTATGGAAATGCTGCTGGGAGATCAAGTATGTTAGCTGGAAACTTGTACTTAGCTGACGAATTAATATTTCAATTCCGTGGACTTACACAATTCAATTATATTCATTTATACATAAAAATATAGGGTCACAGAATTCCGTGGGGTTTCCTTGCAACATTTTATCAATAGATGTTGCATAAAAGTTAAATAATTTATGTGAAACTTTGTTTAACCCGACTACCTTAATAAGGCTTATAGTTTGTATGGGCCGAGTTTGCAGGGGGCCGACTTTGAAATGGGCCGAGTTGACCAGATTCCATAAAGACCACTTTTAGACCCTGTGCAACCACACATTTGTCTGTTTAAATGAGTGGTGGCCAACTTATGACCGCGGCCAACTTATGCCTAGAAGCAGTAGATGAGTCTGAGTTGGCAAGGGACGAGTTGGCAAAGGTCCAAGGTTAATTACCAGTTTCAAAATTATACCTCGCTGTCTAAAGCAGCTATTCCATTTACTTAAATGTGGATATTGCAGTCCTTTGGCATTTTTATAGCAGGTGAGGAACTTCACCAGGGTGACAAAATTCACTGGCTGAGCAGTATACATGATCAGTTACCTAGTATGCTGAAGTTTGGATTACCATATCTGTGCAAGTGTTACTGTAGTTATAACACACCGTCATAATAACCTACCGTTAAGTCCCATGTAATATTGGATCCATCCAGAAATACCACAGTACACTGCAACAAATTCTTGCTTTTCACTTTTGTCGGAGTCGCTGCAGCTTGAACTGCTTGGGGAGCACCTTTGCCAGTTCTCCTTTTACTCAGAAAACGAATAAGTCGAGACATTTTGTAAGAGCCACTAAAACCTCAATGAATATCCAAACAGCCCAACGCCATTAAAATACGCTCTACATGGTTGCTTAGAGTGTGAAATTTGTGCAAATTAAAATATAACCAGCCATTTAAGCTTAAAAACAACAAATTATAAACATTTTTACATATTACTTTACTACTTCCGTTTTATGACGACAAATAGGTATACCGTAAAACCTTGAAAAGGTAAAACCAAAAAGGTGTACCAGGTAACACGTGCCCGGAAAATATTCTGAACTTAGGTAGGAAAAGTTTTTCCTTATCCAACTGTACATGAATATCAAATATCAAAATAAGTCATGTAGGAGGTTCAAATAACGCTTGATCAAAAATTAATAATTTTGTCATCAATAAATTACTAAAAAGTTTAATATAAAGTATATTTTAAGTAACTCACAGTATGGTTTTATAGGAAAGCTAGGTCTACATCATTAGCTCTTTTAGATTTTAGACCTAAATTTTGATATTTAAAGTTTACCTTTTCATAGCTACTTAGTGATGTAGATAAAAAACAATTTAATGTAATTTTGCTGGTTGTAGTGGGATCAGCCAAGATAAGCTTTAGCTTCTGTTGTTCCCTTTTCACACACTTCTGCAATTTACTATAGTGCCAAAATCTTATTCATTTTGTAAAAAGTATAAATGTATGTATGCACAGAAATGAAATAAATATTATTTTTTTTTTTTTACTAATCTTGTTTTACCATCTCTCTCACTCTAGTTGCTGAGAAGAAATAACTTGATTGTTGTTTTTTTTTTCAAACATATGTTATATGTGGTAATTCCTTTGATATTTAGATTGTAGGGTTGAAGAAATCAAAAGTGGAAACTTTTTGTTTCTCGAGTAAAATTTTGTTAGATAACAATGTTGATGCTTTTGGAACCTTACGTAGAAATATCAACAATTACTGGAGAATAACTGAATCACCCCTTTGGCATGTCTATTGCATATTTTGACAGGCTAAAATAGCATCAAAAGTGCTGGCTGAAGGTATTGCGTTGTGTTATATTATAAAATCTACAGTTATCTAATACACCATCGTGTAACTGAATTTTTAGGAAAAAAATATTATCTACACAAAGGCCTCCCTGAGATATCAGTCATGCTTGTTTGAAATAATAGTTAATTTGAGGCATTGTCTTGTATGTATTTGTTTCAGGATTACATTTAATCACAGGCTGTCACCTTTGTGTGGGTTCGACTCTCACAAGTGAAAATGCTAATAACCTAAACCAATTAATGTTAAACTGGGCATAAAATATCAACTTTTACCATTTGTTAAGGATAAAATTTATGATAGAGGAAATAGTGATTTTAAAACTTTTGGTATGAAAGTGATCTTGTGTGCAAAGCTTTGATTGACAAAAAAATTGAAAAAAAAATTGTCGGATTAAGTCTTGCATTATTAAACAAAACACCCAGTTAAACCTTATTTCCAATAAGAGAAACCATGAAATATCAAGGAAGTACCATTCATTCCTGCATGAAATATTTCAGTGGCTATGAGGAAATGATCCCTCCCTTCATCATTGAAATTGCATAAAATACTCAACATTGACTTCAAACACATGCAAGAGAGAAATATAAAATTAAGGATAGCATGCAATAACAACTATGTCAATCTTTTGCACAATCATAGTCTGCAAATTATCATGCATGCCAGGAAAGGTATATCTGACATTTTGATTATTATACAAGTGTTAACTGAATTTATACCATATTTTAGGAAGTATGACATGCATATGATGAAGTAGGCCTTTTAAATCATGAACTGTGGTATTTGATCTTATGTGATATGTATAGTGCATCTGCTATTGTCACAAGTGGAATACACTAGTTATTTTTCTTGCATGACTTTAGTTTTTCTGACGTAAAAAACTCTGAAAACAAGCACTTCATGAAATCACATCAGACTGGTCCATAAAACACCACAACTAGACAATAAAATGATAGTACATGACATGTTATTTTATATAATGCTTACAACTTAATGCTTCTAAGCACTGCTAAGTAAAACATACACATCATAAGCATGTTTGAATAGTATATTTTGAGCTGTTTCTTAAAGTTTAACAGTGATGTTGAGGATCTACTATTCACCCTTAACTTGTTCCACAAAGCAGGAGCAGTATAAACAAAGGCCCTTTTTTCATAGTTATTTCATTGAAAGTGTCTACAAATAACTACAGATAGTGGACCTTTCTTTATGCTGCTCCTGCTCCTGGAAACAGTAAGATGTTACAATTAAAGTTTTATGAATTTCAAGTATATAATGACACCCTTTCATTGCTTAAAAATGAGAACAAAATGTTAGAAAACCTTTTGATAAACAGATTAAGGTTTGTATTAAAAGAAATAATAAATCACTGAATCTAATGCCAGGGAAATACTATAACATTTGGACACATTTGAACCTTCCTCAAATCTTAACCAACTTTGAAAGAGCATTTAATACTGTAAGGTGATACTGTTTAGAGAAATGTTTTAAATATTTTGGTTTGTTTCAAACTTACAATTCTAGTCGGCAAGAAATTCACCTAGCACCCATGTTAGGAGTAATAATAAGGACTCTAGAGACAATTTAAGTTTTGACATGCCCCTTTGACCTTAATCTGGGAACCTCCAGTGAAATCTGATCACATTCAGACACCCAGTAAGTGATTTCTTATAGGATGGGTTTACATCCCAAACTTCTAGGACCAATCCCAGTGAGCATTTCATATGTTTATAAATGTTTATAGACATATATATTGAAAGGTTGATATTAGGTTTAAAAATGAAAACAGGCTAAACGTTTAGATTTAAAACATCTATAAATGTTTATTTTGTAAATGTATTTCAATGTTAGTATTTGCAATGTATATAAACGTTGAGGAATTAAAAAAAAATTAATGTTTATTAATGTTTCTTTATACACATATAATCAATGCAGCATAAGTTTAAAAATGTTTATTAATGTTTTCTTAAAGTACCCAATACTTAAACTTGAGTGAGTATGTTAAATAGTACATACTTATAAACATTTTATTCTGACAGGTTAACATTTGATTGAAGAGTAAAAACCAGATCAACAGATAAAAAAAAGATGTTTATCAATGTTTTTAAACCGTAAGATTGGATTATTCATGTTAAACTTATAAATGTTAAAAAAACCAACAATTCTTATTTATAAAGTACAAATAACATTATAAAGAAGGGCTCTCAAAGCATGATAATATCATTTTTATGTCTAAACTTGAGAGATAGTGGCTTAAAAATTGGAAGGTTTCAAATTAATCACTCTGGTTCGAAAACCTAATGATTTTGGTCTTGTGTTTTACATTTAATAGGAGTGTATCTTCAAATATATAAATCAACACACCAACACCAGACATTTTGATTGACATTAGTTGATACATGACAAGGTTCATCAATGTCAGTAAATATACATCAACATTAATAAATGTATTCAAATAGTCAAATACATTAATTTCAATTTTATATTATATTTAAGGTAATTAATGTCAGTATCTGAAAAATTAATTTTATTTAAACAATCATTTTGACAGTATTAATCACAAAGTGAAAGTAGTGGGCCCAACCTTCAAGTCATACATTCATGAAAAGTTATTTTAAAACTTGCAAGTTAATCATTTTCCAAGTCAACATTTCATATGCTTATAAATGTTTATGAACATGCCTATTCAAAGGTTGATATTTGGTTTAAAAATGAAAACAGGCATAAACGTTTAGATTAAATACTTTTATCAACATTTCTTTTGCAAACATATATCAATATTTATAAATGTTACTGGTTAAAATACAATGTTTATTGAGGTTTATAATATAAACCTTTTTGTATGTTGATAAATTAAAATTTGTATGAATGTACCCAGTTAAAATTTTACACATTTTGAATAATATAGTTATGCATCTTGAATTGTCACAATCAATCACATTTTTTAAATTCTTAGTTGTATAGTTGTTGTGAAAACAATTGTGATCATAAGGTTGATTAATGCTTGTTGCTGTAAATCTACATCATTTTATGTACATGAACATTTAAATTGCTCAATGAATGTTTAGTATTGCTTGCATAATTTTATATGATTTTTGACAGGTCATAAGACATTACAATCTTTTTCTTTCAATTAAGTAAAACAAGAAACACAAGT
This sequence comes from Sabellastarte sp. h YS-2021, assembly GCA_964017235.1. Classification (NCBI taxonomy): domain Eukaryota; kingdom Metazoa; phylum Annelida; class Polychaeta; order Sabellida; family Sabellidae; genus Sabellastarte; species Sabellastarte sp. h YS-2021. The sequence goes on from OZ024938.1 coordinate 67,338,908, forward strand.
GCAATTACATGGCAGTATCTATGGGCCAATATTACAGGAATGTCTCTATTCTTTTAAGCTCAGAGATTGGGCGTAATGAAAGAACATGTGCAGTGGTACTTTAAAAGCAATAATTATCTGTATAAGTTGATTAATGTTTGTTGCTGTAAATCAACATCATTTTACACACATGTACATTTAAATAGCTCAATGAATGTTCATTATTGTTTGCATAATCTTATATTATTGTAACCGTCCAAAAGACAGATTTCTTCTTCCAATCAAGTAAAGCAAGATAAACAAAAGCAATTAAATGACAGTATCTATGGGATAATAATATTAAAGGAAGGTGTTTATTTTTTTAAGCTCAAAGATGCTGAGATGTTTAATATAACTATTTCTGAATTATAATGTTTTTTAAGAAATCTGTATCTTTTCGCTAATTTTTTAGCTAAACTATGTGTAAAGAAGATGTATATATTAAATATGAAATCAATGTTTTTTTCTTGTCACAAGATTTCCAAAGCATTTCTTAATGTTTTTAAATATTTGATAACAGTTCAATAAACGTTTTTAAACACTGCTAGATGAAAGTTAAATGTTTACAGATTCTTCAACCTTTCATAGTTTGCCCAAATTCAGCCAGTTTGGTTGTTGTACAGCTGTAAAACATTTCATCGATAAATGTTGTCAATGTTTATAAATGTTTATAAACATATGCAATGCTCACTGGGAAGGAAAGCAGATTATAAGCACTTTTAAGTTTATATATCATTATTCAACTTTAAAGGAGGGGTTCAATGTCAAATCTGACCACTCAAAAGGAATCCCAACATCTGATTTCATTTAGATTGTTTACATACTAGAAGCCAAAATTAGGCAAGTATATGACAAACATTTTAAGTTAGCTTAGTAAGCCAGCTCACCTTAAAAAGTTTTACTTAATTGAACAGCACTTGAATATTGTGCCAAGCGCAAGTACTTTTTAAGATTCACTTCTCAAATACAGCAACATGAAAGTGAGCAATTAAGTTTAACTACTTTTATTTGACCTAAGCCTAGTCAGGAATCAGTAATCACTACTTTGGTTTTCAGGGTATGGTCAGCAGCACTGGTCAAGAAATTTTCAAATTGGGTTGTGGTATACAATGACTACCTTTAAGCTGAGGTAAAAGACATTTTGATCAAGAATTACACATTTTGGTGTCTTATCCGAACCCCCGCCCCCACCCTAGAGGGAAGCACTCTCCATTTTTATGTTTTTTTCACATATTCATCCTTTCAAACATGAAATTTTTCTTAGAGTTCAAACTTGTTTTAACCAGTATCTACACTATCTAGTCAATTATTAGGTGCCAATTTCACATATATTTCTGCTTACAGACAGCACCAACCCACAGAAAGTGCTTTTCTCAACATTCAAAATGATCTTTTCCTTAACATGGTCAAAGGGTCTGTTACACATCTTACTTTCCCTGATGTATCTGTTGTTTTTGATTATTAACCACACCATTCTCTTGTATATATACTATGATATTAATGATATGGCCCTTGGCTGGTTAAAATCATACTTTTTACAGGGCACAGTCAATCAAGGTAGGTAATGCTTTGTCAGGTCCATTTGGTGTTGCAATTTTTGCAGCCCTTAGTGTTCTGGCCTTGGCCCAATACTTTTCTCTCTTTACACAAAGCCACTTAGTGCAACCATCCGCTCATACAGTAGCACCAATTATCACTTTTATACAGGACATCCAATTACCACTTTTATACAGGACACCCAATGATATATATCATTATCAAGAACAAAATTCTCAGTCCATAAAAAACTCTCACTAATCGTCTAAATGACAAAATTCCATATTAAAAAATAAACTAAAACTAAATCTTGACAAAACCTTCCAGTTTTCTAGTTAATATTCTTTGGAACCAGGTGGCACACTTCAAATGTAAAAGATTTTGGGCAGAATCCTTGGTCAACATTGGGCCAAAAGTCAGTTACTTCATACTGGCAGATGATACATTTCCCCTTAGGACATGACTGGTGAAACCCTTCTACAGAACTCTGGACCTTAAGGAACATATCTCAACTACAGAAGTGGCTGCGGGATGTAGGTTGCTGAAAACACCTTGGTATTCTAGCCAGCAGACTCAGGGTCGTGCAAATGCCAATGAAACAAGAGCCTGGAGTGGTTGCAAGGATCACGCTGGCCTGTATTGTGCTGCACCATATGTTGCAGGATAATGAACTATCAGATCCAGGATGAAACCCCAGTGAAGCTGTCAAGGCACAGGTGAGTGTTATTGCAGACTATTTCCACGTTGAAGGACCTGTGTTTTGGCAGGTAGAACGGAAATAGACAATGAAACACATTTGGACATTTTACTTGAACTATACATGCGCAGTATTATTTCATAACGTTAAAGATATTTACCCATATTTGTATAAATTGCCTGACCATTATTCAGTCTCCTTTTTTTCTATTGTATTACATTAAGTATTGATTGTTTTATTCTTGGATTTATTCAGTATGTTTGTGAAAGTATTTTATACACATGTCTTTTTTGCAAAAGTGAATGTAGCTACCTCTTGTGAGCAAAATATGTTTGTTAACTTAATTTGTTAACTGAGTAATAAGTATTTATTCCAAGAAACAGTATTGTGTAGACATTTATATTCACAAATAATTGAACTTGCTTTCTGGTTTGAATGAAATGTTTTTGACCTTAATTTCTTCTACTATGCTTCTTCTTGGCGTGAGAAGTCTTATGAATGAATTGTGGGCGAATTCACAAGCAAAAATCAAAAATAAGGGAAAGGCCTAGGGAAGATATGCCTTGCGTGGTTAGGGTTTGAACTCTCAATACTTGGCTTTGTAGGACTTGGATTTGAACACTGGTTACTTGGCTATATGAGACTTAGGTTTGAATCGTGATTTACTTAGACTTCTTTTATTTTTTGGGTTGACTGCTTTTGTGTGTGGGACTTGAGCTTAAATTTAAACTATGGGTTTTGTCTTTACTCTTCCTTAAATTTGTGTGTGGGAGTGTGTTTTGTATATTTGGACCTTTTAACAATGCAGTTTATTGGTTTTGGATGATTGGGCAGCTCTAAATGGGCCTTTAAAAATACAAGTCCAAGCTTAACTGGATACTGGAGAGTGTCTACTAATGCTGGTTATTGATTATTCTGGTTAAATCTCAGGTACTGGTTTCTGGCTGCAGGTGTTAGGGTGTGTCGAAGTCACTGCGGCCCTTGCCCACTGATGTGTGGGGCAGTGATCTCATGAATGAGAATAAACTGTCCACAGAGGCTGTTAAGAGTTGGTCAACTGGAGCTGTAGCAGGAAGCTGTGAAATGTGGTGGCTACTGTTGTTTCTGGTGAGGAGACGTGAGGTGGTTGTGGCTACGTCTTTGGCTGGTAAAATTATTGTACTGACTGGTGTATTTGATGTGATGGATGGTGGACTTGATAGTCTATCTGGAGGACTACCTGGACCTGGTAAACTTGCTACAATGTGTATTGTTAGGGTTGCCTCTGCTGCACTGGCTGTGGCTGATATGTGATGAGTGGCTGTTAGCAGGTTGTGAGCTACCTGTAAAATTGCCCTTTGAGACTGGAATAATCTCTTTTGCAGGTCTTGATCAGCCCTTTTTAAGTGCAAGCTCTAGTCAGATCACATTTTTCCCTTTTTTCTTTTTTTTTGTCATCAGATTTCATGAGAATTAGTATAGCACCACGAGTACCCGTTTCTGAGTTAAGCACTAATTATAATATTTGGATGGGTGACCATCCAAGTGCACTACTCAGGTGGCTCTGCAACTCTCACATGTACACTGGAACACTTTTCAGTCTTATTTCAGCATAAAACTTTTGCTCCATGACATTTATCTTGTTGAGATCTTATAGTCCATCAATTTCTTATTGTATATTAGTTCATAATCACAACAAAAGTCCACAATGAGCATATATTCCTGAAAATGGCACTGTGAAAAGCAGTTTCAGTTACATGTCATGGGGTATGTGAACGTTTCACACGCAAAAAATATTTTATTGGCAAAACTGGCCAATATGTTGGTTTATTTACAGTTTCTTTGGATTTGACTTGAATAATACATATAGCTCCAAATTAATGTCAAAATAATCTTTTAAAATGAGTATTTTAAAAGATGGGATATTCTGGTGGCAAAGTTTTCTCTAAAAGAAATCATCCACAAAGGAAGATATTTATGGCTGTGGAAAAGCAAGTCCCAATGGATAAGTCTTTGGTTTGTTTTTGAAGGAAGTCATGGTTGTTTGTGACAATACTACAAGGGGTAATCTATTCCACTGAAAGTTCAAACATGGGGTTTTATGTCTCGTTCAACAGGTCCTCAGTATTGCCACTTGGGAGTCAAATCCACACAGGGGTGACAGCCTGTGATGAGATGTCAGACTTGCAAACCACAAGGCCATAAAGGACCTCTATTTCACTCATTTTAACTAGTATGGCAACTGCAAAACTAAAGCTACCAACTTGTCTGTAGATCAAGGCACTTGAAACTGCCAATCTGTTGCCACAGGTGAATTTGCTGGACATTACCATTGTGGAAAAATAGCATCAGAGATGCCCGTACCCACAGCCTAGGGAAATATTTTTAACACCATGAGTTATAGAAGTACTGTATCAGTACAAAGTTCAGGATACGTTTAGAGAGCACTGTCAGTTATATAAAGGTCTAACAATGTTTAAATAGAGAAAATAATGTCTAAGAGAAAGATAATGCATGTAAAGATGAAGTATTAACACAAGATAATTCAATAACAAGATGACAGTATTAAACAGTAAACTAAACATTACAACACTCTTTATGTACATCTGCATGGTCGAATTATGGTTTTGATGTTTTGAATATTACAATGCATACAGAAGTGGTAATACATTCAATGAATGCTTATGTGTGGTGTTGGGAGCAAAATCTGTGGCTCACTTCTGTTACAAGGGCAAGTTATAAAAGTAAAGTTCTTAATAAATTCTAATATGACTTTAACAGTGCTTAATCTGCATCAAAAGACAGACCCAAAGGTGTAAATATTTTAAAGGTCAAGGTCACTACGACAAGGTCAAAGGTCAAATCAAGGTCAAACCATGATGCTGAACACCTACAACCCGTAATCAATGTCCCTCCCAAGCATCAACTTCCTACACCTTACGGTTTCCGAGATATAGCCCGGACAAGATTTTATAGGTCAATGTCACTACGGCAAGAACAAATCAAGTTCAGACCATGACGTTGCACACCTACACCCCCTAACCAATGTCCCTAGTATTAACTTCCTACACCTCACCGTTTCCGAGATATAGCCCAGACAAGATTTTATAGGTCAAGGTCACTACGGCAAGGTCAAATCAAGGTCAGACCATGACGTTGCACACCTACGCCCCCAAACCAATGTCCCTACCAAGTATTAACTTCCTACACCTTATGGTTTCCGAGACATAACCCGGACAAGATTTTCAACCTTAAGGTCACTACGGCAAGGCCAAATCAAGGTCAGACCATGACGTTACACACCTACACCCCCTAACCAATGTCCCAAGTATCAACTTTCTACACCTCATCGTTTCCGAGATATAGCCCGGACAAGATTTTATAAGTCAAGGGTCACTATGGCAAGGTCAAATCCTGATCAGACCATGACGTTGCACACCCACACCCCCTAACCAATGTCCCTACCAAGTATCAACTTCCTACACCTTACAGTTTCCAAGATATAGCCCGTACAAGATTTTATAGGTGGTCACTACAGCAAGGTCAAATCAAGGTCAGACCATGACGTTGCACACCTACACCCCCTAACCAATGTCCCTACCAAGCAGCAACTTCCTACACCTTACAGTTTCCAAGATATAGCACGGACAAAATTTTATAAGTCAAGGTCACTATGGCAAGGTCAAATCAAGGTCAGACTACGACGTTGCACACCTACACCTAATCAATGTCCCTACCAAGTAACAACTTCCTACACCTTACGATTTCTGAGATATAGCCCAGACAAGATTTTATAGGTCAAGGTCACTACGGCAATGTCAAATCAAGGTGAGACCATGACGTTGCACACATACACCCCATAACCAATGTCCCTACCAAGTATTAACTTCCTACACCTTATGGTTTCCGAGACATAACCCGGACAAGATTTTCAACCTTAAGGTCACTACGGCAAGGTCAAATCAAGGTCAGACCATGACGTTGCACACCTACACCCCCTAACCAATGTTGCTAGTATCAACTTCCTACACCTCACCGTTTCCGAGATATAGCCCGGACAAGATTGTATAAGTCAAGGGTCACTATGGCAAGGTCAAAGGTCAAATCCTGATGAGACCATGACATTGCACACCTACACCCTCTAACCAATGTCCCTACCAAGTATCAACTTCCTACACCTTACAGTTTCCGAGATATAGCCCGTACAAGATTTTATAGGTGGTCACTACAGCAAGGTCAAATCAAGGTCAGACCATGATGTTGCACACCTACACCCCCTAACCAATGTCCCTACCAAGCAGCAACTTCCTACACCTTACGGTTTCCAAGATATGGCACGGATAAGATTTTATAGGTCAAGGTCACTATGGCAAGGTCAATCAAGGTCAGACCATGACGTTGCACACCTACACCCCTTAATCAATGTCCCTACCAAGTAACAACTTCCTACACCTTACAGTTTCCGAGATATAGCCTGGGCAAGGTTTTATAGGTCAAGGTCACTACAGCAATGTCAAATCAGGGTCAGACCATGACGTTGCACACATACACCCCATAACCAATGTCCCTACCAAGTATTAACTTCCTACACCTTATGGTTTCCGAGATGTAACCCGGACAAGATTTTCAACCTTAAGGTCACTACGGCAAGGTCAAATAAAGGTCAGACCATGACGTTGCACACCTATACATCCTAACCAATGTCTCTACCAAGTATCAACTTCCTACACCTTACGGTTTCTGAGATACAGCCCGGACAAACTTTTTCCCGCCTTAAGGGCTGTGGGGTAAAAATAAAGGGGTACACTGAAATTTGGCGCCATAAATGTTAAGAGGTTGTAATTGAAACAAAAGGATGTGATGCTGAGTACCCAGCCAGTCGAATTTTCCCAGAAAATGACTAATTGGAGTTCAGACTTTTAACTGGCAGACAATTCAGCAAAACTTTTGAACTGAAGCCTTCAGAGCATTTCACTCCCCTAAACAGGATGCTAGTGTGTTGCAGGTTTATCAGTTTCCTTACCAATTTTAACTTGAGGGTGAAGAGGAAGAAGTATGTGGGAAGTACATGTCAAAAAATAAAGTCTCCATCAACTAAGTGATGCCCAAACTAAGTGAAGACCTAAGTCTTGTGGCACAACACCCAAACCACTGTGCTACATTGGCCACACAGAAGTTATGCGGTGCTGGTTAGTTTCTGAAATTTTCAAGGTTGTCGTTCCTTTTAAAAGCCAACACATGGGTCATACAGATCCATGCTGGAGTCACAAGCTCCAGTCAATTGGGCTTATCTCCATTGCCTGTGGTTTTACTATAATCAATCTGCTTTGGCACTCATTGGAATTTACATTTGGGTTGGGCAGCTTCAGTGTGATTTGTTACAATTTTTTTGCGATCAGGCCTGCTTTTTTGAAATGTGTCAAATACCTCCAAAATATATGTTTGAGGGGTGAAGTGGCAGATTAACATATGGGCCAGTTCATTCTTCAATGTGTACTTGTGTACTATCCAGTTATGGTCTCTTTTCAGAGTCATATCAAGGTTATCAACAGGTCATCAATCAAATATGTACACAAATGGGGAATCCCACATGTTAATGGCTGGATTCTAACCCTGTTTTTCCTGGAGTTAGGTGTGATCTCAAATTTGTGTCATTATATTATGTGAGTAAATACCTGAAACTTCACAAAAAGTTATTTTATTGTGAATGTATATTAAGCATAATCAATGTAAACTTGTGAAGAAATGCTAACTTATTCTGTAATTCTGCAGCAAACTAAAGTCTTACATTGAAAGCTGCATTCGGTGACATCTTGTTCTGGGTTTTATACATGTTACAAACTACAATCATATGTGGACTAAACTTAGGACTTTACAATCACGTCCACAGACAGTTGCCACGCATTAGACAGCTCAGCTTTAAGATTTTTAATGTTAACTTTGTGGACATTTTATTGCTTGTAACTGCTTGTTCACTTTCCATCAACAAATGACTCAATCCTTGTATCTCACCTAGTCAGACCTATATAGATAATATTATTTATCGATTATTATTACATCTTGTTCTAGGTTTTATATATGATTATGTGTAACATTTTGTGAAATGTAACACTTCAACCACATAAATAAGTTACCGTACAGTTTTGGCAAAGCAACAGTTTTGTATGATACTTGAACTTACAGAATGCAACATAAACTATAAGACTTTGCCATAAATGACAATATTCTGAGTTTTTAACGAACAATAAAATCTGCATGAATTTTACTTCCAAGAGCAAATGTCAAGTTTATTCATAGTCAAAGTTGGGGCTTTACATCCCTTTTAACAGCCAGGGAAGCAGCAAACACACTAGGCCACCGAGGACCTCATCATGTTTATTCATTTATTTATTTTATTTATTTATTTGGGGTTTTACGTCGCATTCAACACTGTACAGGTCGTATCGTGACGGGTAGTTGGAAGGGCAGAGGAAACCAGTACATAGAGTTCGTCAGGGTTCTGTACTGTAAACTGCCGACCAACGGCAAGCAACTACCAGCTTTCCCACTTGAGGCCATGCGGGGATCGAGCCTCAGAGGTGGGAGTCAAGAGTGTTACCACTCTGCCACCGTGGCCCCTTCATGTTTATTCAGGGCTTTGGTATTTTCCATGGTCAGCACAAGTTGGAGCTAAACCCTTAATCATAGAGGCAAAGTTAAGCAATTATTTTGAAACTTTGAAACCACTGGGCCATCAAGGTATCAAATCCAAGTCAGCGGTTTATAAGTCCTCGGTGGCCTAGTGTTTAGCAAGTTTGACATCAAATCATAGGCTGTCACCTCTGTTGGTTCGATTCCCACAGGTGGCAATGCTGAGGACCTGTCCCAATTTGACCTCGGCTGTTGAACAGGATGTGAAACCCCAAGCCCATGTCAGTGGTAAACAAGACCATTGTTCATGTCCTCCTTCCATTCCTCCTCCTACCCAACCCCACCCACAAAAAATAATCCTCATCAAATATCACAATTTTTAGCAGTTTCTTTTGACATAAATTAAAATGGGTTGAGTTGCACTTGAAATGAAATAAATTTTCTGCTTCAGTGAAAGTCAATCAGTTCTGGAAATGTGAAAGTCGGAAAAATATGTGAAAATCACCACAAAGATAAACATCCCCCATTTCTTGTACTTTGAGTTTATTTCAGAGAAAAATTACCTAATCACATTGATGTGAACATTGAATACTGAGGCAAAATATTAACATTTCTAGGTGTATGTTTTCAAATACACTGGAATTTGTAACTGTGTTTCCATGCATCCAAATTTCTGCTGCAATGTTTTACAATAATAAACAGTAAATGTCCCTGTCAGATCAACAAATATCAAACAAGTATGGAAAAACATTTTTTCTTTGAAAAATCATGTTTTTCCAGTTACATAACATTCACCGATTGCAGTAACACATACCTAAGCACTTTGTTATAGTTTAGAAGTTGCAGGAATAATGGCAGGTCTCAAATCATACACTATTTTACAGTCTAGGTGAGTTTTTTGGCTTTTGTATACAGAGAGTCCACCACTTTGCCCATGTGTTGGATTGTGTCCAGTGTGTTGCCATATGTTGTATCCACGGCAACATCTTCAAACACTTTCAACACGCCCTCTCCTTGGTCCAATATACCTGAAAAAATATGATACACTTGGATGAATAAAATGGCCAATTCTTATGGAACACCTTAAAGACCACCTCATCCGGCTCTAGTATAGCTGAGAAATATGTAGACCGAGTCTTGGTCCCATCATGCATTACTGTTGATATTTCTGATGATACAAAATGGCGAGGGACAGAGTTCACATGTACTTGTTTTCTGTGTAAATCTGGAATGGCAGATTTCTGCAATCTTGTCCAATTTTACTTGTTCCTTTGAACTGCTTCTACGTGAAACAAATTCTAACATAAATATATTAAGTAAGAGTTTCAGACATTACAATAGTGTACACTTATGAGGGGAGGAAAGGAAGGAAAAGTTTGTTTACACTTTAAAAATATTTTAAAATTTATTCATTCAAGTTAGATAGGCATTAAATATTAGTACTGTTATTCATTCAAGTTAGATAGGCATTAAATATTAGTGAACAGTACATGTATGCACCTCAAAGAACGCAAATAACACTTTATACTGGTGATAATATGCGTAGAAATATGCCGGTCAAGATTAACAAAGAAAACAAGTAAATGTGAACTCCTTCCCTTGCCATTGCATTCCAGCAGTATATCAATATCAATCGGAGTGGGGACAGAAACTCGGTCTAATGAACTACATAATAAAATATAAAAATCTTATCAATTATCAACATCTCCAAGACTTTCTCCAGTCTGGTCCAGTATGCCTCAAAAAATGTAATAAAAAATAGCATCAGAGATGCCCGACCCCACAGCCTGGGAAAATAGTTTTCAACACCATGAGATATAGAAGTAGTGAAACAGTACACAGATTGGGATACTTTCAGAGCAGTGTCAGTGTCCAAATATTGTTTAAGTAGAGAAAATAACATCTAAGAGAAAGAAATTGCATGTAAAGAATAAGTATTAAAACAAGACAATTCAGTAAACCAAAAATTATGAAGCTTAAGACTTGTCCCATTTTGATTTTCAATTGTATGGTCGAATTATGGTTTGGATGTTTTGAATATTACCCATACATACACATGTAGCAATACATGCTTTTATGTGGAATTGGGGCAAAACCTGTGGCTCACTTGATGCAATACCATCTGTTACAATGGGAAGTTGCAAAAATGAAACAGTTAATGACTTCTAGTATGACTTTAACATTACTTAATCTACACCAAAAGACACCCAAAGGTGCAACAACCAAGATTCAAATAAAAAGATATAAGAGAGATAGAAGAGAGATAAATAGTATCAGATATCCTCGTAGAGACATAAAATAGCATCAGATATGCAAGATTGAAGGTCAAATCCAGGTCACACCATGACGTTGCACACAAATAACCCTTGACCAATGTCCATACCAAATATCAACTTCCTACACCTTATGGTTTCCAAAATATAGCCCAGACAAGGCATTATAGGTCAAGGTCACTACGGCTAGGTCAAAGGTCAAATCAAGGTCACACCATGACGTTTAACATCTACACATGCTAGCCAATAGCCTACTCAGTATCAACTTCCTACACCTTACGGTTTCCGAGATATACCCCGGACAAAATTTTATAGGTCAAGATCACTACGACAAGGTCAAAGATCAAATCAAGGTCATGACGTTGCACACCTACACCTCCTAACCAATGTCATTACCAAGTATCATCTTTCTACACCTTACGGTTTCCGAGATATAGCCCAGACAAGATTTTCAAACTCAACGTCACTACGGAAGATCAAACGTCAAATCAAGGTCAGACCATGACGTTGCACACCTACACATCCTAACCAATGTCCCTACCAGGTATCAACTTCCTACACCTTACGGTTTCTGAGATACAGCCCAGACAAACTTTTTCCCGCCGTCCGCCCATCCAGACACCATGGGTGAAAACAATACCCCGACAACCCTGAAGGGCTGTGGGCTAAACATTACAAAGCTGTAAATATTATTACTTGGAGTATAGCTGTTGATGGAAATAGCACAATTATACAAAAGTACATAAACTAGTCAGTCGCAGCAATCTATATATCTTTGTCATAACAAAAAATGTCTCAAATCTTGCAGGTGAACACACCTTGGCAGAGCCAAAGTTAAAGGTTACACCATGATGCACATCTACACCCCTTAACCTATGTCCCTACCAAGTGTCAACCTTCTACACGTTACCGAATCCAATAAATAGCCCAGACAAGATTTTCAAACTAATGGTCACTACGACTAGGTCATTGGTGATAACAAAATCAAGACTACACCATGATGATGCATACCTACAACCCCAACCAATATCCCCACCAAGTATCAACTTCCTACACCTTAGAGTTTCTGAGATGTAGCCCGGACAAGATTTTATAGGTCAAGGTCACTACAGCAAGGTCAAGTTCAAATCAAGGTCACGCCATGATGTTGCACACCTAAAACTCCCAACCAGTATAACTAATGTCCTTGCCAAGTATTAACTTCCTACATCTCATGGTTGCCGAGATATAGCCCAGACAAGATTTTCAAAGTCAAGGTCACTGCGGCAAGGTCAATCAAGGTCAGACCATGACATTGTACACCTACACCCCCTAAACTAATGTCTCTACCAAGTATGAACTTCCTACACCTTACGGTTTCTGATATACAGCCTGGACAAACTTTTTCCCACCACCTGACCACGCGCCAATCCGGATACCATGGGTGAAAACAATATACTGACAGCCCTTAAAGAGGTCCTCAGTGGCCTAGTGGTTAGCAAGTTTGGCATCTAATCATAGGCTGTCACCTCTGTGGGTTCGAGTCCCACAAGTGGCAATTCTGAGGACCTGTCCCAATATGACCCTGGCTGTTGAACGGGACGTAAAACCCCAACTTTGACCTTTGACAGCCCTTAAGGACTGTGTGGTAAAAACTCATGAGACTCTGTATACAAAAAACTAGAGTCATATCCTTCATGGGCTCAAATTGAGATCATGACTCGGCTATATTTCAAGTTGAGTAAGGAGAGTCTGAATCAGTCAAATTCTTAAACCAGATAGTCAGTGCTAAAACGTTCCCCACATGTCTGAAAAATATAGTGGCGCGGTCAATTAAAATGGGAACTTGTTCAGTACCTTGTCTATGGAAGACAAGTTGAATTTTTTTGGCTGATTATTACTGATTTTTATCATTACACACGTGGCAGATGACAGGGGTCAAGTCCTGCTGCCTTTCTATTAAGGCTGCAAGCCAGCCTGATAATGCGCCTCGATTCCTCGATTTGGAAGAACCGACTCGGACTCGGTTAATCGCTTGATTATCGCCCAAGAAATAAACCTCATCATATTTTGACATATTACACTTTATAAAACAATTCAAATGCACAGAACAGGAAAAATGTTGATATTTCATAGAATTTTGGAATAAAGAGACATTTATAATGCAAAACACAGGAAACTAACCATTTTTATATTGCATGATTTGAGGCGTCTTTGAAATATGTTATATTAAATTGTTGTTTTATAAAAAAGCATTGTATCACATATGTTTAATGTTTGCAAATGCTTGAAAATAAAACCTAAAACGCCTTATGTCAGAAAAATATATAATAATATTAAAATATAGTAAATAAATTTGGTAGCTGATTTTACGTCTATGTTTAGTTGTTTTCGAAGACCGGGTTTACTTTTCTTGCTTCGAGTATTAAACTGAATCGTTTTGTTTCTGAGTAACCGAAAAATCATTGCAGCCCTACTTTATATGTATAAAATATTGTTGTATGCATGCATAAATATTACAGAGTTGTGAATGAATCTAAAAGACAATGAGTTGCTTCAAAATATTGTTGGGAAACCCCATAGAATTTCATCACCTCATAGTTTTGTACTGTATGCATGTATGAATATACATTTAGGATTTATTATCATGAAATTAACAGATTCTCGTGAAATGATAAGTACCCCTCAACTTTGTACAGAGGGGTGTGTATCTTCTACCGAAAAAGCTGAAACTACTGAATTCTGGGCTGGTACTAAACTCGCGAGGTATAGTGTATCCCAAGCTACAGAAGCAACACTGATATGTGATATCAAGCAAGCCCTTTTGTGAAGTCGGCAGTAGCATTAACACCTGACCTGAGCTCACTGCTGCTAAAATCTCTCACCTTTGAATTTCCTGTCTAGAATCATCTGTGAGAGTTTCTTCTCCACCGAGTCCACAGGAAGCTTGATTAGACTGGCCACGTGCTCCACCTGCACAGGTAAACAACGGGTAAACATGTAAACAACAGGTAATCATAAAGTATGCATTTAAACAACAGGCTCGGGCCACAGTGATAACACACTCGCCTCCCACCTCTGAGATCAGAGTTTGAATCCTGGCCTGACCTCATGTGAGAAAGCTGGTAGTTGCTTGCCGTTTTGTCAGCAGCTTACAGTACAGATCCTTGCCCAACTATGTGCTGGTTTCCTTTGCCCTTCCAACTGCCCGTCACAATATAACCAATAAGGTACCAGACGTGATAAAGAAACACTAAATAAATTAAAATTAAACAACAGGTAAACAGGGATTAGTGGAGGATTGACAACAAAATTTATATCAGTGCAAAGCTATACAGCAATAGTGTGAATTGTCTATAGTGGTTGGATTCTTCATACATTTACATGCTTACTTTGCCTTGTATTTTATTACCCATATTTTGTGTAAGAAACAAAGGGTCATATGATACAAAAAAACAATGTCGTTATTTAATATATCAGTATAAGCCTGGGCTAACCTGAATCCCTTTTGTCAAATCTGTCTATGCCAAAAATTATAAAAAAGGATAAGCTTAAGAGCCTTTGTGAAACTGGCCCCATCAATATGTCTGCATGTACTCACCTGTACTCTGGAGAATGGCTCTATAATTCTGCACAGATTATCCTCCAGTAAGTTTTGGTAGAGAGTGTCTAGGTGAGCCCTCACTATAGGGTCGTCTTCAAGCTGTGGCTTGTATTTTGTCACCGTCTGAAACAAAAACAGAAACAAGAACATTGTTTCAAAAAGACAGGCAAGCAGTAAAATGCCAAAAGTATTTGGCTCAGTAAACACCAGCACAGTCTCAACTTAGTATGCCCAGTGGTTAAAGACCAGCTTCCTTCAATCCCGAGCTTCATATTTACAAAGTTGATTACATATTGATTCTGAAAGTTATTTCGTTGCATCCATATGTCTGCTTGTCTGTCTACATGCATAAATGGAAAACTATACACTGGTTCAGGGTCACATCAACACATAAGTTTGGGTCATCTGGTAGCTTGGTCCTCCTAAAAGATGATCCAGATTGCAGAGATAGAATTGTTTTTGGTTAGTTTGTGGCAATATCTATATAAGGAAGTCACAAGCATTCAGCACGGCCAATAGTATGGGCCACATACACAAAAAAATACAAGACATAACTGCTACGAAAGAGTTGCATAAATAAATTTTTTGACAGATTAACTTCCACAGGTGAAAACAAATACTAAAGCATAATAAAATGCCAAAAGTATTTGGCTCAGTAAACACCAGCACAGTCTCAACTTAGTATGCCCAGTGGTTAAAGACCAGCTTCCTTCAATCCCGAGCTTCATATTTACAAAGTTGATTACATATTGATTCTGAAAGTTATTTCGTTGCATCCATATGTCTGCTTGTCTGTCTACATGCATAAATGGAAAACTATACACTGGTTCAGGGTCACATCAACACATAAGTTTGGGTCATCTGGTAGCTTGGTCCTCCTAAAAGATGATCCAGATTGCAGAGATAGAATTGTTTTTGGTTAGTTTGTGGCAATATCTATATAAGGAAGTCACAAGCATTCAGCACGGCCAATAGTATGGGCCACATACACAAAAAAATACAAGACATAACTGCTACGAAAGAGTTGCATAAATAAATTTTTTGACAGATTAACTTCCACAGGTGAAAACAAATACTAAAGCATAATAACCCCCCACCCCCACCCCCCCACCCCCACCCCCCCCCACCCCCACCCCCCAAAAAAAACAAGAGGAGAGTGCCCGTGAACGGGCACTGTGTCAGCTGACTGAGTGTTTTTGATTTGTGAAGGTGATTAGAGGACAGAATAATTATCAGGAAAAGGGCTGTACAGAAATACAGTAAATGGTAACTGAACAGCAAGTTCGAAAGAAATTCCGAAGCTGACAGAAGAAAAGGATAAAAAAGTTGTGCCCTGTAAATGGTATTATGAAGGAAAATAACAAGGTAATTGTTTGAGTGTAAAAAATAGGTTAAAACATATTTAAAGAAATACTACAAATGCAATATCCTCGTTCGACCTTGAAGAAGGGGTCAAAGGTCAAATCTAACCACACAAATACATTCCCAGGCCATGATTTCCTATGGTTTACCATTCCAAACCTCTAGGACCAATTATAAACTAGAGGATCGCTCGCAAAAAAAAAAGATAATGTTTTTGCATAGCAAAAACAAAGCGTCCCGAAAAGGATATAAAGGTGAGTGCTAAAGTATTAAGAAAATACTTCATTTCTAGCCTTATACTGTTGTGGCAACCAAAGTCAGCGCAGTCTGCTCTATCTAGCACGGTTTTCACGATATAAGCATTTTTGTGTTTTGCAAAAAATAAAAAAATTAAAAATGTCCGCTATATTTGGCGAGAGAAAAATATTTTGAAAATTGGCATGGCTACTCTGCAGAGATACCCAGCAGGTCCAAAATTTTGTTGAGTTCGCTCCATATAGCACAGTTTTCGAGATATAAGCATTTTTGTGTTTTGCAAAAACTTTGAAAAATGCAAAATGGCCACCATTTTTGGGGAGACAAAAATTTATGTCAAGACCACTGCCGTGGTGTGTATCTCCCGCCGAGCATTAAAGCAGAAGAAATAGCTTTTCCGAGATATTCACAATTTTTCATTTTCGTGTGTGAAAGGTCTTCCAAAAGTAGGTGAATGAGTTATTTGAGAAAAATTGGCTATCTGCAATATTTTTAGAGATAATTCGCATTTACTCATTTTGAGTAGGTGAATAATTAGCTATGGGTCTGAAACTTCACCATGTGAAAGCTCTCCCACAAGTAGATGAATGAGTATTTGATAAAAATTGGGTATCCGCAATACTTTTACAGATAATTAGCATTTACTCATTTTGAGTAGGTGAATAAATAGCTATGGGTCTGAAACTTCACCATGTGAAAGCTCTTCCAAAAGTAGGTGAATGAGTTATTTGAGAAAAATTGGCCATCTGCAATACTTTTAGAGGTAATTCGCATTTACTCTTTTTGAGTAGGTGAGCAATTAGCTATGGGTCTGAAACTTCACCAAGTGAAAGCTCTTTGGGATAGCTGCTCTGCAGAGATACCCTGAAGATAAAAAATTTCGTCGAAATCGCTCTATGTAGCACGGTTTTCGAAATATAAGCATTTTTGTGTTTTGGCTATCTGCAATACTTTTAGAGATAATTCACATTTACTCATTTTGAGTAGGTGAATAATTAGCTATGGGTCTGAAACTTCACCAAGTGAAAGCTCTGCCAAAAGTAGGTGAATGAGTTATTTGAGAAAAATTGGCTATCTGCAATACTTTTAGAGATAATTCGCATTTACTCATTTTGAGTAGGTGAGTAATTAGCTATGGGTCTGAAACTTCACCAAGTGAAAGCTCTCCCAAAAGTAGGTGAATGAGTTATTTGAGAAAAATTGGCTATCTGCAACACTTTTAGAGATAATTCGCATTTACTCATTTTGAGTAGGTGAGTAATTAGCTATGGGTCTGAAACTTCACCAAGTGAAAGCTCTCCCAAAAGTAGGTGAATGATTAATTTGACAAAAATTGGCTATCTGCAATACTTTATGAGATAATTCGCATTTACTCATTTTGAGTAGGTGAGTAATTAGCTATGGGTCTGAAACTTCACCAAGTGAAAGCTCTCCCAAAAGTAGGTGAATGAGTTATTTGAGAAAAATTGGCTATCTGCAATACTTTTAGAGATAATTCGCATTTACTCATTTTGAGTAGGTGAGTAATTAGCTATGGGTCTGAAACTTCACCAAGTGAAAGCTCTCCCAAAAGTAGGTGAATGAGTTATTTGAGAAAAATTGACTATCTGCAATACTTTTAGAGATAATTCGCATTTACTCATTTTGAGTAGGTGAGTAATTAGCTATGGGTCTGAAACTTCGCCATGTGAAAGCTCTCCCACAAGTAGATGAATGAGTTATTTGATAAAAATTGGGTATCCGCAATACTTTTACAGATAATTAGCATTTACTCATTTTGAGTAGGTAAATAATTAGCTACAGGTCTGAAACTTCACCATGTGAAAGCTCTCCCAAAAGTAGGTGAATGAGTTATTTGAGAAAAATTGGCTATCTGCAATACTTTTAGAAATAATTCGCATTTACTCATTTTGAGTAGGTGAATAATTGGCTATGGGTCTGAAACTTCACCATGTGAAAGCTCTTCCAAAAGTAGGTGAATGAGTTATTTGAGAAAAATTGGCCATCTGCAATACTTTTAGAGGTAATTCGCATTTACTCTTTTTGAGTAGGTGAGCAATTAGCTATGGGTCTGAAACTTCACCAAGTGAAAGCTCTTTGGGATAGCTGCTCTGCAGAGATACCCTGAAGATAAAAAATTTCGTCGAAATCGCTCTATGTAGCACGGTTTTCGAAATATAAGCATTTTTGTGTTTTGCAATTTTTGCGCAAAAATTCGAAAATTCAAAATGGCCGCCATTTTTGGCAAGACAAAATTTTTTTGAAAATTGGCATGGCTACTCTGCAGAGATACCCTGTGGGTCAAAAATTTCGTCGAAATCGCTCTATCTAGCACGGTTTTCGAGATATAAGCATTTTTGTGTTTTGCAATTTTTTCGAAAAATTTGAAAATTCAAAATGGCCGCCATTTTTTGCGAGAAATTTTTTGTTTGAAAATTGGCATGGCTACTCTGCAGAGATACCCTGTGGGTCAAAAATTTCGTCGAAATCGCTCTATCTAGCAGGGTTTTTGAGATATAAGCATTTTTATGTTTTGCAATTTTTGCGAAAAATTCGAAAATTCAAAATGGCCGCCATTTTTGGCGAGACAAAATTTTTTTGAAAATTGGCATGGCTACTCTGCAGATATACCCTGTGGGTCAAAAATTTCGTCGAAATCGCTCTATCTAGCAGGGTTTTCGAGATATAACCATTTTTATGTTTTGCAATTTTTGCGAAAAATTTGAAAATTCAAAATGGCCGCCATTTTTGGCAAGATAAATTTTTTTTGAAAATTGGCATGGCTACTCTGCAGAGATACCCTGTGGGTCAAAAATTTCGTCGAAATCGCTCTATCTAGCACGGTTTTCGAGATATAAGCATTTTTGTGTTTTGCAATTTTGCGAAAAATTCGAAAATTCAAAATGGCCGCCATTTTTTGCGAGAAATTTTTTGTTTGAAAATTGGCATGGCTACTCTGCAGAGATACCCTGTGGGTCAAAAATTTCGTCGAAATCGTTCTATCTAGCAGGGTTTTCGAGATATAACCATTTTTATGTTTTGCAATTTTTGCGAAAAATTCGAAAATTCAAAATGGCCGCCATTTTTGGCGAGACAAAAATTTTTTCAAAATTGGGATATCTACTCTGCAGAGTTACCCTGAGGGTCAAAAATTTCGTCGAAATCGCTCTATCTAGCACGGTTTTCGAGATATAAGCATTTTTGTGTTTTGCAATTTTTGCGAA
This sequence comes from Sabellastarte sp. h YS-2021, assembly GCA_964017235.1. Classification (NCBI taxonomy): domain Eukaryota; kingdom Metazoa; phylum Annelida; class Polychaeta; order Sabellida; family Sabellidae; genus Sabellastarte; species Sabellastarte sp. h YS-2021. Next base: position 67,358,465 of record OZ024938.1, read on the forward strand.
AATTTCGAAAATTCAAAATGGCCGCCATTTTTGGCGAGAGAAAAATTTTTTGAAAATTGGGAAAAGTACTCCGCAGAGATATCCTGCGGGTAAAAAATTTTGTCGAAATTGCTCTATCTAGCACGGTTTTTGAGATATAAGCATTTTTGTGTTTTGCAATTTTTGCGAAAATTTCGAAAATTCAAAATGGCCGCCATTTTGGGCGAGACAAAAATTTTTTGAAAATTGGGAAAACTACTCCGCAGAGATATCCTGCGGGTCAAAAATTTCGTCGAAATCGCTCTATCTAGCACGGTTTTCGAGATATAAGCATTTTTGTGTTTTCCTTATTTGGAAAATTCGTAATGATTAATTAATCATTAATTACTCGGCCATTTCTTGACCAATCAATGCCAAAATCTAATGATTTCCAGACTTTAATAGAATGAATGTATTTGCCAAGTTTCAGGTGAATTGATAAAATTCCTTTCAAGTTATCATCCGGACAAGCTTCCCCATCGAAAAAAGACATTTTTGGTCATGTGACCTCTCTGATTGGTTGAAATGTCACTGCAGCATATTCAAAACAATTCCCCAGGGCTACTGCCTAAACCTGCCAAATTTGAAAAGAATCCGCCTAACGGTTACAGAGTTATAAGGAAAACAAAATGCGGAGCCGGCGGAGCCGGAAGCTCTCCCATACACAAACAAGCGTCCCTTGCGGGACGCTTAATGAGTTATGAGCACTTTTAAGCTTGGCTGTCCTCATTTGACCTTGAAGGAGGGGTCCAAAGGTCAAATCTGACCATACCAAAAGATTCCGGGCCAATGATTTCCTATGGGATGGTTTACCATCCCAAATCTCTGTCACCAATAATAAGTGAGTTGTAGGCACTTTCAAATTTCGCTATCCTCATTTGACCTTGAAGGAGGGTTCCAAGGTCAAATCGGACCATATCAACAGATTCACACCCCATGATTTCCTGTCTGTTTACCATCCCAAACCTCTGGGACCAATAATAAGCGAGTTATAAGCACTTTTAAGTTTGGCTATCCTTGTTTGACCTTGAAGGAGGGGTCATTGAAGGTCAAATCTGACCACACCAAAAGATTCCCACCCCATGATTTCCTACAGGTTGGTTTATCATCCCAAACCTCTAGGATCAATAACAAGGGAGATATAAGCACAAAAAACACCTGTGGCGGCCATCTTGTTTCTCAAAATGAGGCCAAAAATATTCCCAGACAACATTTTATGGTTATTAATATATACTGCAAACTTAAGAAAGCTAGCTATAATATTTTTTTCATCAGAGCAGTAATGGTGAAATCTCTCTCTACACACTGCGGCTATCCAGTGGATACAATGATTTACTTAACAGTGAGAACCTGAAAGTAGCTACTGCTCAGCTATGCCATGACATAGAGGTCTGCAATTTCACTATGTTATAGCTGACCAAAAATTCTGTGAATAACATATTTAACAAATTACTCTAAATGTAATAGTTTTCAAGTTACAACTGATTTACTCAACAGTGAGAACCTCAAAGGAACTATTACTCAGCTATGCAATGAGCTACATGTCTGAAATTTTACTATGTTATAGCTAACCCAAAAGTAGGTGAACAACATATTTAAGCAAACTACTGTAAATGCAATAGTTTTCAAGCTAGAACTGATTTACTCAATAGTGAGAACCTGAAAATAGCTATTGCTCCGCTATGCCATGAGCTATAGGTCTGTAATTTCACTATGTTATAGCTGACGCAAAAGTAGGTGAACAATATATTTTAACAAAATACTCCAAATGCAATATTTTTCAAGTTATAGCTGATTTACTCAACAGTCAGTACCTGAGAATAGCTATTGCTCAGTTGTGCCATGAGCTATAGGTCTATAATTTCACTATGTTATAGCTGACCCAAAAGTAGCTGAATAACATATTTGCACAAATTTCTGTAAATGCAATAGTTTTCCAATTATAACTGATTTACTCAACAGTGAGAACTTCAAAGTAGCTATTACTCAGCTATGAAATGAGCCACAGGTCTGAAACTTCACTATGTTATAGCTGACCCCAAAATAGGTGAATAACATATTGAAACAAAATACTCTAAATGCAATAGTTTTCAAATTATAAGTGATTTACTCAACAGTGATAACCTAAAAGTAGCTATTACTCAGCTATGCCATGAGCTACAGGTTTGAAATTTTACTATGTTATAGCTGGCCCAAAAGTAGCTGAATAACATATTTATACTAAATTCTCTAAATGCAATAGTTTTTAAGTTACAAGTGATTTTACTCATGATGGAAGTTACTGAAAAGCCCAAAAGTAGCTATTACTCACTTAGCTATTGAGACAGACGCCCAACTTACTCACCATATTGTAGCTATGAAAAAAGTAGCTGAATAACATATTTTAACAAAATGCTCTAAATGCAACACTTTTGAAGTTATAAGTGATTTAGTGCATGATTTCATGAATTTTAATGCATTAAAAATTATTAAAAAAATTTATTAAAAAAAAAGTAAGACAGATCCAGGTCTCATACTCACACAAGAGAATCTACCTCTGGCCTAGTACATATATGCAAGATATGAGAGAAATCCCTGCAATAGTCACTGAGAAAATTGTGATAAAAAGTTGAAATTTTCACACTTTTGGTGGGGGTACCCCCCTTGTAATGTCTCTAGCAAACAGACAAACAGACAGATTTGCATGCCTTGAACAATTTTTCATCCTCGATAGATAAGGTATCTTTTAAAAAAAACAGCATGTCTCTAGGCCTTGTAGTTTTGGAGAAGAAGTTGTTCACTCGGACGCGGACGCCCACGCCGCAGAGTGATGACATAAAAAACCAAAAAAAAAAACGATGATATTAGACCTTACATGTATTTCAAATAAAAGTATCGGTATGAAAGCAAATGGAGCATTTATGATGAAATGGCAGGTGTTCGTGCATACAACTTTGGGGGAAAAAATAACATATTGGAGTTAACATTCCCACCACAAAAACTATTCATCTGATTGGGGTTGTATTTTCAGTCAAGGTAAGGTCTACCCATGGTGCTCAAAGTTGTACTAGACCTCTAACCCACCTTTTGGAAGTCGGCTATGGAACGTTTGTGGCTGGCCTGACTGATCGCTTTCATGGCTTCCACGTCGGGTCCGCTGTACTTGAGGGCCAGTTTCCCACTGATGATCGTTGGCACTTCCTCAGCACTGCATATTAATAGGTACATTTACAAAATATAGTCAATGCTAAAGTTTATCCATTTGTTTTGGGTAATCTAGTAAAAGTTCTATGTTTCTTGAAAAAAATTGTCACTGCAACAAGCATAAATATAAAAAGCTGTTACAAACAAAACAACCAATCTACTGTTAACATAAAACAACTAATCGATTAGTACTTTTCTGTTATGGAAAGTCCTCAGCAGTGTATTTTATCTGCGCTAGAAAGGACAACACTTTAGGCGGAAGAATTTTATTTCTTACGAACCTTTTTGCGACACTATATTTGGACTGTGCGCTATTGCTTCATATAATGTATGTCGAAAACATGCGTACTGTAGGTTTTGGGGTTGTCTGCATACTTCTGGTCTTTATAATGTTTGACAATACGATTTATTAAGGCTACATTCATCAGTCACTTGCCAACGAGGCGATTCAGTTAGATCCCCAAGTGAAAGAAAGTGAACTGATTCGTCAAAAACAACTAAAACAGGCACAAAATAAGCAATAGTATTTGATTTTAGCTTCAATGAATGATTATATGATAATGGAGATTCAATTTTTTTTCTAATTTGAGAGGCATCTCCATTCTCAAGTTATAATATGCGACTCATGTACATTTTAAGTTTGTCCTAATCAGTGGCGAGTGCATATAAATTGATTTCGATGATTTCAAAATCCCATAAACCAAATTAGATTTCTGTAATTGTAATTATTATCTGTAACAGTGTTCATTCTAGAGTTGGAGCTACTTGAGTCAAATGACTCCTTTACTAAATTTTGGTGAGACATTTACTAAATGTGATGAGTCAAATGACCAAAATTAACCTTACAGTTGAACAAATTGACTTAAATAGGAGAAAAAAGTACTATTAGTCTATCTTCAAAATGAATTTACAATACTAAATCAAATTCAACTCTACTCACTGTGGAAAAAAACTTTATTTCAATTCAAGACATATTTTAGTCAGCATGATGTACAAGATTTCCTATGACGTACATGATTTGCAATAATTAAAGTATTTTTTACTGATTTTTTTTTCCATTTTTTTTGTTTCAATAAATATGGTCCAACCCTGCACTATCTAAAACTAGAAAAAAAAATTAACTCACCTTGACATAGGTTCACTCAGGGAGTTGTTTTTATTTCATACAAAAAAACTCCAGACATTTATTTATGTAAATGGATATAAATTTGCCACTTTTTGAAAAAAAAACAACAACTGGTTTTAAAGCAATAACATACCATATAAAGTTTAAGTTAAATTATTATTTAACTTTTTTCCAGTCGAAAATTTGTTATTAACATAGATGCAATTTTTTAAAAGTTTGTCCCACAGTAGTTTACAATATTTGTTGTTACTTGTTAACAATTGTCTTTGAAGTCACTTGTAAGAGTGCATTATGCAAAACTATACTTTAAAAAGTGAAAATATTAAAAACTGGATAATAAAATCTTGTTGTGCAATAGATATTTATTTCTATATATATTTAACAAAACTATGAAAAAAAGTGGAAATTTACAGCCACTGGTGAGTTTACATCACTTACTATAAACGTGTTTTCTATTGATAAATACTGAATTTTTGTTAAACGAAGTATGATTGGACAGTGCCGTTTCCGCTTGACCAATCAAATTAAGGCATTTAGAAGCAAGGAAACATGGAGGAATTGGGTTAAAAAGACAATATATGTGTCCTTTTCTTTGATTTTGAAACAAAATTCGTCTAACTTTCCCAATATTTACAGCGAAAACGCGGGCGATAATGCAAGATATATGCGTCACCGCGACTCGGGACCATAACGTGTACGCGTCTTTTCACCCCAGTATAGCGACAAAAGACGCGGAAACGCGTAGTAAAATGAACACTGCTGTAATCAATTTTTAAACAAAGTTCACTTGCACATGACAAGAATATTTTGGAAAAGTTACAGCACCTGTTGAGCATGATCTTGGACATGAGCATGTACTTGAGAGCCACCAGTGCCTTGGGACTGTCGATAGAGTCGTAACCTTCAAACGCCTCGTAGAAGTACGAGTAGGCAGTCTTAAAGTCCTTCTCCTCAGCCGCATGGATGATACCTGCAGCGAGACAAAAACACAGTGAGACAAATACACACAATGAGACAAAAACACAGTGAGACAAAAACACACAATGAGACAAAAACACAGTGACACCAAAACAGGTACATTGGCACAAAATATAGTAAGACAAGACACAATATACAAGTAATGGAATAAAAATAGTATCAGAGATGCCCATACCTCACAGCCTAGGCAAAAAGCATTCGATACCATAAGTTATTGAAGAGGTGAAAAAGAGTGAAGGTGTCTTGCAGAAGAGACAGGTTAAGTTATGTAAAGGTGCACGAGAAACAGGACTTAAGAGAAGTGAAAATGTATGCACAGATGAAGTATCAAAACCAAACAATTTAATAGGAAGACATCAGCACTAATATGTAAACTAAAAGTTATGAAGCTGTACAATTTATTTACTGTTCTATTTATTAACAGAACAGCTGTCAATGAAGGTAGTAAAATCAGGGAAAATCCCCACACCCTCCCAGAAATATACCTACCAAGTAACAATGTCCTACAACTTATGGTTTCCGAGACATAGCAGAGACAAGACTTTTAAACTCCAGGACACTACAGCAAGTACAAAGATCAAATCAAAGAGACAACACTTCACACCTACCCCACTAAACGAACATCTCTGCCACGTATCAACTCTTCACACATCATGGTTTCCAAGATATAGCCCAGACATGACTTCAAAAGGTCGCGGTCACTATAGTAAGGTCAAAGGTTTAAATTAAGGTCACACCATGATGTTGCATATCTGTCTCTCCCCCAGTCAATATTCCTTGATCATAAAAACTTCATACACCTTACACTTTCCACGATATATATAGCCCAGACAAGGTTTTAAAGCTTAAGGTCACTATGACAAGGTCAAATCAAGGTCAAACCAGGACACCACACACCCACTCCCCAAAACCAATATCCAAGCCATGTATCAACTTGCTACAACTTGCTGTTTCCAAGATAAAACCCAGATAAGATTTCAAAGGTAGGGGTTTTATTACAGCAAGGTCAAAAGTCAAAGGTCACACTATGATGTGGCACACCTACACCCCAACCAATTTTCCCACTAAGGATACACTTATTGAACCTTACTCTTTCTGAGTTACACCCCGGAAAAGAATTGTAATCTGACAGCCACTTTAATATTTTGGTGATAGTTTTATATGTGACAACAAAGACTGAGTGTATAAAGCAAATGTCAAAGTGAAAAGAACCAGCACCAGCATGAGATTTGTGAGAATTACTAAATACACTTTACTTTCACAATAATTTTGATCTCTACTGTAAAAGAACATCAGTGCATAAAATTATTTGTTACAAATGGCAATGCGCAGACATAACATCCAACAGCAACAGCAATTTCTCAAAGAAGAATTTATATCTGCCATATGGCAGGAACCATTATTTCAGAGGTAGAATAAGTAGAAGTCAGATTACCTTCAAGTATGTTTTGTGAAGCACCCAACATTTTGCCTTACTATGATGCAAAGACAATGCTTATAAGTTGATTACAATATTTTGTCTCAAAACTGTGGTGATATTTTAGCCTTTGAAGCTATGTGACATACCTGACTGCAGGTCGAGTGCTGCCTGTAGTTTTGGGGGACAGTAGATGCCATTGGCTGTAGTTCTGGCAGATGTCAGGGCCGCTCTGTAAACAAATATAAATTCTAATTATTTCCAAATGTTTCTCTGTATTTGTTATTAATTTTGGAGAAAATAAATATAACCTCTTTTCTCTGTATTTGTTATTAATTTTGGAGAAAATAAATATAACCTCTTTGGCATAAGGTAATTTAAACCTTTTTTGTTGGCTTAATGTGTGCTTGCTCTACACAAATATGAGAAGTGACCTCCGTGAAGTTACCTTGCTCTTGGTAAGTTACTGAGGGCGTGATACACTTTACTCTCCAGCAGTTGGACTTCCACCAGTAATGCCTTGTCATCCAACTTCTTCAGTTCCTTCAACAATGTAGAACCTGGAGAACAAAAAGATATTATTAAAATTGTATTTATTTGGGGTTTTACATCAAGAGTTTATTAAAAGGACAGTTCCCTATTAATCTAACCCATCAGATTGGCAACCTTATAGTCCTTATTATAAAAGTAACTTTGAAACTTTTGATGCTATCATAATATACATATCGTTGCTAGGGCCAAATACACTCACAAGCAGATTCTCCCAGAGAGAAGTTACTTAAAATTTGGCAAATTGCCTGGTTTTTGTCAGTTTCACAAGTTATAGGCACATTCACAAGTTCCAAATGAGAACTTCTCTGTAATTTGGCAATCTCCCTGGCTTTTGACAGGTTAACCTATATTTTTGAAAGCTACCAGTATATCCACAATGTCTACTGGAAAAGGAAACTCACCGAGCTGTAAGGCTTCTTGATATTTCTCTGTGTCAAAGTACAAGGCAATCAGTCTGGCCTAAAACACCGCAAAAATATACACTATATATAATAACCCAGCTTCATACATGTGACTTATTGGTAAGAGCTAGCTGATCTCTAACTTTTTAGGCTGCTATAGCTAATCCTGATGAAAAAGAGCAGGTTTAATTTTTCATATTTCCTAACACATGCAAAACATCGGAAACAGTTAACTGGTTAGTTGACGGTTAATGCCAGTAACTACCCAAACACCAAATTACGTTTATTGTTTCAGCCTTACACACCCATCGCTAATCAGTTATAGGTGTTTTTAATATATGTCCCACGTTCCAAGAGTCAAGCCACAACCCTCAGAAACTGGGAGCCGAATGTATTATATGCAATAGACCTGAAGACAGGAAGAGTAACAACTATCAACCTTCCCACTTAATATTGAGGCTGAGACTTGAACTTGAGACCTTAGAAGTGGAAGGCAAGTGTGTCACCATTAGGGCAGGGTAGGTGGCATATTTTCTATTTTGTTATCCAGCCAGTGTAAAACTCTTCCAATTCATGGACACCGAAAAAAATTATACTGTAGCCTATACCCCCAATCGAAAAGGCCCACTAACAGGAAGAGACATTTAAGATAACAAATCCCTGAAGTTTTTCTCTGAGAAATCACTACAAAAGTGTGGCAACCTATCAGATAAATGTTTAAAAATGCTCCTGAATTAGGGTTTGCATCTAATATTAGATATTTTCCTATAATTATATATACAGAGTGCCGACATTCAAAGACGCTCGTTATTAAGTTTCATCACAGTATCTAAGTGAAGAGGTCTCAAAACCGAGATACTGGCGTTAGAGACCCTGCCCTAGTTACCATTACAGTGGCATAATAGAGAGTTTGCGAACAACGTTTTTGAAACCTGTATCTGTTTTACGCTATATTATACGTCAATGATTTCTGTGTTGAACGTCATTTCACAACGTCAAAAGTACCAGCCGTTACGGATTTCATGTTAAAAAGAGCCTTGCCACGTTGATCTCCGCCGTGATCTTGTTTCAATTTTTGTTGCGTTCTTGTGCTACGTTTTCAATAAAATGCTGTTCACAACCTCTCTAATGTCATCCCCAGACCCACCCAGCATCCCCCAAACAACACCTAAAGCAAAAAACAGCTTGACTACACTGCCTCAAAAGTAGCTTCCTCCAGCCATGATAGTGAACTTGTTACCACTGTGGTTTAAATGTGAAAATCACACAAAAAACTGAAAGTCTAATACTCGCCTCCAAAGCCTGTCGCAAAAACGTCCTCTTTTCATCTTTGGCCCAATCAATACATTCCTGACACAACTCAATCTGGAAATAAGCAAATTTCAAAAATTTAACTCATTCATGCGATCTGGATTAAAGAAAAACATTTTGATGTATAAAAAGAATTTAAGTCATAACATGGTAAAATGCGTACAATAGTTCAAAGTAATTCTAACAAAGGTATATGGGAAGGGTTTTGCACATCTTTTTCAACCCACATATTCTCAGGGCTACAGTGGTGAGATAAGGTGTTAACATGCTATAACTTACCAGCAACCACTTGGTTACTAAGACCGCCTCAGGAAAAGTCCCTCTCAATATAATGTACAATCCTTTTCAGAAAGAGTTTGACCCAACCCAACCCCCACATCTCACCTGCAGCCTCTATCCTAAGTTATCTTCAAATATTAGTTTACTCTATTTCACCTTCACAAAATGTTTGTTCCAATCTAATGCATTTACACTTTCCAAAAAAAAAAAAAAAGTCTCAATTTGTTTTTCAACTTCTAAAAAAATTCCACTGTAATTTTACCCAAACTATCAAATTTATCTAAGAGTGCATCCCACATTCAATGTACAGTCCTTTCACAAAAAAAAAATTACTTCCTACCTTACTCACCCTCCCGAAAAAGTTCACCCTCAGTTCTATCCATTCATATATAGTATGGTGGCTAGGACCAGTTCTATTACAAGACCAGCTGCATTTTTTACCTGACTCTACTCAAAGTATTTATGTAATTTGTTGACAAGCAACAGTAATCTGTTTCTCTATTAAGATATCACAAATTACATCATTTGTGATGTCACAGAGGTCTGACACCACAGATCTGTTATGTCATCATATTGATTTGATGACAATTTAATGCATTCATATTTCAGAAAACTTGACCCAATATAATAAATATCACTTTCAGGAAAAGTATGCCCCCAATCTAACTCGCCCCTTCTCACCTCCTGTCCTGTCTCTGCCTCCATGTCCAGGAACTGATCCACAAGCTGCCTCACAAGCTTGGCAGCCTTGGCCTTCGACACCAAGGTCAAAAAAGGTCTTGTGAACTTTATCAGCCCTGCTAGCTCTACAAAGAGTAAGGTATTTGAAGTTAAATATTCAAATGTGTTTGTCATAAAATTATGATTAGAAAATTTCTTTCTGTCTCTCATCAGTAAACCTACTAATCTGTCTGTACCACACTCTGAGGGCATTCTAGCACTGAAACAACTGGAAGGTAATGCTCACAACAAAGATGACTATAATGCCAAATAGGTTCTCCACAAACGGTCCAAATTCATTGAGTAACCGATTGTCAAGTAGCAACGCAGGTAACCAAATGATTCAAAGTTTGTCTAAATGAATCGGCTACCTGGGTAAACCTAAGTATTTATTCAGAATTGTTGAACTGGTGTTTGTTTTCATTGTAATTTTTCAGCCTCAGCTCTTCCGTTGCATAAATTTATGCAGATGACAGTAGAGTATACCCCAAAAAAGGTGTAAAATTTAAAATTAACAATCCCTTGAATTTTCTTCGTTTTCATAGGATGAAATGCTGAGATCTTTATAGGCTTTAAAGTGTACCTCCATCAATCCAGATGCATTTAGTCAAACTCTTCTGCACCCGGTTGGGCTTGCATCAGCCATCATAGATTAAATGTAAGCAAAGAGAGGGTATCCCTCATTTTTAGAGTGTGGTGAAAAGTAGGTCTTCAGGGGCTGAAAAATTACTCTGTATTGCCATTTTTATTACTGTAGGTCTTCATGTCCTTGACCCATTGATCAGCCATTGAATGTCAAGTCGTACTGTAATAATTTGGTATAAAAGATGCAACTGTGGATTGAATCTGGTCATATTTGGCATTATAATCATCTTTGTTGTGAGCAATAATATTGAAAGCCAAAACATCCACTGTTGACCTCTGGTGGATACAGTAAGTGATTCATTCCCTGGATATGAACATATGACCCACCTTGAGCTTGTCCAGTGGAAGCCAGAAGTGAGCCCATCTCTAAAATTGCAACTTCCTTCTCTTTGATGCCTTCCTCATCATTGTTCTGAACATTTTTCTTTACTGGAAAACAAAGGACCTGTATTTTAGGCAGGGCTGTCAGCCAGTTCTAGAACAACTTGTATATTTTATCAACTGCTTAAGTTAAATATTACACTTAGATGATTCCTCAGATTTATAGTCTATGCACCAGTCTATTGGGATATATGTTTACAAAAAAATCCCAACATGTTTTCATAACATTATTAATATTTCCCATTATACAATCAACTTTGCGTGACACATATTTATAGTACATCCATATTTCCCAGGACAGCAGAAAATGCCTGGAAATAAGGAATTTCACCAATTTTATAAATATACACTTGCACTGGGTTAAAATCCAAAGGAATTATTGTTGTTCTGTTTCAAAAACGAAAATTTGACAAAATTCAGACTGGTTCCAATAAATCTTAGTTGAGCAAACATGAGGCACAAGTAAAAACAAAACCATGTTTTACTGTGTGTACAGTTAGAATTTTTGGGTGTCTGTTGTTCATTAGTTACCAAATTCTATTTATACTTCTGTGAGTGAGGAGTGTGACGTGGAGCCATATACATAGCCAGGTATCCACTGTACAAGAACCAATCTGGAATCCAAGTTGCTCACATATTCGTCCTTTAATCTGCGAATTTTACTTCAAAATTTCCCGGTTTTAATCAGTGCTTGTTAATTCTCAGCTGAAATTGACATTTTTTTCCTGTTATTTTGTACTAATTTGGATTTGCCCCTACGTTTTTAATTTCTATGTATAATTTGCACTGTTACTAATTTTCTGTGCTTTCCCTGCTATGATATGGTGTTGTACTTCACGTGTGTTATATATTATCATTTTAAGGTCTATGGGTGTTAAGTGCACCTTGCATTTGTGTTTTGGTTACTTTAACTTACTTCATGTCATGTGTATGCTCATGTGTTCTGTTAAATTTGGTTTTACAGGTACTGGAGTCTAACCTTTTGGAATTTGTTTATTATTTAAAATGTATTGTTTCTTTCCTCATTTGAAGGTATTTCAGATACATTAAAACCTTTAATTTTGGTATTTGGTACAGGTATTTCTTGGAAAGTTTTTAATCTATTTTAAAAATAATTATCTGGCTTCTGGTTCTCAACTTAAATTCTAGCCTTTGTTGTCTAACTTTCCTTTAAATTATATCAATTTATTTATTTATTTGGGGTTTTACGTCGTTTTCAACACTGTACGGGTCATATCAGGACAGGTAGTTGGAAGGGCAGAGGAAACCAATACATACAGTTGGTCAAGGTTCTGTAAACTGCCGACCAACGGCAAGCAACTAAGATTGGTTATTATTCCTCACTACTTTGGTGCATTTGGATGGTAGTGTAATATTGTTTTTCATCCACCTTTTTTTAACAAATCCCAAAATTGATCAATAAATAAAACTTTGCCAGATGAATAATGATAAAACAGGTACATCTTGCAAATTACTGCAAATTTATGACAAAACTTTATGTCACAGATTACAAAAACAGATCAAATATTTGATATTTTCATTTTTCAGCACAAGCGATCCCTGCTTTGTGAATAGCTATTTGATGCACTGGTTCACTTGAAACTTTTTTTTTTTTCAAATTTGATCTGATCTTGATCTTATCTCAATCCATGTTGGTGAATACCACTCCTGGTCACAACTTTACTTTATACGGTTACAGTTGGGGGTAATCACCATCACAGCGGGGTGAGGGTCCATCCCGCCACAAACAAGTTCATTGCTGTATATGCATTATAATAAATCAACAATCATTAACACCCAAAAATTACAACTTTTATCCATACTCCATAGTATCAATTTTTAAGAATTTATATCATACTGGAATGGTGTCCCGTTAAATGAGTTCTCTGAAATTAGTTCCTTTTACCCATTTCTAGTTCTATGCTGTCACACATGCGTAGAAATGGTTATATTATAAACCAAACACACCAATATTTGACATAATATCCAATATATTTTTGTAAGTTATCGATATTTGTATTGTTTATTTACGTAACTTTGGCACAATTACAACTTCGGTCTATTGCACATTTGTGTACTTCTATTGCATCCACAGAAATAAAAACTTCTTAAAAATCATTTATAATGGCAAAACAATCACAGAATATTTTAATCATATTGATCAATCCTTGTAATTCCAATGTATTCACATAATACTGATTAAGTTGGTATATTTTCTTTATTTATTGACAGCCTTTTTTTAAAAAGGTTGTTATTTCTGGTTTTTATGATATGAAATCCATGATTTTATTGGAATGTATATGGGTAAGGGCTATTCAACTTCTATCACTGCAAAGACTAAAGACTGGTACTCAATATTTTTCTTTATTGTGTCTATTATTGGGATCCATCCATAATCCTTTCAACTGAAGTTATATTGATGTTTTAAATAATTATTGTAAGTGCCTTCAATATTTTTATTTTTAATGGTTTAAAGAACAATATTGCTTCCCGCCACAAAAACTTTATTTTTGCTTGTTTTAAGTATAGTTTTGTGAATTTCTTTTTACTAAAATATGAACTGACAAGTTATGAAAGCAAAGAATAAATAAAAAAGAATAAATCTGTCATCACTTCTACTTCCTTATTTGGTATGTGAAAACGCACGAGTTTTACCAATAACAATCAAATGTTAATAAATATGCCAACTTCTGTTTCGTGCCATTTTGAGTTTTGTGCCATGACACAGCGCCAAACAGTACTGCTTCTAGGCATAAGTTGGCCGCCACTCATTTAAACGTGTCAAACAGACAAATGTGTGGTTGGACAAGGTTAAAAAGTGGTACTTATCATAAATATTATTATAATAGACCATTCAAGAATGATACAGACCTTTAGATTTATAGAAATTTCAAAATATGATGATGGCGGCCAACTTATGCCTAGAAGCAGTAGCATTAATAGATTAGATATTATGTAGAATACATGTGGAAAGGCATAAGGTGTCATTATGCAATTCCCTTTAACATTCACGAGTTAACATTCATGATTAACTGCTACTGCTCAGCCAGTGAATTTTGTCACCCCACTGAAGTTCGTCACCTGCCGTAAAAATGCTCAAGGATAGGCAATATTCATATTTAAATAAATGGAATAGCTGCTTTCAGCAACAAGGTATACATGTATGCCAAAAGCTCACTGGAAAAACTTTTTAATATTGCCAATGCAGTAGTGCTGGTATTGTTTATCGATATTGAAATATTTATTGATTCACGCTACATTTGCCGATATCAATAATAGTGCTGGGACGATGTTTGCAAAGTTCGGTATTATCGCTCGCTGGCTCATTGCCGATCAATGATCGGTAACATTTATGTAGAACCGATATTTGCTAAACTCATTCCTTTGTAGCATTTTGATCACAATAAACCACTAACCGGAATAATATTTTGTGAAAATGTGAAACATTCATAGGTTAAAATCACAAAACTAGCCGTAAATGCAAAATAAATTAAAGTAAACAGTAAACACCTGTGGGTTTTCCTAGTGCTGGGACGATGTTCGCAAACTTCGGTATTATCGCTCGCTGGCTCATTGCGAATCAATGATCGGTAAATTTTAAGTAAAACCGATATTTGCTAAATCCATTTCTTTGCAGCCTTTTCGTCACAATAAAATACTAACCTTAATAATATTTTGTAAAAATCTGAAATATCCATCAGTTAAAATCACAAAACTAGCCGTGAATGCAATAAAAATAACGTAAATAGAAACACCTTGGGGTTTTCCAACTGTTGTCAAGGTAATCAAAATCAGCCAATCACAAGTGAGGATACATCAAGCATGGTCTGTTAGTGAGGGAGACGTCTGTGAATGGCTTTTAGATTATATTTTGATCATATTTGTGGCAATTTGTGTGTATTTTACTTGATATAATTTAATATTAATATTTTATCTGTCTTTTTTACACTTCAACTCCATAATCGGAAATGTTCGAAGTTTGGTTACAAATGTCCGATACGAACATCGACAGGGAAAATCCAAGCGATCTCCCAGCACTAGGTTTTCCCACTGTTGTCACAGTGATTATAAAATCAGCCAGTCACAAGCGAGGATACAGAAAGCATGGCATTCAGTGAGGTAGACGTTTGTCAAAAACTTTGAGGTTATATTTGTGATTATTTATACCCAGTTTCTTTGTTTTTATTTAATATTTGATCTTTTTGTCTGGTTCACACTTCTGACCCCATGATCGGCAATGTTCGATCTTTGTTCACATTATTCCAATTCGAACGTTGACAGGTAAAATCACAACGATCTCCCAGCACTAATCAATAATGTAGAGTATAATATCAATATCGAAACATACCACTTAACAGGTAGTGGCTTTCTACCAGTGAACGCCTGCCTACCAGTGAACGCCCGCCTTATATGTCTTTGTTGGAGGTCAAGGACAAATGCTTCTATTTATCTACAAAATGGGCGTTCACTGGTATTTCCGGTTTGCTGTAGAAACGGCCGATAATAGAGATAAATTATGAACATATAAAGCTTTGAAACAAATAAAACAATATGTGCCTAAGTTATTAATTGTAGTGTATATCATTTGAAAATCTGTTGTTAGAAGAATAAAATATAAAGCTGTAAATATAATTTAAATTTAATATATTAACTTTAGCATGGGCATTTACTGGTAGAATGCCACTACAAATATCATGTTTTTCATTAAAATAAAGGACAATATTTGAAGAATATATTGGTTTTCCTACTATTTTTGTCATCTTTCACTTACCGCTAAAGCGGAAATGCCATATTTGTTTACGTTTCGGGAAATACTAAACCTCGCGAAAGAGTTTGGAAGGTCTCTCCCAGGAAAGCATCTAATACCCCGATATTTCAATATCGATCGATACACAAGGCAAAAATATGGTTTGATATCGATGTGCATACTATCATTCGATACCAACACTACAATGCAGGTGACGAATTTCACTTGGGTGACGAAATTCACTGGCTGAGCAGTAAGTTACATAGGAACACCATACATATCAATTTTTGAACAATCATCTAACAACAATAGCTAATTTCTATCCGTGGTTTAGTTTCAATTTTGAAGAACTTATTTCACGGGGGAACTAATTTGATTTACATGCATATCGCACCCACTTTAAATCGCTACCACTAACTCGCACCCGCAAATCGCACCCGTTTTTTAAGTTTTGAAGATATATTGTAGAAAAATATATGAACGTTTATACCATAGAAATCGTATAAAAAAGCTAGTGTTTTATCGATTTCTATGGTTTAAACTTTGTCTCGAGTGATTTCAGTAACAAATTATTTCATTGGTTAATGCAGAAGAAAAGTAGACTGGTTTCCTGGATCTTCTGTTGGTAAAATATAGCTAGAAACCCATCGTGGCCTCATATTTGCTTAAATCTACATGTACAAGTACTCATTTTGTAACAAATTATTTCACTGGTTAATGAAATTGATCACGTTTGCAGACGAAAAGTAGACTGGTTTTTTACACATACATTTATTGGGAAACAGATTTCCGTGACCTAATATATATTCTATGCAATTGTCAAGCACATCTAAAAACGGGTGCGATTTGTGGGTGCGAGTTAGCGGTAGCGATTTGAAGTGGGTGCGATATGCACGTATCCCACTAATTTCACCCGACACCGGCTTCCCTTTTTAGTGGGCGATAATTGAATATCTTTGCTGACAGGTTAATATACAAGAGCTTTTTCATTGCAACGGTGAAATAAATTAAAGACCAAATGAAATAATTCTGAAATATCGATCATAAACTAACCTATACTGCCCAAAATCTCAATAGCTGATGGTTTATTTGTTTCTTTTAATGCCAAAGCTTTTTCCAGTTCGGAGGCCATTTTCGGATGGTGGGTACTAAACACAGTTTTAGTTTGCGTTTAGAGAAACCCATTTCCACATGAGAGTTTTCTTAAAAAGTAATTTTGCCTTTGACAAACCAGAAAATAGAATCATATAAAGACTTTTTAATTGATTAAACAGTTTTAAACATTTATTCTAAAATATGTATTGCATCTTGTAAATTAGTCAATTTCACAATTTTGTTGACAGCCCTACCTATTTCATTGATAAATATCCTAATTTAAATTCTAATTCCAATAGTAATTTCATATCACCTAATCTCCATCTATTGACAGACTCTATGACATAAAATGCCAGATTTTAGAGATTGTATTTGTTGAATCAGAAACATTGCAGGGTTGGTGCCATTCAGAAAGAATGAAACAAGACCAGAAAAACTAGAATGGGGAAGCTTTTGAAAAGGAATAAGTTTTCAACTTCTTCCTGCAAGAAGAGAGAGATTTGGCAGATTTGACACGACCAGGCAGATCATTTCAATTACTTGGGGTAGCTGAGGCCAAAATGCTCTTTAGACTTATATATTGGTGCAAAGTGTGGGACCTCAAGCAGCATGCCATCAGATTGACTTCTACGAGTTCTATACACACTATATCTGGGTTTAAGCAAAGGTTCAAATTATTTTGGATAATCACTATGTAGAAACTTGTACACCAATAGAGCTGTCTTGAAAACAGAGCAATGCTTGATAGGCAACCAATAAAGATTCTTTCTTACAGGAGTGATATGTGAGTACTTGGTGGTATTAGCAACAATTCTGGCAAGACTGTTTTGACCACACTGCAGCCTGCAAAGATCAAGAGCAGAGAGACTTCAAAACAAGGAATTACAGAGGTCAAGACGACTTCCAATGAAGGTGTTTGCAGGCAAAAGAGCAGCTTCAAATATGAACACCCTCTGAGCCCCATAATGATCCCTGATATGAAGAAAACAAGCCTTACAGATAAATATATTCTTGACATGGCAAGAGAAGGCAAATTAGACAAAGCAGAAAAATCTCAGCTTTGGCTATATCTTGGGCTCAAAGGTAAATTTACCTTGGAGCTAACTTGATAATAGTGAACAGTAGACGTATTTCACAACAATAATCCATTGAATCTAGATTCAGATTTGGATTCTTTGGACTAGCTAGATTTGTGAAATACAATTTTCTCTAGACCTGAATCCAAAATAAAAAAAAAAGACGAACCAACATAAATATATTATATTAATATATATCAATATATAATAATATAATATTATCATATTACAATATAATAAAAAATTTCCAAATGTTAAAATTTCATGCTACATGTTGCCGCCATTATTTTACAAAGAATTTTGAGTAATCCAAGGAATCTGAATACGATAATCTACCTCGAGAGGTAGATCAACGGATTCATAATCCAGATTCAGATTCAAGTCACATCACAAGTGAATCTGTTGATCTGACGAATGTAGATTCGACCAATTATGGTTGTGAAATATGCCTAATGGTTTAAATATTGCCGCCAAACTACTGTAGGGTGCATATAGTGTGCAAATAGATTGCAGATCGATATTTGAGGAGGGGGTAAAATGAGGGTGAATTTATAGGTTGTAGATTGATGGGGAAATGAGGTGACACATGTATTGGCTTATGGGATTGAGGGGTTTAAAATTTTGGGAGGGGTTTTTGAGTGAGCAAGTGTGGTGACATATGTGTTAAGGTTGCAGGAATTGGGGAGAAGGAAATTGTGAGGCTGAGGAATAGCTTCCCCTCTCACAATGGTGCGAAGCACAATTGGCGGTTTATTGTAGAACTTTGTTGAGCCTTCTGTGTGTTCTAAATGTATATTTGAAATTATCCCTGTTTGATATGTGTGCTTTTTCCTGGTTAAGTACCATTTCCAAAACACATTGTGAACCACCCCGTTTTCACTGAATTACTTGTCTGTTCTTTTTCTATTCTTTTATTTCTTTAACCAAGTCATTTCACAATCATCATTAAAAGCAGGTTATTCATATTATTTTGTTTTGAGTTATTTATCTGATTTTTAACTTTTTCTTTATTGAATCATTTCATAATTATCAGTAAAGGAAAAGTTATAAAATTCTGATATATTTTTCAACAAATGATACTACATAACTTTTTTCCTGAGAAAAAAAACCAACAAAACACATCCTTACTTTTTGAGTTCCTAGCACAAAATGAAACACCAGACTGGCCTATTGACAGAAATGATTGTGAGCCCACCCAATTGATTAACAATCTCACTAACTGATCTGCAACCTATAAATTTCTACCAGAATCTCAACACCTGTGTCCTCTTTAGTTTGAATTTCTTCCCACATTGAAAGGGGTTTTGTGTTTGCTAACAAAATGGTTAAAGGGTTTTTCAGAAAAGTGTTTGTGGAGTCACTTTAACTTACTGTGTATATGATTGTTGTGTTATCTACAAAATAGAATACTTTATATTTAATAATAACATGACAAGAATAGAGGCATCGTTTTAAAGTCTAAATATTTGGGTAAAATTCAAGTTGTATTACACCAAAAATATTAACACAACAACATTGTTGTTTATGTCAGGATTTGTTAATTTATTTTACTATATCTCTATAATAAATATTATACAAGATTAGTGTTTAATCTTACCACAATTATACAACATATATAGAAAATTGTTATAAAATTCATAATGAATATTGCCTTTATTAGAATCAAAAATTGAAAACAAGTACTAACCTAAATGTAGTTATTTTTCAGTACAATCACTTTCAAAGTCTTAGTACACTTACAAATTATGATAAATATGACCCATAAACTTTTTTTGTATACAAATATTTGGAATTGTGTATTGACATTTTGTGGTTATCAAATATTTTGGTGTTCAGAATTATCCCTGGTGCGATTTATTTTAATTTTGTATAAAATTAATGACTTTATGCTTTCCACTTCTGATAAAAAACAGTCAAAAGCTATGATATTTTAGATGTCTAATTAAAGCAAAGATAAAATTTGAATGCTTATATCTTGAGCTTAAGTTTTTTGAGTGCATGTGTTTGTTGGTCTGTGTTTGTGATTACTGCAAAGTAATGAACAGATCTGAAGAGAGGGTGCCCTGAAAATAATGAGCCCCCTGTGAAAAGGCTGTGTGTTGAAAATACGGATGAACCTGATGAATCTGGTTGGCATAACATAGTGCAACAAGTGTATGAAAAATATGATGACCAATATGTTGAAAAGGGTGACTCATATAAGTTATTCCAACCTAGAATCAAGAGAAAAGGCTACAGAAGACTTATTTTGGAAGTATAGAAAGGGTATTATGAAACAGTATGCTGATATTTTGACAACAGTGCACAATTTGAAAAAGAGTATGATTCACCGGGAAGTGATGCAAGATATCCAAAGATTAATGGATAAAAAACATTACCAATTTGCAAAGGCTTTAAAATTAATTTTGTCAAATTGATGAACTTATTGACAGTGAAGAAGAGGATGACAATAGTAGTTTTGATTCAGAAAGTATGGACGGGGAATCAGATTCGCATACAGAGGATGAAAGACCTGAAGAAAATTAAAAGACCTTGGACAATACTTTGCAGAGTTTATTTAATATACCTTTTTATGCATGCTCGCATTATTAACATATGTTTACACTTGCATGTTGATGGGTTTGCTACTGTGTATTTAGCTACTAACAGGTCTTAAATAGCTGTAATTACTCTCACTGGTTGTAAACATCTACTTTACTATTTAAAAAGAAACAAAATCATTGATGGTTAATGTTTTATTCATTCCCTAAAATATTTGATAAATATAATACGTGCAATAAAATTAACATAATGCACTTGTCCAGGACATTTCTTTTGCATGATTGATCAAATTATTCATAGTCACCACATCTAAAGTACTATGTGATATATTGTCATGTTGCTCACTAGAATCGTGACCTAAGCTGAAAGCTATGATCAAAGTTGAAAGCACTCGTAGAGCACAGACCTCTGTCACAGTAGAGGGAAGGATTTATGAAAATTAAGGATATTTATTAGTATTTCCCTAAATCTAATCTTTCCTTCATTTTGCCATGATGTACCCATGTAAAAATATCACAAAGATCTGTTCATTACTTTTACAGTAATTGCAAACACAAACAAACAAATGCACTGAAAAACATAAGCTCAAAATACAGTTTATTTATTTTGGGTTTTAACATCGCTTTCAACACTGTATAGGTAATATCACGAAGCTTTATGGGCAGTGGAAACCAGCACATACAGTTGGTCTAGGTTTTGTACGTAAAATGCCGACCATTGGTAACAAACTACCATCTTTCCCATATAATGTCTGAGGTTTGAACCGCCAGCCTCAGAGGTGTGATACTAGTATGTTACCACTATGCCAACGTGGCCCCCATGATAAATTTGAAAGCATTCGTAGAGTGCAGACCTCTGTCGAAGTGGAGGGGGAATTTCTAAAAATTAGGTTTTTTAGATTGATGTGTCCGACGTCCGTCTGTCTGTCTATCTGTCCGTCAACATTTTTGCTTCCGGACTCTAACTCGAAAATGCTTTGTCCAATTGAATTCAAACTTGACAGGGAGATAGATCACCATCATAGCTAGGCTTCCTTCGAAATTGGTGTAATTCTGTCCTTTCATTTGTCCGTTTATAGCAAAGATACAATTATGTAACCTAGATTACAAGTTTTACATTTCTTTTTTTTTTTTATATTTTTATTTCTTTTTCAATAGGAGTTAACATTTACATGTATTATATTTTACCAACAATTACAAGCTTTCCATAGTCACAGTATTATAAAAAAAAATATAAAATATTACAAAAATATGTTACTGTAATAGTCGTGGAATAAAATCCCACTTTTTTTTAAATTCACTTTCGTGGTTCTGTATTCTTGACACATACTCCTGTTCAAAAAAAATATTTTTTAGCATCTCAAGAGCTTCAACTACCTGTGGAGTTTTTTTCTTACCGGCTGCCACAAAAATATATTTTTTCATAGTTACCAATAAAATGTTCGCGGGCCACATTTGTTTTTCTTGGTAACCCAAAATTATATCTTTGCTTGAAAAAATTAAATCTCTATTTATGTCGGCTTTTATTCTTCTGGTCAAATCTTCCCAGAATTTTTTTACAGGGTTACATAAAGTGAATAGATGCACTAGAGTTTCTTCATTTTCATTGCATAATTTGCACACATTGTTTAGTGATATGCCCATTTTAAATTTTAAGCTTTCAATTCCCAATATTCTATTTAAGATTTTATATTGAAACCAAATCAAGTAATTATCTTGTATAGTTTTAAAACAAACCAGGTAACTTTTTTCCCACATGGGTTTTGTAATTTCAACATTCAAAGATCTTTCCCATTTTTGTCTAAGCTTGTCATCGTTAAAGCGTTTTTGTGAAAGCAAAATTTTATAAAATTCACGTGAACCTTTTATGCCTTTAGAGAGAAGGTATAATGTTATAGGGTAAACGGGCCTTTCATTTATTGAAGTATCCGATGTACCTAGGAAGTTGTTCACACATTGTTTGACCCTATGATAGTCTAAGAAATTATAGTGTACAGAATATTTTGCCATTAGTTCATGATACGGTAGAAATTTTCCTTGGGAATCGATTAGATCGATTACAAATATGATGCCCTTGTTGAACCATTGTGGCAAAAAAAGTTCTATTTTTGATATCCTTGGATTATACCATATCGGGCTTGAAAGTTTCCTATTTTCGTCTAGTGAGTTTACATTCAATAAGCATGCCCAGGATTGTAAGGCTTCTTTCCAAACAGTATTTGTTATATTTAGTGCAAGATTTTTAGGCCAAGTCGAGCCAAGATATTTTAATCTGATTGGATTTTTAATGCAATGTAGTCCTAAAGTTTTCCACACCGGTGTATCATTACTCAGCAGTCTTTTGATCCAAGAGATTTTAAGGCTGGTTATGAAAGCATCCACATCAGTCATTTTTAGGCCTCCCTTTGGATAGCCTTGTGTTAGTTTTGCTCGACTTATTTTGTCTGGTTTATAATCCCATATAAACGAATAAAACAACTTATTCAGTAATTTAATGGTCCGAGGGCTAGGTCTAGGGATCGTCATGAATAACGTGGTTAACCTTGGTATTATGAATGTTTTTAGTATGCATATTTTTCCAATTGGGGTGAGTTTCTGTTGCCTCCAAGGCACGAGGGTTCTTTCTACCTCTACAGTTATAGTATCATAGTTTAAACTGGGCATGTCATTAAGATTTACTGAAAAGGTTATACCCAAAACTCTGAAGGTATTGGCTTCCCATTTCAAGTTCGCGTGCTGGCATATTTTTTGTGTGTTACCCTTTTTTGAGCCAATCCATACTACTTGTGTTTTCTCTTTATTCACTTTTAAACCTGAGTATGTGCCAAATATTTCAAGGACATTGAGAGCTGATTGGAGAGAGGTTTCAGAGCCATCTAAAAATATTGTTGTGTCATCTGCAAACTGGATAATTTTTAAATATTCTTTGTTTATGTTTAATCCTTTAATTGAACCGCACGTTTCTACTAAGGTTGTTAAGAAAAGGGAGCATATTATGAAAAGATATGGTGCAATTGGGTCTCCCTGTCGACAACCCCTTTTAATACAAATCTTATTGGATAAGAAACCACATTGAAGAACAGTTGCGAAAATGTTTGTGTTCAAAGTATTTATCCATTTGATGAAATTCTGTCCAAAGCCTAATTTATTTAGAGCTTCGATAAGGAAATCCCATGACACTGAGTCGAACGCTTTTTCAAAGTCTACAAGCATAATTAAGCCCGGGATCTTATTATATTCTGTAAAATGCATTGTGTCGTATATCAAACGTGTGCAATCGCTCATATAGCGTCCTCTTATAAAGCCTGTTTGCTGCTCTGGGATTAAGTGAGTTAATACTTTTTTTAATCTATTTGCTATTGCCGCTGAACCTATTTTATAAGCTACTGACAAAAGTGAAATAGGCCGCCAGTTTTTCAAATACTCTCTTGGTTTATCACCCTTTGGCAAGCATGAAATTATGCTATGACGCATTGTTACAGGTAGTTGACCTATGTTGTAGCTTTCATTCAAGGTTCTCAGAACAAAAAATTTCAATTTTCTCCAAAAGACTTTGTAGAATTCTGATGGAAATCCATCTATCCCAGGACTTTTATTATGTTTCATATTTTGTAGGGATTGGCTGATTTCATCTTCCGTGAGTTTTCCTTCAAGTGCATCTGATTCTAACTTTGATAACCGATTATAACTATTTGGGCTTATTTTTTTAAAAAAGTCTTTTGCGTATTTATTTTCTTTCTTGTTAAATAGGTTAGAATAAAATTTATGAATTTCTTTTAATATATTGTCTTGTTCATATATATTTTCATCCTTTTCATTTTTCAAGTGTTTAATGGTTTTTTCTATATACCTATGATTTTCTAGCATACAGAAATATTTTGAAGGCTTTTCTCCATCCGTCAGCCATTTTACCCTTGATCTGATTATTGAGCCTTTTATCTTTTCGCCTCTGAGGTCTTCGATTTCCTTTTTCTTTTTTCCTAACAGTTCTAAATCCGGTACTTCTTCTTGTTCAATGGAGTCAATTTCTTTTATTAAATTCAGTTCTTTACTGTTCACTGACTGCTTTTTGAGCGATGAAAATTTAATAGTTTCACCTCTTATTTTTAGCAATAATACCTCAAAAAATTGGCTGTCTGATATAGTAAGTTGCAACTCAGTGTCTTTAACCTTTGTAATATTATTAGGGTTATATATTGGGACAGCATATCTCATTTTTTCTTCCTCGATAACATTGTTTATTTTTATTAAATAATCTTTGTCCTTCAATAGTGAGTTGTTAAATTTCCAAACTCCTTTTCCCTGTCGGAAGCTGCAAATCGTAATATTTAATTCGAGTATCGAGTGATCTGACCTATAGGATGCTCTTATTGGGCAATCGCTTACTAGATCAGAAAACGGTCGAGAAATTATAAAGTAATCTAGCCTTGCCTGTTTGAGTGGATTTTTTCGCCTCCACGTATATCGTTTCTCATTTGGATGGTTTAATCGGAATATATCGCATAAATTATATTTATTAATAACAGACAGCATTTCGTTTCTTGCACAGGGGTTATTGAGTTGTTTATAATTATAACTATCTAATTTGGGGTCTAAAGTAATATTAAAGTCCCCAGCTAGCATAACATAATCCATATTACTTGACTCAATTATGTTTCCAATCTTTTTAAAGAAGTCGGGAGTATCTTTGTTCGGAGCATAAATATTAATTAGCTTCACTTTTAGCTTTTTATTTATTAAAATATTTAACCAAATAATTTCCCCTTCATTGTCTATGAAGTGTTCAACTACCTCATATTCAAAATTAGACTTAATAAGTATTGCTACTCCATTTGAGTTTGTCTTTGTCCCACCTAAAAAGCAATCGCCTTTCCAAAGGTTTTTTATTGTGCTTAGATCGTTTTTAGTCCAATGGGTTTCTTGTAAACATAGGATATTGCCGCCTAACGAATCTAGATAGTTTATTACATCAGCTCGTTTTTTTTGGTCTCTTAATCCTTGACAGTTTGCAGACAACACTTTTATATGACTACCTATTTTCCCATCCATTTTGGATACATTTCTCTCTGCATCCACACCGTGTCCTTGTTTCACTACTAATTCTTAGAGTAATTTCCCATCTCATTAAATAACTCTTTTGACAAATTACATGATGTGACTTACTAGGATTTTTTGTTAAAATCAACAAATGATACTTGAAAACTCCTGATATTATACAAAACAGAAAAAACATAATTGAACATGGATAAAAAAAAAGCCGAATGTAACCATGATTTAAAGCATAAGTATTATACATTACTGCTTTAAACATGCAAGGCTTCTCTTAACAATACGAGATATAAGAATAACGTTTTTGAAGGTTATTCCCTTCTACAAGCACTGGCAATATTTCATGCTTACTTACAACAATTCACAACGCTTATTTGCCAACGTATACAAATTACTAAGCCATCATGTTACACCATGGCCATTTTGTCAATTGAGTTATATACTGCACTTTGAATTAAGGTCTCATTACTCTCACCAAAGATGCTTCCTCCTACTTCTCCAAAATTAGAATACATCAGTTATCACAAGTTTGTGGTCATTTCCAGATTATGTAGATATTTTTTAATTACATCAAAAGGTTACACCGCTTATGTAGCGTCTTCTTATAAAACCTGTTACTGCTTTAATATCTCCATAAACCTGGTTAAGTTATATCGATATTTTAACTTTCACATGGCATTATCAGGTGATATAAACATGCTATGTAAACTATCTTCTACAAGGCAGCAGCTTCAATTCAAGGTATTATTTCGACAAACCTTGTAAAATTATATCAATACTTCAACTTTCATTTCACCACATGACTTAATAAGTAAATGTAGACCTGTTATGTAAACACGCCTTCAAAGGCAACAGTGTTAATGCAAGGTAATATCTCCATTAACCTGGTAAAATTAGAAAATATTTCAACTTCCCTTTTACCACTTGATACCAATAAAATTTAATTGCAGTTTTTTTTTTTATTTTATTTATTTATTTTTTTTTTTTAATGAGAAGGCATCTGCATCACTTTTGACCCATCTTGTTATGAATGTAAATCATCACAATGAAAATCAAGCTAAACTGTTTTAAGAAATATAAACATTTCACAGAACATACTTTGATAGCGTTTAAAACCTGTACCAATATTTTTAATTCCTATGACATTTAAGCATGGTTTCCTTCACTATTTCCCACCAATGGGGGGGACTGCCCTGGTGTAAGAGATAGTTCAGGATTGTTTGCTTTGACAGACATTACATGTATATTATCTGCGTAAAACATATAAGTAAACTTTTAATGCATTGTGCATTATTTTATGTTTCAAGTAATATAATCAGTAGATTTTAATCTGTTATATAAACTAACACCTCCAAAAGCAACAGCTGTAATACAAGGTAGTATCTCAATGAACTGGTTAAATTATATCAACTTTCACTTCACCACATGATACCACAAAGGTTTAATTATACTTCTTTAAGAAAGATGTCTCTGCATCACTTTGACTGTTCTTTTAACATAAGTAAACCATCAAAATCAAAAACTAAACTATCTTATTGAAAGATATAAACACTTCACAGAACATACTTTGACTACATTTAGATGACCATACAAATATGTTTAGTTAATATGTCATTCAGGCATGGTTTCCATCCCCTTTCCAGCAATGGGGAGTTGCCTTGCTGTAAGAGAAAGTTCGAAATTATATTTGACAAATATTACAAGTAAATAATTTATGTAAAAATCATTTATTTCTCTAAACACACTTTACATATAGGTGAACTTTTAATACTGTTGTGCACTCTTTTATGTTTCAGTGACATAATAGGTTGATTTAAACCTGTTATGTAAACAAACGCCTCCAAAGGCAACGACTTAATGCAATGCAATAATTCAATAAAAAACTGGTAAGATTATATCAATTTCCATTTCACCACATAATACCAATAAGATTCAGTTATGCATATGCACTTTTTGCATATCAGTAAACATTTAATGCTGTTATGCTCTCTTTTAAGTTTCAAGTAACATAATCAATTGATTTAACCCGCTAAGTAAACTTAAGTAATCTCTCTACTAACTGTCATATTAAGAGATATAAACATTTCACAAGACATAATTTCACTACCTTTAGACAATTTTGTTACCATAACGACCAAGCTGGTTTCCCTCACTGCCTCCCACCAATGGGAGGGGCTGCCCTGGTGTAAGAGTTAGTTCGGGATTGCTTGTTTCACAGATATTACATGTATGCAATTAATGTACACCTTTGTTTTCCTAAACACATTTTGCATATAAATTGTGGGTTTTCAAGTAACATAATCACTTGATTTAATTCTATTGTGTAGACTAACGCCTCTAAAGGCAACAGTCATATTAAGCGATATAAACATTTCACAAGACATAATTTCACTACCTTTAGACAATTTTGTTACCATAACGACCAAGCTGGTTTCCCTCACTGCCTCCCACCAATGGGAGGGACTGCCCTGGTGTAAGAGTTAGTTCGGGATTGCTTGTTTAACAGATATTACATGTATGCAATTAATGTACACCTTTGTTTTTCTAAACACATTTTGCATATAAATTGTGGGTTTTCAAGTAACATAATCACTTGATTTAATTCTATTGTGTAGACTAACGCCTCTAAAGGCAACAGTTTTTATGATTACATGGTATAACATGACTTCACAGAGGCCGAGAATATCATTCATGGCGTACCGTAATTTTTTAATAAACTTGATAAAAGTGTAACGATACTTCAATTGTTATATCACCACTTTTAAACTTTTTAGGTTGACATTTTTTCTCGTTTTATTACATATGATAGCTGACCAAGAAAAAATCTCTGCATCACTTTTGACCCGTCTTGTGATAGGTGTAAACCATCACAGTCAAAATAATTCTCTTTCGGGGATCCATATTTCATGAGTGGTTTGTAGCTATAAACAAAGTACACATTCAATTCTTTACATAATTTTTCTAGAGCCTTATTTACCTCAATGAGGTAGTTCTTGTTCTGCTTAAAATCAAATGGTCTGCGGAGGATAGCTGAAGCCATTATAAATATATGTGGATTCTTCATTTTGACAACTTCCAACAGTAGTTTGTAGTGTTCAACTATTCTGTCTACTGGAGTTGTTGTATGATGTGGCAAAGTTATTTCTTTGCCTTTATTTTCCAATTTTGTTTTTTGTACCATTGCCATAATGATTTGGGGGTTAGGTCGTTTGTTCCTACCAGTAGCAGAACTACCTTGTATTTTTCAAGGGGGATATTTGGTATTCTTTCTTTAATTTTCGATATTGTTGCCCCTGGGATTGACAATGATAAGGCTCTTGTTAAATGACGAAAATTTTTGCCTATTGAGTCAGTGATGAAGATTCCTTCTTTTTCTGCAAACTCTGTTCCTCTCAAATCTAGAAAGAAATAGAAGTAAGGTTTATACTAAATAGACAAATTTTAAATGGATTTACCGCAATGTTGGTATCGGTATTAATATATGTATCAAGTCCAATCATAATTTGCCTTCTATGTCAATTGTTGCTAAGCATTGGGTCATTAATATTATTTGGAAGATACTTCCAAACTTTTTCTCAGGTTTTGTTAATTTCCTGAAGCAAAGTTAGGTATGATGTTTCCACTTCAGTGGGATTGAAAGTTGACAAGAAAATGATTGGAATTCAATTTATTTCTCAACTTTACGTTTTATTTGAACTAGAAGATAGAATGGTTGCATATGTTTAATACTATGTTTCGATATCGATATTGTATTCTACATTACTGATATCGGTATAGTTTACATGGACTGATTGATTGTCCATCAATAAACAATACCAGTTTTACATTTCTTAGCACGTGTAACACATTTACCTTAACTGGGTGACCTAACATTTCTTTCCTTGTTTCTAAATTTAATTACAGCAGTCGCTAACCTTATTGCTGCCTGCGCAACCCGCCTTTTGGGGCAACTCTGACCCTCTTGTTATTGATGATGATTGTGAAATGACTTGGTTAAAAAAATAAAATAATAGAAAAAGAACAGACAAGTAATTCAGTGAAAACAGGGTGGTTCACAATGTGTTTTGGAAATGGTTCTTAACCAGGAAAAAGCACACATATCATCATAATTTCAAATATACGTTTATTTATTTATTTATTTGGGGTTTTACGTCGCTTTCAACACTGTACAGGTCATATCACAAAGGGTAGTTGGAAGGGCAGAGGAAACCAGTACATACAGTTCGCTAGGGTTCTGTACTGTAAAATGCCGACCAACGGCAAGCAACTACCAGCTTTCCCACTTAAGGCCATGACAGGGATCGAACCCCGGCCTCAGAGGTGGGAGGTGTGAGTGTTACCACCCTGCCACCGTGGCCCCTCAAATATACATTTAGAACACACACAGAAGGCTCAACAAAGTTCTACAATAAGCCCCCAATTGTGCTTCACACCATTGTGGGAGGGGAAGCTATTCCTCAATTTCCTTCTCCTCAATTTCTGCAACCTAAACACATATGTCACCACACTTGCTCCCCCACAACCCCCTCCCCAAATTTTAAACCTCTCAATCCCATAAACCAATACACGTGTCACCACACTTCCCCCTCAAATCCCCCCTCCCCATCGATCTGGAGCCTATAAATTCACCCCCATTTTACCCCCTCCTCAAGTATCGATCTGCAAATCTATTTGCACACTATATGCACCCTACAGTAGTCGCAATAAATTTGATTCAAATTCAAAAATTGATATGGCTGAAAATAAAGTAAAATGATATAGAACATGCACCTCTCTAAAGTAGTCTTTGGAAGGTTTTATGTTGTTACAAGGTTATCCAATGCAAAAACAGCATTTGTTGCTAAGATAAAATTCCTCAAGCAAAGGGAAAATATGTCACTACCCAGATAGCATTCCACCGTCGGACCGACATAGGCCCAACGTCGGCACATCCATAGGTCCGACGTTGGCTGCCGACGTTGGGTTAACGGCTTTTTGACCGTCGGGCCAACGTTGGCCCAACGTCGGCAAGCCACTGGTGAAAATTATATTCTATGTATAGCATCAGCCAATCAGATGATGTTCATTGATAACTTTTGTAGTGTAAAGTTTTAATGAGAATATTATTTTTATGTGTAAAATTGTTAAATGGTTAGTTAAAATTTGTGGGCTCACTGAAATATGATTTTTAGACATACCATAATAAATATTTTTTTCTAAGTTACCCCAAATCCCCTATTATTGCTCGCTGCCATCTTGAATAAAAATCCGCCGTTGGCCCAACGTTGGCCCAACGTTGGCAAAATATAGACATCTAACCGGAGTGTTGGTTGGCAAGCCAATGTCGGCCCAACTATGTTGTTAACTATGCTATGCAGTACTTATGATGTCTTTTCTTATTAATCAGTTTTATTGACATAGAAAGGGCAGAAAAAATGTTTTAACAGAAGTACATATTTATTAGTACAAACTCTATATGTACAGTTTCACACATCAAGGAAAAAATTGAAACATATTTATTTTGGTAGCTACTAAATTTAAATTATTCACTTACTGTAGGTGATCCAATAACCACAAGTGCTTGAAAAAGTACAAGATTTTACTCAAATATTTGGAACTAGCGGGGAAAGCAAGCTCAGATTATTGTTAAACTTTTGGTCTGTGGGGGAGATATTTGACACAATTTATTGCTCGTCATATTTTTTAAAAAATTGCTAGAAATGCAGCAAAATTAAG
Organism: Sabellastarte sp. h YS-2021; assembly: GCA_964017235.1. Taxonomy (NCBI): domain Eukaryota; kingdom Metazoa; phylum Annelida; class Polychaeta; order Sabellida; family Sabellidae; genus Sabellastarte; species Sabellastarte sp. h YS-2021. The sequence goes on from OZ024938.1 coordinate 67,389,698, forward strand.
AGTAGTATTGTTGACAAGGGTTTTATAGATGTATAGCTAATGAGCTAACAAGATTAACAAGAGGCAAAGTTGTTTTTTATTGACAGGACCCATGGAGTAGCACTGTTCTAGCATTGATACTAAATAATAAACCTACAGCGTCTTAAACCCACTGCTTGATTTTTGCCAGATCTCATGTGAATAAGAGGATAAATACATAGGATAATGTTGCTTTGTTAACAGATACATAAGTGGCACAAATTATTGTTCAATTTTTTTTGTCTTGTACGGGAGATTTTGTATTCCTAGAACATGATTTAAAATCCTGTATTGTAACCAAATATTTTTGTTGTCCGAATTGTCAAATCTGTCGTCAAATATTGTTTCTCATTTTATTTTATCAGACGAAGCTTGAAGTTGTTTTATATAAGTCAAGAATTTGCAAAAGTCTTAATTCCTTTCTTGGACTTGGTTAAAATTTCTATTGTGGTCAGTCAAACTGGTTAGATAATTGAATCATAAAGTACACTGTGTAGTACTTACAATGTCTTTTTATGTCAGTTATTAATGTGTACTAGCTATTCTCTACGGTTTACCAGTGCAGTTTTTTTTGTGTTTTCTGGAATTGTGTCTGGTCATTCTCGTTGCTTTATTACCCCTTTTGGTAGTGTTGTAAAAGACAATAATTTCAAGGGGGTGTTAAAAGCATGGTGTTATACAAATGTAATCTTTTGTTAATAACCTAGTCCTGTTTCTAAAATGGGTTATTATGCATTGAGTAACATTGTATACGATCAATACTAGGCCTATTGAGCTATAGCTTGGAGGAGTAAATTTCTCTTTGACTACATCTGCTTCCCTAAAAACACAGCATGACATTACTTTGTTGTGAGCTATCCCTTAGTTTGGATAGTGTGGACAGGGCTTGAAATCATAGTGAATGTTTCTTGAAGATGAGCAGCTAATGACAGATATGTCTCTATAGTCATCCCTCTCTGGTGTGTGCTTATTGTTTAATGACCTCTGCTTAGTTTAACACACTCCCTAATTTTGAGTTATATGAAAGCTTCTTTTCTTTCCATTATAAGATTCCTGGCAGTTATATAGAAAACCAATCTCGATACACTAATAAAATGTAAAAATAACTTTAAAAATCGAAGTATTATGTCTACTCTTGTTAAATAGCTGAAATACAAACATCTCCCTTTTGACAAGGTCCTCAGTGGCCTAGTGGTTAGCAAGTTTGGTATCTAATCATAGGCTGTCACCTCTGTGGGTTCGAGTCCCACAAGTGGCAATTCTGAGGACCTGTCCCAATATGACCCTGGCTGTTGAACGGGACATAAAACCCCAACTTTGACTTTGTCTCCCTTTTGACAAGTTCGACAGAGTCCCCGGGTATGTATATCGATTTCTGGGTGTTTAACGACAGCGGTTATCCGAGCTTTAGAAATAACCCTGTCTTTTGACCCTTTCTGCAACTTAAACTTATAAAGTTACACTTGTATCGTGACATAAAGAAGCTTTTGTATTGTGATTAGGTAAATTTACAATCACATTATAGAATACAACTTTAATTTCAATAACTTATTTTGTGTCTAATTCTAATATCGCTCAGTGCCGTTTTGTGACAGGCCCTGAATCGCCTGCATTTTCCCGACAAAACAAATCGCTAACAGCATTTCGCAGGCAGCCATATTTGCCAAAAGGTGTTCATCTTTTGGAAATATTTTAAAAACTGTTTAAAATAGAAATATGTAAATATTATATAAGCCTAATCAGCATTTCGAGTACGCATGCGTCAAGAAATTGTCCCTTCTTCCATTTTGGGATAAACAAATCTACGTAGATCTGAAGCAGGAAGTGATTTTTATGTGAAGAAAAGAGTAAATAATACAACATTTCTTGCATAAAACACTTAAAACTTATTTTTTATAAAAAATATACATAACGATCTATATAGACGTGGTTACCTCGGCTCTACTTTACTTGCGTGTAGAGCCGTGGCACGACCCCACATAGAACTGGAGATTTGCTTAAAACACAAATATCATACAAATGTGTACACATAACTGTTCCCACAACAATTTTGTTTCATTTTCTTCAACATTCAATCAAAATGCAAACATGTTTGACAAAAAATAAATGACATTTCCTGATTTTCCAGGGTTTTTGGACCATTTCTCCAAAAATTTGAAAATGTTCTTTTATTATAAAATCTGTGTTAAATAGGATATATTTTGTACAAGTATTGTATTTGTTGTGTCCCTGGCTAAATATCAACTGGTTCTAATTATATTAAACCATTTTCAGTCACTTTTTTCAACTTTTATTCAACAGAAAAAGAGTTTTTGCAAATCTCCAGTTCTATGTGGGGTTATACCACGGCTCTACACGCAAGTAAAGTAGAGCCGAGGTAACCACATCTACGATCTATAAAGTAAAGATTTGTCACCAGGAAAAGATATTTTGAAATATACTTTTTAATGTTCTAAGATGAGCGAAAATAGGGTTTCTTAACCTGTACAGATATTTTTGAAAATGATTTTTCATTGATTGTTTAAATTAAATTTTTATGTTAAAAAACTATTGTTGTTTCAGAAATTTTTTTATTTGAGGTAATCATTAAAGTGTTAGCTAATAAATTTGGAAAATGGTTGAGAACACCAGCAATTTGTTTGAGTATTTGCTAAAAAAAAATCAGCAAAAATTTTCAGAAAATTTTAGATAAAATAATATGTACACCATTGTAATTCTTACTTGGATGGAAATGGGAAATATAATATATATTTTCTTGCATATTACATGCTAAGCTTAATTTTTTATAAATATATATATATAGGTCTACAGAATATAGTTTTTTTTTCTGTTTTTTTTTTGCCAAGAAAAGGTACTTTAAAATATTGTTTTTATTCTTCTAAGGTGGGAGAAATGGGGTTTCTTAACTCATACAGTTATTTTTGGAGATGATATTTGATTGATTATTTAAATTATAAACATATGTTAAAAAAATATTGTTGTTCAGATATTTTTCATGTGAGGTAAGGTATTAACTAATAAATTTGGAAAATTGTTGTGAACACCAGCAATTGCATATGTTAATTACTTGAAAATAGTTGTGTGCATATTTGCTCAAAATTTTTGGAAAATTTTAGATAAAATGTTGTGCTCACTAGAGATATGCAGTTGAAAATAAATTTAATTTCAATAATTTTATTATTTTCTATTTATGGGTAGATTTTAATGGATTGAATATGAGGAGAAGCAATGTTGGGGTGTGTGTAAATAAAAATATAAAAAAAATTGTGGGCAAAAGATGGGTACTTGTGCACATGCATGATCCATTTTCTTAAAAATTGGACAAAAAATAGGAATTACAATTCCCTAAAAGTGAAATAATTACTCTTATTTTGATATATTATCAGCACAGCTTGTCGAAAATGAATATGTTCTTTACCTTAATTTTTTAAAAATATTGTAACATAAATATCTCAATTTTTAAGACATGGCAGGCTAGCCTACGTCACCTACCCAGTATGTATTTTGTGCTCCATGTTTGACCTTAACAAGGAAACTAAAGGTCAAATAATGCATTTAAGATTAATGCATAATAAAGCTAATGAGGCTAAAAAGAATAATAGGAAAATAGTACAAAAATATTCAAAAATATTAGGAAATAACTACATAAATATACGAACAAATTTAATTATTTATTATCCAACAGTTTGTTTAAATAATAAGTAAAATAAGTAAATCAATAAAAAAAATGCAATAAATGGGGGGATGAAATTACCAAAAAAAAAAAAAAATAAATAAAAATTAAGTTATGATTCCTTCTCCATTTCTCCATGGATTTAATGTAATAAATCGAGCAGAAGCTGTCTAAAATACCTTTCCAATGATGTATATAACATATTTGTAAATTAAATATTTTTGGAAATACTGAAGAAAAATGAGGCCTTATTGATGAATTTGTAACACCAGTTAAGCTACAACTGGGCGAAAATAGGGGATTTATATTAAAAGTGTCACAAATATCTCACACAAATTCCATATTCTTCACAGAACTCATTTATATAATTTATTACACTATTTCCATTATATTTTTTATAAGATAAATGTGTATATATATATAAATCACATAAATAAAATATTCGCTACTTCCTGGTTCTTCTGTCACAGACGTTTTTGTTTATCCCGATACCTTCCCATAATTCTTTGCGCGAATCAAAATGCTGATTAGGCTTATTAGGTATTTGAAAAGTGCAAGCTTTTCAGTTCTATATTGCATTTAAAATCCATCCAGAAATAAGAATGGAAAAAATTATTCAAATCAAATGTGGCTTCCAGAAGTTACATATTAACTTCTGATATACGCCACATTTTATCCAACAGCAGTACACACAATTTTTTGTGAAATGCTCCAATGCGGATAGGGATACATGCATCTCATGACCATGAGAACTTGTTACTGTTAACTCTTACCACAACTCTCATTAAATTTTGAGTGATCTGAATCACTGCCTAGATGCTAAAAAATAAAAATAAAAAAAAATCCAAATTTTTCCATTTACTTACAATTATGTCTCTGGCTGATATATGATTACATCAGATGCTATATTTAATGTGTAATAGAGTGTTTTGTGTGTTTCAGCTGTCCATTTCCTGAAAAACGTCGCACAATGAATCTTTATGTTTTGGGTGCGGTAAGCTATTTTTCTTTCTCAGAGTCAAGCAAATAATGACATCACAAATTTGAATATTGTGATATCAAACTGCTCACCTACTGAAGTTCTTCACCCATTAAAATTTATCACATGCATTAATGGCTTTTATAAAATAAAGTTCAAAATAATTGAACAATTAGTATTAAATATTAGGTTCATGGTCTTTGCAGAATATTTAAATATTTGGTATCTGTGTGAAGCTTTTTTTATTTCCACATGTAAGGCTACTAGCTTTGCTTAGGGATGATTAGTATATAGGTAGGGAGAATTTAAAAGCCTTGAAAGTAATGAGATAATAATCAAACAAGATGCAGTATGAAATTGGGAGCCACTGTATTTTCAGAAGATAGGGAGTAACATGGCTTGTTTTATCAAGTCTAAAAACAATTCTACACTGCATTTTAAATGTTTTGGAGTTCAGCCATATTGTATTTATTTATGCCATCGGTAGGGGAGATAGAATTTCCAAGAAGCTGGGTGGGGAAATTTTGCATGTGGGACTTTCTGGACTGTATATCATCAATAATGATGAATTCTGTTTTCTCTGGGTTTAGCTTCGGTTTCACACTGTCCATCCACTTTTGAACACAAGTAAGGCACTTAGTGAGCTTAGCAATACTAGAATTAAAGTTCTTGGGGTCAAGTGCTAAATATATTTGGGTGTCGTCAGTATACAGATTTTGGGTAACATTGGAATTGGAAATAATATGATTGATGGAGTGGGTGTAAAGGGTAAAAAAGGGGGGGGGGGGGGGGGGGCCCAGGACAGAACCCTGGGGTACACCATAGGGAAGTGAGAAGGCATATGAAAAACTATTGCCCACTTTAACCTTCTGTCTGCGATTTGTAAGATAGGATTTGAACCAAATCAAGACAGTGCCATCAACACAGAAACAATCACTGAGTTAGTCAAAAAGATTGTTCTGGTCAATATAATCAAATGCTGCTGAGAGATCCAGCAATGTCACAGCTTCAGCCTTACCTGAGTCCATTGAAATAGTAATGTCAAAGCTTTATATCTCCCATTTGATTGCTCCTAGACCTTTACTGCACTTGATCATGCCCTGTCCAGGGATACGTTACACACTTTCTGTTGTGTTGCAGGGTTGAAAAATGTTTGATAAAGATAGTTGAAACTATGGTTTTAAGTGGTTTGAACAGTCACATCAAGCCCAAATGTAAAGAAGAAAAAAACAAAACAAAAAACAACTGAATAATGTGTCAAAAGTTTTTTGATTTGAATAGGCAAGTATTAGCTATGTTGAGGTATTTGGCTATTTGAATTAATTTGTGACTCTGTCATGTCAAAACTGTTTAGGGGACCAAAACACTTTTTGGCCTTGTTTGAATTAGATTCTGGTGTTGCGCCTTAGAGTATGCCTGGCAGAGATTAAACGCCATAAAAGTACAGAATAGGATAGAATAGATACAAAAAATCCCGAAATTTGAAAACCCTACGTTGGAGGTCACGTCTTCTACGAGTGATTTCAAGTATTTGGCTGTTTTTTTTTTCAGGGTGGTGCAGCTGTGTCCCTCGCTGTAGGTATTCCAGGATATTATTTCTACTCCCTTAAGAGGTAAAGTTATTCAACAATAAGAATGGGTTTGTGGCACAGGTATCTTGGCATCAAGACCATTTCACTGAAATACTGTGACACTGACATCTCAATTATGTGCACATAATTGAGATGTCAAACATAAAATATTAATAACGAACCCTAAATCTGAAGAAATTATATAATTTTATCCCATATTTTTGTGCATCTGAAGACTTAATAGCAATTTCATTACCATGTTTTGTTTTCATGAAGTTCATTTCTGGTAGCAGGCCTACTTGATCAGGGATAGGCTAGTATACAAAATTGGAATGGTTTTGCACTGGCAAGATACTGAAACAGGAAATATGCTTGTAGACCTGTCCAGTCAACAGTGTATTCTTTTCAAATAGGCTGAAATAGTTCACCGAATTTTGTGGTGGGCCAACTGGTTAAATGGATAAATGTTAAATAACCTATCTGAAGTATGTTTTTCACAGTAAAGAGTTACTCGGTAGCCTAGTTTAGAAATAAATTCCGAGGGTGAGTACTCTATGTCCTCTATAAAAGGACCGTACTTCAGGTGGATAATGGATGAGCACTGTAGCACGAGTCCATTATGCTGGAAGTTCCGTCTTTTATAGAGGTCATAAAATACAAAACTGAGGACTTTATTTCTAATATAAAGACCGGTCTCATTAATGCATAAATGTTGTTATAAATATGATTTTTACACACCAATTTGTTGCATTATTTTTTGTCTGTATCATTTGGTTCTCTATTACTGATGATTGTCCATTTATTGCTTCAGATAAATGGATGCAAAAATATGCACACTTCATTTTTGCGTGTAGTCTCGTGTAGTAGCAAACTCAGCATCTAACCACAGGCTGTTCTCTCTGTGTGGGTTTTACTCCCACAATTGAAAATTCTCATGGCCTGCTGTATTATGACCCTTGGAGAGGGACATAAAAACCATAACTTTGAACTTTACTCACATTATAAACACTTGCTAGAATCATGTCTTCTTGTAATTAGATACATTCACTAGTTGAGATTTAACAAAGAAAGCTGTAAATGTAAATTCTTGAAGTACACAGACCAGACTTTGGTTTCCCACTATTGACGAGATAATTTTTTATCTCCCGCCGGGCTTTAGCCCGGGAGGGAGATTATGAAATGATGTCTGTGTGTGCGTGCGTGCGTTAGTTAGTCACGCAGATTTCTCCAAAACTACTACAGCTACAGATTTTTTGTAAATTAATTGTCCCAATGAATTTTCATGCCCTTGAAAATTTTATTGGTTTTATTGACTTAGGCCTAAAGATAAGTGAGTAATAGCAATCTTAGCTATTTTGAGTAAAGGGCTCATAACTCAAAAACTATTGCAATAACAACTTTTTCTTCGAATATGTTGTTCAGCTACTTTGTCCTTAGCTATAAGATGGTACATAGTTTGGGGTCCCATTGCATGTCATAAGTGAGTAATAGCTATTTTCTCATTTGTAGCTAAATAACAGAAGAAGTAAATGTCAAATATCTTCAAAAGTATTGAAGTTAGGGAAATCTTTTCAAATATGTTGTCCATCTTCTTTTTGGTAAGCTATCACATACTAAAGTTTCAGACCTGTTGCACCTTGGATAGCTGAGTAATAGCTACTTTGAAATTCTGACTGGTGAGTAAAGCGATTGTAACTCCAAAACTATTGCAGTTAGAGTATTTTCCTAAAATATGTTGTTCAGCTACTTTGTCCTTAGCTATAAGATGGTACATAGTTTGGGGTTCTGTTGCATCCCATAAGTGAGTAATAGCTATTTTCTCATTTGTAGCTAAATAACAGAAGAAGTAAATGTCAAATATCTTCAAAAGTATTAAAGTTAGGGAAATCTTTTCAAATATGTTGTCTATCTACTTTTTGGTAAGCTATGACATAGTACAGTTTCAGACCTGTTGCACCTTGGATAGCTGAGTAATAGCTACTTTGAAATTCTGACTGTTGAGTAAAGCCATTGTAACTCCTATTGCAGTTAGAGTATTTTCCTAAAATATGTTGTTCAGCTACTTTGTCCTTAGCTATAAGATGGTACATAGTTTGGGGTTCTATTGCATGCCATAAGTGAGTAGTAGCTATTTTGTTATTTGGATTTTAGTACGCACCGCGGAGACGTCTTTTTTGTAAATGATAGTATAAACCCTGTTTGGTACATAAGTCTAAGCGAATATAAGGAGTTTTCAATACATATTGCAAGGAAACTAAATAATATCCACAACATGTGTAATCTGTTTTTCTATTACCAATGTTGTAGCTTGTATTTGCATGCTTGTTGATAGTACGGGTATTATCGCCCATTTAGCGGGAATTATCGGCCCAGATTTATTGTTATTTCTATTTTATTGATATTTTAGTCCATTGTTGTTTTTCACTGTAGTGGCTGTCAATATCCCCTGTATATCATTATCATTCTGCAGTTTCTGGTCACTCCAATTGTTGTTTTTTCACTGTTGTGGCTGTCAATATCTACTGAATACCATTGACTATTTTGTACTTTTTAGTCACTCCAATACTTTCTTTTAGCTTAAGGCCATCCCCTCTTTGATTCACTTTAGGGAAATTGTTTATTCTAGAGGCTCAGTGAGGAGTGTAGGGTGCCCGTGAGTCGCCCACGGGATGGAATTTAGAGTGGACAAACTGTGTCGCATAGTAACTAACTTAGAATTAAGGCATACTGGTGTTACTCCTCACGGTCCTGTTCTTAGTTTAGGGAACTGGAGTGCAATGAGTACCATCCGCTGGTTGTTCCTCTTACTGTTGTTTTGGAGAAAGTCAGTATGCAGTGATCCCAATGTGTTTATTCCGTTGTCTGCTCATGGTCTTACTTCATTACCACGCCCCTACAGACTCCACAGCTATGTCCTGAATACACATCATTTTCCTTGTGTGGCTAAGCGTCATGGCCTTGCGACCTTATTGTTGCTTTGTGGTGACATCTCCCTTAATCCTGGACCAATCTCGTTTGGGGTGGTAAATTGCCGATCTGTAAGAAACAAGGGACCCTGCATCAATGATACTGTAACAGTACATTCTGTCGACATTCTTGCTGTCACTGAAACACATACTCGCCAGGAGGAAACGGATAGCCTTCTACATTCCATCACCCCGACAGGTTTCAAATTCTGCCACAAACCCCGTATTCATGGCCGTGGTGGTGGTGTTGGATTTTTTATCAACAAAGCTATACAGTTTAGATCTGTGGATACACCTACTTTCAGTTCCTTTGAAAATATTAGCATTGCAATTGGGTCTGCGGCTCAACCGCTTGTGTTGACTTGTGTTTATCGGCCACCTGGCTCATGCTCTGAAAGTTTCCTGGACCAATTTCTCAATCTTTTAGAATACTTATCCTCAGTTTCTCCCTCATTCCTGATGAGTTCAAGAAGGCTATTGTAACCCCATTGATTAAAAAGTCATCACTACCACCCAATGACTTAAAAAACTACAGACCTGTTTCTGGGTTGGGCTTCTTATCCAAACTTGTTGAACGTGTTGTTGCTTCTCAATTGAATGACCATGTCAGTTTGAACGGACTAGAGCATGTCAGGCAATCTGCCTATAAACTGGGTCACTCAACTGAATCTGCATTGCTTTCAATCAAGAATGATGTTCATTTGGCTTTTGCTAAAGGTGAGGCTACTGCTGTCGTTCTCTTGGATCAATCAGCAGCGTTTGATACTATTGATCATGATACGCTACTTAATTCTCTTAGCTCCTGGTTTGGTGTGAGCGGGGTTGTCCTCGATTGGTTTAAGTCTTATCTCTCAGACCGTGTTCAGTGCATTAAGATTGGGTCAATTTTATCTGATGCCAAAAAGTTGTTGTATGGTGTGCCTCAAGGCTCTGTCCTGGGGCCAATCCTTTTTTCACTCTATACTACTCCACTGAGTAAAGTCATACAGAATCATCCTGGTATTAGTTTCCAGTTCTACGCTGATGACACACAATTGTATGTACATTTCACACATAAAAATGTTGCCTCGGCCCTTGATAAGCTGTCACACTGCATTGAAGACGTAAAGAGATGGCTCTCTACAAATAAGCTCAAGCTAAATCCTGATAAGACCGAATTCATTGTGTTTGGCTCAAAGTCTCAGCGCGAAAAACTTAATCAGTCCTTCCCGGTCAACATACTTGGTAATCTTATATCACCAAAAGATGCAGTTAGGAACCTTGGTGTCTGGTTTGATTCAGATTTCTCATTCTCTTGCCATGTTATGAAGGTCTGCAAGGCTTGTTTTGCTCATGTCCGGGATCTTAAGCGACTCCGAGGACATCTGACACATGAAGCGGCTCTTATGGCTGCCAATGCTCTGGTCGGAAGTCGACTTGATTACTGTAACTTTCTGTTCAGAGGTCTCTCAGTTCTAGATCTGTGCAAACTTCAATGTGTTCAGAATAGCCTTGCCAGAATTGTTGCCAACACCACCAAGTACTCACACATCACTCCAGTTAGAAAAGTACTACATTGGTTGCCGATTAAGTACCGTTCTATCTTTAAGACTGCCATGCTGGTATATAAGTTCCTACACAGTGGTAACCCCAAATCCTTTAACCCTTCCTGATTCCCAGACATAGTGCATACAACACACGTCGAAGTCAATCTGATGGCATATTTCTTGAGGTTCCCCACTTTGCTTCAGTTTTCAAGTTTCGAAAACATTTTGGACTCAGTTTTGCGTATGACGCACCTATGATTTGGAATGACCTTCCTGATGAGGTCCGCTCTGCAAACTCACTTGCCTCTTTCAGGTCAAAGTTGAAGTCATACCTCTTTGGAAAAGCATACCCACCCTAAATTTCCAATCTCCTGCTTTCTCCGTGGTGCTGACCCCTGCAATGTCTCTGGTTTTTGAATATTGAACAATGTTCTTGTGTGATACGCCTTAGAATCTGTCTTTTGACAGAGATTAAGCGCTATAAAAGTGCTATTAGAATAGAATAGAATAGCAAAATCATGACATAAGTAAATGTCAAATATCTTCAAAAGTATTAAAGTTAGGGAATTCTTTTCAAATATGTTATCCATCTACTTTTTCATAAGCTATCACATAGTAAATTTCAGATCTGTTGCACATTGGATAGCTGAGTAATAGCTACTTTGAAATTCTACAGTTGAGTAAATCCATTGTAACTCCAAAACTATTGCAGTTACAGCTTTTTCTTCAAATATGTTGTTCAGCTACTTTGTCCTTAGCTATAAGCTGGCATGTAGTTTGGGGTTCTTTTGCATGCCATGAGTGAATAATAGCTATTTTCTTATTAGTAGCAAAATAATGACATAAGTAAATGTCAAATATCTTCAGAAGTATTAAAGTTACGGAATTCTTTTCAAATATGTCATTCATCTACTTTTTTGTAAGCTATCACATAGTAAAGTTTCAGACCTGTTGCACATTGCATAGCTAAGTAATAGCTACTTTGAAATTGTGACTGTTGAGTAAATCCATTGTAACTCCAAAACTATTGCAGTTACAGCTTTTCTTCAAATATGTTGTTCAGCTACTTTGTCCTTAACTATAAGATGGTATATATTTTGGGGTTGTATTGCATGCCATAAGTGAGTAATAGCTATTTTCTTATTTGTAGCAAAATAACAACATAAGTAAATGTCAGATATCTTCAAAAGTATTAAAGTTAGGGAAATATTTTCAAATATGTTATCTAGTTTTTGATAACCTATCACATAGTAAAGTTTCAGACCTGTTGCACATTGGATAGCCGAGTAATACCTACTTTGAAATTGTGACTGTAGGGTAAATGCATATAGTTTGGGGTTCTATTGCATGCCATAAGTGAGTAATAGCTATTTTCTTATTTGTGGCAAAATAATGACATAATTTTTCTCAAATAACTGCTTCATCTACTTTTGGGAGAGCTTTCACATGGTGAAGTTTCAGACCCGTAGCTAATTATTCACCTACTCAAAATGAGTAAATGATAATTATCTCTAAAAGTATTGCGGATATCCAATTTTTATCAAATAACTCATTCATCTACTTTTGGGAGAGCTTTCACATGGTGAAGTTCCAGACCCGTAGCTAATTACTCACATACTCAAAATGAGTAAATGTGAATTATCCCTAAAAGTATTGGGGATATCCAATTTTTCTTAAATAACTCATTCACCTACTTTTGGAAGAACTTTCACTTGGTGAAGTTTCAGACCCGTAGCTAGTTATTCACCTACTCAAAATGAATAAATGCTAATTATCTCTAAAAGTATTGTGGATATCCAATTTTTATCAAATTACTCGTTCATCTACTTTTGGGAGGGCTTTCACATGGTGAAGTTCCAGACCTGTAGCTAATTACTCACCTACTCAAAATGAGTAAATGTGAATTATCTGTAAAAGTATTGCAGATATCCAATTTTTCTCAAATAACTCATTCACCTACTTTTGGGAGAGCTTTTACTTGGTGAGGTTTCAGACCCGTAGCTAATTATTCACCTACTCAAAATGAGTAAATGTGAATTATCTCTAAAAGTATTGCGGATATCCAATTTTTATCAAATAACTCATTCATCTACCTTTGGGAGGGCTTTCACATGGTGAAGTTGCAGACCCGTAGCTAATTACTCACCTACTGAAAATGAGTAAATGTGAATTATCTCTAAAAGTATTGCAGATAGCCAATTTTTATCAAATAACTCATTCACCTACTTTTGGGAGAGCTTTTACTTGGTGAATTTTCAGAGCCGTAGCTAATTATTCACCTCCTCAAAATGAGTAAATGCTAATTATCTCTTAAAAGTATTGCGGGTATCCAATTTTTATCAAATTACTCGTTCATCTACTTTTGGGAGAGCTTTCACATGGTGAAGTTCCAGACCCGTAGCTAATTACTCACCTACTCAAAATGAGTAAATGTGAATTATCTGTAAAAGTATTGCAGATAGCCAATTTTTCTCAAATAACTCATTCACCTACTTCTGGGAGAGCTTTCACTTGGTGAAGTTTCACACCTGTAGTTAACTATTCACCTACTCAAAATGAGTAAATGTGAATTATCTCTACAAGTATTGCAGATAGCCAGTATTTCTGAAATAACTCATTCACATACATTTTGGAGAGCTTTCAATTAGTGAATTTTCAGATCCGTAGCTAATTACTCACCTACTCAAAATGAATAACTGCCTATTATCACTAAAAGTATTGCAGATAGCCAATATTTCTCAAATAACTCATTCACCTACATTTTGGAGAGCTTTCACATGCTAAATTTTTTTAATGAATTTTTAAAATAATTTTTAATGCATTAAAATTCATGAAATCATGCACTAAATCGATTATAACTTGAAAAGTATTACATTTAGAGCACCTTGTTAAAATATGTTATCTTTAGTACATCTCATTTATATGGCGGGAGATAAATGCATGCGGCAGAATGCTTGTTTCTATATTGTTTAGTTTCCGCCAGAAACATGAACTCTGTAGCAAGGACGGAGATGAAACTAGTTCTGTGATGTTTGATGAAGACACGACAGATCTTATAGATAAGGTAAAACAGCTAACTTGGAACTCCCGGACTCTTCTTGTCTTTAGCCAAACTGTGGCTAGAGGTATACATTAAAAATCCCCAGATGGGGCATTGAAAATCCCCAATATAAAAATCCCTAAAAATAACACCATAAAAGAGCAGTTATGAAAGAATCAGCCTGTCTCTGTATAGACAGTAGCCTCAATAGGGCAAATGAAAGCAGCCAAACAAACCCCTCATTTTAAGGTGGATAGCTCGGTGTTTATAATTTCATGAATTTCATAACATGAAACTGATTAGGCTAAAAGTTTTAGAAGGTTTTATGAGTTTTAAACAATTCGGTATTGCAATAATTGTTTTTTTTTCAAAAGGAGGTCACAATTTTTTAAGAGACATTTTTTTCATAGGAATAGACATTCTTTGCAAATTTGGTGAAAATGTCTTCACAAGTGACTGACATATAAATATTATGGTCAAACCAATTTTGATTTTCGTAATTGGTAAGACTACGAACTTTTGGATTAAGATTTGCACAAATATGGTTTGGTCTTCTGCACTTAATCCACTAAATTTGCATGGCTTGTATTTATTTATTTATTTGGGGTTTTACGTCGCTTTCCACACTCTACAGGTCATATCACGACGGGTAGTTGGAAGGGCAGAGGAAACCAGTACATACAGTTCGTCAGGGTTCTGTACTGTAAACTGCTGACCAATGGCAAGCAACTACCAGCTTTCCCACTTGAGGCCGTGCCGGGAACCGAACCCCGACCTCAGAGGTGGTAGGCGAGAGTGTTACCACTCTGCCACCGTGGCCCCATGCATGGCTTGTAAACACTGAATTAAGACAAAGATTAGCCAAGTCATTTTCTGTAAAGTTTAATCGGATTTTTTTCCCCAAGCTTACTCCTTCTTTATAAATATTGCCCCCAGTAATTTTGCTGTACGTCTACATTTCAGGTGATATGGCGTCTGAACCTGCCCCCTGTACAAGAGAAAGCTCTCAGCACATTTGTGTGTGCTGGACACAAACCAGTTCATAAAGGCAGCCTTCGAATTAGACTTGGGGCAGTTGTGGGTATGTAGAATTTATGTTAATGTACCACCTTTTCTGAAGTCACTCATACAGGTCGTTAACATTCTTTCTGTTGTACACATAACACAGTAAACTGGGAGAGGTGAATTTGGCAACACCCTCGTTCATTATTCATGATTGACTGTAAGGCCTAAGCAATTGAACAGTTGTGAAGATGGGTTTTGTGAGGTCAAAGAGCATTGAAAAGTCAGTCATTCCTCAGTCAAAGGTGATACTAAAGTAAACATCTAAGAAATACATGGCAATTGCTGGATAATAAATATACCTATCAAAACTTTAACACTGCTCTGAATATAAAGGTTTAGAAGGGATTTCACATTCGGGCAGATGATATGGAAAACCTCTGCAGCCAGTTTGGTATGTTTATTCTTCTAGATAACACGTATAAATATGCCAAGAGTGAATTTTAATGAGATTTTCAACCTGGGACAAAGGAAGGGGGAGTAACTGAAGGAAATCCTTAATATTTTAACCCTTTCGCTACTGAAGGAACATTATTCCATGGGACTGTAGCCATATGACGTCATATCAAGACTTTAGAGTCATTGCTTAGGCCTTACAGTCAATCATGAACACTTTCAAGAAAATCTTGCACAAAACCTCAACTACCATCCTACCCGATCATATTAGTCCTACTGATTTAGCTAACACTTTCGGTCATTTTTTCAGTGACAAAATTGTGAAAATCAGAGTTGCTTTAGAGTCATCAGTGCCTGTTTCCCTCACAATACCGAAGAGTAATAGCAGTGCCCTGACCTCTTTTGAGCCTGTATCTGAGGATGACATCCTCAAAATCCTAAGGTCATCCAACACCAAATCATGCGACCTGGACCCAATACCTACCGCACTAGTCAAAGAGTGTGCGGACATTTTGGTCACTCCAATCACCAATATTATAAACTATTCACTCAAAGAAGGGAGTTTCCCAAACTGTTTTAAAACAGCATATGTAACCCCTCTTCTCAAGAAACCAAACTTAGACAGAAATCTCCTAAAAAACTATAGACCGGTATCCAACCTTAGTTTTTTATCCAAACTGATCGAAAAAGTAGCTGCCAAACAGTTAAATAATTATATCGATAGCGAGGGGCTCTCCAATGTCAACCAATCCGCTTACAGGAGACTCCATTCCACAGAATCAGCGCTGTTGAAAATCCAGAATGACATTGCTGCTTCGTTGGACTCTGGTAAGGCTGTTGCACTCACATTGCTGGACCTCTCAGCGGCATTCGACACTATCGACCATGACATTCTTTTTAATTCCCTAAGAGATTGTTTGGGGTTGATGGCACTGTGTTGAGGTGGATCAGATCCTATCTCTCAAACCGGAAACAGAAGATTAAATTAGGAAATAGCTTTTCAGATGTGTTCTCACTTCCGTATGGTGTACCTCAGGGTTCTGTCCTGGGCCCCCTCCTTTTTACCCTTTACACAACCCCTCTCAGTAATATCATTTCCAATTTCAATGTCACCCACCATCTATATGCTGATGACACCCAAATATATCTAGCATTGGACAATAGGAATTTTGATTCCAGTTTCGCTGAGCTTACAGAGTGTCTCACATGTATCCAAAACTGGATGGCTGGCGTGAAATTGAAACTCAATCCCGAGAAAACTGAATTTATTATAATAGGTGATAGACAAGCCAGAGAGTCCCTCATAAATAAATTCCCTACTCAACTTCTCGGAAATTCTATTTCCCCTACCGATACAGTCAAGAACCTGGGTGTAATTTTTGACTCTGGAAACACCTTTTCCAACCACATAACTAATATGTGTCGAGCCTGCTACTACCACCTTAAGGACCTAAGACGTATCCGTAAATTCCTCAGTGTGGAAACTGCAGCCTTGCTTGCAAACTCAATGATCAGTAGTCGACTTGACTACTGCAATTCCCTACTCTATGGCATCAGTAAGTACAATGTTGCTAAACTCCAAAAGATACAAAATGCCCTTTGTAGAATTGTTTTTAGACTTGATAGAACTAGCCATGTCACTCCTTTCCTTCAAAAACTACACTGGCTTCCTATCACTTACCGTATCTTGTTTAAGTACAATCTAATTACTTTCAAGGCTATAAATTTCTCTCAACCCATATACCTATCATCCTTGATCAAAACCAGTTGTCTAACACGTGGAAATCGTCTTTCTCTTTCCTCAGCCTCTCACAAAAAGGCCATCGGTAGGAGAGGTTTTGCAGTGGCTTCCCCCATAGAATGGAACAGACTCCCACAATCAGTACGATCACAACAAACAATAACAGGTTTCCGTAGCCAGCTAAAGACCTACTTGTTTAGATTAGCATATCCTCCACCATAGTACATCTCCCTGGCGGGCGCTAACCTTGGATCATGACCTCGAACGTCCCTCGACTTTCCCTTTTTGATTTCAAGCGCATTAGAGGATGTTGCATCAATTTTGCGCTATATAAATGTTTCTATTCTATTCTATATCACGTCAGAAACGCCATTGAAGTAAACTAATAACTCACTACCTTATCCACTTTATTTGCGGTATTTTTAGGCATATTTCATTAGGAATTGATGAAAGTCGAATGGGAAAATTCGTGGGAATTCCCCAAATAAAAATAACCACGAGTAAACAATATGCAGCTATATGCGGTAAATACGGCAATATATACAGAAACCAGTTAAAATAGGTGAAATGGTGAATTTTTTTTAAAAATGTAGCTTAACTTTCATATAAAATACTTTAAAGATCGGTTTAATACTGATACACCAAAGGAAACGTATAACAGTACCCTGAAGGGAAAGAAGAAATATATATTATTGCCGTCGACTGCTAGTCGACAGAAATGGTCCCTTGTTATACACATTGATGTCGACTGCTAGTCGACAAACATGGTAGCGAAAGGGTTAAGGAATACAGGCCCTGTGGCTGGTTTCACAAAGCCTCTTTTTTATACTTTCTGGGTTACTGTGTAGTTACCTACATAATAAACGACAGATTTTTGATGTTTTATTTTTTAATTGAAGTTTAAGGTAACGGGTGGAATATTGTAGAGATTTGCAAACACAAATGAATATACAGTACTTACACTTTACATTTTGAATCTTCAAATTATTTTCTCATATTTTTTCAGTGAAGTTCATGCAACTCTAATTGACATGTCATAATGAATTTAATCTATCAAAATGTATTTCATATATCTTCAAAATAACTGAATAGAAAAAAGTTTTGAAATGCAAAAAGAAATATTGTGTTAAGTATTCTGTCCTTGAAAATAAAATATCACACATCATATACCAGTAGAACACATATCATGACACTAGTCTTATACACCATTCACACTACAGGGGTATCCCCAAGGTAGGCCGTGTTTGGTAAAACGTCCCTGTCCTACAACTACAATCCAAGTTTTTTATGCTATTGTGTCAAACAGTGGTGAAACATCCATTACCTTGCGCATCGGAACTTTTAAAATGGTTCAAATTTCTGCCTCTCATTTGGGAACCGTGAGCATGCACAGGTGAATTCTTGCTACGTTAACTATTAGCCTTGCCCTAGTCTCTGCTCTACCTGAACTATTTTTCACAGTAGGTCACTGTACTTTTACTATTTTTTTGAAGGTGTTGGTCAGGTAATTGGACTTGGTGAAGGTTGCCTTGAAAATAGGGTTACAAAACATTGAACTTGAAAATCCTAATAAAAGTACGTAATACTCTTACTGGCTTATGTTTAACAACAGATTTACCTATCCATATATAAAAAACAGACATTAAGTATGTATTATGTTTATTCACACATAAATATGAAAACAGTGGAAACTAATGCTGTAATGAGTTGACCAAAACCCGAGTCGTAACTCGGTGGGCGATATTTGGGGATACCATCGATTTACGCAATTTTAACTTGAGTTTTTGAGAAATAAATAATGATATGCTAATCTTGTTATAAACTAGCACTTTTGCAATTTATTTAACCACAAAGACATAAAATCAATGAGCAATGGTCGTTTTTTATTTCCCTTATTTACGTGACTGTTCCATAAAATGCTCATACATATCTGCACAATTTAACAGGCAACAAAATATATTTCCTTGCAATAAAATGGTAAACACATTAATAACGGATCCATTGATGACAATATTTAGACATTGTTATTATGTCCACCCCCCTGGGGGGTGGATATATTATTTTTGCTTTTTTCGCCGTCCGATGTCCGATGTCCGATGTCCGATGTCCGGCGTCCGGCGTCCGATGTCCGGCGTCACGCATGGTTTCCGCTCATTTAAAGGAAAAGTATTAGAGCTATTGTCACCAAATTTGGTATGCAGGCTTATTGGGTCAGTAGCTTGCTTGGGATTGCTTTTGGCTGTTGTACCTCTTTTGCTTACTGAGTAATACTTAAGTACAGCTATTTTCAGTACCCATTGGTTTCCGTGCATTTAAGCCAAAATAATTAAAGATATTTTACTACAATTTTGAATACAAGATTGTTATGTCCATAGCTCGCTTGGTATTGCATTTGGGACTGATAGCTTTGTCAGTACATGAGTAATAGCCATTTAGGTACTTCATTGTGTATTTTCAGTACTACTTTTGAGTAATTTGCTTCTATCTCCTTAACCGTGCGAGATAGAGCGATTTCGGCAAAATTTTCGACCCGCAGGGTATCTGAGGAGTGTACTCTTTGCAATTTTCAAAAAATTTTCCCCTCCCCAAAAATGGCGGCCATTTTGAATTTTCGAATTTTTGCCAAAAATGGCAAAACACAAATTTGCTTCTATCTCCTTAACCGTGCGAGATAGAGCGATTTCGTCGAAATTTTCGACCCACAGGGTATCTAAGGAATGTAATATTTGCAATTTTCCAAAAATTTTCCCCTCCCCAAAAATGGCGGCCATTTTGAATTTTCGAATTTTTGCCAAAAATGGCAAAACACAAATTTGCTTCTATCTCCTTAACCGTGCGAGATAGAGCGATTTCGTCGAAATTTTCGACCCACAGGGTATCTAAGGAATGTAATATTTGCAATTTTCCAAAAATTTTCCCCTCCCCAAAAATGGCGGCCATTTTGAATTTTCGAATTTTTGCCAAAAATGGCAAAACACAAATTTGCTTCTATCTCCTTAACCGTGCGAGATAGAGCGATTTCGTCGAAATTTTCGACCCACAGGGTATCTAAGGAATGTAATATTTGCAATTTTCCAAAAATTTTCCCCTCCCCAAAAATGGCGGCCATTTTGAATTTTCGAATTTTTGCCAAAAATGGCAAAACACAAATTTGCTTCTATCTCCTTAACCGTGCGAGATAGAGCGATTTCGTCGAAATTTTCGACCCACAGGGTATCTAAGGAATGTAATATTTGCAATTTTCAAAAAAATTTCCCCTCCCCAAAAATGGCGGCCATTTTGAATTTTCGAATTTTTGCCAAAAATGGCAAAACACAAATTTGCTTCTATCTCCTTAACCGTGCGAGATAGAGCGATTTCGGCAAAATTTTCCACCCACAGGGGATCTAAGGAATGCAATCTTTGCAATTTTCCAAAAATTTTCCCCTCCCCAAAAATGGCGGCCATTTTGAATTTTCGAATTTTTGCCAAAAATGGCAAAACACTAATTTGCTTCTATCTCCTTAACCGTGCGAGATAGAGCGATTTCGGCAAAATTTTCGACACACAGGGTATCTAAGCAATGCAATCTTTGCAATTTTCAAAATATTTTCCCCTCCCCAAAAATGGCGGCCATTTTGAATTTTTGCCAAAAATGGCAAAACACAAATTTGCTTCTATCTCCTTAACCGTGCGAGATAGAGCGATTTCGTCGAAATTTTCGACCCACAGGGTATCTAAGGAATGTAATATTTGCAATTTTCAAAAAATTTTCCCCTCCCCAAAAATGGCGGCCATTTTGAATTTTCGAATTTTTGCCAAAAATGGCAAAACACAAATTTGCTTCTATCTCCTTAACCGTGCGAGATAGAGCGATTTCGTCGAAATTTTCGACCCACAGGGTATCTAAGGAATGCAATCTTTGCAATTTTCCAAAAATTTTCCCCTCCCCAAAAATGGCGGCCATTTTGAATTTTCGAATTTTTGCCAAAAATGGCAAAACACAAATTTGCTTCTATCTCCTTAACCGTGCGAGATAGAGCGATTTCGGCAAAATTTTCGACCCACAGGGGATCTAAGGAATGCAATCTTTGCAATTTTCCAAAAATTTTCCCCTCCCCAAAAATGGCGGCCATTTTGAATTTTCGAATTTTTGCCAAAAATGGCAAAACACTAATTTGCTTCTATCTCCTTAACCGTGCGAGATAGAGCGATTTCGGCAAAATTTTCGACGCACAGGGTATCTAAGCAATGCAATCTTTGCAATTTTCAAAATATTTTCCCCTCCCCAAAAATGGCGGCCATTTTGAATTTTCGAATTTTTGCCAAAAATGGCAAAACACAAATTTGCTTCTATCTCCTTAACCGTGCGAGATAGAGCGATTTCGTCGAAATTTTCGACCCACAGGGTATCTAAGGAATGCAATCTTTGCAATTTTCAAAAAATTTTCCCCTCCCCAAAAATGGCGGCCATTTTGAATTTTCGAATTTTTGCCAAAAATGGCAAAACACAAATTTGCTTCTATCTCCTTAACCGTGCGAGATAGAGCGATTTCGTCGAAATTTTCGACCCACAGGGTATCTAAGGAATGCAATCTTTGCAATTTTCCAAAAATTTTCCCCTCCCCAAAAATGGCGGCCATTTTGAATTTTCGAATTTTTGCCAAAAATGGCAAAACACAAATTTGCTTCTATCTCCTTAACCGTGCGAGATAGAGCGATTTCGGCAAAATTTTCGACACACAGGGTATCTAAGGAATGCAATCTTTGCAATTTTCCAAAAATTTTCCCCTCCCCAAAAATGGCGGCCATTTTGAATTTTTGAATTTTTGCCAAAAATGGCAAAACACAAATTTGCTTCTATCTCCTTAACCGTGCGAGATAGAGCGATTTCGTCGAAATTTTCGACCCACAGGGTATCTAAGGAATGTAATATTTGCAATTTTCAAAAAATTTTCCCCTCCCCAAAAATGGCGGCCATTTTGAATTTTCGAATTTTTGCCAAAAATGGCAAAACACAAATTTGCTTCTATCTCCTTAACCGTGCGAGATAGAGCGATTTCGTCGAAATTTTCGACCCACAGGGTATCTAAGGAATGCAATCTTTGCAATTTTCCAAAAATTTTTCCCTCCCCAAAAATGGCGGCCATTTTGAATTTTCGAATTTTTGCCAAAAATGGCAAAACACAAATTTGCTTCTATCTCCTTAACCGTGCGAGATAGAGCGATTTCGTCGAAATTTTCGACCCACAGGGTATCTAAGGAATGTAATATTTGCAATTTTCAAAAAAATTTCCCCTCCCCAAAAATGGCGGCCATTTTGAATTTTCGAATTTTTGCCAAAAATGGCAAAACACAAATTTGCTTCTATCTCCTTAACCGTGCGAGATAGAGCGATTTCGGCAAAATTTTCGACCCACAGGGGATCTAAGGAATGCAATCTTTGCAATTTTCCAAAAATTTTCCCCTCCCCAAAAATGGCGGCCATTTTGAATTTTCGAATTTTTGCCAAAAATGGCAAAACACTAATTTGCTTCTATCTCCTTAACCGTGCGAGATAGAGCGATTTCGGCAAAATTTTCGACGCACAGGGTATCTAAGCAATGCAATCTTTGCAATTTTCAAAATATTTTCCCCTCCCCAAAAATGGCGGCCATTTTGAATTTTCGAATTTTTGCCAAAAATGGCAAAACACAAATTTGCTTCTATCTCCTTAACCGTGCGAGATAGAGCGATTTCGTCGAAATTTTCGACCCACAGGGTATCTAAGGAATGTAATCTTTGCAATTTTCAAAAAATTTTCCTCTCCCCAAAAATGGCGGCCATTTTGAATTTTCGAATTTTTGCCAAAAATTGCAAAACACAAATTTGCTTCTATCTCCTTAACCGTGCGAGATAGAGCGATTTCGTCGAAATTTTCGACCCACAGGGTATCTAAGGAATGCAATCTTTGCAATTTTCCAAAAATTTTCCCCTCCCCAAAAATGGCGGCCATTTTGAATTTTCGAATTTTTGCCAAAAATGGCAAAACACAAATTTGCTTCTATCTCCTTAACCGTGCGAGATAGAGCGATTTCGGCAAAATTTTCGACACACAGGGTATCTAACCAATGCAATCTTTGCAATTTTCAAAATATTTTCCCCTCCCCAAAAATGGCGGCCATTTTGAATTTTCGAATTTTTGCCAAAAATGGCAAAACACAAATTTGCTTCTATCTCCTTAACCGTGCGAGATAGAGCGATTTCGTCGAAATTTTCGACCCACAGGGTATCTAAGGAATGTAATCTTTGCAATTTTCAAAAAATTTTCCTCTCCCCAAAAATGGCGGCCATTTTGAATTTTCGAATTTTTGCCAAAAATTGCAAAACACAAATTTGCTTCTATCTCCTTAACCGTGCGAGATAGAGCGATTTCGTCGAAATTTTCGACCCACAGGGTATCTAAGGAATGCAATCTTTGCAATTTTCCAAAAATTTTCCCCTCCCCAAAAATGGCGGCCATTTTGAATTTTCGAATTTTTGCCAAAAATGGCAAAACACAAATTTGCTTCTATCTCCTTAACCGTGCGAGATAGAGCGATTTCGGCAAAATTTTCGACACACAGGGTATCTAACCAATGCAATCTTTGCAATTTTCAAAATATTTTCCCCTCCCCAAAAATGGCGGCCATTTTGAATTTTTGAATTTTTGCCAAAAATGGCAAAACACAAATTTGCTTCTATCTCCTTAACCGTGCGAGATAGAGCGATTTCGTCGAAATTTTCGACCCACAGGGTATCTAAGGAATGTAATATTTGCAATTTTCAAAAAATTTTCCCCTCCCCAAAAATGGCGGCCATTTTGAATTTTCGAATTTTTGCCAAAAATGGCAAAACACAAATTTGCTTCTATCTCCTTAACCGTGCGAGATAGAGCGATTTCGTCGAAATTTTCGACCCACAGGGTATCTAAGGAATGCAATCTTTGCAATTTTCCAAAAATTTTTCCCTCCCCAAAAATGGCGGCCATTTTGAATTTTCGAATTTTTGCCAAAAATGGCAAAACACAAATTTGCTTCTATCTCCTTAACCGTGCGAGATAGAGCGATTTCGTCGAAATTTTCGACCCACAGGGTATCTAAGGAATGTAATATTTGCAATTTTCAAAAAAATTTCCCCTCCCCAAAAATGGCGGCCATTTTGAATTTTCGAATTTTTGCCAAAAATGGCAAAACACAAATTTGCTTCTATCTCCTTAACCGTGCGAGATAGAGCGATTTCGGCAAAATTTTCGACCCACAGGGGATCTAAGGAATGCAATCTTTGCAATTTTCCAAAAATTTTCCCCTCCCCAAAAATGGCGGCCATTTTGAATTTTCGAATTTTTGCCAAAAATGGCAAAACACTAATTTGCTTCTATCTCCTTAACCGTGCGAGATAGAGCGATTTCGGCAAAATTTTCGACGCACAGGGTATCTAAGCAATGCAATCTTTGCAATTTTCAAAATATTTTCCCCTCCCCAAAAATGGCGGCCATTTTGAATTTTCGAATTTTTGCCAAAAATGGCAAAACACAAATTTGCTTCTATCTCCTTAACCGTGCGAGATAGAGCGATTTCGTCGAAATTTTCGACCCACAGGGTATCTAAGGAATGTAATCTTTGCAATTTTCAAAAAATTTTCCTCTCCCCAAAAATGGCGGCCATTTTGAATTTTCGAATTTTTGCCAAAAATTGCAAAACACAAATTTGCTTCTATCTCCTTAACCGTGCGAGATAGAGCGATTTCGTCGAAATTTTCGACCCACAGGGTATCTAAGGAATGCAATCTTTGCAATTTTCCAAAAATTTTCCCCTCCCCAAAAATGGCGGCCATTTTGAATTTTCGAATTTTTGCCAAAAATGGCAAAACACAAATTTGCTTCTATCTCCTTAACCGTGCGAGATAGAGCGATTTCGTCGAAATTTTCGACCCACAGGGTATCTAAGGAATGTAATATTTGCAATTTTCAAAAAATTTTCCCCTCCCCAAAAATGGCGGCCATTTTGAATTTTCGAATTTTTGCCAAAAATGGCAAAACACAAATTTGCTTCTATCTCCTTAACCGTGCGAGATAGAGCGATTTCGTCGAAATTTTCGACCCACAGGGTATCTAAGGAATGCAATCTTTGCAATTTTCCAAAAATTTTCCCCTCCCCAAAAATGGCGGCCATTTTGAATTTTCGAATTTTGCCAAAAATGGCAAAACACAAATTTGCTTCTATCTCCTTAACCGTGCCAGATAGAGTGATTTCGTCAAAATTTTCGACCCACAGGGTATCTGAGCATTGTACTCTTGGTAATTTCTAAAAAATTTTCCCCTCCCCTAAAATGGCGGCCATTTTGAATTTTCAAATTTTTGCCAAAAATGGCAAAACACAAATTTGCTTCTATCTCCTTAACCATGCGAGATAGAGCGATTTCGTCGAAATTTTCAACCCACAGGGTATCTAAGGAATGTAATCTTTGCAATTTTCAAAAAATTTTCCCCTCCCCAAAAATGGCGGCCATTTTGAATTTTCGAATTTTTGCCCAAAATGGAAAAACACAAACTGGCCTTAACCGTGCAAAATAGAGTTATTTTGTTGAAATTTTCGACCCATAGGGTATCTAAGAAATGTACTCTTGGCAATTTTCAAAAAAATTTCCTTTTCCCAATAATGGCGGCCATTTTGAATTTTCAAATTTTTGCCAAAAATAGAAAAACAGGAATTGGCTTCTATCTTCTTAACCGTGCAAGATAGAGTGATTTCGTCAAAATTTTCAACCCAACCAATGCAAAAAGGCATGAAGCTGAAATAAATTACATCTACACTATCAAATATTTAAGCATCATTGATATATTTTACAAATGAAACAGGGTCTTGTAAGACTACTGTACAATTTGGGCAAAAGGTTCATGGGTGGACATTACACATGATAATGTGTGTTCTTCTATGCTATCCTGTTTCTATTCGCATCTACTATCAACAGGGCGGCCTATTTCTAGTTTTATTTAATATTTGTGTGATTTACTTGAGTTCAACTCGAATTCAGATCCTCAATCTACAGAAATTGCTAATGATAACAGCCCTAGTACAAACCATACCTGCTTGAGGATGATATGACAAAAAATATACAGGTACTGACTTGTTCCCAGTCTTCCTCCATGGCACTGACAACTTGTATGTCTCTGGTTATATGATTATGGGTCTTAGCTTTTCTGTGTTATGCATCTAGAACCTTTTTAAGATGGAGTTTAAGATACTGTTATAAAAATACTGTTAGAATCTACAGTCCTTGTTGACATAGACATTAACCTGTGATTTTGACATGAACTTCAATCCTTTATTTTATATTTTTGTCTGTATTTTTCTAGGCTTTCCCAAGAGTTTGATGTATACCTCATTAGAAGAAGTGAAGCAGTTACCGATAGATGCAAACCTCCAGCACAGCCTTTCCCCCGAATTGCTGGAGTCATTGAAAAAGACCCTCCTCCTAACTGAAAGGGAAAAGGCCTTTCTAGTTGCTAGAGAACTGAGCCTTGCACTCAATTACGATCCAATTGTATCCATCTCTCTGCAATGTCTGTTTTTGGTCAGTGCATACATGTTTGCTGTTGTAGCTACCAATGCCGTACCACTTTTAAAACGCCAGAAAAATGGCCCTCTGAGACTCGGTGCTTACGGCTTAATATGTGCCAGCCAGTGGTACATGTACAACTTCACGATTCGGTCATATAGAAATAATGCCACCCTGACTGCAGATAGAGAAGCAGCCAGCCTGACACCTTTCTATGCCGTCGGCGGGTTGGACTACTACACCAAGCTTCTGGAGCGGCATAAGCTGCTACGGCAAATCATGGGCAACAACGGCAAAGAGCTCTACACAGCCAAAGGGGATCTGGCTAATGAAAACCCCCCGATTACTGAACGAAAGGATCGCATTGCGGGCCTTGTGGCATCGTGGGAAATGGGCGAACTGAAGGTATTGCCGCAATTCGAACGAAGTCAGGAAATCCGTTTGAACTTAGGACTCCAAAAAATGGTTTGGAATAAATATCTGAAGCAGTATTTTGGTGGAAAAGATCCTTTTGAAGATGACAAAGGGCATGAAGGGTCATAATAAATGTGGGCAAAAAGTAATGTTTGTGATTTTTTAAATGGGACAGGACCCATTGATAATTATAGCTTTCAACGGGGAGTATTTTCTCCTGCCTCTCACAAAGCTCATCTCTGTGTTCTGGGATATCAGGCCAAAACTTTTTGTCTTAATGTGAAGATTGTTTATTTTGAATATGATTTTTGTGATATTTTCTGCAGGCCTAGACCTGTCAAATATTGCAGTTTTGCAGGGATTATTTTCAGTTAATTTCCACACAAATCTTAATGAAATATAGGAATAACCACCGACCAAACCATGGTATACGCAGAAGTTTACCATGATATGAGGTTATAAACTCCAAAGGCAAAGCCTGGGGGGCTTATTGCCTCAAACTATGGTAAAATTCAGCTTATCCCATGGTTTTGGTGGGGGTTATTCGGAACTTTTCTCTATTCTAACATGACAAGTGTTTAAATTTAATAAACACCATTTATTATTTGCACTTTTATGACAAGAGTAGGTTATTGACAGCCATAATGAGCGATAATAGGAAGCTACATGGTTATGCTGTATTTTACCCATGAAGTATTTGGTCATTCAACCAATTAAATTCACGGACACATCCATGTAATGTCATCTTTTCTTTCTGGGTAAAAATTCTTGTTTGGCCGAGTGAAAGCTTG
The DNA here is from genome assembly GCA_964017235.1 of Sabellastarte sp. h YS-2021. Classification (NCBI taxonomy): domain Eukaryota; kingdom Metazoa; phylum Annelida; class Polychaeta; order Sabellida; family Sabellidae; genus Sabellastarte; species Sabellastarte sp. h YS-2021. Next base: position 67,417,433 of record OZ024938.1, read on the forward strand.
ATTCTTCATTAGAATTGTTGTACTGGGCCTGTCAAAAATGTTCTACGTTTTCAGTGCAAACCTTTTATAATGGGATGAGGTCTGCTAGATTTGAACCTTGTGATGTAAAAATCTTTCTTTCGACTCGTGTGGTTTTTATTAGTGGGTAAATCGTTTATCGATATTGCCGATATTTATTGTTTTGTAACTGGAATCCCGATATCGAGATCTAAACATGTATTTCAATATCGCCATTTTAAGTAAAACTGTAAACTTACACTGTTAATATTCGAAATAATGGAAAAATCTGAAGAAATTGTACACTTTTATCACACATTTTTGAAGTTTTCAATGCGTTTTTGATGAAAACTGCATTGTTTTGTTTTGATTCATTTCGCTTCCTGTTAGCGGTTTGGGAAACACTAAAATAAAACGTTTTCGGTTTCCCGAATTCGTACTATTTGGTAGACAATATGAACCCCCCGATATCGCCCGATATTGAAATATTTTTACAGTCAATATCGATACTGACAAAGCCAAACGATTTACCCCCTAGTTTTTATGCATATTTAATGGTACTAGACTCGTCCATAATTGCATTCCTGTTTATCAAACTCATTACCACTACAATTGTGTGTGTTTACTGATACCTGGCAGAAGGATTGTGCTCCCTTAGGTACTGCCTGTTCTGTTCGTTTTCAGTCTTTTTACCTGTTGATTATGTACTTGGGCTTTGTCAGGATCCCTGGGCTGTCAAAAATTGTCAATCTTTACAGGAAAACCAAGCGTTACACCACTAAAACTATTAAAATATTGCACATTTTTATGTCAGCTGACTTGTCAGTCAGCTGACATTATGTCGTCACTCTGCGGCGTGGGCGTATGCGTACGCATACGCGTCCGCGTGAACAACTTCTCCTCCAAAACTACAAGGCCTAGAGACGTGCTGTTTTTTTAAAAGATACCTTATCTATCGAGGATGAAAAATTGTTCAAGGCATGCAAATCTGTCTGTTCGTCTGTTTGCTAGAGACATTACAAGGGGGGTACCCCCACCAAAAGTGTGAAAATTTCAACACTTAATCACAATTTTCTCAGTGACTATTGCAGGGATTTCTCTCATATCATGCATATATGTACTAGGCCACAGGTAGATTCTCTTGTGTGAGTATGAGACCTGGATCTGTCTTACTTTTTTTTTAATAAATTTTTTTAATAATTTTTAATGCATTAAAATTCATGAAATCATGCACAAAATCATTTATAACTTGAAAAGTGTTGCATTTAGAGCATTTTGTTAAAATATGTTATTCAGCTACTTTTTTCATAGCTACAATATGGTGAGTAAGTTGGGTGCCTGTCTCAATAGCTAAGTGAGTAATAGCTACTTTTGGGCTTTTCAGTAACTTCCATCATGAGTAAAATCACTTGTAACTTAAAAACTATTGCATTTAGAGAATTTCGTATAAATATGTTATTCAGCTACTTTTGGGTCAGCTATAACATAGTAAAATTTCACACCTGTAGCTCATGGCATAGCTGAGTAATAGCTACTTTTAGGTTATCACTGTTGAGTAAATCGCTTATAGCTTGGAAACTATTGCATTTACAGTATTTTGTTTCAATATGTTATTCACCTATTTTGGGATCAGCTATAACATAGTGAAGTTTCAGATCTGTGGCTCATTGCATAGCTGAGTAATAGCTACTTTGAAGTTCTCACTATTGAGTAAATCACTTGTAACTTAAAACCTATTGCATTTAGAGAATTTCGTATAAATATGTTATTCAGCTACTTTTGGGCCAGCTATAACATAGTGAAATTTCAGATCTGTAGGTCATGGCATAGCTGAGTAATAGCTACTTTAAAGTTCTCACTATTGAGTAAATCAGTTGTAATTGGAAAACTATTGCATTTAGAGAATTTCGTATAAATATGTTATTCAGCTACTTTTGGGTCAGCTATAACATAGTAAAATTTCAGACCTGTAGCTCATGGCATAGCTGAGTAATAGCTACTTTTAGGTTATCACTGTTGAGTAAATCGCTTATAGCTTGGAAACTATTGCATTTACAGTATTTTGTTTCAATATGTTATTCACCTATTTTGGGATCAGCTATAACATAGTGAAGTTTCAGATCTGTGGCTCATTGCATAGCTGAGTAATAGCTACTTTGAAGTTCTCACTATTGAGTAAATCACTTGTAACTTAAAAACTATTGCAATTAGAGAATTTCGTATAAATATGTTATTCAGCTACTTTTGGGCCAGCTATAACATAGTGAAATTTCAGATCTGTAGGTCATGGCATAGCTGAGTAATAGCTACTTTAAAGTTCTCACTATTGAGTAAATCAGTTGTAATTGGAAAACTATTGCATTTAGAGAATTTCGTATAAATATGTTATTCAGCTACTTTTGGGTCAGCTATAACATAGTAAAATTTCAGACCTGTAGCTCATGGCATAGCTGAGTAATAGCTACTTTTAGGTCATCACTATTGAGTAAATCAGTTGTAACTTGAAAACTATTGCATTTACAGTATTTTGCTTAAATATGTTGTTCACCTACTTTTGGGTCAGCTATAACATAGTAAAATTTCAGACCTGTAGCTCATTGCATAGCTGAGTAATAACTACTTTGAGGTTCTCACTATTGAGTAAATCAGTTGTAATTGCAAAACAATTGCATTTAGAGAATTTCGTATAAATATGTTATTCAGCTACTTTTGGGCCAGCTATAACATAGTGAAATTTCAGATCTGTAGGTAATGGCATAGCTGAGTAATAGCTACTTTGAAGTTCTCACTATTGAGTAAATCAGTTGTAATTGGAAAACTATTGCATTTAGAGAATTTCGTATAAATATGTTATTCAGCTACTTTTGGGTCAGCTATAACATAGTAAAATTTCAGACCTGTAGCTCATGGCATAGCTGAGTAATAGCTACTTTTAGGTCATCACTATTGAGTAAATCAGTTGTAACTTCAAAACTATTGCATTTACAGTATTTTGCTTAAATATGTTGTTCACCTACTTTTGGGTCAGCTATAACATAGTAAAATTTCAGACCTGTAGCTCATTGCATAGCTGAGTAATAACTACTTTGAGGTTCTCACTATTGAGTAAATCAGTTGTAATTGCAAAACAATTGCATTTAGAGAATTTAGTATAAATATGTTATTCAGCTACTTTTGGGTCAGCTATAACATAGTAAAATTTCAGACCTGTAGCTCATGGCATAGCTGAGTAATAGCTACTTTTAGGTCATCACTATTGAGTAAATCAGTTGGAACTTTAAAACTATTGCATGTACAGTATTTTGCTTAAATATGTTGTTCACCTACTTTTGGGTCAGCTATAACATAGTAAAATTTCAGACCTGTAGCTCATGGCATAGCTGAGTAATAGCTACTTTTAGGTTATCACTGTTGAGTAAATTGCTTATAACTTGGAAACTATTGCATTTAGAGTATTTTGTTTCAATATGTTATTCACCTATTTTGGGGTCAGCTATAACATAGTGAAGTTCCAGACCTGTGGCTCATTGCATAGCTGAGTAATAGCTACTTTGAAGTTCTCACTGTTGAGTAAATCAGTTGTAATTGGAAAACTATTGCCTTTACAGAAATTTGTGCAAATATGTTATTCAGCTACTTTTGGGTCAGCTATAACATAGTGAAATTACAGACCTGTAGCTCATGGCACAACTGAGCAATAGCTATTCTCAGGCACTGACTGTTGAGTAAATCGGCTATAACTTGAAAAATATTGCATTTGGAGTATTTTGTTAAAATATATTGTTCACCTACTTTTGGGTTAGCTATAACATAGTGAATTACAGACCTATAGCTCATGGCATAGTGGAGCAATAGCTATTTTCAGGTTCTCACTATTGAGTAAATCAGTTGTAACTTGAAAACTATTGCATTTACAGTATTTTGCTTAAATATGTTGTTCACCTACTTTTAGGTCAGCTATAACAGAGCAAAAATTCAGACTTGTAGCTCATTGCATAGCTGAGTAATAGTTACTTTGAGGTTCTCACTGTTGAGTAAATCAGTTGTAACTTGAAAACTATTACATTTAGAGTATTTTGTTAAATATGTTATTCACAGACGTTTTGGTCAGCTATAACATAGTGAAATTGCAGACCTCTATGTCATGGCATAGCTGAGCAATAGCTTCTTTCAGGTTCTCACTGTTGAGTAAATCATTGTATCCAACCTGTAGGAAATCATGGGCTGGGAATCTGTTAATATGGTCCGATTTGACCTTGGAACCCTCCTTCAAGGTCAAATGAGGATAGCCAAACATAAAAGTGCTTATAACTCGCTTATTATTGGTCCTAGAGGTTTGGAATGAAAACCAACCTATAGAAAATCATGAGCTGGGAATTTTTTGGTGTGGTCGGATTTCACCTTGGACCCCTCCTTCAAGGTCAAATGAGGATAGCCAAACTTAAAAGTGCTTATAACTCGCTTATTATTGGTCCTAGAGGTTTGGAATGGAAAACCAACCTATAGAAAATCATGGGCTGGGAATCTTTTGGTGTGGTCGGATTTCACCTTAGACCCCTCCTTCCAAGTCAAACGAAGATAGCCAAACTTAAAGTGCTTATAACTCGCGTATTATTGGTCTTGGAGGTTTGGGATGGTAAACCAACATATAGGAAATCATGGGCTGGGATTCTTTTGGTGTGGTCAGATTTGACCTGGGACCCCTCCTTCAAGGTCAATTGGAGGATAGCCAAACTTACAATTGCTTAGAACTCACTTATTATTGGTCCTAGAGGTTTGGGATGGTAAACAAGCTACAGGAAATCATGGGCTGGGAATTTTTTTGTGTGGTCGGATTTGACCTTGGACCCCTCCGTCAAGGTCAAACAAGGATAGCCAAACTTAAAAAGTGCCTATGACTCACTTATTATTGGTCCAAGAGGTTTGGGATGGTAAACCATCCTAAATTCTTTGGCTGGGAATCTTTTGGTATGGTCAGATTTGACATTTGGACCCCTTCTTCATGGTCGAACGAGGATATTGCATTTATTTTTAACCTACTTTTTACACTTAAACAGTTACCTTGTAACTTTAGTTCATAATACCATTTGCAGGGCACAACTTTTTTGTCCTTTTCTTCTGTCAGCTTCGGAATATCTTTCGAACATGCTGTTCAGTTACCATTTACTGTATTTCTGTACAGCCCTTTCCCTGATAATTATGCTTTCCTCTCATTATCACCATCACAAATCAAAAACATTCAGTCAGCTGACACAGTGCCCGTGAACGGGCACTCTCCTCTTGTTGTAAGTAACACGGCTAAAACCCAATATTCAACCAGATTTGTCTACCTGGTATTAGTTTTTTTTGTGTAATTTTCCTTAATTTTATCAATATATACCAATTTCTTTTTAATAAATTAGTTTACATTATCGGCCATGTTTGGTATATTTTTAATTCCAGTTGGAAACACCTAAAACATCGGTAACCGGTTTCAGTTATAGAATGAATCCTATTGAATTCTGTGTTCCACGCATATTGTTGTTTGTAGGTTTTGTTAATGATTTACTCATTTACTCTGTGGTCATAAATATTTGCTGACAGTAAAGTGACATCAGTGTTTTATTTGTGAAAAAAAATACAACAAAAGAAAGGTGATCTCTACAAGCGTGGTCCTCTCTAGAGATTGCACTTAAAAACCACTGTGGAATAATGTCATGTGCAGGCTCAGATCTGTTTTCAGAGCTCCTACGATTGTTTTAATCAAATGGATCATGTGATAATCTGAGAATGAGGCAGTATTTAGTCCATTAATGGCCACATTCATATCTGTGGTAGTTCTGTGCTGTGTTATTGCTAGACTGTCCAAATTTGAACTTCTGATATTTTAATGCAGTAGTAGAATAATTCTGTTATCAAGTTGGGAAGAGTGAAATTCAGTTGGTCCAAGTAATCATTCAGAAAGAGGATTGGTTAGACAATAGAGAATTTTCTATTCACAAGTGCCACTGGGAACTACAAACCATTATCTTGATGGCACAACTGCAAATTAGGAAAAAAAACAACAAATGGACATATTGAGATGTTTTCCTGCCTTTTGTCATGTCCCATTGTGGCCAAGGGATTATCCAGTTGGGCATCTCATCACAGGCTGTCACTTCTGTGTGCTCTGGGCAAAAGTGTTTTGTTAAAAATGCAAATGTTTTATGTTGTTGCTATAAAGTAATTACGTAGCACATGTAACTTGCAAGGTTACATCTCCAACAAACGAATGGGCTAAATGTCCTGCTGCCTAATGAAGAAATATGGGGATTGTAAACTCATTATCTGCCTTCAGTGGTAAATCCCAGCAAAACTCAGTTGTGGCAGCAGAATTTCTGGTTTTACCCCCACAGACTTTAAGGTTTTCACCCATTACATCCGTATGGTAGGTCGGGCGGTGGCAAAAACTTTGTCCGGGCTGTATCTAAGAAACCATAAGGTGTAGGGAGTTGATACATGGTAGGGACATTGGTTAAGGGTGTAGGTGTGCAATGTCATGGTGTGACCTTGGTTTGACCTTTGACCTTGCCGTAGTGACCTTGACCTATAAAATATTGTGTGGGCTGTATCTTGGAAACCGTAAGGTGTAGAAGTTGATACTTGGTAGGGACATTGGTTAGGAGGTATAGGAGTGCAACGTCATGGTGTGACCTTCATTTGACCTTTAACCTTGCTGTAGTAACCGTGACCTATAAAATCTTGTCCAGGCTATATCTCAGAAATCGTAAGGTGTAGGAACTTGATACTTGGTAGGGACATTGGTTAGGCGGTGTAGGTGTGAAACGTCATGGTGTGACCTTGATTTGATCTTTGACCTTGTCGTAGTGACCTTGAACTATAAAATCTTGTCCGGGCTATATCTCGGAAACCGTAAGATGTAGGATGTTGATACTGATAGGGACATTGGTTTGGGGGTGTAGGTGTGCAATGTCATGGTGTGACATTGATTTGACATTTGACCTTGTCAGAGTGACCATGAGTTTTAAAATCTTGTCTGGGCTATTTCTTGGATTATTTCTTTTACATTCGTGAGGGGGTGTAGGTGTGCATCATAGTGTGACCTTTAACTTTAGCTCTGCAGTATGCAACTGATTTTTATATGCACTTTTACATAATTGTGCTTTTTCCGTTGACAGCTATTCTCCAATTAATTTACTGATTAATGCTGTCATCTTGCTATTGAATTGTCTTGTGCTAAGACTTTATCTTTATTTTTCTTTCTCTTAGGTGTTATTTTCTCTTCTTAAAACATTATTCAGAGCTTTATATAACTGAGACTGCTCTGAAAGTATCGAGATCTTTGTACTGTTTCACTACTTCCATATCTCATGGTGTTGAAAACTATTTCCCGAGGCTGTTGGATACAGGCATATGTGATGCTATTTTAATTGTGGATATAATGGTATGACATAATCCTCAATGAGGGGTAGGAGTGATATGCAAAAATGTGCTAATTTCTATCTAATTCATTCCTAACAATTTTAATAATCTAGTAATGATTCAAGTGCTACTACCCCCGTAATTTCATTTCCATCCAGTGATATTAAAGACAGAAACTTTTTGATTTGCAATCAAATTGTAAATTAATCTCTTTAAAACATGATTTTTGATTAATATATGATGCATACATAATGTATATTTATACAGGGCTGACTTTGTGAGAATTTGTTTTAGAAGAGACTGAGTTTGCATCTGAATGGTTGCGAGTTTGCTGGGCTGATTTGGTGAAGGTTTGAGTTGTCCATGATTCCTAAAGAAAAACACTTTATGCAATAGTTTTCATAGTTTAAGAGTTCTATTACTTTAGTTTTATTTAGTCTTGGTAATTTATTTCTTCTTGTCTCACATAACCATCTTCACAACCGATTTCTAAGTGTCAGTGACTGACTGAAGTAGTATTTCTCTTTGATAGCTTTAAATTGACTTGATTATAACCACATAAATCGATTTTCTACTGAATTCCAAGAAGAGGAAGGGTTAAGATATTTATATTTTGCTAATACTTTAAAAAACTGCTTCATCCATACCTATATAATAAATATCAATACAAAAGTATGTGGACAAGGTTTGTGCTTGTTTTATTGCATTAAAATCTATCCAAAATTTACAGAGAAAAAAAAGCTTCATATTTTTTTTACCATTTCCTGAGCTCTGCTATGTATAACATTTAAAAAATATGTTCGTCATATATTACCAAACTTTCTGCAATAAAAGCAATACAATCTACAGTAAATTGTCTTAAATCTGTATAAATATCTTATTCCTGGCTTCAGTACAGCAACTTTATGATAAGTGTGACCATATTCCTCGAAGATGGTTGATCTCTAGAGCACTGTTCACAGCTCAGGGAAAATAGTTAATGATCCTATGGACCAGTACTTGAAAAGCTTAATGGCCCAAAAGAAAAGTTCCTGGCTCAATATTTACTTAAATCTCATGTTTCTGTGAGAATTTCATACTGATTGTTTGGCAAGCTGTATATAAACACACTTTTAAACCATATGAAGTTCTAAATGTTATTTTACGTAAAATGTAACATAAGGAAATTTAAATAGCATCAGATGTTCCCCTACACCCACACTCTCCGATAATGAAATTGAACACTATGATATATAGAATAGGTGAGACAGTATAAAGGGCAGGAATGTTCACACATGTGATCGACATGTAAAGGTGCAGCACAAAATAACATTTGCAGAGCAAATATGTATGTAAAGACAATTGTCAAAACAAACCAATTCAGTAGCAAGATGACAGCATTACTTGGTAAACTAAAAGCTATGTAGCTTGAAAAATTACATACAATAATCAGTTGCAGCAGTCCATGTATCTATGGGAGTGAACAACATTTTGGTGGAGCCAAAATAAAACATTACAGGAAGGTCATGCCATAATGTTATTCAAATACGCACCCCAACCAGAGTCCCTACCAATTGTCAACTTCCTGAACCAGGCGGTTTCTGAGTTATGGCCAGGACTAGATTATTGTTCCTGCCGTCCACTGAGCCAGGTTACATGGGTGTAAACAATACTCGCACAGTCTTCAAAGGATATAACATAATTAACCATAAAAATAACTGCTTTCACAAAATAAATTTCAGTTATATTGACCCTTTGCATCTGCCTCGTTTTGTAATATCAGGGTGACAATTTCTAGGAATTCAGAGGACGTGGGTTCCATCCCAGGTACAGGCAGATACATAGTGGCTCGGATGACCACTTAAAATGGCAGTCCTCTGTCATTGGGTCCTATCCCCAGTGGCAGGTTAAAGAACCTCAAGGATGTTGATACATGGTTATCCTTGAGCCTCTATCTTCCAGTTAGGGGAATGTCAGTTACTTGTCAGTTGGGGCTGTACCTGTACAGTCGGATTGGTTAAATAGCGCTTTGAGTCCTGTAGTATATGGAGAGATATTGCGCTGACTATAAATACATAATAATAATAATTTTTGTTCTCTGACCATGAATTATGAATGACACAAATGCATCAAACTATGCAGAATTTGATGTTTTCATTTTTTTTTGTTCTGTAAACGATATATTACTGTGGAGGAAATCGGCTTTTTATTAGTATCAAATAACGAATGACAATTTGAGCCAGCATTTTTATTATGTCCACCCCACTGGGGGGTGGACATATTATTTTTGCTTTTTCCGGCGTCCGCCGTCCAGATGCTTGGTTTCCACTCACTTGAAGGAAAAGTATCCTATCTTTACCAAATTTGGTATGGGTGTTTATTGGGTTAATAGCCTGCATGGGATTGCTTTTGGTGAAGATAGCTCTATAGCTAACTGAGTAATAGCTATTTAGCTACTTTTGTGTATTTCTTTTGTTTCCGGGTATTTTAAGGAAAACTATTTGACATATCTTTACCAAATTTAGTATGAGCATTATTTAGGTTGATAGCTTGCTTGGGATTGCTTTTAGTGATAATAGCTATATAACTGACTGAGTAATAACTACTTAGCTACTTTGTCAAAAATGGAAAAACACAAATTTTCTTCTATCTCTTTAACCATGCGAGATAGAACGATTTCGTCGAAATGTTCGAACCACAGGGGTCTGAGAAATGTACTCTTGGCAGGTTTCAAAACATTTTCCCCTCCCCAAAAATGACGGCCATTTTGAATTTTCACCAAAAATGGCAAAACACAAATTTGCTTCTTTTTCCTTAACCGTGCGAGATAGAGCGATTTCGTCGAAATTTTCGACCCACAGAGTATCTGAGAAATGTACTCTTGGCAATTTTCAAAAAATTTTCCCCTCCCCAAAAATGACGGCCATTTTGTATTTTGGAATTTTTGCCAAAAAATGGAAAAGCAATTTTATTTCATAAAAATGTAATATACTCTACCATATGAAAACACTTGGGTAAGCTTTGCTTGGCATTCGGTGACCACCACGTACACCATACATAGAATTTAAAATATGAGGGGAGACCCTCTTTAAACCTATATACTTGCTACCCTTTGACCCCCGGTGACCTAGTTTGCTCTGCCATGGGCATTAATATAGAAGTAGTTCATTCTTTTTGTGGCGGTTGAACTCTCAACTCGGCATTTTTGCTGCCCAATATTTTAAGACCTGCTAGGTGTTGTGCTGCTCTGTAAGTACCTTTATGCTGTTTTTATTCACTTTTCCTTCATTTTTATTTGATTTCATCGATTTCTGGTGTTTTTATTGCCTGTTTTTGCAATATTTCTTGTCTTTTTTCGTAACTTAGCTCATGTTATCACGTGGTGTGGATGTAGGTTTCCCTTTGGAAATAGTCATTTCCCTGGTGTTTTTCATTAAGCGTCCCGCAAGGGACGCTTGTTTGTGTATGGGAGAGCTTCTGGCTCCGCCGGCTCCGGCGGCTCCACCGGCTCCGCCGGCTCCGCATTTTGTTTTCCTTATAACTCTGTAACCGTTAGGCGGATTCTTTTCAAATTTGGCAGGTTTAGGCAGTAGCCTTGGGGAATTTTTTTGAATATGCTGCAGTGACATTTCAACCAATCAGAGAGGTCACATGACCAAAAATGTCTTTTTTCGATGGGGAAGCTTGTCCGGATGATAACTTGAAAGGAATTTTATCAATTCACCTGAAACTTGGCAAATACATTCATTCTATTAAAATCTGGAAATCATTAGATTTTGGCATTGATTGGTCAAGAAATGGCCGAGTAATTAATGATTAATTAATTATTACGAATTTTCCAAATAAGGAAAACACAAAAATGCTTATATCTCGAAAACCGTGCTAGATAGAGCGATTTCGACGAAATTTTTGACCCGCAGGGTATCTCTGCGGAGTAGTTTTCCCAATTTTCAAAAAATTTTTGTCTCGCCCAAAATGGCGGCCATTTTGAATTTTCGAAATTTTCGCAAAAATTGCAAAACACAAAAATGCTTATATCTCGAAAACCGTGCTAGATAGAGCGATTTCGACGAAATTTTTGAGCCACAGGGTATCTCTGCAGAGTAGTTATCCCAATTTTGAAAAAATTTTTGTCTCGCCAAAAATGGCGGCCATTTTGAATTTTCGAATTTTTCGCAAAAATTGCAAAACACAAAAATGCTTATATCTCAAAAACCGTGCTAGATAGAGCAATTTCGACAAAATTTTTGACCCGCAGGATATCTCTGCGGAGTACTTTTCCCAATTTTCAAAAAATTTTTGTCTCGCCAAAAATGGCGGCCATTTTGAATTTTCGAAATTTTCGCAAAAATTGCAAAACACAAAAATGCTTATATCTCGAAAACCGTGCTAGATAGAGCGATTTCGACGAAATTTTTGACCCACAGGGTATCTCTGCAGAGTAGTTATCCCAATTTTGAAAAAATTTTTGTCTCGCCAAAAATGGCGGCCATTTTGAATTTTCGAATTTTTCGCAAAAATTGCAAAACATAAAAATGCTTATATCTCGAAAACCCTGCTAGATAGAGCGATTTCGACGAACTTTTTGACCCGCAGGGTATCTCTGCAGATTAGCTGCCAATTTTCAAACAAAAAATTTCTCGCAAAAAATGGCGGCCATTTTGAATTTTTGAATTTTTCGCAAAATTGCAAAACACAAAAATGCTTATATCTCGAAAACCGTGCTAGATAGGGCGATTTCGACGAAATTTTTGACCCGCAGGGTATCTATGCAGAGTAGCCATGCCAATTTTCAAAAAAATTTTGTCTTGCCAAAAATGGCGGCCATTTTGAATTTTCGAATTTTTCGCAAAAATTGCAAAACATAAAAATGCTTATATCTCGAAAACCCTGCTAGATAGAGCGATTTCGACGAAATTTTTGACCCGCAGGGTATCTCTGCAGATTAGCTGCCAATTTTCAAACAAAAAATTTCTCGCAAAAAATGGCGGCCATTTTGAATTTTTGAATTTTTCGCAAAATTGCAAAACACAAAAATGCTTATATCTCGAAAACCGTGCTAGATAGAGCGATTTCGACGAAATTTTTGACCCGCAGGGTATCTATGCAGAGTAGCCATGCCAATTTTCAAAAAAATTTTGTCTTGCCAAAAATGGCGGCCATTTTGAATTTTCGAATTTTTGCGCAAAAATTGCAAAACACAAAAATGCTAATATTTCGAAAACCGTGCTACATAGAGCGATTTCAACAAAATTTTTTATCTTCAGGGTATCTCTGCAGAGCAGCTATCCCAAAGAGCTTTCACTTGGTGAAGTTTCAGACCCATAGCTAATTGCTCACCTACTCAAAAGAGTAAATGCGAATTACCTCTAAAAGTATTGCAGATGGCCAATTTTTCTCAAATAACTCATTCACCTACTTTTGGAAGAGCTTTCACATGGTGAAGTTTCAGACCCATAGCCAATTACTCACCTACTCAAAATGAGTAAATGTGAATTATCTCTAAAAGTATTGCAGATAGCCAATTTTTCTCAAATAACTCTTTCACCTACTTTTGGGAGAGCTTTCACATGGTGAAGTTTCAGACCCATAGCTAATTATTTACCTACTCAAAATGAGTAAATGCTAATTATCTGTAAAAGTATTGCGGATACCCAATTTTTATCAAATAACTCATTCATCTACTTGTGGGAGAGCTTTCACATGGTGAAGTTTCAGACCCATAGCTAATTACTCACCTACTCAAAATGAGTAAATGCGAATTATCTCTAAAAGTATTGCAGATAGCCAATTTTTCTCAAATAACTCATTCACCTACTTTTGGGAGAGCTTTCACTTGGTGAAGTTTCAGACCCATAGCTAATTACTCACCTACTCAAAATGAGTAAATGCGAATTATCTCTAAAAGTATTGCAGATAGCCAATTTTTCTCAAATAACTCATTCACCTACTTTTGGGAGAGCTTTCACTTGGTGAAGTTTCAGACCCATAGCTAATTACTCACCTACTCAAAATGAGTAAATGCGAATTATCTCTAAAAGTATTGCAGATAGCCAATTTTTCTCAAATAACTCATTCACCTACTTTTGGGAGAGCTTTCACTTGGTGAAGTTTCAGACCCATAGCTAATTACTCACCTACTCAAAATGAGTAAATGTGAATTATCTCTAAAAGTATTGCAGATAGCCAATTTTTCTCAAATAACTCATTCACCTACTTTTGAGAGAGCTTTCACTTGGTGAAGTTTCAGACCCATAGCTAATTACTCACCTACTCAAAATGAGTAAATGTGAATTATCTCTAAAAGTATTGCAGATAGCCAATTCTTCTCAAATTAATCATTCACCTACTTTTGGGAGAGCTTTCACTTGGTGAAGTTTCAGACCCATAGCTAATTACTCACCTACTCAAAATGAGTAAATGCGAATTATCTCTAAAAGTATTGCAGATAGCCAATTTTTCTCAAATAATTCATTCACCTACTTTTGGGAGAACTTTCACTCTGTGAAGTTTCAGACCCATAGCTAATTACTCACCTACTCAAAATGAGTAAATGCGAATTATCTGTAAAAGTATTGCAGATAGCCAATTTTTCTCAAATAACTCATTCACCTACTTTTGGCAGAACTTTCACTCTGTGAAGTTTCAGACCCATAGCTAATTACTCACCTACTCAAAATGAGTAAATGTGAATTATCTCTAAAAGTATTGCAGATAGCCAATTTTTCTCAAATAACTCATTCACCTACTTTTGGGAGAGCTTTCACTTGGTGAAGTTTCAGACCCATAGCTAATTACTCACCTACTCAAAATGAGTAAATGCGAATTATCTCTAAAAGTATTGCAGATAGCCAATTTTTCTCAAATTAATCATTCACCTACTTTTGGGAGAGCTTTCACTTGGTGAAGTTTCACACCCATAGCTAATTACTCACCTACTCAAAATGAGTAAATGCGAATTATCTGTAAAAGTATTGCAGATAGCCAATTTTTCTCAAATAACTCATTCACCTACTTTTGGGAGAGCTTTCACTTGGTGAAGTTTCAGACCCATAGCTAATTACTCGTCTACTCAAAATGAGTAAATGCGAATTATCTCTAAAAGTATTGCAGATAGCCAATTTTTCTCAAATTAATCATTCACCTACTTTTGGGAGAGCTTTCACTTGGTGAAGTTTCAGACCCATAGCTAATTACTCGTCTACTCAAAATGAGTAAATGCGAATTATCTCTAAAAGTATTGCAGATAGCCAATTTTTCTCAAATAACTCATTCACCTACTTTTGGGAGAGCTTTCACTTGGTGAAGTTTCAGACCCATAGCTAATTACTCACCTACTCAAAATGAGTAAATGCGAATTATCTCTAAAAGTATTGCAGATAGCCAATTTTTCTCAAATAAATCCTTCACCTACTTTTGGCAGAGCTTTCACTCTGTGAAGTTTCAGACCCATAGCTATTTATTCACCTACTCAAAATGAGTAAATGCTAATTATCTCTAAAAGTATTGCGGATACCCAATTTTTATCAAATACTCATTCATCTACTTGTGGGAGAGCTTTCACATGGTGAAGTTTCAGACCCATAGCTAATTACTCACCTACTCAAAATGAGTAAATGCGAATTATCTCTAAAAGTATTGCAGATAGCCAATTTTTCTCAAATAACTCATTTACCTACTTGTGGGAGAGCTTTCACTTGGTGAAGTTTCAGACCCATAGATAATTATTCACCTACTCAAAATGAGTAAATGTGAATTATCTCTTAATAGTATTGCAGATAGCCAATTTTTCTCAAATAACTCATTCACCTACTTTTGGAAGACCTTTCACACACGAAAATCAAAAATTGTGAATATCTCGGAAAAGCTATTTATTCTGCTTTAATGCTCGGCGGGAGATACACACCACGGCAGTGGTCTTGACAAAAATTTTTGCAAAACACAAAAATGCTTATATCTCGAAAACCGTGCTATATGGAGTAAACTCAACAAAATTTTGGACCTGCTGGGTATCTCTGCAGAGTAGCCATGCCAATTTTCAAAATATTTTTGTCTCGCCAAATATAGCGGACATTTTTAATTTTTTTATTTTTTGCAAAACACAAAAATGCTTATATCTTGAAAACCGTGCTAGATAGAGCAGACTGCGCTGACTTTGGTTGCCACAACAGTATAAGGCTAGAAACGAAGCATTTTCTTAATACTTTAGCACTCACCTTTATATCCTTTTCGGGACGCTTTGTTTTTGCTATGCAAAAACATTATCTTTTTTTTTTGCGAGCGATCCTCTAGTTATATTTTCATTTCTAAATGTTTATTTTCACTAATTCAGGGTATTCCTTCATTCATTTTTCCAAATTGTTCGAATTACCACATTTTTTAACATGAAACTTAAGCTGTTGTACGAAAATGTCACCAGATCACGTGACTGTGACGTCACATTCAAAATGGAGGTTAACCGTGAACTTTCTGAAGAATAGTGATTCTTTCAGTAAGTACAGCATATTATTCATTTGCTTTATTATTATGTTTATTATTTTGTACTTTGTTTTCAGAGCAATACTTTTTCTCAAGTGTCACAAAATTCAAATTTTTTTTTTTTTTTCACAACTACCTACCACACTCGGTTCCTTATGGATCCTCCCCTTAATTCCGGTACTTCAGTTTCTTCTGGTTCGTGTTTCTCCACTTTGCCTTCGGGCTTACAGCCTAGTATGACTTCTTTAGAAGCATGCACTAGTTGGCTGCTGGGGGTTACTCAATCCCCACCGGTGGAGTCACGTCCCGTAACTGGTGTGCCTTACCCCCCACAACCCTGTGTAATGTCATCTTGGTCTGTGAATTCTTCAAGTTCTATGGGTAGACCTATTTCCCAGCAACCGGTGTCTGTGGGTACTTTTGTTCCCTCAGCTCAGCCTATTCAGGCTGCTCCGGTGCCTTCAGGCTATCCTGCTTATGACCAATCATTTCACAGGGCCCCTTTTCAGCCTCAGGCTGATTTCTTCAATACTTTCTCATCTTTCATGTCTACCATGTTAGATAGGGTTCAAGGTATTGTTAACCCTGCTGTTACACAACAGCCAGTTTCTTCCAGTTAGGATCTGTCGTAACTTTTGGGTGCGAACATGGATGACTCACAGGACTCTCTTCAGTCTCAGTCTCAGGTTAATCTTGAGGCTGAGCTGCAGATCGTAGATTCAATGCCTTGTATTCCTTATGTCCAGTCGGTCAATAGGGACTACAGGGAGGCCTTAGACTCTGTCTTTGAGGTCTTATCAGATAAGATCTCCAGGCCTTCGGTTCAGAATCACAATCCTGAGGATTGCTCTGAGCTCTACCCTGACCAGGCAAAGTCCTCACCCATGAGTCGCCCCATCAGTTCTGGATTAAGGAGCTCCTTCAAGATGGCTGATGCTTATCTATCTGATTTGCATTCACGCTCTTCTAGTGTGGGAGCTTCTCAGACTAAGTTGAGGAAGTTGGGAATTTTCCCAAACAAACCCTCAAAGCTCAGTTATCCTAGGTATAAACCCATTGCTTCTGATGTTTGGTCTGATCCTTTGAAAGATCCGGATCAGGGATCAGGTTTGCCATCTCCTAAAAAGGAGATTTACTTGTCCAGGAATGTAGCTCATGCCTTGGATAGGACTCTCAGGTCAGATCTAATGATTCTGAATTCCCTGGACTTTTTTTGAGAGGCCTTGTCGGTCAATCATACCAGCTTAGTGAAGTTGGTTGACCAAAGTGAGTCTAACCTTTCTCTGGACATTCAGCAGGCCTTGGATGTCAATTCTTTACTGATCAATCAGGTGAAGTTTCACTTAATTGATCTTTGGCTTCCATCACCCATTCCATCTCCACTTTGACCTTAGCAAGGAGGGATTCTTTCCTCTCTACAGTCCCTAAACATATGCCTGATCATATTGTTAGGGAGCTCAGGTCTCATCCTATCTGTGGTCCTTCACTCTTTAGTGAGTCTGCCTTGGAGGCTATTCATTCCCATACTAAAGAGTATAAACAGGAAAAGTTTCAGTCTGTCCTTAGTAAAGGAGTGTCCAAACAACTCTCTGCTTCTGCATCCCGGGCAAGTCTTTCAAAAGACCAAAATCCCAAGATAGGGATTATCAAGATAGGAAAGTTCAGAAGGGTTCTGGTCCTGGTTCCTTTCGAGGTTCCAATAAACCACGTGGTGGAAAGTCTTCCAGGGGTAGGGGCAAGAAGCCCCGACCTCAATCTCAACAATGATGTCCTTCAGGAGGTAAGAGTGACCTTGGAACTCTCCAAGGTTCCACTCATACCTCCAGACCCCTCCACTTTGCCAGTGGGAGGTCGACTGGGTTATATCCATCTCAATTGGAAGTTTCTAGGGGCCCATCCTTCTGTTATCAAGACCCTGGAATGTGGACTTCCAATAGGTCCAGTTCGAATTCCTTTATCCAGGGTTCCCTTGATAAACAGCCATTATTCATCCCTAGAGAAGAATATTGTTCTTTGCCAAGCAGTTGTAGATATGTTGCTCAAGGGAGCAGTCCAGGAGGTCAGGGATTCTTCATCCCTGGCTTTCTACAGCAGGCTGTTTCTAGTGGCAAAGAAGACAGGAGGATGGGGGCCAGTAATAGATTTGAGTCATTTAAATCTTTATCTGGACTACCCTACTTTCAGGATGGAAACTACTCAGTCCATCAGAAACTCCCTTCAAATTGGCCAGTGGACAACTTCTCTGGACCTCAAGGATGCATACTTCCACATTCCCATGGCTCCTTCGGTTCACAAACTGCAATGACTTTTGACCTAGCCACAGCTCCCAGGGAATTCACTACCTTAGTGAAGGAAGTGAAAAGGATGGGCTTGAGGGTGGGCATCTCAGTTCACATGTACCTAGACGATTGGCTTATCAAGGCCAACAGTTGTCAAGAGGCTCATTCTGCAACTCTAACTTTGTTGGAGTTGACTCACAAGCTGGGGTGGATTGTAAACAGGGAGAAGTCAGACTTGCTTCCAAAGCAAGTTTTCACCTTCCTGGGCCAGGTTTTCGACCTGTCCAAGGGTGTTTTTTATCCTATGGAGGCCAGGTTCCTGTCCATTCAGGAGGCTATTCATCCTCTGCTTTTCAACGCCCTTACTACTCCACGCCCTTACTACTCCATGTACCTTTTGGGTCTACTAGCCTCCACAGAGAAGTTAGTACCTCAGGGTCGCCTTCATATGCGACACCTTCAATTTCATCTCGGGAAAATTTCAGTTGCCACCTGAAAGGTGCCCTGGATTCTCCATTCTCCTTAGACCCTTCAGTGAAGGTTCATCTAAGGTGGTGGTTACTGAGGAACAATCTCATGGCGCAAGCTCCACTGCACCCACCCAAATATGTAACATCCATTTACATGGATGCCTCAGCTCAGGGTTGGGGAGCTCATTGTGCTCACATGATTGCCCAAGGTCATTGGTCGACTCAGCAGTCCAAACTGCACATCAATGTTCTGGAGCTCAAAGCTGTCCTCCTGGCTCTCAAGACTTTTGTCCCTCAGTTATCCCTTCATCAAAGGATTATTCAGGTAGCCTCAGACAACACAACTGTCTGTGCTTACATAAACAAACTAGGGGGCACTCGCTCCTGGGACATGTTTGGTCTGACTTGGCACCTGTTTGCCTTCTGTCGCAAGAACAAGGTTGTTCTTTCAGCAAGCATGTTCCAGAGGTCATGAATCTTGTGGCAGACCAACTCTCCAGGTCTCAACAGACCCTTCACACAGAGTGGTCCCTCAATCCCAAGATCTTCAGGTGGTTGTCTCAAACTTCCAACCTCAGATATATCTGTTTACAACAAGATTCAATCACAAGCTTCCCCAGTATGTCTCACCAGTGCCAGATCCCAAGACTCTGGCAGTAGATGCCCTGGAGATGAATTGGTCCGGACTTCATCTTTACTGCTTCCCTCCTACAGCTCTTTGTCCACTTGTGGTCAAAAAGTTAATCAACTCTCAGAGCTGCAGGATGCTTCTTGTGGCTCCTCTCTGGGAAACCAAAGAGTGGCTTCAAGATCTATTGGCACTGTCAATAAGAAGACCAGTCGCTCTTCCTCTAAAAGAAAATATCTTAAAGCAACCTCATCTCGAGGTGTTTCATCAAAATCTAGGGAGTCTAAACCTTCATGCCTATTGGCTGAAGTCTCCTTAGAGAAAAAAGGGTTTTCTCAGGAAGTGTCTAATAGGATTTTGAGTCCTATTAGAAAGTCTTCTAAATCTGTGTATGAAGCAAAGTGGAACGGCTTCTGCACTTGGTGTGAGGAACATGGCTTCTCTGCCATGCACCCTACTGTCCCCACCATAGCTGAGTTTTTCTTGTTTTTTTTCTCTGAAAAGAAATTACTTCCTCAGACTATAGAGGGATATAGGTCAGCTCTCTCCATGAAGCTTGATGCAGATTTGGAGTTGGGTTCTAATAAGGAGCTCAAAAGACTCATTCAGACAGGGTAGCCACGGACACTGGAAAACCTGGAAAAAGCTGAAATTTTTTTCCAGGTATGGAAAAATCATGGAATTTTAAAATTTGGGCAAAATCATGGAAAAATCATGGAATTTTATTTCCAAAGCCCGCGAAAGTTTTAAATGGCCATTTTATTGATTGTGATTTTATAAATGGAACACCTGAAGGAGATCTGAGAACCTGTCCTTTGTCACTAGAGCTCAACTTGGTTCACTCCTTGTTTCATTCTTATTCTTAAAACAATTTTTGTGATGCTTTGATGAAGTAAAAACAAATGAATATCAAATAAAATGAGACAAATAATATTAATTCACCAGATGCCAAGGCCCATATTCAAAAGAATAAAACTGTCTAAAGTATGTCATCGAATCATCATCATGACATATCATCACCCTAAGTCCAACAGTCACAGATTGATAGCCTTTTTGTATCCACCGGAAGCATCCGGTGGATACATTGGTTTAGCGTCCGCTACGCCGCCGCCGCCGCGCGTAGAGAGATTTTCGGCGTTAACGCTCTAAGAGGAAAACAACAGCAGCTAGGTTCACCAAATTTGCAGGATATCTTCATTGGGGGGTAAGCTTCTCTGGGAAGGAAAATAGCCTCATTCTGAAAAACAAGATGGCCGCCAGGGGCATTTCTTTGAAAATAATCTACATTTTTCTACTGGCTGTTCCTCATAGGTAGAAGGTTGAATCTCTTCATAGGTGATATGTATGACACATATACATGTCCTCTATAACCTTGTACACATTTGACCTTGAAGCTCCTAATTCAAGGTCATCCACGGAGTGCCGAAGTAACCCACATAGCGGACTTTAAAAGTGCCTATATCTCCCTTATTATTAGTCCTAGAGGTTGGCAATGTGAAGCCAACCTATAGGAAATCATGTGCTGTGAATCTTCTGATGTGGTCACATTTGACCTGGGACCCCTCCTTCAAGGTCAAACGAGGATAGCCAAACTTATAAGTGCTTATAACTCGCTTATTATCGATTCTAGAGGTTTGGGATGGTAAACCAACATATAGGAAATCATGGGCTGGGAATCTTTTGGCGTGGTCGGATTTGACCTTGGGCCCCTCATTCAAGGTCAAACGAGGATAGCCAAACTTAAAAGTGCTTATAACTCGCTTATTATTGGTCCTAGAGGTTTGCGATGGTCAACCAACCTATAGGAAATCATGGGCTGGGAATCTTTTGGTGTGGTCGGATTTGACCTTGGGCCCCTCCTTCAAGGTCAAACGAGGATAGCCAAAGGTAAAAGTGCCTATAACTTGCTTATTATTGGTCCTAGAGGTTTGGGATGGTAAACCAACATATAGAAAATCATGGGCTGGGAATCTTTTGGTGAGGTCGGATTTGACCTTGGGCCCCTCATTCAAGGTCAAACGAGGACAGCCAAACTGAAAAGTGCTTATAACTCGCTTATTATTGGTCCTAGAGGTTTTGGATGGTAAACCAGCATATAGAAAATCATGGGCTGGGAATCTTCTGGTGTGGTCGGATTTGACCTTGGGCCCCTCCTTCAAGGTCAAATGAGGATAGGCAAAGGTAAAAGTGCTTATAACTTGCTTATTATTGGTCCTAGAGGTTTGGGATGGTAAACCAACTATAGGAAATCATGGGCTAGGAATCTTCTGACGTGGTCGGATTTGACCTTGGGCCCCTCCTTCAAGGTCAAACGAGGACAGCCAAACTTAAAAGTGCTTATAACTCGCTTATTATTGGTCCTAGAGGTTTGGGATGGTAAACCAACATATAGATAATCATGGCCTGGGAATCTTCTGGTGTGGTCAGATTTGACCTTGGGCCCCTCCTTCAAGGTCAAACGAGGATAGCCAAAGGTAAAAGTGCCTATAACTCGCTTATTATTGGTCGTAGAGGTTTGGGATGGTAAACTAACATATAGAAAATCATGGGCTGGGAATCTTCTGGCGTGGTCGGATTTGACCTTGGACCCCTCCTTCAAGGTCAAATGAGGATAGCCAAGCTTAAAAGTGCTTATAACTCGCTTATTATCGATCCTAGAGGCTTGGGATGGTAAACCAACATATAGAAAATCATGGGCTGGGAATCTTTTGGTGTGGTCGGATTTGACCTTGGGCCCCTCCTTCAAGGTCAAACGAGGATAGCCAAAGGTAAAAGTGCCTATAACTTGCTTATTATTGGTCCTAGAGGTTTGGGACGGTAAACCAACATATAGAAAATCATGGGCTGGGAATCTTTTGGTGAGGTCGGATTTGACCTTGGGCCCCTTCTTCGAGGTCAAATGAGGATAGCCAAACTTAAAAGTGCTTATAACTCGCTTATTATTGGTCCTAGAGGTTTGGGATGGTAAACCAGCATATAGAAAATCATGGGCTGAGAATCTTCTGGTGTGGTCAGATTTGACCTTGGGCCCCTCCTTCAAGGTGAAATGAGGATAGCCAAAGGTAAAAGTGCTTATAACTCGCTTATTATTGGTCCTAGAGGTTTGGGATGGTAAACCAACACATTGGAAATCATCTGCTGGGAATCTTCTGGTGTGGTCAGATTTGACCTTGGGCCCCACGGTCAAGGTCAAATGAGGACAGCCAAACTAAAAAGTGCTTATAACTCTCTTATTATTGGTCCTAGATGTTTCGGATGGTAAACCAACATATAGGAAATCATGCACTTGGAATCTTCTGGTGTGGTCGGATTTGACCTTGGGCCCCTCTTCAAGGTCAAATGAGGATAGCCAAACTTAAAAGTGCTTGTAACTCACTCGTTATTGGTACTAGAGGTTTTGGTGCATTGTCTTTACGGTGGATACAATTTGCATCGGTTCTCCGATGCGCTAGGTCTAGTTAATAAAGTGTAGCTTCTTCAGTGCTTACATTCTTGCACTTTAGTCTTAGTATGGAACTATTTGTGAATAGGATACACTTCAGCTGATCAGTTTACCAGAAGAACCAGATGATGATCACCTTTACCGTCAGGAATATATAGATCAATATTTGCAGAATATTTTTTTTTCAGAGGACAAATCCTGTAGGGAAATTGTTAGAGGTAGTAGGTTGTACATGGGATGGTCCTTCACCCCCTGCCCCGCAAACATACCCCAGCATCTTCTATAGACAACACTTGAATTGGTACCCATAGCTAGCCAGTGGCAAAATGTTTGTAATTCCAGAGGACTGCCTGTGTTGTAAACACGAGGATATGAATGTTACTCTGTCTACCATATACTCAAGCTGCTCCACTAAAGCTGGTGGCTTCTACTTTGACTAGTTCACAAAACTATGCAAATCACAGTCTAGGTGGTAAATCTGGCATCCAGCCCCAAACCCACAAGTTAAGCTAACCGACAGGTTGGTCTAGTGGCAAAAATATGCTTAAATAGTTAACAGTCTGGTTGCCTGAGCTTTGAAGCACTCTGGCATGTCCACTGTTCCACCACCTGTCCATCACTTGGAGACTGCCCCAAACTCTGCAGCGGGTTTTAATAGGTTCATAAGTAAGTTGCATGATGAAATACAGAGTAATGTCAGGATTCTACAGCAGGAATTGAGCAAAGGGAAGTCCGTGGATAAAGCGTATCAGGTCCACAATGAAGATATGTTTTACATCTTTCATTTTTAATCCAAAGTGTCACATTTTTGGGGGCAAGGCAATAATTCTCTCATGCAGAAAGGAAATGGGTGATCTTTCTTGACTTTAGCAACACTCCCTTTCACATTCCAATGAATCAGAGGTCAAGGTGTTATGGTCCATGGGGCAAGCATGAAAGCAATTACCGATTAACTTTTAAGTTGTAAGAGGAAAAAGAGTTTCACTTTACAATTTTATTTAACAATTAACAATTAAAGTAATAATTACAGTCAAGATACCCTGATGGTTAATAATACAATAGTAAACCAAATGAAGCCAATCCAACCTGGCCATAGTCCTATCCACCTAACAACCAGTTTGTCCACTCTGTCCAGAGATCCGTCTGGTGTTCACAAGCACAAAATCTCTATCTAAGTGTTCCGTATGTCTGCAGAACTCTGCTGGTTGCTCCCAAATATGAACAGTGTTCATTCATGAGCAACAATTCACTCTCCAGGGTATCCAGCCACTAAATCCTGTTCACTACCATTATAGTTCACCTCAAAATGCAACAAAACAAATAAATCTAGTCAGATATCAGAATTTCAAAGACCTCTATTCATACAGCACACTATTTTAACACTAATTGTGGTCAGGCCTTCTACACTTTATTACAGCTGGAGACTCTAGAAGCTTCTAGAAACAAATGTAAACACATCAGTACATTTCCAGGAAAAAACAAAGGTACAGAAGGTTCCTGAAGCTTAGCGATATTTTCCCCTATAAATATAGATCACTCTAGTAGAGTACAAGAAAGATCAGTGCTGACAATGCCACTAATTCAAAATGCAGAGAAAATCAATAATTCAGGATTCTTATGTAGTAAAGGAACTCTTGGCCCTATACACATCAATACTCTAGGAGAGTACACTTACATGTAACAAAGGAAAAACCTAAAATTTTATTATCAAGGTCAAGCATTCCAGTTTAAGCCTCTCCCCTTGGATCAAGCAACAGCACCAATGGAGTTAGCCATAGTCATAAAAGAAGTGCAACTCATGCCACAGACAATTTTATGGAGGTAAAAATCCACCAGTACCTAGAAAACTAAATAATCTGTCAACAAGGGATTTGCTTCTAAGACACAAAACCCTGCTAGCTGTCAGAAGTTGGGAATCTCCAAAAGTTGAGTTGTACCCCAAGTAAGTCTTCGACTGTATGGGTTATCAGGAGGACCTATTTAAGACCCACCACAGAAAGATGACAGGCCAAGGGTCTAAAAATAAAGTACCTACTGTCAAGACCAGTCCTTTCAGTATGACAACTCATGTTCAAATAAGTCTGCTGACTGCCACAGAAAAGCAAGTGCTCAAGGCCCGTCTTTACATGGGACCAATTCAGTGGCACCTAAAAAGCAATTAGCATGTGCCTGAGTCCTCGGATAAGAATATTCCTGCCTTTAGGGCTCTCCACACTTGCACTGGTGGCTAGAGGAAACAAACATGCTTCCTGATGAACCTCTGCACCCCCTTAAACATGCTGCATAAATTTTTACAGACACATCAATTGAAGATTGGAGAGCTCACTTAGGAGATTGCACTGCAAAAGGTGTTTTCCCAGTTCCAGAAAACAAACTATAAATAAACATCTTGGAACTGAAGGAAAGTTTGAGCACTTGTGTTATGGCCAGACCATTCTGATTGCCACAGACAACATAGCTGTATCCTGCATAAACAAGGAGGGAAGTATGAGATCAGGCTCTGTGTGCCATCCTGTGGAGGCTCCTCTCCTGCTGCAAGCTCAGACATATCATTTAAATGCATGGTATGTTATGTGTCGACTGAATGTTATTGAAAACTATCACAAGACAGATAGCTTTTTCTCTCCCCAAGGACCCATTCGACCAGATCTGCAACTAGTGGCACCGTCCCAAAATAGACTTGTTTGACACCAGCTACAACAAGCCAGCACAGTTTGTATCTCAATGGATGCTTTCAGCCTGTCCTAAGAGGGTCTAAATTTGTATGCCTTCCCCTAATAATAATAATAATTAGATCTTATATAGCACAATTCTACTCACTATTTGACTAATCAATGTGCTACTCCAGTAAAAAAGCACTTTTAAACAGAAATGTTTTGAGTCTTTTTTTAAATTCTTTCAAGTCCAGGTCGATGTTTCGGATGTCATCAGGGAGGCTATTCCAATGGCAAGGTGCAGCGACAAAGAAAGATCTAAATCCCTTGCTTTTAAATTTAGTGTCCCTTCTGGCAAAGTGGTCAGCAAAATCATGGGCCACAATTGCAAGGTTGTCTTGATAGCCCTGAGCTGGTCTAAAATGCCTTTGTTCTGTAACCTAGTGATGTTTTCATCCCAGATACCCCTGTGCCTTCCCCTTTAGAGAAACTATTCATACAACTGTTCAAAGGGAGTCTGCACAAGGAAGTCAAACCTGAGCATATATGATTGGCTACTAGAACTGCGGCTATCAAACAGCTGAGCATCTCTGACCAAGTGGGAACAGGAATTGAGGCTCCTCAAAAAAGCTCAACAGAGTTGTCTATAATTCAAAGTGGTGAATTTTGTCAGAATCCTTTGGACTTCAAAACACCATTTTAAAACAAATCATATATTTCCCCCTACATTTTTTCAAGGAGAAAAGCCTGCAGCCCAGTACAATAGATGTGTACATGTGATCCGTTGCAGACAAGGCTGGCGATTCCATTCTCAACATCACTTGAGGTGATTATCTTACTAGACTCTTAGATGGCTTTCACAAGGATAGACCTAAGAGTCAAAGAGGTACCCCCATTTGGAACCTCTTTTGGGTCCTGCGTCAACCAAAAAAGCCTCCTTTTGAGCCACTCAAGGATTCTTCTCTGAATCATATGACTTTCAAGATGGTTTTTCTGCTGGCCCTCAGATTAGTAAGTGCAGAAATGAAACCCATGCATGGCCCAATAAAAACATTAGACATGAGAAAGACTGTGTAAGAATGTTCCTTTACCCTTCATGTAGATTTTTATCAAACAATCAACCAGCAAGAATCTGTGAATGTGGTCTCAGTCATCATTCCAGCACTGGATCTGAACAAATCTCTTCAGGATGGCAGGTTATTCTGCCCAGTCAGAGCCTCAGAGCTCTTGTATGAACAAAACAAATGACCTGGGGGACAATAAGGAACTTGTTTTTATCTCATTTAATAAAGAATTTCAGTAAGGATATGCAGCCTTCAAATATTTTTGCTCGGATGGAGTGCTCCAGTGTTACAATCTATCTGACCAGAATCTTAGGCCTTAAAGGGGGGTCTCCTTAGAGCTGATTATCTCAGCCTGCTATTAGAAGTCCACCTTCACAAAGTATTACTTGAAAATTGTAGCCCATGGTCTGGCCTAACTGAACTTTATCTTCTATTTCCTGTGGTTGCTGCCCAACATATTTGCCCCTAGACCTCAAATCTGTCTGGTGTTTTTCTGCTATAGTGTGTTTAGTCTTACTTTAGTTTGATATAACTAAGCAATAAGATATTTTATCTTCCTTTTGTACCTTTTACCTTATAATCAGGAGTGTCAGCACTTAGGCCCCTTTGTTAACTTCATTATTAACCACCACAGGCTTTCTCAAAAATCCTTGGGATTTGACTCTTCGCCTCTCTTCCCTATCTTTGGTTGAGGAAAAGGGGGAGGCACTCCAGTCTGCCACCGTTTAGGCGTTTACCCAATTAGGCTTCGGGCCTGTATATTAGGAGTGTTAGTCTTAGGAGTTAATTTTCTATCAGTCCCCAGTAAACTGCCCTCCATTGCACAGGATAGTTATTCTGGCAAGTGCCTGTTAACCTATATTAATGCAATAAAATAGAAAATTGAACTTTTTAGCTAAATTTAAGTTTTTATGTTACCTAAAACAGGGGATTCCCACCCAACCATTATCACACTTAAACTTACTCCTGGTCTCCTGTTGGTATTGGAAAGAGGAAGTGATATGATTAGTTGCCACCTAGTATTTATCTGCCACTGTGGCCTAGCGGGTAACACACTTGTCTAGGAACTCAGAGGACGTGGGTTCAATCCCATGTACAGGCAGATACATAATAATAATAATAGTATTGGATGTGGTTGCCAGATAGTAAGTGGTTAGGACACTAACAGTCCAGCTAGAGCATAGCTTTTTCTGACATTTGTCGGGACTTGCTGGACTAAGGCATATGTCTGACCATGTCATAGGAGTATTCTCAGGTAGTTTATTGTTGTACAGTTGTTTCTTTTAGTGTCTCTTATAAAGGCAAATGATATCAGTTATTGATCAGTAATGTATGAATTAAATGTACATAGTATATATGTATGTCAATAATATTGTTCGATATTGCCATTAAATACTTCTGGAAAAGATGGAAAAAAATCTGGAAAAATCATGGAAAAATCATGGAATTTCAAAATGAAAATCTTGTGGCTACCCTGTTCAGAGCTTTTACAAGTCCAGGCCTAAGGCTACTCGTCACATTCCTTCCTGGGACTTGACCTTGGTTTTGCAGGCTCTTACCAAGGCTCCTTTTGAACCTTTGTCTCTTGCTGAGCCAAAGTTCCTCACTTGGAAGATGGTTTTTCTTATTGCCCTTGCTTCTGGAAGGAGAAGGAGTGAGATTCATGCCTTTACTTTTAAGGGTTGTTCTCACTCTAAAGGATGATCAAAGGTCATCCTTAAACCAGATCCTGCTTTTCTGGCTAACAACCAGTTAACTTCAGAGGGTGCTTCAATTTTTTCTGAAATTGAAATTCCTGCTTTGACTCGGTCCCTTGGTCAACAGGATAAGGAGGACAGGTAGATTATTAATCAGGTAGACTATTTGTCTAGGACCTTCTGACCTTAGACATGGTAGATCTCTTCTCTTTGTTTCAATTTTGAAGTCAAAACATGGTGATATCGCTGCCCAGACAATTTCTAATTGGATTAAAGACTTAATCCTTTTCACCCATAAGAACTGTTCCACAGATAATGCATCTCTTCATGGAGTTGAGGCACATGATGTTAGGGCACAGGCTGCGTCCTGGTCCTTCAGAGGTGGAGTCCCACTCTTGGATATCACGAGGTCTTGCATCTGGAAGAATCATTCTACCTTCACATCTTTTTACTTCAGGGATGTGTCACTTAAGAATCTGGAAGATTCTTATAGATTGGGAAATATTGTGGCTGCACAACGTGTAGTCTCCCTTTCTACTTGAATTTCCTTTCTTTAGTCTTTTCTGAGGTTTCTTAACCTCAGAAAGGCGGGGGGGTATTCCCCTTTTGGGGACTTCCTTTTTGGGGACCGTGCTTGGTGGTGTACTTTTTGGCACATTTTCTGGGTTTTGGCACTTTAGTGCTTATCCTCCTAGAGCTGACCTCTTGGGTGTAGACAGCAGTGCTGAAGGTAATAAGTGGTTCTCTACTTTTCACTTACTTAAGTTGCACCTTCATCACAGGGGTTTTTGGTTATGCACCAGGAATTTTTCCTATTTTGTGCACTCTAACCATGGGTGATTTCCTCCTTTGTCTTTTTCCCACCATCCTTCATTTTCTTCATAAAAATGTATTTTACATTTAAAAATTTGAAAATTTGCTTCTATCTCCTTAACCGTGCAAGATAGAGCGATTTCGTCAAAATTTTTGACCCTCGGGTATCTGAGAAATGTACTGTTGGCAATTTTCAAAAAATTTTCCCCTCCATTTTGAATTTTTGCCAAAAATGACAAAACACAAATTTTGCTTCTATCTCCTTAACCGTGCGAGATAGAGCGATTTTTTCAAAATTTTCGACTCGCAGGGTATCTGAGCAGTGTACTCTTGGCAATTTTCAAAAAAATGTTCCTCTTCCCACATATGGCGGAATTTTTGGAATTTTTGTCAAAAGTGGAAAAAACACAAATCTGCTCATCTCCTAAACCATGCGAGATAGAGTGACTTCGTCGAAATTTTCAATGTACTGTTGGCAATTTTCAAAAAATTTTCCCCTCCATTTTGAATTTTTGCCAAAAATGACAAAACACAAATTTTGCTTCTATCTCCTTAACCGTGCGAGATAGAGCGATTTTGTCAAAATTCACAGGGTATCTGAGCAGTGTACTCTTGGCAATTTTCAAAAAATTTTCCTCTTCCCAAAAATGGCGGCCATTTTGAATTTTCAAATTTTTGCCATAAACTGAAAAACAGAAATTTGCTTCTATCTCCTTAACCGTGCAAGATAGAGCGATTTCGTCGAAATTTTCGACCCAACCAATGCAAAAAGGCATGAAGATGAAATAATTTACATATATAGTAATACATATTTAAGCATCATTGATATTTTTACAAATGAAACAGGGTCTTGTAAGACTACTGTACAATTTTTGCAAAAGGTTTTGGGGTGGACATTACACATGATAATGTGTGTTCTATGCTATCCTGTTTCTATTCATATGTCACAGCTACTATCAACAGGGTGTCCTATTTCTAGTTTAAACCTGTATTCAAAATGAATTTTACAGAAAAATGGTTGTTTTGCATTTTTCTAAAATTTATTTAAGTTCAATGTGCTGTATCTCGCCAAACTGTCAAGGTAATGCTATTTTGTGGAAAGTACCAGATAGGATGGTGCCAGTTCATTAATGCATGCACATTTGAAGCCCTTGGAAAACTTGATCATTTTATATTGAATTTTTAAAATAGGATATCTTTCCCCATGTATAACAGATATGTTCAAACATCCATATTGACGAGCTCTCATCATGACCTAATTTCCAAGGGTCAGTGCAGTGAAAATGATTGGTGTTGATAGTCTGTGTCAAGGACTGCCACTGGATAGCCAATTTTGAGGTTGCGCAATCGTTAGAGCAATGGGCATAACATAAGAACATAACATGACATATTTATATAGCGCAATTCTATTTAAGAAAAAACAACCATTGCGCTTTTTCTGTACAATATGCTGTTTTAATGATTTTTCAGTTTCTTTTTGAAGATGT
Source organism: Sabellastarte sp. h YS-2021 (assembly GCA_964017235.1). Lineage (NCBI taxonomy): Eukaryota > Metazoa > Annelida > Polychaeta > Sabellida > Sabellidae > Sabellastarte > Sabellastarte sp. h YS-2021. Next base: position 67,447,822 of record OZ024938.1, read on the forward strand.
CCAATGGAAGTTGAATGTTCCTGATATCATCTGGCAGTTCATTCCAATACTTTGGTGCCATGACACTGAAGGCACGGTCACCTATAGAGACGAGTTTGGATATTTTCTCTTGTAGCATGTATGATTTTCTTGCCAATCTTGTGGTGCGTTGATGTTGCTGGTAGTTAAGCATTGATGTCAACTATGATGAAGCCTGTTCATTCAAACTCTTATATACTAGTAGTTTAATTTTTAAATTTGATCCAAAACCTAACAGGTAACCAGTGGAGCTGATGCAGGTGAACTGATATAGAATCATGTTTCTTGACATTCAAAACTATCCTGGCAGCCCAATTTTGTACTTTCTGCAACTTATGGATAAGATATTGTGGGAGTTCAGCTAGGAGAGAGTTACAATAGTCTAATCTGGAAGATATGAGTGACTGTACTATTGTGTGTGCAGCAAACTTAGTGGCATTTACTTGTTACTTAAGTGATACGTCTTGGTCAATGATTACCCCTAGGTTTCTGACACTTGTGCTTGGCTTTACGTCAATACCAACTACATTTAATGAGTCAATAATGACTTTGGAGTGCTGTCTTCCAGTGCCAGCAATTAACAACTTTTCTTCATTTAGCTTGAGCCGGTTATTAGAAATCCAGTTGCTTAATACAGATGCACACAAATGGAGTTGTTCCGCAGTTTGTTTTTGGTTTTCAAAATTACTTAGGTCAATTGATTTGTAAAGGTGTGTGTCATCAGCATACATGTGGAAAAGTATGTGAAACATTCCGATGATAATAGCACGAGGTAATGTATATTTACAGTAGAGATCAGGCCCAAGACCTCTGGGATTCTAGAACCTTTTTGAGATTCACAGTCATCAACAACTACTGATTGAGTTCTTCCTGTTAAATAAGTTCTAAACCAGTCTAAAGCTTTGCCTTCAATTTGAAACATTTTCTCAAGTCGGTGAGGCAAAATACAATGATCAACAGTGTCAAATGCAGCTGATAAATCTTGAAAACCCATAAGTATCACTTTTTGATTATCTGCTTCCAATAGAACGTTGTTGTAGTGGCATCTGTATGCTGATTGTAGATTTTCACAGAGATTATGACTGTTTGTGTGGTTAAGTATTGGATTGAGACTGATTTTTGAATCATCTTGGACAGAAAAGGCAAGTTAGATACTGGCCTAAAATTTTTGAAAGTAGGATCTGCATCTGCCTTTTTTGGTAGAGGGGTAACAACTGGATGTTTGAACCCTCTGGCATTTCACCTTGTATGAGTTCCATGTTTATTACTTTACTAATACTGGGTAACAGTATTTCAATACAGTCATTCAGCAAAGATGTTGAGATTGGATCAAGGCTACATGATTTTGGTGCAGCTGATAAGGTTAATTTTTTAATATTTTCATGGAAAGAAGTCCGTGGTGTTACATCAACAGTTTTGTCATACTCATGGAATTTACTTGATGGAAATTTGATACGATTAATTTTTTAATATCTTCATTGCTAAGAGGTTGGAAAGAAGTCAGTGGTGTTACATTAACATTTTTGTCATACTCATGAAATTTACTTGATGGAAATTTGGCTCTGATCTTTATGATCTTTTCTTCACTGAATTCCTTTGCCAGCTGAGTCTTTGATGAGTGTTCAGGATAGATAGTTGGATCATTGTCCTGTTTCAGCTTTCGGTCAGTCGGGTGGGTGGGTGGTCTCCGAGAAAAAGTTTGGGCTGTATCTCAGAAACCGTAAGGTGTAGGAAGTAATACTTGGTAGGGACATTGTTTAGGGGATGCAGGTGTGCAACGTCATGGTGTGACCTAGATTAGACCTTTGACCTTGACACAGTGACCTTCAGTTTGAAAAAAATCTTGTGCGGATTATATCTCAGAAACTGTAAGGTGTAGGAAGTTGATAAAGGGTAGGTACATTGGTTAGCAAGTTGATAAAGGGTAGGTACATTGGTTAGGGGGTGTAAGTGTGTAACGTCATGTTGAGACCTAGATTTTACCTTTGACATTGCCGTAGTGACCTTGACCTTAAAAATCTTGCCCGGGCTACATCTCGGCAACTATAAGGTGTATGAAGTTGATACTTGGTGGGGACGTTACTTAGAGGATGTAGGTGTGCAACGTCATAGTGTGACCTTGATTTGACCTTTGACCTTGCTGTAGTGACCGGGGCTATATCTCAGAAACCGTAAGGTGTAGAAAGTTGATACCTGGTAGGGACATTGGGTAGGGGGTATAGTTGTGCAGCATCATTGTGTGACCTTTGTTTGACCTTTGACCTTGCCATAGTGACCTTGACCTTTGATCTTGTTGTAGTGACCTTGACCTGTGAAATCTATCCGGGATATATCTCGGAAACCGTGAGGTGTAGGAAGTTGATACTTGTTAGGGACGTAGGTTAGGAGGTGTAGGTGTGCAATGTCATGGTGTGAACTTCATTTGACCTTTGACCTTGCCTTAGTGACCTTGACCAATAAAGTCTTTTCTGGGCTATATCTCAGAAACTGTAAGATGTAGGAAGTTGAAACTTGGTAGGGACATTGGTTTGGGGTTATATGTGTGTAAGGTCATGCTGTGACCTTGATTTAACCTTTGACCTTGCCGTACTGACCTTGACCTATAAAATCTTGTCCGGGCTATATTCCAGAAACCATAAGGTGTAGGAAGTTGATACTTGATAGTTACATTGATTGGGGATTGTAGGTGTTCAGTGTCATGCTGTGACCTTTAACTTTGGTTCTGACAAAGTGCGTTCACCTGCCATATTTTAGATGTATTTTTCTAATAACAAAGATACATGGATTACTACAGCTGATTATTATATGTATGTTTACATAATTAAGCAGCCCGTCAGGGACACTTATTTGTTTTCACCGAAGGTGGACTAATTACCGCCGCAGGATTATGGTCTCCCTTGAATAACTTCTTAGCCTTTCATATTTTTCTTTCCTTGTTACCTTTCTTTAAAACTATAGGGGCGGGAAATTTTTTTGGATACTTTGCTCAGGCCTTAAGCTTTACTTAAGGTAACCTTAAGCATAACTCCAAAACACTCCGTCATCGCGTTTCGGAAAAAAGCTCACACACCTGTGCTATAAAATTTATCACGTATATTCTAGACCAAATTTCCAAGGTCGGAAAGGATTTTCTCATCAATCGGACCATAGATACCTGAATGGGAGGCGTTTTATTTTCGTAAATTTTTTAAAAATGGGTACTTGGTCTGTATCTCAAAAACGGCGAGCATTTCAGTGTTTTGTTGGAATAACTTATTCAGCTACTTTTTGATAATCTTTTACATGCTGAAGTTTTAGCCCTGTATCTGCAGTCTTAAGGTTGCCTAGGTCACCTTAATGTCAAAAAAGGGGGTTTTAGCCCTCCAGTTGACTTAGTTTTTCACTTTTTTCTGACAAACTTGCCACATATATTAAGATTTGCCAAAGGAATATCCTGACTTTATGGTGACCTTAAACTCAAAATGTTAATGGACATATGGCCTACTTAAAGTCATCAATTTGGAATAAAATTCTCTGGCTCCTTTTTTTCCCATTTTTTAATATCAAAATTATCACTGGTATTAAACTAGATGAAAATAATACTTATGGTCACCTTAAACTCTCAGTATGAATGGAGATGTAGCCACCTTAAAATGAAATAAGGAGGTTTTCAGCCTCCAAGTATCTTATTGTTCGACTGACCTCAGTTAAACTTATAAAGGGTGGCAAACCAAAGGGTTTTCCTGACTTTATGGTGACCTTATACTGTTAATATAATTTTGACTCCCCTAAAGTCATAAAATTTGAGTAAAGCCGTCTGGCTTATTTCTTTTTCCATATCTAACATATATTGATATTGAAGGGACGTTCTCATATTATGGTCACCTTAAAGTTGCAATATGAATGAAGTTATGGTCACCTTACAGTGAAAAAGGAAGTTTCAGCCTCCAGCTATCTTATTGTTCAACTGACCTGAGCTAAACTTTATGGTCGGTTAAATTTTCTACACTTTTAAAGATTACAATAGGGACATTCTTATTTGCTTTCCACCTTGGAGTTCCAATACAAGTACAGTCATGGCCATCTTGACGTGAAAATGAGGGTTTTCCGCCCCTAACTGATTAACTGTTCAGTAACATCAGTTTAACTTGACATTGATTATACTTAAGTAACACTTTGTATAACATTTCACTTAAAATTCCTGTACTTAAGAGGCTTTGGCCGTCTTAACACGATAAATATATACCTCTTGCTGCCTCCTCATTTATTTTAGCACTTTTTAAAACCACACCTGGCATATGTATACTTCAAAAATATTTATGCTCACTTTAACTTGACATTGATTATACTTAAGTAAGATTTTGTATAACGTTTCACTTAAAATTCCTGTACTTAAGAGCCTTTGGCTGGCCATCTTTACATGATAAATATATACTTCTTGCTCCCTCCTCATTTATTTTAACACTTTTTAAAACCTCACCTGGCATATGTATACTTAAAAATATTTATGCTATCTGGCAAACCTAATCTCTTGTTATGTTATGACATCTTTAAAGACAAAAATGAGGTATTTATGATGCACTGATGTGGTTATTAACATATTGCAACTGATCAGTGTTGGAATTGTGGGGATATAACTTTTTCTTTTTGGAAAAAAAGCTTTAATTTATTCAACTTTTCTTTTGCAGAAGAAGTTGAGGATGTAGGTACTTGTTCGAAATTCACTTGTTCACATAGACTATGTAAATTGGTCAAATTTATAGACTTGACTTCTTTCAGAATATAAGATGACTGTAAAGAAAGCACCCTCTCGTAAACAGTTTTTCTTGTACAGTATTTTATGTAGCTCCAACTAAGTGGAAATGAATGAGTTGTCTCTTTCTGCTTCCTCCTCAAACTCTCTATTTGCTTTGGTGTGATATCTATCTAGAGTTACATTCATGGAAAGTCTTTCTAACCAGAAAGAACCCCCCGCACTAACATGCAGGTGAAAAAAGATTTGCCTCTATATGTGGGGGGTGGGGGGTGGATGGAGGGAGAGTGGGTATTAGTGTGGTTTAGATGATAGATATCGATATAAATATATGTGTGTGTGCACTTCATGGAAACAAAAAAGTTAAGCTGTTTATGGTGTTCTTTAGAATGTGTATTCTTTTCTTTTACTTTCTTCCATTTTGTGTTACACTTGTACATTTAATAAAATTAAGCTCAAGTTGGAAATGAATTTTGGAAATTTTAGTGCATTAATATTCCTCAGATCATGCACTAAATCACTTATAACATGAAAAGTTTTGTGTTTAGAGCATTTTGTTCAAATATGTTATTTTTCCATAACCTTAAGCATTTTTCATAAAAACCGGTCATCGCGTTTTGGGAAAAAGCGCACACACCTTTGCTATAAAATTTATCGCGTACATTCTACACCAAATTTAGAAGGTCGGAAAGGATTTTCTCATCAATCGGACCATAGACATCTGAATGGTAGGTGTTTTCTTTTCATAAATTTTGTAAAAATGCATACTTGGTCCGTCTCTCAGAAATGGTCACGATTTCGGCATTTTGTTGCACTAACTTATTCAGCTACTTTTGGATAATCTTTCGAATGCCGAAGTTTCAGCCCTGTATCTCCAATCTTAAGGTCACCTTTATGTCAAAAAGGGGGGTTTAGCCATAGTAAAGTTTCAGATCAGTAATTGCTGTGAAACCTAAACATTCTACTGCAGTAAATAATCTTTTCCTTACATCTGCATTTTATTTCAGTGACTCTTTCTTCTTTTCTCATCTGTTCCATCCCGCATTCCCCTCACTTAAATAAAAATGAATGGGACACAAGAATTGCCTCTCTGTATGGTGGATTTATCATGGCCATGTCTTATACAGTATTTTATAGAGCTCCAGCTAAATGAAAATGAATAAGTTGCCCCTTTCCTTCTTTCTGCTACTGCACTACTCTGTATTGGCTTGTGTGTTCTATCTATCTGGGAGGGACATTCATATAAAGCACCTCCTCCACTCACTTAAACCCTGCTGTGCTTCCCCTGTTACATAATGTATCTGCTATTTTACCTCTTCCCTGGCCTCTTTTAAACAAAAAAGATTTTCAGTGTGCAACAAAAAACACTCTTATCAATATCTGGAGTGTTTTATACCTTCCGCACATCGGACATACATTCTTTTGAGAAGTAAATTTCACACCTACAATTTCTCTTCTGCCAAGCTGTGGTCGTTCTTTCATTTGATAAATATAGTATCATACACAATGCAATAAATTTTACATTTTCTATTCCTTATCATACATATCTTGACATCTTTTACAGGTTACTTCGCACTTTTTCATCAGGGCCGCTTCGTTTTTGTCAGCAAAAACATTTTTCTAGTTGTGCTATTTCCATTGACAGCTATTCTCTGAGAAATCAATTTTACAGCTTCATAATTTTTTGTTCACTGATTAATGCTGTCATCTTGCTATTGAATTGTCTTGTTTTCATACTTCACATACATTCTTTTCCCTCTTTGAAGTTATTTTCTCCACATAAACATTATTTGGATGTTAATATAACTGACACTGCACTGAAAGCTTCCCGATGAGAAGACTTTGTACTGTTTCATTACACCTGTATGTCATGCTGTTGAAAACTATTTTCCCAGGCTGTGGGGTACGGGCATCTCTGATATATTTTGATATATCCCCTACATTTTTCATTGACCATGGTGGCACAGTGGTAACATACTTGCCTCCCACCTCTGAGGTTGGAATCTCAAACCGCAGACCTTATGTGGGAAAGTTGGTAGTTGCTTACTTATGGTTGCCAGTTTACAGTACAGAAAATGACCAACTGAATGTACTGATTTCCTCAACCCCAAAATTAGATATGAACTGTACAGTGTTGAAAGTGACATAAAACACCAAATAAATAAATCCTGCATTTTTGCATATGTGAGTAAATAAACAGTTTTACTACCTAATCATTAAGATGATACATTTCATACTTATTCTCGTTTTACTAGTAAGAAGGGTGCTATGTTCAAATCATTTTCTAGTTATTAGTATATCATCCGATGTTATTATGTGAGGCTTCTTAACTATATCAAAATACTTAAACTTTGGTTTGAGATTTCAAGCATTCTGTGTGACCAAAAAAATTCATTGATACTATGTGTTATTTCTTGCTGATAGAAGGAGTTCAAGTTGTAGGTTTAACCATATTACAATTAATTAAGGTACATATTAATGCCTCATACTTTTTACATAAAATAATTAAATGTATGAGTCAGTTTTGCAATGTTATCAATAATAACCTCTTTTCTGGTTTGTCGTGTGGGGGGCTTCTTTAATTATATGAAAGAGATACTGAAAACTTTGATGTTAATCTGGTTTGATTAAAAAAGTTTAACTGCAATTGGGCCACTACAACAGTTTTAGTATCCATTCAGTCAGTCTGAGCTTGTTGACTTGAGTGACTTTTTGTGCAAATGTCCCCAACGAAAGGTACTAGCAGCTTTATTATATTACAATGACAAAATATTTTATGTGAAACCATCAATAATAGAATAAGAATTTTAATGGGTTACAACTCACTAGTGAGCAATATTTTAGCTTTAAATAACTGAAGTAATTTCTTAACAAAGCAAATTACTGATATATTACTCAGTAAAACTTTTGAAGAGAAATTTAAGACTGAGCGATTCAAGAATAATAGACTGGTAAGAAAGTTCTGATACCAAAAGATCAGTATACTACAATGACTGAGGAGCTAAATTAGCTGCCAGTTCTAGCCAAAATAAATCCAGAAATGGAAATGATTTACTTTCAAAGTAAGTCTGTAAGCATTTTGTATTATGTTTCATACCAAAGTACAATTTGTAAACGTTAAGACTGACTTTACAGTCATGTAAAGTTTCACTGCTAACTTATGTGCACACAACAATGTGTACGTATTGTCATTCACTCATTTGATGAGAACTGAATATATAGTACATGTCTTGGTCAAGTAGTGTCACTATTTCTTAACATTGCTGTTAACATTCCCTAATATTTGTGTGTATTATTATGTTTTCTGTGCATTTTTGTATGAATAGTGTTAACAAAAGTAGTGTTAATAAATTTGAAAATAGATATTATAATTATAATACCACTTTCATATAGTTGTTCATGAATGGACATAAAATAAATTATCTAATTATACAACAAGCAAGGATTAAACTGTATACAAGCATAATGCAGTAATAATAATCAAATATGATAAACTGTGATCAGGTATTTTGTGTAATGGCTAGACCTCATATTCAGTCATAACGTGAAATGCCTAAGAATTTCTAGAAATTCTTGGAACTATTTAGGTATTGTTTTAACTGACTGAAATGTTGTTATTACGCATGATGCCTGGTTACACAGATCACCTGTAACATATATAACATTTAGAGTTTCATATTTTCATACTGATGCATACCATTGGATATATCACACAAATGTACTAAATAAACTTATTTTAGTAACTTCATTCTATTGGAAATTCATTCTAAGGGGTGATAATATGAATATGATTCTATGGTCGTTAAGGTGAATGTCAGATGTTAGGATTTATTCACGGACACTCTGATTACTTGTTGGTGATGTAAAACAATACCAACTAGATGCACGCACATCCTCGTACCATGTGTTCTGGAAATTTAGCATAACCAGTTTACATTTTTAGTTTTTTTACTTGTTTGTGAGTTTGTGTATTTACAGCATAACCCCAAACTACTGCACGGATTGTTATGATATTTTCAGGGAGCATCAGAACTCTTACCAGGGAAGACGATATTCAAATTTGGGCATGATCGGCTCAATATCGCTTGATTTCGAGAAATTATTTTAGTTATGTTATCATTGAAACCAATGAGATAATTTATTTAATGTAGTTGATGCTACATATTGTGGCAGAATTGACTTTTGCCAGTCACTGCCTTTTGAAGAGAAAGAGAGAGTGAACTAAGAGGTTTTTGGCGTAATTAAATTGGTTTTTGACATTTTCCATCATCACAAAACTTACATGAAAACATATGATATTTTGTTTAAAAGAAGAGCTCGTATTCTTTTAGTTATGCTATCACAGCAATCGATGAAGTTATTTATTATTATTATTATTAAATATTAAAATTAAATGTATGGTAAAACAGTATATTTTATTGCGCTACAATAGCTTACCATGTGGGACTGACTGCTGTTCTCTAATGGCCGCAGGCATCCAACAAACGTTTAAGAAAAAAAGACATGCGAGATCTCTTCCTGCTTTCTTGTTGGCCACGTGTTTTGGTAGCTTCTGTTATAAACAGTCATATTTTCTTCAATTTCTCAGCACATACGTATTGTTGAAGTTTGATTTTTAGCCATTTTATTTTAAATACCTTACAGATTATTCTGTGAAAGTTGTTTTGACGGAATAAGTATTTTTTCTTATTTTTGGTGTTTTGTGTTTTCCTCGGTTCAGGCTTTGTCATTTTATTGCATTTCAAAATGTCCTCCCACCAAACGGATAAAGACAAGCCCAGATCTGCAAAGTGTCACCACTTCTGTTTCTTATTCGACACTCATAACTATTGCCCCACATGCAGGGAATCTGCCAAGGGTGATGACCGCTGTGTCATGTTCTAATCTACTTGTGGTATTTGTTCTGCCTTCACAGAAGAGCAGATGATAAATTTGACCTCTTAGGGGATGAGGACGTCGAGTCCTTTACTGGATCTCATGCAGACCTTGAGAGTGCTGCAGACAATTTGTTTACCTCCCCTCCACGTCCTCTGCCATTACTCTTCGAGTCTTTATCTATTAAAACACCAGCAAAATTTGTCCCACCAACCCCAGGCACTGACTTATAACAGAAGATCGAGTCCAAGCTCGAAAAGTCCCTGGGCAACACTTTCAACATACATTTACAGCCACAAATGGGGGTTTTCCAGGCATCCATGTTAGGACAAATTGTCTTCTTTTAAAAAGACATCTAATCAACCAGAAGTGGAGGTGGTTCAGACCTCTGCTTCAGCCTCTAAGCCTGGTCCGTCTAATCAAGCTGTAAATCTGGACCCACCCCATCGGAGACCTCGGCCTACCTCACACTCAGTTGAGGCTATGAAAGTGGACTATAGTACAGCCCTTTCACCACATCTCGGTGCTGATCAACCTCATCATGATAGTGCATCGGATCAGCCTTCAAGTCTATCCGATGAAGCTACTAAGGTGGCATTGGCTAGGCCCAAAAAGCATTCTTACTCTCACAAAAAGCATGACACTGAACCGAAGTCCGCCTTGGATCAGTATTCAGGTCAATCCGATGAACCTCGAGTCACATCATCTAGACCTAAAAATATGCTGATAGAAGCAAACACAAAGTGAGGTCCAGTCTTCTACACCCAGACACAGATCTTCTAAGCTCTCTATGGCTCATTCTGATCAAGACCAACCTCAACGCGATCCAGACCCACCTTATTATAGGGAAGTAGCCTTGTCTGACATTCCCTCTCAATATGCTGAAGAAGTTGACACCTTCAGACGTATTCTTGCCCTCCCTGATCCCAGGGAGTGCATGCCTAGGTCCTACACTTCTGTCATGGTGCTGGACGATGAAAAAGGCTGTAAGGAGCTTAGGCCAAGAGGCCCTTCTTCTATGCCCCCCCTCCCCCCCTCAGCTCGGTTATCAAAGATGACTTTGATAAACTTGAGCATGACTTTCAGGCCGCTAATTTACCTAAGGGTAAATATATCAAACCTCCTCCTTCCACTGCTAAGTGGGATAGCCTTGTTATGAAGACAAAATTCAAGAGTTGAATATGGATTTTGCAAAAATCTGTACTACTCCTAAACCCTCTGGGGCCTACATAAACAAAGAAGGAGGAACTCACTCAGCAGAGATGTGCACTCTCCTATGGAAGATCATGACATGGTGCCATCACTACCAGACAACATTGAAAGCCAGACACATTCCAGGGTGTCTGAATGTGATGGCCGACCTTCTGTCCAGGTCGAACCAAGTTCAGTCAACAGAATGATAACTGCATCCGCAGGTGTTCCATCAGATCTGCCAAAAGTGGTTCACTCCTCATGTAGATGTATTTGCCACTCATCTGAACCACAAACTTCCACTGTACGTGTCTCCAATCCCAGACCCGAATGCTTGGGACATAGATGCTCTGAACATAACCTGGACGGGTCTTACTGCCTATGCTTACCCTCCCATGGCTCTCCTTCACAGGGTGATCCCAAAAAATCAAGCAGTGCCATTGCCTGATCATCGTAATAGCCCCAGGCTGGCCAGGGATGCCCTGGTTTGGGGACTTGTGCAGCTCTCAACAGGGATCCCACTTCAACTTCCAGTGTCAACAACTCTTCACAAACAGTCCCACAAGTATGTGTTCTACAGCAATCCTCAACATCTCAACCTTCACACTTTTTGTCTAGGAGTGGACAGCTCCAAGAACAAGGCTTCTCTGTGGAGGTGGCAGAGAGAATTGCTGCCCCTCAGAGATCATCAACAAGGACCATATACAAGTCAAAGTGTGCCCTATTTCTGAAATGGTGAAGAGATTTCTCCTCTCACTCTCTGAAACAAGTCTCAGACTTTTTCATGTACCTGTACCAATATCGAAACAGGTGCCCCTGGACCATTGATTGTTACAGGACGGCCATTGTTGACACTTTGGGCCCAGCGGGGTACCATATTTCACGAAGCTCAGACCTTCACAGGTTACTCTCCAGTTTTCACAGGGATCATCCAAAAGTTCCAGGAATCTTCCAAAATGGAACCTTTCTGTTGTACTCAATGATCTCACAAAAGCACCCTTTGCACAGACCTCAAACATCTTACTCTTAAAACTGCTTTCTTGCTAGCTTTGGCCTCCGGCAAGCGCTGCAGCGAAATCCATGCCTGGGTTGCAAACAAAGTATCTAATCTAGGCTAATGGGAAAAGGTTACCTTGTTCCCTTCTGACTTTATAGCCAAAAACCAACTAGCAAGAGAAGGTTCCCAAAGTGTGTCTCCGGTGACTATCCCTGCTTTGACTACCATTAGACAATTTAAAGAAGACAGGACCTTGTGTCCGGTGCGGGCCCTGAGGTACTATTTGGTTCGAACCAAAGACCTGAGAGGGTCTCGGTCCCTCCTTTTCATCTCCTTCAAGAAAGGATACACCTCAGACATCAGACCCACAACTCTTTCTTCTTGGTTGAAACAAACCATTGTACCTTGTTACGAACAAGCAGACCAACAAGTCTTGGACCTGGTCCAAGTTAAAGCACATGACATTAGGGCCTTTGCGGTCTCTAAGGCCTTTTATGGTGGGGTATCGGTGGACCAAATCATGCAAGCCTGTCACTGGAAAGCTCACAACACATTTACAAATGTTTACCTAAAAGACCTTACTTGATCAGACAACAACAACAGTATGTGTCTTTGTCCAGTAGTGGCAGCACAACAAATCCTAGACCCTTCCCCTCAGACCAGTCATCCTTGGAAAGAAAAGAATGGGGGGGGGAGCACATCCGTGACAACCAAGTTTTTAGGAGTTTAATCCCAGGGTCTAGGTATAGATTTACCTCTCAGGATGTTACGGGTAAGGTATTTTGTTATTATCAGTATATATAGTGTATTATGTATTAAGGACTTATCAAGATTGTCATTAATCTCATGTTAGTTGGCAAAAATTCCAAGCCTAGGGCTGGTTTCTATCGTGGATTGGCCCTAGGGCCTTACTCTTCATAAGTGAGCACGGCTGCACTTCTCTCCTACAATCAAAACATCCTGACATTTACTCATTTAATTTAGGTTTTTGGTTCTTTACAGGCCTGGTCTTCGGGATTGGGGCACTGTAAAGGGGACTCAGACTGTTATATCTAAACATTCATTCTAATCTATTACTTCAAAATCTAAGAAAAATTGACATATCTTCCAGTCTCAGATGTAATCCCTCCACCGAGCGGTTGGATTCAGCATTCAGTCCCACATGGTAAGCTATTGTAGTGCAATAAAATTGAAAGCATCCCCGCTGTATTACAGCTGAGGAGTATGGTTAAAATTGCAACAAGAAAGTAGGAAGAGATCTCGAAGAGTACCACAAGAAGGCAACCTGAGACTACGGCCAACTATAAATGCTTTTTTTCTAAGACATTGGCCGGATGCCTGCGGCCATCCGAGAACAGCATTCAGTCCCACATGGTAAGCTTGTAGCTTATAAAAGCTACATTTAAGTATTCAAAATTTTCAAATTTATGCTTCACTAAGTGGCGGGCCATTAATGAGACTGCTGTAATAAATAGCTCTCCTCTGATCCAGTGTAATCCAGTGTTTGTTTTCAAACATAATATCACTTAAAATTTTCTTCCTTATGTCTGCATGAATTTTGATCAAACAAAACCAAAAAGAAGCAGCGTAAATTTGTTTTTAGTAATATGTAGAAAAAACGGGAAATTATATACAGAAAATGAGGAGACACATAGGAATTTTTTTTGTTACATAACATCCACAAGAAATAAAAAATACCTTTGTCCATGTGATGTCACAATATATATTTTGATTATGTTGACTCATTAATAAAACTATATTTCACATAAAGGGTTCTTTATTTGTTCAGAAATGTTTCTGTTGTTAAAAATCGAGAAAAAACACTTGACAATGCAGGGTTTAAAACCCCTTTTTTCCGGATAAAGCTGGAAAAAACTTGACAAAACTGGAAAAACTAACTTTCATGAGATTTAATAGATTTAATAAATTGTCTTGTATAGCAGATAAGTTACTTTTTGTAATGTAAAAAAGTATACAGGATCAATGTTTATCATTTAAACAGTTAAAACGGTGAATATTACTTTAACATTTTAAATTATTCTGGGTAAAATGACAGATTACAACATCAAGTGACAAGAAAGTGATACTGAGAGACTGAAATTGTAGAACATAAGTAAAAGCAATAGCTACCTTACAAAATTTTCAGTTGGGTGCACAGAGATTGTCATCTTTTTTCACTGTTTCCATAATCTGTCAATAACTACGGTGTGACATGTGTCAACCTTATAAGAATAACATTGCCAGTGAAAGAGATATTGTGTGCAATGATTCTCGAGGCAAAGGGTGTTACAATGCTCTTGGCTTTTGTTTTACATAAGCTTTTATTTCACAAAACAGTTGACAAAAAACTCATTGTGAGGGGTTGATGAATCCCAGAGCTTATTGTGGTTGAGACCAGTTGCCGATTTCACAAAGCTTCCTTTGTTTTTTCCTTCCTTAAAGTAAAGGGAAGTTGATTTCTAACCTTTGGCAAAGCTTCCCTTAACTCCTGTTTCACAAAGCTTCCTTTATTTCACCTTACCAAAGATTTTCCTTAAAACAAAGGAAGGGATATTCCTTGTATAACCACACTGCTTGGATTTTCCCCTCCAGTACTTATATAACCTTCACACAATTTATTTAAATATTAAGAGAGTAAATTGCATTTTAGCATTTTAACTATTTTAAACTTGGTACATTTAGGTACATTTTAATTATCAGATATATTATTTGCATTTTTATTTCTTTTGGGAGTTGTTTCCAAAACCTATAACCACACCAATGTTTTTTTCTTTCACTGTAAGTACATGTACCTAAATTACCTTATGGAGACAATGTCCTTATTGTAACACTGTTAAAGATCGGTAAAGTCAGTAAATCTATATTACACTGTATTTTAATAAGTTTTGTAAAATGCAGATTGGTTGTAATTATATTTTGCGAATTAATACAGTAAGTCACCAGACAATTTTTTTACCCAAAGTAAGGGAGGGTTCAAGGAAAGTCCACGAATATGTTTCTCACTTCAAAAGTTTGAACATCAATTTTTCAAGAATTAAACAACCAAGTTGTATGAAATAAATAGCAAAACATTGTTTGTGGATGTAGGTTTGATAATAATGTTTCAAGTTCTATACATATTTTGTGGATTCAACTTAAAATGTTCATAAAAGTAAACATTCCTTAAAGGACACTTCCTTAAATCTAAAGTAGGTCCTTAGCTTCCTTGAAATTCAAGGGAGTTTTCAAGGTCTCCTTTAAGGAAGGAGGCTTTGTGAAACTGAGATTTTTTAAAGGAGAGAGAAAATCAAGGAAATCCTAGAATTTAAGGTGACCTTTATCTTATAAGGAGGCTTCGTGAAACCTGCCCCTGCTACTAAATGCCCAACTGCAACTGTGTCCAGTTTTCCTGGTTATTAACTATCCCACTCAAACATAGCGTATAGCTGTTGAAGTTTACGATATTAGTTGTAACTTTTTTCCTATCATGTGATACTTTTGGTTGATTGTTATTGCTTTGTATTGACATGGATCTGCTAAGGAAATAAATTTATAATAGTGTACTTTCGAAAAATTAAAAAAATATATATTGTAAATTCTTTCTTGTAATATGTTAATGAGTATGTTTAAAAAAATAATTCTAATTTTTTTACTTGAAGGTTGGGAAAATTTCTTCCAGGTTCGTGAAAAAGTGGATAAAACCTATTTATTTTTAGCTAAGAAAGGGTTTTTTTTTCGGTTTTGTCCTAAAGTGGATAAAACCTATTTTTTTCTGGATGGAAAAAAACCGGAAAAAACACCTTGGAAAAACTGCCAACCTTGTGACAATTTAATTATAAATATACATATAATTATATAATATATAATAATAAATAAAATGCTGCTTTGACGTTGGCGTAACAACAAAGACACAAGTCCAAAGAAATCAAACTCCTGAGACACAGAAGTGGAGGGTGTCTACAGCACAAAGGCAATCAGAAAATATGATAAAATCGAGGGTGGGTAGGCTTTTGTGAAGAGATAAGGTTTTAGCTTCTTATGAAAAGATGTGGCAGAGCAAAAATCATCTGGCAACTGATTTCATACTTTGGGTGTATCATAGTACCAATTGTTTAGTTGACTTATTAACAGAGAGAATAAACTGTGGCATGTCAAGAACTTCACCCTGCATCCGGCTACTGCTGGTGTTGTGAAAGTATTCCCTGGGATTCAAAAAATGTCTAAAATAATTATGATTAAAATAATTATATTTGATCAATCATGTAATATAGTTTTTTTTTCAACACAAAGTCTTCATTTACCAAGGGAGCTAGATAGGCCTACCCAGTTGATTGACAACTTTTGTAACACTGTTTCTTTTTTTAAACAATGCTTTCATAAAGAAAGCAAATTTGTTAACAAGCCTTATCCAATTCTAAAGAAACTGGTCCGTTTTCAATATACATATTGAACCAAATAATGGACATTTTAAATTACTACAGTGTGTCAACAAACAGCTATACTTGTTCTAAATCAAAACACATTTGACCTTTTCAGTACACCTGTTGAACTGGACATTGCATAATAGGGTGATGTGTCAGTAAATAGTTATTTTCCTTATTTGTGTTTATCAACAAACATTCAACATATTTAACTATCAGTGATTATCAGAATTTAAATGCATGAGCTGTCAAATTGTGGTAATAAGAAGAGGAGTTTAAGTAATCTCTCAGAAAGCAGCACTACAAGTCAAGTCCTTCCCAAAAGATTACTAAAAATGAATTCTGAGCAAATTCCAGAAGTCAATGAACAGCAGAGTGTTTGTAAAATTCAACATGAGGATAAACTTTTAGCTGTACAACAAGCAGCTTCATCAACTAACCCAACCTTGGAAAGGAAAATTGATGAAATTCTTGATTTCCTGAAAGCACAGGCAGTTAAAAATGAGTTGGATTTAAACCTGTTACACTCAGATAACAAAGCTTTACAAGTGCATCTACATGAATCTGATGGAATAATTGCAAGGTTATCTTCTAGAATCAAGTCCCTTGAAACTAAACTTGAAGACCTTCAGATACATTCCATGAAGAGTAATCTTCTGTTTTACAATATACCTGAGAAACCAGAAGAGGATATTTATGAGATCATGGATAACTTCATGAAGCAAACTTTGAAAATTTCTGAAGAGCTCTTGAAAAATCCTGGAGGTGAAATAAGCGTTGATGTATCTCATCGTTTAGGTCAAAAACGAGGAAAACCGAGGCCAGTTTTTGTTAAATTTTTAACCCAACGTGGGTGTGACCTGGTCCGCTCATTTGCAAAGGAGCTAAAGTCAACCCCGTATGCCCTAAGTGAGCACCTTCCTCAATCAGTACAGGGGCCACGGTGGCAGAGTGGTAACACTCTTGCCTCCCACCTCTGAGGCCGGGGTTCGATCCCCAGCACAGCCTCAAGTGGGAAAGCTGGTAGTTGCTTGCCGTTGGTCGGCAGTTTACAGTACAGAACCTTAACGAACTGTATGTACTAATTTCCTCTGCTCTTCCAAATACCCGTTGTGATATGACCTGTACAGTGTTGAAAGCGACGTAAAACCCCAAATAAATCAATAAATAAGGAAAATAAATCCCCAATCAGTACAGGAAAGAAGATCTGCTCAAATACCTCTCCTGATAGAGTTGAGGAAAACAGCTCGTGAAAATCATTCTGATGCAAATATCAGGTTGGTAAAGGATAAACGTTTTTGTAAACTCCAAAGTTAACTGAAAAGTTTGAAGAAAATCCACTGACTATACAATGTTGGCAGGAGACCCCACCATCTATAAAAATCTGTTCCACTCAAGCGCGCGTACATCTAAAGGAAGTGTTTTTCAAGGACATTATTACCCCATCCATACCGAGGGTGAAGCCATTAAAGCCTTAAGAGCTTTACTCCAGGATAACCTGACCACTAAAAACACCCATATTCTGTATACTTATAATTATTGTGATGACAGTGGTCAAACCATCACTGGTCACAACGATGATGGAGAGTGGACTGGTAGTACCATACTCTGCAATTGATGAGGGAAAGGAAGATTTCTAATGCCATACTCATGGTTACCCGTAAACATGGGGGGACAAATCTTGGAAAACAGAGATTTCAACTAATCAAAGAAGTAGCCAGTGATGTTCTAGATCTCTCCTATGCTTAACTTAGAATCCTCAGGATAAAAGCTCTGACATTATGCTAAACACTTTTGAAATTTAATAAAAGAATCCAAGACTAAAATGTGCTAGACTATTTCTTCAGAGACATCTATGTAGTATAAAAAAAAACAAAAAACAAAAGTTTTTGATTGTCATAAAACTATCCTATTCCCAAGGGAAAAGTAATCCTTAGTATTTTTAGTTTGTTTTAAATTTAAAGTAACCCTAACATTGCTGAGAAAAAAAATTCTTTTTTTAATAATTTACATTACAATATTGTGTTATGGTTGGATCTTTTCTATTGTTTGGAAAATTAAACTCATGAAAAAAGAATGTTCAAAGTAGTTTAATTGGTTGGTGCAGACCTGTAACACATCGAAATAAACGGTTTACATTTTGCCACAAAATATATATCATGTAAAACTAAACTACTACTTTTTTAACAAACTGAACTTGGAGGTCTCAACCCTTTAATATTAAATTTAAAATATAGCATAACTGATTCTTCTTTTGTACTTCACATTTTATTGCATATATTTAAAAGGTTTCATTGCTGTGTCACTTTATTTCTTTATTTATTTTTTTCTTTTTGTTTACTGATGTGTATATCTCTTCTACAGTAAGTTTTTGAAGTTTCTAAAAACTGTTATTAGCTTGATACTATTCTGTGTACTTCACTGGTTACTGGTTCCAATTAATTATGTAACATGTTATTTGAACAGTATTTGGAAGTATGCACAAACATACTTAACACAAAACAACCACGGAGGTTTTTTCTACAGTCGGTCAGATTTTCAACGTATATGCATAAGAATAATAATTAATATAAGAATTTATACCTTTCTTTTTCATAATATTATACAAAATATCTTAGGAGAGAGTGTAAAAAATTTAAAGAAAAATGGTTTTTAAAAATAGTATTCAGGTGTTATCTGCAAACTTTCAAGGTTTACAAAATATACAGAAATGTACTGATGTATTAACCTACTTAAAAGAAGCCAATGCTAGTATTGTTTGTCTACAAGATACTCACTGGATGAAAAACGATATTTCAAAAGTGAAAGAAATTTGGGGGCATGAATATTACATTCATGGCAATCGGTCCAATGCTCGGGGTGTTGCAATACTTTTTTACAACAAGTTTGAGTATGAAGCTCTTTCATCATTTTTTGGACACTGATGGAAATTATATCTGTCTGACCTTGAAAATCACTACTATGACTATTCATATAATGACCATTTATGCTCCAAATACAGATAACCCGGCTTTCTTTTCGAAAGTGCAAGATATTCTCAAAGAACACCCAGCAGATTATTATATAATTTGTGGTGATTTCAACTTGGTTCTAGACCCTCATATGGACAGTTATAACTACAAACACCTAAATAATCTAAAGGCTCGTTTGTCCGTACTGAATATGACAAATGACTTAAATCTGCTTGATATTTACAGATACACCCACCAATGCAGTAGAAGGTATACCTGGAGAAAAAGAAATCCTTTGAAACAAGCAAGACTTGACTTCTTTTTAGTTTCTAGCACAATGACCGACTTAATTGATAAATGTGAGATAAAGGCTGGATATCGGTCACATCATTCTATTATCAGTATGGATATGGTGTTTAATAATTTTTCAATTGGTAGAGGTATTTGGAAATTTAATAACAGTCTGCTAAAAACAAGGACTATCTAAAATTAATTAATGAGATAATTGAAAATGAAATAATAAGGTATGCGGTGCCAGTGTATGAAATTGAGCTTTTAAAAAATAATTTTAATAATAGTATGTTTACAGTTGACAATGAAACATTTCTTGAAGTGTTGATTCTTAGAATAAGAGATGAAACAATAAAGTTTGCTTCATGTTTGAAGAAACAAACTGATATAAAAGAAAAGGAACTATATGAATATTTGGAATCGGGCACAAATACTTCAAATCCAAACTTGCAATTACTGTCAGATAAAAAGGTTGAACTTCAGAAAATAAGAGAATACAAAATTAATGGTCAACAATTGAGAAATAAAATGCAGTGGGTCAGTGAAGGTGAAAAACCTACACGATACTTTTGTAATTTAGAAAATAAACTCTATTGAAAAGACAATTAAAAAACTACAAATATCAGATGGTCATTTTATTACAGATCAAAAAGAAATACTGAGCAATGTAAGAAATTTCTATGTTTTTTTGTTTAAAAATAGGGATTCCACTCTTGAATCAGTGATTCTCACTGATATCTTACAAAATGTTAACTTAGGCAAGGTATCTGACCCTACTCTAGGAGCTCCCCCTACAACTAGAAGAACTTGGTATAGTGTTAAAAATATGAAGAATAATAAGTCCTCAAGTATAGACGGAATAACAGCTGAATTTCTTCTGGGGAAAATTAAAGTTTTTTATCTGTAATGATTAAATTCATGCCTTCATAAAGGAAAATTGTCAACATCATTGCGCCAATGTTTAGTAACCTGTATCCCAAAAGGTAAAATAGACAGAAGCCTAATTAAAAACTGGAGGCCTAATTCTTTGCTTAGTGTAATATATAAATTGGCATCTGGTACCATAGCATACAGGTTGAAAAGAACTCTTCCCACAATTATCTCAGAAACTCAAACAGGATTCATTAGTGGCAGAATGATTAGTGAAAACACAAGACTAATTTCGATATAATGCATATAACGGAACAAAAAAATATCCCTGGACTCTTAATACTTATAGATTTTGAAAAAGCTTTTGATTCAATTTCCTGGACCTTTTTATACAAAGCACTCCAGTTTTTTGGTTACAGTAAAGAATTTATTCAGTGGATTGAACTTTTTAATACCGACATAAAAGCATACATACTTCAGTGTGGATATTTATCATCAGAAATTTCAATTGAAAGGGGATGCCGACAAGGTGACACCATTGCCGCCTACTTATTTCTTATTGGAGTTGAAATTCTTTCCTTTTTAATAAAAGTAAATCCTCAGATAACAGGAATTAAAATAAACAATACTGAATTTAAACTAACACAGTTTGCAGATGACAAAACTCTTATGTTAGATGGAACCTCACACTCTCTGCAATCAGCCTTAAATACTCTGGAAATTTTTGGCAGCTTTTCAGGACTGATAATGAATAAAGAGAAAACAAAAAACAAAAGTACTATGGATAGGTAGAAAGAGATATTCAAAAGAAAAATAATTTATTTCAGAAAAGTTAGTTTGGAACAATTCTGATTTTACTCTCTAGATTTACAATTTTCTACAAATTTGAATCTTATTCCAGAAATGAATTACTCAAAGGCAATTGAAAGCACTAAAGCATTTCTAGGGAAGTTGGATAATAGATGCCTGACCCCTCTTGGGAAAATATTACTAATAAAAACAAATATTTTTATATCAAAATTTATTCATTTTTTCACAACACTGCCAACATCAATGGATGTTATCAAATAAATTAATGATATCCTCTATAAATTTGTGCGGGACAATAAACCCAATAAAATAAAAAGAAAAGTGCTATGTACAAGTTTTGTAGAAGGTGGTTTAAAAATGATAAATATTTTTAATTTTGTGAAAGCATTAAAATAAGTTGGGTAAAGAAGCTAATAGCAGATAAAAACCCACCATGATATGCTCTCTTTGTCGAAAGCTATGGAGAAACAAAGTACCTAACAGTGATGGGAGGAGAGTGGTCAGCTTTACCACACAAAAAATGCTTAATACTTTTTGGATTCAAGTGTTTGACTTTTGGCAAGAGCTGTGTGATAAAAAAAGTTACGTCAAATGCAGACATTATGTAGTCCTGCTTATGTTACAATAACCAGTTGTCAGACACAACTCTCTTTATTGATAAATGGTTTAAACGTGGTATAAACCTTGTTGGTTATATTGTTGATTCCAATGGAGTAGCTATCAGTTTAGCAATCCATCAAAAACAATACAAAATCACCATAAATTTTCTAGATTATTACAGAGTTACATTGTTGGTAAAATCATTTATCAACAAACACAAATCATCCGATATATTTCCATATTTTTGTCCAAATATTCCATTTCATGTAAACATTCTTAATAAACCGAAAACAGTATGTAAAAATTTTTACCATGTCTTTATGAAGCAAGAGAAAGTAATGCCTTACTGCAAAAGTAAATGCTTTAACATTGTAAACAACCCAGATGAAAGCTGGGAGAAAATTTTTGGGCATGTTCAAAAGCTGTTCAAGACAATAAATATATTTGGTTTCAATACAAAATACTTTACAATATATTAAATACCAGAGAATGTTTAAATAAAATTATTGTGTCAAAAAGTGATAAATGTTTTTTTCTGCCAAAAAGTGATAAATGTTTTTTATGCCAAAAAGAAACTGAAAGTGTGAGGCATATGTTTGGGCAAAGTCAGAGAGTTCAGGAGTTATGGAATAACCTAGAGACATGGATACTAAATGAACTTGCCATTTCTATTAAATTAAACAAGTGTATGAAAATACTAGGATATACAATTTTAGATCATAATTTTTGGCAACTAAACGTCATTGTGTTATTCCCTCCAAAAATAGATAAAACAGAAATTTGAAGAACCAAAGCAACTGTCGAGAATTAATTTTACAACAGAAAAGTTTGACAGTATTTGGCTGATATGGCAAAATCTGCTGACAAATATTTGAAGTCTTGTAGAATTACCCTGTATAAGTATGCTTAAACTTTGCCTTTTTATGTCTTCATAGTTCTGCCTTTTTAATCTCCAGTTTAAACATCTGTAATCACATAGGTATGTTTTTTTCCTTGGTTGTCTTATTTTTCCCAATAATAACTACTTCAATTAAAAATATGTAGCATATGTTTTGTAACCAGAGTTTCTTTTTTGTAACCTGTGTCTTAACTTTGATATGTTATTCTTTTGTCTTGCTGTACAGTTTTTTTCTCCTCCACTATTTAATTTTTATTTTGTTTATGTACTTAAAATGTCAAAAAGAAATAAAGATATAAAACAAAATATGATAACCACTCTGAAGGAACTTATAGATATTTTTAGCGATTTTGAACACCGACTGTTGTTGAACTAAAAGAAAACCAGAAGGTTCGGGAGAATTTTTCACAAATCAGCCAGTGATTTCTCAGATTTAGGAGCAGGAAGAACTTTTTCTGGTATCCTGTGAAGTGCCTTGCTTGGTACTTGCCATAACTGTTTTGAGTCTTGCCCGTTTTCAGAGATGAAAATGCACTGAGATGTACTTTCTGACGTACAAATCATTGTACTCATTTACCAGTGTATTTCACCTTGCAGTCCGCTTGCGTAATCTGGACCAATTGAAGGTGGTCTTGTTTGAGCACCAAATACGCTTGTACTGACACTTGAGTGCCCTTGTTCTCTGGTATGAGTCAGACAGTCATCCTTCACATGCCTTGGCAAAAGTACTAGAGAAGAGGTACATATTCATTCAGAAGGTCACTGAGGTTATTCACACACTGTTCATACAAGACACCAACTGTGCTTCCAGGAGATTTACAAATTAAGATTTTCTAAGATCATGCCTGAAGGCAGACATACCAATTATGTGACACCGTCTGAATAACACAGTATTTCACTTGGTAAGAGGCAGACTAGAGAAATCAAGTTTACACATGATCAAAACATGTTTGGAGATGAATTGACCAGCCTTGACATGTGAAACACAATTGAAGTCACTGGGAGTAAGGTTATTTTAAAAAAGTCCATGAAAATGTGTGGATGTTTGATTGTACTGAGTAATATTACCAGATTCAATAAGATTTGCAAATTTGGCCTTCTCCTTTAAATATACATTTACATAGATATTGAAATCACCAGAAATTAGAAATACTTTAACGATTGAGGATAGGAACTCAAAAAGATAAGCACTTAATCTAGAAAAGCTGTTAAATAGTGACCAAGTGGAGGTTATATGCATGGAAGCAGAAGGGATTTATGATGGGAGAAATGATTGAGATGATAATGCCATCAAAATTCCTAAGGAAGGGGAATCAACCGTTTTGTACTGGAGCAACTCTTTATCAAGAAACCCATGCCACAGCCAATACCGTATAGTCTTGGCTTGTGACACAGCCTAAAATGTGCAGGAATTACTAAGTGAAGGAGACTGTAAGTATCCTGTGGTTCTATGTGCGTCTCTGCCAATGCAAGTATATCCAGACCATTTGAAGTGATTGTGACCCTTATTCTGGATGGACCTACAGTTTACAAATTGAGGACACAGAAGACAAGGATTTAGTGATATGTCTTCACAGAGGAGGAGTAGGAGTAGCAGACTTTTGAGATTAAAACTAGATTGAAATCATTTTACACTGGGGGCATATGAAGCATTTCAAAAAAATTGGCTGGTAAGAACCTGGGGCGGTATTCACTAACATTCCTATCTTAGTCTTAGTCCTAACTTTAGAAGTTTAGCATTTTAAACATATGCCTGGTTTTATTTTTATTACAGTAAGCACAATTTTAGCTCTTAAATCTTCATGTAGAATCAATATACTTGTAAATTAGTAACTAAATTTGATAATTGATTTATAATATCATTGGATATTGGTGATTGATAATTGTGTATAAGATAGGACTAAGACTAGGGATGTTAGTGAATACCACCCCTGGACTTTGGAACAACCCAGGAAGTAAAGAATTCATACCCCTGTATACTTAAACTCAAGACAATAAAGTAATGAGGACAGAAATTCTAGCCATCCACATTGTGAGAATGAGCCATGAATCCTTCTTAGATCCTTAAAGCATGAATGAAACATTGTGTGTCTCACCATAGAAATACCTTTAAAACTCAAGAATTACAATCATCATCCATACCAGCTCAGAAAGAAGTCTTAACCAAAAATGCCCTTCCCAAAAAGGGGCCTATCAGGTACTCAAGAATACACATATTGTAATACAAGTTAAATAAAAAGACAAAACACTACAGAAAAGATAAAAAAGTAAACATAAAAAGACAAAACACAATTTAAAAACAGAAAAACTGTATTTTTCCAACAAAAACCTAAGCACAAAGTAGAAATACAGTCTTTTTCCCAAAATTATCAGCCAAAATAATTCCTGCTAAATTTCCGATAATATCCAAGAGTTAAAACAACAGGTGTCGAGTACATGTAAGCAAGATTAGTGTAAAAAGCATAGTGAAAGCAACCTTTATATTATTGAGTTTAATCTATTGTTTACTTCATTTTTGAAATACCTTTTGAGGTGTTCGCTAAAATGCTTAATGCACTGTCAGTAAAGAATTTATTTGATATATGTCTGCACTTTTAGGTAACAAGGAACCTGAAATATGGATTTTGATGCTCTTTTAATTTCTCATATTGGGGAATTTGGCAGATACCAAATGGTACTTTTACTTGCATCATGTTCTGCTGGCATTTGCATATGTTTGAATAACCTGGACTATATATTTAGTGGGATAACACCTCCATTTAGGTGTGACTTTCAAGGTCTTAATCAGCTGGCATCCAATCTTTCTTTTGATGAACTCACAAAGCTAATCTCTCCGACTTCAACCAGAGGTGTAGTTGATGCTTGTTTAGTGTATCGATACAATTACAGTGATCTCACAGTGGTAGATGCTAAGAAAATAATAATGTCTGGAAATTTGACACAGCATTCATCAGAAAAATGTAAAAGTTGGATTTATGATAAAGAAAAATATGTCACCACTATGGTTACTGAATGGGACTTAGTGTGTGATAATGCCTGGTTTGTGGCTTCCTCACAGTCTGTTTACTTTACAGGGTCCTTCACTCCATTTATTGGTGGGATTTTAGCTGACAGGATTGGACGTAAGCCCGTCCTTCTGGGATGCTTGATGCTTGTAATCACGGGCCGTTTACTTGTTGCTCTATCTCCAAATGTCTTTGTGTTCTTGTTTAGCCGCTTCTTATTGTCAAGTGCAAGTTCTAATTGGAATATCGTAATAAGTATTTTTGCCATAGAAAATGTGGGACCAAGCAAGAGGACTCTTGCTGGGCTAGCTGTGTACTTCTTTTGGACTGTTGGATATGCAATCTTACCAGGCATTGCTTACACTGTGCAGAACTGGAGAACAAGGAACTTCATCTACCTTGTGTTTATTGTTCCATTCTTGTTCCAGTTTTGCTTTCTCCAGGAATCTGCAAGGTGGCTAAACACTCAAGGCAGAACTGAGGAGGCACTAGATGTTGTAAATCAGATGGCTAGAATGAACAAGAAGGAGCCTCTAGGTGATGTTCTTTCAGACTGGAATAAATCTCAAGTAATCCACACCACTGGAGAAGAGAAGTCCAGTTGTTGTTCAGTGTTTAAATCCAGGATGTTTGTTAGAGTCACTTTGATCGCAGGAGTCATTTGGTCATGTGTTAATGCTGTATCCTATGGTCTAACCTTCTATATCACTGATCTTGGAGAAAATATCTATATTAACGCACTAATATCAGCATCCTTGGAGTTGGCTGCCCTGGTTTTTGTATATGTGACTTTAGATACCAGACTTGGAAGGAAGTATAACACCATTTTACTGTTTTTAGTGAGTGGAACCATGTCAGTACTGATCATTTTTGTGCCAGATGGTATGACATGGCTAAGACTTACATTTGCTCAGATTGGACGGTTTACAATATCAGCCATATTTTCTATTTTATATATTTCTACAGCAGAGATATTCCCAACCAGAATACGCACTCTTGGCTTGTGTCTCTGTTCCCTTTTGAGTCGGTTCAGTACAATTGCTTCACCTTATTTAGTAGGTTTAAGCAAGTTGGCAGCTTTCATCCCACCTATGCTATTTGGAGGATTGTCTGTTTTGGGTGCCTTAATGTTTCGACTGCTTCCTGAAACTGGGGGCAAAGTACTGGATGATTTTAACATTCCAGCAGAGAGCAAAAGGCAAAGGAGAAATAAACATAATGGTGAAGATAAAATTTCTAAAGAAACAGACCCTTTGAGAGGAAATATGTGATGACGTATATGATGTAAAACATAATGAGGTTACCTACTGTTAATTTGCTTATCTATGTCTCTTTTATTAGGATTAAGATGGTGAACCATTTGTTACCCTTTTTTGGACTGAACAAACTGAAACACATCTATAATCGATTTTCATGTAATGTAAATTGGAAAAAAACAAAACGGTGGATTTTAAATCCCCTCACAAGGTACCTACTGTTTATATGAAAATCATTCAATATTTAGAACTGTTTGCAAACAGTCAATCCCCCTTTGTTTACTGTTTGATTGTCCAAGAAATAGTAATGCATATTTAAATCAATTTGTGCCATTAAATGGAGGGCTGATCAATCAAGGTACTACGTTACCCATTTATATATATATTTTACTGTTTCAGGTTTTTAAGCACTGAATTCTTACCCTTTACCAATTGAGGGCCAGGATATGAAAAAGAAAATTGCCTGTTTTCTTTTGTTTGTTTATGGTATATTTGGCCGCTCATAATTTCTCACAGCTTACTAAGTGAAGGCCATATCCCTGGCAGCCACAGTAGTCTTAATTGTGATGTCACAATGCCCAATTTAGAAACATGAATATCTTTTAACGAATTTATATTGCCATATTAAGAATTATTCCAAAACTACTAGATGGATTTTATTAATATTTGACAAGTGGATGACGCAAAGTATGGACAGTACTTCGGCTTTATATTGACCTTAATCTCTTGGCAATAGGTCCATTATAGCAACTTTAAGGTTACCTCTTACAGGGCCAAAAATTAAAAAAAAATGACATGGTGAATTTTACTTATGATTGGTATATGGGTGCTATTTGGACACTAAAAGCTGTAAACGGTAAGGTGGCCTTAAAAATTTGAACAGTAATGACTTATGAATGACTTTAAGGTTACCATTCAAGGATCAATCAAACAGAAGTGACTTGACAGATTCAATTTATTCTTGGAATAAGATTGTATATAGACCCTGTGTCAGACACCAACAATAAATTTTTTTAGTCAATGATTATGAGCAGTAAATACTACTTAAAGAAGTCTTTTGCTTGCAACTAAATCTTTTGAAATAAATGTTTTCATAAAATGATTTATCCTGGTACTTTTAAATGAGAGTGTTTTGTACAAGTTCCAGATCTATAACTTTTGTACTGATAGACCACTGGGAAATTTTAATTAGTATAAGGAAAGTAAAATACATCAGCCAAATAATATATCAAAGTCTCAAATGTAGATATTTATGAAATACTAAAGACAGACATTTGTAAGTCACATGAAGTAAATGTCAAAGACAAGCTTCTGTTGTAGAAATTTCATTTTCTCTGGTTTATCTGGTGTTAATAAGAGAACACTGAATCATTTTTTGAAAGATGTGAAAAGCAAGGATTTGACATTAGCTGTTGAAAGTTTGAAAGTTACCTAAAATACCAGCTTTTACCTTCTAGATGGATGGCTCAGAAAAGGGCCATTTAGTCAAGTAAGTAGGCATTACAGTTTAAATGGTGGTTCCATATTCCCGACTTTGTCTTCAACTCACCTCAGTTTTGAAATCAAAGCAAATTGCAAGAGTCATGATATTATCAATTTGATTTTAATACCCTGTGACTGACCCTACAACTGACTGTATGACATAAGGGTTGGTTACTAAAGTCAGGGATAAAAAATCCAGAAAAAGGTGAGAGAAAAATACGGATTGGTTTCATCTCCCTGATAAGACATTTTGCATCCTGGTTTATCTGGATGAAGATCCCAACATAACTTGGGGTGATTTTCTCCATGACAAGACGGGAACCTACTAGGACAAGCCATAATCCTCAAATAGACAGGCCGTACCAGGCCATGACAAGCCCTAGTGATAAACAGACAGGACTGGAAAAGTGTACAGGATCACCATGACCAAACTTGCAGTCGGGAAATAGAAAATTTTCATAAACAACATTGCTTCCTTTTCAAATATACAGAGTCAGATGTGCTTCTGGCAATGTCTCGTGTGACAATGAAAACCTTTTTGCTTGTTGCTTGTATTTGTACTCCAAATTCGGACCTCTGGGAAATACAGCTTCTAAATTCCTGGCCTCTTGGAAAACATGCTGTAGTTCTGGTAACATGATGGGATCCAAATATAATCTTGACTTTCCTTGACCTAATTTTCTAGATATTTTGATTGGTGAATACTTGATCCCTTTTCCCCAGAAATTGCTCTGTTGAAATAGGCGGAGAATTTGATTAGTAGATGACCAAATAAAAACACTTTATCTTAATATTTAGAGCATACATATGGACTTTTTCTACCTGGTAACTTCAGGATTCGGATTAGTTACACTGTTTTCAACATATTTTGTTGTCATAGTTTTATCCCACACCATACTTGACTGCATATAAATCTAGTCTAAATCTAATCTAATCCACTGCTTTGCAGGCACAATATCTTCCTTAAAAGGGGAACTCAGTGTGCTAGCTTAACAAAAATCATTTATCATAAGGAGAGTAGAGGGGCGTTCAAGGTCAGTAATCCGGAGTTGTGAGTGTGACCAAGAGGGAAGGAGACTAAGTTGGGAAACTGGAATTAAAGAGGTGTTTCCTGTTTCCTCTTTTCCTGTTTCCTTATATAAACAGTATTAGACTTTAATTGTCAACCTTTATGATGACTTTATGTAACTGCGGGCCTCACGATAACCTCTGGCATCAAGTGACTGACAGTGCATAAGGTATATAAAATATTATTATAGCTTTATAATATATAATTATAGTATTATTGAATGTGTACCATATTACTAAATTAAATAGTAAAATGTTATTACTATCAACCAAGGGCCATGGTGGCGCAGAGTCGCCTCCCACCTCTGAGGTCCCCAATTCAAACCCCGAACTCCATGTGGGAAAGATGGTAGTTTCTTACCGATGGTCGGGGGTCCACGGTAGCAGAGTGGTAACACTCTTTTCTCCCACCGCTGAGTTCAGTTCCCAGCACGGCCTCAAGTGGGAAAGCTGGTAATTGCTTGCCGTTGGTCGGCAGTTTACAGTACAGAACCCTGACAAACTCTATGTACTGGTTTCCTCTGCCGTTCCAACTACCCGTCGTGATATGACTGTACAGAGTTGAAAGCAACGTAAAATCCCAAATAAAGAAATAAATAAATTACCGATGGTCGGAAGTTTTCAGTGCAGAACCTAGAACCAACTGAATGCAATGGTTTCCTCTGCCCATAAAACAACCTATCGTGATACACCTATACAATGTTGAAGCCCCAAATAAATACTATCAACCATAGCCAGATAAAACAAAGTACTCACAGAACACAGACCTCCACCATGACCTGTTTCCAAAACTGCGAGACTATAAAATCCAAAATATAATCCAGATCACTTTTTCGTATAGCCAGGCCCTTCCAATAAAATATTTCATGAATATCTGTTCATTATTTCTGGGTTAATGCAGCCAGAGAGCCTAATTTGTTTAAAATACATTGAAATTAGACCTTTAAAATACTGGATTTATAAATTTAGAATATGATCTGGATTATTGCTGAAAACATCCCTCTTTGGTCAGACTCTACCTACATAAAATAGTTGATATAGATCTGTTTGTTACTTTAACAGTGATCGTGAACACAGAAAAGTAAGCAACACAAAACAAACGCACCTCACAACACCTGTCTGATTATTACAAGACCAACCTTAAATGTTCACATACTATATATTAATGTAAACTGTTTTTGTGCTTTTTGTTATGTCACAAGCCTTTGAATCACCACCACAAGTACCAATTCTTAACAGCATGTAGTTGCCCTTCAACATCCTAACAAAACAAAATATGGCAGAACAAAGTTATTTCTTCCTTTTGTCCTTTTCTAAAGATATGTTCATTACTTTTAGAGTGATCGTGAACACAGACCAACAAATGTCCACCTTGAATATTCACATGAATTAAAACACACTGCCTTGTGACATCATTAACATGAGTGAGTATCACAACTTTTATCAGCACGTGGTTGCCCCCAAGATGGGATAAAAATATGTAAGGAGATAAAAGGCATTACATTAAACAATAAAGGGCCTGATTATTGATTGAAGCAATATTGCAAAATATAATTAAACTGATAAAAGATACTTTTAGTAAGTAAAAAAGTAAAAACGGAAATAGGTGCTTTATGATTTTGTATTTCTTTGTTATATGTTACAGTGAATTTTTGTAATCAGTGAATTAGCAAATTCCCTGAATGTTTTTAGGGAATTCATGAAATCCCTAAATGGACCAGGGAATTCGTGAATTCCCGAAAATCTCTAGGGAATTCACGAAGTCCCTGAAATTTTAGCTAGGGTTTTCATGAAATCCCTGAATATATTTTGCTCTGCTAACATTTATTAAATAGAAAAAGTTAATGCACATAATTTGTTAATATGCTTATGTAGGACCATAGTTATAACACCATAAAATAATAGGATAGGGGCAAGATTTATTTGCAGATAAAAACTTGAAATGAAAGTTTAGTATTTTTTTGGATAGAAGATTACTTAAGAATGCTAACATTTATTGTATAGCTATTACTCATTGTCTCTTCAAAGGTCTGCATAAAACCTTTTTAAACTAATATGATGGGGCAAGATTTATTTACAGATAAAAACTTCACTTTTTCTTGGATAGAAGATTACTAAGATTGCTAATATTTTCTCTACAAAGGTCTGAACAAAACCTTTAATCTGTGCCTTTGATCTCCAATAGTAGCTACCTCCTCAAATACATAAACTAAGTACTTTTCAGTTTCCATTGATCAGCCTGATCTGAACTGACATGGAGTACACCATTTTGAAGGAATCTATTCTCTACACAGTTCCTGTGAATTGTAATTGAGATTGAATCTCTTTTAACCTGTTTATCAAAGACATACATCATTCTTCCTCTCTCTATTGTGGATAAATCAAGATTGCACTTTGTAAGTTTTAAGACATGAAAGAACAACGATAGCAATTAGAATATAAAAGTGTTGCAAGTATTAATAGTGTGTTTGTTCTATTCATATAATATGTTTTGATACATTAATTGAAACTGTAAAAAAGTAACTATATTAGAATAGAACTTAAGTGATATAGAAATACCAGTAGCTTCAAGCAAGATATATTACTATTAAAAATATTTAAAAACCAGTTAAATGTTAAAGACAAAAATTGAATACATTCAAATTTAGTCTTGAATAAAAATCTAATATTTCTGTGGTAAAAATTATTTTGTATTCTACACAAAAAATAGTATAAAACACTAAAAGGATCATAAATAGAAAATCATACTAGTCTATAGTTTCCTAAAACTAATCAGTTAAGAAGACAACAAGAATTACTGTGCATGACACAGAAAATTATTTTAAAACTAAGAAGTCTTGTTGTAAAATCCCATTAGTTTATACAAAACCTAAACTAAAATGCACACTAATGGATATAAAACCTTAACTGAAGTGCACAATAATGGACTAATGCACAATAAAAGTAATTTCACAAATTCCCTAAAAACATTCAGTGAATTTGTGAAAAAATTTACTAAAGTTTTAGGGATTTCGCGAATTCCTCAGAGATTTTAGGGAATTCACAAATTCCCTGGTACATCTAGGGAATTCGCGAATTCCCTGATTACATAAATTCACTGTAATATATATATATATATATATATATATATATATATATATATATCTCTCGTGTCAGAAAGTCTAATCCATCAGAATTTGAAATTCTGACATCACAAAGTCCAGTTTCACTTTCTGATGGATTGTTTTGTCACAGTTCGAAATTCTGACAAATTATTTATTCTTTTATTGTTTCCAAAACCTATAACCACACCAATGCTTTTCTTTCACTGTTAATACATGTGTACTTGTGCACTTATTTTGTACCTAAACTACCTCATGGAGACAATGTCTTTATTGTAACACTGTTAAAGATCAGTAAAGTCAGTAAATCTATATTGTACTATATTTTATTCTAAAATGCTACGCTGCGCAGTGAACGTGGACACGTCTTTTGCGCAGTTCAGAAATCGCGAATATAGAACGGCAAATAAAGAACGCTGTTGAATTCTGCGTACATCGTCCCTCAGCGTATACTAAATTTCGGAATATTTATTTGCCGCGTAAACGCCTGTCGTCTGCGTACGTATGCCGGAAAATGAACGGAAATGCATATTTGTGCTGAGAAATGAAAGAATAATGGATAAAAAAACAGTTTCACCATATAATTTTTTGGAAGCAGAGATTGTGAAGTTCAAAGGAAAAGATTGTGTCATTTTGGAGATAAAAAGAGTGGACTTGGTTATAATAAATACAAACTATGGGATATTGATAGTGGTGATACTATTGTTACAACCAAAGAAAATGTCCAAAAAAAATGATTTTGAAACAATTGGATTGGCTGAAGAGTTGACTGAAAGTAAAAATGTGGAAGAGGTTGACACCGCAAGCTTTGATATTGGAATTGATAATTTAGTTGGATTTTGTGAAGAAGTGCCTGTGCAGCAACAACAGACAAAGCAACGACATTCAAAACTAGAAACAACACAGTTGGATTCCATTGCAGCTGCTAACAATGAGAGAAACACAACATACTTTACCAAATGGGCCGTCAACTTGTTCAAAGGTTTTTTTTTTTAATTTTTTTTATAGGTACTTATTTGACCTATTAAGTTTTGAAAAAATATCTTTACTAAAAGAGGTCTCCCCTGTGTTTCTTCAGATTGGCTGGCTGAACGTAATGAAGGTGTGGCATTCGAATATCTGACTGCTGAGGAGCTGGCATTGATATTGCGCCAATTTTATGGTGAAGTGAATCCACAGGCAAATTCAAAAACAGGAACATATTCAAGATCTTCCCTAGTCGGCATACGGGCAGGCCTGATCCGTTACTTACAGGGTCCCCCCTTCAATAGAACCCTCAACATAGTCGTAGATAGGGAGTTCATTCCAGCAAACAAGATTCTAACCGGTCGGATCAAACTCAACCGAAGTGAAGGCCACGATGTGACAAAACAAAAGACCGCTATTTCCAGTGGTGACATCCAAAGAATGTATTCATCTGGTGTTCTGGGAAATGATAACCCCATTTCTTTGCAGAACAAAGTGTTCTTTGAGCTTTGTTTGCATTTCGGTAGGAGGGGAAAAGAGGGTCTCCATGCTCTAAAGAAAAATTCGTTTGAGTTTGTTGTTGATGACTGTGATCCGACAATCCAGTATGCCACCTTAAATTTCAACGAAAAAACAAAAAAAAATCATGGTTTAGATTCAAAAAGGAAAGAGAATGACCAGAGAATGTATTCTCTACCTGATGATGCTAATTGCCCAATAAAATCACTACATCTCTACCTATCCAAACTGCACCCTGAGTGTGATTCTTTTTTTCAAAGACCCAGGTCAGGTGACAAAGTTGTAGATGAAGACATTTGGTACTTCAATAAAGCAGTTGGGGTTAATACTTTGGGAGAAAAAATTAAAAAAATTTCCGAAAAAGCTGAATTGAGTCAAATTTACACTGACCACTGCATTAGGGCCACCACTAGCACTGTCTTAAGCCATTCTAGCTTCAACCAAAGCGATATTATATCAGTCACTGGTCATAAAGACCCCAAAAGTTTATTGCCATATGTGGCAAGTACTGGCAATGAACAAAGAAAAAAAATGAGCAACACTCTCCATAATTATGGAAAGGTAAACCAGCTGCAGGACAAGCCACATACCATGACCACAAATAGAACCACCAGTACCCAGAACATTGATTCAAATCTGACCCTGAATTACAGTCTTACCCAGCAAAGATCCACAGCATCTGATTTAGCCAATCAAATTTTTCAGGGCAACACCATAACTGGTGGGATTTTCAACATAAACTTTAACTTTGAAAAAATGTAAATAGAAACATTAAAATATGTGTATAATGAACCCTTGCATATATCATGTTTGAATGAGTTAAAGCTTTTTGTACCTTAACTTTTTTTTTTTTTTTTTTGTATGTATTTATACTCAGCGCAATATCTCCATATACTACAGGACTCAAAGCGCTATTTAACCAATCCCACTGTACAGGTACAGCCCCAACGCACAAGTAACTCACATTCCCCTAACTGGAAGATAGAGGCTCAAGGATGACCATTTATCAACGTCCTTGAGGTTCTTTAACCTGCCACTGGGGATAGGACCCAATGACAGAGGACCGCCATTTTAAGTGGTCATCCGAGCCACTATGTATCTGCCTGTACCTGGGATTGAACCCACGTCCTCTGAGTTCCTAGACAAGTGTGTTACCCGCTAGGCCACAGTGGCAACTGAGAAAAAATTTAGGTGTACTGTGTCTGGTAACTAAGATGTAACCAGGTATGTTTTGTGGATGGAACAGCCAAGATGGCCATGGATTTGTTTTGATTTTTCAGGTATGTTTACAACTTATTTTGACCAAATTATTAATATAACCATTTTAGAATAGGAATAAAAGACGTGGCTTTAATACAGCCGATCGATAGTTTAAATGCATCATAAAGCACTTGAATACGTCTTTTATTCCTATTATAAATTTGTAAAATACAGATTGGTTGTGAGTATATTTTGCAAATTAATACAGTAGATCACATGACAATTTTGTACCCAACGTAAGGGAGGGTTCCTTTATGTTCAAGGAAACTCCATAAATATGTTTCTCACTTCAAAAGTTTGAACATCAATTTTTCAAGAATTTCAAATTGTATGAAATAAACATTAAAACATTGTTTGTGGATGTAGGTTTGACAAATAATTTTTCAAGTTCTATATATTTTATAGGTGTTATTAAAGTTAATAAACATTCCTTGAAGGACACTTCATCAAATCTAAGGTAGGTATTTAGCTTCCTTGAAATTCAAGGAAGTTTTCCAGGTCTCCTTTAAGGAAATCCTAGAATATAAGGTGACCTTTATCTTAAGGAGATAAACTGGCCCCTGGTTCATCATCCATTATGGTAAAATATGAAATATTTATGTATTGTGTTTAACTATTTGTACTGGTTTCATTTGCCTTTTAACTACCTGTCATAATGTTACTCATACAAAGTTGAAAGATTTTAGTTTGATCTAAATTTCCTCTCTTTGTCTTTTTTTATGAAATGAAAGCATACTTGATCATATTTTTATTAGAAAATACCTGTTTGAAAGTAAGTAAATAGTAAAGATTCAGTTGGAACTGCATTATAACTAAACTTTAATTGATCCTGTGATTTTTATTTTATGAGCCACCACACTCTGCATTTGGTTAAAATAAAGCTCTATGCGGGACATTTAATATGGTAGGGACTGCATCATCAGGACAGGGAAACAGGAAGTCCAAAAGAAACCATGAAGATATTGTAAGCACATGTTTGAAGTGAAAAATTAGAAATAGTATTCACAAAGACCAGACCATAGTACTGTTAACATTGCATCAATGCAAAATTTGTATAATTCTGTCTCCTTCTGTGCCTCCACTGAAGATGAATTTTGCCACAAGGTCATTGTGTATTCTATTTTGTATTTATTTTTTCAGACTTTTCTGTCTCAATCAATGGTCTTACCCTACCTCATTCTAATGCTTTGATCAAACCTTACTCAGAGGCATGTTACTTGTTTCACAGGAGGTACAACATTCCACCTCTATTTTTCCCGCAGCCATCTATAATTGCTGAATCTGTCTTCTGATCAGGGTATTAGCTCACACATTGTGATCCTAGATTCCAATCCAGCTCATGCCAACATATGGGAAAAGCTGATTGGCCTGTGCTGATATGACCTTAACTGTCAAAAACGGATGCAATTGGCTAACTTTAATTTTCAATGTGCCCAATGTTGCATTAATTTTTGTTGGCTTCTAGATCCTCAGTAATTTTGGAAATTTGCTTTTGTGGGGACATTGTACAATTCATTAAAACTTTCTCACTAGATTATGATTCTCTGTGTACATAGACTAGACTTCACAAAACGCAGTCAAACTTGCAACCACATGTAATACAAACTCTTTTTCAGCAACATGCATAATTGTTTGGCACTGCCATGCTTAGCCTGTAATAGAACTATAAAATATGAAAACTTCCTAAATGATATAAAGGAGCCACGGTGGAAAAGAGTGGTAGCACTCTAGCCTCCCACCTCTGAGATCGTGGTTCAGTTCCAGGCCCAACCTCAAGTGGGAAAGCTGGTAGTTGCTTGCCGTTGGTCGGCAGTACAGAACCTTGACCAACTGTATGTACTGGTTTTTTCTGCCCTTCCAACTACCCATCGTGATATGACCAGTACAGTGTTGTAAGCGACATCTATCTAATCTAAGGTGGACTTTTATAGTGCTTAATCTCCATCACTGATGGACTCTAAGGCGCAACTGAACAAAAAGCAAGGCAGTTAACATTAATCCGAGGACATAGCCAGGTCATACCAAGGAGACACAGCGTGACAGGAGAGGCTATGGGGGATATGCTTTTGCAAACAGGTAAGTTTTAAGCTTCTTTCTGAAGGAGGCAACTGATGCTGTACTGCACACATCATGAGGGAATCCATTCCAGATCTTAGGAGCATCAAAGGCAAAGCTTTGATCAAAATGTTTGACTGACTTGAAGACTGATGAGCGGAAAGGAGGAACAGTAAACATAAAAACCACAAATAAATAAATGACATACACAAAAATATATATCAGAAAGGAAGATTACTATATTATATGAGTGGGTAGCACAGCTATCATATTGTTAATAACCATGAGTAAACTATATTGTGGATAGGTAATATGGTTATGTCTGATGAGTGACATTTCACTTTTATTATTCCCCCTGCCCTTGACTGAACGCTAAGCTGAACTGCCTTAGGGAACTCAGGTTTGACAGTCCATTTTATCTAAGCTTTGAAGTATTGATTTACTGAGTGAGCAATGAGTATATTGCAATGAGTATATCTTTAATACACTGTTGTAATTAAATAAAATATATTTTACATTACTCTTAATGCCTTTGACTTTAAATGGACATATATATACTGCTGTTCATTAATGAGAAACATTGATAGTAAACCTTAAATTTGAAGTTTAATAAAAATGTGTACTTCCACAAAGAAATGGCAGTTATGGCCAATAAAAGAGTGATGGATTTGAACATTACACACCATAATCACAATGACTTAATATTTATAAAAGTTGTAGAATTTGCATAATCCTACAAACAAGCAAACAGAGAAAAGGACAATACTTGTTTCATTCTGCTACCTGATGGCTGCTCTTGCTTTATACAGTGACTTGAAAGAACTACGAGGGGTAATGGTGCAGTGATAACACACTTGCCTCCAAACTCTGAGATCAGAGCTCAAATCCCAACCTGACCTCATGTGGGGAAAGCTGCCAGTTGCTTTCTGCAGGTTGGCAGTTGACCAACTGTATGCACTGGTTTTTCTCTGCCCTTCCAACTACCCATCACTATAAAATCAATATGGTACTAGGCATGACGTTAAACACTAAATTAATAAATAAAATCTTCAAAAGTACCACTGGATAACCTTACAAGCAGCCAGTCAATGGGAAACATATTCCATAGAAACTCAGAGCTCTGGACCTGAAGCATACTCTACCTTATGATGTCACTTTTGGCTTTTGCATCTATCAGGATGCAAAATTCCAATATTGAGTGGACCTGGGGGTAGATGTTGGACTTGTTCTGTTGTGAAATTAAAAAAATAAAATTGGAAACCTTACACCCTTTAGCTCTTGGGGGAGGGTGGTGGTGTCAAAGCAATATGTTAATGCAAATAAAAGTGGTTTTCTTTTGATAAATACATTCATTGATATATGCACATTTGAAATTTATACAATATAAAACATGTATAATTTACCTTGTAAAGGACTTCTAAGAGGGCAAAAATTGACAACATATATAACGAGCCCATTTACCTCATTCCTTCACTGAAGTAAGGCAAGCACCAAATTGCAAGCAAAATTTGTATAAAGAATAAGTAAGTTTATATTTAAAGAAAAACTGCACAATTACATTGTATATATGTGTAACAGAAAAAAAATCAACTATATATATTGCGGCATTGGTAAAAGAAAAAAATGCCCCCAAAATTTGTAAATGGTTGAACCATTAGCTTTTGCATTAAATATGTGGATAAATATTGTTGAGTCTTAAGCACTTGATCCAATAAATTAGTTTAAAGGTCATAGGCAACAATTTTCATAAAAACTGTAACTATAGCTTCATTGTATACACTAACACCCTTAGAAATGCAAAACATTGTTTTTGTAATGAAATATGGCATATGAGGAGTCATAAACAGCTTTAAAGAAAAAAATTCACGAAGTAAAACCAAGATTGTCGACATTTTTGTTTTGTTTACGTTTGATGATTGATGACGTCACAGGTTCATAACGGAGTTTTGTTATTGTTTGATTGGCATTGTAAATATACAATGGGATCAGACAGTGGTGAAAGTGAGTGTGAAGATCTGACATCTGTAAGAAAAAAACAGCCCCCTCAACCTTATTTATTTGAACCACTTGCTGCTTGCAATCAACTTCCGAGTGATTTCACGGATAATTTAACAACTGACAGTGAAACTGACACAGAGGAAATCATTGAGCCAGTGAGAAACAGTGCAGACAATTTCTGGTAAATATACACTCTTGTTTATATAAACTGAATTACAATCTTCTTTTTTTCTTGTTTACTTTCTTCTCTTCCTCAACATATTTTATGAATAGTCTCCTCAGGGGCTCAAAGGCCCAAATGGATAAAAAAGCATTAGCAACTCCATTCTGGCATACCAGTCATACTATTAGTTAGCCTCACTGTATTCAAAACAAGAAAGTGTAACACAAATACAATTAGTAAAACCATTGTAGGATTCAGCCACCACTTTTGCAAGAGATTTTCCTGTGTAGCCTAATACAAGACCACTGTCCCAAACAACACATTAACATCAACACATGCCTTAAAAAGGATGGGAATGAGAGAGAAAAAAAGTGCTGTTAAAGAAAACATTCAAGCAGGAAAAGTTCCCAGCACTCAAACTAAACCATGAAATCTGAGAACATATATATAATAGGGATAAACACAAGTTTCAGAGTACCATTCCCCTATTAGTAGAAATACATGTAATTATGGTAAATCATTTTCCATAGATGAAAACCAATAAAAATAAATAATAAGTAAGCAAAATGTATCTGACTTAATAAAATCAGACAACTTACCTAGTTCATTTTCATATAATGCACAATCAAATCTTCAGTGTGAGTAGTTATTAGTCATCAGTCTTTAATAAAACATGTATATTAACCTCCATCAAAAAGGTATTAGTTTCATGATCATTTATTTGTGTTTGCCTCTTCGTTAGTAGGATAGGGGGCTTGGTGTTGTAGAGGTTAGAGTGCTTGCCTTCAACCTCTGAGGTCACTGGTTTGAATCTTGGGCTGGGCACTTCATGTTGGAAAGTTGTTGGTTACTTGCCAATGCCCAGTGCTTTACAGTGCAGAAAATGCACCAACTAGTATGCACTGTTTCCTCCACCTGTAAACTACCTGTCGTAATATGACCCTGGCTGTCGAACACTGATGTAAAAAAAAATCTAAATTGCACTGAATTTTCCTGCTGGGAACTTTTCCTGGGTACACATCTGGCAATTATAAACATTTTGCACTAGACAAAAGCTTTTTGCTGATATTAGATAAATATTAACCTTGTGTAAAGCTCATTCGTAAACATATTTATTCAGAATCGTAAGCCTATAATTTAACGTAGGACGTAGTCGGTAGATTATAAAACACTTTCCGTATGTCCGTCCGTTTGTCACATTTTTGCAAAACCTTAATATCTCATTAATTTATGATATCTTCAACAAATTTGCAGGGAATGTTTATGGCTATGAAAACCTGTCTCTGCAAAGTTTTAGCCTCATTTTGAAAAACAAAATGGCCGACATAGGTAATTGTTTGAAAATCATAAAGGTGCTCTACATCTTGCTAGCTTGCTAGCTTCATCAAATTTGCACAAAAGATATATGGCTAGAAAAGCTAGCCCGATAGTAATTTTAGCTAAGCTACAAAAAACAAAATGGCTGCCATGTCACATGTTCAATGTCAAATGGGGTTATCCTGTTAAAAAGGCCTTATATCTCCCCAAATATTGCTCCTAGAGGTTCGGAATATGAAAACAACTTGTAGGAAGTCATGGCCTGGGAATTTTTTCCAGGTGTTGAATTTGACCTTTGACCCCTGCTTTGAGGTTAAATGGGGTTGTCACACTAAAACGTCCTTATTTCTCTCTTATTATTAGTGCTATGGCTTCAGATTGTAAAGACAAACCATGAAAAGCAAAGGCCGTGGGAGATTGTAAAATGCCTTTCATACATTTGTCTGTGGGTCTGTCTGTGCATCTGATAATAATTTTGACCTAGTTCTAAAAACAAAATGGCCACCATATCTCATGTTAATGTCAAGTGGGTTATTCTATTAAAATGGCCTTATATCCCCCCTAATATTGTTCCTAGTGGTTTGGAATGTGAAAACCACTTGTAGGAAGTCATGGTCTGGGAATCTTTTCTGGATGTTGAATTTGACCTATGACCCCTGCTTCAAGGTTAGATGGGGTCATCACACTAAAATGTCCTTATTTCTTCCTTATTGTTGGTGCTATGGCTTCAGAATATAAAGACAGACCATCGAAAGTCCTGGCCTACAAAAGTTTTGCCTAAGAAAAAATTTGGAATTATTTTGAAAAACGAAATGGTCGCCATAGCCAATTATTTAAAATCATTAAGATGCTAAAATTTGAAATATTGCAGCTAGGTTCATGAAATATTAGCAAAATATATATGGCTAGGAAAGTTAGCATGATAGTAATTTGGACTAGTTTCGAAAATAAAATGGCTGTCACATCTCATGTTAAATGGGATTATCCTATTGAAAAGGCCTTATATCTCCCTTATCATTGCTACTACGGGTTCCAAATGAGAAAACAACTTAAAGGAAGTCAAGGCCTGAGACTCTTTTCCAATTGCTGACTTTTACCTTTGACCCCGTTTTCAATGTCAAGTATAGTTATCTTACTATAAAGGCCTTATATCTCCTTTAGCTCCCCATTATTACTGATTCTAAGGTGTGAAATAACCACTGCGGCAGTGGCCTTGTTTATTTTTGCGATTCACATAATTATTTAGTATAAACCATTGAGTAGAATCTCTAGTATCCATCCTTCCTGTATCTAAATTTTTAATTTAAAGCATTTCCTGCACATAAATTTGCAGTTTCCTTGTCTTCATCCTGAAATGCCTATTTTATTGATTTCGACAGTGAGAGGCGTTGATGGCCTAACGGTTAGTAGTTTTGGCATATAAAGACAGACTTACCTTTGTGTTGGTTTGATTTCCACAAGTGACAAAGCTGAAGACTTTTCCCAATATGAACTTGGCCACTGAATGTGTTGTAAAACCCCAACTTTTACCTTTGTGGATAGTGAAGTATGTATTAAGTGTTTCAAGATTTTAGCTGAAAAGATGTTCATGTTTTTTTTATTTTCATGGTGACCTTCATCTCCCAATGGTTAGCAAGTTTGACATCTAATAGCACACTTTTATCTCTGGCAGTTTGACTCCCTCGTGGGGGAATGCTAAGGATCTGTCTAAACATGACCCTAGCTATTAAATCCGACTGTAAACTAGTGGATGGACGATTAGACCATCGTTCGATCAATCGTCGGTGTCATGGTACAATTGCGTTCGGTCACTGACAACTACTAGAAATCGATTAAATCTCACCCTTCTTTATGTATCGCAACATGTATATTTTGGGCAGCTTCCAGAAGTTTCCTTCAATAAAATAACAGATTTCTTGCGAATTTTGAGTTTGTTTACAAAATACCGCCATATTTACTGGAAGTGGGTGCTTTTGCTAGCTTCTATAAGTCGGAAACACCGTTATTCTTACCGGATTAAAATACATTTTATCCCGAAAAGTGTTTTATGAGAGTGAAGTAAAAAAGTTGAGAATGGGTTGATCATCGGTCGGAAAAATGGACGAATAATCGACCATAAAATTGAGGCGATTATACTCACTACTGTAAACTAACATAGACTTTCTTATGATTTTAAGGTAACCCTAAGGAGTATCCCTTTCAAAATTAGTTTTATTAGAAACCAAGTAATTGAAATAATGCAACCTTTTGCTTTATTGTTCATTAGTGACATTAATAATGTATCATGCAATTTTTTTATAACAATAAACAAAATTAAAGGTGTAGTTGTTAACGACTCTTCATTTATAACTAGATAAATGCAAAACTAAACATAGAAAAAACTCTCATGTATTGAATTGATAACTCCAAAATATATTTTCCCTATAAATCCCCTAGTCTGTCCAGTGTGTAGAAAAAATAAAAAAAAAATGTTCAATGTTTTATTCTTTATTTCTATTTATGAAATCAGATTAAAATACATGTGTCATATCTACATACTAAAACATGATAAAACATCTGGTATGGATAAATACTAGAATACTGACACAGTATCTACATATCTAAAGTTTGGAAACTCAGGTCTTTTTATTCATTCCTGCCAGTTGGCAGAAACCCCTTGACATTATACAAAAGCAAGATTTTAGATTCATATTGGCTAAACTTTCAATAATACTGTATTTACAAGGTGTTCCTGTGAAAGATGTAACATGATGCCCACAGAGACAGAAAATGTATGCTGTTATTTTTATGAGCAATTTCAAGCTAGACTAGTGAGTCGCGATGGTAAGACATGTAAATGCATCACAGAGACCACAGGGTTCAACAGTGTATGTATTGATATGGATATTGCTGAGATGGCATACTATGAGTTTAGAGAGAAATATGGGCCTCATGGTGATGATGAAGAAAGTCATGAACTTTATTGCCATCTGGCATACCGTAGATTGACCAGATGGATCTTTAAAAAGCTGGGAAGATATAACAGGAAGGTATTACCTTCATGTGCAGTGGATGTTATTCGACAATCATTTCCAAAAAAGGAGGACAGTCAATATACAGGTTTTAAGTATCCATTACTATAGCAATAAATCTTGACACATTTCAATCCACCAAATACCTTGAATTATGCTTTGTTACACCACTGCTGCATGGTTTAAAAAATTTCTGATTTCTGTTGTCTCACACAGCTTTACAAATCTGGAAAAAATGCCTTCTCAAAGTACCTGAGAATGCCTTCTCTTACAGTACAGAACCTTGACCAACTGTATGTAGTTGTTTCCTCTGTCCACCAAACTACCATCATGATATGACCTGTACAATGTGGAAAGCAATGTAAAACTCCAAATAAATAAATAAACAAATCACTGTGTCTTGTCCATTTTTCGAGATAAACAGCTTCCATTTCTGCCACAGTTCAAAATGGTGGCCAAAATTCAGAAAATTCTAAGCCATTGAGTAGTACTAGTAACATAGAGGGATTCAAACTTTGCCATCCTAAACAACAGATCCGTTTCCCCGAAAATTCAAATATGATGACATCCTAACTTGGGAAAATTCTGAATTTTTCAGAAGGTATAGAGGAGTAGACCTCAGTCCCAAATTTTACCATAATCACTATCATCGACTGTTTTGTCTATAAAGGACATTTTCCATTTCTAGAATTTCCTGGAAAATTCAAGAAGGAGGCCAAAATTCTACAAATTAAAAGTCTTTCAGAAGCCATTGAGGGATATTGTTTAGTACCCAGGGGTCCAAAAGTTCACCAAATTCACTCTATCTCTTATGGTTTTAGAGATAAATGACACAGTTCAAATAACCATGACCATCTTTGTAGCTAATGCATTTTTGTTGAGATTGATGACATAGATACAAATACTGCAAGATTATGACAATGTATCTGTGACTTTAATATGAAAATAAGCTCAGCATTTATCCATGTTAAATCTTGAAATTTGTCTTTGAACAAGGACTG
Organism: Sabellastarte sp. h YS-2021; assembly: GCA_964017235.1. Taxonomy (NCBI): domain Eukaryota; kingdom Metazoa; phylum Annelida; class Polychaeta; order Sabellida; family Sabellidae; genus Sabellastarte; species Sabellastarte sp. h YS-2021. The sequence goes on from OZ024938.1 coordinate 67,492,657, forward strand.
CTTTCACAGTTTCCCGATCTGGATGCTCATACTTTGAACAAACAAGTGGAGGCACTTGGACTTGGTAGGCTTCTTTGTCTTTTCTGTAACTTGGTTATGCCATTCGAAGTGCTATGGTTTTTTCCATTAAATTTTCTGCATATCCTGTTAAAAACAAGGACAACTTTGTATTAACCTAACATTGCTTCAGCTTTATTCAGTTCAGCTGAAAATCTGACTTTTATGTATATGTTTCAATATTTAGGCTCACATTTGACAGTGGAAAGAGTAATTTACTGTTCCCTTAATCTTATATCAAAAAGTCGATGTAGCATGATTCATGCAATGTTTTGTTATTTTATGTTGGACCAAATTAATCATGAATGTATTTCACTTTTCACTTGGTTTACACTAATATTTAAATTTGTCAACACCAAATAGCACTGTTTTTAAACTAATAAAACATTTGAATCTGTGTTTTACTATTATTCAAAACCTTTTGTAAATCAAATTTAGTAATATGGTGTATAATCTAAGTGTAATACATTTTAGGTTATGTTATAAATTACACCATTTGGTCCATTACTGACCATGTCAGTGTTTGGCTAAATGAAAACTTGTTACTATACTAAATGTAGGTGCATTGCACTTTTACTTCCTTTACCACTGCCCCTCCTTTCTTGGCTTTTGGATAAGATATGGAGTAAACAGCATTCCCAGATTTTGTCTTGGATTGTTCTCTGTTAGTGTTTTTATTCTGGTGGAAAACTGCCAGTAAGATTCTGTAAATTACATGAAATTACTTTTCAAAAATGACATTTAAGAGCTGTATTTGGAAATACATTTTGGGAGGGAGGATTACTCTTGACAACATTAATAAATTTTAATTACTGTGACCCTAAAATGTTTTAAATGTAATAGTCAAAACATTTACATATTTAAAACAAAACTTAAATAAAAAGCAAGTACAAATGGCTACATCAGGAATATTGTATTTTTTATACTGATGGGGGGGACTCGACTTAAAATGGAGGAGAAATACTATGTCTCCTTTTCTAATAGAGCATTATGATAATTCAGTAAAATCTGAGAAAATTGAATAACACATAATCACTTTTTAATTTGCGGTATGACACCTTGGGGTCAGGTAGATCATTCCTAGGAGGGGACCTTAACAAAAAAGTTTAGTATGTGTCACCATGCCGTTTGTAAACTGGCTTCTCATTGGCTCTCTGGGCCTTCTTTTAGGAAAAAATTGCAACCCCTCTTCCATTTACAGCTCACACTTGGAAGGGGTAACACCTCAAGGACATTTTAAATTTATTTTCTTTTTCTTCTTCATGTATTTCGGGCTGTTGTTTTTACAATAGTTTTACATTGCACTTTAGTCATTCAGCCTTTTGTATATGGAGAAAAAAAGTATAACTTGCGGTCAAATAAATCTGAAACAATTCAAATACCGTTAGAATTGCATTTGTCGGATGACAACGATTTTGTAACGAACTTGTTGGGACATAAAAATTCTACTATGTCACACCAAGATTCGGATTCTTCACTATCAGATAGTGAGCTTGATTGTGAAAATGTGATTCAGTATTCTGACAGTGATGGTGCGGGCCCCAGTGGGCATTCATCCGGTGATGTGCCCAGCAAAGTTGCCCCTGATTTACAGCTCCAGGAAACACAATCCTTGGTAAATAAAAAGATTTTGTCACAACTTAATGCCATTACTGATAGATTGACAAAATTAGAAGATAAACCTATCAAGAAAACAAATGACAAGTCTAAAGTCAAGGGCAGCTGTGTTGGTCATCAACACAAGAGTACTCGGAAAACCAAAACAGAAAGTACTCAAGCGGAAAAAAGTACTCCTGCACACACTAACGAATGTTGTTCACAGTTGGGTACTAGTCAAGTTCCCTCTTTGGAGTATATTAGGGCAAACAATCAAATACAACGTAGCGTTGAAGAAAGAATTAAAGAATTGCAACAGCTTGCAAAAACAAGTATGTCTGATAATAAAATAAAGTCACACAGAGGAGGTCAGGTAGATGTTTTTGTGAAAAATTGTATTAAATGGCCCCATGAGCATGTTTTGGCTGGTTCTCAAAAAGAAAGGGTTTCCTACGACCAATTGACCATGGGCCAGTGGATGGCAGGGTTTTGCAGAACCATGAGGGAGGAAAATTGTATTGAAACAAAAATGCCATGCTAGATTATTTGATTTCATTACTTGAAGATTCCAACGATTTTTCTTGGACTTCTGCAAACGCCTGCCTTGCAGTGCTCCTGTGTCGCATGGAACAGGGAGATATTAAAGATTATACCCAAACTGACCTCATTGACCGGGTTAGAAGAGCATATGTCCAAAGACATGCACCTTCCACCCAAAATTTTTCAAAAAATCCAACAAAACGAGAAAAAAATGGGAGAACAATGATACGCCAATTTTTCAACCAGGGTTCATGCATGCATCAAGCCACGCATGAAACAAAAGGGGTACTGTACAAGCATGTCTGTAACCATTGTTTTACCAAGAATGGCAAAGCCTTTCCACATTCAGAAATAGAATGTAAAACAAAACTGAAGAATACAAAAAATGAATAAACTTGGGCGTTCGTCATCCTATATCCTCTTATCACCAAAGTAGGGTTTTTTGGAACAAAAATACTGATCAAAATCAGATGTTGTTGGCTTACAATACAAAACCTAATACAGCTTTTCATTGGTTTCATGCTTCCAAAGCTTTTGATAATAAGCTGGATCATAGAACCTACGCCCAAGTTACAAAAAATACCAAAAATTTTAATGAAATCAAAGGCTCAAAACCTTCTTACTCGGATCCCCGCATCGTCACTGTCACTAACGGAAAAAACAAGGTCAAATCTAAATTGGTTGCCCCTTACAAGGTGAGTGTAAATGCACAGGGCTGCACTTACCCTAAGAAGACCCTACCTTCCAAGTCACGGGTTCAAACCAAAAGGGATAGGCCAGCTTCTCAGCAGAAGGGGTTTCTCACCAATAGATTTCACACCTTGACGGATTGGGGAGACAATTCGCAAGAAATTTGTTATACAGAGAAGGGGGGTTTTCATGGTGAAGTGCAGCCTTGTAAAGTTATGCATGTTTCATCTTCTGATAAACATGCATATGTTCCCTCCCACCATGGGAACCTAAAACCTGACATTAACCAAAATCGTCATGTAGATATGGTGCAATGCAAAAATACTAAAGCCTTGTATAAATGTTACTTTTTAAACATTCTCAATATTGATTTACACCACAATGTTTCAAAAAAAAGTTCATTGTGTAAAGTATTCCCACATTTAACTCTAAATCGTCTGCTTTTTCTGTTGTTTGTAAAAGGTAACTGAAACATGGCAATACTGGGTAATCTTAGCAAAATTTTATACCTGTACAAGCTGCATGTCAAGCACCTTGTTAGTGTGTAGATCCATGAGAGAATAGCTGCCGAACTTTGCTGTATGTCCTGGTGAACAACACCTTCCATCTCCTCCAAGAGACACTGGACCATGTTCTCTGACTTGTTGCAGTAAATTTTGTTGTTCTAAATGCCAGTATAACTGGACAGCTGGGATAAGATAGGCTGCTTGAAGGTTGCTATAGGTCCTGGCACTGATTGTAGGTATTCTAAGCAGCTGAAATATATACCGTATTTTTTCAAATTATCGCCCGGGTGTTAATTATTTTTAAATAGCATTATACCAGGCATTAAATTGAATTAGGCATTCTTTTGAAATACAAAAACAGTGATATGAATTGTAAACAGTGTGCTTGGTACCAGGCGTTAATTTGAACCAGGCGTTTATTTGAACCTGAACGTTATTTTGGAAATTTACGGTAGACACTTATGAGTCTCATCCCTGAAGAGAAGGCACAAGTTTTGTAATCTTAATTGAAATTTAACTTAATTAAACAATAGAATCAAAGATGCCTGTACCCCAGAATGTGGGGAAATAGTTTTCAACACCATAAAATATAAAGTATACTTTCAGAGCAGTGTCAGTTACATAAAGCTCCAAATAATGTTTACTGTTTCCAAGATATAGCCTGGACAAGATTTAATAGGTCAAGGTCACTACAGCAAGGTGAAAGGTCAAATCAAGGTCACACCATGATGTTGCATACCTACACCCTGTATCCAATGTCCCTACCAAGTATAAACTTCCTACACCTTACGGTTTCAAAGATATAGCCCGGACAAGATTTTAAAGGTCAAGGTCACTACGGCAAGGTCAAAGGTCAAATCAAGGTCACACCATGACGTTACACACCTACAACTCCAAGCTAATGTCCCTGCCAAGTATCAACTTGTGGTCACTGCGAGACTATGTTAGAAAAACAGGTTTATGATGATGTAAACGTACCTTCATCAAGTGTCTGACTTTCTGAGCGCTGCTTCCTGTGTACAACATTGCCGCTGCTAACAGCAGATTGCCATAAGGCATTTTGGTAGCTCTGGGCTGGCTGCACCAGTTGTGTGTGTGTCCATGTTTGCAACTCTGTTGAAAATAAAACAAATGTATCTAATTTTGTTTATTATCAAACAGGTATTATAGACAAATGTTTAAAAGTTACAATTTTGAAAAGTTAGGTAGCTATTTGCTGATGTACACTAGTTTACAGTACAGAATTGTGATCAACTATTTTACACTGTTATCCTCCACCCTTACTGCTTATTCAACATTAGAATAGGGTTGAAAGCAAAATTATGTTAAAATAGAATAGAAGGGACCATTGTTTTTTTAAAATTTCTTTTCCGCACATTTCATACTAGATAGGCTTCTACTGACATGTATGCCCTTCTTTCTCTGATGCCTATAATTAGAGTTAAATATAAAACATAAAATCAATTTTTCACTTTTAAAGTAATATCATTATTTTATTATAAGAAGCTGATTTCAAATACCTGTTCACCAGTTATGCAACTACCAACAACTTTTGTCAGCCTAGCTTTGCACTGCCCAGTACAAGTGGGGCACCTTTCCAGAAGACTCGCCAAAGAAGATTCAAATACCAGGAATTTGCATTGTTTTTGCACTAGCTTGTCTGTCATCAAATGTTCTAAGCTGAAATAATTCAATTGTTGAATATATATTTAACTTTGTGGAACCCCTGTTATAACACTCATATTTTCATTTTAGGACACATTAAGTTGTAATCATATGAAGATCTTGTGGCCACATTAATATCTTATATATGATTTAATATCTCAATATCTTACATTATAATGATAAAAACATCTCATGGCCATGGAGCATCTTGGGCACATGACTGAGTATGACCATTCTTATGTGCACAACAAAGTATATTCTGACCATGAGAAGATCTGGTGAGCAGGAGGTATTAGGTGACTCTGCATGGTCTAAGGATCACCACATCATCTGATGCATAACAGATTATGTATTGATCAATAGATGGTATGTTTATAACAAAGTTAGTTGTCATCATGAATTAATTACCAAAGTGATTGAAACTATATACATTTTAATTACATATAGTCCTGTTCAATTAGGAACACAAAATATTCTTGTTTTTGTCTGACAGTTTAAAAATAATCATGAGACATTAGTCTCTCATCACAGTTAATATGCACAATCAATATTTTTTTTCACTTTTCATACAACTGGGTGATATCAATTATATCAATAGAAAAACAACTAAACTTACTTTGTATCAGATTCTTCTTCTGAATCATCATCACTATCCAGTTCTGTCTCATGTTCTACTTCCCATTCCGGGTCCTCAGTGGCATCTTCCTGTTCATCATCGGCATCCACAGTACTAAGGTAGTCATCCCCCACATCTATCTGCATAGTACAGGGACCACACGCTTGGTTTTCAGTAAGCAGTTTTTCAGTTTGCACAGTGCGGGACTTTGCTTGTGCATTTGTTTGAGAAGCCTTTACTCTGGACATACAAGATGTCTGGGTACCAACAGAGATTCTCTGCAATAGAAAAAGGATGATATTGTTATATTATCTGATCATACATGACACTGAAGTCAGCTTAAAACACTTATTGCATTTATATATTTAAATGCCCCAGGTCAATGCATTTTTAAGAAGGGGTAACTATTACACATTAAAAATCAGCTATGGAGTCCAGTGGCAATAGGTGATAATGACATACTTTACAACTTGCATCTTGATTGCATCGTAATTGCATATTATAAAGCAAAACCTTAAATCTGAAGAAATGATACACTTTATCACATACTTTTGTCAATTGTTTAAACATTCTTTATCAAAACTAACATGTTTTGTTTTGATATTTTTTTTATTTCCTGTATTCACTTCTGGGTGTACTAAAATGCATTTATTTGGAATCCTGGAACTGCAAATGTTGAGGAGGGGTAATGTGCTTAACGGGGATAAGGATATAATGTGAATACATACACAGTAATGGTTAAAACTTGAGCCTTTATTTGATGATTATTTAATTTAAATATGTTAAGATTTAAGGTAATGCAGTCACCTTGAAGAGTAAAAAATAATAAAGAGATTTTGTCAAGATATATTTTTACTATTACTGGAGGTGTTTGTGTTGCAACTGAGCATGAGGTGCATTCAGTTACCCCACCCATTTCCTCCATGTCCATTTCAACCTCACTTTCTGCTGTATCAGTGCTGCTCTCGATCTCACTTTCATTTTGACTAACACTGGCAGCAAGTAACTGTAACATATAACAATAATTTTATGCCTATTGTAAAATTTAGACATGGATATTTAAAGATTTATTTTTCAAAATTCAACTGCAAAGAGAAAAAAGTTATCCTTCAGAAAAAATACTAGAGTGCACATCTCCAGGATTCATTAATTTGGCACCGTTTGTGCATTTTCAAACATCTTTAGTGCTACATATGCGCTTTTATCTTGAATAAAGTAAATGTTCATCTTGTGATAAATTATTGCTTATTAAAGTTTAGAAACAAATATTTCATTTATTTCTGGGCTTTTCCACCCATTTGGCTTCTTTCTACCAGTCATTTTTTTGTACTAGAGTTTTAATCCATTCCTGATATATCAGTATAAATAAAATTAAAAGAGGAAATAACAATGTAATCTGCATAATATTAAATAGATCCAAATTAATAAACAAGAACAGAGAAAAACAAGTTGTTCTTGATTAGGAAAAACCCACTTACATGTGAAAATTGAAAGTCATAAAAAGGCTATTTAAAATTTCCATTCCAACTGGAAAGTTATTATAGACAGAGAAGTTTGACACGTAAATATCCAGTGTATAGCCACACCAACACATATAACACCCACATTGGTGTTTTTTTTCCAAAGTCAGTGAAAACTGTAAGTACAAAACATAGCCTGGCTAAGAACTCACATTGTTGACTGTCATGTAGTCACTGAAAAATTATGAATTGCTCTCTATCATATTGTTACACAGATTATATTTTTAGACAGCATACTTCAATGTTCTTTCTCTTTGTAAGAGCCAGGCTTCTTCTTTTCTTTGGTGACTTGTCATGCTTATATATAAAAATCGAAGGGTATGCTCCAGGAACAAGTCCAATCTTATTAAAATCAGCTTTCCTAGCCTCCTCCCTGTTTTTTCAAAGCACCAGTCTTCAAAATGATCCTCACATAGCCTATGCCCATCAGTGGCAGTAAAATCCTGTCTTTTCAAAGAAACTTCCCACCTCTTTCGCATTATCTTGTTCTTTGGGAATCGATATAAGGACTTCCCCAGGCTATTATTGCAGTTCAGAGCTGCACACTGAGGCATGGTAATGATGAGATACAAATAAACTAAAGAAAAACAATCCACTTGGAAAAAAACGTAAACCAACTCGCTTGTAAAATGGCAGTTTGTTTACATATCATTGAACCTGTGATGTCACAGCTGAATTATATTATGGAAGTTATCGAGTGGGAAATTATGGTTACCGCAGTAAAAACAAGACAAAAAAACAGCAGAAAAAGAGGAAATATTATGTGTAACCTTTCTCAGGCGCAAGGAAATTTAGGAAAAAATTAAATATATTACACATAAGTACCCATTGATAGCAATTTTGTAAATTTTGCCTATGACCTTTAACTTTGTAAATACCAATTTAAGCCAAAGATTAGCCTAGGCATTTTCTGAAAGCTTTAATCTGATTTTTGCACAAGCCTAATCCTTTGTGAATGTGCCCCGCTGCAATTTTGCTGTACATTTACATTTCAGGTGATATGGTGCCTCAACATGCCCCAGTACAACAGAATGGTCTCAGAACATTTCTTTGGATAAGGCTAGGGACAGTTGTTAGCTCATACAATTCACGTTAATATATCACCCTGTCTAATGTCATTCACACAAGTTGTTGTCATTTTTTTCTTTTGCAAACATAGCACATTAAACAGAGAGAAGGGAATTTGGCAACATCCTTGTTCCTAACAATCAACTGGAAGACCTAACCAATTTTAAACTTTCTGTGATCACTCATCTGCATTTTTTATGAGAAGATTATTATTATGTGTCTTGTGAGAAGATTAGAAAAAGAACACAAGATCCACATCACCCCAAAGATCTTGACTGATATTCACTTAACCTCCTTTATTCCAAGGAATGTTTAAAAATGGAGGTTTTCCTTTATTTATTCTTTCTCCTTTTTTCTTGGTATACAGTAACCTTTCCCTTAACAAAGGAGCCTTATTTTCATTCCTTAAATCTTAGTAAGATCTTAAAAATAGGAGATTCTTAACTTTTAGGAAATCTTTCACTTTGATATTCACTGACCTTCCTATGGTGAGGAACACCTTTATTTCACAACTACTTTCTTGGTTAATGTAAACCGACCTTCATAACAAGGACAATTTTTGATGATTTACATTTTATTTCAAATCTAAAGTAACAGGTGACATATTGTGGACTTTTTTGCTAACAAAAATGAAGACAGTACTTAAAATATACATTTTCAAAAAACCAATAAATTTTAAATCAATAAACTGAAAATGCTTGAATTTGAAAATAATATTCGATTTATGTTCAAAATGACTAAATATATATTTGATTAACATTTGATTTATCTTCAAAATGACTAAATATATATTTGATTAATAATATAAAATGAGGAATATATATTTGATTAATATTTGATTTATCTTCAAAATGACTAAATATATATTTGATTAATATTTGATTTATCTTCAAAATGACTATATATATATTTGATTAATAATATAAAATGACGAATATATATTTGATAAATATTTCATTTGTCAAATAAAAATATCACATAATTTCCTAATAGAAGACATATCAAAACACTAGTATTATGCAAATAAATAATGCATGATATTTCTGTTGTAAGGATATAAAACAGGTTCAGCAAAAAGATTCGCTAAGGTGACCTTATCAATGGGATTACAGAATGGAGTACACTCCTCAAACAACGTGCCCTTTATTTAAGGTTTCCATTGGTAATGAAGTCATAAAGCTTTAGAAAATAGCACAGATGGTCTTACCAAAGCGTTTTTGCCTTCCTTTATTAGAGACACTTTAAAATATAGGTGGTTTACTGAATGCAGCCTCATGGCTCTACTAGACACACTACAAAACTCCTTGATTTTTCAAAACCTGAACTCCCTCCGGCTTTCTTACACTTTATGAACAACTGTTTTTTCTCTGCTCTACCTGAACAATTTTCCACAGTAGGTAGCTGTACTTTTATTAGTTTTGAAAGTGTGAGTCAGGTGATGAAGGTTGAAACTAAATGAAAGTTAGCTTGAAAATCGGGATAAAGGACATTAAACTCGAAAATGTTTAGCAATTTCACAGCACTATTGCACACCCGTACAGAACTTTACTTAATACTCTTACTTGCATATGTTTTACAACAGATATACCTAACTATATATAGCAGACATTTTGTATGTTTTCTGTTTATTCACAAATATAAACGCAGAATATTGATCTTAATGTAATAATTGTCTTGTGGACATTGCAAATATAGACTTAATGTTTTTTTCCGGCCTCCCTTAGTGGCACTACCCCTGGTCAGTACCTACATGTTTTAGCTATCACTGCTGTACCACTTGTAAAAAACTCAGAAAAATGGCCCGCTGAGGCTCAGCCCGCTATTGCTACCCTGACTGTAGATAGAGAACCTTCTGCCTGATACCTTTCTATGCTGTTAGCGGGTTTGACTAGTACACTAAGCATCTGGAGCGACATAAGCTGCTGCAACAAAACAACAAGAAAGAGTTCTACACAGCCAAAGGGTATTTGGCCAATGAAAAGCTGTACTGCTGTCCCATCGCTAACTATAGTTTTCAATTATATTGACCCTTTGCATTTTCCTCAGGTTTTTTTATGTCAGGATGATAATTTCAGTTAATAATTTCAATTTTTATCTCTGACAATGGAATATGAATGATAAAAAAGCTTCAAAGTATGCAGAATTTGAATCTGAATTCCTCAATATATTTTCAGTATTTGTTCTTTAAGAAATTCGTTGGTATCAGTACTAGTTCATTAATGTGTGCAAATTTGAAGTATTTCCAAACATGGTTATTTTATAATTTTTAAAATAGGGTATTTTTCCTATGTTTCACAAATATGTTAATTGAAGCGTCTACCTAACATTGTGCTTAATTTGCAAGGGTCAATAGAGTAAAACTGATCGAAGCTGATAGTTTGTGTGGATGACTGCCATTGGATAGCAGATTTCGAGGTCGAGCAATTGTTAGGAATGAACAATTATAGAAGAACTTGAGTTTGTTAAATATTCAATTAGTACTTCTTATTTCTAGCTGTTTTGGGTGTAATTGAATTTTTAAACATCAGGCCAAATTCCTTGCTTCAAGACTTGGTAGACTGATGGGCCAAAGACTCAAAATTTACCAGACCATTACATATAGTTGTCTTGGCCTTGCTTACCGGCGTGAGTTTCAAACACTGATCAAGAGGTGTTCATCTCTTTAAATATTTTAAGAGTTTCCTAAACTACAGAGATATATTATGTGTTATTAGAAATGTAATGTAACAGTGCTTGTGTTCATTTTACTTCATTAAAATCCTTAAAACCTAATCCAATCTGGTTTGTAGGCGCATTATCTTTTCCACAATGGGGAACTCAATCTGCTAGGTTAACAAAACTATTTTTAAAATGGATAGTTGAGAAACGATCTAGGTAGCAAGTCCAGATATTATGGGTGTTGCTGGTGGGAAGAAAACTAAGTAAGAAATGAATTTCAAGTGAATTATTCAAAGTGAAGATGTTCTGTGCAAGCATTTTTACTTATTCAAACTTATCAAAAAAATTATCTGTAGAAAATATTTTAGGGATCCATGTATCTATCATTTTTGTGCATTGCATGAAGGTCTATACTTTTGACCATTTGATCACAACACTTCATCAGATATTTATAGAAGAAAAGAAAGAATCAATTATGATCCTATATTTTGACACTTTTTGAACTTAAAACCTCCATATCTTGACTTTTGCTCAACATATTTTAATGTGTAATAGCTCATTAGATAGGTAAATGTGTATGTCTCTTAGCTATTATGTGCTAAAGTTTTATCGGAATCATTATGTTTAAAATATATGAAAATCATAATTTTATCATGAGAAGTAGTGCAGTACCTGTGAATCAATTATTGAGCCTAATTTGCACTATGTGAACCTTGGTTGTGCTGTGTGAGTTTTTAATGGTAAAATCAAGTGGGGTTTGATTCCTCAATGTGTGAACACTTGTTCAAGTGCCTTTGTAAAGAAAACAATGTATACAATCACATTTAATTGATCAATATTAAAAATATAGCATTTCATACATGTTATAAATGAAGTAGTTACAGTGACAATCACAAGGATTACTTTCATACCAATGAAAATATTTAATAACAATAAAGTAATTTTTTAAAAAAAGTATTCAAATAAAATTATGTTGAACTTATATTAAGAAATGCATTTTCAAAAATTCATTTTACTTATGTGAAATAGAGATTTGGGCTATTTTCAGCTAATTATTGTTCATTTTAGGTGACAGGATATTTAGTGTATTTTATTATTCCTACATACATCATTTCCATCTTATCTCTCCTGCAAAAGTACACACCCCTGCAGACTCCATAGCTATGTCCTGAATACACATAATTTCCCTTGTGTGGCTAAGCGTCATGACCCTACTGTTGCTTTTCGGTGATATCTCGCTTAATCCTGGACCAATCTCTTTTGGGGCAGTAAATTGTCGGTCTGTAAGAAACAAGGGACCGTGCATCAATGATACTGTATCAGGACATTCTGTCGACATTCTTGGTGTCACTGAAACACATATTCGCCTGGAGGATACGGACAGTCTTCTACATTCCATCACCCCAACAGGTTTCAAATTCTGCCACAAACCCCGTATTCATGGCCGGGGTGGTGGTGTTGGATTTTTTATCAACAGAGCTATACAGTTTAGATCAGTGGATACTCCTACATTCAGTACCTTTGAAAATATTAGCATTGCAATTGGGTCCGCGGCTCAACCGCTTGTGTTAATTTGTGTTGATCGTCCACCTGGCTCATGCTATGACAGGTTTCCTGGACCAATTTCTCAATCTTTTAGAATACTTATCCTCAGTTTCTCCCTCATTCCTAATTTGTGGTGATTTTAATATTCATGTGAATACTTCTTCAAATGATAGTATTAAATTCCAGAACTGTTTAGAATCATGCAATATTACACAAAATGTTGAGACGGCTACCCATCTTCATGGTCATATTCTAGACCTTGTTCTCACTCCTACTGATGCTAGTAGCTTTTCCGATGTATGAGTTGCTGAATTTATCTCCGATCATGCTCTTGTCCTTGCTCAGCTTGATTCTGTTAATCCTCCTTCAAATAAGGAAAAAGTGGTCACCTACAGGAGGTATCATAAAATTGACTTGGACAGTTTGTGTAAGGATTTGGGAAATTGCACATTCGTAAGACACCCGGGTGATACAGTCAGTGTTCTGTGTGAACAATACTTAGGTGACTTGAGCAGATTGCTTGATAAGCATGCACCATTGGTTACTCGAACTTCTACTAAACAAGCTACTGGTTGGTTATCTGATTCCTACCGACTGGCAAAAAACATCAGACGACAACTGGAAAGAATCTGGCGTAAAGATAAATCTGCCTACAGTCGATCTAGACTTTGAAAACAGATTGCTCGGTGCAATTCGCTGGTCAACAAAGATAAGGCAAGTTACTTCAGAAACCTGGTCAGAGAAAATGCTAACGACTCCAAGAAGCTATAGCAGGCCTTGCTTTCTGCACTACACTCTGGTCCTGAAGCAGTACTCCCTTCTCATGAATCTAAGAAAGGTCTTGCTGACATGTTTGTCACTTTCTTCAGTGACAAAATAGCTAAAATCAGAAACTCATTTTCCTCTAGTGACTCATTCTCCCTTCCTCCTCCACCCGATGTGCCTAATTTCAGCTGCCTTAAACAAGTTTCTCAGGAGGAAATTAGAAAAATTATCATGAAGTCACCCTCTAAATCTTGTTTATTAGATCCATGGCCCACATTTCTTGTTAAGGAATGTATAGATATTTTACTGCCCTCTATTACCAGGCTTGTTAACTGCTCATTGTCAGAAGTTGTTGTACCTGATGAGTTTAAGAAGGCTATTGTAACCCCATTGATTAAAAAGTCTTCACTACCACCAAATGTCTTAAAAAACTACAGGCCTGTTTCAGGGCTGGGCTTCATATCGAAACTTGTTGAACGTGTTGTTGCTTCTCAATTGAATGACCATGTTAGTATGAACAGACTAGAGAATGTCAGGCAGTCTGCCTATAAACTAGGTCACTCAACTAAATCTGCATTGCTTTCAATTAAGAATGATGTTCATCTGGCTTTTGCTAAAGGTGAGGCTACTGCTATCGTTCTCTTGGATCAATCAGCAGCGTTTGATACTACAGTAGAACCTCACTTATCCGAACCCCATGGGAGACATACAATCTGGCCGGATAATCGAGGGGTTCGGATAGATGAAGGAAACCAAAATTCACGGTCTATAGGTTACCGAGTGGGCGATAATTGAAGAATTGTCATTTTTATGCAATAAACATACAAGTTGGTGGTCGTTAATAAAATAATTTAATAAATTGGTGTCATATAATATAAGTGACCCTTCAATTGTCGTTTATTTGCTCCATATCCATGGATATTATTATTTTTATTTAAAATATTACGTGGACTTGAGCTGGTTGTGTTCGGTTGGTACTTGCATTGTTAACATTTTAATTTTAGATTAACATCGTCCCGCATATTGTCAATTAAAAAACTGGGAGATTATTTATTGTAAAACTCCCAGCGAACACGCCTTCAGTGATACGCGTTACATTGGTAATGCATTGTTGATGTCTTTCTTTTCTACACGTTGTCAGTCTGTGGACCTACTCCGGGAGATTATAAATTGCAAAACCCAATCGAACACACTTTCATTGATTAGCGCTTTATCAAAGAAGTTGTGTAGCGGGGTTGTGTAATTGAATTAATCCCTCCCCTATTGTAACAATGGTGATAAAGATGAAAGAAGTTAGGCGTCTCTGCGAATGGTGCATATTATAAAGCACTGGAATTCATCGTTTTCGAGACTGCGTAAAATCATGTATTATCGCTCACACTTGGCCATGTTTTATATGTAGGGAGGCATGATTTCGGTTTGGTTAATCCAGAGATTCGGATAGTAGAAGGCCGGATAATCAAGGTTATACTGTATTGATCATGATACGCTTCTTGATTCTCTCAGCTCCTGGTTTGTTGTCAGCGGGGTTGTCCTCAACTGGTTCAAGTCTTATCTCTCAGACCGTGTACAGTGCATTAAGATAGGGTCAATCTTATCTGATGCCAAAAAGTTATTGTATGGTGTGCCTCAAGGCTCTGTTCTGGGGCCAATCCCTTTTTCACTCTGTACCACTCCGCTGAGTAAAGTCATTCAGAATCATCCTGCATCTCACACATAAAAATGCTGCCTCAGCCCTTGATAAACTGTCACGCTGCCTTGAAGATGTTAAGAGATGGCTCTCTACAAATAAGCTTAAGCTAAATCCTGATAAGACCGAATTCATTGTGTTTGGCTTTAAGTCTCAGCGTGAAAAACTTAATCACTCCTTCCCAGTCAATATACTCGGTAATCTTATATCACCAGTAGATGCAGTTAGGAACCTTGGTGTCTGGTTTGATTCAGATTTCTCATTCTCTTGCCATGTTATGAAAGTCTTCAAGGCTTGTTTTGCTAGTGGCCGTGATCTTGACTCCGAGGACATCTGACACATGAAGCTGCCCTGATGGCTGCCAATGCTCTGGTTGGTAGTCGTCTTGATTATTGTAACTCTCTGTTCAGAGGTCTCTCAGCTCTGGATCTGCACAACCTTCAATGTGTACAAAACAGTCTTGCCAGAACACCACCAAGTATTCACACATCACTCCAGTTAGAAAAGCACTACATTGGTTGCTGATTAAGTACCGTTCTATCTTTAAGACTGCTGTGCTTGTTTATAAGTTCCTACATAGTGGTAACCCCAAATACTTTGAACCCTTTCTCATACCCAGACATAGTGCATATAACACTCATCGAAGTCAATCGTATGACATGTTTCTTGAGGTTCCCCACTTTGCTTCAGTTTTCAAGTCTCGAAAGCATTTTGGACTCAGTTTTACCTATGATTTGGAATGACCTTCCTGATGAGGTCCGTTCTGCAAACTCACTTGCCTCCTTCAGGTCAAAGCTCAAGTCATACCTCTTTGGAAAAGTATATCCACCCTAAATTTCCAATCGCCTCCTGCTTTCTCCGCGGTGCTGACCCCTGCAATGTCTCTGGTTTATGAATATTGAACAATGTTTTTTGTGTGATGCGCCTTAGTGTCTGTCTTTATGACAGAGATTAAGCGCTATAAAAATCCAATTAGAATTAGAATTACTTTTAAGATTTCAGTTGGTAACATATTGACATTTAAGACTTTTTCCAAGATTGTATTTCTGAATGAACAAGAATATACCATAGGATGGATTACAATGTACAATAATACAAATATGCGGCTTTCCAGGACTATAATTCCTTATCACATTCATTGACATGTATGTTATACCTTTCATTAAGTAATCTTGATGCAGTGTCCCTAAAACCAAGTTGGGGATGCAGGTCTACCACTGTTTGCAACAAATTTGGCAAAAGAAACTAGCTGGGACTAATCTCTCTTGGACAAAACTGTGGAAGGGCCTGGTCTGCTATTGGGGGCTTGGGCCTCTAACTGTCGTTTAAAAATGTCCTTTGATATTCCCATTGATTTAGCAGCTCGATATACTGATGTCCCTTGCCATACAATCCTTTTGGCCTTTTCTATGGCTTCTGCAGTATATTTCTTCTTCTATTTACCCGTATTTATTCCTGATCTAAACAGTCTTACCATTACAGTACACTTCAAACTAATAAATCAGTTTTATAGATATATGTATGTGTGAGAACCAATATTATGACAAATATGTTCATCCCACATAGTACAATACTAATTCTACTCAGGTTTCCATATAAAGTGTTCATGTAAAGTGTGAAAGTCCATTAAAACTCATACAGCACAGCACAGGTTCACATAGTGCAAATTAGGCTCATTAATTGATTCACAGGTATTGCACTACTTCTCATGATAAAATTATGATTTTCATATATTTTCAACATAATGATTCAGATAAAACTTAAACACATAATAGCTAAGATACATACCTATCTAATGAGCTATTACACATTAAAATATGTTGAGCAAAAGTCAAGATATAGAGGCTTAAAGTTCAAAAAGTGTCAAAAAATAGGATCATAATTGATTCTTTCTTCTACTTGATATTGAATCTACTTAACGATCAAAAAATATTTGAGTGTGAACTGTTTCTTTCATGCACACATTTGCACTGTATGTGTCATTTATAAGTTCAGATTTTGTACAAGTTGCAACATGTACAAATTTTGGAGCTGTGCAAGTTGCAACTTGTTCACGCTCCAATTTTATCAGTTTAAAATGTATTTCAATGAATTTATACTTTAAAATTCATAAAATCAACATTTTCAATCTTCATGTATGTCAGATCACTGTAATTTATGCTACCTAGATGATAGAGAAAGCTGCAGGTCTGTATATCTTCATAATTTTGTTGCAAATTCACCGCAGTTTTTACATGTAAATTTATATTATTTTAGAATATTGGAGTCACAGTGGCTTAACAAAACCTGTATCTAACTTCAGGCTGTTGTTGTACTGAGGCTAACCCATATTGGTGTTGGAAACCATATAATTTATAATCATCTTTTCTATCAAGAATTATCCCTAGTATATATATTCCACAGCAAACTGATTAATTCAATGGATCCTTTTATGATGAACAAAATACATGTACATCATCATGTGTTATTACACATAGAGTATTCTGGACTTTGATGCTCCAGTGAGTCACTTATGGCCCTTGAATGAAAAAACCAAATATCTCTGCAACAGCACCTAAATATAACAACAATGCACTAAATGTCATTGGTTAGGGCTTTATTTAATGGAAGCGATGTGATAAAGTTTCCTTTGCACATTGGTGACCCTAAACTACAGCAAGCCATAACAAGACAGATGATTGCATTTAGAAGTTTTCTATTTCTTACTTATTTAACTTTCATCTTTGAAGAGTGATTGTTATGATGAAAACTTTTCTGCTTAAAGATTTTTAACAGAAAAAAATACTCCAGTCCAAAAAAATACCCATAACTTGGATGACTATAAAGGTACACTCTCAAAGCACTAACAAGCCACAGGTCACATTTCTTCTAAACAAAGTAACAAACTCAAACTTCATTTTTTGTCTTCATGTACAGTGTGAAAACTCTACTTTTAAGTGATCAAGCACCAACTTAATTTTTTTAATATATTAATAGCAATTTTTGTATTTCAAGTGTTACTGGCACAACTTTTAAAGGTTTTTCTGTGAATTCAGTGTTAATTTTTTAAGGAGAAATTATATTTGCACATGTGATATTGTCACATTAATTTGGACATTTATATACATAAAGTAAGATCTATGTGTAATAAAATTGTTAATTTAACCAAAATTCGCTTTAAACCCAACTTGTACAACAGTATGCTACAAGTTGAGTTTATTTAGTTGGTGGTGAAATTCCGTACAAGTTATATATATGTTACAGGAAATCTGGGTAACCAGAACTTATGCATAATGACTGAACATTTTCTAAACAGTTTAGCTATTTTGCGAAATGCCTACCCATTTTATGTAATGACTGAAATGTAAGGTTCAGTGTTACAGGTTGCCTGAACAAGTATTTGAGATTTCACGCAACCTGTGTTATCAGTTTTTTAAAGTATCATTTTGATAGAATATGATTATTTCTTGCTAAAACAATTCAAGATGAAGTCTTTAATTATATGACAATTAATCAATCTTCTACATTTTTGCATAAGTGAGTTAATGAACAGTTTCACTACATAATCATTAAAATGATAAATTCCATACTTATTCTCAACTTATTCTATGTTCAAATCACTCTCTAGTTCTTAGTTTGTCATTCGATGGTAAGTAGAGCTCCCAAAACTATATCCAGTACCTAAACTTGAGATTTCAAACAGTATGTGTGACCATCTTCTTAAAAAGTTATTGATAGAGTGTGTTATTTCTTGGTGATAGAAGGAATTCAATTTGCAGGTTTAACTGTATTACAATTAATTAAGGTACATATTAGTAGTAGTAGTACTATCTCTCATATTTTTGGCATAATTAAAGAAATGAGCAGTTTCGCAATGTGATCAATAATAATCAGATAGTTCATACCTCTTTTCATTAGTTGTAATGTGGCAGAATGTCCAATTGTTTTTCCTTTTTTTTCAAAATAGTTTGTTTTCTGGTTTTGTCATGTGGGGGGTGGGCCTCGTTTGTTATATGGGACAGATACGGAAAACTTTTGATATTAATCCTGTTTAATTAAATATGTTTAACTGCAATTAGGACTCCACAATGTTTTTAACATCCAATCACTCAGTCTGAGCTTGTTGACTTAAGTGAACATTCTGCGCAAATGTCCACCAATGAAAGGTACTAGCAGCTTTGATATATAGCAACGACAAAATATTTTATGTGATACAACAAGCAAGGATTGCACTGTATAATATAAACATAATGTCATTATATTAATCAAACATGATATAAAACTGCACAAAATGCCTAGAGCTCATTTTCAGTCATTACATGAAATGACTAGGCATAGAAATAGAAATACCTGAACTGTTTAGGCAATTTGTGAAAGGACTGCAATGCTCAGTTATTTCACATAATGCCTGGTTACACAGATCATCTGTAATTTAGACAGTTTCATATTTTCATATTGATGCAAATCATTGGATACATCATACGAACATACTAGTCAACTTATTTTATTAACTTCATTCTATCTGAAATACATTCTAATTGGTGATAATATGTATATTATTTTGCGGTCATTGAGGTGAATGGTAGTTTGGCAGATGTTACGATTTATTCATGGACAATGTGATTACTTGTTAACAGGTGATGTAAAACAAGACAAAGTATGGTTCACCAGCTTCATTTGCTGGTATTCCCAATGTGCCTTCAACACCCACAACATGTGTTGTATGACTTTGATCAATCAGGATGATTCTCAAACTTTTTTACTTATTCTTACTTTTCATAGATTAAAGGTAGTCTTGTGACATGTGAAAACTCATTTTGTGACATGTGAAAAATAATTTAGTGACATGTGAAAAGTAATTTTGTGACATGTGAAAAGTAATTTAGTGACATGTGAAAAGTCATTTTGAAACAGGTTAATAAAATAATTTTGTAATAGTCTCAAAATAATTATGTAGTAGTCTTAAAATAGTTTTGTCATAGTGTGAAAATAATTTTATAACATTCTTAAAAAATTTTATAATAGTCTTAAAATGTGACAGTGACAGTCTTTACATAATTTTGTCAGAGTTTAAAAATAATTTTCTTAGAGGTGTAAGAAGATTTTCTTAGCGGTTTGCGTGTAGTAAACCAAGTTTCACTTTATATTTTCAACTACTACTATGAGTTCAGCCACCTGTGGCGTGTAGTAAACCAAGTTTAACTTTATATTTCCAACTACTACTGTGAGTTCAGCCATCTGTGGCATGTAGTAAACCAAGTTTCACTTTATATGTTCAACTACTGCTGTGAGTTCAGCAACCTGTGGCATGTAGTAAACCAAGTTTTAAGTACTGTGAGTGCAGATGTATGTGGCATGTAATTTTTTAAATTTGCTTTTTGGGTAATGTGATTCAAGGTGTATCTGGTATTACATGGCAACATTATTGTGATATGTCCTTTTTGATATAATTTCTTTTGCTTGTTTTTCTTTTGTTCAAAACACACTGAATAAACCTAATGCTACAAAATTTTATAAGTGTCAAATCTTAGCATGAATAATCCAAAGTGGCCTAGTAGTTAGCAAGGCATGGTCTAAGGTGACCCAATATGACCCAAATGCTGTACAACTTGCACAATTTCCGAATCAAATCCAGAAATTTTAGCAGGTGGCCAATGTTAAAATTTGCACATAGCCATTTCTGGATTGTATTATGCTCTTCATCCAAGGCAGTTGGTTTTGGCTGCATAGAGATAAGAGGTTTGACCTTTCACTGTCTTGACCTTCATTTTGGCTTTGACCTCGAATGAAGTCTGATCTCTGAGACCTATTTTGACATGTAGTGGTTCAGTTAAAGATTTTGTGTGACCTGTTCAGTGTTGCTGGTTTTATTTTGTTCTCAACTGGACCTCTTTGACTTTGATAATAAAACACACCACAAATGAAATGTAATATCATAACTTTATTGTAAGACTTTATTTCAACAAGTATATAATGCCCAATAGACAAAGCAACACAGATAATGATATAGCAATGAAGAAGGAAATTACTGAAGATAATAAAGTTATTGTCATATGTCAAAGTAAAAAATGTCCTTGGCCAATGTGAAAGTCTCAAATTCATGTCCCTTTGCCCTGCTGTGGCCCCTACTGGACCATTATAATAATACTTCAAATACAGTCTCTGTCTTTTGACAACCTGTGTATCCCTTTTGCCACCAACCACATCCTCAATGTCCTGCAAGAAAGCACCTTGCCTACACTGTCTTGGGATAACTCTGTGGTTGTCATCCTCTTCATCTGCTATCCCCTGGTGGATTTGTGGATACCTGACTTTCATGATGTCTTGCAAGGTGCAATAGGCTAATAGAATAGAGGATTCTGGATTTTGACACATGGTAGTTAGAAGACAACCAAATCTGTTGGCCATGATGACAAAGGCATTCTCCACCACCTTTTCGGCACAAGACAGTCTGTAGTTAAAGATCCTCTCTGCATCAGGCAGACCTCTGGCACTAAATGGCTTCATCAACCAGGTCCTCAGGGAGAAAGCATCATCCCCATTTAGAAAGTATAGCATATCACGCTTGTCACCAGGCAGTATCTCTGCATCAGGTATATCCAAGGTGCCATCAACAATGCCCAAACGCAAATACATGTAACATTCATTGAAGATCTGGGCATCAGAACTGGAGCCACTGATGCCAACATCCACCCACAGAAACTTGTACTTGACATCCACCGGAGCCAGAAGTATGATGGAATATAAGCCCTTGTAGTTACTATAAAAGGAGCAATCATTTTTGGGACACCTGATTGCAACATGCTTGCCATCTATGGCATCCAGGGTGTGGTGGAAATTCCATCTGGAAGAAACCTTGGCTGCAACCGGCTTCCAGGCATTACTGGTATGGGGACACTGCAGGACTTTGTCACCATATTCTGCAAGGATGGCCTCACAAGTCTGTCGTACAATGACTGGGATGGTGTTGTGGGCTACCCTGAAGCCAAACATCAGACTCCTGTACTTCTGTACAGTGGCCAAGAAATGACGTGTGATGGATCCAGAGTTAATGGACTTGGTTAATGTTATATTTCTCAATTCTGGGCCTCATCCTCTGCAACACCTCTGGGTCCATCCTGACAAAATTCCTGAATGACACCACATCCTTGGTCTCTAGCGCCATCATCAAACGATCATGGTGACCATAGTTGATTTAAACGATGAGCCTCATACATTTTCTGCAGTAATCTGAGTCTTAGCTCTGATTGATCATCCATATCACAAGTTTTGGCTGACCAACAACCATATTACATACAAAGCCCACTTTTACAATAACCAAATTAATAGCCCTGATTAACCATCCATACCACAATTTCATAAATATGCACTAATCTTTTCCTACTTTCACAATCTATTACAACTTTCTCTTTTGGCTCGATTGTGAAAGACAGGTTTGTACATAGGGAAGGTAAGTTGCACCTCTTCTAAATTTTTAATTCTTGGCCTCTGTTGGTCTGGCAATGCACTTTTCGTTCAACTAACCCACAAAGTAGATTTGTCATCATTTCATATCTTTGCTCTTAGTTCTACATTTATTAGTCGTATACATACTTACTAACAGTATTCTTCGAAATGCATTTCTTGCATTTTGCCGTTTACCTCATACTGAGTGGCATCAGAGTCTGTGACTCATGTGAACCAATCATGCACTCAGGCCATCCTGTGATCATTGAGTTGGGGATTCACCCATGTGTAGATAGCATCAATTTTGCCTATCTAGCTTTCCAGGGTCACTGTCGAAGGGTGACACATAGTTTCCGGAACGTAAGTCCGTGGACATCATTGCTCCTAGCTCTTTTGGGTGATATCAGTCTCAATCCAGGCCCTGGTTCTAGATCTCTTAATGGTTGTCTTCTCAACATTAGATCTATCAGAAATAAATCGGCTTCCTTTCTGGAGTTTGTCAAAGATAACAATGCTGATCTTATAGCTGTCACTGAGACATGGCTTAGGCCAGAGGATACTGAAAGTTTTATCTCTAGTATCACACCTCCTGGTTATAAGTTCACTCATGTACCTCGAAATGTCAAGAAAGGGGGCGGAGTTGGCTTTTTCATCAAGGAGGACCTGAGTTTTGAGCAAGTTTCAAAAAACAGTTATCAGGCTTTTGAAAGTATCTCCATTCAGATTAGCACTGAGGGTGCTAAAGATGTTATATTTCATGTAGTCTATAGGCCCCCAAATCTCTCAAAGTCGCAGTTCCTGGACAAATTTGGCATGTTCCTCGAAGGTGCTGCTTTATCAGGCTATGAAAATATTCTCCTTGGTGATCTTAATTTTCATCTGGATAAACATGACACCTGGACACTGAAATTTTATGATATCCTTGAGCAATTCAGTTTTACACAACTTGTCAATACACCCACACATATTCAGGGCTATATTTTGGATGCTCTATGTGTGAGGGATTCCTTCTCCTGGGCCGTTAGTCCCAAAGTTATTGGGGGACTATCAGACCACCAGGCAATCATATTCAGCTTTATCTTCCCTGTCAGAGAATCCTGTAAGTTTCAATGTGTTCCCATCCGTAAAATTCACAAGATAAATATTTCAGATTTTAGAATGGATATCCTGAAATCCGACCTCATTAGATGCCCGTACAAAACTGCCAGTCTTCTCAGTCATCAATACTGTAATACTTTGAGAAGCCTTCTTGACAAGCACGCCCCAATCATGAAGAAAAATATACCGAGACATGCCGAGACTGGTTTCATGAACTGTGACATCCTCAAAGCAAAACAACTCAAGAGGAAATATGAGCGGGCGTGGCATCGTGAAAACTCGGCTAGTAATCGTAGCCGATACCGGGCTGCAATCAACCACTATAATTTCCTGCTTGAGAAGTCCAAATGCAATCATTAGTCCAACATTGTAGCTGAAAACCAAGGAAATCCCAAGGCTCTGTGGAACTGTTTCAAAAAGATCTTACACAGGTCCTCTGTTGCTGTTCTACCAGACTACACAAATAAAACCGACCTTGCGAACACTTTCTGTAAGTTCTTCTATGACAAAATCCTCAAGATAAGATTCACACTGCAGCCATCAATACCATCTTCAGTTACTAGACCCAACCCCACTAAAAATACTCTGTCCTCTTTCACACCTGTGTCCGAGGAAGAACTACTCAAAATTCTAAAGTCCTCACCATCCAAATCATGTGACCTTGACCCGATTCCGACGTCACTGGTCAAGGAGTGTGCTGATATTCTCATCACTCCCATCACTAAAATTGTAAATTATTCAATCAAAGAAGGTAGTTTCCCCAACTGTTTTAAGATGGCATATGTCACCCCCCTTCAAAAGAAGCCGAGCCTTGATAGAAATATCCTCAAAAACTACAGGCCGGTGTCAAACCTCAGCTTTATATCTAAACTTATTGAGAAGGTGGTGGCAAAGCAGCTAAATGAATTTATTTCACACGAGGGGCTTTTATATGTCAACCAGTCTGCTTATAAGAGTTCCCACTCCACTGAAACCGCATTGTTGAAGATTCAAAATGATATAGCTCTCTCAGTGGACTCAGGAAAGGCAGTGGCATTAGACCTATCGGCGGCATTTGATACAATTCATCATCCTCTTTTATATGACTGCTTGCATGACTGGTTTGGTCTAGATGGTACTGTTTTGTCATGGATCAAATCGTATCTTTCAAACCGTAAACAAAAAATTAAAATAGGTGATAATTTCTCTGAGGCTGTAATTCTCCCTTTCGGAGTCCCCCAAGGCTCTGTACTGGGTCCTCTCCTTTTCACCCTCTACACTAGTCCCCTCAGTCAAGTTATTTCAAAATTCAATGTTACTCATCACCTGTATGCCGATGACACCCAGATTTACCTAGCAGTTGACTCCAGGAATTTTGACTCTAGCATGGAAGAGCTGACCGAGTGTCTCAAGCCTGTACAGGAGTGGATGGACGGTGTCAAACTAAAACTAAACCATCAGAGGTCAAAAAGCCATCAGAGAGTCGCTTGCACCAAGTTTTCCTGTTCCACTCCTCCAAAACAATATCTCTCCGTCGGTGGAAGTAAAAAATCTGGGTGTTATTTTTGACTCAGACAACTCCTTTGACAATCATGTTGCCACGGTTTGCAGAGCATGTTACTATCATCTTCGTGAGTTGCGACGAATTCGCAAATTCCTTGGAGTTGAGACAGCAATACTTCTGGCAAATGCTATGGTCAGTAGTCATCTAGACTACTGTAACTCTTTACTCTATGGGGTAAGCAAGTCCAACATAGCCAAACTACAGAGGGTCCAGAATGCTCTTTGCCGCATCATCTTCAGACTTGACAAAATGAGTCATGTTACACCCTTTTTGAAAAAACTCCACTGGCTCCCAATTCAACATCGCATCCTGTTTAAGTATAATCTTTTGGTATTCAAGGCTATTAATCTTTCACAGCCCCCGTATCTTTCAGCTTTAATAAGATCGAGCAGTCTCACTTGCGGCAACAGGCTATCTATCTCCTCAACCCGCCCTAATCAGCACATAGGAAGGCGTGGCTTTGCAGTAGCTGCACCAGCTGAATGGAACAAGCTGCCACAGACTGTCAGATCTCAGCAAACAATAAATGGTTTCAGAAGCCGGCTAAAGACCTACTTGTTTAGGCTGGCATACCCCCTACCTTAGTTATACCCTGGCGGGCGCTTTTTAGATGTCGACCCATGCCTGTCCCTGGACTCTCCCTTCTTGGACTCAAGCGCATTAGAGTATTTGTATCAATTTTGCGCTATATAAATCCTACTATTATTATTATTATTAGTGGATCCATAGCCTTTGATGTGCATTGTCCTATGTCTAATGAGAAACAAAAATGAATACAGATGATCCAGGGTGTTTATATATGGATCTGCAGTGTCCATGATTTGGTCATTACATCTTCTCAGCATGTTCCTCTTCCTCATCATGGGCTAATCACAGCTTCCTCGACCCTTTACTATGTTCTTGGCTGAGTCCATGAATATCTCACCAGATTCCCAGCAGTTCTCATCACATCGTAGGTACTTGTATGAAGTACCTCACATGTTCCTCGGTGTTGTTTAGACAAATAAGATATTCTCATCCAGGGGATGAGAATGTCGCAACATCATCGTCAACAAGGTAAAGCAGATGATAGCCCAGGGCAGCACGATCCCAGTAATTCTTCAAATTTTAATATTTTGACCATGTGACCACACTTTCCCGCCCTTTCTGTGGTGAATCACCATGGTTTTAAAATTGCAGCAATTTTTTTCGCTGGTTATATTGTAGAAGGATCGCCACAGTGTGATCTGGCCATTATGGAAAATGAGATACCTAGGACTCTTTGTAACTATGTTATTTATTCATCACAATAACACCCATAGGAAATAACCCCCCTTTGTCCATGTGATCTCACAATATGTATTTTGATTATGTTGGCTCATTAGTAAAAATATATTTCAGTAAAGGGTTTTTGCAGAAATTTATCTTTTGTTGTTCAAAAGCGATAAAAACACTTGGAAATTTAATTGTAAATATACAGCTGAGTTTCTTTAATTCAATCTTTAGATATAGGAGTTTCTATTTTTACTTTAAAAATAAAATAATGCTCTGATGTTTGCACTTTTGTAAAACAATTTTAACTTTGGAAAAAAATTGGAAAAAGTGAAACAACCCCATAAACAAAATGCTGAAAATGGCAAGGCTTTAATAATATAATGGCTGTCTAATAATAATAATAATAATACCCATAATAATAATAACATGGTGCCCTGGGCTGTTAATTTAATACTGCTACTAATACTAATATGCCTTTTATACCGCTTAATCTCCATTAAAAGACAGGCTCTAAGGCAAAACAGCCAAGAAACAAGTCCAAAGAATTTAAAGCCCAGAAACACAGAAAAAGGAGAGTAAAATATGATAAAATCTAGGGTGGGTATGATTTGTGAACTGATAAGCTTTTAGCTTCTTCTGAATAGATAGAAGAGATGTGGCAGAGCAGATATCATTTGGCAACTCGTTCCATACTTTATGATTACCACTCTGAACAAACTTGTAAACCATTGTAGCTGTTGTTACAATGGTATTGGAGTTGTATGTTAATATCTGGTTGTGTTGCTGACAGTCCTGGCTAAGCTGTTCTGTACACTTTGGAGCTTCCTAACATGTAATTCTGAAAGACTCCTGAATATGGCATTACAATAGTCAAGCCAACGGCTCACAAGAGCATTTGCAACCTCACTGCTGCTTCCTGTATAAAATGCTATCTGAGTCTCTTAAGATCGCTCAGTTGTACAAACAGACCTTACAGATACTTTAGAGATGCCTAGAGAAAAAGAAATCAGGATCGAACCATACTCTCAGATTTTTACCACTTTTGCAACATGCAGTGGGTGACCAAAATACTGAGTGGCAAGTTTTTCATGATGCAATTGTGAACCAAAAATGATAAACTCGGTTTGTCATTAAAAACACCTGTTTTTGAGTGAGGTGCATGAAGGGCTGAGTGTCATTGGCATAAAAATGAAACCTTATAAATGGGTGTCTACCTATGACTTGCAGCTGACTGAGAGGTCCAGTATATAATGATAACAGTATGGGACCCAGGATTGAACCTAGGGGGACACCATACAAAAGTCAATGAGATAGGATTGGAATCATCCTGATACAGTGTCACAAATGCCAAACCATGTCTATAAGCAACTCAGAAATGTAGAATGGTTAGTAATATCAAACTTGGCTGACTGATCTAGAAGAACCAGTGTCAAAGCTTCCCCTTTTGACAGAGAAAGTTGGATCTCGTTCTGTATAGATATCAGCGCTGTTTCAATTGAATGACCAAACTTGGGGGCAGTTTGATTATTATTATCTAGTCCATTTGAATTTATGTGATCAATCATCTGATAGACAACAACCCATTTGAATAGATTAGATATAAAGCACAACCCAGATGCATGACAGTAAATATCATCACATGGTAAAGAAGCCTTTTTGTTTAGTGGGATACAACTACGTTCATGAAACCCTCTGGAACAAAGCCCCCAGAAAAGAAACAGTGTACCAATTTTATTATTGATGGAAAAAAGTATCGAAACATTCTTTCACAAGAAAGAAAACTGAGCCAGGGATCCAAAAAGCAAGATTTTTTGGAGATTTAGTGATAATTTTCTGAAACAATCAGCATTTGAAAATGTTTCACGAATCTTAGAAATCTTTTCAGAAAAAAAAAGAAACAAAGATATCAGCCAGTAATTTCTCATATTCAGGAACAGGAAGAACTTTTCTGGTATCATTTGAGGTGCCTTGCTTGGTACCTGCCATAACTGTTTTGAGTCATGCCCATTTTCAAAGGTGACATCTCTGAAGTACAAAGCATTCTCCTTGTTCACCAGTACACCATACTGTTTATACAAAACACCAACTGTTGCTCCAGGAGATTTAATAAATAAATATTTTCTGAGATTATGCCTGAAGGTGGACATACTAATTCTGTGACACTGTCTGAAGAACACAGCATTTGACGTGGTAAGAGGCAGACTAGAGAAATCAAGCTTACACTTACTTGATCAAAACATGTTTGGAGATGAACTCACCAACCTTGACATGAGTGATATTACCAGATTCAATAAAATTTGCAAATTTGGCACTCTCCTTTAAGGATACCTCTACATGAATATTTAAATCACCACAAATCAGAAATATGCTACTTACTGAGGATAGCAACAGAAAAGCCGTTGAATAGTGACCAGGTGAAGGATACATGCAGGCAAGCAGTAGGAATCTATGACCAGAGAAGTGACTGAGATAATAATTCCCTCAAAAGTCCTAATAAAGAGGAATTAACAGTTTGTAAGGTTTGTATAGAAGTGATTCTTTATGAAAAACCCACACAAAAATGTGCAGGAATCACTGGGTGAAGGCAACTGTCAGTATTATCCGGTTTTATGTGTGTCTCTGCCAATGCAAGTATATCCAGACTATTTGAAGTGATGATGTCACTGACAAGGAGACCCTTATTCTGGGTGGACCTAAAATTAACAAATTGAGGAGACAGAAGACAAGGATTGAGTGATATGTGGTCACAGCGGAGGCGTAGGAGTAGCAGACTTTGACATTAACACTAGATGGAAGTCAGTTTACTCTGTGGACGCATGAAGCATTTCAAAAAGATCTGGGCTTTAGGGACCCAGACTTTAGGGCAACCCAATAAGTAAAGAATTCATGCCACCCTCTATTAAACTAAAGTCAAGAAAGTAATGAGGACAGACATTCTGGTAATCCACATTGTGAAATTGAGCCATGAAACTTTCTCGGGGCCTTAAAGCAGGAATAAACCATTGAGTGTCTCACCATAGAAATACCTTAGAAATTACAATCATTGTCCTGTGGGCAGCATAAGACCCACACTCAAGCCAGCACAAAAAGAAATCTTAACCAAAAATGCTCCCGCCCCAAAAGAGGGTCTATCAGGTACTCAAGAATAGAGATATGTGATACAAGTTAAATTAAAAAACAAAACACTGCAGACAAAAGATAAAAAAATAAATTTAAAAAGACAAATCACAATTCAAAAACAAAAAAAAAATGTATTTTCCCACCAACAACCTAACCACAAAGTAGAAATACAGACTTTTTTTTCCAAATTCATTAGCCACAATAATTTCAGTTGAATGGCCAATAATACCCAAGAGTTAAAAGCAACAGGTGTCTAGTACATGTAAACAATAATAAGATTAAAAAGCATGCTAGCACTAGTAGATAGATATATAACACCTTGCATGGTGAAAGCAGCCTTTATATTATTGAGTTTAATCGATTGTTTTGAAATCTTACTAATGTTCAATTTTGAAATAATTTTGTCTCCAAGGTGTTTGCTATAACACTTAATACAGTGTCAGTAAAGAATTTATTGATATATATCTGTAATTTTTTGGTAACAAGGAACCTGAAACATGGATTTTGATGCTCTTTTAATGTCTCATATTGGGGAATTTGGCACATACCAAATGGTACTTTTACTTGCATCATGTTCTGCTGGTATTTTCATCTGTTTGAATGACCTGGACTATATATTTAGTGGGATAACACCTCCATTTAGATGTAACCTTCAAGGCCTTAATCAGCTGGCATCCAACCTTTCCTTTGATGAACTAACAAAGCTAATCTCTCCGACTTCAACCAGAGGAGTGGTTGATGCCTGTTTAATGTATCAATACAATTACAGTGATCTCACAGTTACAGATGCTAAGGATATAATAGTATCTGGAAATTTAACACAGTATTCATCAGAAAAATGTAAAAGTTGGATTTATGACAAAGAAGAATATGTCACCACGATGGTTACTGAATGGGACTTAGTGTGTGATAATGCCTGGTTTGTGGCTTCCTCACAGTCTGTTTATTTTGCAGGAACCTTCACTCAGTTTATTGGTGGGATTTTAGCAGACAAGATTGGACGTAAACCAGTGCTTTTAGGATGCTTGACACTTGTAATCACTGGCCGCTTACTTGTTGCTGTATCTCCAAATGTCTTTGTGTTTATGTTTAGCCGCTTCCTATTGTCGAGTGCAAGTAATAATTGGTATATCATATTGTGTATTTTTGCCATAGAAAATGTGGGACCAAGCAAGAGGACTCTTGCTGGGCTAGCTGTGTACTTCTTTTGGACTGTTGGATATGC
The DNA here is from genome assembly GCA_964017235.1 of Sabellastarte sp. h YS-2021. Classification (NCBI taxonomy): domain Eukaryota; kingdom Metazoa; phylum Annelida; class Polychaeta; order Sabellida; family Sabellidae; genus Sabellastarte; species Sabellastarte sp. h YS-2021. The sequence goes on from OZ024938.1 coordinate 67,523,238, forward strand.
AATCTTACCAGGCATTGCTTACTCTGTGCAGAACTGGAAAACAAGGAACTTCATCTACCTTGTGTTTATTGTTCCATTCTTGTTCCAGTTTTGCTTTCTCCGGGAATCAGCAAGGTGGCTGAACACTCAAGGCAGAACTGAGGAGGCACTAGATGTTGTAAATCTCATGGCTAGAATGAACAAGAAAGAGCCTCTAGGCCATGTTCTTTCAGATTGGAATAAGTCTGAAGTAACCCACACCACTGGAGAAGAGAAGCCCAGTTGTTGTTCAGTGTTTAAATCATGGATGTTCATGAGACTCACTTTGATTTCAGGAGTCATTTGGTCATGTGTTAATGCTGTATATTATGGTTTAACCTTCTATATCACTGATGTTGGAGAAAATATCTATATTAACACACTGATATCAGCATTGTTGGAGTTTGCTTCTCTTGTCTTTGTTTATGTGACTTTAGATACTAGACTTGGAAGGAAGTATACCACTATTTTACTGTTTTTAGTGAGTGGACCCATGTCAATACTGATCATCTTTGTGCCAGAGGATATGACATGGCTGAGACTTACTTTTGCTCAAATTGGACGGTTTAGCATATCGGCCATATTTTCTATTTTATATATTTCTACAGCTGAGATATTCCCAACCAGAATACGCACTCTTGGCTTGTGTCTCTGTTCCCTTTTGAGTCGGTTCAGCATAATTGCTTCACCTTATTTGGTAGGTTTAAGCAAGTTTGGGGCTTTCATCTCACCAATGCTATTTGGAGGATTGTCTGTTTTGGGTGCATTAATGTTTATTCTGCTTCCTGAAACTCGGGCCAAAGTTCTGGATGACTTTAACATTTCAACAGAGAGCAAAAGGCAAAACAGAGATCGGCATAACGGTGAAGAAAAAATTTCTAAAGAAACAGATACTTTGAGAGGAAACACATGGTGATGTTTTTGATTCAAAATATGTTTGAACAATTGATTACTAGATTGAAAAAAAAAATCAAATGTTAAGCTATTGTGCAAAGTTAATTATCAAACTAAGATCAATCCCAGCATAAGATTAAGATATAGCTGTTGGTTTGTAGTCCATTATGCTAAAATATGAAATATTTATGTATTGTGTGTTCAACTGTATGCACTGGTTTTAATTTGCCCTTTAACTACCTATCATGATGTTACTAATACAAAGTTGAAAAATTTAAGTTTGATTCCCCTTTTTAGCTTTTTCTTCTGAAATAAAAGTATATTCTCTTTAGAAAATACTTGTTTATAGAAAAAGTGGAAATAGCATTCACAGGAACCAGGCCATAGTTAATATTGCATTAATTCAAAATATGTATATTTTTTTTGTCTTTTTCTGTGACTCCAGGGAAGATTAATTTTGCCATAAGGTCATTGCAAATTATTTTCTGTATTTATTTTTAGACGTTTCTACCTAAATTCTGTTACTGGTTTCACTGGATGGAAAATGCCCCACCTCTATTTTTCCAGCATATCTATAACTGCTAGAAATGTCTTCTGTAGTGTGATCAGGGCATAAGCTCCCACATTGTGATCCTAGATTCCAATCCAGCCCATGCCACCACATGGGAAAAGCTGATCAGTCTGTGATATTCTGACCTTATCTGTCAACATGGATGCAACAAGCTAACTTTAATTTTCAATGTGTCCAATGTTGCATTGATTTTACTTTGATTTTAATTTTTTTGGCTTCTGTATCGTCAATAAGTAGACAGTTTTCTGTGTACATAGACTTGACTTCACAAAACTCAGCCAAACTTGCAATACAAATTCTTTTTCAGCAATATACATAACTGTTTGACACTGCCATGCTTAGCCTGCAACAAAAACTATAAAATTCTAAAACTTCTTGGATACCATATACAAAAATATGTATCAGAAAAGAAATGACTTAATTATATGAGTGGATAGCACAACTATTATATTGTTAATCTTCATGAGTATATTGTGGATATGTAATATTGATATGTATGATGAATGATATTTCACATTTGTTATTCACCCCTGTCTTTGATTGAACATACAGCAGAACTACCTTAGGAGACCTTGGTTTGGCAGTCCAGTTTACCTAGGCAGTTTTGATTTACTGAGTGAGCAATGAGTATATTTTTCAGAACAATGTTGTTGTTATAGTAAATATATTTTACGTAACTCTTATTGCCAAGGACTTTACATGGACATATATACTATACTGCTTTTTATCAGTGAACAACATTCACAGTAAACCTTACTTGAATACAATGTAGAAATGGCAGTTATGGCCAATAAAAAGAGTGGTGGGCATGAATATTACACACCATAATCTCACTGATTTAATATTTACAAAAGCAGTAGTGCTTGCGTAATCCTAGCAGCAAGTAAACAGAGAAACACACAAAAGGTCATGAAAATAATACCTCCTTGACAGAGGTAATTGAGATTTTATTAATTTACTATTTTGCCAATAGTTAGGTCGTCTATTAGTTGAAATAACTGTCATTCCAAAATGTCAGCCAAGTTGATGGGTAAGATTCCAAAGACCTGTGATGACTGGAGAGGTGTCCACTTTGTTGAAACCAGAAACTTAACTTGATCTAAAGTGTTATGTGGATGTTATTTCTTCAATTTCATGTTCGGGTTTTTTTTTTTTTTTTGCTATTGGTTGTTGATTTAAATCTTGTTTATACAACAAAACACTGAATCTTCACAACACTTGTTTCACTTTGCTACCTGATGGGTGCTCTTGCTTTACATGGTGGCTTGAAAGAATTACAAAGGGCAACAACACAATGATAATACACTTGCCTCCCACCTCTGAGATCAGAGCTCAAATCCCAACCTGATCTCACGTGGGAAAGCTGGCAGTTGCGTCCTGTAGGTTGGCAGTTTATAGTACTGGGTTTTCCTCTGCCCTTCCAACTACTCATCACTATACAACTGATAAGGTACTAGGCATGGCGTTAGGCACTAAATGAAAAATACTACTGGATAACCTCAGAAGCAGCCAGTCAATGGGAAAGATGTTCTACAGAATCTCCGAGGTCTGGACCTGAGCACACTCTACCTTATGATGTTACTTTTGGCGTTGTTTGTATGAAGATGCAAAATTCAAAAATTGAGAGGCGCCTGGGGGCAGATGTTTTCTGATAAAGTTTAAAAAAAAATAAAATTCGAAACCTTACATCTGCTTTTCACTCTGAAAACTTACACCCTCTAGCCCTTGGGGTGGGGATTTGGACAGGGTGGGGGTGGGGGTGGGGCAAATCAATATGTTATTGCAAATTAGGATGGTTGTCTTTGGATTAATACATAGATTGATATATGCATATGTGGAATATCTACTTTATTAAAGATACCTAATTTACTTTGTAGAGAGCTTCCAAGTGCTAAATAATTGACAACATATGTAAAAGTTTTGATTTACCTCATTCTTTCACTGAGCTAAGGCAAGCAACAAATTACAAAACCAAGCAGTAAATCTTAACTTGCCACCATATATACAATTCACCATTGAGGAAAAACCATTTATTTATTTAATTGTGTGATATTCGTGCAAAATTGTCTGATTTTGGTTTTTATTTTAAGCTGTTTTCTTATGCCGACTAAAATCACGAATTTTACTTGTCAAGCTATTGGTTTTATTTTTTATATATTTTTTTTTTATAAAATTTGCATAAACCATAAGCAAAATTTGTGTAAATAATAACTTTAAATTCCCGTGTTTACTTGGGCACCAGAAAAACATACTAAATATGTAGGGGCATCAGTAAATATATCAAAATTATAGTTTTAACTTGTGATTTTACCTTTCAAATCCCTTGTGATTTTTGTGTTTCAAAAGCCCAGAAGCCAATTTTGAGTTTTTCAGATAGTTGAACCACTAGCTTTTGCATTAAATTTTTGGATAAATATTGCTGAATCTTCAGCACATGATCTAATAAATTAGCTTAACTGTGTAAATACCGATTTAAGCCAAAGATTAGCCTTGGCATTTTCTGTAAGTTTTAATCTGATTTTTACACAAGCTTATTTCTTTGTGAATGGACCCCCTGTAATTTTGCTGTACACGTACATTTTAGGTGAAACGGTGCCTGCACATGCCCCCAGTACAAGAGAATGGTCTCGGTACTTTGTATGTTCTGTGTTCTGGACATGAACCAGTTCATAAAGCCAGCATTTGGGTAAGGTTAGGGACAGTTGCTAGCTCATAGAATTCATGTTAATATATCACATTTATCTGCCACTATGGCCTAGCATGTAACACACTTGCCTAGAAATACAGAGGACGTGGGTTCAAACTCAGGTAAAGAGAAGATTATTACTTATCTTGTGAGAAGATTAGTAAAGAATGCACAAGATTCACATCACCTGAAAGATCTGTATTCAGTAAACCTCCTTTATTCCAAGGAATCCTTGAAGATTGAGGTTTCCTTTATTTATTCCTCATCCTTTTGTCTAGGTATTCAATAACCTTCCCCTTAACAAAGTAGCCTTACTTTCATTCCATAAATCTTATGGAATTTTGTCCATCTGCCCCAACTCTCACCTGTTTCAGAAAAAGGTTGAAGTCGCATCTCTTCAAAAAGGCATTCCCAACTTAGCATTCACTCTATCTGCAGTCTCTGTGGTAATGGACTTGGCAATGGCTATCGATAGATGATTTTTTGAACTGAATTTTGGTGTTGTGCCAAAGAGTCTTCCTGGCAGAGATTAAGCACTATAAAAGTACTGAATAGAATAGAATTGAGACCTTAACAATTTTAGGTAATTCTTAACTTTAGGGAAATCTATTTTATTTGGTGAGGAATAACTTATCTCAAAGCTGCGTCCTAGGGTGCACCTATCTTCATAATAAAAGACAAATTTTGATGTTTTACTTTTTAATTGAAATACAAGGTAACGAATGACAGGTAACATATTGTGGATTTTAGACTTTACATCTTCAAAAAAAACAAAAAAACAAAAAAAAAACATAACATATCATGCAAATTTATATTACTTTGTCATACTAAATTTGAACTATGCAATCAAGTTAAAATGTATTTGATTTATCTTAAAATTATTAAATAAAATGAATGTTTGAAATGCCAGAAGATCACATAATATACCAACAGAAGAGAAGTCAAAGTGCTAGTCTTATGCAAATAAATAATGCATGATAATTCTTTTGTAAGGAGGATATGAAGCAGTTTTTGGCAAATAGATTTGCTCTGGTGACCTATCAGTGGGATACCGTAATTGGTCACAACAAAATGCACGTTATTAAAGGTTTTCTTTGGTAAGGAAGTCATAAAGGAGGTTCAGTGAAGGTCTTGTCAAAGGAGACTTTTCACCTTCCTTTAGTAAAGGGGCCTTAAATATAGATGGTTCAGTGAATACGGTCCCCACTAATCCACTACACACTACAAACTCCATCTTGATCATTCAGTACCTATTATTCCCTTTGACTAGCTCACAGACAGCTGTTTCATTTCCCTTTTTAAATGTCCTTCAAGATGTAACCTTACCCAACTCACCAAACTATTAGCCTTGATATCTAGGTGGGAAACTAATGTCAGGTGATTGAATTAGATGAAAATTGACTTGAAAACAAAGATACAAAACAGGGAAACCAAAACTCTTCACAGCACTATTTTACACCCAAGCACAATAATGCTGAATACTCTTACTTGCAATTGTTTACAGATTTGCCCAATTGTATACAACAGAATTATGCATATATTATGTTCATTAACATAAATATGAACCCAGTAGATTTATATTAATATACAATTGCCTTGTGTAGGTCTTGGTACATTCCAAGAATTCTTGACAGTTACTGCGAGGGTTTGTTTTCAGTGAAAACATAGCTGTGTGAGAATGATACGAATATGGTAAAATACACACTTAATGGTTTTTCTCAGACTTCTTCTATGGCACTGACCCCTGCTATGTCCATGGTGTTGTGATTTAGATCTTTGCTTTTCTGTATAATGTACCTAGAATCTGGCTTTAGTATAGAGATTAAGAGCCATAAAATACTATTAGAATTAGATTATACTGCCATCCCTTGTTGACAGGGACATGGACCTCTGATTTTGACCTTTAACTTTTATGTTAATACATCCTACCTAATGGATAATTAACTATACTGCCGGTGTTAGCTGGCCCTGGAAATACCAGAAAAAAGACTTTTTGTGTCTCAACTGGGGGAGCTGGCTATGTGCACTCCATTTGCCAGGATCGTGGCCTACATCCTTCCAGCTAGAGAACATGTCACCATAGCTATTTGGCACCTGTGCAGTGTAGACACAGTTTGGAAAGCTCTCGAGATTTAAACTTATTTTATACTTCCGTTAGAAGAGTTATTTCCACAGAAATTTGTCTGTGCAATTGTTTTACTGATATTATGGCTTCACCAGGAAAAACATGGGGTGTGTGTGGATACTTAATGGTGGTTTGATCACCATGCTAGATGCACGCATCTAGCACAATTGTTTTACTGATATCATAGCTTCACCAGGACTAAAACGGAGTGTGTGGGGGACACTTAGGGTGAGTTTTGATCTCCATGATAGATGTGTGCATTGTCATGAGAAGGGGCAGGACTCAGGCCCAAGCATTTTAAAGCAAAACTGTGCCTTTTGCAATGTCCCTTTTGCAATTTACATCAAGTTAGCTAACTAGCAAACCCATCCAACAAACTCAAGAAAGTCCCTTTAGTCCCTCCCTGGTTGACCCAAGCTCTGTCTTGGTCCTTGGGCAAGTCGACACTTCTGCTTCAGGAAAGACTCCAAAAATTACCAGCCTACCGTCCAACCATTTAAAGTCTGTCCAGTAAAAATGCCACAGGCTGGTGGAGTTAGCTCAGACAAAATTTTCCTGCGACCAACTGGACTGACCAACCAACACTGACCACTCTCCTGTTTTACATAAAGAAATGCCCACCACGTTGGCTGTTGGCTCACCTGCACTTCAGGAGTTGGAATCAGACACTGAGATGGCTGAGATGACTGAAAATTTGTCACTGACCCATGTATTTGAAGAAGAGGGTGAACTGTGAAACCAGAAGGCTGGGCCCAGAACACAAGACTGACCAGCTTTTGGCTGAAGACAAAACTACACAGACAGTCAGGGGTGTCAGATCTTATATGAATCATATACCAGAGTTTGACTGTTCATCATTGGCTGATGACAACCCCTTTGCTAGTCCAGGTGTAAGCCGACTGGCCAAAACTACCTACTGATGAATGGTTGTGTAGGAAGCTGGAAAAACTGAATATTACTCACAATGGCCACTACTGTTCAGAAGCCAATGATCTACAGAAAGACCAATTTGACAAGTAGAACCGGTCATACAGCATGTTGTATGACATTCACTCTGACAAGCGGAATAGTTTCGGCTTCACTGTCTCCAACTGGTACAATGAGTTAGCTAAGTTAAACAGTGCATACAGCAAAATTACCAGGCAATCAGGGTTCTCATCAACTTCACAAACTTCTCTTCATATCTCACAAAAATCCTTATGAAATTGCCGAAGAGTCCTCATTCATCTGCAAACAAATTGCAGGCTTCAGTTACTACCTCTCCAAGATACAAAAAGATGGCCACTCAGTTACAAATAATAAAGCAAGACAACGTAAAGAGAAAGTCATGGGTGAAAGCACAGTGTGCTACTGAAGATCTGACATATCTCTTTGCTATGGCCACAACAATGCACGACCTTTCAGAATTTGTTTTTTTGTAACTATGATCAGCATCACCCTTGGCAGATAAGATGATTACTTGGATCACATGACACTTTGGCTGCCCTCAGGAATGCACCCATACATTTGGCTTCCCTGTTTCTGGAAAATGACATTCGCAAAGCTGAAGATAAGGTTGCCCAATAAGAAGACAGACACTACTTGGGTGAATATCACAAAAAACGGGGATGTTATCACCCATACATACAATCATCTAAAGCTACTCAGGACACTGGCTGGAAATCTGGACCACCAGCATGAAAAACTATCAGCACTCATGGCAAAAACAGAATGGATCAAGGCAAGGTCACCAACTACTTATCCCGGCTGGCCAAGGCCCAATCTTCTTTTAAATGACAAATGTCAGTAGATGCTCCCAGCCTATCCTATGGGAATCTGGACCACTATGCCTTCCCACCAGTGGTCATTTGGGCCAAAGTGGTGGCAAAACTACACGTGCAATCAGGTTGACCATGTAAGGTCAAATCCCATTGTGGCTGCCCAACCTGCCCAATCTGCTGGCGTAACCCTTTAATCAGATTCTACACAAGAATCTGTCAAATCTAAATATCTATGCCTGGCTTCTAGAGCCTTATCTTTGAAGGAGCAAGACTTCTTCGAGGCAGTGACACCATGAATTAAGGCTCCTCAAGAAGGCTTAACCAGATCAGTCTCTGAAGCTAAGTGGAGAATTTTAACATAGTGGTTCCACAGTAATCAAGTGGACTTCAGGGCTCCATCTATTAAATCCATAACTGATTTTCTCCTGTATCTTTTCCAGGACAGGAAGTGACAGCCAAGTACTATTGATGGCTATAGATCAATAGCTATAGAGCCATAGCAGACAAACAGAAATTTGCTCATCAATGTGATTAAAGACAAAATCTGACTTGTCTAAAATGGAGGGTATGCCCAGTCATCTGTCAGGTTTTTAAAAAAACATAATCATTATCCCACCATTTTTGGTGGCCATTGTGAAGCGCATTTATCTTGTAACTGGTGCCAAATATAGTGATTTGGGCGAAATTTTTGGCCCACATGGTATTTATAGAGTGATCTGCCAGGTTTTTGCAAAGTTCTTTTTCCAGGCATTTTGGCAGCCATCTTGAAATTCTGCGTAAAACATTTATTCTGGAAACAGTGCATTTTTTAGATGAAATTTTTGGCCCACAGGGTGTATGCAGAGTCATCTGGCAGGTTTGAAAAATCCTTTTACCATTATATTTGGTGGCCATTTTGAATTTTTGTGTAAAATGCAAAAACACATTTATCTTAGAAATGGTGCCAGATATAGCAATTCAGATGATATTTTAGCCCACAGGTATACAGTCATCTTCCAGGTTTTCCCCAAAAAATGTTTTCCCCAACATTTTTGGGCCATCTCAAATTTCTCGGAAATGGTGTGAGATGGAGCGATTTGGACAAAATTTTGGATTCAGGTACATGTTGACTTGCATTTTAACACTTTTACGGATTCATTCGAACTCCTAAGAAGAGGAACCCTATTTTAAAGTGAAATCAAACTTCCAATAATAAAGAACTTTTGACCAGCTTTGACGAGGATTGAGGTACCCCATGTGGCTGTCACTGCGATATGCTTTGACTTGTGTGCATCATCACTAAAAAGCAGATAAAATAGGAAAGTGACTACTGAGTACCAGGTAGCCAGATCATGCCTACATGACTCAAACAAATTGGTTGATACCAATGGGGGTTAGACATTGTAATATGAATATCCATGCCAACTCAAGTCTTCTGCGCCTGGATGTGCATGTTTGTTCATATTTTGGTGTGCACCATTCTAACACTGAGAACAACATATCTTTGTGATAATGTCCTTCATCTTTAAAGTGACGGGAGACTGGTGTGACCCATCCATGTTTCTGCGGATTTGTGCTCATACATTCGTTTTTGACATGCCCTGCTGGTTTATCCAACATAGTGTTTTTGGCATTTTTTGCAAGAACTTAAGTATATGACATTACTGAGTTCACAGGTATTATTTCGGGGAAGGCATTGAGTTGAAATATTTTTTTGCTAAAGTTACATTGTACTGTTTTAATTTTATTAATTAAGGGGCAGTATGTGCATTTGCCAAGTCTGGTAAATTACATTTTTATTGGTTAATATCTTACCTAAAAGGTACAAGCAAATAAGTCCCCACCTGGCCATACCAGCAATGCCTTCATCACTTGCTAGGGGCTGATGCTTCCTGTATTCACCAGTTGGCCATGACATCCGCTTTTTATTTGGCACAAAAAGGATTGGAAGTTCTTCTCAAGCTCCACAAACTCTTGACAAAATGTATGTACTGGTTTCAGTTGCCCTTTCAACGACCTGTCACTCTATAACTGATAAGGTATTAGGCATGGTTAAATAAATCAACAAATTTTACATTGTTGAAACTGATTTAAGTGCTTGGTTGTGTGGATTTGTGTGTCATTATATTGTACAGATAGAATCATCATAGATCATGTCATCATGGACCTCATCTGGACAGAAAAAAGGAGGGTGTTGGGAAATAATGGGGAGTTTTTACACTCATATAAAATGTCTGCAATGCTATGATAAGGTGTCCAGAAACGACCCGTGTGTTTGGAAGAGAAGACTGCCTTGCATGTCTGCTCCTTACACCTGATCAACACCAAAAATTGATTGAAAGTATCTCCGATTTCATTATCAGAACCAATGTTTCCACTTTTGGGCTCTTCCCTTCAGCTGATCCAAAGTGCCGATGGAATTCACCATAGCAGCAAGGAGGTCAAGCTCATGGCTCAGGCAAGGAATATAAGGATTTACCAGGACCTAGATGACTGGTTGATCAGGGCGCAAGGCAGAGTTACTTATACACTCATACCCTCTGGCCTTGTTTCAGGATAAGTTTTCAACTTTGTAGGATACCAGCTTGGCTGGCCTCAGGGAGCGGTCAGACCCACCAGAGAGAGGTGACAGGCCCTGCATTAACTCCCTTGTGGTAAAACTCAGTTGCTCAGTCAGGTATTTCATATCCCTGATATGTCTGCTGATTTTGATTATAACCAGGTGTCATCAGGTCACCTTCATCAGGTCACCTTCACATGAGACCCATACAATGGCAACTAAAGGACAATTGGCATATTCCAGGGTCCCTGAAAAAGCATAGTCCCATTCCAATATTTCTCCACATCTTTTTGGTGGTTGTAGCAGGAAAATATCCTCCGGGGCCATTCAGTTCTTTACAGATACATCAAACGAAGGGTGGGGTGCACATTTAGAGAGACTGCACAGAAAAGGGAGCTGGGCCAATTCCAGATAACAAGCTGTACATAAACTTCCTGAAACAAAAAGTGGTCCTTTTGGCCCTAAAGGAATCTGAGCCTTTATGCAAAGGCCAAGTTGTCCTTGTGGCCACCGCAAACACTATAGTGGTGGCTTACACAAAGAAAGAACGGGTATGAGACCAGGGTCTTTTTGTGTCCTCCTTTAGAGACTCTTGTCCTTGTTCAGCCTCAGACAGATTTGCCTTAAGGCTTGCCACATATCAGGCCATTTAAACATGATAGCTGACAAGTTCTCTCATCTCAAACAGGTCATTCAGATGGAATGGTTCATGCTTTAGGAGACTTTGAACAAATTTGCCAGATAGAACTATTCGCCACCAGATGCAATAAGTTACCACAGTATCCCCCATCCCAGATGCCAAAGCCTGGACAGTTTATACTCTGAGCCTGCCATTGGAAGGTCTGGACCTCTAATCCATCTGACAAGCATGACCAACAAGATTCTCAGTCACTGGTCCCAGAGAGTGACATCATAGCCCTGGAGTGGCACAACATACCATGGTTCTGGGACCTGGAAGACCTGTCGTTCCAGATACTATTGTGTCTACCCAACTTGTTGTCCCAGCCCTTTAATGGCAATCTTCACAGACCAGTTAAACTTGAATTTTCAAGTCTGGCTCCTAGAACCTTGGCTATCAGGGACAGGACATATCTGACCAGATGGCAGAGAGAATTGAAGTTCTGGGACCTGGAACACTTGTCATTCCAGATACCATCGTGTCTACATAATTTGTTGTCCCAGTCCTTTAATGGCAATTTTCACAGAGACCTGCTGAATTTGAATTTTCAAGCCTGGCTCCTAGAACCTTGGCTATCAGGGACAGGACATATCTGACCACAGAGATGCTCAACCAGAGCTCTCTATAAAGCAAAGTGGAAACTCTTCCCTTAATATCAGCAAAGATGAGAATGAGACTGTCACTTGGACTGACCTAAAGGCTGCTGAGGTGTTTCCTCCTGAAACATGTCCTTAGTGCTTCATCAACGGATTAAGCCTCCTGCCTTGAAGCATCTTACCTTCAAGACATTTTCTGGCTGGCCCTGGGTTTGGGCAAATGCAGGAATAAAATACTCACCTGGCTATATGGGAACATTTGACACCAATCAGACTGGTTGAAGCTCCCCCTGTATCCTTTCCCAAGCTTTTTAAGAACCAGCTGGGGAAACATATCCTGGAGAATGTGTCCCTGGTGGTGATTACTGCCTTAGCTCCCACTTGTTAGAGATCTCTTGAGGATAGGTCAGTTTGCCCAGTTCAGGTTTCATGCTATTACCTGGGCAAAACTGAGGATCTCAGGGCTAACATGTTGCTGGCATTTCATCTCCTTCAAGAAGAATTTCAACAGGCATATCTCCGCTGCCAGTATTTCTTCTTGGATCAAGCAAAAAATGATTCTGTGCTACCAGCTGTCTCACTAAGAATCACTTGGTCTAAGGTCATGATATTAGAGCCTTTGCCACTTAAAAGGCTGTTCAAGGAGGAGTTTCCTTGGATCAGATTCTTTCAGCCTGTGCCCGGAAGTCACATAACACATTCACTCAGTTTTATTTAATGATGTGGCTTGGACAGATTCTCAGCTATATTTTCTTGGGCCAATAGTGGCAGCTAAGCAGAATCACTACTAAGTCCCATTTACCTGCAAATCTGGGAATTTTTGCGTAGTTATGTGACTTCATTGTTTCCAACCTCCTTTGGACCTAGACGCAAGTTGATATCCCCTTTAAGGAGGGACTTGTACTTCACTTAATCCCTTGCCCTGGCACATGGGGTGCTAAATAATGGGTTCTTAAGCCTTCCTGGCTAGTTCCACTTGGAATCCTCCAGGACATAACTCTTTCTCCCGTTTTCTCATATCATGGGAGGGAAAGAAGGGGTGGGGTACCTGGTCCAGTAACCTGGTTAACCTAGAAAACCTGTAATGGCCCTGTAATGGACCCCCTAATATTTCCGCTTGGGGTACCCGGTCCAGTAACCTGGTTAACCTAGAAAATCTGTAATGGCCCTGTAATGGACCCCCTAATATTTCCGCTTTCTTGAGGACAGATGATCACATTACATTCCCCATTTTTTCAGTCAGCAGCATGACTTCTAGCCATTGTGCCATTTCTTTTTGTCAACAATATTTTTTAATCTAGCAACTTGTATGTTTATATATAATGCTTCCTGTACTCACTAGATGGGTATGCTCTCACATCCTCACTTGGGTACTTCTCATGAATAATGTACACATAACTGTGGACGGTATAATATAAACATATCAGACTTTCCTTGTTAATGCTGCTTTGGTAACGATTTCCTTTATCTTATTTGCACTCTACCTTCTAGGATTTTCAGTGCTCTGGAGAGATGGCTCATATTAATTTGGTGCAGTGTAAGTTCTTTAAATGAAATCATACCAGAACTTCCCTCTTATGGACTGTACGGCTTGTTTTATATACTGATCATGCAAGACAGACTTTTAATGTGATGTTACCAGCATAAATTAATATTTTATACGACAATGCATTCTATGGTGTACATTAACATTCCCTGCTCATTGTGAATCATGATAGATTATTTTTTGTGTTTTCGACATATGGACTTCATGATGATAAAACTGTAAAAGATAAAGCTTTTTCTAGGCATATCATTCACTAAATAGTGACACTTAAACTGACACCTTAAACTCCAGATTTTCTGGATCCAGATAATTAACAAAATTCACTTCTTCTTTTAGTCCGGCCCTATCGGATAAAAACTCCAGAAAGATCCGTTCATTAGTTATGGAGTAATCTTGAAGACAGATGGACAGACAAGTGCTCACTGGAACATCATCTTGGCAGAGGTAATACCAATAAATACACTGACTTTAGATGATGGATGGCTACATTAGTGTACTTATATTCAGTATAGGTTTTAACAGGTGAATTTTAAACAACATAAATTGGATGCAGATACATCTTTAACGGTTCACTCTATACCATGTGCACGTTTTGGAAAATTAGTATAACAAATTTACTCTTGTTTCTTAACTTCTCAAAAACAGTACACAATTAGCATAGCTAATGTCTTTGTCACGGAGAGAATCTGAAATTGATGTCTTAAAGATTGGTGTTGAGACAATGCATCTGAGGCACACATAACCACCTGAAGAATAATAAATTTAATGCTGTGTCAGTAAAGAACTTTTATGTAACAAGGAACCTAAAACATGGATATTGATACTCTTTTAATGTCTCACATTGGAGAATTTGGCACGTACCAAATGTTACTTCTACTTGCGTCATTTTCTGCCGCTATTTTCATGTGTTTAAATAGCCTGGACTATGTCTTTAGTGGGATAACGCCTCCATTTAGATGTGATATTCAAGGTCTTAATCAACTTGCATCCAACCTTTCCTTTGATGTACTAACAAAGCTAATCTCTCTGACTTCAACCAGAGGAGGTGTTGATGCTTGTTTAGTGTATCGATACAATTACAGTGATCTCAGTGGAAGAAGCTAAGAATTTAATAGTGTCTGGAAATTTGACACAGTATTCATCAGAAAAATGTAAAAGTTGGATTTATGATAAAGAAGAACATGTCACCACCATGGTTACTGAACGGGATTTAGTGTGGCTTCCTCACAGTCCATTTACTTTGCTGGGTTTGTCACTGTTTTTATTGGTGGGACCATGGCAGACAGGATTGGACGTAAGCCCATCCTGCTGGGATGCTTGATGCAACCACTAGTCACTTACTTGTTGTTCTATCTCCAAATGTCTTTGTGTTCATGTTTAGCCGCTTCTTATTGTCAAGTGCAAATCATAATTGGTATATCATATTATGTATTTTTGCCATCGAAAATGTGGGACCAAGCAAGAGGACTTTTGCTGGGCTAGCTGCATACTTCTTTTGGACGGTTGGATATGCAATCTTACCTTGCATTGCTTACTGTGTGCAGAACTGAAAAAAGGAACTTTATCTACTTTGTATTTATTATTCCATTCTTGCTCCAGTTTTGCTTTCTCTGCGAATGTGCAAGATGGTTGAAAAGTCAAAGCAGAACCCAGGAGGCACTCATTGTTGTAAAACTGATGGCTAGAGTGAACAAGAAAGGGATTCCAGGTCATATTCTTTCAGAGTGGAATAAATTAGAAGTAATTCACACCATTGGAGAAGAGAAGGCAAGTTGATTTTCAATGTTTAAATCCTGGAAGTTTGTGAGAGTCACTTTGATTGCAGTAGTCATTTGCTCATGTGTGAATGCTGTATACTATGGTCTAACATTTTATATCACTGATCTTGGAGAGAACATCTATATTAACACACTGATTTCAGCATTGTTGGAGATGGCTATCCTTGTCTTTGTTTACCTGACTTTAGATACCAGACTTGGAAGGAAGTATAACACCATTTTACTCTTTTTAGTGCGTGGGTCAATACTGATCATCTTTGTGCCAGTTAATATGACATGGCTGAGAATTACCTTTTCACAGATTTGACAATTTATCATATCAGCCATATTTTCTATTTTATATATTTCTACAGCTGAGATATTCCCAACCAGAATGCGCATTCTTGGCTTGTGCCTCTGTTCTGTTTTGGGTCGGTTCAGTACAATTGTTTCCCCTTATTTGGTAGGTTTAAGCAAGTTCATAGCTTTCATCCCACCTATGCTGTTTGCAGGGTTGTCTGTATTGGCTGCCTTAATGTATCTTCTGCTTCCTGAAACTCGAGGCAGTGTACTGGATGATTTTAACATCCAAACAAACAAGAAGCAAAAGAGAAACCAGAAAAATTGTGAAGACAAAATTTTTGAAGAACCAGACACTTTAAGATGAAACATATGATCATATATATTAAACCACACATAAAGTTTGAAGTTTTAGCAAGCAATGACCAGATGGAAAAAAACTGTTGTAACTGTTGCAAAGGTAATTGTCTAAATAAAATCCATCTCAACATAATATTAAGATATAACTGTCAGTTGGTTGTCTATTATAGTTAAATATGCAATATATTTATATTACATTTAACTGTACTGGTTTTATCTGCCTCCTAACAATGTGTCATGCTGTTACTCATGCAAAGTTGAAAAATCTAAGTTTGTTGATCTCAATTTCCACTTTTTGGCCTTTTCACTTCAAATAAAGGCATATTTAATCCTATTTTTATTCGAAAATAGCTGTTTGCAAGAAAGTAATTAGATAAGAATCACTTAATAGGAACTGTATTATAACTAAACTTTGATTGGTCATGTGATTTTCAATTTATGAACCACCAACTTCTGCACTTGGTTAAACTAAAGGGATATGTGGGACATTTTTGGGTAGTTATTATATGCTTGGGACTACATTATTGGGATAGCAGAAAAGGGGTTAATGAGGAGTTGAAAAGAAAGTATAAAGATATTGCCACCATATTTCTGAAGTGAAATATTGGAAACTATATTAAAAAGACTCGACCATAGTTGACAATACATTAATTAATTTGAGGAATTCTCCAGTGAAGAGGATTTTTGCTGTAAGGTAATTGTATATTCTTTTCTGTGTCTTTTTCTTTTTAGATATTTCTGTGTCAATCAGTGGTGACTATCCTACCTAATACTGATCCTTTTTGTTAATCAAACCTTACCTAGAGGTGTGTTACAGGCTTCACAGGAGGTACAATACTCCACCACTATTTTTTCAGCCATTCCGGAAATGCCTTCTGATATGACCTTATCTGTCAAACTTCTGGAAATTAGCTTTTGTGGGCACATTTTACAGTTCATTACAATTTTTCCATGAAAGTATGATTCTCTGTGTACATAAAATTCACTTCCCAAAACTTACAGCCACACATAGAAACTCTTTTTAGCGATATACATAATTGTTTGGTACCACCACGCTGAGTCTGTAACAGACTATAAAACACAAAAACTTCCAAAATAACATACACAAAAATATATATCAGAAAAGAAGGTGACTATAATAATAATAATAGTTAGTTCTTATATAGCGTAATTCTAGTCACTGATTGGCTAATCACTGCACTATTCCAATAAAAGCATTCATAAATAGCATTTGTTTTAAGTCTTTTCTTGAAGTCAATCAAATTCAGTTTGATGTTGCAGACATCATGAGGTAGGCTATTCCAATTTTGAGGTGCTGCAACTTGGAGAGATCAGTATGCCTTCCTTTTCAGTTTCCATCAATGCTCTTTTATTTCATGCATTTTGTGCCCATGTAGTTATTTTGGTAGTTTTTTATTGAAAGCAAGGATTGAATGTAGTCAGTGGCATTACCCTGTAATGCCTGGACACAATGAGATTCTGTTTGTAGGTAATTCACTGTCTCATCGGTAGCCAGTGCAGTTTCATCAGATAAGGTGTTACAGAGTCAAACTTCTTCAAATTGAGGACAATCCTAGCAGCAGCATTTTGTAAAAGTTGTAACTTTGTAATAAAAAGTCTGGGATTTCGACGAAGAGAGAGTTGCAGTAATTCAATTTTGTTAACTGAAATCACAATCATTTTAGCTGATGGTATGGTCAAATATGGCCGAACTGCACAAATATTTATCAGATAATGATAGCAGGGGTTGCAGATTGTAATAGCCTCACGTATTAATAGCTGGGCTTCTGGGGATTCCACTTTAGCTCAGCTGGCTAAAGAGCTAGACTTGTGTTTATTTCTGTGTGCGATCAGAAGGCTGTGAGTTCAAGAACCAATCAATAATTTCTCCCTTCCCGCTACAAGATGTAAGTTATGTGATTATTTAATGTAAGCTCCTCATCAATGATAACATCGAGGTTTTAACATAACCAATGAGTGAGTAGCACAACTATTATATTGCTATCTTTTATATTTTTAATCTTCATGAGTGAAATATATGTTACAGGTATCTCTGATTTTACTTTTATTATCCATTTGTATGAATAAAAAGTATTGTAACTTAATATTCAAAGAGAAACTGCACAATTAAATTGTATCAGGGGCACTAAAAATCCTATAAATATGTAGGGGTGTCAGTCCACTTACGGTGTTCATTCTTTTAGGCATAAGTCTTTCAAAATAAGACAAATACCTTTTATGTATTGCCCTTATATATATTTTACTATTAGCCAAAGGTGTCGTTTTGAATGTACCTACATTACACACTATAATACTACATCACCTCGGTCAACCAGGCAACTTGGAAAATCAATTTTTATTGCATTAATACATTTTACATGATGGACAATTAGCTGTACTAGAGGCATAAGCAGGTCCTGCAAATGCCAGAAAAAGATGTTCTGTGTCTCAACCGTTGCAGCTGGCTATGTGTACTCCATTCGCCTGGTGTCATGACCTACTACCTTCCAGCTAGAGAACATGTCACCATAGCATTTTTTTCTTTTGGTGTATGTGTAGTGAATACATATTTTGGAAAGCTCTCGAGATTTATTTATAAAATGCTTATGTTGAAAAAGTTATTTCAAGACTGCAATTGTTTTTACTGATTTCATGGCTTCACCAGGACAAAAATGGAGTATCTGTGGATACTTAATGGTGGGTTTGATGACCATGCTAGGACACATTTAGTACAATTGTTTTAGTGATATCATGGCTTCACCAGGACAAAAATGGGGTGTGTATGGGACACTTAATGGTGGGTTTTGATCACCATGCTAGATGCAACATTGTCATGAGAAGGGGCAGGGTTAGGCCCATGCATTCTAAAGCAAGACTGTGCCCTTTGCAGTGCCCTGATCTTACATCAAGTTACCTAACTAACGAAGACTCCAAAAATGACCAACCTACCTCCAAACCGTTTAAGGTCTCTCCAGTGAAAATGCCACAGGCTGGTGCAGCTCAGACAAACCTTTCCTGCTACTGGCTGGACTGTCCAACCAGACCAACACTGGCCAGACTCCTGTTTACATAAAGGAATGCCCACCACGTCAGCTCATCCCCACTTCAGAAGCTGGAATCAGACACTGAGATGGCTGTACACCTGACTGAACATTTGTCACTGGTCCACGTATTTGAAGGATAGGGTGAATTGTCGGACCAGAAAGCTTGGCCCACTACACAAGACTTACCAGCTTTTGTCTGTAGAGCAAAACTATAGAGGGACAGTCAGGGGTGTCAGATCTTATACGAATCATATTCCAGAGTCTGCCTCTTCATCGTCAACTGTTGACAACCCCTTTGCTGGGCCCAGCTGCAAGCCGACTATTACTCTTGTTGAGGGCTACCAAGTTCATAAGCCAATGAACTACAAAAAAAAACAACAACAATTTGACAAGATGCCCTGGTCACAGAGCATGTGATATGACATTCACTATGACAAGCAAAACCGTGTTCCACTGCCTCCAGCTGGTACAATGAGCCAGCTAAGTTAAACAGTGTATACATCAGAATTATGAGGTGATCGGGTTCTCATCAACTCCACCAGCTTCTCTTCCTATCGCACAAAATTGGATAAAGCCACCAAAGAGTCCTCATTCATCTGAACCAAATGATAGGCTTCAGCCAGTAACTCTACAAGATACAAAAACATCTTGCTACAAATTATCAAACAAGACAAAGACAAAGTCATCTGTGAAAGCACTGCTGAAGAACTTGCATATCTCATGAACTTCAACCAGAACATCACTTTTTGCTATGGTCAGGACAATGTAAAACCTTTCAGAATTTGTTTTTTGTAACAATGGTCAACATCACTCGTGCCAGACGAGACAGTTACTTGGATCATTTTAAGTCTGGTATCAAACTTTACACTCTGGTTGCCCTCAGGAATGCACCCCTACATTTGGTTTCCCTGTTTCCAGACAGTGCCATTTGCAGAGCTGAAGAGGACATTGGCTAATAAGATGACTGACACTACATGGGTGGATCTCACAAAAAGCTGGGTCATAATCACCCGTAATGTACGATCACCTAAACTACACACGACACTGGCTGGAAATCTGGACAACCAATATGGAAGAATCTCAGCTCTCATGGCCATAACAGAAGTCATCAGGGCAATACCTCTAATTACTCATCCCGACTGGGCAAGGTTCAGTTTACTTATAAATGACAACTACTGTATAACACAAAGCAGTTTTGTGAGGTTAACCAAGAATACCAGAGACTATTTAATCTTATGCCAGAACTTTACCTTGCATAAACAGTGTATTAAATGTACAAAAGTTCAGACTTTAAATGTAACTTGTCATGCTGTGAATCATGTACCTTTTCTCACCTGGTAGCTGCAAGAGAAAGACTTAAGAGACATTGTAAACTTAATAAAGTCTGTGAAAGCTGTTTCCTGTGTACATCATTTGTCTTCTGTCTAAACTGCCACAAATGTCCACACTGTTGCCCTTAATATACCTGTAGGGGCCAGAATGCACCAGTTTTGGAAACCATGGGCCACCCTAGAGGCTAGTCTGGAAGTCTTAAGAATCCTCAAGGAAGGCTACACCATCGCCTTCTGGAACCAACCAACTCTGATAAGGTCTACGATAATCATACTTATCTCAGTCACTCATGCAAAAGAATGCAGCAGAAAAGGTAAAAAATCAAGCATCTCTGGCCTTTTTCAACAGATTTTTCCTGGTTTCCAAACCCAACATGAAATAAAGACCTATCCTGGATCTGAGCTTCTGAAGTCTGGCCTTTTTCAACAGATTTTTCCTGGTTTCCAAACCCAACATCAAATAAAGACCTATCCTGGATCTGAGTTTCTGAAGTTAAAATTCAAAATGGAGACACCAGAAAGTATAAGGATTTCTTTGCTAACAGGCAGCAGTGGGTAACATCCATTGATTTAAAGGGCACATACCTATATTTTTAGATCCAAGGTCACTCCTACCAATTCAAAGTTCTACCATTTGGTCTGTCGAATGCTGCAATGGAATTCAAAATGGTAGTCAATGAAGTCAAACTGATGGCTTAATATGAGACTGATTCAGTGGTTTCTGGGGGTGCCCAGAATCCCTGGAAAAGGTGATCCTAATGCCCAAATATCTCCATCATTGAAATGATGGCTCCACTGCCACTGATCCATGATCTGCAGACCTTTACACATGATTCAAGAGAAG
The DNA here is from genome assembly GCA_964017235.1 of Sabellastarte sp. h YS-2021. Classification (NCBI taxonomy): domain Eukaryota; kingdom Metazoa; phylum Annelida; class Polychaeta; order Sabellida; family Sabellidae; genus Sabellastarte; species Sabellastarte sp. h YS-2021. Next base: position 67,544,288 of record OZ024938.1, read on the forward strand.
GCTGGGGTGCTCATTAGAGGACAACTGTCAGCAATAGGGAGTTGGTCCCTGCCAGGGCGCAAGTTGCATATAAACTACCTGGGGGGTTTTCTTTGCCCTAAAATAGTTCCAAGACCTCTGTCCAGAGAATATTGTCCTCATAGCAACAGACAACGCCAAGCATTGCTACATAAACAATGGAGGGGCATGAGGTCGAGCCCACTGTGTGCCCTTCTGTGGAGAATCCTGACCTGGTGCTTTAGGAAACAGGTAACCCTCATGGCTAGACATATTCCAGGCTGTTTGAATGTGGTAGCCGACAAGCTATCCAGATTAAACCATATGATCCAGACAATGGTGTCTCCTTCCAGAGGTCTGCCAGATGATATATCATAGATGACAACTAGCTCAGGTAGACCTATTCACAAACAAAATTCAACAACAAACTACCTTAGTTTGTTTCACCAGTTCCAGAATTCCTATCCAGGGCAGTGGATGCTCTCAGCCAGTCCTGGGAGGATGTGGACCACGATGCCTCGCCACCAGTAGCCATTTTGGGCAAAGTGGTGGCAAAACTAATTGAATACCCGTGCAGGAAAATCATCCTGATTGCTCTAGGGTACACAGATATGCCTGGGACCTGGTGACCATGTCAGGCCAATTTTAACTGTACCTGCCCAACCACGGTGATGCTTTTTCAAAATTATAATATAATATTTTGGCTTAATCTATTGTTTTTTTATTCCCTTTTTGTAAAAATGTATACATTGTGACAATTTACTGTTTTTTTTTTCTTATTTTTTCCTTACCCCACTTATTTGTTTTTTGTTAGTTCAAGCTAAATACGGATATTATCACCCATCAAACAGGAATTATCGGTCCATGAGTTGTGTTGTCCACTGTTATTAATTGCTATATCTTATTGATTTGATATCCCCCTTTGGTTCTATTTGTTTCCCCTTCCTGCTTAGACTTTTTAAGCAATTTATTCTTTACACAAAAGCACAGAGTTGTTTGTCTTGGGGTCTTCCCAAAGCTCTAGCTTTCTCCCTAGATCTTTAGCTGTAGCAGAAATGTACATCAGTTTCCTAGTATATGTTTAGGTATCTGTCTTGCTGCTACTGTGCGGTGATATTTCCGTAAACCCAGGTCCCATCTCTTTCAGCACACACTCTCTCAGTCTACTTGCCATGACTGAGACACACATTAGTCCAACTGACAATGATAGTTTTCTACACTCCACTCCTGTTTGGTTTAAAATGTATCATAGGATCTGTGCTTACAGCCTCGGTAGTGGAGTTCACATTTTTTGGCAATGAAAATATCAAGTTCAAGGTTTTTGATAGCCATACCTATATATCCTTCAGAACATTGGTATTGCAATTGGATCTGCCACTAGTCCTTTTATGATAATATGTGTTTATTGACTTCCAGGTTGATGATCTGATGCACTTTTTGACCAATATTTCAATCTCTTTGGGTACCTGTCCTCAGTTTCTCATCTTTTAAGTGTGGTCATTTCAATATTCATGTTGACACTACTTCCAGTGATAGTTTTTAATTTCTGAATTATCTTGAATCATGCAATATTACTCAGCATGTTCACATACCAATCCACCTTCACGGACATATCCTTGACCTCATCCTCACACCCACCGAGCCTAATGTTGTTTCCAGAGTTTGAGTTGGTTGATTCACGGATCACGCCCTGGTCAGCTTGATTTCATCAGTCCATATGCAGCTAAGTCAAACATGTTACCTTTTGGAGTTATCACAGGATAAACATGCAGAGTTTGATATATGGTCTTGTAAACTGCTCATTAAAGTTAGCCATATACACGGAATTTAAGTGACTTGCTTGACAAACATGCTCCTACAGTCACCCGAACCTTTACCAAAGGTGCCACAGGTTGGCTTTCTGACTCCTACTTGCTGTCAGGCGTCAATTTCAACGGATCTTGTCCTTATCAGTGACAATGCTCATGATTCATAGAAACTATGGCAGGTTTTACAATCAGTACTACACTCTGTTCCTAAAAAAGTACTCGCCTCGCATGTCCCTCAGGCAGGTCTTGCCAACCGTTTTGTTACTTTTTTCACAGATAAAATAAGTAAGATCAGTGACTTAAACATGACTCCTTCCTACCCCCCGCCCCCGATGTACCCATATTTGACCTCTTAAAATCTGTTTCTTAGGACGAAGTTCAAAAAGTAATTACCAAATCACCAACAACATCTTTTCCGCTAGATCCTTAGCCTACTTTTTAAATTAATGAATGCTTGGATATTCTCTTGGCCTCAATTACTAAGCTTGTCAACTGTTGCCTATCTGAAGGAGATGTTCCGGGTGGTTATAAAAAAGCACTGCTCTCTGTTAAAAATGAAGTTCATCTTGCTCTTGCTAGAGGTGAAGCTACTGCAGTTATTCTCTTGGACCGACCAGCAATGTTTGACACCATTGATCACATTATGCCCATTGAATGTCTGAGTTCTTGGTTTGGTGTTAGAGGTGTGGTTCTACACTGTCACGTTGTACCTCTGTGATCACTATCAGTGCATCAAGATTAGTTCTGTTTTATCTGATGCTAATGGACTATTGTATGGTGTGCCCCAGGTCTCTGAGCAAAGTTATTCAAAATCATCACACACAGGGTCATCTTACACATAAGCCTTTGATAGGCTGAAAAACTGCTTAGATGATGTTAAAAAGTGGTTTTCTGCAAACAAGCTCAAGCTAAATCCAGATAAGACAGAATGTATTTTGTTTGGCTCAAGAACTGTTTGTATAAAACTTTTACAAATTTTCCCCAGTTAATATACTTGGAAAACGCCTCTCACCTGCTGAAGAAACCTTGTTGTCTGATTTGATTCTAGTCTTTCCTTCTCTATAAGGCTTGTTTTGTTCATATCAGGGATCTAAAGCGTCTCAAATCCTATTTTATGCCTAAAACTGCCCTTTGGGCCACAAATGTCTTGGTTGGAAGTAAACTTGACTGCGGTAATTCCTTGCTTAGAAGTCTCTCTGCTCTTGACCTTTACAGGCTCAAGTGAGTTCAGAATAGCCTTGCTAGAATTGTGGCTAATACCACCAAGTACTCACATATCACTCTTGTAAGAAAGAGTCTTCATTGGTTGCCTATCATGCATTGCTCTGTCTTCAAGACGGGCCTATTGATGTACAAGATTCTATATAGTTAACCTCAAAATTATGAACATTTGCAATGTTTTTTGTCATTCATAGCATAATTTTGTATCATATTTTCACCTCACATCATGCTGGAAATTGAGTCAAAATGAACAGTTCTTAAGTTGCAAAAGACAAGCTGGCTTTATGATAAGACAAGCCAGCAAGAGATAAGGACAAGACTTGATGTGATACAGACAAGCCTGGAAGTGATAAGACAAGACAGGAAGTGACAAGGACGAGTTGGTTACCAGGTGGGTGGAGCCATGGTCTGTAAAAAGAGTCGGAGAGGGTCGGGAAAATATCAAACATGTTTCATATTTTGTCGACCAACCCTGACAAGCCGGGAAAATACTACCAACCCTATAAACATTGCTGTGGACCCTGGACTATTACTGACAGGATGGCCCAGTGGAACTCCCACATAAGTTGGATACTGGAGAATCTCCCATACATGATAGCAACCTACCAACTGTTATATTTTCGTCATTATGACACAATGTCATATTAGAAACAAGAACACTCGGAGAGCACAGACCTCTGCCAAGGGAGCTCAATCCGGATCACTCTCAATATATTTTTCATGGATCCAGACAGTGATACACATCACTCCCAAAATCTTGTTTCTTGTCCCATTTAGGACATATCCTGAAAATTTCATCAAAATTAGTCCATAACTTTTTGAGTTATCTGTATTTAAAAATTGCAATTCATGGATCCAGAAGATCCAGAGAGTGATCCTGATCACTCCCAAAATTGAATAATTTCTTCCTTTTACCTTTTCAGATATATCCTGAAAATTTTATCAAAATCCGTCAATAAGTTTTGGAGTTATCTTGTTCACAAACAAACTCACAAACCCATAAACAAACCCAGGCGAAAACATAACCTCCTTGGCGGAGGTAAAAAGTGGAAAAAAATGTTCACATATTTAGATATTTTCCTGCTATCTTTTGTAAGGTTCTCAGAGGCCTTGGGGTTAACAAGTTTTGCATGTAAGTACAGTCGGTCTCTTCTATTTGTGTTTGACTCCCACAAGTGATAAAACTGACAACCTGTCCCAACATGACTCTGGCTGTTGAGGTGGACGTAAAACCCCAACTTTGACTTTAACTCCCTCAAGTGGTAATACGGAGGGTCTGTCCAAATATGGGCTATTTGTTTTACTAGATGTAAGACACTAAATTTTTCCTTTGACTGTGTTGTGTTTTGCAAAAAGTTTATGTATCTGAACTAATCTGAAGATCCTTTTAATTTTCATGGCCATAAAAATGTAGTTTTCTCTAAAGTTTATCAAACTACACGGCCAGCACTGGATCCAGATGGTGTTGGATTTAATAAGGCTAATAAATATGTAATAATAATTAAAAACATTGAAATAATTCATTTACTGATCGGTAAATGTAATAGCAATACCATCTGAATCCACCAGTTGTGTATAGATTTAGCAATTTTTAAAATTACACTGAGATGTTTAATTGTAAAAACATCCATCCGATGAGAGGATATTAACTGTAAGGTTACAATTTACAGGACAAATGGTTGAGATCTTGGATCACTTCCAAGCTATGGGCCACCTTTAAGGTTTGCAATCAGTAGTTTCGAGTGGTGTCAACATAGCCTAATAAAGTTTTGTTGTGTATCCAAATGTTATTTGAAATGATACTAAAGCGTATTAGCGCCACTAGTGGGGCTGTCTTTGTTGGAAATATACATAATTATCCACCAACACAAATGAAAATACAGCCGACACAGATGATATTTTCACGAACGCACATTATGTATTCACCAAAGCATATTATATTTTCGCAGATGAAAATATAGCCAAGACAGATGATATTTTGGCCAATGCAGAAAAAACAATATACATAATTTTACACCACCACAGATGATATTTTCACCACCACAGATGATATTTTCCCCACCACAGATGAAAATAACACCAACACAGATGATATTTTCACCAATACTTGTAGATAAAAAAACCCGCCACCACAGCCAACATTTTAGCCAACGCATATGAAAATATAGCCAACACAGTGATATTTTCGCCAACCCAGACAAAAATGCTGCAAGCTACTATAAATAAAATGTCTACTGTACATAGAATAATCTGCACTTGGATAGATAAATACGATTAGCAATCTAATCTAATGTGGACTTTTATAGTGCTTAATCTCCATCAATTGACAGACTCTAAGGCACAACTGAACATAAAACAAGGTAATTAATGTTAATCCAGTGACATAGCCAGGTCATGCCAAGGGACCTTTAGGAAGTTTAAGAAATATGTTTACAAGTTAAGGTTACCATAACATAAGTTAAGATCCAGTTCATAATTCAATGAACCTATACACCACTTTAATGTGATCTGTATACACCAATGACGTCACAACACAGTTAATTTATTGGATAATATAATACATATAAGATATAAAAATTCCCTATGATTAACATACACACAGACTTAACATATTTCTAGTTACCATTAAAAATAAAACACATAAAAACTGGGCTTGGGAGGGTGGGAAGGTTAACATGTCCTGCCCATTGCAAAAAATATTCAAAATGCTCATTATTTCAAGGTCAGAGTTCATTAGGTAGTAACCAATCATCCTAGGGTGCACTCAAGTAGCCCTTAGTAATGGGTATTCATCATTCAAACTACTTAGACCTCTTTCACACTGTCCCACTAAAGAATTCCAGGACTTGTGTTTGCCAAGTTTTCATCTGTGTTGGTTACGTTTCCATCTGTGTTGGCCACAATAGCATCTGTGTTGCCGAATTTTTCATCTGTGTTGGCTGAAATATCATATGTGTTGGCTAAAATATCATCTGCGTTGGCAATTTTTCATCTGTGTTGGCGAAAATATCATCTGTGTTGGCAAAGTTTTCATCTGTGTTCGTGGAAAATTATGATTGTGTAAGTCGCCAACACAGATATTTCCAATCAAAAGCAAGCCCACCGGTGGCGCTAATACTCTTTCGTAAAATCATGATCATAGCTCTGCATGTTTCCAGTTTTGTAAAAGGTCCCTGGTGGCCTAATGGATAGCAGGTTTAGCTTGTAATCACAGACTGTCAGCTCTGTGTGTTTCAACTCAGGCAAGTGACCATGTTAATATGCTTATCTCAAACCTGAACTGAACTGAATAGTTCATGAGGCTTACTGAAATCGTTTGGGCACTTCTCCTAATGTGAAAAAGTATGAATAATGTACACAAATTGCAAAATTATATTTATGACAAAAAGAAAGGGCACACTGGCTAGATGTAATACTGCTGCTGTAAGAAATATGAGTATTGTAACCTCATTATCTGTCTTCAACGGTAAATTCCTTTAAATTTCTGTGTTGGTAGATGGAGTTTTGTATTAACAAATGGTGTCAAGTCACAAACACCCATGCCTTTGTTTTTTTTTCAAAAAAACAAACAAAAATGGATCTTTTCTTACCACCATAAGTACTTTCCTTGTGGATGCTGTTTTTGGTGACAACTCCCTTTATGTCATTTTCACTCTACCTTCTTTGATATTTGGTGCTCTAGAGTGATAGTAGTAGTAGTAAGAAACACTTATAAAGCGCCGAATTCATGTAAACATCCTCTAAGGCGCTGATGTGCAAAAAGGTATAGTCCAGTTCTGAACAGGGTTCGTTACCATATTAGCGTCCGATAGGGGAGATAGGCTATGGTGGAGGATAAGCTAATCTGAAAAGATATGTTTTCAACTGTTTTCGGAAACCAGAAATGCTTTCTGTGGTTCTAATTGCTTGAGGAAGCTTGTTCCACTCTGTGGGAGCACCTACTATGAAACTGGGGAGCCCTGATCGTTTATTTGGTTTAGATGAGGAAATTGATAGGCGATTGCCCCATGTGAGATCACTCCTCCTAATTAGAGAGGAAAGGTATGGCGGTTGGCTGAAATGTATTGCTTTGTAAGTAAGAAGATTGTATTTGAACAATATACGGTAATGAATGGGAAGCCAGTGTAGTTTGTGCAGGAAGGGTGTGACATGACAGTATTTATTTAGCTTGCATACCATGCGACATAAGGCATTTTGAACTCTCTGTAGTCTGTTAGTATATGCCTTTTTTGTGTTTTAAAGCAGTGAGTTACAGTAATCCAAGCGACTGATAACCAAGGCATTTGCCACCCTTACAGCTGTGTCATGATTTAAGTACCTGCGGACCCTTCGTAGTTCCTAGAGATGGTAGTAACTTATGCGACAGAGATTGGCTACATGTCTTTGCATTGAATTTTCCACATCCAGGATGACACCAAGGTTTATCACCAATTCAGCTGGTTCCATGCTGTTGCCAAGCAAACTCACTGGGAAAGATGACTTCAGGGAGCCTCTGATTTGATCACCGCCAATCACTATGAATTCTGTCCTGTCAAGATTTAATTTAAGTTTATTATTTCCCATCCAAGCCTGGACCGCTTCAAGGCAATTTGACAGTTCAGTGATACTGGAATCAAAGTTCCTAGAGTCAAGTTCCAAGTAAATCTGTGTGTCATCTGCCTTTTAGTGATGGGTCATGTTGAATTTAGATTTGACTGAACTAAGTGGGGTTGTATATAGGGTAAAAAGGAGTGGCCCCAGGACTGAGCCATGGGGAACCCCATAAGGGAGTTGAAAAGCATCTGAAAGATGTCCATCTATCTTGATCCGCTGTTTCCTTAAATTGAGGTATGACTGAACCCACTTAAGTACTACTCCATCAATGCCATACCAGTGCTGAAGGCAGTTGGATAGGATTGAGTGGTCTATTGTATCGAAGGCTGCAGATAAATCTAAAAGGACGAATCCAACAGCTGCACCCTTGTCCATTGAAGTGGCAATGTCTTTTTGTATTTTTAACAATGCCGTTTCAGTTGAGTGAAAAACTCTATATGCGGACTGGTTTTCATTGGATATACCCTCGTGAGCAATGTGCTCATTTATCTGCCTAGCCACAGCTTTCTCTATAAGTTTGGAGATGTAGCTGAGGTTTGACACTGGTCGATAATTCTTGAGAATATTTCTGTCAAGATCAGCTTTTTTCAACAAGGGTGTAACATGTGCCGTCTTGAAACAGGATGGGAAACTGCCCTCCTGTAGGGAGTAGTTCACAATATTTGTAGTTGGAGTCAAGAGTACACTGATACAATCAAAGACCAATGATGTTGGGATAGAATCCAAGTGTATTTTTGTAGGAACTTGTGACAGGGGGATCAACATCAGTAGACAATTATCCAGATCTTAATTTAGCAATTTTGTCTGTGAAATACCTGCCAAAAGTGTTGATTGAACTGTTGATGGTAGTATGATCTGGAACACAATTTTTGGTGATCTATGAAGGACTTTCTTTATGGAATTCCACAAGGCCTTGGGGTTATCCTCAGTTTCCTAACCATATTACTATAGGAATTTGGTCTTCGCACATTCCAGGAGGCGGTTGAAATGGTTCACTGCAGTTCTATATCTACTACGATTAATGGCAGAGTTGTCCCTTCACCACTCCCTCTCGAGTTTGCGCTTGCGTCTCTTTGTTGCCACGATCTTGCTGTTTATGAACCATTTGTTGGCATGTTGTGGAGTTTTGCGTTCATGTACAGGTGCGTGCTAGTCCAGTAAATTCCTGAGGGTATGAAAATACTGGTGTGATAGTAAGCTGGCTGTTTTGTAAGGATCCTGGATAAGCTCAGAATTTGCAATATCAGACATGAATTCAGTTTTGTTTATCTTGCTAAGTTTTCTGATTTTTAAGCGTTTTACTCTGCAGGAATTTTTGACCAGAAATGTTGTGGTGAAAAAGACAGGTGTTGACACATGTTGAATAAAGTCAAAATCCGACAGAACTGTGTTGAAATGATCTGTCTAGCAGTTTTGACTGTCTAGCTGGATGTTGACATCTCCCAGGATAATGTTTTCATGTGGTGACAAAGCAGCCGCTTCCATGAAACAGGTGAACTCCTCAATAAATTTGCTTTTACTGGTGCTCGGAGGTCGGTAGATGACGTGTATCAGGAGCTGGCTTGACTGTCGCTCTGACAGTTTGACGGTAGTGTGTTCAAAATTGTCCCGCTGATCAGTTTGGCAGAGGACACTATCGATGTCATTCCTGACAAAGACAGCAACTCCTCCTATCTTGTTCCTGTGTGGGACATGGTGAAGCTGGAAACCAGCAGGGGTTATCTCGTCTATTAGGCCCTGTGTATCCAATGGCCTTAGCCAGGTCTCAGTGACACCAACCATGTCAAGGTCATTTGATGAAACAAAGTCACCAAAGGCCAATGTTTTGTTACGCAATGACCTGGCATTCAGGAGACAGGCTTTGAAGTTTCTGACCGATGGACCTGGATTCAAGCTAATGTCACCGTAAAGAATCAGGATGATGGACCACCAATGGTTGACATTTCTGAAACAGTGCGTCACATGATGACAGTGGGCCTGCAGGGCGACAAAAGCAATGTTGCATGTGTCCAAAGAGGAGAGTAAACTTGGGTGAATAATTTTTGGTGATGGCAATCTACTTTCGTTTGTAGGGGCTGTTGACCGAGCAGTCAAAAGGATAGAAAAACAGAACCAAAAAGTGAAATGCATGACCAATGAAATCGAAATTTAAAAGTTTAGAAATAGGTGCACCTACCTTTCCTGCGTACAAACCTCTCTAACTACAGCATCACTGTACCAAAATCAAAAGATACTAGGTTAGAAAGGAGTAGATTGGTGCATGTGTTTGATAGATGTATAGAATTAAAATTTAACTAACAGTGGACAGGGAATGTAGATTGGTGAATATTTTATGATATATATCTATTTTACATGTAATACACCTGGTGTGCTTTGTGTGTGAAACATTGAAAGTGTTACCGCGGGAATTATCGGGTGGGCGATAATACCCGTTCAATGACAAATAGTACTTTAAACTATTATCTGAGCATACTGACAGTCTGTAATCTGTTGGTTTCTGAATTTTTCATCCAATGCATACAGTACCAGTAAAATATATAACACACCGACCAGTTGGTTTTGCAAGATTAAAAATTTCAATCGAGAATATTAAAAATCACGTCTCCCCTGGCGAACGCTAATACGCAAGGAATGCAAGTGATGGCTCATAACAATTTGGTACAGTTTAAATAGCCAACAGCACGTCTTTGTATGCACGGTGAGGATTATCCCACATACTGACTAGACATGACAGTGAATGTGATGTTATCACCATAAATTAACATTTTGTTTGATATTGAATTCATTGGTTCATTAAAATTTCATGTTCATTGTGGATCATGAAAGGTTACTTTATGGGTTTTTATGACACTTTGTGAAGCTAAAACTGTAAAAGATAAGGCTTTTTAGGCACATCATTCACTAAACAGAGGATTTGGTATCCAGACAATTCATAAAAATTAATCACTTGTTTTTTTTGTTAGGCCCTACCCATATAAAAACTTGACTTTAGGTGATGGTTGGCTATATTAGTGTCCATATTTCTAGTATTGGTTTTAACAGGTGAATTTAAACAACATAAGTTTGAATCTTTAAAATTCCCTCTGTACCTTCTACATGTTTTCAAAAATTAGCATAAGGAGTTTTTTTTCTTTCTTTACTTCTCAAAAACAGTACACAATTAGCATAACCAGTGTCTTTGTCACCAAGAGAATGTTCAATTGATGTGTCTTAAACGTTGGTGTGGAGACAATGCAACTGAGGTAATACTAACCACCTGAAGAATGACAAATTTAATGCTGTGTCAGTGAAAAACTTACTGTTTTACATAACAAAGAATCTGAAACATGGATGTTGATGCTCTGTTAGTGTCTCATATTGGAGAATTTGGCACATACCAAATGGTACTTTTACTTGCATCGTGTTCTGCTGGTATTTGCATATGTTTTAATAGCCTGGACTATGTCTTTAGTGGGATAACACCTCCATTTAGATGTGACTTTCAAGGTCTTAATCAACTAGCATCTAACCTTTCCATTGATGAACTAACAAAGCTAATCTCACCAAATTCCAACAGAGAAGAGGTTGATGCTTGTTTAGTGTATCAATACAATTACAGTGATCTCACAGTGCAAGAAGCTAAGAATTTAATAGTGTCTGGGAATTTGACACAGTATTCATCAGAAAAATGTAAAAGTTGGATTTATGATAAAGAAGAACATGTCACCACTATGGTTACTGAATGGGATTTAGTGTGTGATAATGCCTGGTTTGTTGCTTCCTCACAGTCTGTTTACTTTGCAGGATTTTTCACTCAGATTATTGGTGGGTCTATGGCAGACAGAATTGGACGTAAGCCTGTCCTGCTGGGATGCTTGATGCTTGTACTCACTTGTCACTTAGTTGTTACTCTCTCTCCGAATATCTTTGTGTTTATGTTGGGCCGTTTTCTGTTGTCAAGTGCAAGCAATAACTGGTATGCTGTGTTATGTATTTTTGCCATCGAAAATGTGGGACCAAGCAAGAGGACTCTTGCTGGGCTAGCTGTGTACTTCTTTTGGACTATTGGATATATAATCTTACCTGGCATTGCTTACTCTGTACAGAACTGGAAAACAAGATATTTCATTTACTTTGCATTTATTGTTCCATTCTTGTTCCAGTTTTTCTTTCTCCATGAATCTGCAAGATGGCTGAAAAGTCAAAACAGAATTCACGAGGCACTGGATGTTCTAAAACTGATGGCTAGAGTGAACAAAAAGGAGCTTCCGGGCCATATTCTTTCAGATTGGAATAAATCAAAAGTAACCCACATCTTTGGAAAAGAGAAGCCAAGTTGGTTTTCAGTGTTTAAATCCTGGATGTTTATAAGAATCACTTTCATTGCTGCATCAATCTGGTCATGTGTGAATGCAGTATACTATGGTTTAACCTTCTATATCCCTGATCTTGGAGGGAACATTTATATTAACGCATTGATATCAGGATCACTGGAGTTAGCTGCCCTTGTTTTTGTTTATCTGACTTTAGATACCAGACTTGGAAGGAAGTGTAACACCATTTTACTTTTTTTAGTGAGTGGACTCATGTTAATACTGATCATCTTTGTACCAGCTGATATTCTATGGCTGAGAATTACCTTTGCTCAGATTGGACGGTTTAGCATAGCAGCCATCTTTTCTATTTTATATATTTCTACAGCAGAGATATTCCCAACCAGAATGCGAACTCTTGGCTTGTGCCTCTGTTCCCTTTTGAGCCGCATCAGTACAGTTGTTTCTCCATATTTGGTAGGTTTAGGCAAGTTCGCAGCTTTCATCCCACCTATGTTGTTTGGGGGATTTTCAATTTTAGGTGCTTTAATGTATCTCCTGCTTCCAGAAACTCGGGGCAAAGTGCTGGACGACTTTAATATTCAAACAGAGAACAAGAAACAAAGGAGAATTCAGTATGATGGTGAGGACAAAATATCTGAAGAAACAGACAATTTGAGGGAAGACATTATGGATAGAACATATATATAAAGCATAGAACAGCCAGTTGGTTTTAGTAGTCAGTGACCATACTTTCATTAAATCGCAGAACAACCACATTGCAAAAATTGACTGCAATCAGTATCGCACTAAGATGTGTCTGTGCATAAAAATAAAAAAGTTTGTGTGAATGAAGTGTATTTAAGATATATTACTTGAGATATATTAATTTAAAATAAATTAATTGGCATCATAACTTCGCAAACATTTGATACAAAATGTTTATTTATGTTTGTTTTAGGCATTATAAAGTATAGTTATTTTGTTTAAAATATTCATTGACGCAAGTGCAAAAATGAATTTTAATCACCCTACACCCTGACAAAAGTAACCTTTTCTTATTGAAAGATCATGTAATTTCTACTGTATCTGGACAGAATTTGTACTCGGAGATCTCTTAATATAAAGCACCTCTGCCAAGGTATTATTATTTCAAAAAAATAATCTGGATTTTCATCTTTACTAACAATATTAAGTGACTTGGTTTAGGTGTGCACTCTCCGAGTCCTCATGTACATCTTTATTTCGGAGTTCACTTCTGCTGACTTCTTCCTCACCTTATACACTGTGTTAGGTTAGAAATTTGAGCATTGCCAATAATATTCATTGCTTATATTTATCTTTGTACCAAGTTAAGGTCTTTGTCAGTGGCACCTAACTGTTAGCAGTCTATTATGAAAAAATATATTCAACACATACATTGCCAAAGTGCATAATATGTATTCAGAGATAATAATAATCCAATAGTGTTTTTCGTTTCAGTAAAACCGAGAGTTTATTTGCTTAAAGTATGGAAACTCTTTACACACATGTCCAATGAAACCTTTTTACTTTATTTCATTTAAAATTACCATAAATTGCCATAAAAACTGATAAACCCAAAAATATACACCAGAAATAAAGTAATAAAAATAATGTTAACCAACATCTAACAAATTGTAATTTAACAAAGGAGTGTATTACCTCCTCATTAGTACCTGATATTTGAAAATAATGGATTGTTTTTTTAAATATAATGCTACTTTTAAATATTGGATACTTACTTGTCCATTAACCTGATTTGATTTGTTTGAGTCTAACATCCCGTTCAACACATTGTAAGGTTATATCACGATAGGAGTTTTAAGGGCAGAGGATTCCAGTACATTCTAGTGGGTCAAGATTCTGCACTGTAAATTGAAAGGCATCGATTAACAATTACCAACTTTCTCACATAGGTTTATATCCAGGATTCGAGCTGCTTACCTTGCAGGTGGGAGGTGAGTGTCTTACCTGCTAGATCACCGAGTCCCCCCTTTCTGTACAAATTCTCACAGATTTATAATTTCTCGCACGCCTGCTGAATATACATGCCAAGAACATAGTGAATTTTGTGTAAAAATATGTCAAATATATAAATAACAAGACCAATGCCATGGTAGGTACATTTCAACATGATTATCACAGACTGGTGAGATTTAAGAGGGGAAAAAAGTAAAAAGGATCCCCAAAGGCCCTTGGGGGGAGATTTAAAATCTTTGGAGGAACTTGCCTGTCAAATATGTGTGTTAAATGCATAGAATAAAGATCCTGTGGCCTCCGTGGGTCTTTCTTAATTTTTTAAATGAATTTTTAAAATACTTTTTACGCCATTAAAATTCATGCACTAAATCACTTATAGCTTGAAAGATTTTGCATTTAAATCATTTTGTTAAACAAAGTGGCTCCATTTTCATCATTGTTAGAAAAGCAGTTTTATTTCTGGACAACCATCAACTATATTTCGATGAAATCTGATGGATTTTCTCTAAGAGTCGATGGATGTTCTATAAGAGCTGATGTGATCTATATAAGAAGTACTGAACCGATTAGTGATAATACAGTATTTATCACAAAACACATAAGTAAATTTCATCCAATCCAATTATGTAGCCAGGTGTAATCATGATTGCAATCATGATTGTTTTGCAATTAAGTGTCTGTCAATGAGTTACCCTGTCCACTATAGTTATAACTGTGTTGGAATTATAATTTACAAGTGAGTATATGTACTCCATCAATTTTGGTCTCAGTCATTATTCATCTACTTGTCAGAAATTACGCATCTATGTCAACAATGGCTTGCATATTCACAGTAATAAAGACTAACTGATGCTGAAAATGAAGTTGGGGGGGGGGGGGGTGTGTGTGTGTTCCAGTCGGGATGGGGCCTCCTACTGGGAAAATTGGATATTCTTTAGCACCAGAGTAAAGGCTACAGAAGATGGCCAGTTCCCTGATGTTGTCAGCGTAGTGACCATCATTAAGTGTCAGTGTTAGAATGTAAATTTCATCCCAGAGTTTCAAGGTTGACAAAGACACAGTGGAAAAAATAGCTCAGCATCTAAAATTCAATGCCAATAGGAAGTTGCTGCAGCAACCTTGCAAAGAAAATATTGGGAAGTAAATTATTTGAAGGACATTAACAATATTGCAACAAGGTTTAAAGCAACTGAAGAATTTGTCAGCCAGTCATCTGAAGTCCAGAACCTGTTCACATGGATCCAGAAACAGTATGCAGGAACTGACTACAAGAATGCGGTGAATGACAGTGAGTTAATTGGCATATATAGCCTATAAACAAGATCCGTAAATGACATCCACCTTCTAGTGCTTCACTAAGTCGATAACCTCTGATTCTACATATATAACCAACATGGCATGTCAACAAGGCTTTGTATATTCTGATGGCTGTTGATAACAACAATGAAAGCCACATTGTGGCTGCTGTTGTTTTGCTATCCAAAGATGAGAAGACCTTCCTCATGAATATCATGCTAAAGTTCAAGATAAGAAATCCAGAATGTCAGTTGACTCAATGCATCATTACAGTACAGGGTGCAGTACCGGAAAAGGTTGCCTCCTATTATAATGCAAACTATCATGAAATTCCAAATGAATGGCTGCAAGATTAAAAGTCATATCACCTCCAGAATATCACAACTAACAGAGTGCCATCTTTTTATATCAAAGCTCAAAGATCAGAAAGGCACTACAGGTAAGTGAGGTTACTCAACCGTATAAAAGTTACTACAAGTCGACCCACATTATATAAGAATGAATACAAACAGCTACTGACCTCTTTTGTTTCAAATGCATGGTCAATGAAACCACACATGTGGACAGAACGACAGGTGATCATTTGACTTCCATTTACAGTTGTGACTGTATTTTCCTTAGATATATGACCCTGCCTTGCCCTCACATGTTCAAAGAAAGAGAAGAAGTCTGGACATAATGGTTCTCTGATGATCTTGTGACTGAATGATGGACATCATCTTATAACAGCCCAATCTATTTCTGACCAGTACACAAAGCAGTCGTGTCTGTGTCAGAAGCCACACCATCCAAAGAAAGAAAATGAGAAATTGGGAAATGAGAAATTCAAGCTTTTTTCAGAAACTCCAGAAATTTGCAACCTTATTGGTGGAAGCGGGAATGGATGAATTTGACAGAAAAATGAAATTTTTAGATGATATGCTGATGAACTGGGAAGAAGATAAAGAGTACTAAGTTGTTACCAATTAACCTGCTACCGCGGGAGATGATTGTACCAATCAGGATGACCTTGCTTGTAAGCCTGTCAATCATGATGAAGAAGTAAAAAAAATTCAGGATGATGATCAACCAAATCAGCCAGATCTGCATGACGAGACAATCCAGATACACGAACCACCCCAAGAAACATAAGTACAAGTCGTGATACCAGCAAAAATGCATAAGAGAGGACATCCCGAAGACTCAGTCAAGATTGAAATAGGATTAACAAAGAAAATGCACTGGACTTCTTGCCACCCCCACACTTAAAAAGGAGAATGGAGATTGGGCATGTATTATAATGCAAACTACCATGAAATTCCAAATGAATGGCTGCAAGGTTAAAAGTCATATCATTTCCAGAATAACACAACTAACAGAGTGCCATCCTTTTTCACCCCAAAGAAATAATTTGTAATTTGAAATAAGTTGTAATCGCCTAATACATTCTGATAGTGCTGTGTATTGGTCATTGTTTATTCTTGTGTATTTGTGTGTTTGCTTTGTGTCTTTCAAAAACAATTATTTTTTTGTGCATTTTCTCTCTCCCCGTCTCTCCCATTCTCTCTTTCTCTATGAGAGTGAATAGTTTCCAAAACAAACCCTATTACTTTGATTACATTTTACAATTACATCGACTGTTGCCCATATTATTCATTTTGTATATGGTGACATATTCCATAATGAGTAAAATCACTTATAACTTTAAAACTGTTGCATACAGATCGTTCTGTAGAAATAGATTGTTGATCTTCTTTTTCCATAGCTATAACATAGTTAGAAGTTTGGAAGTCTGTCTCCATAGCTAAGTGAGTAATATCTAATTTCACACTTTTCAGAACATAAGTAATGAGTAAATGGCTTGTATATTCAGAAGTATTGCAGCTATGTAATTTCTTCTAAGGTGCTTTTCATCTGCTTTTTGACTTACCGTAACATATTGAAGTGAGTAAGTGCCACTCCCTTATTTTTCAGAAGTTAGTCTAATGAGTAAATGAGTGATATCTCAAAAATTGTTGCAGCTACGTAATTTCCTTTAAAGTTATTATTTTACTTTTTTTCTATGTCGTATAGAAGCGTTGATCAGTTTGTAGGTCTAATTTTGGTGAATATTTGACTTTGAACCTCAATAACACAAACAGTATTTCACATATTTTTGATATTAATATCTCAAACAACAGGTGTGTTATCGATATATATTATTCACCAAGGATTTATGAAAATATTAAAAATATTACTTATTCTGTCCATAACCGTTGAAAACCCTGGGATCAGTTCATTGATCTTTTTTTTAAAGAATGGTGAACACTGACCCAATATTTTATTTATTTGGAGTGTACCATATATGGTTGCCAGTGATCAAATAATGAACCTATGTTACTCAAATCAAGATTGGATTTGTGTCAGCATGTTTCTAGTTCTACAAAATGAAGTACAGTACTCGATTATCCGAACCCAATGGGAGACATACAATCGGGTCGGATAATTGAGGGGTTCGGATAGATGAAGGAAACCAAAATTCAAAGTCTGTGGGCTACCGAGTGGGCGATAATTGAAGACAAATTGTTTTATGCACTTAATATACACGTCGGTATTCATTGATGATACAGTTTAATATATTTGTGTAATATAATGTTACTGACCCTCTAATTGTCACTTCTTTGCTCTGTATCTATGAATATTGTCATTTTTATTTAAAATATTATATGAATTTTAACAGAGTGTGTTCGGTTGATACATGCATTGTGACGGTTTAATTTTAGATAAACATCATCATGCATTTTAAAAAAAAAAAATTTTATTAGATCATTCCATACATAAAACAGCACAACAACACTGAAAAACAAAACACCGATAGTGAAGAAGAAAAGGAACAAAAATAGTGTTAGTCTGGCTGATCAGTTTGGTATACATTTAATATTGAAATCTTTTATCTAGCAATAAGAAAATTGATCATAGAACCATCATAGACTGGACAAAGTAAACTATCAATACAAAAACTTTATAAGATTTCTGGCTCAAATATCCTAGTGAATCCTGACCAATTTCTTTTAAAATTTTCTGCTTTACCTTTTTCATAATTAAGCAATTGTTGTTCTTGGTAGCACCTGGTGAATTTCAATTGCAATATATTGAAACTCTGGGCTTTCTGTTTCACCGCACATGTAAAAATGTAATATTTAGTGGCCAAGAGTAAATTATTAATTGAAAGGAAAAGATTATCAGTCATTGTATAGCCAAGGAGGATCCTCTCTTCCCCATGCGGTTATGCCACAAAGGAGACAAGAAGATATTCATACTCTTTTTTGGCAGGGCATTGTAGACAAAATCCCAAGTTTCAAAGACTTCATTCCAAAAATCATTTTTAGTTCTGGCTACTATTGAACAAGCCCCTTGAGGTGCAAAATGAAGCAGTCTCTCAATTGTACAACCACTGTTTCGAAATAATGTTGCCCATGGTGAATTTGGTGACTTCACTATCCTTCTGATCCAAGTGGATTTCATTGCCTTTATAAATAAACTGAAGTTAATCATCTTAAGCCCTCCTTTTTGATAGTTTTGTGTTAGGTTTAGGCTTAATCTTGTCAGGTTTACCCTCCCACAAAAATGTATATAACTTTTTTTCCAGTTCTTTTATGTATTTTGTACCCCCAGTAGGGCATGTCATTATTATGTGGTTTAACTGCGAGACAGCAAGAGTCTTAATAACAGTTATTTTACCAATTGGAGTCAAGCACCTCCTGTTCCATCCATTCAAAAGTTTTTAGATCTTTGTGACAACCTTTGGATAGTTAATTTCTGGCATATTGTTCAGATCAACACTGAAATGTATCCCCAAAAAGGTGAACTCAGTAATTCTCCATTCTAAGTTATGACTTGTATTTATCTTCTCTTTGGAAAATTTTCCTCCCAATCCAAATGAGCTTTGTTTTACTCTTGTTCATTTTTAGACCAGAAACGGTTCCAAAAATTTCAGTATTAGTATTAAGAGCTGACAGCAAGGATCTCTCTGAGCCATCTAGAATTAAAGTTGTGTCATCGGCAAATTATGTAATTTTGTATACATCTGTGCCCACTTAAACTCCTTTTATATTACTATTATCATTAATTAATATGAACAGGATCTGTGCACAAATTATAAACAGGTATGGAGCAATCGGGTCTCCTTGTTTACATACCCTTTTCATATTAATAAATTTGGATAAGAAGCCTGCTTGCAGTACTGTTGCCTTTATGTTGCTGTTAAACACTTTTATCCATCTGATAAAATCTGCGCCAAAACCGAATCGGGTTAGAACTTTGTACAAAAAGTCCCAGGATATAGAGTCAAAGGCCTTTTCGAAGTCTATAAGCATTAATAGTCCATCTAAACCATTTTGTTCTGTGTAGTTCATAAGGTCATAAATTAACCTTGTTCCTTCGCCTATGAAATGTCCCGTTATAAATCCTGTCTGTGCATTGTCAATCAGTTTTGGAAGTAGGGGTTTAAGTCTTGCTACAATACTTGAAGATGCTATTTTGTATAGAACACTAGATAACGAAATAGGCCTCCAATTTTTTAATAGATCTCGTTGTTTATTGCCTTTAGGCAGGCAACTAATAATTGTCTGTCTTAGACTTTGGGGGAGGGAGCCTTTTAGGAAAGAATAATTGTAAGCTGTTAAAACAAAAATTTAAGTTTTGCACAAAACACCTTGTAGAATTCAGCGGGAAAGCCATCAATGCCTGGGGTTTTATTGTGCTTCATTCCCTTTAGTGCTGAACCTATCTCTTTAATTGTTAAAGGTCCTTCAATATGTAATGCTTCATCTGGAGTCAACTTATTTTGTGACTTATAGAATTCCAATCCCATTCACTTATATCACTTGGATCAGTCTGTCTATTTTCATACAACCGAGCATAAAAGAGTCTTATCTGTTCCAATATTTCTGTTTGGTTTGTTATAACTCTCCCATCATTAAGCATTATCTTCTTGATAGTTTTTTCAATAAATTAAGATTTTTCCAGGTTACAGAATTATTTTGTTTGTTTTCAAATAAAAATAAATTCTGCACTCTGGATCTTATCATTTGACCATGCATATAAGATTCACGCAGCTGTTTGAGCTGTTCATGTTTCACACATAATATTTCTGCATTTTAAATGGATTCACTTTTTTCCAACTGTTCAATTTCAGCTATTAAAAGTACCTCTTTGGTCTGTCTTTCTTTTGTTATTTTACTTGCAAACATGATAGACTCTCCTCGCAATTTTAGTAATAGTATTTCCAGAAAGATGTTATCAGTGATTGTAAATTTTATATCCAAATCTGGTATGGAGTCAAGATATTCAACATTATACACTGGGATCGGATACTGTGTTTCCACTGTCATTATTGCTTCGTTGATTATTTTAAAATATTCTGGGTGTTTTAATAAACTACAATTAAACTTTCAGATCCCCCTGCCTTGATTAAAAGTATTCAGCATTATATCTATATCCACTCTGGAGCAAACACTCCTGTACCCGGGTTTTATATTGCAGTTGGTAATGAGGTCCGCAAGAGTTTGGGAAATCAAGAAATAATCCAATCTTGCTTGTTTTATAGGGTTGCGCCTTCTCCATGTGAATCTTTTGACAGTTGGATTTAGTAGTCTAAATGTGTGACATAATTTGGGGTTTTCAATAGTTTACAAGACCTTTGAACGGGATTGAGAATTATTAACAGATGTGTAATTATTGCAGTCTAAGTTTGGGTCAAGAACTAGGTTAAAGTCCCTGCAAACAATTGTATAAGTTTCACCAGAATCCTTTCTTACGTTTTTAAAAAAGAGTGGGCTGTCATTGTTTGGGGCATATATGTTTATGATCCTTAAGGAAAAGTCTGACATTTGTATGTCTACGATTAGGAGATTTCCCCCAGTATCTGTTGTTGTATTTTTGATTGTATATTCAAAGTTATTCTTTATAATGATTGCTACCCCTCGAGAGTTTGTTTTGCACCCGTGGATAATAGCGTGAGCATTTCACTTTGGTCAGATTCAATTAAATGAGTATCCTGCAAGCAGAGCACATTAATCTTGTTTTGGTCATTTAATAAAAAGTTGCAAACATCATATCATTTCTTTTTGTCTCTAACACCTTGAACATTTGCTAATGACAGTCTGATTTTGTTATCTATCATTATTCTTCCTGGCCCAGAGAGATGTATGCAGAAATCGTTAATACAGTCAATTTGACAGAACCAAATATATCACCTAAATTGGTTCCTTACTTAAACATTTCTGTATGGAAGACAATTCAAGAAAAATTAGAAAACAAAAACAAAAATAAGAAAAAACTATAAACAAACCGTAAATAAAAATACAAGAATTAAGAGACATATATTTATAAAGCAGGAGAGAAAGTTAGAAAATAATAGCTGTTACTTCTACAAACAATAGATTAATGAAGTGATTTTAATATTAAAACAATTTCATGCATAACCATAACTCGACTTAACTTTCAAAGATGTGAATATAACATTAACCCTTTTTGTAAGCAATTTAATCAAAAACTTAACCAAACGGCCACTCAATTTTAAAACTGTTCCAACCATTGAGAAATCATTTTTAACAGTATTATCAACATTAATCAGTGAATTTTATGCTTGAATAGCAATTGGCAATAGAACATTAATCAACTAGTACTTCTCTCTTCTATAAACAATTTACTGATTAACATTAAGCAGTGTAATTTACTTTTATATGTTAATTTTCAATACGGCGCCCCCTAAACGTACTCCCCAATATCTGGAAGCAGCTAGAAGATTAAAATTAATGGAATTAATGGAGTTACTAAAAGATCAATCAAATTTAGTAATACAACGCATCCCATACACTATGTCCCCCCACTAGAAATGATTGTAGATGCGGGGGAAAAAATAGACCTGGTTTTATGTCCTTTGTATGTATTTTTTATGTATACTTTAGTAATATGGCTATACACTTCTATATTTGGTTATATGAGCTTTTCTTACTAGTACCATTTTCATTTATTACCACATCATTAGTCATAGATACAGGGATACTAAGCCCGATTTACTAGGGTAGCATTATTGCTCCAAGCTACTAATACAATAAAACACAACTCAAAGACAATCTCCCCCATCACTAGAAATAGTCATAGAAATATCGCTATAGTGATATAACTAAACATACACCGATAGACTAGGTTTAGTAATATTACTCAACCCCACAACTAATACCCATCTCCAGCAATAGATCATAGATGCGTAGATTACAAGCATGTGAACACAGTACTGCACACCAGTTAGTACTATTAACCATTTATTCTAGTAAAGCACAGCTCAAAGACAATGTTCCCACCTCACTAGAAATAGTCATAGATGTAGGGATACTAAAACTAATTTACTAGGGTAGCATGTTTACTTCAAGTTTCTAATACAGTAAAACACAACTCCAGTAAAACACAACTCAAAGACAATTTTCTAATACAGTAAAACAATGGTCCAACTCAAAGACAATGTTCTACTACAGTAAAACAATGTTCCCACCTCACTAGAAATAGTCATAGATGCGGGGATACTAAACCTAGTTTACTATGATAGCATTATTACTCCAAGTTTCTAATACAGTAAAACACAACTCCAGTAAAACACAACTCAAAGTCAGTGTTCCCCCATCACTAGAAATAGTCATAGATGTGGGGATACCAAGCCTAATTTAATAGGCTAGCATTATTACTCCAAGTTTCTAATACAGTAAAAAAAACAAATGAAGGACAATCTTCCCCCATCACTAGAAATAGTCATAGATGCGGGGATACTAAGCCTAATTTACTAGGATAGCATTATTACTCCAAGTTTCAAATGCAGCTAATTATACATGAATACATCTTAGTAATATAACTGAACATAGCATTATTACTCCTAGGTTCTAATACAGCTAATTAAACAGGAATACATTTTAGTAATATAAATGAACATAGTCCGATTGTCTAGGTCTAGTGAAATTACTCAACCCCACAATGATCACCCTTCTCTAGAAATAGATCATAGTTGCGGGGATTACAAGCAACTGAACTTAATACTGCACCCCAGTTAGTACTATTAACCATTTATTCCAGTAAAACACAACTCAAAGACATTGTTCCCCCATTACTAGAAATAGTTATAGATGCGGGAATACTAAACCTAATTTGGTAGGATAGCACTATTACTCCAAGTTTACAGCTAATTATACATGTATACACTTTATTAATATAACTATACATACACTAATGGACTAGGTTTAGTAAAATACTCAACACCACAATCTCCGGAAATTGCTCATAGATGGGGGGATTTCAAACACCTGAAAATTGTAATGGATATTAATTAGTATTATTAACCATTTATTTCAATAAAACACATCTCAACGACAGTGCTCCCCCATCACTAGAAATAGTCATAGATACGGGGATACCAAACCTAAATTACTACACCAGAACAATTGTAATCAGTAATGTTACACAATACAACCCAAAACGTGTCCAAGATAAGTCAATGATCGAGGGTTGGTTCATATTATCAATGTGGTTACCTTACTAGTCCATCCTACTTTAAGAGGCTCTTAATTCCTTTGTCAACTTTTTCACAGAGGAAGGATCTTAACACAATGGAGCCACAGTCTGATAAATGTATCCCATCAACATTAAACAAATCTTGTTTTTTGTTTATTTTTTTAACTATCAATAAAGGGTTTGTAAGTTGGTATGGAGTAGACATTATTGGAAATTGAATTGAATTTCTGAAGAAGGTTGTTATATGACTTTCGTACCAGGTTTCACCTCTCGTGGCCACTTTGTAAGTGTGCAGTAGTTTTGGGTTCTGTTCCAGGAAGTGGAGGAGTTTTTGTGGGGTGGCTCCAGGTCTTGTTAGGACATCTATGTGTCCATTGGGGTGTAGAGTTCTGGTTAGGGAATCAGAAATTATGACTGCTTTTGTTCCTGAAAAAGACAAAAGAATGGAAACAAATATTAACAGATGGGAACAGGAACAGATTCACTTCAATCACCCTTGTTAGTGTAACACTCCAACACTAATTCCTTAAATTACTGCAAATAAGTGTGGTGAATATTTTCAAATAGAATAAAATTAGATACTGGGTTCTTTAATAATGAGATTAAATACGGGATGATAGATCTTAATTTGATCCTAATACACACTCCAATACAATGATAACTGGAAGTCACTTTTTCATTGACTCTTGAAAGTGTATAATTTCCTAGATCATTTGCATAGCCTAAGATGCAATTGCTGAGATGGTTGTAAATCGGTCATGTATTTTGTCCATTGAAAAACTCCGGGAGATTATTTATTGTGAAACCCAAAGCGAACACGCCGTCAGTGATGGGTGTGTTTGGCTGGTAATGCATTATCTTTTCGTCTTCATCTTTTCTTTTGATACACGTCAATCTGTGAATGGACCTACTCCGGCATATTATAAATTGGAAGAACACAACCGAACACACTTTCATTGATTGGCGCATTATCAAAGAAGTTGTATAGCCGGGTCGTGTAATTGAATTAGTCCTTCCCCTATTGTAACAATGGCGATAAAGATCAAAGAACTGAATTGATAAGTTTTAGAAAATGTGTAAAATCCTGCATTTTTGCTCATGCTAGATGGTGCAATATATTTAGGGAGACAAGGTTTCTGTTCTGTTATTCCAGAGATTCGGATAATAGAAGGCCGGATAATTGAGGTTCTACTGTATTGTTTGGGGGGAGTTATAATCTGTTCATGGGTCTAATATTAGTGATTTTTTTACTTGAAACATTAATAACACATCCAATATATAATGTATTTTGATGTTGATAGCACAAATATCATCCCTTTATCACTGAACTATATATCACTTACCAAATATTTGTAAAAAATATTAATTATGTTGCTTTTTGTCTCTCATTGCTGAAAACCCTGTGACCAGTTTATCGTTCTCTTTTGTGAAAAAGTCACACTTCACTGATTACTGCAAAGATGTTCCATGTATATACTGTTACCTGTGGTCACTAAGGAATGACAAAATTATGATCCTACATTGTTCAAATGTATTCACTATTTTCACATATGGGGTTTTTACATACACAGGCAATATGTCAGTGCATTGTTTAATCTAAGCATAATGTATATAAATTACCAAGTTAACTGAGTTATTAATTTTTTTAATATTATGTGGTATTTATGTTTATTGTATTCTGTGAGATTGATCTATTTGTAGACTGGGAGAAATCCCTCTAGGCTAACCTCAGTGATTCTATTAATAGATTTGGGGAAACCCTATTAACTACCTGTAGTTTCTAGAACTTCCTCTCAGGTTCTGGTCACAGCATTTATTTTCATGTTAGTTTTATAATGTTTTAGCCATTTCTACAGGTGTATAAGTGTTGGAAAGAAAGTTAATTGTGTCTTAGAACCCAGTAAACATAGTTAGAAAGTTAGTTAGAAACCTAACTATGAACGGTTTATTTAAGGTTTAAAATGATGGGCTCCTAAATGTTTGCCTATAAATGTTTATCAATGTTTAAGCATAAACGTTTATAAATGTTTATACATAAATGTTTATAAACCTTTATACATAAACTTTTATAAACGTTCAAGTATCCAGCATGATTCAAGGGAAAATGTAAACATACTTCATTTTAAGAATAATTTCTCGGGAAAAAAACAGTTGTTACTTGATAGCTGAGCTACAGCCACTTTCAGAGTATTACTGTTGAGTAAATCAGTAGTAACTTGAAAACTGTTGCCTTTAGAAAATGTTGTTTAAATATGTTTTACACATACATATGTAGATACTTTGAGATTTTCTCGGTAGAGTAAAACAGTTGTTACTTGATAGCTGAGCTACAGCCACTTTTAGAGTATTACTGTTGAGTAAATCAGCAGTAACTTGAAAACTGTTGCATTTAGAAAATGTTGTTTAAATATGTTTTCCACATACATATGTAGCTACTTTGAGATTTTCTCTTTAGAGTAAAACAGTTGTTACTTGATAGCTGAGCTACAGCCACCTTTAGAGTATTACTGTTGAGTAAATCGGTAGTAACTTGAAAACTGTTGCATTTAGAAAATGCTGTTTAAATATGTTTTCCACATACATATGGGTCAAAGTCAAATTGTAAACCGGTAGATCATGGCATAGCTGAGTGGTAGCTACTTTGAGATTTCCTCTGTAGAGTAAAACAGTTGTTACTTGATAGCTGAGCTACAGCCACTTTCAGAGTATTACTGTTGAGTAAATCAGTAGTAACTTGAAAACTGTTGCATTTAGAAAATGTTGTTTAAATATGTCTTCCACATACATATGTAGATACTTTGAGATTTTCTCTGTAGAGTAAAACAGTGGTTACTTGATAGCTGAGCTACAGCCACCTTTAGAGTATTACTGTTGAGTAAATCAGTAGTAACTTGAAAACTGTTGCATTTAGAAAATGTTGTTTAAATATGTTTTCCACATACATATGTAGCTACTTTGAGATTTTCTCAGTAGAGTAAAACAGTTGTTACTTGATAGCTGAGCCACAGCCACTTTTAGAGTATTACTGTTGAGTAAATCAGTAGTAACTTGAAAACTGTTGCATTTAGAAAATGTTGTTTAAATATGATTTCTGCATACATATGTAGCTACTTTGAGATTTTCTCTGTAGAGTAAAACAGTTGTTACTTGATAGCTGAGCTACAGCCACCTCTAGAGTATTACTGTTGAGTAAATCAGTAGTAACTTGAAAACTGTTGCATTTAGAAAATGTTGTTTAAATATGTTTTCCGCATACATATGTAGCTACTTTGAGATTTTCTCTGTAGAGTAAAACAGTGGTTACTTGATAGCTGAGCTACAGCCACTTTTAGAGTATTACTGTTGAGTAAATCAGTAGTAACTTGAAAACTGTTGCATTTAGAAAATGTTGTTTAAATATGTTTTCCACATACATATGTAGCTACTTTGAGATTTTCTCAGTAGAGTAAAACAGTTGTTACTTGATAGCTGAGCTACAGCCACCTTTAGAGTATTACTGTTGAGTAAATCAGTAGTAACTTGAAAACTGTTGCCTTTAGAAAATGTTGTTTAAATATGTTTTAACCATACATATGTAGATACTTTGAGATTTTCTCGGTAGAGTAAAACAGTTGTTACTTGATAGCTGAGCTACAGCCACTTTTAGAGTATTACTGTTGAGTAAATCAGCAGTAACTTGAAAACCGTTGCATTTAGAAAATGTTGTTTAAATATGTTTTCCGCATACATATGTAGCTACTTTGAGATTTTCTCTGTAGAGTAAAACAGTGGTTACTTGATAGCTGAGCTACAGCCACCTTTAGAGTATTACTGTTGAGTAAATCAGTAGTAACTTGAAAACTGTTGCATTTAGAAAATGTTGTTTAAATATGTTTTCCACATACATATGTAGCTACTTTGAGATTTTCTCAGTAGAGTAAAACAGTTGTTACTTGATAGCTGAGCCACAGCCACTTTTAGAGTATTACTGTTGAGTAAATCAGTAGTAACTTGAAAACTGTTGCATTTAGAAAATGTTGTTTAAATATGATTTCTGCATACATATGTAGCTACTTTGAGATTTTCTCTGTAGAGTAAAACAGTTGTTACTTGATAGCTGAGCTACAGCCACCTTTAGAGTATTACTGTTGAGTAAATCAGTAGTAACTTGAAAACTGTTGCATTTAGAAAATGTTGTTTAAATATGTTTTCCGCATACATATGTAGCTA
This sequence comes from Sabellastarte sp. h YS-2021, assembly GCA_964017235.1. Lineage (NCBI taxonomy): Eukaryota > Metazoa > Annelida > Polychaeta > Sabellida > Sabellidae > Sabellastarte > Sabellastarte sp. h YS-2021. The sequence goes on from OZ024938.1 coordinate 67,572,225, forward strand.
CTTTGAGATTTTCTCTGTAGAGTAAAACAGTGGTTACTTGATAGCTGAGCTACAGCCACCTTTAGAGTATTACTGTTGAGTAAATCAGTAGTAACTTGAAAACTGTTGCATTTAGAAAATGTTGTTTAAATATGTTTTCCACATACATATGTAGCTACTTTGAGATTTTCTCAGTAGAGTAAAACAGTTGTTACTTGATAGCTGAGCCACAGCCACTTTTAGAGTATTACTGTTGAGTAAATCAGTAGTAACTTGAAAACTGTTGCATTTAGAAAATGTTGTTTAAATATGATTTCTGCATACATATGTAGCTACTTTGAGATTTTCTCTGTAGAGTAAAACAGTTGTTACTTGATAGCTGAGCTACAGCCACCTTTAGAGTATTACTGTTGAGTAAATCAGTAGTAACTTGAAAACTGTTGCATTTAGAAAATGCTGTTTAAATATGTTTTCTACATACATATGGGTCAAAGTCAAATTGTAAACCGGTAGATCATGGCATAGCTGAGCGGTAGCTACTTTGAGATTTTCTCTGTAGAGTAAAACAGTTGTTACTTGATAGCTGAGCTACAGCCACTTTTAGAGTATTACTGTTGAGTAAATCAGTAGTAACTTGAAAACTGTTGCATTTAGAAAATGTTGTTTAAATATGTTTTCCGCATACATATGTAGCTACTTTGAGATTTTCTCTGTAGAGTAAAACAGTTGTTACTTGATAGCTGAGCTACAGCCACATTTAGAGTATTACTGTTGAGTAAATCAGTAGTAACTTGAAAACTGTTGCATTTAGAAAATGCTGTTTAAATATGTTTTCCACATACATATGGGTCAAAGTCAAATTGTAAACCGGTAGATCATGGCATAGCTGAGCGGTAGCTACTTTGAGATTTTCTCTGTAGAGTAAAACAGTTGTTACTTGAAAACTACTGCATGCACAGTATTTTCTTTAAATGCTACTTTCAGAGTATTACTGCTGAGTAAATGAGTTGCAACTCGAAAGCTATTGCATTTACAGTATTTTGTTTAAATATATTATCGACCTACTTTGGGTCAGCTATAACATAGTAAAATTGCAGACCTGTACCTCACTGTATAGCTGAGCTACAGCCACAGAGTATCACTGTTGAGTAAATCAGTTATAACTTGAAAGCTGTTGCTTTTAGAAAATGTTGACAAAAGATTGTGGGTTCTACTACTTGAAAATATTGAAAGAGTTATTGCTTAGAAAAAAAATACAAGTCGTTTACATGATAATGTCATTAGTTAGATTAGTTGGTTAAGTCACAAACTACTCAGCAAATTAATTAGGTTACTCAGATATAGAAACATGCAAATTTTTGGGAAAAAACTATGCAACGATCATCAATTATCATCAGATATTATAATTAAATAATTTTTCACAAAGCAATCATATTGATATATTCATCTTCACTCAGCATCATAAGAGCAATCAAAGGTTCCTTGAAACAGAAGGTTTTTTTAAAATAAATTTCCCCTTTGATATATCAAGATGTTTTTCACATGCTGGTTTGTATTTGTTATCATTATGTGTGTATATATGTCTTTGTATGTTACAATTTCTCTGTTGTATGTAATACGTACACAAAAATACCCCAAATTATGCTACCTACAAGCTGCATACATACTCAAAATGAAAATGGATTCAAAACAGTTGTACATAAAAGCAGTTATAAACACAAAAGAAATAAACTGAATAATGAGCTGCAAAGAAATACTAGTAAATTCATTTAATTCTAGAGGTCTCAGGGATAAAACTAAGAGGCAACAAATTTTTCATTGGCTGAAAACCCCATACTTTGGGATTACATTCTTACAAGAAACCCGCAGCATAGAAACAGATGAAAATACTTGGAAAAGTGAGTGGGGAGGCAAAATATTTTATTCAAATGGCACAAGCAACAGTAGGGGGGTAGCAATTTTGATCCCGGACAGCTTAGCGATTGACATTAAAATAATATCTGAATGTAAAGATCAGACAGGTAGGATCTTAGTTATTGATTGTAAAATCGAAGGCCTGCCATTAACCTTAGTAAATATCTATGCACCAACAAGAGACCGTCTTGCCCAGCAAATAACATTTTTAGCTGAACTGAGAGATATTTTGCAAAACTTAGCATCAAAAAATTTAATAATAAGAGGAGATTTCAACACAAACTTGAATAATGAAATTGATAAAAAGGGAGGCACACATGAAATTTACTCATCATATACTAAGAATTTGAAAAGTTTCATTGAGGAGTATAAACTAACAAATATATGGAGGCTTAGGCATCCGAAGGAATTAAAGTTCACAAGGTGAGAACGAACAAGATGTGGTCTTGTCCAATCAAGGCTAGATTTTTGGTTGATTTCTGAATCAATTTCTTATATAATAAAAAAATGTGGTATTAAACCAGGAAATCAGTCAGACCACAGTTTAATAAATATCAAAATTGAAATACTAAACACAATGAAAAGAGGTCCAGGGTATTGGAAGTTTAATAACAAACTACTTCATGATAAAGCTTATGTTGAATTAATTAAGTCAGAGATAGAAATAATAAAAGCTTAAGAATATAAGAATGAAAACAAAAACACTTTTTGGGACTGTGTTAAATGTCGGATATGAATAGTTACAATCACATATGCCATAAAAAAGGCTAAGGCTGTAAGAGAAAATGAATTGAAGGTAAAAGTGCAACTTGATAATTTAGAAAAGGAACTGATCATAAGTCCAGGTACCTCTGAAGAGTATTTTAAAATTAAAGCATAATCGGAAGAGTTGGAGAAATGTAAAGCTGATGGAGCAATATTCAGGTCAAAGGTAAAGTGGATTGAAGAGGGAGAAAGAAATACAAAATATTTTATTAACTTAGAAAATCAAAATTACAATATCAAGTACATTAAAGCGTTAGTTGATAGCAATGGTACTTTGATAACAGATGCATCAAGCATTATTAATGAGCAACGAAAGTTTTACAAAAACTTATATTCAACAAAACAAGGCTCTTCCATAGATGAGGAATTAGATCTCACTGAATTTTTACAAGTAAACACCTCAAAATTAAAAGCCATGGAGAAACAAATTTGTGAAAATGATTTAAAAATAGACGAAGTTGCAAATGCATTAAAACAGCTACCAAATGATAAGTCTCCAGGGAGTGATGGCTTCACAACAAATTTTTATAAATTCTTTTGGCCAGATATAAAAGACTTCCTACATGAAAGCTTTCTCTACTCTTTTAAAAATGGGGAATTGACAAATGATCAAAAGAGGGGAATTATCAATCTTATTCCAAAAGAAGGTAAAGACCTATGATATTTACAAAATTGGAAACCATTAAGTCTTTTAAACACAGATTATAAGATTTTAACCAAAACTCTTTCAAATAGATTACAAAAGTATTACCAAAATTAGTAAACGAAGATCAAGTAGGATATATCAGGGGAAGGTATATTGGTCAAAATATTAGGATTTTTAAGGATATAATGACATATACAGCAAAAAAGAATCTCCCTGGTTATATCCTTTTAATTGATTTCGAAAAAGCATTTGATAGTATAGAATGGCCTTTCTTGATTAAATGTTTAAAACTTTATAACTTTGGAGAAAATTTTATACGCTGGGTTCAGCTCCTACATAAAAATATTGAATCTTGTGTAACAAACAATGGATACCTATCCCAACCATTCAATCTTAGTCGTGGAGTAAGACAAGGGTGCCCAATCTCAGCGCTGCTATTCATCCTGGTTGCTGAAATATTTGCAATACAAATAAGGGAAAACCGATTTATCTGTGGAATAAAGCATATGAATGAAGAATTTCGAATCTGCCAACTGGCAGATGACACCACATTATTTATTAGTAACATGAAGTCAGTAATAGCCTCTGTCACAATACTTCACAGATTTGCAAAGTATTCTGGGCTTAAAATAAATTTAGAAAAATCCACCATAATACCCATTGGAAGTTGCAATAATAAACAAATAAACCTACCAAAAGAAATAAAGCAACTTTGTGTTAGTCATGCAGCTTTTAAAACACTAGGTATCTGGTTTTCCTATGGCAAAAAAGAAATGACAAAGTTAAATTTTGAAAAAAACTGGCCTCCATTGAAAATACCTTGCAAATATGGTCATCTAGGAGACTCAGTCTGAAAGGCAAAGTATCCATCAATAAACTCTTGTCATACCAAAAGTAGTTTATGCATTAAGTTTAATCTTTTGTCCAACAAAAATACTTGAAAAATTAGATAAAACACTTTTCAGTTTTCTGTGGGACAATAAAACACCAAAAATAAAACGTGAAACGATAATTGCAAACTATTGTGATGGTGGATTGAAAATGACTGATGTATTTCTAGTTCATGAAAGCGCCAAAATTAGATTTCTTAAAAGAATACTAAAAAGTGATAATATGAAATGGACTAAGCCAACTTGGTACCTGTTAAACATAGAAAAACACCAAATAAACCATAAAATGCCAGCTTATTATACTGAACAATGTTAAACAGAATTTTATTGCTAGGTTTTGAAATGTTGGCAAAAAATTAAATGCAGACCCCCATCGAGTATTGAAGAAATAATGAATGAATACGTTTTTGATAATAAATATATCAGTTGCAATGGTAAACCATTGGACCATAAATTGTTTAAAAGTAGTACGATTTTATCTGATGATTTAAGATTAAAAAGTTTATTAGATAATAATGGTCATATTCAAACATTCCAACAATTAAAGCATAAATTTGACTGGAAATTAAATATACACATGTATAACACTTTAATAACCTCTATACCAAAATTGTGAAAGCAAAAACTAAAAGGTTCACCACCAAGTAGGAATATGCAAAGTGAAATATATATAAGTTGAAAGGGACACCTCCTTAGTATAGCTGAAGTGAGTAACCAACAATTATATTTGGAATTACTCAGAAATGAAATAAAAGAACCAACTGCAGTGAATACCTGGACAGACCTATTTCCTCTTTTAGAATATGTGTCATGGAAATTAATTTTCTCAGCTACGCATCACATTTATTTGGGGTTTTACGTCGCTTTCAACACTGTACAGGTCATATCATGACGGGTAGTTGGAAGGGCAGAGGAAACCAGTACATACAGTTCGTTAGGGTTCTGTACTGTAAACTGCTGACCAACAGTAAGCAACTACCAGCTTTCCCACTTGAGGCCGTGCTGGGAATCGAACCCCGGCCTCAGAGGTGGGAGGCGAGAGTGTTACCACTCTGCCACCGTGGCCCCTCAGCAACGCATCACATAACACTGGAAACATATTTGCAAACATTTCAATATAAATTACTAAATAGATTAATAAATTGTAATTTTAATTTATACAAATGGAAAATTAAATCAGAACCATATTGTGATAGTTGTGTCATAGCGATAGACACCATAGAGCATCACTTATTTTTGTGTCCACTTTCTAAGAAATTTAGGGAGGAAATGGAGGTTTGGCTAAACAAACAAAATAATATGCCAGATAGAATACAATTCACTATTTGTGAAGTCATCTTTGGCATAGGAATAAATCAGCTTAAAACATCCTTTTATAAATTTTTGAATATTTTCATCCTCTTTGGAAAACATTACTTGAATTTTTGCAGAACAGACAAAAAATACTAATTTTGTAGAGTTTTTAAGTATTGCAAAGTCAAAAATTAAGTATTACAAAATAATTTTACAAAAGTCTGTTGCTGATAATAATAAAGAGTTATTAGATAGGATAGAAAACATAAACTGGTCCCCATAATTTTCATTTTCATTTAAGCTGAAATCTCTTTTTTTGTACAACAAGAATATTGGAATGTTATTAACATCACCTTAATGTTGCATCTTTGGTAGTTATAATGTATTAAAGTCAAAAGTTTATTGAGTTTACTGGAGTACTTATAATGTGTACTTTTTGTCTAATATTAAATGTGTTAGTTCTTGTAGCCGTCTGATTGTGTGTTTTTGTCTTGGCACTTCAAGTAATGTATTATGTCTTGTAATCTGAGTTCTTGTATTGTAATGTGGTATATATGTCCAATAAACACATTAAAAAAAAAGAATAATTTCTCGGTTTACATTAATTTAACCTTGTACAATGCATTCTATGATATAATGTCCTTTTATATCTCCACTTATAATTTAATGATGGCTTCAAACAACAGTGATACAGCAAGATATAGTTACAGAAATATTTCTCCAGTTTCTCTCAAAATGGCTGTGCTGATATCATCATCAAAAATGAAAGCGAGGTATTCTTCACTCTTTGTAGATGTTTAAAGATGTTTATTAAACGTGTATAAACCAAACGTTTATAAACCAAACTATTCTTTACTCTTTGTAAATGTTTAAAAACGTTTATAAACCAAACTAATGTTGCTGAAATGTTTATAAACCCATAATATTGAATAATTGTCAATATTTAGGTTTATATTTGGTTTTAAAAACGTTTATAGGTTTACTAAACTTTATAAACGTTTGCAAAGTTTACTGGGGAAGTGTTCTACTGTGAACTTTTGTTGGAGTGGCCTGGATACAGTATCCGGATCTATCAAAAAGAGGATTTGCTGTACTTTCCATATTATTTGTGCCCGGATATATTGTGTGATAATATCAGAGAGTGAACTTCCTATACTATGGACATTGTTTACATCTGGATATAGTGTGTGATTATACTAGAGAGTAGATTTACTGCATTTTGGACATTGTCCATGTCTTGGAGTTGACAGCATAGTTGTGCAATCTCTCTACATATATGTATGCAGACATTTTGTGTTATCGGACACTGAAAGAATAACAGGATGAGGACATTTTGTGTCATTGGACATACAACGGGTCACAGGACACAGATACTTGTGTTAGCGGACACCAGACAGATCACAGGGCAGCTTGCTGGATACAGTAGACAAACTTAACTGTTAGTTACATTGAAGGATTGTAGCCAGGTCAGATTGATTTCAATGTTGTATCATTGTATGTACTATTGAGATCCTATCAGATGACTGTAATCATTATTTTTAATTGTTAAATAAATTTGTTATGTAAAACTTTTGGTTTTTTCTGTTTTTGTGAGCAGGATTACAAAAATTCTAATGGTCGGATCTTCCTGAAAAAAATCTGAAGATAGGTCTTGATCCAACTTAGACCCCATTACATTTTGAGTGATCTGGCTAACCACCTGGATACAAAAAAATCCAGATTTTCCCAGTTATTATTATGATGTGCTCGTCAAGTGTTATATATCTTATGGAAGCCAATGCTATTCCCCTGGGCTGTGGGGTATGGATGATGCTTTTTCCCACTTGTTAAATTTAGTTGAGTGACGAACAGAAAAGTAAAAATATTGTAAAAAAAACTTCTGATACATAAATGTGGGTTTACATTTATAATCATACATCAAACACACAACAATTTTTATAATTAAAATATGTGAACACACAATACAACTGACTTTGCCAAAAAGGCACATCTCTGTCCATGGATTACAATCCATGTATGTTGATCAAAACAGCTGGGGTTTCATTCAACTGTAACATTTTTTTTAAAAATACACCCATAAACTGATTCTAGGGATTTCATCAATTAAAGGCAGAAAAAGTAATATATTCAAATATGTGCATAACTACTGTTGGATTAATATCTGGCACAGTGAGAAAGAGATGAGACACCTATTATTCACCAAAATTATTCACTTCTACGTCATTAGAAAGATAATTTTATAGTGTGACTACTCATTTTTGTTGCATTAAAATACATCCAGAAATGGTGGAGAAGTACAAATAAGTAGATAAACATATGCTAATAGATAAACATAGAATACTTGATAAACGAGTTATGCACTCGTATTATATTCATTTGAAAGGATTTTTATGGTAAGAGGCCAAACATCCTAACTACTAGGCCACCAAGGATCTGTAGTATGACATAAAAAAGCTAAACAGAGTTATAGTTTATTCCTGGGAAAGTATTCATTTCTATTCCACAGCCTTTAAAGCCAGTGTCATATTGTGGTCACTCTGGCATCCATCTTGGCAATCATGTGGTCACTTGGTGGGATAAATCTTGTTGCGCACTATTTCATAAACTGTCAGGTAGAGGAAGTTAAATCTTGGTGGGAACATTGGTCAGAGGGTAAAGGTGTGCCACATCATGGTGTTACCTTGATTTGACCTTTGACCTTGCCGTAGTGCTCCAACTTTTAAAATCTTGTCCGGGCTATCTTTTAGAAACATAAAAGTCCAAGAAGTTGATATTTGTTAGGGACATTTGTTGTGCAATATTATGGCGTGACCTTGAATTGACCTTTAATCTTGACATAGTGACCCTGATCTTTAAATATTGTTGTGCAATTTTATATTGTGACCGTGAATTGACCGTTAACCGTGACATAGTGACCCTAACCTTTAAATATGGCCTTGGCTTTATATCAGGAACCATAAGGTCAAGGAGGATGATAGTTGGTATTGACATTGGTTGGGGAAACAGGTATACTTAATTTTTTGTGACTTTGATTTGACCTTTGGCCTTGCTGTAATGCCCTGATATTTAAAATCTTGTCTGGGATATATATCAAAAAGGTACAGGAAGTTGTCAATTGGCAGAGGCATTGATTGTGGTGCATTTACATCACCCCATGGTGTGACCTTGGTTTGACTTTTATCCTTGAAGTAGTGATCCTTAACTTAAAAGCTTGTCTGGGATATGTTTAGGAAATTGTTAGGTGTAGGAAGGTGACACTTGATATGGATGTTGGTTTGGGGAATGTAGCTGCACAATGTCATGGTGGGGCCTTAAACCTCACTTTTGACCTTGCCGTACTATCTTTGACATTTTAAATCTTGTTTTTATAATACACTGAGTTACCAGGCAGCCAGTTGTTTACCTGAATGACTAGAATCATATGTATATATTTTCTTACAATTTCACACCAATACATGATGTGTGCTGACGGGCATATTTACTTGACTTATTTAAACATACATTGCATACGTGTTACAGTTTCCCCAAAATATTGGTTAGCGGCAGATTTATTTTCCCTTATGGTACTGTTCCAGTGTCACAACTTATTTCAAGCCAGACTTTGTTATAAGCGATCATCACCAAAACAGGCATGGAAAAATTTTAGTTCAGAGCTCGACCAACCAAAAAAGATGAAATGTATTTAATTTGGATCTGGAAACTTGTACAGTTTACATCAGGTGAGAAAGCCTCTCAGCATACAAGTTATAGCTGCATTGAAAATGAACAGCCTTGCCTTATTGTTCTCCTGATTTTGGAGAATATTTTTCAACATTTCATTCAGTTTTGGAATGTCTTACAATATCTTGAAATTAACAACTTTTGAAGAAAGATTGTAACATAACTTATACAACCAAAAAGATAGCTCATTAGACTCTAATAGGTTAACCCTTTACCCTAAAACGGTGTTAATTTGATGAAAATCTGAATACAAAGTGGCATTCTTGCATTTTTCTTGAATAAAATGAAGGTAATTAGAGATACCTCCTCTTATAAAAAAACTGTCATCCTGTGTCTGGCTTCACTTTCATATCAAAATTGGTTGAACCATTTGTTTCAAGGCAGCTGTTACAAAACAGGTTAGTCCACCAAAACATCTCTTCTCTTCCTAAAAACGAAGTTCATCTATCCTTGTCGAAAGGCAAACCTACTGCCCTGATATTGCTTGACCTCTCAGCAGCTTATGATACCATTGAACATTCCTCTCTTTTTAGTTGTCTTCAGACTTGGTTTGGAGTTGATGGTTCTGTTCTGAAATGGTTCTTTTGGGTCCTTTATTGTTTTCACTTATATAGCACTTATATAGCACAGACTGTATTTATAAATAAATAATAATCTGTACTTTACAAACTTTCTTAAAAATAATGTTTGAAATATTTAGTGAATAGATGTGGTTTGCATTTCTTTTTGAATGTTCATAGTTTGTGATCCCTTTTGTGGTGGCTGGTAGTTTGTTCCAGAAAAGGGGGCCATAGAAACTAAATGATCGGACACCAAATGTCTTGTTCTTGTTGTATGGCATCACATAGTTAAGATTACTTGATGTACTATGTAACTGTCTCTTCATTTCTGGCCTTTTTAATGTCTCTTTGAGGTATGTGGGAGCTGTACCATGAGTGCACTGGTGCATGAGAGACAGGATCCTCTAGTCAATCTTTTAGGGCATCTGGGGAGCAGTCATATTTAGATTTTGAAAGTATTAATTACCACACATATTCTGATTTCTTTGATATGGTTGTATGGTATTTTTAGGACTGTTACACAATAACCCATTTGCATAGTCAAGGTGAGACATCACTAGTCCTAGCACAACTGTATGGGAAGCTTCAGAGGAAATATATTGATGTATTTCTCTAATTTTCACAAAATTGGCAAAGGTGCACTTTTTTCTAACTTGTTCTTGGAAATTTAGATTTTTGTTTAAGTATCCACCCAGGTATCTCACACTTTCTGATGTTATCACCACACATTTCAGTGATGTCAGAAGAGCATTTTTGTCTGATTTTGTCTTTGTGTCAGATGTTGTCTGCTTCCAAAATATATGAATTCAGTTTTATCAGGATTCATTTTTAGTTTGGTTTCATTCATCCATTTTTTACATATATTAGGGTCTTTTCAAGTGAATGAATTGTTTCTGCCTCCTCTGACCTTAATATTCATGATAAGCCCTGTAATTTTTGATCATTGGCAAATCCAAACAGGGTAATTTCATCAAGAATGACATGGAATAAGGTAGCAGCATACATGATGAAAAAGCTGAACTGAAACCACCTTGAAGTACTGATAAGTATAGTTGCTTTCTTCACTAAATTTCGTGTTGACAGTAACACAAAACACCCTTCCAGACAGGCAGGATTTGATCCATGAGAGCATCCCCTATAATTCCAGATTTTTTCAAATGTTTCAAGCAGTATTGTGTGGTTGACAGTATCAAAGGCAGCACTTGGATCCATTAGCACAATTGCTGATATTTGATCTGCTTCCATTTTATTTAGAATTAAGTCTGCAGGTTTGATTAGCATAGTTTCACATGAAAAGCCTTTCCTATAAGCACTTTGGAATTTGTTGAAGAACAGCTTTTTCCATTACTTTTCCTAGATATATTAGATTTGAGACAGGCCTTTAGTTAGTGTCAATAGGCCCTGAAGAAGGTTTTTTAAATTAGTGGCTTCACTAGTGTTTGCTGTTAGTGCGTGCTAATCTGTTTGGTTGTAGGGGGTTATTATATTCCCTTTTGATTAGCCCTTTGATGCTATTATAGAGATTTTTTGTGTTAACCTTGGATTCTAATACTTTCTGAATAACGAAAGCCCTGTTTGGAAGTTTTAGCTTTTTGCAGTAACCATTTCGTGTTTTCTTTACAGCAGTCCAATCTGTGTTGTATCTTGTATTCTTCCAGATTTTTGAAGCACTTTCTGTATGCTGACACATATTTCATCAGAGAACCATGCTTTCGGCATTCTGGATATTATTAGTTTTTCTTTGATTGGTGCAACATCATTTAGGATCTTTGTAAGCTTGTCTTATAGGTATTTTGCTAGTATAGTGATATTGTCACTTTTGCACAACTCAATATTACTTAACTTCTCTTTCCAGATGGAAATGGTACATCTTTAGTCTGTCTATAGGCTGTCTTCTGATTTTGGACTCCTTCCAGTTTTATAAAGGGCATAGGGATGGTCTGAAAGGAAATCTTTAACTTCCCAATTATGTTCACATCTTTAACTTCTCAATTATGTTCATATTTAACACCATTGCTGGTAATGATTACATCAACGTTGTTACCTCTAGTGGTTGTCTTTTCAGTGAATTACTTTCCACAGTCATAGTTCCATGCACTTATTGCTTAACAAGCAGCAGTCACTGTAAACACTGTAAACCACCTCTTTTCTATTTGGTTCTGTAGATTGGATCTAATTTAAACACATTTGTATTTAGGTCACACAGCTGCCATTTTGTTTTATTGTCTAGCCAGGATTCAGTTGTTATTCCAAAGAAGCACTTATTTTCACATAAAAAATTTCTAATGTCAATGGTTTTATTTATTAATGAATGGGCATTAACAGTTTACATTTAGTGGAATTCTGCAATCAATAAGTGGTACAGCTTCTATGTTAATCAGGTTTTTATTTACTCCTTTTACTTTATGACAATTTTCCAATTTTCTGTTTTGTACATTACCCCCTCTTTTGCTGCGTCTTGTTTTTTTCTTTCAAGTCTGTTCAGTCTTACATTAAATACTGCAGCTGGAGAAAGCTGACTGAGTGCTTTAGAATAGGTTACTGTTTCTCTTATCCACAGAAGATCTTGCCTTGTATGTGCAAAAAAACTGCAGAGATCTGAGTTACGGAAGCTGGAGCGAAGGTGGCGCAAGAATGCCAATCCTGAGGACTGGGCTAGCTTCGCCAGATGCAGGAAATCTTTCTCTGATTCTCTTACCAAAGCTAAGGCGGACTACTACCAGAATATCATAATGGAAAATAAGATGGACCAAAAGAAGTTGTTCCAACTCACAAAATCGCTCTTGCAAGAAACTTCTAAGACACCACTACCACCTCATCCCTCACATTGGGAACTGTCAAATAATTTTAGTGACTTTTAGTGCAAAATTTTCAAAATTCGTGATCAGTTCACTGACTCCGACAACAAAGAAAGTAATGATATCCTCTTTTTAGGTGAAAGTTTTTTCCAGTGTTTCCGCAGTCTTTCTGAGGATGACGTCTTGGAGCTACTGAAGAAGGCCCCAACAAAGTCTAGTGACCTGGACCCTATTCCCACATACTTACTGAAGCGATGTTCTGATGCTGTAGCTCCAGCTATCACAGGGATCATAAATGCTTCTCTGTCTAGGGGAGAAATTCCACCAAGCTTCAAAGAGGCAATAGTTACACCTCTTCTGAAAAAGCCTAATCTAGAACCGACTCAGAAAAACTATCGGCCTGTCTCTAATCTTAGCTTTCTGTCTAAGCTCACCGAGAGGGCAGTCAATGATCAGATCCAACATCATATGGACACCAATAAACTCCAGGAGCCTCTCCAGTCTGCCTACTGTCCCTATCATAGCACAGAGACTGCACTGATAAAATTTTTGATGATCTGCTATTGAACCTAGATAACAAAAAGGTGGTCCTACTCTCCCTGTTAGATCTGTCAGCTGCATTTGACACTGTGGACCACAACATTCTACTAAACAGGCTAAAACATATGTTTGGCATCACAGATGTTGCTTTGGATTGGTTTTCATCATATCTATCCAACAGATCTCAAAAAGTCAGCATTGCTGGTGCATATTCAGTCAGTTGGTTCTTGGAATGCTGTGTGCCTCAAGGATCAGTGCTTGGCCCACAGTTGTATTCTCAGTACACCAGACCTATTGGTGATATCATCCGATCTTCAGGGCTACTCTTTCATCTGTTTGCTGTCAGTTATACAGATCTGCCACACCCAGTAATGTGGAACAACAACTTGAAGCCTTTGATATAGTGGAGTCGTGTATCAGAAACCTCTCAGTGTGGATGTTTAACAACAAACTGAAACTTAATGATGACAAGACAGAATTTCTGCTTGTTGGATCACAGTCTCAAAGATTGAAAGTTGTTCATAATTCAATAAAAGTAGGTGAGCATACTATAACGACTGCCCCTATTGCAAAAAACCTTGGCATTTGGATCGATGAGACCCTGACATTAGCACACCTAGTCCAGCAAGTATTTAGATCTGCTGTCCATCAAATATTTTTACTTCATAAAATTCGGCTTTTCTCACACAGGAGGCAGCTCAAGTACTTGTCCAAGCCCTGGTGGTGCCAAAGCTTGACTATGGAAATGCTCTTTATTATGGATTACTGGCAGCTCTCATTCATAAACTCCAGTGTGTTCAAAATGCAGCAGCACAACTAGTCTGTGGCATAAGAAAATTTGATCATATTACACCCATACTAAAATCACTTCACTGGCTTCCAGTACAGCAACGGATAGAATACAAAGTTCTCCTACTATGTTTCAAAGCCATCCATGGCCTTGCACCAGACTACCTTTCATCCCTATTGACTCAACATGTTCCAATCATTAATAAGTAATCAGTAAATATTTAATATTTTAATGTGCTGGTAATGTGATAGTGAGTATAGCTTCTAGTGTAGAGAAAAGATATACACATGCCCTGCTGTAAAATATATAACTGTAGGCACCAGACAACTGAAACTATATGTGAATATAAATGAAAATAGTGCTGGTAAATTAAACTAAGTTCAACTGAAATTATGAAATATCAATAAACATGGCTACCAACATTGTCCATGGTATTTTGTAATAGTGTATCTCGTGGTAAATATGTGAATGTATCTGTAACTTTTGAAAACTACATTCAACCGTGTTGTTAAAATCTTGCAAGTGTACATATTGCCATATTGAAACAAGTGCATTATATTTTTCATCTGACAAACTGCTCAATGTTACAATCAATATCATATGGTGGTAACCTTCAAAATATTTTTAATATTGCTTGTATGTGTAAAGCAAACATATGGTGAATGTGAAATTGGAAAAGAATTGTAGAATTTTCTCAGTTTAAGTCACACAGCCCAGTTTAGAAAATATAGTCTCCTCTTCCACAAAATCCATCATTAAAAAGAGAGAAAAAATAGAAAAAAAAAATTCACATGGACCTTTTGGTATTGAAATTTTACATCTGTGTTTGTGTTCAATTTGTGTTTGTGTACTGTAAATGTGTATTATGTTGCAAACTGCAAAACTTTTGGGTAAAGTATGCATGTAGTAAATTAAGGCTTGTATATATTTATAGGACATTAAGTTGTAAGATACACAATTTCCAACCCCTTTGAAAAATGGCTCTGGATAATATTAACTTTAATTGCTTCAATTGTCGAGGACTAAGAGAGAGAAAATACCGATTGAATATATTTCACTGGTTAAAAGAAAGCCATCCTGGCATTCCACTGCTTCAAGAAACGCACTCAGTATCAAGTGATGAAATAGAATGGCAAAAGAATTGGGAAGGAAAAATAATTTTTTCCCATGGCACCTCATTCAGTTCAGGAGTTGCCCTGCTTATTCCAAAAAAATTAACTCCATATTTTGAGATAAAATACATAATTACGGATCAGTATGGAAGGTTAATTTTAGTAGAATGTTTGATACATGACATTCCCCTAATACTAATTTCTGTTTATTTCCCAACAAAAGAAAAACCCAAAGAGCAGACAGAGTTTCTAGATTATATAAAACAATTACTTTATAACTATAATGGACAAAACATTATCATAGGTGGTGATTTTAATATTTGCTTAAATTTAGAAATAGATAAACATGGGGGCTCAACAGAAAGGGAATCAACTTACGTTAAGAATCTTAAGACATTAATGCAAGAGACTGATTTAACTGACATTTGGAGAGTAAGAAACCCACAAATAAGGCAATATAGTCGACGAGAAATGTCAAAAAAGGGATTAGTTCAAAGCAGAATAGACTTTGGTTGGTCTCAGTAGCACTAGAGTATCAAATTACATCAACTTCAATCAAACCAGGAAATAGTTCTGACTATAGTATTATTAAATTAGGAATAGAGCTCTTAGAAACACAAAATAGGGGTAAAGGATACTGGAAATTCAATAATAGCTTATTAAAGGACCAAAATTATGTAAATACTATAAGAAAGATACTGCAAAGCATAAAAAGTGAGGTTACTATGGAAAATAAAAATCAATTATGGGATTTTGTTAAATGTAGAATAAGAGGTGAGACAATAGATTATTTAATAAAGAAAGCAAGAGAAAATAAAAAAAAAGAAAAGGAGCTAACAGATTTACTCATGACTTTAGAAAACACATTAATAAATGATGAGAATAAACTCAAAGAATATCTGGTTGCCAAAAAAGAATGGGAAAAGTTTCAAACAGAAAAATTAAATGGGTCCATTATGTGTTCAAAAGCAATTTGAGTTGAAGAAGGGGAAAAAAATACAAAGTACTTTTTAAATTTAGAAAAAAGAAACTACAATATACGTCATATAAAAAAGCTTATTTGTGAAGGTAATACCGAAATAACTGATCCAAAAACTATTTTACAAAAGCAAAAAGATTATTATGAAAATTTGTACAAGTCGAAATATACTAAATCTGACAATTTAGGTAAGATCGAACATTCCTTCTTAAACAATTTAAATATACCAAAACTATGTGAATTAGACAAAGCAATTTTTGAAAATCCGCTTGAAAAAAAAGATTATACAGCAGCTTTAAAGAAACTTGCAAATGATAAATCACCAGGTAGTGATGGCTTAACATCTAACTTTTACAAGTTCTTTTGGTCAGATATTAGTGATTTACTAATAGATAGCTACAATTACACTTTTCGTTTTAAAGAACTAACTCAAGAACAGAAAATAGCAATAATCAATTTAATTCCCCAAAAAGACAAGGACTTAAGATTTCTCAAAAATTGGAGGCCTGTGAGTTTATTGAATACAGACTATAAGATTCTGACTAAAGCATTAGCAAGTAGCCTACAAAAGGTCATAGGACATTTAATTCACGAAGATCAAGTAGGATACATCAAGGGAAGGTTCATTGGAGAGTCAATAAGAACCATTGATGATTTAATGGTTCTTGCAGAAAAAGAACATATATCGGGTTTCATTACCCTGATTGACTTTGAGAAAGCTTTTGATAGCGTAGAATGGCCATTTCTTTTCAAATGCTTGAAAATATTTAATTTTGGAGATAGCTTTATCTCATGGAATAGACTTTTGTACACTAATATAAAATCATGTGTGGGCAATAATGGCTATTATTCAGATAAATTTGATGTTTTGAGATCAGTCAGACAAGGTTGCCCTATATCGGCCCTACTGTTTATTTTAGTCGCTGAAATTTTAGCTATAAATGTAAGGGGAAATGATAAAATTAGAGGTATAACATGTAATAATAGGAGCTTCCAAATAACACAACTAGCAGATGACACCACCTTATTTTTGGCCGACTTAGAGTCAGCTGTCATTAGCATTTCATTATTTCAAACCTTTGAATCAGTATCAGGTCTCACATTGAATCTAGATAAAAGTGAAATAATCCCACTTGGTGAAAATGTTCATAAAAATATAATACTCCCACAAGAACTGAAAAAATTACGATACAACATTGGAGCTTTTAAAACTTTAGGTATCTGGTTCACCAATACAAAAGAGTGATAAAATTAGTCTAAACTTTGATGGAAAAATTAAAAAGATAGAGATTTTATTGAATATTTGGTCAATGAGAGCTTTATCGTTAAAAGGAAAAGTTACAGTTCTAAAAGCTTTAATAATATCTCAAATGACCTTATTTTCAGTCCTATTTGTACCAGAATACATTCTACAAAAACTAGATAGACTAATATTCTCTTTTCTCTGGGATGGTAAAACTCCCAAGGTTAAGAGAGAAACTATGATTAATAATATTAATGAAGGAGGATTAGGTATGCCAGATGTGTATTCAGTAAACAATACAAGTAAAATATCATGGATAAAAAGACTAACTAATGAAAGAGATTGTAAATGGAAAGTATTACACTCTATATGCTTAACTTAAACTGTACCCACCTTTCACATAAGATACCAGAGATTTAGATCTCTCAGTGCAAAACTGACTTTCATAAACAACTATTAAAATGTTGGCTTTTTAAAAAAAATATGAAGCCTGTTGGAGATACTGAAATATTAAATGAGTACATTTTCCACTCAAATACAATTACCACAGGAAATACAGTTTTATTGCCCCAAATGTTTGGTTTGTCAAACAGCAACAAAAATCTTTCTGTAAAAATTATGGATTTGCTAAATCTGACAACAGGACTAATGTTAAATATTAATACAATAAATGAAAACTTAAATTTGAAACTGAACTTTCTCCAATATATGAGACTTAAAAGTGTAATTTCACAAATAATTGTTCATCTGACAAGAAACTTACCTTTTACTGATACAGATAGATTACCAGATGAGCCATCCATAAGAATAAGATTTAAACAACAATTATTAAATAAAATAAAAACCAGAGAAATCTACCAAGAATTGGTCAGCAGGATATCAAAACCACCAACTTCACTAAATACTTGGATAAATATTTACCCTTTCTTAGAAACCCATGCATGGCATATCACTTTTGCATTGCCCTATAAAATAGCACACGAACCCTATTTACAAAGCTTTCAATTTAAGGTCATACATAGAATAATTAATTGTAATGATAACCTTTATAAATGGAAAGTAATAGACAGTCCCAAGTGCAATTACTGCACATCAGTCGATACAATAGAACACCACTTTTATTATTGTCCCATAAGCATAGAGTTTTGGAGAAAACTATCACATGTAATTTATGAAGTTTTCAATTTAAATATACATTTTAGAGTGTGTGAGATCTTGTTAGGCTTGAGCACATATAATGATTCCCAAATTAAATGTATTAATTTCTTGGTATTGTGTGGTAAATGGTTCCTAAACCAAAAAAAGAGTTTAAATAAAATGGCCGTCTTCAATGAATATCTAACTGTAATAAAATCCAAATTAAATGTCCTATACATGATACATAATACTGAAAATAAAATGGAAACCTTTAATAAGTCATATAGAGACCTGCTTGATTATTTGCAAAATTAAACTTCGGAATTAAGAAAGTTTTGCTGTTTGTGTATGTTTCTTGTGTGATACTTGTGTACTATGTGGCTGTCTTTAATATATATCACAAATATATGCTATGAATAATGTGCTATTAATGGCTTCAATGTCACTAGTTTGTGTAAACATGCCATTGTAAACTGTATTGTGTAAACTGTACTATATTATATGAATGTTAATAATAATAAAAAAAATGTTCCAATTAGGTGCCTTCAATCAGGTTACCAGAAGCTGCTGAGAGTTCCAAGAACAAAAAGTAAAACCTATGGTGACCGTGCTTTCAGTTCTGCTGCACCACGCCTATGGAACAGCTTACCTGCTGAACTTAGAAGTTGTAATGCCATCCTGGACCTATCTATTCAGAAAACCTATCTATTCAGATCAGCATACAATTGCTAGGCATTTACTGTATATTGTGCATATTGTAAAGCACTTAGTTTAATATGCGCTATATAAATGTTAATGTAATGTGTGTGTACACTTCACTTGTGCTGAGAGACAGCACATTTCTGTGACTCATTCCCAGTGCTTTGCTGTACATCAGATTAATGTGTGTGGTTTTGTTGATATCCATTAGCCATAAAAAGAGATGCATATTTATATGCCACAGTGTATCCAAAGTGAATTACATTTGCACCAGAAAAACAACATATAAATGATCTATGAAACGTGGTCTACACAGTGACACAAGTTAAGCTTTTAATAATTTCAGTTCATAATTTTACTCATAAGTACTCATAGACATTTTATGAAACTCCTTATTTCTCCATGTACTGCCAGACTATTTTAATAACCTTTGCATACTGTGAGATCCTTTGCTTTCTGTGGAAAGGCACAGAAATTTTAAACTGTTCAAAATTTCCACTTACCATAGATGGTGTCAGTTCTGTAGGGTAACGTCATTGTATATTTACACTATTTTTTCTGTATATATATATTTTCAGACTTTCTGTGTCAAACTGTGGCCATTGTACTAATTTTGATTCTTTGACCAAACCTTACTCAGAGGTGCGTTAGTGGGTTTGACAGGAGGTACAGCATTAGCTCCGACATTGCAATCCTAGGTTCCAATTTAGCTGTTGCCAACATATGGGAAAAGCTGACATGTCTGTGCTGATACGACTTTAGCTGTCAAGGGATGCAATACACTTACTTTAATTTTCAATATGTTCAATGTTGCATTGATTTTACTTTGATTTTAATTTAGTTGCTTCTTGGTCCTCAAAATTTGGGGGGTGATGTTTTTAGAAAAAAATCACACACACACACATATATATATACCATGTGTATATATATATATGCCATGGTAGAAAGTCCAGTCTGGTAGATTTAAAAGTCTACTGGTTGAAAGTCCAATTGAGTTTCTACCAAAGTCCAATCAAGGATATTAAGGAACGACTCTGGGGACTTGGAGACTTTTGTTACCTTGGCCTTTCCAATCGCAGCATTCTAAAGTCAACATTTGGGGTATTATAGTGTATGATGAATCCCTGTGGTTGGTACTTATAACACAAAAATACATCCCCAATAAGCTTGCAAAAAAATTTTAGGTAACAGGGACATTAAGGTAGGTCCCAGCTGACCTGGGAAACCCCTATCGTCTCTTTACCTGTTGACTAGTCGGAACCAGTGTCATATATAGGACTAAGGCAGGATTAGGCAGATCCCTGTAACCCCAATCGGAAGTGACATAAGGAATTAATGTTTTGGCTTGAACTCTACCTGACCTGGCTTTGACCATACTCAACCTCAGAGCAGGTCGCCGATTTAGAGTTAGCAGGTTCAATTTAAATGGACTTACATCTAACAAACTATGCTTATTTTATGTTTTATGGTATTCTGTGGTGCATATGTTACCCTTTCTTTTTGGATCTGACCTCTATTGAGGTATATTGCTTTTAAACTTATATAAATATCTTGCAATTTTAAAACGCTCTGAAGTATTGTACATAGTTAAACTAACATGTAAAAATTAAATATCTTCAAACTGTGTTTTACTGTATCTTCATGCTTTCTGGTCTTGGGTTCAAATGCTGGCAACCGCTTATGGAAGGATTAGATTTGGCATTTGATTGTTGCTGCAAGGTCAAACCGAATTTCCTCATTCAAAAGACCTGTTTACACGCTATTAACGTTTTGTTGTTTATTACTGATGTATATGATGTATGCTGTCATATATAAATCATCACACAGAAATAACAGTGTGTTAATTGTAAAAAGCTCATCATTTCCTTGTGAAAATTTGGCAATATTGTGGCATAATTGACATCACAAAACATGATGTTGTTAGGAAGTCGTTTCTAGCAGTGTTACATGTTATATGTACATAATCACCTTTGCAAAAGCACCATGGAGAATTAGCTAGGGTTGGACTCACTTAAGAGCTTCGTCACTTACGGTTTTAAGTCTTTTTGGCTGAAGACTTCACAAATAATTCACATACTTTTAACCTGTTGGCCATCATATCTGTTTTACTAATGGTCAAAATATCTGAAGTATACCAACATTATACACAATTTTAATACATAACCTCAGTCAACCAAGAAACAGGAGAAAAACAATATTTGTGCAATAATATAGGAATGCTGAAGAAAATAATGCCTGTTATATCGAAATCTCAGTTAAGTAAAAACAAATTTATTTATTTATTTAAAACCTTTGTGTGGAACTAAAATGGCCTCCATTTTTGAAACATGAATAAATGAGCCTGTCCCTATGTCAAGCATAGACTCTGTAAATGTAGATTCAGGTTTGTTTTCAGAGCTGCTGCAATTGTTTTAATGAGAATAAAATGATCACGGGACACACTCATCACGGGCCAGTGTTTAATCCAATGAAGATTGCATTCTATTTTCTTGTACATTCATACCATGTTAATGCAACAACTTGTGACATTTTTATGCAATAGAAACTGGGTTTTGTCAACAGAATTTCAGTTTTTAATGTCTGTGTCCAAAAATTTGTTGGTTACTGGAGCTATGGATTACAACAAGTAGTCAAGTCATTAAACAGTCGTAGCTGTCTTTAAAAAAAAAAAATATAACTCATCTTTTCAGGCTTGTCTTACCACAGCAAAAGGTGTCTCCTTCCCTGACGGTAGTGGCCACCTTTTTGCTGCTTGCACTAAACCTTCTTGGACAAGCAGCTCCCTTCAGGATATTCATATCTGTTTAATGTAGTATAAATTATCCAAACTAAGTCAAAGCAGAACTAGAATAAAGTAGAATAATGGAATAATGATTACTGAATTGTTTTCTGTTTTTTTACGTCATAGAGTCTGCCTGGTAGAGATTAAGCACTATAAAAGTCTAGAATAGATTTTTATGCACTGTAAAGACTGTCCTACATATTAACGAAATAATGCTGTCAATCACTTAATTAGCAATTTAATTGAAGATGCATTCGTTCTTCTACATAAACTTCTGTTGTGAACCTTCTGTTGTGAACCTTGAAAGGATACTTTGTGCGTTTTGGGCAGAAAGATTTTGAGAGAACATAAATGTGAAATATGAAGCTCTTGCTAGGTATGCCAATCAGTAAAGCAAAGGTGTTATTGTTTTATTGTAAAGGTCACACCTTTAACTAATGTCACAGGTAATAAATACTAGATTTGATATAATAGTTTCAATAAAAATGTTGGAAAGAGTGTAAAGTATTTTAAAGATTTCCTAGATCACAGACCTCCGCCCTTGCAGCCAGGTGGCACCATATTGTAATTTAACTCCAAAATTGCCTTTTCAGTTTAACACCCCATAATCGGAAAACATGACCTTGAAAATAGAAAGAGAAATGTTGAACTCGAAGGCAAAAATCATTAAAGATTTAGTGAAAATGGTACTTTTGTATCTCCCATTTTTGGATCTGAGTTTGATCTGGGACTTTCGCAGAATATAGTCACTTCTTTTGTTTAGACCCTAAAAACCATACACACTCCAACACATCCCCTCCTTGTCAGGGTTAAGTTATAAAGACATGGACTGTAGGTGATGGTTTGCAAAATTGGTGTATTTATTGCCAGTATAATGTTGAAGACAAATAACACTAAATCGATGCAGACATATTATAAATGTTTTTCTTTGTACCATATGCTCTGCAGAATTAGCATAACCAGTTTTTTATGTCACCTGATTTGTCCCCATGAACAACTTCTCCATAAGGCCCAGAGACATCCTGATTGTTTTAAAAGATACCTTATCTATTATGACAAATTGTTCAATGTATGCAGATCTGTTCACAGAGCCATTAGAACTGAGGAGAAGTGATATTTTACCACAGTTTTCTCATTGACTATTGAATTGATTTGTTTCTTATCTTGCGTACATGTACTAGGCCACAAGTGGATTCCCTTGTGCGAGTATCAGGTATTGGTCATTAGTAATTATGTTTCACTGAATTTGTAATTTTTTTGCTTTATAAACATGAAATCATGAACACCATCACTTATCAGTTAAAGTATTGCATTTAGACCATTTTGTTAAATATGTTGTTTTGGTATGTTGGTTTTTGATATTGCATTTAGACCATTTTGTTAAATATGTTGTTTCGCCCATAGCCACAACTTGGTGAATAAATTGGGAGTCTATCCCAATTGACCCCTTGCATCTTACGTCACAACGTTACGTATTATGATTTGGACAGCAAAACATCACCACTGAATGAACATGTCTGTGTACAACAAACGGGACACATTGGAAGAGATACATTATTTTAAAAATTAGTTATAAAATAAATATGCATCTTATTGACCTCAAAATTGCACACATAAAAGTACAAGCATTAGCCTATCTGGTACTGTTTGCAAAAAATAACATTAGGATGCATGATTGCCCAGATATAGAGCATTGAACTTGTAGTAAAATGCAAAATATCCGTTTTTCTGTAATGTGTGTCCAAAGTACAGACAGATATGAAAATGTTAGGCCACAGAATAATTCCTTATTTTCATTTTGCCGAATGGTTGATTTCCTTTGCATCAATATACCTTTTACAGAACAAAAATGGACAAATTATTTAAAGAGAAATTTTCATTTCTATTTATATTTTTGTGTAAAGTTTTCCCGATTGTAAGTGAAATCTAACAAACATTCCCATAAAATATCAAAATGATAATTAATATTTTTAAAAGCTGTGCCTTCATAAAGGAAATATATTTAGTATTATTTACTTTTTCACAGAACTCAAATATATGATTTATAAAGACAGAAGTTAAATTTTTTGGTCAAAGCACAGCACTAATAATCCGTGTTTTGCCGTCCAACATGGACGTTGTTCACTGAAAACGTCATCCTGACGTCACATAATGACGTTGATGCAAAGGGTCAATAGCTCTAAGCAGGTAATACCTACTTTCTCACTTGTCAGTATCTTCCATAATGAGCCACACAATTTGTTTTGGCAATGTTGTTCATCTACTTTTTGATGAACTCTAACATACTGAAGTTCAAACTTGTTACTCAATATTTAATCAAGTAATGGCTGCTATTGTTATGTTATGGTGGCGTATATCTTGAAAAAGTAACAGATTGATAGCATTTTTATGAAATCCATTCTCCAAATATTTCCTCTTTAGATCAGAGTTGGTCATTGGTTGAAGTGGCTATCCCAATAGCTTAGTGAGTAAGAGCCTCTTTCTTATTTTTCAGGAGTTAGCAAAATAAGTAAATTGCTTATATTTTCAAAATGATTGCAGCTGTACAATTTCTTTAAGAGGTCATGTTCATTTATTTTTTGTGAATTTCTTCAGAATTATTGAAATACCCAATTATCGCCCACATTCCCCATTATCGTGGTACTATTTATTTAACCCCTTGTTGATTTCATTCACATCCCCCGTTATCAGCTGACATATTTTAGTGATTATTTTATGGTTTTTCCACACTCTGGATGTTTTGATATCTCCTTGTGACTCTGATTTTGTACATAATGTTAGCGTTGGAGACTTTATATCTGACCATGCTGCCATACGATGCAAACTTGATTTCTCCACCCCAACAACGTGCATTAAAAATGGTCTCTTATCGTAGATATCATAAGATTGATATCAACCAGTTTCACAATGACCTTAGTTTTATACCATTTGTACGGTCCCCTGGAGGAAATACGGCAGAACTGTATGATCAGTACGTGATTGGTGTTCCCCAGGTACTAGATAAGCATGCTCCTATCATCTCACGCATGGCAAAACAGCAGTCAGATGAGTGGTTGTCTGATTCATATAGCATAGTCCGCTCCCTAATTCGGCAATTTGAATGAATTTGGAGAAAACATAAGACACAGTTGAACAGGTCAAGGCTCCGTAAGCAAATTACCTGGTGCAATTGACGAATCATAGACAAATTGGCCCTTTGTCAAATCGGCCCCCGTCAAATCGGCCCCCAAAATAAAATACCCTAGTCAAATCGGACCAGTGGAAATTACTGTACTCTTAAAGAAAATATATAAAACAAATGACAAAAATCACAACCTAATAAGAATCTGAATTAATAAAAACTGATATAGCACTTAATCTCTTTAAGTCAATTGCACTTCCAATAAAACTAACACTTATTTAAGGATAAAGGATATTGATTACAGCATCCAAAAATCTTTAATACATGATAATTGCACTTTTGCTAAATATCACTCAAGTAGTTTTCACCCTTGATGTGATTATCTAATTGCACTTAATTATTGAACTTGATGAAACATTGAAATATCTTTGATACATGTTAATTGTAACCTGTAGGAGATTAAGTGCTATAAAAGTATTCTTGTTGCATTACATTTTATTTTATTAATCTGGGGGCCGACTTGCCCAGGGCCGAGTTCTTAGGGGGCCGATTTGCCGAGGGCCGATTTGGCAAAGGGCCGAAGACAAGGGCTCCTACTATACCAATCTTATAACTGTAAATAGCAAGGACCCCAAGAAGCTGTGGCAGTCATTGAGAAAGGTACTGCATCACACCTCTGAGACTGTTCTGCCGGCTCATAGCTCAGAAAAAAGCCTTGCAGACATGTTTGTTTCTTTCTTCACCAATAAAATCAGCAAAATCAGGGACACATTTTCTACTTCTGGCTCTTTCAATGACACACCAGATTCGGTGCCCGCTGTCTTCAATACCTTTAAGCCTGTGACTGAAGATGAGGTCAGTAAGTGCATCAATGAGTCTCCTACTAAATCGTGCCCATTGGACCCCATACCAACATTCCTCCTCAAGGATTGTCTGGATATACTCCTTCTGTCTATTACTAAGTTGGTGAATTATTCTCTCATTGAAGGCTCTTTCAAAAAAGCGGTTGTCACCCCCCTCATTAAAAAGTTTTCTCTGCCTAGAAATGACCATAAGAATTATTGCCCAGTGTCTGGTCTTTCTTTCTTATCAAAGTTGGTTGAGCGAGTTGTTGCTTAGCAACTTCCGTCACACATCAATAACAACAAACTGGACAATCCATATCAGTCAGATTATAAACCAGGACACTCCACTGAAACAGCTCTGTTGTCAATATAAAATGAGGTCCATCTCTATTTGGCACGCAGTGAACCTACGGCTCTAGTTCTTCTGGATTTATCAGCCACGTTTGATACCATAGATCATAATGTTCTTCTTCATTACCTTAAAAATCCTGGTTTGGCCTTGGTGGAACTGTTCTAAAGTGGTTTGCTTCCTACTTGAATGATCAATGTCAGTCTGTCAAGATAGGTTCCACACTATCTGAATTAAGCAGGCTCATTTATGGAGTTCCCCAAGGTTCAGTTCTCGGTCCATTGCTGTTTTCACTCCATACTACACCACTTAGCAAAAACCATCCGCCTTCATCGGCTTATTAAATTTTACTTCTATGCGGATGATACACAGCTATACATCCATCTCTCCCGCAAGAATGCCTCTGCTGCTCTCGCCAAGTGAAATGCCTACCTACTTGATGTGCAACGATGGATGTCTCTCAGTAAACTGAAGCTCAACCCAGAAAAACTGAATTCATTGTTTTTGGCTCTAAGTCTCAGCGTCAGAAGACTTCCTCCCCTTTTCCAGTCAGTATTCTTGGTAGCCTTCTTCATCCGGTTGATTGTGTCAGAAATCTAGGTGTGTGGTTTGATGCAGTATTTTCTTCTCTGGACATGTCAAGAGAACTTGCAAAGCGTGCTTTCTTCAGATGCGTGACCTTCGTAGAATAAGACAGTATCTTACCCCAGAAGTGGCTGTCCTTGCAGCAAATGCCTTGGTTAGTAGCCGTCTGGACTACTGTAACTCTCTGTTTAGGAGTTTGTCATTTTTCAATCTGCACAAATTGCAAAGTATTCAGAATACCCTTGCTCATATTGTTACAAATCATAGAAAGTATGCTCATGTTACACCCATTCTGAAGCAACTCCACTGGCTGCCCATGAAGTATAGATGTGTGTTCAAAACTGCAACACTAGTTTATAAATTTCTACATAGTGGTTCTCCTTCATACTTTCAACCTTTCTTGTCTCCCAGCAGCTGCTCCTACAATACCAGGCGTAGTCACCCAGATCGTCACTACCTTACTGTTCCTCCTTTTCGCTCGTCAGTCTTCAAGTCTGTCAAACATTTTGATCACAGCTTTGCCTTTGATGGTCTTAAGATCTGGAATGAACTCCCTCATGATGTGCACAGTGCATTATCAGTTGCCTCCTTCAGAAGGAAGATTAAAACTTACCTGTTTGTAAAAGCCTATCCGCCATAGCCTGACTTGTCACCCTGTGATTCCTTGCTATGACCTGGCTATGTCCTCGGATTAATGTAAACTGCCTTGCTTTACGTTCAGTTGCACCTTAGAGTCCATCAGTGATGGAGATTAAGCACTATAAAAGTCCACATTAGATTAGATTAGGAACTGTAAGAAAGTTAAATTTAAAAGTTGTTTCTCCTGTAAAGTGAGTAATTGGTACTTTCTCACTTTTTAGCGGTTACTATAATGAGTAAATAGTTTCTATATTCTAGTTTTTATTTCTCTAGTTTCTATTAAAAGTATTGCAAGTACGTAACTTCTTGTAAATGAGTTTTTTTCGCTTACTTTTTTTGAACTGTGACAAAGTAAGTTTTAGTGTTATTGCTTAATGCATAAACTTTGGAATGCCATATGCAGCACACAACTTTTGTGTCCATTTCTACTTGCTCTTGTACTCTGAAGCTCAAAGCACAAAGTTAGCTAACATAGAACCCATTCACTGCACTGCTTGTTAAACATCTGAAAATATTATGCATAGTAACCTGAATCTGGGTAATCAGTACAATCTCCACTTGATGTTTTTTCTTTGCTCTGCCGACAGTGCAACAAAAGCCAACCTCAAGCATGACAGAAACTTTTTAACATTGCCGAGGTATGACAAATTGAATACCTATAAGTAAAGAACTTGAAGAAGATATATGTCCACCATCATTATGTGACAAGACACCTGAAACATGGATTTTGATACTCTTTTAATGTCTCATATTGGAGAATTTGGCACGTACCAAATGGTACTTATACTTGCATCATGTTCTGCTGGTATTTACATGTGTTTGAATAACCTGGATTATATCTTCAGTGGGAAAACACCACAATTTAGATGTGACTTTCCAGGTCTTAATCAACTGTCATCCAACCTTTCCTTCAATGAACTTGCAAAGCTAATCTCACCGAATTTCACCAGAGGAGAGGTTGATGCTTGTTTAGTGTATCGATACAATTACAGCGATCTCACAGTAGAAGAAGCTAGGAATTTAATGGAGTCTGGAAATGTGACACAATATTCAACACAAAAATGTAAAAGTTGGATTTATGACAAAGAAGAACATGTCACCACCATGGTTACTGAATGGGACTTAGTGTGTGACAGTGCCTCATTAGTCACTTCCTCACAGTCCATCTTCTTTGCAGGGTCCTTCACTCAGTTTATTGGTGGGACTTTGGCAGACAGGCTTGGACGTAAGCCTGTTCTTCTTGGATGCTTGATGTTTGTACTTATTTGCCACTTGCTTGTCACTCTATCTCCAAATGTGTTTGTGTTTATGTTGGCCCGTTTCCTATTGTCAGGTGCAATTAATAACTGGTATACTGTATTGTGTATTTTTGTCATGGAAAATGTCGGACCAAGCAAGAGGACTCTTGCTGGCCTTGGTGTATACTTTTTTTGGACTGTTGGATATGCAATATTACCTGGCATTGCTTACTCTGTGCAAAACTGGAAAACAAGGAACTTCATCTACCTAGCATTGATTGTTCCATTCATGCTTGAGGTTTGCTTTCTTCGTGAATCACCAAGGTGGCTTAAAAGTCAAGGCAGAACTCAAGAGGCACTGGATGTTGTAAAGCTGATGGCTAGAGTGAATAAGAAAGAACTTCCAGGCCATGTTCTGTCAGATTGGAATAAATCAGAGGTAATCCACACCAGTGGAGAAGAGAAGCCCAGTTGGTTTTCAATGCTTAAATCATGGATGTTTATTAGAATCATTTTGATTGTGGTATCCATCTGGACATGTGTGAATGCAGTATACTATTGTTTATCTGACATTAGATACTAGACTTGGAAGGAAGTACAACACCATTTTTCTCTTTTTGGTGAGTGGAACAATGTTAATACTGATCATCTTTGTGCCAGCTAATATGACATGGCTAAGAATTACCTTTGCTCAGATTGGACGATTTACCATATCAGCCATATTTTCTATTTTATATATTTCTACAGCAGAGATATTCCCAACCAGAATGCGCACTCTTGGCTTGTGTCTCTGTTCCCTATTGAGCCGCATCAGCACAGTTATTTCTCCATACTTGGTGGGTTTAGGCAAGTTTGCAGTTTTCATACCACCTATGTTGTTTGGTGGGTTTTCTGTTTTGGGTGCTTTGATGTATCTACTGCTTCCAGAAACTCAGGGTATAGTACTGGATGACTTTAACATTCAAACAGACAACAAGAAACAAAGGAGATTTCAATATGATAGTGAGCACAAAATGCCTGAAAAAACAGATGCTTTGAAGGAAAGCATTATAGATAGAACAAATATATAAAACTTTGAACAACTAGATGGTTTTTGTAGCCAGTGACCTTTCATCAATTTGCTGAAATAACAACCACATTGTAAAAAATGACAATAAAGCATTTTGGCAGAATTAACTTACTAAGATCTGTCTCTGTAAAGATATTAAAATTGGGGTGAGTAAAATGATTGAGATTAATTAAGATCTATTACTTGGTGATGTAGCATGACACATCTTGAATACAAAATCCTCAAGTGCTAGCTTTAACTATTATATTGTATAATAAAGTATATTCATTTGGTTTAAAATATCCATTGATGCAGGTGCAGATTGTTGGCGAATTTTACCCTCCTGGGACAAAATCTTTTTACAGTGCTTCTTATTTATACAATTTGTACTGTGTCTGGATTGAATTTGCACTTGGAAAATTCCCTAGTATATTTAACCTCCGCCAAGCAAAGTAATAGCTATCAGCTCAGCAGATATAATAATGAAAAAAGTATTTTATCAGATTCATTATTGTCCCTAGAGGATGATTTGGTCTTTGACCCTCCCTTCCAAGTCAAGTTAGTTCTTGCTACTTTTATTCCATTTCCTTTACTTGTACTCTGAAGCTCAAAACACAAAGTCAGCTGACACAGACCCTGCTCTTGTGTACTGATTGCTTGTTTTTTGTGATATTGTGGTAATACCCACATGTATAAA
The DNA here is from genome assembly GCA_964017235.1 of Sabellastarte sp. h YS-2021. Lineage (NCBI taxonomy): Eukaryota > Metazoa > Annelida > Polychaeta > Sabellida > Sabellidae > Sabellastarte > Sabellastarte sp. h YS-2021. The sequence continues at coordinate 67,602,594 of OZ024938.1, forward strand.
TCAAAACGGTTCATTGGATGAGGGTTGTGTTTTTTGCACAAGGTGGGATCTAACCATGGCTGGGTCCTTCTCAAATTTGATCCGGATCCAGATCCAGATAAATAAATCCAGTATTTTATGTCTTTTTCAGCATTACCCACGTGTGTGTGTGGGTGTGTGTGTGTGTGTGTGTGTGCATTCTTCTGCACTGTTTGCTGTTGATGTGTTTATTAACTTCAAATTTAATGTAATTAATGTATCAGGTTTAGTGTGACGTTTTAAGTACCCAACCCTTACGTTTAATGCAAACATATTTACATCAGCAGCAGATGGGCATCACGTGCTTTTTAATGTTTTATAGGTCCATTAGATTAAAATTAAGTTCTTAAAGGGTAGCTACCTTACATCCATTCATCATTGTGCATTTAAAAAATAACTTTATCATAAAATAAGTTTGTGGTGACAACATGTGTAGATAATATGTACAGCATATTTATGACAGATTTGAGTACGAAATATGACAGATCTGTCTACATATCATGCTGGTTTATGTAGTACATCAATTAAGCTATTTTGACCTGAATTTATTTTTAATAATATCAACATATAACTGAACCCTAATGCCCCCGTTCCACCGAGCGATTGGCCGCCAACTCAGTCTGCGACCCTTATTCCTGTAGAATCTTGTACATTCTTGACAAAAATGGGTGGAGTAACCAGTCTTGTGGTCGTCTTGGGCAGACCTCAAGATTAATCCCAGGCTGCCTGCAGTAGCCTCAGATTGTCCCCGATTATCTCACGACCAGTCCCAGACTGGGCCAAGATTAAGCCTGTAACCATCCACGACTGTCCAAGATTTGTAGCAGGCAACCCCAGGCTGCCTGCGACCAGACCCAAGAATAATCGGCGATTGTCCCAAGATAGGTGTAAGACTCTCGCAGGACGTCTGAGGCCGTCTGTGACCGTCTGAGGAAGCCTGGGACTAGTCGCAGGATGATCCCAGGGATACCCAGGCAGCAATTGTGATTTTTGTGTTTTGACATTTTAACGCAATTGTAACCTTATTTTTTAATATGACAGCCGCACCTGAACACTTGTACATAGTTTGGGTTACAAACTAGATGACACCAAGTCATTCGTAACATGAAAGTTGGGGCTTTTTCTGTTTCTCATCGGAATAATAGATCTGGTAACTATTGCATAAAATCAGGGTTCAAACCCAGCAGGAAGCATCACCAGCACCACCACCTCAACCACTGGTACCATTCACCAGATGAAAATTAAATTATTAGTGTTATTGCTTCAAAAAAAACAACAATGAATGCATATCTGCTTGAACTGTATGCAAGAATATCTGTGAAATCTGAAGCCAACACAAAATATTTGGATTTTATTTTCAGTTGAAATAGTGGCCAATATTTCAATTTCAAGCTTTTGGATGGAAATGAAGTGACTTTAGTTCATTTAAAGGAAAATGTGACTGATTTTATATGGCTAATTCAACATAACCCACAAAACCTGAGAATTCTAGGTCATTTTAAAATGACCAAAGTTTTATTTCTGCAACACTTTTAATTGTGAAGAATTTTGGGAAATTTAAAACAGCTGAAATCTTCAGCCAAATATCCATTTAAATTTTACATAAATGTGGAGACCTCCATGGGCCCCTTTTTCATATTATTTCTTTTTAATGTTCATTTATAGCCACCCTTCCCCCAAGACAATAATATGCAGAAGTGGGATATATAATTTATTATTAACAACAAGTACGATGTAATAATACATAATATAGCATCACATTTCAAAGGCAGTACTTACTGTATAACTCTCTGCCCCATACATGCAGAGATGCTGTACAAATTAATACACATAAATTTAGCAACAAGGCCCAACCCCAAGATCTAATGACCCCAATAGGGTCGGGTTAGTGAAAATATTTCGCTATCCCGACCACCAAGAATTTTGTACTTTACCAAATGGGAGTAACCACCAAAGGTGGTAAGCACTAAAGTGCTAAATGTCCATATGCAGGAGGACATGATGAGTATGTATGTACATACTGTAACAAACTTTTACTCTAACCCTGTCATTCCAATACTGTACATTCAGTACACCTAGTCCAAGCCCAATTTTGAAGAAAAAGATAAATCCCAGATTTTATATCAAACCCAGGCAAGTTTCGGGTGAGCAAGTACAGTTGCTAACCCGAAGCAGTAATTGCTGTTAAGAACCCAATTTTGACAATACCGGCTACCCAATTATTGCTGGATGACAGGGAAGCCATGCATAATGATAATAAGTTACTGGCCATTTACACAGCCCAGACTACATGGCTTAACGTAAAATGTATGGATTTATGTAATAGTACAGAAAAATGTAAAATATGCAATAAAATATGTAATAAAAGAAACTGCCAAATGCCAAACTAGAGGGAGAGGTGATGCTGGAAGGTACGGGAGACCTGTGAAGAAGCAGAGGGCACAGACTTGACATATTTCCAAACTGCGTTCGATGACCAAGTGCCATGCTTCATGATCTCCTGTAAGGAAACCCCATTGTGGAAAGCCCAAGTCGTAGCAGACCTTCTAAAACTATGAAATGTTAGATGTGGCGAGATATTGAGAAAAGATGATACAGACTTCAAGTGTTTCCTAGCTGTTGAATCAGGGAGTGAGGTTAGAACTCCTTGCCTGTAAAGTGCAAACAATGGCGAATTTTTGGAAGCAGGGATGGTGGTGAACATGTTTTTTAATGCAGCTACTGGGCATAACTGAGATACACCCAATACTGGAATGTTTATGGTTGTGGTTTCTTTGCGATTTTGCATCGTTTTGGACCATTTTATTAAGATAGTACACATATTTTTACTGAAAACCAGGTCACCTCTAGCCAAATGTCTTGTAATGTCAAACTGTGCAGAGGAATGTGGTAAGATGTTAGACAACCTCATGAAAGAAAAGAAACAAAACAAGTACAAAGCTTTGAATACTACAGGGTCTGGCAAGGCCTGGCAAGCTTGTACAATATTATGTAGAGTATCTATGGATATAATCTTTGTCAATGTGGGAGTAAATTCTGCATTGATCTTAAGAGATTTTATGTATAAGGACAATCTATCATCTTTGAAAGGTTCTGTATTCAGACCATAAACTATGAACATCGCCCTAATGGCTGACATGTGGTTGGAGATGTTGGCCTGTTTTAAACCACTTTGGTAACAGAACTCCATAAATGAAAGCAAGATAACAGTGTTCACCTGTAAAAGTGTGAGGCTCTCTGTTTCAAGGAAAGCTATGAACTGAGAGAACATTCTGTGGTATTGAGCCCAGGTGGCTGGCCGAAAACCTTGTTTAAGCCTAAGAATGGCTGAAGATGCAAACCTGGAAGTGGTTGGCATAACATCTGTAAATAGAAAGTACAAATTAAATATTATCATTTAATTTTGTGTGATCTAAGTGAGTTTGAACCCATTTATAATGAGGGACTAATTGTGACAGTCGTTGTAACTGTACTGCAGTACTCTGCCATCTAGATAACATATCTGCAACTTGATTTTTAACTCCAGGGATATGATTAACAATGAGATTGATGTTAAACAAAGAAGTCAAAAGCCACACATTCCTGGCACAGGTAGCCAGTATGGGGTCTCTTGCTCTGCCTGACCTCAATACTTCCACCACCGTCATGTTATCACATTTGACCTCTATGACCTTGTCTGTCCACTCGGAACCCCAAAGTTTCAGGGCTACAACAATATTTAGAATTTCCAAGTGAACTATGGTATAATCTTTATACCCAATGGGAATGGGAAGGGTGTAGACACTATTTGCAAACTGACCACCAAACCCGGTTAAACAGGCGTCTAAATGTACTGTATGCTGTGGTTTTTGATGGTCATAGAAAGTAACTCCATTGTATTGGGGCAAAAAGACATTGAACCAGTTTAAATCTCTATGAAAGTTGTCATTAAGATGAATTTTGGACAATTTATTGTGATCTCTAAGTAGTTGTAACATCCTGTTAAGGAAATACCTAGCTGGTTTTACACATTTAGTTATATAGAGAAGGGAGCCAAGCAAGGACTGTAATTGATTTTTGGTCGCTTTATTTTTAGATGCAAAACTTTTACAAATATTCCCAATCTCTTGCAATTTTTCATCTGGTATTTTTAATGTTTTGTTAACCGTGTCTATTTCAATTCCTAGGCAAACAGCACGAGTTGCAGGGGCGACAAGCTTGCATTCACTAATTTCCAACCCTAATTCGTGCAATAAAGCAAGAAGAGTATCATAGGACTCCTGTATCTCATCTGGCAAGCCAGTATAGATCATATCATCAATATAGTTGTACAAGTGTGAAAACTTAAATTTTTTGCACATAATGTAGCGTATGGCGTCCGTGCAGCGCTGAAAGATTACGGAACCGTGACGAAATCCGAACGGCAACGTACAATCAATGAATAGCTGTTTATGTTGAAGTCCTAAGAGATCCAGATCCCCTGGATCAATGCGAATATGCCTAAATGCTCTGGAGATGTCTACTTTGTATAGTAAGGCTTCAGGACCTAGGGACTTAAGATTATTGACAATTGTGTCGACTGATGGATAGTTTAATTCAAAATACGTGCCTAAATATCTATCTTGAGGGACCCCATCATTGACAGATTGGCCTACTGGAAAACTTAAGTCAACTATGACTCTTCTGTTAATCGAATTTTGTTTTTCTCTAGTTAAAAAGGGGGAGATATGACAATCAAAAGGCAGTCTTTGAAAAGGGCCCATCATGGCTCCATAATCGATTTCAGTTTGTATATATTTATCCACATGATCAGGAAACTGCTGTGCAGAAGCATGATTGTTAAATGTGGACTGTAAGCTTTGTGAGCGATCAAAATCTAAGGGGAAGCCATAGTGTAGAAGATCTACAAGCTGTTGATCCCAATAATCACCTAAATATTTATACCATGAGGCAATATTCAACTGACTTCGTACAGGAATTCTAACTTTCATAAAATTAGGCATTTTTGAATTTTTCACCATTTTGTGTGCTTCTATAATAGACGGAATTTCTGTCCAATGAACCTTTTCACCTTGATACACCATAAGGTCATTCAAAGGTAAGAAACCATAATGAGAACCATTTTGTTGTACCATTTGACATAATCTTTAGAAAATATCTTACTATCTATGATCCTTTGTGGTATTTGTCTCCTCTTATATTGAGGTGGTTTCATAACATCATAAATTTTCATGGTTTGGTTCTCTGAGTTTTGAATGCATGCTAAATCATGACATTCCAACCAAGGTTCATTCCTTGGTTGTACTTTTGTTTTAATAACCGGAAGTGCAGGTACATCCACTCTGCATAATTGGACAGGTGATTTTACAAGCATTTCACCCAATTTAGCCCTATTTCCGTTGTCAGTGCCCATAAACGTTTGAAGAGTTTGCTTGTCCTGGTGAAATTTCTTATTAGTAGCTTGTTGAGGTGAGTGTGAACCCAATGTTTGCCCAGTTTTGTTTTTATTGCCTTTGAAAGGTTTAGAAATATGCACAACACCATCAACAATATTTGTTGGCTCTATACCCAATGTTTGCCCCGTTTTGTTTTTGTTGCCTTCCAATAAATCAGTAAACTGTGAGCCATCTAACGAATCATCATTTGCATCATCCGATAATGATTGCAAAATAGTGAACTTATTTGCCAGTTGAATAATACCTTCCTTATTGGACTGTTTTCCTCTATGGAAAGTATTGCGTTCGACCCGAGACCGCATAACAGGACTAGCTGGTTTACGTCGAGTGCGTTCGAGTTGAACGCATTTTGGATGAGCGCATTGTGGTCGTATACTTGCATTGCGTTTATGGACTTTTGCAGAAGTGCTCTGGCTTTGCAATATATCAAACTTATTCGGTTTGGAAGGGTGAACATTTTTTACAATATCAGCATATGACCTGTTATCAACAAAAGTATTCACAGAATTATTGGTTTTAAACCATTTGAACCACTGTTCCGGCTTGACAGAAGTTTCTTTGTGGATTTTTTGAACATCCAGTGTTTTATTTACAATATATCTGGTTCTATGGGTGAGCACCCGTGTGTGTTCACCCATGCTCATTCGTTTTTTGACTGCATTCTATGTTTATTCTTGCAGTCCAGTTCTGAGTGAGGGAAAGTTTTACCAATAGAAGCAAAACAAGAAGCACAGATGTGCTTATATAGAACTCCCCTGGTCTCGTGGGATTTCAAGTACCCTGATTGAAATATGATTGAAATATGTGCAAGGCATGGATTTAGTTGTCTTGCCATATTTCTTCGCATTGGACAAAGTTTGAGGAGAATTCGTAACATGTTTTTGTGCATTTGCTCTTCTAATTCTGTCAATAGCCAAAGTATCAGAATATGATTTTACTTCTCCTTGTTCCATACGACACAGTAACACTGCATGGCTGGCTTTGGCCGAAATCCAAGAGAAGTCATTCGCATCATCCATGAGTGAAATAAGATATTCAAGCATGTGTTCTCTAAGTTCGGTATTTGTTTCCTCTCTCATGGTTCGACCAAAGCCAGCCACCCACTGTGTAACGGACAACTGGTCGTATGAAACGCGTTTTTTGTTTAATCCGGATAGGACGTATTCGTGTGGCCACTTAATTCTGTTTTTTACAGTGACCTCGACAGAACCACCTCTCTGGGACTTAATTTTTTGGGTCGTACCTGTCTTTGCTAAGTCGGTAAGCTCTTGCAATCTCTGCTCAACTTTCGACTGAATAAGAGCATCTTCTTTGAGTGAGTCAAGAGTAGGGAGATTTTGTTCGAATGCCTCTACATGCTGCTGAGGTTTAGGTGCAATTTTTTCTCTAGGTTTAGAACTGGATTTGCCCTTGATTTTTGTCTTATCCGCAGTCTTTTTACAAGAGCCATTTTCGATTTTATCCAATCTCTTGCCAATTTTTGGAAGTTGGTCCAAAATTTGGGAGTTAAGAACGGATTGGACTTTCAAAACAGAAGTGATGTCAGCAAGACTCATTTGCTGATCATGATGTGAAGATGATTGCTTACTAGTTTTGTCCGAGCTAGCATGTGTTTGAAGGTCAGAAGTATCGAGCAAGGCATCACAGTCAAGTTCACTGTCTGAGCTTTCTTGCAAAGAATCCGACATATTTGCACTGTCGTTGAAAGAAGACGCCTTGTGACCCAGTAATTCGTTTAAAAATTGTTCATCATCTACTTGTATTTGTACTGGAAATTGAACCGTTTCTTTTTTATTGGATCTCAAATTGTACATAACGAATAAAATACTAAATACTAATATGCAATCCGATTAAAATACTAAAATACTAATATTCTATCTATCATAGCACTCCGTCAGAAGAACAAGATATACAAGGCAACAAGACAAAGATTGAATAAAATACCGTTAGTTGTAAAAGACTAAAATACTAATATATAAACATAAAAGAAAACCATACAGTAACCCAACACGTGTAGTGTTAATATTGCACATATAACTCTGTAGGAATTCTTGTGTGTTCTCGTTGCTTTTCAATGACAGAATGGCAGAATGTACCTGCAGAAACAGAGAGGTCCCACGCTGGTCAGGCTTGACCAATAGCAATTGGGTATGCAAATTAAATGAAAAACACTAAACCCAAAGAGGAAGGGACGCCAAAATGAGCCTGATGCCACCCGAATGGCATCCTGCAAAAGCTTTAAAGATTTCTTTCTCTTTAAAACTTTAACTTTTTATTTATCTAGGGGCAATTAAACTAGCATTTCTATGGCCATATTGGATAGGGGAAATTATTTAAAGTTATGTATGTGGCCTTTGTTGAAAATGTGTACTGTTATTTCTGTGTTTTGAAGGGTCAGTGTGAGTGTTGGACTTTTATTTTTTATGTCTTTGTAAGTATTTGTACTGAGCTTTGTATGTGTTTGGGGAGGGATGAATATAGCAACACAGCTTAATAAAAGTTCTTGGAAGATTTGGGGGCCCTTAAAAGGGCCGAAAGCAGGCTGGGATATGGCTGGCTACTGAGGCGGCTGTTGCTGTTGCAGAGGTTGCTGGGAAGTTGAAGGTGTTGCTGGTGATGCAATGAAGACTTGTGGAGTGTTGACATCTGTAACTCCTGTGATGTCCGATAAACTTAAAAATCCAGACAGGTTGTGACGACTGCTCTCGTCCTGTCCAAATCCCACTTGTGACGGTGTGTAGTACAGCAGGCTGCTGCTGGAAGCTGAAGCTGCAGCTTGTCTCGTGGGTCCCTGTGGTGGTAAAATCCCCATTGCTTGTGTATCTGAAGTTACAGTAGCTGTTCTTCTTGGCAGTGGTGCTGCTTGCCTTGGAGTCGGTGGTTGAGCTGGGGTTGGAGCTTTACTGCTCTTTGCTCAACTTGCTCGCTTCAGATGCCACAAAGTAAAAAAAAAGTGTTCGTTCATCCACTGGCTTCTCAACAAACTTGGACACCATAGTCTTCATGGTTTCAAAATGTTCCAATAACTTGTGGTCTGTAGATAATGGCCCCAAGTTAACAGGTGATCTGCCACTTGCGTCTAGTGATTCAACGTCCGTACTGGAGCGAGTACTGTCGTTGTGCACCCTGGAACTACTGGCTTCTAGCCCTGCTGTTATGTTTTCCCCTTTCCTGCGGATGTGGCCACGCATAAAGGACATGCGGTCATAAACCCACTTCTGTCTTGGTGTGAAATTGGCTGGAGCCTGACCAGACTTGTTCTTCGACACCTTGCCAAAAGTTGTCCTCTTGGATGTGTACCACCGTTTCACATCATTCGCATCTAGCTTCAGTTCTGTTGCAATCTCTACCCATAGAGCTTCCTTGTGATATTTGTCTGCATATCTCTCGTGCTCCTTGTTGTAAATTTCTGGGTGGTTCTGCAAAAAATCAATGATGGCATCCTCCTCCTTATCTGTGAAGGCTGTCACTAGCCTACATCTCTTTGAAATTACAGGTAGTGGTGCATTCTGTGGGACTTGCTCCTCCTCTTCATCATCAACGGCTGCCTCAGTAGTAGGTAGTATCTCATCACTAGGTGGAGTTTGGAGTGGTGTAGGCTGTGCAACAGTATCAGTGGGTTCCTTCCCTGTAACCTCTTCTCTCCTCTCCTCCTGTTGCTTGCTCTTCCTTTTCCTCTTATACATGTCGTAAAAGAAAAAAAATACTAAAATGTGTCTATCTGTGAAATTTGCCCTAACTCAAATTATATATCAAAATAAAAACTGAAATCCCCTAACTAAAATCCCTGTGACACAATCAACGTTCTCAGTAGCCAGCCAGTACCAGTTAAGATGAATGCCAGCTTGGGGTCTCCTTATATAGTCGCGACCACGAGGAAAACTAGTGCGCATTCAACATGCGCAGACAAACCCGCCAGATAATCTGTCACGCAATCTTGCCTTTGATCTCAGGCCGCCCCAGACAATCCCCGACGTTCCCAGGCTGTCTTCTCTTTGTCTGTGTTGGCCTGGGACAGTCGGCGACTGTCTTGATGTTTGCACGTGCAGGAATCTTGTGTGAGCATGAGAATTGTCGGCGACTGTTAGCCGGCTTTCCCAGGCGTCCTCAGACAATCTTTGATGTTCGCCGACAGTCTGCGAATAAGGGTCACGGATAAGAAAGTGTGGGAAAAATATACATGAGTTAGTCGGCCACTAGTCGCAGACTGCCTGCGACAGTATTTCCTTGGTCGGAGACTGGCAGTTCAAGAATGCATAAGACTGTCGCAGACTGACCAAAAGTCTGTCTGAGGCCATCTGGGACAGCCTGAGGCAGTCGCAGATTCAACAAGATTAAGGTTCAAGATTAAGGCAGTCGTCACCAGTCGCGAATAATATCAAACATGTTTGATATTGCTCATGACAGGTAACGACTACAAGAGACGGTCTGCGACTTACCCAAGATTCACTCACGACTTGCAAATTTCCTTAATCGTGGGCCTTAATCGCTCGGTGGAACGGGGGCATAACATAGCAAACACATCCAGTTAAAATGTAATATACCTGCCATGAAAATTATATAATGTTACATGCCTGTAAAATGTATTGCGACACATATGTATTGTTGCTTATTCATGCCTATGTGAAGATGACCAGGATCACCCGTGTGCAGTTTTCAGGAACTTACATCAGATCTTGGAAGCCATCAGAGACACAAACGGTGTATGGAATTTATGAAAGGTAACAAAACAAATTCCATGTCAGACCTAAACTCAGATGGTCTCCCAAATACTCACATAGCTCATTGCTGCTTAACTTCAGTGATGAGACGGGTTCTCATCCAGTATGCCACAATTCATGAAAGTCCAGCAAAAATAAAACACCCGAAAAAGTGATCTCCAAGATCTCTAGAGCTTGCTCTTAAAATCGTCTTCAGCTCGTATGTCTGAACTTCAGTGCATTATGGGACTGATTGTAGTGAATCAGAAAATTCTGTTAACATATTATAATTTTAGTAACTTAATTTTCCATATGTTTAAGTTAATGTTATCATGTATATTAGGAATAGAAACTTGGCATATTGATGATAAGATAAAGTAATATTCGATTTTGCAATATATCAAAAAGAAAAAACTTTTTGGGGGAGTGATAATGCAATGCATATAATGCAAATTATGCTATATAACTATTTTCTTTCTTACTATTGCTAAGTGTTACTATCAATAGTAATTTTCTAAAATGGTGGCCAATACCAGTCTCTTTTTCTGCAGAGTGGTATGGGAATTAGACTACAGTCATCTCAGGCAGTATGTCCTACATTCAAAGATGATAGGAAAATAGGAAAACTTCCTGAATGACACAGACAGAAAAGATATATCACAAATGAAGATAATAATATTTTACGAAACACGAGTATTGTACTGTTATTCTTCATGAGTGATATATATTTTTTCTGAATATGTCTAGTGAGGGATATTTTACTTTTATTACCCACCATTTTGTATGATTTATGAGTTACATAAATGAATATTTAATGACAGAAAATAGAAAAGGCTGTCAAAAAGCATTGGCAACAGTGAATATAAAAAACTTCAATCTTTAACATGCAATATTTCAGTCATTTCTGAATAGCTTTTTCTGCAAGAAATACGAAAAGAGTATTGTCAAATATATATTCATTGCTGTCCAACTTAGTTGATGCAACACTTGGACAGAATCTCGAGGGGCCATGGTGGCAGAGTGGTAACACTCTCGCCTCCCACCTCTGAGGCCAAGGTTCGGTTCCCGGCCTGGCCTCAAGTAGGAAAGCTGATAGTTGCTTGACGTTGGTCAGCAGTTTTACATTACAGAACCTTGACCTACTGTATGTACTGGTTTCCTCTGCCCTTCCAACAACCTGTCGTGATATGATGTGTACAGTGTTGAAAGCGACGTAAAACCCCAAATAAATAAATAAACGGAGAGAATCTCAACCCAATGGCGTAAAATTACAACAAGAGCCTCAAGTGAGGCTAGTGTTTAGTGAATCAGAATTATTTTCTCCTTCATACAAATGCAGTTGAAGTGCCTTACGTGACAGAAAGCGTCATCTTGTTGAGTTGTGAGGCATATCAGAACATCAGTTTACCAAACCTGACAGATGTGTTCACGAAGTGTCCTGTTCCATATGTTTGTTTTGCAGCCTTTACTATCATTACCTCACACTAAAGGTAGGCTTATGGCTAGATGTCCTATCACACTAATGAATTGAGTTTCATTTTTGTCAAAATAGATAGGATTGGTAACAAACGCCCACTGCACTGAATTCTTCATGGTCGTATCACAAACTGTATTTTAATTTGCATTGTGAACTTAACATAATGAACTGAATTTGGGTTATTTTTCACGATGTTTGAGATCTGTGTCAGACTACCAATCTTTAAAACAGATAATGTGTAGGATCTGTGACAATCAAAACCAATTAAGGATTTTGCTAACTTGTGTGATAACACTTCTTCAAAATCGGTGTTCATTTTTTACCCCACAGCCTTTAAAGGCTGTGTGAGTATTGTTTTCACCAATTGTGTTTGAATGAGCAGGCAGGCAGGCAAGTGTTGGAAAAAGTTTGTCTGGGCTGTATCTTAGAAACCATGAGGTGTAGGACGTTGAAACTTTGTATGCTAAGTCATGTTTTGATCGTTAACCTTGGCTCTGTCAAAGTCTGTCCACCTGCTATAAATTAGACATATTTCCCTTGTGACAAAGATACATGGATTGCTGATTATAATATATACTTTTACTTAATTATGCTATTGCTATTGGTGGCTATACTTCAATTAATAAATTTTACAGCTTCAAAATTTACAGACATTTTCTTTCCTAAACATTTGATCTCTGCCTACATTATTCGGACCTTAAACATGATGAACAACATTTGCTGTGAAAGTCTTTTGATCTTTGTACTGTTTCATTTCTTCTATTCCTCATGGTGTCACTATTTCGTGTCACTATTTCCCCAGGCTGTGGGGTACGGGCATCTCCAATGTTATTTTAGCTGTAGTACATAAGGATAACGAACAAATATTTTTGCAAACATTTAACATTTGGAGTCAATGTTGAAATCATCCAGTTAAATCTCAGACACTGTACCAAACCACATCGCAGTGGTGTTAAAATTACATAATTGTATATTATCAACCACATCTGTGGTAACTGGATAGCACAAAGTTAAATATCATTGCAGTACACATATGTATCCATTGAACTGTACTGTTACATTACTTGTATTCACATGCTGTATTTCATTACACACCACACCACACATTTGACTGAATTACTGTTAATATTTCATGGATTTTATAAGCTACACATGTTCATATAGATCATTAGAAAGGTAATTTTACACAGCATTCTCTCGTTTTTGTTGCATTTAAACCGACACAGAAATGGTGGAGAAGCACAAATATAGAGGCAGATAAACAATGTAATACTTGATAAACAACCCAGGAAGTTTTGTAAAAATGTCTGCATTTGTGAATAGTAATGGAAAAGTGTTACCACTACTTAAGATAGAAGTATGACACAAAGTTGTAGGGATCATGTAATGTTCAACCACCAGTGTAATATTGAGATGGGTCCTCAGTATTTCCATCTGAGGGGGGAGGGGGGGGGGGTCGAACCCATACAGAAAGGATTGCCTATGATTAAAGGCCAAACATTCTAACCAATAGGCCACCAAGGATGTGTAGTATGACATAAAATATGGCAAAATTGTAGTGTCTTCCAGATCAAACATTCATTTTAATCCGACAGCCTTTAAATGCTGCGTCACGTTGTGTCCACCCTAGTATCCAGCTGAGCAGTGGTGTGGTCAGTCGGTGAGACAAATCTTGTCGGGGCTGTATTTCAGAAACTGTTAGGTATAAGATGTTCATTCTTGATATAGGTGAAAGGGTGTAGGTATACAATTTAATGGTGTTATCTTGATTTGACTTGTGACTTTAGTGCCCCCGACTTTCAAATTCTCTTTTGGCTATTTCAAAAACTTAAAGATGCAGAAAGTTGATATTTGGCACGGACATTGGCTGGGAGTATAGTTGTGCAACAACATAGTATGACCTAGACTCGACCTTTGGCCTTATTTTTTTCATCACTTCCATATAACATGGAATGTAACATCATTTCTCTCATTCTTGATGCTATTTTTACACACTGAAAGAATATCCAGCATTTTATTTGTAACTTATTTGTGTTCAATTGAAAGTGACAAGCATGTATTAACATGTTGCAGATACTGACTTACTTAGCAGCCAGTTGTTTACTTGAACAACGAGAAACATATGCAGATATATCCTACAATTTCACAACACATGTCATATATGTACTGACTGACATGTTTACTTGACTTACTTGTACACACGTGGCATAAGTGTTCCCCTAAATAATGGCTAGCACCATATTTAGTTCTCGTTATAGTAATGTTCCACTGTCTCGACTTACTGCAAGTCAATTTTAAAATATAGATTTTGTTATAAGCCATCATCACTAAAAGCATGAACAAAGTTTATGTTCTGGGGCTGGTTTCACGAAGTCTCCTTTGGAAAGGACCTCCTTTTGTAAAGGTATTTTTTTCCTTTGAGAAGGCCACCTTAAAATTCAATTTCACAAAGTCTCCTTTAACTCTCTTTACCAAAGGCCTTCCTTGAAACTTAAGGAAGGAGCAAATGTTCTTTAAAGTTATTAAACATTCCCGGAAGGACACTTTCTTGAAATTTAAAGGAGTTTTCAAGGTCTTTTAAAAGGAGACTTTTAAATGGAGAGAGAAATTTAAACAAATGTTTGAATTTAAAGTGACCCTTATCTTAAGGTCATTTCGTGAAACCGGCCCCTGAGCTGGACCCACAAATGAAGATACAAAACAAGAGATATTCAATTTGGAAACTTCTCCCGTTTTCATCAGTTAAGAAGGTTTGTCAGCATACAAGTTTGCAGCTGTAAAATGAACAGCATTGTCTTATTTCTCTCCCGAGTTTGCAGAAATTTTCACCGCTTTATTCAGCTTTAAGATGTCTTACAAGACATCGAAATAAACAACATTTTCAAAATATATTGCTAGATAAGTTATACAACCAACAAAGTTCATAAGACTCTAATAGGATATCATTTTACCCTAAATGATCCAAATGTGATTAGATTTATTTATTTAGGTTTTAACATTGCTTTCAATACTGTTTTAGGTCATATCACAACGGGTAGTTTTGTGGCCAAAGAAAACCAATACATACAGTTGGTTAAGGTTGTGTACTGTAAACTGCCGACCATCAGTAAGCTACTACAAACTTTCCCCCATAAGATTTGGGGTTTGAACCGCCGACCTCAGAGGTGGGAGGTGAGTGTTATCACTGCGCCACTGTGGCCTCAATTTGATTAGAAACTGAGTACAGAGTGGCAAAATGGGTAATTGAGAAAGTATTCAAATATAGTTTGACCACCAATCGACCACTAGATTAACCCATAGTATCCAGGCAGATCCGTTCATCTGGTGTTAACCTTTCATGTCATGGTCTTTATGTTCACAGGCCTTTAATGTCTTCTTTGTGATAAATGCGTACAAATCACCACTATATTTGATTCAGAAGAACTTCCAGATGGTCAAAATATGCAGTTACCTAAAAATAGAGTTCCATAGCAGAATTAAAGAGATGCCATTAAATTTACATAGAAAGTCTTTATGATTAACAGATGTTTCCTTTACCTATACTGGTCATT
Source organism: Sabellastarte sp. h YS-2021 (assembly GCA_964017235.1). Lineage (NCBI taxonomy): Eukaryota > Metazoa > Annelida > Polychaeta > Sabellida > Sabellidae > Sabellastarte > Sabellastarte sp. h YS-2021. The sequence goes on from OZ024938.1 coordinate 67,617,775, forward strand.
TGCATATTCATATATGTTTGATATTCATACTCCTACTAAGCTGTCGCCTTTTAACGTAATTTTAATCAGGTACATACTTTATCTAGTTTATTTACTAATAATAATTATACTCTCATTGAGTGTCAGTGAGTTTTCTAGCTTTTCACCATTTCACATTTAAAAGTGGATCAACATTTACATGATGCCAGATGTTTTAAGGTGACCATCTGTCCACAATATATCTTTATATGTACATATGTATAAATTTCACTAACATTACATGTGCCTTGGCCAGTACATGTAAACGGGGCTCATTTCAAACTGCAGAACATATATCCTGACAGAAGAAGACCAAGATGTCTGTAAAGATCATTCTTCTGTTGATGTTTGTCCAACAATGTTCGATGTTGGTTGCATCAAATCATGTAGCGGACAAAAGTGGATTGTTGCAAAGTTTGAGGAAGCATATGGCAAAGAAGGTAAGACCTCTGGCTACTGTACACAAAGCTAGTATGCTAGAGTATGCTTAGATAGGAGACTGAACCAAAAAATGCAGGTCTACTTTTCAAAAATTGGTCAACATATATGAAAGTTGTGTTCATTTTAATCATTTTAATTAGAAATAAAGTTCAAAAAGTTTGTCTTACTTTCTGGCTCATACGATGTTATTAATGATGTATTAAAAGCTAGGTTTGTTCTATAACATCTGTATTCATTATCAGATTTTATTGTATCATATCACCTCTATGTATAAGGACCTTTAGATTAAATTATTGATTGGTACCTAAGTTGGATTTTGCTTGACTAATGGTTGATTAATTAAATTAAATTTTGTTCAATTATGTCTTTGTTATAAATCTCATTACAAACAGCAAGACGGTGACATGGAAACTACTATTATCTATCCCTTGGTGAAATAATAATTACAGATAAATATTTGAGATCAGTTGTGATCTAAATATATACTTATAGCAACCAGACAGCTATCATAAAGCTTAATTTTATTGAGCTTTGTTGCAGGGTGAATTGTGTGGTATAGTCAAATTAAGTCTAATGCAGTTTGATCTGTGGATCAGTCAAGTGCTTGGTTCTTGGGTTGCCGATCTAGTTCAAATTATCTTTAGATTTTGTAGGACTTCAAGCTTTTTAAACTTTTTTAGCTGCAGACAGATACGTAGCGACTTGAATAATCCTTAAAGTTACAACTGTAATAACATTAAAACTTATACTGTTAAAATAAGTAGCTGATATGTAATCAAAAGATAAAGACAGTATAGTTAATATAATCAATTCAAATGTAATCATGAGACAAGTGCCAGTATAATTAAACTGGGATAGAGAGAAAAACCTCTTGGTTGAAAGGTCATTTGGAAAAAAGCCCTCAATTTTCCACTGTGAACAAAAACCCCTCTGACAGTTTTGCCGCTTGCTGAACACAGCTCCCATTTATATTTATTTATTTATTTTATTTCAAGATACCTACACGAAGTACATAGAAATTTACAAGTTTTTAAATAAAAAGAAATAACAGAACAGAAAAGAAACAAACATAAAAATTGTAAACATAGTTACATTCTATTTACATGATCACATTGAAATTAGTTGATAGAGAAGTACTCTAACATAGTATTTATTTCAGCTTTACTGAAGACATTATTATTTTCTCTTAAGTTTATAACATCTTCAATACAACATACATTAAATGCATCATCGTCATTACTGCAATCATACTCTTTCATTAAATTTACTATTTTATCATGTGGTATCTGTAATATAAACAGACTTCATATATAATTGATGGTAGTTTCATAGACTTTGGTAAATAGCAACAGGAACATAAGCTAAACTTTTGAATGGTTTTACACTGTGTGGACTTTTTGATTGCAGAGGAAACAGAAACTGTTGATGTAAATTTAAATATTGTTTTATGTAAAATATCTGTCTCATGGTAAATGGTGGTTTGTATCTCAGTGACACTAGATGTAAGAAAACATTGTCGTTCTTACTCTCCAGACACGGATTGTGTCAATTGTCTTACCTTGCGATAAAATTTTAAAATATGTTCCAAACTGGTAAATGTTCCGTTATTGCTATCTCTGTGATGTGGGTTATGCTTTCACCAGGGTTTGCCTGTTTGTTTGATTGTCTGAACACAAGATACCAAGAAAGGTACTGGACCAACTACCATGAATTCCATGTAAGATGACCAAATATCTAAAGTGAATAATTGAAGTTTAATATTTACTATTAGTATGTTTCATGATTGATTTTTATATTATTTTGGCGAGTTATCCGATAACACAAAATGCACAGTGATTACAATTTTGGCATTCTTTCTTTAAATCCAGAACTATATATCTATTTCTTTCAAAGAAAAAAAAATCGGAAAATAAAAGTAAGACATTCTTCAATGGGCATAAACCAAAAAGTTACTTAGGTAAAGGTGAGCGATATAATACTCATTCTTCAGACTTGTATACTACTGTTATCTCTAGAAATTATATAATTCTTGTCTCATATGTCATTTGGGAAGTTTTCCTGTTATCTTCACTCATGTAAAATTACACCTTAGAATTTTTTTTCTTTTGTAAAAAGTATCTTTCATTAATGGCCAGTTGTTCCACTTAGTGAACAAGATCGTATATAGAAGGATTTTTTTTTTACAAATTTCCAAAGAAACACCTTCACTTTTGTTTCATGGGAAGTGACCATACAAACCCCCAAAATACACACCAGAAATATAGAAATGATTTGTAATGAGCTTAAACTACATCTTTAAAATTACAAATTAAGGAAAGGTCGTCATTTAAATAGGTTAATAGCCTCGTAAGTGCCCAGTATTTCAAAATAATAGACTGTTGACTAAGCCCTTTTGTTCCTGGTCAACAGTCCATTATTTTCGAATACTGGACACTTACTTTGGCCATTAACGTATACATAAAATATGAAGATGTAAGCCATTTGAGCAATATCTTTCTATTTTACGATTTATTATGCAGAAAAAGAGGGCATACACACATAGAGTGAACTGTAAGATAAAGCCACATTGTATAATGTTTAAGTTACAAATCCATCATTTTGCCTACATGTTATTTGTATTCAACAGGATGCTGAGAAGGAATTGCCAGTCAACGAGAAGAAGTCTTTGTCCATGTGAGAATATTTTAATTGTCTAATGCCGTTTGATCTGTGGGTCAGTCAATTGCTTGGTTCTTGGGTTGCCGATCTAGTTCAAATCATCTTTAGATTTTGTAGGACTTCAAGCTTTTAAAACTGTTTTAGTTGCAGACAGATACATAGCGACTTGAATAAACCTTAAAGTTACTGTCCTCTGTCATTTGGTCCTCACCACAGCGGCAGGCTACAGAAGCTCAGGGATGTTAATAAATGGTTATCCGTGAGCCACTATCTTTCAGTCAGGACAATCCTTGTTGATTGAGAGTTTGAGCTGTACTTGTGTAGTCAGATGGGTCAAATAGGTCACATTGAGTCCAGCAGGACAATAAGATTTAGTTCTGAGTATTAATTTTCACAATGCAATATGTACATATGAACTTCTTCGAAGAACAGACTTTAGTTGGAACAATTGAGAGGTTATATAAATGAGAGTGAGGTTATGGTGTACCGTTTACATTGGGCGATAATACCTTTTATTAGTGAATTTTACCACAAAATGCAGCAAAATAGCGTGATCTATAAATATCTCTTAACATAGAGATTAAGTGCTATAAAAGTGTAATTAAGTCAGAATTACTTGTGTTTTACATTGTTTGTATTAACATTTAGTGACATTGGATCCCCAAAATATGTGCATATTACTTGAAGTGTTAACTGTACTTAAATATAATCTAATGTTAGATTACTAACCCCACCAATAATATCTGGTTAGCAGTTATAACATAATATTAAATACATAGCAATTGTGACTGTAGTTTTCTTTTGTTTTCCTGTCATTTTTAGCAGTAGAAATCACCTGACCTCACGAGATGATGACGACAGTAAGTAATAATCCATAATGACATTTAAAATGTGCATAAATTTGAGCCTCTCCCATATTGTGGCATTGCCCAAATAACTTTAGGCTTTGACATATATTGTCTTTCAGAAAGGTCAATACCTGATATGTTCTGCCTGATAGTAAGGTAAATGTATCAGTCACATTTGTCAGAGTTATACTTCAACACCACATTATTGGTCACTGAGGCCTAGTGGGTAACACATTCACATAGAAACACAGAGGGTGTGAATCTAAGCCATGTACAGGAACATACATAATGACTCATGTGACTACTTAAAATGGTGGTCCTCTGTCAGTGGGTCCGATCCTTAGCGTCAGGGTAAAGAACCTTAGGGACATTGATAAATGAACTTCCTTGAGCCTCTATCTCTCATATGTCAGGGGGAAGACCCCTGACTTTCTACAGTACTTGGACTGTAATTAATGCAACCAGATTCCTTTAAATCGTGTTTCGAGTACCATAGTGCAAAGTGGTATTGTGCTGATTACAAATGTACAAATATAAGTATATATTCTCTAGGTTTATGCCCTTAGTTAAGTTGCATAAGCTCACTGTCCATAACAGCCGGTAATATATGCAGTGCATTTTGACAGCTGTTTCACAAGATGAATTTGATGAAGCCATTGCCACCTTAACAGCCATGTACGACATGCTTAACGCGCAAGTGATGACAATCGGAGGGGATGTGGCTGCATTAAATGATGGCTTTACTCAATTGCAGAGCAATACTGTGAAAAGATGTATGTATTCTACAATGTTTTACTTTAGCTTACTTCTGCCTGCTTTAACTTGGCCAAATTTAAACACAAAATCCATGTTATATATCCACAATTTTAGGCCAATCATCTCCAAATTTTAATCTGTTATTCATTGTGCAATTTTGGGGACACAGTAGCAGAGTGGTAACACTCTCGCCTCCAACCTCTGAGGCCGGGGTAAGTTCCCGGCACGGCCTCAAATTGGGAAAGCTGGTAGTTGCTTGCTGTTGGTCGGCAGTTTACAGTACAGAACCCTGATGAACTGTATGTACTGGTTTCCCCCCTGCCCTTCCAACTACCTGTCGTGATATGACCTGTACAGTGTTGAAAGCGATGAAAAAAACCCAAATAAATAAATCATTGTACTATCTGTCCTGCAAATTTTATCACACAAGACCAAAGTGTTTAACATTTGGAGAAAATTTGCCTAATATCATGGATTCTGTAGCAATTTTTAAGAATTGCTACCACTGAGCAAACTCTGTCTAGTTTTAGCTGTGTCAAAATTTATGCTTGTGAAGTAGTGATCATAACAGGTATCCAAATATCCAGATACCCGATCACCAAATATCTATCCGATTCCAAAATCACATGCATGGGTACCGCTCCATATTGTTTTTTGTCCCACCCATCGGTGTATTCAAAACACTAGGCCATGGAAGAAATGTTAAATAAAAAGGACTTGTGTACATTCAAAACACGGTTGTTTATGCACTACCCCTTTGAAAATCATCAGTTAATTAAAATATATATTGAATTCTGAAAACATAGAATTCTATATAATGGCTATATTATATATTGGACATAAACTATGAAAAAATAAAATTACAATTAATTTACTCAGTGTTTTTCAATTTTGGAGTGATATAGTTATTTAAGCGGTGTGGCAAAGAAGCTAGGTTGTAATGCTGAAACTACATTTGAGTATTGCTTTATCTTCTGCCAGATCATGTGACTCCATTTTTATGGAATGGAATGTTTTCACCATGTCATCATTAAATAAAAATATGGTGGCGGGAAAGAAATAAAGCAAACGGTTGAATCCGATGAGTTTTGAGTCTTAAGTTTGTAAATGTGGAGATTTTTGTAGCATCATCTATATCGCCCATCGGTGAGAGTACCCCGGTACCTACCCATTAAAATCACTTCCCACCTGGTCCAAGGAAAATACTAATAAGAACACTAGTGTGAAGGTTTGCATATGCTTTCTATTCCATGCTGTACTTTTATAGTGCTTAATCTCATATAGCTTGATTGCTCAATGCCAAACCAGAAACTAAGGTGCAAGACCAGGTCCAATTCAGTAATAATCATTTTATAGATCGATACCATGTAGACGCCGGATAGTTTATATGCTAATATAAATATATATATATTTTTAGCTTTTTTCTGAAACAGGCAAGAGTTTGGGCAGAACAAATATGTATTTTATTACACCACACTACCAATGAGTAAATTGTGTATATATGTAGGATATGAGCTGCTTGGCGGAGATTTGCAGTCTCTTCCAAATATAACTAAATGCCTAAGGGCTACATATTAGAGGTTATTGGTGGCCTAAATGCAACCAGGTTTTGGGTTACAGGGTGTGGGTTCAGAACATACAAGTGACAAGGCTGATGACCTGGGTCAATAGGACTCTGGCGGTTAAAAAGAGAACATAAAGCTCCAAATTTGGTAAAAATAAAACAAGCGAGTAGTCACTATTATGCTTGATAACTCTAAAATAGCCAGATGCCATACACAAATTGGTTGATGCCTAGTGGGTGTAGAGAGAGCAGATTGAATATCCAACCGAGTTCAGTTCTTCTTGGTCTACATTTGTAAGATATGTCTAATGAAGGAGGGGTTGGGGGCTCACCACTCCAACCCTGAAAAACGTCGTGTGTTTGTGTGAGTGTCCCTCCGAGGTCAAGTGTCTTGAAACTGGTGTACTGTTGGAATTATTTTCCCCGGGGTTAAATGTTCATATATTCTTCTGAATGCTCCCCATGTTTACCATGCATATTTGATTTTACATTAACATGGATGTAATGAAGTAGATTACACCATTTAAATCACATGTTAAATTACAGGGATGTTTTTCCTCCCAACTTTTTGTGTCAGACATATTTTGAGTAAATTCTATCTTCTCAGCTTGTTCCCTTTTCACTGTCCACTGTTTTCAAGATGGATAAGATTAGTCTGTCAAGATGTCTTCTCTGATTTTAAAAAATAGTCAGAAATGTCTGACATGAATAATTTTTAAATCAAAAGCCCCAGTTCCAATTTGACCTTGGATGTTGAACAGAAATAAAGTATTCTCTGTAACTAAAACCTTAAGTGATCCTGAGAACAAATAAATAAAACAATCTGTCTGGAACAGGTTGTGACAGCCATCTTGTGAAGTCATCCAGTCCCACAATCTTCAGCTTGTCCATGCCCTACAGATAGATTAGAAAAACTTTCATCACACAGGAATCGTACCATGTAGGATCACATTATTGTGGTGGTTCACAGGAATACTATGTAGAGATCATATAGATATATGGGAACAAATATAACTATATAAAATTACTCTCCTGCTAGAGTTCTTTATTCCCAGAATTACATATTTATCCTGAGAATAATGCAACTCTTGTGAAAGTTATTTACGCTCGAGATTCCTTAAAGTTTTTGGAAAGCTTTATGTTTCTGTGAAAAGTTAAAGCGAGTATTTCAAATCCTGGTTCAACGGCCGGGGTCATATAGGGACAGCCCCAAGGCATTTGCCACTTGCTTAAGTGACAGTTTTTGGTTAGATGTGAAACTACAAGGGGCCCTTATTTCTATATACATACATTGCACTCAGACATAATATTTTAACCCAGAGAAGTAGAGAGGGTCAAAATCATCACACTTATAGGAAACTGAAGCAATCAAGTGGTTTACAAGTTTGCATTTGATTCATTTGGCCCTTACATGAGTGGTTTTTATTTGAAATCAAATTCACACTGATTGCCCATTCACAGTACAGGCGGTATCTCCCGTGGTAGGCCCCATTTGGTAAAATGTCCCTGTCTTTGGAACATCGCCTGATGTTTGTTTGCAAACATGCTAGTCAGTGGCCTTTTGTCCCAATCCTTGAGTGTCGTTTAAAACATTTAAACCTTTAAATCGTTTAAAATTTCCGCCTCTGAATTTCCTACTGTAGGAAATGCAAGTATGTGCAGATGAATTTCTTGCCACAGTTAAGTAAAGTTGTAGCCCACTGTGTACAGAAGGTTGTGACTCGGTCGTCTTTAAGTGCAACATGGCAACATAAGGTGAGCGGAGGTAAGTGGACATTTCACCACTGTCTCACAAGGTCACGTATGAACCTCGGACGGTAGCTGAAGGACGGCGGCATTTCACTGAACACCTATGACCATGGGTTATACCTCCTGTAGATTTGAATAAAACACCGAATTGTAAAGTATGTGGCATCATTCAAGACTGTTCCGAGGGGCCACGGTGGCAGAGTGGTAACACTCTCGCCTCCCACCTCTGAGGCCGGGGTTCGATCCCCGTGACGGCCATAAGTGGGAAAGCTGGTAGTTGCTTGCCGTTGGTCGGCAGTTTACAGTACACAACCCTAGCGAACTATATGTACTGGTTTCCTCTGCCCTTCCAACTACCCGTCGTGATATGACCTGTACAGTGTTGAAAGTGACGTAAAACCCCAAATAAATAAATCGAGACTGTTCCGTCACTGAGTAAAACCTCTAACCGTGGGACATAGTAGTATGAATGTGACATAACCAGTGAGATTCGCTGACAGTCTACTCTGTTGTGACTTTGCCCATTGAAAAGGATTTCTAAATCTGAATCTCCCAGAGCTTAATGCATGAAGGTTGTGGTTTATGTAGGTGAAACTGGTATGAAGAGTCTCTATTGCGTGTATGACTGCTGTCATATAGATTTTGCATCAGAATGTACCAGCAGGGGAGACTATTTTGATATGTACCCTGTTCACATGACATTTGCACAAGCATTTGACCAGCCTCCAGTTGTCATGGTATCTGCTTCAAGTAATTTTTTCACACTAGGTAAGTTCATTTATTGTATAAGATATTAAAAATCCTTAGTTATATGTCATATTGTGAATTTTCCAGTGGATATGTATCAAATGTGTATTTATATGTAAATAAAGGAGAAATAACAACACTGTTAGTATGATTATTGTTTACTTTGATATTCGTTCAAGTCACATCATTGCACGTCCACCATAATCACCCTGGCGTGTTAGTTAGTCTGTCTGTCTGTCTGTCTGCCTCTCCTTGTATACAATTAAAAGCAATACATTGTTTCTGTATCAAATTTGTACACAACCCAATAAACATTAGAAACGTTTTACAATGGTGTAAACATTTACAAAACGATTTTAAAAAATATTTTAACCCTATCTTATAGTTTTCTAAATATTTTTGTGCAAATATTTACACTGTACTGTTAAAAAAACTTAATATTCTCTATACAAAAGTTTCTTTTTTTTGAAAACATTTATTAAACGTTTATCAAATAACTCAAGAAGCTAGGTTTGATTGGAAACATTTTTAAATACATTTATAAAATAGCTGAATAAATAAAGGTTATGCTGGAAATGTGTTTCAAATATTTATCATAAAATGTACACATAAAATGTTTAAACAATATTGTTGATTTAGAGTGTATATACTTATATATGTATGGAGCCTTTGAGGCATATATCTTCGAAAAATTCAATTTTGGCATTGTAAAACCTTGTGATACCATAAATACTTCACAAAACTACAAGAAGGGGGTGTTATGTACGTTAATCCTTTGTTTTCAACCATTTTAAATTCAGAAATGAAGAAGAAGTTGTACCATCCTATTTAATTCTTTGTTTACAAAAAGATAAACATCTGGACTTAACTTTGACTCCAAGACTTAGCCAAAGCTTAAACTTAGCTACTGTCCTCTAATTTAACTATAACTTAGAAGTCTGTCATCCTTGTATGAAACCAACCCCAAGTGTTTGAAAATTCGTAGTTTATGACATTTAGATGAAGTAAAAGTGAAGAGGTGAATTGGATTGATTTCTTAAAAGCTCAAAGATCCCTTCAAAACTGATCTACAATATAAAAGGTACACGCATATATTTTGTTTATCTTTTCAGCTTTACCAGAGATTGGGATCATGAATGGATTTTTCCACAGTCCAGCAAAAGACATCACCACCACTCAGTTCACCATAGACATGCGTTTTAGCATGTGGAGCTGGATTTACTACACTGAGAACTATCTCATTACTTGGATTGCTTGCCAACATTAAATTTGCATGAAATTCAGAAAAAAAAGAAGTTGCAAATGATTAACATTAAGTTATGTTGTTAAACATACCTATGTGATGAAATAAAATGAACATATTCATATGTCGGAAATCGTAATCTAATTTACTCTTTAATCTTCATCGCAAATGGAACTCAATGGGAATAAATAGCTATTGTCTAGGGGATGACCTGTTTTAATAATCCAGGGCTGTGTGGGTTGAATGAAGATAGCAATTGGGGAATTTTGAGTTGAAATATTTTTGTAATCCAGGGCTGTGGGGGTTGAATGAAGATAGTAATTGGGGAATCTTTAGTTGGAACATTTTAGTAATCCAGGGCTGTGGGGGTTGAGTGAAGATAGTAAGTTTGGGGTTGGATGAAGATAGTATTTGGGGAATCTTGAGTTGAAAGGTGGATCTTTAACCACTACCAGAAGGATATTACTATGGTTTATGGTTAACCCACTCACCTAGGATCACAGTACATGTGGGTTCAAACCTGGGTACAGGCAGATGGATAATGACTCGGATGACCACTTAAAATTGCAGACCGCTGTCACTCTATCTTATTCTCAGTGGCAGGTAAAAGTACCTCAAGATTGTTGATAAGTGTTTACCCTTAAGCCTCCGTCTTTCAGGTAGGAAGATGCCAGTAACTTAAGAGTTTGGGCTTTACTGATGCAGTCAGATGGATCGGATAGCACATTGAATAATGTAATACATGAAGATATTGTATTGATTTTTTAATTTATTTTGGTTTTACGTCACTTTCAACACTGTACAGATCATATCACGACCGGTAGTTGGAAGGGCAGAGGAAACCAGTACATACAGTTCGTCAGGGTTCTGTACTGTAAACTGCCGACCAACAGTAAGCAACTACCAGCTTTCCCACTTGAGGCAGTGCCGGGAACTGAACCCAGCCTCAGAGGTGGGAAGCGAGAGTGTTACCACTCTGCCACCGTGGCCCCGAGATATTGTACTGAGTATAAATCCATAATACAAAAGAAACTAAAGAGTGGCAAAAAATTTGGGGGTTATCCAAGGTATAGATAGAGGATGGTTAGTGAGCAGTTATTTATATGGCAACTATTGTCACCTTACCTTGATCTCCAGGCAGTGAATAACTTTAGTCTTTTAAACACACTGAAAAAACTACTTCTCTAAGCATCATTTATTTCCTATTTCCAAAGCACCAATACGGTTTATTTTTAACAACCCTTTAATCATATTTTTTTGTTATAAAACAATTTTTTTATAATGCGCACAAAATATTTTTGTTGATTTCACTGCTAGACCATTAATTTATTTCGCATGTTGTTTTTTATTTACTTTGTGATACAATAAAAGACTTCATTTCTTCATTTTATGATTGTCACTTTACAATTTTGTTTCTGTTTTCATTTTAATATTTCTGTCTCCATTCTTATATTCCAAAAAAATTAATTTCATTGTGGATGAAAAACACTGTAATATTTTATATTTTGATTATATATAATATCAGTTATTTCCTTCTATTCCTTTACCTCCAATAATTGTTCAGTTTATTTTGACTAATTTTGTATAAACAGGCTGCCTCTACATCCAGATTTTATTCATTCATACGATATTCTACAGTTCCCAAGTTATTTTATTTCCAAAAAGGGCAAGCCAGACACAGAGGCTGATACTTCTACTGCAAATATTTGAGGTCCAGGGAGATTGCACAACACCGAGACATGATCTTGATTGGCATCATGCTTAAATGACAGCAAAGTTGTGAAACCATCAGAAGGATATATTGGGTCAAGCCTTGGCTACAAGGCTTGACTTCGTCCATTACAATGGACTCATGAGTGAGCTCAAGAATGAAAATACTTAGTACCAAAATACCAAGTACCAGGTTTAAAGAAGTTCTTAAAAGATTAGAGGTTGGAATAAAGAAATACACATACCTGGCTCAGAACTTTTATTTTTTTCCCTGGGTGCAGACTATACATAAGGCTCTGTTATCCGGATTCCGACATGGAGTACAGAAGTCTGACTACTGTGTAGTAGACAATTCCATTTCCCTGATTATATGTTGGTGCTGTGATGCCATGTTAGATGCCAAGCATGTTGTGTTTGTTTATTTGTTGTTTTATGTCGCGTTCAACAGCCAGGGTCATATTGCGACGGCTAGTTTATAGGTGGAGGAAACCAGTGCATACTGCACTGTAAACCACCGGGCATCGGCAAGTAACTACCAACTTTCCAACATGAAGCACCTGGCCCGAGATTCGAACCAGCAGCCTCAGAGGTTGGAGGCAAGAACTCTAACCGCTACACCCCCGAGTGCCTTGCCAAGCATGTTGTGGTCCAATGTATCATGTAAGGTAACTCAGTCTATTTCAACTGCAAGGACTTTCACTCAATCACCCTTTTCTACAATTCTTTGTAGAACTGGAACTTTGGTCATGTATCATGTAAGGTAACTCAGTCTATTTCAACTGCAAGGACTTTCACTCAATCACCCTTTTCTACAATTCTTTGTAGAACTGGAACTTTGGTCATTACAGCATCTGAGCAACTTCTTGGAGATGACTGCCCCATGTCATACTTTCTCATAGTTGATGGCATATATTCACTTCACAATTGGCTAATAAAATCTTTCAGTGCCCAAGGGTTTCTCGATGAGGACACAACATTCAACTCAGACTTGTACAGGTTCATGGGGTCATACGGAATGCCTTTGGCATCACGACCAACAGGTTTCTCTGGGTGTTGAGCAGCATGGGCCAAAACTCAGACAATGTTGTTGTTATTCTTTTGGGTTGTTGTGCACTGCAAAATGTTATGATACTTAGATATCCAGCTGTGCACCAAGGTATTGCTGTTGAAAAGGATAAGTATCATAGGCCCCTGTCAGAACAGTGGAGACAAGGTTTTAACTTGTAAGGTATGGAAAATGTACTGTCGGGCATCAAGGTGCCCGAGGGCTTATTCCTTTGGTCCCCATCTTAAAAATAAATTGTTTTCATCAAGTATCTGTTTGTCAGATGTATACATTTTTATTAGTTCTTCACTGATCTTCATCTGACGATGTCTGGCCTTGCTGGCAGCAGACCATGCTGTCACTTTAACCTTGAACTTCAGACAACATGCATGAAAATCACCTTATACACTCTTTGACTGATGAAGGTGAGATTTGTATTGAAGAGAAGTGTTACAATTTCAGGTCTCGCAGAAGTGACATGCATGTTTCCATTCAGCCACAGTTTGCCAGGGATGATGACTTTTATGCTTAGGCTGTGGAATCTGATCACCCAAAATCCGAGAAAGTGTTCCTATCCAACCATTAGTACTGTCCCAATGATTCATAATACTGAATAGCATGAGTTGCTTGAAAATTTGGATCAAAGTTTGTTCTCTTCCCATTATGATAAGCACTTGAATCATGTCTGGTAGTTATGGTCATCAACCATTAGGTCTAGTTCATTTTTCATAGATTTTGTTACACAAGATGCTGTTAATAAATAGATTCTTGTACAGGTTTGTGCTTTAGGCGATTGACTGACCAATATGGTGGTTGGTATATCAAAAGAATAATAATAATATAAAGTCAAAAGTTCTCATAAAGAGTCAGGTTAAAAAAATCCCCCTGGTTAGTATGTTTGCTAATATCCCAGCATTCATTGAGTGGGGAATAGACAGCCCACAATGGCCAAAATAAAAAGCCAAGAATGGGTATAATATATATATTATCTATCATTTTCTCATTGGCACATTATACATCAACTTTTATTTGCACATAGTTTAGATAACTTATAGTTACACCTACTAACATGCTGAAGGGGACCCGAATCAATTCCTGAGATATGTACCTGATGTGACCTTGATGATATAAGGTCAAACTGAATTTTTTATGAATTGACAACAACCCCAGACTAACAGGTGAAAGACTTTTACTATTAAATCGGATAGCTGGGGTCAGATAAAGTGAATTTAATTTTAGACCCAATTTTAAAGAACCCCAAGGTGCATCCCAAGTAGAAACAATTCCATCAAGAGTAAAATTCCGAAGACAAGAACTTAACCTTGGGTTGAAATGTAATAAAGGTCAAACTGTGATATAATAGTATGTATATTGGAATTGATTCAGGCACCAAATAGCCAGTGTGTTTAATATCTGGGTAACCAGAAGGTGACTAAAACAATACCCAGCTTGACCTTGTCAAAAGTTAAAGGTCATGTACAAGCAAGGTCAAAGGTCAAGTCGAGTGACATAAACTACATACATGATAGGTGCTTTATGGTTTTAAGTTTAAAGAAGGGAAAAGTGACACCCAAACACCAAGTAGGCACTAGGAGTGTAGGGCAGCTCTAAAAGCAAAGGAGACTGGTGAATGCAAAGTAGGAGCAGATGAAAGATATGACCATACAGCATCTGACCTCCATGTTCCATGCTTCATGATTTGTTCCAGTGGAACCCCTATTCTGAAAGGCCCAATAAGCGCCCCCTCTTCTAAAATCATGGAATGTTACTGGATTTTTCATTTGTAATAGGCGACACACATCTTTAAGATGTTTTCTGGCCACTGAGTGGGTCAATGGAACCAGACCTTTAACTTTTGTGACCAAAAATAGTGGGTCGTTATCTGAAGCAGGAATTTTTTCCACCATGGTCCTCAATGGGTTGATGGGACAGAGTGGTGAATCGCCCAAAGCTGGAATGGAAACAGTAGCAATATCTTTTCTGTTTTGGATGGTTTTTGACCATTTGACCAATATCACTGCACCTTCTGGTTTAAGTATCACATCCCCACGAGCTAATTGTCTAGTTTTATCAAAGGCAGTGGTGGAATGAGGTAATATATTTGAAATCCTTAGAAAAGAAAAGAAAGTGAAGAGGTAAAGAGGTGAAAAAATAAAGGGAAATGGAAGATATTGACATTTTGCTGTACGATTTGCAACAGTAAATCGATAGTCAAATGACTTCTTTTGGTTGGGTTAAAAGGAGCTTGAATTTTCAATGATTTTTGAAACAACTGTACACGTTGGTCTGTGAAGGGTGCAGTTTGTAGGTAATGCATGATGTGGTAAGCCCTTATTGCTGCCATATAGTTTGCAATGGTAGGTTGTGATTGACCATTCTGGACCAGAAACTCCATGAATGCTAGTAATATTTGTATATCTACATGTTGTGGAGGCAGCCCAGCTGCCACTTTAAAAGCCTGATAATCAAGCCAGTACCTAGCATACTGGCGTTTCGTAGAAGGTCTGAAGGCATCCAAAAATCTTGAAGCTGCAGAGGTGGCCAGCTGGGCTGCCTGTGGGGGCAAATCTGAAATTATATAATATAATTTTAAAAAGTTAATTCTATTCTGGTGTGAATCCATGTGGCATTTGGAACAAGTTGGTATAATTTTTCACTATCTTGGTACGAATTTGTCCATCTAGATAAGAGATCTGCTATATTATTTTCTTTCCCTGGTATATGGTATAAAATAATATCAAAATTGTGCATGGCTGATAGCATCCAGATATTTCGGGCACATGTGGCCAAGGTCGCATGACGTGATTTACCACTGTTTAAAACCTCCACCACAGCCAAATTATCACACCATATTTTGACACGTTTATTGGCCTTATGATTGGCCCAAACTTTACATGCCACCAAAATATTCAAAATTTCTAATTGTACAATGTAAAAGCCCATGTAATTCCTTTCAATGGGAAGACTATATATCATATTATCAAATACAGCACCCAGGCCAGTAAGGGATGCGTCTAAGTGAATTTCTGCCTGACAGGTAAGATTATCATAAAATGTAACACCATTATATTGACTTAAAAATAGGTTAAACCAATTTAAATCTCTGAAAAATGTATCAGTCAATAGAATTTTTGTTTTCTCAACATTATCCCGTAAGGTTTGTAGCATTCTGTTCAAAAATATTCTTGCGGGCTTTATACATTTAGCAATATACAATAAGTGGCCTAAGAGGGATTGTAGGTCCCTTTTGCTACAATATGTTTTGTCAGCCCAAAGGCTGCATAAATTGGCAAGTTGGTTCAATTTTTCCGGGGGAATGGATATAGTTCTCTCCTGGGAGTCTATTAGAATTCCCAGACAAACCACAGAGGTGGATGGCGCGACTAACTTTTTAGTACTGGCCTCCAGACCAAGGTCTGATAAGAAGGACATAAGAAAGTCGAAAGCAGCGTCAATTTTTGACGGTAAACCGACATATATGAGGTCGTCAATGTAATTAAATAGGTCAGGAAACCCATGACTAGCCATGATATACCTGATAGCATCCGAACAACGCTGAAAAAACAAAGAACCATTCCGATATCCGAACGGCGTCGAAACGTCGAGAAAATGACGCCCCTGAACTTGTAACCCCAGCAGATCAATGTCTGCGGGGTCTACCCTAAGGTGGCGAAATGCCCTGCTTATATCTGTCTTGAAAAGCTTGGCACCAGGCCCAAGACGACGCAAGGCAGCTGTAATATTGTCTACAGAAGGATAATGAAGGGAGTATGCAGTAGCCAAGTATTTTTCTTTGCTAACCCCATCATTGACAGAGTAGCCCTTTGGCCAACTAAGGTCCATTATTGTCCTTTTCTTATCTGAATCTTGTTTATCTCTAGTCATAAGTGGAGATACGTGAAATGACAATGGCAAGTGTTGAAATGGTCCAACAATGGCACAATTCTTCTTTAATATAGTCTTGTACTTGGTCTAAATGCATATCTGCCGACTTATGGTTCAAGTCAACGCTCTGTAACTGGCAATTTCTATTGAAATCCAAAGGGAAACCATACTCCAACAAGTCAGGGAGTTGTTGATCCCAGTAATTACTTAGATATGACCTCCATTTTTTATATTGAGATTAGTATTTACTGGGATTCTGGACTTCAAATAATTTGGAAGACCACTACTTTTCACAATATCATGCGACTGTATAATGTCTGGGATTGTATCCCAATGTACCACTTCCCCATCATACAACTTAAGGTCAGTTTGAGGGATGAAGCCAAATTGGCCTCCTGTTTGCATTATGCATTGTTCATTATGCTGGCATATGGGATTTGACAGTTCTTGACTTTGGGCAGGGAATCCATCACTTTGATTCTCTTGTCCAATACTATTAAGGTTATAGTTTCCGGTTAACATTGACTCCCAATATGACTCATGAGTATTTGTGTGTGCTAAAGACCAGTTCTGGGAGTTGTGGCTGATGATATTCTGAGATCCCACATCAAAAGACCCATTTTCGTTTTTATTGCCCACCAATGGTGTTTTTTCCTGTCGAGCTAATATGAGCTCATCCTTATCATCAACTTTGGCCCTACTAACATGTGGGCTGATATTTTTCCTACATTTTTGTTTTTGTACATTTTTCACACAAATTGGCAGACTACCAGAGCCAAAGGACACGTTTGGTGTCTGTTGGTCCTGTTCCTGTTTGTCAACCAAAGTATTTAGCATTTGAAATCTGTTGGAAAGCACCAATGGGTCTTGCTGTCTTTGGTCAATGATCTTGGCCCCGGCCACACTGCACTGTGTCACCCTAGTATTGTTCCGGTGAACATTTTTGGCATGTGGACAAGCAACTTTGTCCTGTGGGATTTTTAACGTACGATTTTCCTTTTGGACCGTATGTGAAGAAATTTTTGCGGTACAAGTAACTTTGTCATGTAATTGACTTTGAAATTGTGTATGGTTGATATTACTATGACTGAGAAGAGCTTGAGCATAAGTCTTGCCCGGTTTAATTTTATCAAAACTTTTAGATTCCTTATACCAAGTTGCTACAAGGGACTTGGAAGCCATACATTCCTCAATAGCCTTTTGATTTTTCTTGGCAGAGAAATACCTATCTCTCGTACGCAGGGTATGGTTGCAAGTAGCTATACCCCTAGTTACTCGTTTTTTGAAATGTTTCTTTTATTTTTGCTTCTGCATTCAATCTCCGAATGTGGAAATATTCTACCACTGGTCATATAACAAGTAGCACACACATGCTTGTAAGTAATACCTTTGGTTTCATGACTTTTCATGTGTGTACAAGTGCCTTTGTTGAAATACAAACAAGGTGTGACCTTGGTAGTTTTCTGGTTGTGAAATTTTTGATTTTGATTTGCATTTGAATTGGAAGCGACCATGTGTCTTTGTGCATTCGCTCGCCTAATTCGATCTATTTTATCAACTTTCATGTAATTTTTTACATCTCCTTGTTCCATCCTACAAAGTAGGACAGCATGGCTGGCCTTTGCCGCATCCCTAGAAATATCATTTGGCGTCTTCTAACAACTGAATTAAATAATCGAGCATGTGGTCTTTATTTTCAACATTGGTTTCCTCCTTCATGATGCGGCAAAAGCCAGCCACCCACTGGGTAACAGTTAAGCTGTCATAGTGAACCCTTTCCTTCTTACTGCCGGACAAAATGTATTCTTGTGGCCATTTTACTCTGTGTGGTACGACAACGTCCACAGAACCACCTCTTAGTGATTTAATTTTTGTACCTGACTTATTATCATCCACCAGGTCCCGTAATCTTTGTTCAGCTTGTGCTTGTATAAGGGAATCGCTTCTTAGGGTGTGAAGATTGGGTAATGGCGACACCAGTGGCTGTTGAATGGGCAGTGTGACCGGGCCATCAATGGCAGAGGATCTGACACTTTTTCCTTTAATTTTTGACGGGTCACTGGTTTTATTTTTCCCTTTCTTTTCAATAGCATCTAACCGCTTACCAATGTTCCCCAATTGATTTAAAATCTGTAGGTTAATGGCCTGTTGTGTACTGCCCTCAAGTACTGAACTCCCAGCAGCATTCGAACTACCAGGGATATTTTCGACCGTATTTTTACTACTTACTGTTTGTTCAGTACCTGACTGGCCTACCAGGACCTCTTCATTTTGTTCCGACTCCGAAGCACTGTCCGAATTTTCTTCAGTACTTGCATGTTGATTTTGAAGCATACTCAAAAATTCAGTATCACCGCCCGACTGGATGTGTATTGGTACATGAATTACTACAGAATTGCCGGACCGTAACGAATACTGTCTACGCTCTGCCATTAGACCACAACAAAATACAACACCTGAATATAAAAAAACTAAAATAGAATTAAAATATAAAATGAAGTTAAAATTCTGCAATTTCTGTTTTCAGATGTGACCTTGTGTGCTTCCAACATTCAAATGGAAGAAGCATGGGTCTGTAATTTCCAATGACCATTGGTTGACCAATCAGAAGCAACCATGTCTTCAGAAATTGGTACAATCTAATTTTTAACAGACATTCGAATGTGGGACCCTCCAGGGCTGACCTTGCCGTCACCCACATGACGGCCCGAAGAGTGCAAGAAAAGGTTTAGGCTAGTTTGAAACAGCTAGGTGGCACAGTGGTAAACTTTAACAATACATGGACTGGTATCATCTATCAATGCTGCATTCTTTGGCACATCGTCAGGTAGTGTTTACTACCCACGATACAGTTCTTTACACTAATTTAAACAGCATTTTCGCAGGCTGTGAACTCGTAGATATCAGTAAATAGCTGGCAAAGTGCAGCATTAATCTGTCATGCATCTGGAACCCTCGCCTGTGATTTTATGAAATACTTTAATCATTTATATCAAATTTGTATTCATTTAAAATATTTTTATTACATATTACAGACTTATAGCAAAAAATATTGCTAATTCAACATTAGAATAATTTGTGGTGACAATTAAAAGCAAAAACATGCTGTGGGGTGATAATAAGAGATTTATATAATTTAAACTAATGCACTTTTGCTATTTAACACAAATGTTACTTAAATGTTATACAATGTATAACATTATATAGTAAAAGGGGGATATAAGGTCAAATGTGCGCCAAATGAGTTGAGTAGAAATACATTATATTTATTTTTTGTTAATCCTAGGTGCTACTGTGAATGATGATTGTCCAACATGGTCACCGATACCTGACCCTTTATTGCAGAGTAATGGCGGAATTGTGTATAACAATGAGGGGTTATGAAACATGAAAGAGCAGGAATATATGTTACACGATGTTTTACCGATGTTGGATGATGCTAAGGATCTGCCATGGATTTTTGCAACATTCCCCTAAGTGGGGGAAGAATAAATGAAAAAACCACATTGGGTAAAACATTACTTTTATTCTACTACATGATCTTTTATATAAACAATACATATAATGTTCTCATTCAAGGAGGGAGTATTTTAGAATATGAAAGCAAAATCTCAACCCCAACCCTTTGCTTGGAAGTGAAATGTTTAAGTTTAGGTAACATGTGAAACAGCCCCAGTGAGCCTGATTATCATTGGGCCAAGAGCAATGAGCCAAACTATAAATTTTGAAAAACTGGCCCTGGGTAAGATTTTTGTAGGGTAACAAACCCCAAAACCATGAAAAAGTAACTTAGATTTATTATGAAATGTTAACAAGCAAAGAGTGAGGTAGCTACCTCACAAGCTACAAATGCGGAAAATTTTGAAATTTTTGAAAGGGGATATATCTCGGAGGTCAAAAGGTGAAAGGTTAAGGACTATGTAAAGCTTGTAGGGTAAAGATCTGAAAGGAGGATGTTTAATTTACTGAAAATCCACCATGGTGAAAAATGAAGGAATAATGTTAACCCATAGAAGTCAATTCATAACAAAGGTCAAATGACCAATGTGCTGTAAAAATAAAAAGGTAAAGCTCAATGTAAAACATATAAAAAGACAGTTAAAATAAGTAACCGATAAAATGTGCTTGAAAGCAAGCAGAAGCATTCATTGCCAAGGTCAAGAGCAAGGTAACGTTGAATGGCACATTCTGCCAAGGTCAAGGTAAATCCAAGATCAGATCCTCGCCATCTACGTGTATGTAATAGTAGTAAAACAATAATAACACACTTTATTGTGACATTTTGCTTTCACTTCAAGGACTGTGTACCTGCAACCTGTCTAGCTGAAGAATAAACACCTTACAGAGCTGAACATTACAGCCCCCTTACAATAAATTTGCCATGGATTTCCGCAAAATCCTCCCATGCAGTTTTATTATGAAGGATAGAGCAAGGCGAGATATCCAGTTGGTCACATACTGATAAGATTTACAGGATTTGTACGTACCATGTCCAGCATCATTATCATACTGCATCAAATGCCACTGCTTGTCAGCAAGACAATATCCCTACAGCCAAGGTCACTCCCTGTGTATATTTAATAGGAACAGCTGCCTCCAGAAACACGAGGCATGAGGTATATTGTACAAACATGTCTGTGCTTTGCCTTAGCAAAATGATTAAAAGTCTCACCCTCTTTCACAGAAGAGACTGTGGCATGATTTTAAAGGTCACAGGTCATGCCCATAACAGTCATGGTTCATAACTGTCTGCATAACAAGGTTGAGTTGACGAATCTTGCAAAATGAGAATTTAAACATTCATTTGGTAAAGCCTTCAGTTTTTTTGTAAAGTTAACAATGGCTGTTCATATTCATGGGTAGTTGCATGTCAGGTGTTCGAGGCAAGTGTCCTCAGTGAACCCATACCTAATGGTGCTTTTGGGTTTTTTTTTGTGCTGGAGCTAGGAGACCGATAACCCTTTCAGTGTTGTTATATCACATAGTGGTCAGCATCAGCCGTGTAAAGTTAAAATTTCTAGGCCTTTGAAACTTGAAGGACGGCTCATAAATCTCAATCCACTGCCTGTAAAAACTATCACCAGAATTACTATGCTGCACTCTAGTTTCGGGATAAGATATATGCTGTTGAAAGACCAGCATAAAAGTATTCCACTAGCTAATAGGTTTCATGTACTGCAGGATATTGGCCAATCCAGCTTGAATGATTCCAATCCGGCTGGACCAATTGGCCCATTGTTCTAGTGGCTAAGAGAGCAGCATCTTTGTAGGTCAAGAACTTGCTGATAACCCTTATGTCATTAACAAGCCCCTGTAACCACACAGGAGGTGACTCAGAATGGTCCATTGTTCATATACAGTAAGCATAAGCCTAGTTTGGTTTCTCAAATTTCAAAGGACTATTGCAATAAGCTAGTCCCACAAGATGCTGCCACTGAGATTTATACATTTGCTAGTGGTAACACAGGTTTTTTCTTCTGTTCCTAATGTCATGTTACCAAAACTTCTATTCATCACAATGACTTTGGTGAATCCATTTGCCCAGGATGGGAAACCACTCATAATTTGGACACAGTTACTGACAAAGCTCTCAACAATGCCAGGCAACACACGGACTAATACTAATGCTATTCTGTATAAAGAATTTACCTTTTTCTCAGATTCTTCACCTGGGATGGTTGACAGTGAGGGTTGATATATATGGCTGCTTTGAGGACACATTTGGCTGAATGTTTTGACCAGCTACTACCGGATTTAATTCAGTTTAGTTCACTCCTGGATTTTGATACATAAATGTATCATACTTCTGCTATTGTTTTTTAAAAACATGTAGATGGATAAATAGCTGTAGAGCTCAAATGTGGTGCTATTATTGACCGCTTTGATTCCAACGAATGTGTCTTCTTTCATGATCAGGAGAGGTCAGAATTTGAGGTCAGGACAATCATTAATTTAAGTTGAACAAAAGGCTGTTCAGTAAATGATGGGATTAAATAAGACATATGTTTAAGTCCACAATTCATATTACATCACCCAGCAGTTGATAAGATAGTTGAACAGCTTAACAGTTTGGGTCCTGCTGCTCAAGATTTATATCAGCACAGCCTTCAAGCACTTCATATTTACCGTGGAGACATTCATCTTCTACGATTATTACATAAGGATAAATACTTTCTGTGTAGGAGAAATCACGAGAAAGTGTGGATTCGTGAATCAGAAAATACAAGGCCGAAGGCCGAGTAATTTTCTGATTCACGAATTCACACTTTCGAGTGGTTTCTCTGGCTTAAACCACAAGAAAAAGGCCATTTGAAAACCAATGTTACATATACGTGGCCTAAATCTCTAATTATATTGAATGTGGTGACCTGAACATTGAAAAAAAGTGTTGATTCTGAAAATGTTCAATTTATTTAATTGAATCTTTTGTATTCTGCGGGTGCATTTGTCCTTAGCATTTATGGTGTCAAACTTGCAGCTTTGCAACCATGTTCAGTGAGAATATATGACAAAGCCTGTTCCTGTTTATTATTCAAAATAAAATAAAAATATCAGTGATTATAGGTTGAAAGGATTTTGAAAAACATACATAACAGAAATGGACTGTGCGCAGTGATGTGAAAAGGTAAGGTCTTTCACTTTTTGCTATTTTTCATTGCATTTTACCGTGGTTTTTGTACATTTTATTAAATTTTAAATGATATGTCAAAATGTTAATATAAATGTTAACATACAAATTGTTGACTGCACTATCAAATGACAAAACATAATTCTGTACTAATTTCTCAGAAAATACACCATCATTAAATATTTTCCCCAAAATTGATTTAGCATCACATAATGTTTATTGTATTGTGTAAAATTGTTTTCAGTTTTTCTGGACTGGATAGCAAAGCTATCTGAGAACTCGGGGGTACAACAAACCAGAGAGTAATGAAAGGTCAGGATCTTAATTTAAATCTATGTACCGAGTCTGCGGTTATTGGTTTAAAGAAAATGGATTCCATTCACTGCTTCACTTTGGAAGGAGGATTTTCTCGCTGAGGATTTGCAGTATATCTCAATTCAGATACAGCAATGTGAAATGATTTAAATGTGTGTAAATGAATGTGCGTCACAAGCTGTTTATTCACAAAATGTTTTGGATTGTTGGATAAAGAAAAATTGTGCTTCAGTCATACAGGATACCGCAAGAAGCTTGTTCAGCAATGAAGCTTTGTGATGCTCCATCTTACATTTGGATATTGTTCTCACAGGATAGTTGTACAACTTAATCACTTGCAGTACAAATACACTCAGAGATTGTAAAATTACTCATAATGTTAAAAGCAATTTTTGTTCTGAATATTAAGATTATTTAAAGTCAGTGTCAAGTTTCAAACTTTTTTTGTAACATGAATATAATTTTCATATATTTTGTACAACTGTGGTTTAAATGTGTTAAATCCTTGATGTCTTGTAAAACACACTTCTTAAAAAATTCAACATTATAATTGTCAGACTATGTTCACCTGATTACATTACAATCAGGGCCATTTAATTATACAATTTAAAAAGTGTGATTTTTTTTCTAAAAATGTGTTGATTCTTAAGCTAAAAAGTGTGAATTATCAACCTTAAAAGTGTGGATTCTGAAGCTAAAAAGTGTGAATTCTGAAGTAAAAAGTGTGGATTCTGAAGCAAAAAAGTGTGGATTCGTGAAAAAGAATTCACACTTTTTCTATTGTCTGTTACCAAAAGTGTGGTTTAAGGATCATTCCTTACCTTTGGTTTTTGGTTGGGCTCAGTTCTATTGGCGCCACGGTGGCACAGTGGTAATAGAGTCGACTTTCCACCTCTGAGGTCTGTGGTTCAAACACCAGACCCTATGTGAGGAAGTTGGTAGTTGCTTAAATATGGTTGTCAATTTATTATTGTTGTGTTTCCTTAGATAGCCAAATAGTCTACCCAGCCTGATGTAATGGATATTTGACATTTATCTGTGGTCAGCTCCAAGGTGAAAGCCTGGCCTTCAACTTTACAAAAGTCAAGATCAGAACATGACAAGGTCACAGAGAAGCAGGCAGCTGGGGCAGTAATCAATTGGTCATATTACTAAAGTCCTTTGGCTCTATATTTACCAACTGTCCAAGCTGCCAGCCAATCAAGCAGCAATCATCATGTGAAGCAACCAAAGTGTGGATTCTGAAGCTAAAAAGTGTGAATTCTGAAGTAAAAAGTGTGGATTCTGAAGCAAAAAAGTGTGGATTCGTGAAAAAGAATTCACACTTTTTCTATTGTCTGTTACCAAAAGTGTGGTTTAAGGATCATTCCTTACCTTTGGTTTTTGGTTGGGCTCAGTTCTATTGGCGCCACGGTGGCACAGTGGTAATAGAGTCGACTTTCCACCTCTGAGGTCTGTGGTTCAAACACCAGACCCTATGTGAGGAAGTTGGTAGTTGCTTAAATATGGTTGTCAATTTATTATTGTTGTGTTTCCTTAGATAGCCAAATAGTCTACCCAGCCTGATGTAATGGATATTTGACATTTATCTGTGGTCAGCTCCAAGGTGAAAGCCTGGCCTTCAACTTTACAAAAGTCAAGATCAGAACATGACAAGGTCACAGAGAAGCAGGCAGCTGGGGCAGTAATCAATTGGTCATATTACTAAAGTCCTTTGGCTCTATATTTACCAACTGTCCAAGCTGCCAGCCAATCAAGCAGCAATCATCATGTGAAGCAACCAAAGTGTGGATTCTGAAGCTAAAAAGTGTGAATTCTGAAGTAAAAAGTGTGGATTCTGAAGCAAAAAAGTGTGGATTCGTGAAAAAGAATTCACACTTTTTCTATTGTCTGTTACCAAAAGTGTGGTTTAAGGATCATTCCTTACCTTTGGTTTTTGGTTGGGCTCAGTTCTATTGGCGCCACGGTGGCACAGTGGTAATAGAGTCGACTTTCCACCTCTGAGGTCTGTGGTTCAAACACCAGACCCTATGTGAGGAAGTTGGTAGTTGCTTAAATATTTTTGTCAATTTACAGTACAAAGTCAAAGGTGAGATTTCCCACCCCGTTCAAGAGCCAGGGTCATATTGGGACAGGTCCCAGTTTACAGTACAGAACCTTGACTGACTCTATGAACTAGTTTCCTCTCCCCATAAAACTACCCACTGTGATATGATTGATATAGTCTTGAAAGCACCGTTAAAACCTAAACAGTTCCCAAGAAGGTAAGAAAAGAAGAATATGGGAATATACAATTTGTTTTATAACTTTTATCTATCTGATCTTGACCAGGCACAGGTAGTTGCTTGCCGTTGGTCTGCAGTTTACAGTACAGAACATTGATCAACTATATATACTGGTTTCCTCCACCTTTCCAATGACCTGTCGTGATATGACCTGTACAGTGTTGAATGCGACATAAAACCGCAATAAATAAATACAAATAGACTTACCAGGCACATTATTTTAAAACATATTATATAATCTACCATATTATTATTGTTGTGTTTCCTTAGATAGCCAAATAGTCTACCCAGCCTGATGTAATGGATATTTGACATTTATCTGTGGTCAGCTCCAAGGTGAAAGCCTGGCCTTCAACTTTACAAAAGTCAAGATCAGAACATGACAAGGTCACAGAGAAGCAGGCAGCTGGGGCAGTAATCAATTGGTCATATTACTAAAGTCCTTTGGCTCTATATTTACCAACTGTCCAAGCTGCCAGCCAATCAAGCAGCAATCATCATGTGAAGCAACCAAGGTTGAGGTCAAAGTACAAGCTGACAAACGTGGCAAGGTAAAGCAACATGGTCAGTAAATAAAGTCAGTGTATTCTAAGGTCCTGATCCAAATGGGATCTGAAAATGTTTAAGAATTAATATTTCCGTTAGAATTGTTTGACAATAACGTATAACCAAGATGTACATGGTGAAAACAGAAACCACCCAAACCCCAGTAAGATTAGGGACATATTGCATGTTGAAATGCAAGGGCAACAGGAGACACAGCAATAACGGCTGAGGAAAGATAAGTCCAGATGGCATCTGACTTCCAAATACCATGCTTCATTATATGCTCCAGGGGTACCCCATGGTGAAATGCCCATATAACCCAGCCCTACGGAAGTCATGGAATGTGAGTTATTTGTCCAAACCCAATGACCTGGAAATGTCCTCAAGTGCTTACGAGCTAATGAATCAGTTAATGTAACCAAGCCCTTGGATCTGGGAATTACAAATACTGGAGAGTTTTCAGAGCCTGGGAATTTCTGGAACATTAATTTCAAGGCTAATATTGGACATAAATGAGACCAGCTAGGTCAGGAAGTGAAACAGTTGCAAAATCCTTTCTATTCTGCATGGTTTAGGCCACTTGATTAGTAGAACTGCCCCTGTTTCCCCAAATATAACATCTGCTCTTGCTGATTGTCTGAATTTGGCAACACAATGTGTCAAAACATTCAACAATCTAAGGAAGGAAAAAAAACGTGACTAAATACAGTGGTTTAAAACTACTGGAAATTGGAAATGTTCACACTGTTGAATAATTCATTCAATCAATGGTACATCTAAGTTAGCCAATAACCTGGGTTTAAAAGGTGATTGGATCTTTGTGGCTTTTAGAAAAAGGGGTAGACGCTCATCTCTAAAGGCAAGAGTTTCTAAACCATAGACTATGTGTAGAGCCCTGATAGCAGTTAAATAAATTTGCAAATGACCAGAACTAATGTGGTTTTGGTGAAGATACTCTAAAAAGATAGTAGTATCTGAACAGTTACGTGATAAGATAGCAGCCCAGCTGGCACTTGGAAGGCTACAAAATCCATCGACATTCTGTGATATTGTTTCAAGATAGAGGGGCGAAAGCCAGACAAGAGTTTGGCAGCAGCCGAAGCGGCCAGCTGGGCCGCTCTCCCCATATAATCTACAACAGGATGCAATACAGTGGAGTTTAATAATATAAGATGAAAATGTGTAGGATCAATATAGGATGTGGCAACAAATGGAGCAAATCGTTATAGTTTGCAGATGAAAACTGCCATCTAGAAAGTCTGCTAGAGTATTATTTCTACCTGGTATGTGAAGTACCATTATATGTATGTTAAAAATAGCACAACTAAGCCATATATTCCTTGCTAATAAAGCAAAAATAGTATCTCTAGCCCTACCATTGCGTAACACTTCAACCACAGCCATGTTGTCGCAATGGACTTTAATACGCTTATTAGCCCAATGCTTAGCCCAAACTTTGAGGGGCACAACTATATTCAATATTTCCAAGTGGGCAACCCTTTTGTATTGGGAGCGCATATACGGGAGATTCAAACCTACCAACAAGGTCAGTAAAGCAGGGATCTAGGTGTACTTCTGAATGACAACATTTGTGCTCATAATATGTGACCCCATTATAGTGAGACAGAAAATAATTAAACCATGCTAGGTCCTTTCTAAACTCTGAAGTAATTAATATCTTTTTATTTTAATGGTTGTCTGTTAGTAGTTGCAACATTCTATTAAGGAAAAACCTTGGCTGTTTAACGCATTTGGAAATATATAATAGGGAGCCAAGCAGAGATTGTACCACAATATGTTTTTGTGCTTCATTGTGAACATATTGATTGATTCCTGCGACCTTTTCTTGTGGTATGGATACTGTTTTTTTTAATGGAAGACCTAATTCTACCAAAAGATCCTTAAGAAATGTGAAACAGGCATCCATTCGAGATGGCAAACCAGTATAAATTAAATCATCTATATAGTTAAACAATAGTAGGAATCCATGCTTTGCCAAAGTATAACAAATACCATCTGTACAGCATTGAAAAATTAACAAACCATGACGAAATACAAATGCCTGACATCGATCTAGGAAGTATTTATTTTGAAAGTTTATGCCCAGTAAATCAATGTCACTAGGATCTACTTTTATATGCTAAAAAGCCCTGCTAATATCAATCTTAAACATTTGGGCTGAAGGACCAAGGTTTCGCAACGAGTTCTTTATCAAATCAACAGAGGGAAACTTTAACTCATAAGGGGTGCCTAAATACACATCTTTGGCTACTCCATTATTTACAGAAGCCCCTTTTTGCCAACTAAGATCCATAATGGTTCTTTTGGCATTCGAGTTTTGTTGTGTCTCTTACAAGTAAGGGAGATATGTGCATTTCGATAGGTTTTTCCTCAAAAGACCTAATATGGCATTACATTCAAGCTCCACCTCTAAAAACTGTGAGATATGGATCATATCATTTTCAGAAGTATGATTTTCTTCCACAAAATTTAACAAATAATTTCTATCAAAATCAAGAGGAAATCCATACTCTAAAAGATCAAATAATTGTTGGTCCCAATAATTAGACAGATAGGATACCCATGTGTTTATGTTCAAACCTGATTTGGCTGGTAAGCGACAGCCTAAATAGTTGGGTAATTCACTGGCTTTTATTAAATGGTGAGCCTGTATTGTGTCAGGAATACTTTCCCATTCATATAATTTTAAAGAAGATTTTGGGGTAAAGCGAAAATTCTTTGTATTTTGTCCAAGTTCTGATTGCTCAAACATATTGTCATATGGTGCATCATATTCAACACTAGATGACGACTCTAGAGTCAACTCTCGATATTGAGGTTCTGAGTTTCTGGTTTGTATATGGTTGGTAATCGACTTATGCATGCTGAGACTATCCATGGTTGTGTCGTGGCATACCATGACCTTATGTAACTGGTTTATGTTACATTTGGTAGTAGAGTCCCCTTTCAAAGACCCAGTTTTGATTTTTTCCCCACCAATTCACTTTTCGTCTGCACATCCAACATGCGTTCATTGATGCAACAATGTGGTTGTAAATTGATTGTTTCTGCCAAGCAACTGTTAACCGGTGCCCTATGTACATCAGGTGTTGTTGCATCCATCTTTAGAGTCCCCTTCCAAAGACCCAATTTCTTTTTTTCCCACCAATTTACCATTTATTTTTTTGTCTGAACAACACGAGCTCACTGATGCAACCATTATTTGTATTACTTGTTTTCGTTTTCAGGGCATTTTTGACAATCATATCAGCTACATGAAGTTGCTGTAGGGGTTGGAATCTATTGGTTACCGCTAGGTGCAATCCGGTCACACTACCATCAAACACAGTTTTTCCACAATTTTTTACTTTCCCACAATCTTTGCAGAACTCGACAATTTACATTTAGCTTAAAATTTATCAAGAAGTTGGGACTGATAGTTGCTATAACTTTTCTTGCCAAACTTGTTTTTTGTAATATGGGACACATTTTACCCCATTGCTTGCAGTCCCTTGTTACTGGACTGTCTGTTTGGATATTATCCCTGAGAGGCTTCAAACCCCCTGACATGTTAGTTTATTTTTATTTAAATTAGACAACAAAGCTTGTGCATCAGATTCATTCTTATTTACTTGATCAAAAGCTTTAAATTGTTTGAACCAAACCAGAGCTTTGTCTTTAGAAGTATAAAACTCATTTTTACTGGCCGGATAGTCAGAATTACCTGTATGAAAATTTATGGGTGACTTGAACCCAACCCTTTCTACTCGTTTTTTGCCAACTTTTAATTTTTGTTTCTAGATGTTTTGCCTGTCTGTTGGAAGCAATATGAACCAATATGTCTATGTGTCACACCTTTTGTGACTTCTGATGCATACATGTGCCCGATTGTAGTATGAGCAAGTGAGTACTTTGGTTTTAAGCTTTTTCTGTGAACTTTGAACCTCATTAGGTGAGGTAACTACGTGTCTTTGAGCCTTTGCTCGCCTAATTTGGTCTAGTTTTTCAGTTTCAGTGTAATTTTTTACCTCTCCTTGCTCCATTCTACAAAGTAGCACTGCGTGGCTGGCCCTTGCCACATCCCAAGAAAAATCATGAGCATCCTCCGTAAGAGCAATTAAGTAGTCAAGCAAATGCTCCCTGACTTGGGGGTCCTGTTCCCCCCTCAGGATGTGACAATAACCATTCACTCACTGCACTAATGACAACTGGTCATATTGTACGCTTTCCTTTTTAAATCCGGATAAAACAAACTCTTGGGGCCACTTAACTTGATTTGGGACCACTCCTTCAACGGGACCCACTTCCTAAGAGATTTAATTTTTGAACCTGGGTTCTCAGATTGAGATAATTCCTTCCGTCTCTGGCCCACCTGACTCTGTATGAAAGCATCTTGCCTAATGTTTTGTAAACTAGGCATTGTCAAAGTAGGACAGGGTAGTGGCAGTGTGACTGGGCAACCTGACCACTGGTTTTCTT
Organism: Sabellastarte sp. h YS-2021; assembly: GCA_964017235.1. NCBI lineage: Eukaryota > Metazoa > Annelida > Polychaeta > Sabellida > Sabellidae > Sabellastarte > Sabellastarte sp. h YS-2021. The sequence continues at coordinate 67,648,692 of OZ024938.1, forward strand.
TTTGACAGCGGACTTTCCTTTCCGAATCCGATCCGAATCTTTTTTTACATCTTTCTTTTCAAGAATGTTTAATCTGTCACTAATTGACGAGAGTTGTGCATGAATCTGTACATTAATCGCCTGCTGAGTGGCAACATCAGACAATGCACTACCCCCAACTAACGTACTTGAAGTACTCTGTGTGTTGTGAATACTGTGGTTTTGATCATCGTCCGAGCTCTCCACCATTGCACTATGATTAATGTGGGTGTTCCACCACACGACTAAGGCTCCCGATTAAGGGTTTTTGAGGGTCGGTTTGAAATATTTGCTTAGTCCCAGACCTTCTGTAAGGGTCGGTTGTGGTCGGTTGGGGCCGTGTGAGAAATCAAACATGTTTGATATTTCACACGACCCCAACCGATTATTTTTTCCCGCCATAAACAAAATGTCCAGTCCCAGGCGTCCTCAGGCCTCCTCAGATCAAATTTACACAGTCCTATGTGGTCCCAGGCCGCCTGCGACCCTTAGTCGCCGACCCTTAGTCCCAGACCCTCTATTCTTAGTCCCAGGCCTCCTGCGACCCTTAGTCCCATTGCAAAACAAAAATCGGCTATCTCGGTCTGGGGACGCCTGGGGACGCCTCAGGACACCTTGTGGGGTTGGGACTTAATCCTGGGTTAGTCGGCTCTTAGTCCCAGGAGGCCTGAGGCGTCCTGGGACCCAGTCGGTTTGTCTACGACAGGATCGTGGTTCAAACCGACCACAAAAATGGCTTAGTCGGTTCTTAGTCCCAGACCAGTTAGGGACTGTCTGGGGCCTCCTGGGGCATCCTGAGGCCGATCTGTAGTTAATCCCAGACCTTCATACCGATTCTGTCTTCCACCCCATTGGTCAATTTTTTTTCCATTTTTTCCAAGACTACCCACGATTAAGGGTCGCCGACAGGATCGGGGCTTAATCCTTTGGTGGAACAAGGGCATAAGATCAGAAGATACAGAATCGTCAACATCCAAGTTTTGTTGACTTTGTGACAGTTTGGAGACAAATTCTGAATCACTTGCCATATGAATTTGAACCGGTAACTGTACTGAATTTGAACCAGAACGCAGGTTATAATGATGTTTGTCTATTTCTGCCATTATAGCCACAACATACACTGTTTAAAATGTAATTGTAAAATGTAAAACCATATGAAACAACTTAAGTTGCATTAGAAGTTGTCTGAAGTCTTCTGTAATTTTTCTATGTTGACCTATGCGCCTCCAACTTCAAAATGGCAGAGTGGAGGAGGGTTCACAAATGATGACCAATGGATGACCAGTCGGAAACAGCCACATAGAATTGGTATAAAGTAAAATAATTTAAGGTAGGCAAAACTTCTACAGAACTGACTTATGCCACACCTTCATGTGGCCCCAAATAAACAAAATAATAATAAACCCTAAATAAACACTCTTAAATTCAATTAATGATCTTTGCATTTTGGTCTTCCATCAAAAATCAATCAGGATCATTAGTTCTTCCTGAAATTACTCGAAGAGTTAAGTCTACACACTCAAGTCATTTGTCTGGGAGTTTTATATAACACTGTAGATCGGAGTATTGCTATCAAAAATGGTCTACAGAAACAACTTGTACAAAGAGGCAGCTACAATCTTTGTTAAGGTTTTCTTAGATCTTATAATGGTGTTACTTTTAAAACGATTAACCCCTATAGATCACCATGTATATTTAGATGATATAAAATAAATGGCAGAAGAAATAGGAACTTACATATGGTTAAATCCTGATAAAATACTAACAAGTGATCTGCGAGACTCTGACACAATGACAAGAGACACGTGTATCCATTCCTACACACAGATTTCCGGATCAGCTATGAGTTTAGGAAAAATCCAGATCTCCTTATCTGATCTAGATGTGGTACTTGTGTGTAGGAGTATATCTAAATCCACCCAAATCTCTCGTATTCATATACAATACTTATTCATACTTATTTACCCATAGCAGATCAAAGCCTTTTAGAAATATAATATCCATATATGAGGCAGATTAATAAGTATGCATATACATAAATAAAGACAGCACTAAACCATTTCATCCCGGTATCAGACAACTTAAAGTTTACCAAAATCAAACATTTTACACTTTGAATGAAAAATGAATGTAATACTCTAAAGGAAGGATGAATTTAACGCCTTTAAATTACAACTTAAGCAAAAACTTAACTAACTTAGGCTATACAAAACAAAAATTATCTAAAGAGTAGTGCAAATGGAAATAATATCATCAATCACTTGTTCAAATATACTAATATACTAAGGCTTTTCTGTACAAATCTGTATAAATTAGGGCTTACATAAATGATCCTCTTTTATAGAAGGTTTGAGGAACTCTGCAGTGAGTTTACTACTGAAGAAGAAATAAATTTCACAGTAGCTTTGTCAGCGGGAATGTGAGCTATTGCAATCCTGTTATAGAAATTGGTGTAAACTTTACAGCGGAAAGGTTTTGTTGTATAAATGTCATGGTCTTAACAATGCAGGTGTTGGCTTTGTATACAGATATATAACAGCATTCTTATGGGTTTAGCTCCACTAGGTCACAGTAATGCAAAATGGGCTTTGTGGAAGCTTTGTGGATATGATTCACTCTGAATTGTTCTTACTTGGTGATTGTTGTGTATAAACTGCTGAATAATATGTGATGTGATTTAATAGATATCTTTGTAAAGTAACCTTGCTATGCAATGAAAAATCTTTATGTGGAATTGAACACTTCTCGGCTGTGAGACAGCCATTAAAATTACATTTCATATAATTAGCAGAACAGTGGTGCTTAACAAGCAAAACAAGCATTGAAAAGCAGCACAAAGTGTCTGGCAATTTATTCTGAAGAAAAAAAAAACTTATTAAACTGGAATATATATAACGCTGGGTTTTCCAACAGTGACCAAATTTTTACACAAGCTATAAGCTACTTCAAACAAGATAGGACATATATGTTCTGGGGATATTTACAGGTGTCAAAACATCAAAATGTGTATGAGTGTTTAGTCTGAAAACACAGGTAAAAGAACATTATTAATACCTGTTTTATAAGTAAGGAAGTTACAGTTAGTCAATGAAACCTTCTCATTCTCTACACGTTAATTTATGTGGTGACAAGCAAAAGATACCCATAAGTCGCACCCACAAGACATGTACATGGATAAGCGCACTAATAAGGGACATTTTGGTTGTTGATTTAATGCACCAAATATTAAGTATTTCACACAGATTAAAACCATGAAAGCAACTCTTCAGCATCTTGATTCTAATTCTTTTTATAGGTAATTTCTTGTTTAAATACTTGTAGCATTATCTACATAAAAAGGATCATTTTGGTGGTTGTTTTATGAAGTTTTATGAGTTCAAATCCTGGCCTGACCTCAATTGGGAAAGCTGGTAGGGGCTTGCCGTTGGCGTACCCTGGGAAATAAAAATGAATAATTGCTCAATATTTTAATGAGACAAAACTGCTAGAAACTGTTAAGAAGCCTAATTGTTAGAGGCCACGGTGGAGGAGTGGTGACACATTCGCCTTCCACCTCTAATGTCGGCCGTTCAAAACTGGGACCTTATATGGGAAACTTAGTAATTACTTACCAATGGTTGGCAGTTTAAAGTACAGAACCTTGACCAACTGTATGTACTGGTTTTCCTCTGCTAACGAAATTACAAGTTGTGATATGACCTACGCCATTTTGAAAGCGACAGTTTAATCGACCAAACACCAAATTGTCTCTTATGTGTATTGGTATTATTGCTATGCTTGACTTTAAACATTTGAAGCAGAAGACAGGCATAAGATGTCTTAAAAGTAATATACTAAGAGCTTGTTGCTAGACCAAAAAGAAATCGTCAGATTAAATAACACAATAGTAAATCAAAGGCCATGTTATAATTCATGTAAAAATACTTAATGCTTGGATGATTTTAATAAGACATTATAAAGCGGACACCTGCGCAGTCCATGAATATGCATCTCTGCACATTTCGTGGGAGTACTTTATAGAGAAACCAATGTACGCTGTTCCAATCTTCGAACATGGTTGCCGAATATAATCTTGAAAATAAATTTTTAAAAGGCTAAAATAACCAACAACCAGAAAGCTGTGTGAAAAGACCTAACAGATGTTTTATAATAGAAATAAACTACTTATGCTTGGACTTTATCAGCGATTCAATCACAAAAATATCCTCTAAATAAAGGACTCAGGCCTTCGGCCTTCTTCCTTTATTTGAGGCTATTTTTGGGATTGAATCACTGATAAAGTCCGTGCATACGTAATTTATTTCTACACCCACCAGTCTGTTGCTTATTATGAGTAGAATGCTCATTTGAAGCTATTTGATGTAGAAACTAGGTATAAGATGTCTTACAACCGAAATCCCACTCATATTATAGATGGCAACAGAGTGGGAAAACATCCATAAACTTGCACGTTCATCCGGAAATTTTAAAATGTTACAGATGCATGTGAGCCCTACAAGTGGTATAATCTGCAGTTTTAGGCATTGAACAAAATGTCCCTGTCCTTCAACTACCATCTGAGGTTTGTATGTGACCATGTGAAAGAATGGCCAAATGTCCATTTTCCTCCATAGTGGCAAAATGTCTATTTACCTCCAGTCACCTTCTGTTGCAGTGTTACACCAAAAGACGGTCACAACCTTATTTACACTGTGGACTAAATCTTTAGCTAGAGGCCATGGTGGCAGAGTGGTAATAATCTCGCCTCCCACCTCAAGTGGGAAAGCTGGTAGTTGCTTGCCGTTGGTCAGCAGTTTACAGTACAGAACCCTGACAAACTGTATGTACTGGTTTCCTCTGCCCTTCCAACTACCCGTCGTGATATGACCTGTACAGTGTTGAAACCCACATAAAACCCCAAATAAATAAATAAATCTTCAGCTACCATAGCAAGAAATTTATCTGCACATTCTCACTTTTGTCTGCACAAGCTCATGGTACCAAATTCAGACGCAGAAGCTTTAAACATTTTCAAACTTCTGTAGAATGTAAGTGTTAATGGGCATTTTGCCACTGTGCACATTGTCGCATACAAACCGCAGCCAATAGCTGAAGGATAGGGATGCTTTACCAAACATGGCTTGTAGTTGAGTAGGGAGCTAGACATTAAGTAGAAGATTTCTCAAAATAGGTTATTCAATAGCAACATACATTGATCAATTGCCCAATTAAATAACACTGAGAAATCACAGACTATGCTAGAGTCCTAATGAAATACTTAATATGTTTCTTTATTATGTGCAGAATGTTTGTATATAGCTTATGGCATTAGAAACTATTATATACTGTATGTAGGTGATATTTAGGTGATTTTTCCAATTTGGTCAGATAATTCGGTCATTTTTTACATTTTATATTCATATTTCAGTAGAAGTGTCAAATCGCCTTTAGCATATAAATTTCTGGATAGAATGCACAGATCTATAAAACTATTGGATATATAGAAATACAATGTGTATTTTGTAGCCAGTGAGAGATTTTGAGGGAAACATGTCTGTACTTGACTGGAGTAGACAGGGTATAGGAGACTCTGATCTTCTTACAAAACTGTATGATGTGAGGAATGATGTACAGTATGAAGTGCTGTATTTATTTCACAACCAACTGACATCTATACCAGACCTTGGGACATTCAGGAAGTTTCACAACCTGAAAGTGTTAAATCTGAGATATAACAGCATTAGAGACATAGATTTCAGCCTCATCCCATCTACAGTGACAAAGCTTAACCTCAATTATAATAAACTTACAAGTATTGGTGATTTAAGGCATTGTACAGAACTAAAATATTTGGATGTACAAGTCAATCAAATGTAGACTGGAGGAACCTTCCACCAGAACTGACATGGCTTCACCTTTACAATAATCAACTCACAACAGTCGGTGATTGCAGCCACTGTACACAACTGAGTGTATTGTCTGCAGGCAGCAATCACATCAATGATGTTGACTGGAGGAACCTTCCACCTGCACTGACGCAGCTTCAGCTTGACAAGAATCAACTCACAACAGTGGGTGATTGTAGCCACTGTACAAAACTGAATGAACTGTATGTACGGAGCAATCACATCAGTGACATTGACTGGAAGTACCTTCCACCTGCACTGACATGGCTTCACCTTGACAAGAATCAGCTCACAACAGTTGATGTGATCCATTGTACACAATTGGTATGGTGTGATTTGGGTTATAACCCCACACTTCACACTTTTCAGTCGCTTCCAAACACAGACTTTGATTTTTACATTGATTCAAGTGTGAAGGTTTTGGGAAGAAAGTGTTTTCATAAAAGCACCAACCACATGTTGAAGAAAAAGTGTAAAAGATATGAATGGAAGCTAGAACAGCCACCAGTAGAGGTGTTATTACAAGGACTTGAGGCTGTTCTAGATTATTACAAAGAGGAATCCATCAGAACTACACACACAAGGTAATTGTTTTCCTTCCTTCCTTCCTCCCTAAAACTATTTAGTTTACAAACTTTGAAACATCCAAAAGTGGCACCAGGGCCCAGTTTCACAAAGCCTCCTAAGATAAAGTTCACTTTAAATTTATTGTTTCCTTGAATTTCTCCCTCCTTTAGATATATCAGTTTCACAAAGCAAAGCACCCTTCCTAAAAGGAGACCTCGAAATTTCAAGGAAACTTCCTTGAATTTTAAGGAAGCCTCTACCCTGCCTTAAATTTAAGGAAAACATCCTTGAAGTAATTTTTGTAATATAACACCCATGTTTTCTGACCTTCTATTATCTGAATATTCAGTCTTTTGAACAAGATGTGTTTATGTGTGTATTTTTATTTATTTATTTATTTTGGGTTTTACGTCGCTTTCAACACTGTTACAGGTCATATCACGACGGGTAGTTGGAAAGGCAGAGGAAACCAGTACATACAGTTCGCTAGGGTTGTGTACTGTAAACTGCTGACCAACGGCAAGCAACTACCAGCTTTCCCACTTAAGGCCATCACGGGGATCGAACCCTGGCCTCAGAGGTGGGAGGCGCGAGTGTTACCACTCTGCCACCGTGGCCCCATGTGTGTATTTTAATGAAATAATTTATCGTTACACTAAATGGATCAGAAACATGTTATAAAAGGAATATTTTGCTTTCAATTGTACCTGTGTACAACTATCCCCAGTTGATGTCGTTAAAGTGTTCACAATGTATATGTATAATGTTTCAATGGGTAGATATTGATGTATGCTGTGATAATTTTATCAGAAAGGGATAAGTTTTGTGGTGAAAAGTCTTTTAACTAACTTAAAAACTTTTACTTTACTGGGCTGTTGTAAGCACTTTTGCTTTATTTTGGCCCATTTGTAACTTGGAAGTTGAGAAATATACATGTGGTGGCTCTATTTGAACAATTTTCCTCCCTCCTTAAGTTTTAAGGAAGACCTTTAGTAAGGAGATTGAAAGAAGGCTTTTTGAAACTGAATATTAAGGTGGCCTTCCCAAAGGAAAAAAATGACGTCCCTTTACTAAGGGAGGTACTTTCTAAAGGAACCTTCATGAAACTGGCCCAAGTATCCTTCTCTCTGTTAATTTTCAGATCAATTAGCCTAAAAGTCACTGATTTTTGGGTAATTAATTTTGTGTTCATATTAAATTGTCATTTTTAAAATTTCGACTTCTGCAGTATCATCTTTTTCAAATATTATGTTAAAGAATATTGCCCGTAGATATATATGCTTTATATCATTGGGAAAGTTTCCAAATAGCTTGTTTACAACAGTATTTTATGACCGCACCTTATCACCTGTTATTATTACTGGTACTTTTTATCTTGATGTTGTTGGGACCAACAGCTGCAGGCAAGTCCAGTATGATGAAATCACTGATTGAGGGGAAGCCTGTTCTGGTGCACATTGATGATCGCACGCAAGTTGCTGACATTGAAACCTGGTATATAACTTCAGAAGACTCCGTTCAGCTCTTTGATCATGGGGGGAATGAAAGCTACAGGATCACAAGTCCCATATTTATGGTTCCAAATGGCACTATTGCACTTGTTCATGACATCAGTCAAGTCAGTGGAGAAAACATTTGGGATACCACAGAGGTTTTACGCCATGCATTGGCATACCACCCTGAAAACCAAGTTCACCTGGTGCTCACCCACACAGATGTTGTCAGTGGAGATGATGCACAGAAGAATGGGGACCTAATAGAGGCCAAGATTCATGCATGCATTGATGAAGAAATACACGCAGTCACACTCTCCACTGAAAAAGATGAAGAGAGATCTCGGCTGTTAGCTCACTTACAGAAGCAGAAGGACAAGATGAAGGTGTTCCTCCTGTCCAGTAAAACGGGTGCTGGGATGACCTTTCTCAAGGAATTCCTCACAAAAGTGACAGCACTGAAACGAGTATCGCTGCCTGAGAAATGGGTGAAGTTCTACAAAATGATGTTGAACGAGAAGAAGAAGTTCTTCAAGGTCACAGAGTTGCAACTACTTTTCAAAGAACTGTATTTCAAGCGTACACAGTTATTTCAACAGGCAAAAATCATGAAGTTTCGATCAGCACTGGAATATTACCATGCTGCCGGGCATGTTCTGTACTTTCCAGACAATCCTGTCCTAGAAGAACATATCTTTCATTACAAAGACTTCCTTCTAAAACTCATGCAAGCATGCTTTCACCATAATCTCAATGATGCTACTGACTTCACTGACCTATTGAAAACTATCAAAGTCTCTCACAAAGATCTGATGTTGAAACAATATCATGAGGAGGGCCTGTCGGCCATTGAACTCTTGCGATTTCTGTGGCAACAATATGGGCTTGAAGAAGACGAAGAAAATGCGGTACTGGAAATCATGAAAAAATTCTATATTTGCTACCCAGTTGACATCTCCAAAAGAGTCTTATTTTTTCCATTTTTCCTGAAACGTAATGGGCCACCAGCTTCACTAGATTTGCAGAAACTCCATTCCGTACATGAGCAGTATTTCACAGTCCTGTTAGACTGTGTGTTCCACAATGCAGTTCCCATTAACACTTTTGAAGCCATTCAGGTTCAAGTGCAGAAAACTGCTGTGGAAAAGAATTATGGAAACTCGTGCTACGCTTGGCAGGATGGTATTCAGGTGAAGGTAGGAACTTTGGAAATCAGAGCATTAAGAATAGCTTCCGAATCAACCATTACACTGTGTGTTTGTGCACCTAGTGATGATATAGAACAAGTGTGGCAAGTGACAACTGATGTGTATTCAGACCTGGAAGCAGTCATACAGCCACTGTTGGGTGTCATTAAGTTGATTTTTTTGCAAGTGAACCCACTGCATTGTGAAACTTCTCCGGCCTGTGCACAAACGGTCCCCGAGTGAAGTTCTCAAAAATAAAGGGCCAGATGTGCTGCAAGGGCGATAAAATCCCCACAGCTTTGGTGATTGCACCCTCTGGTGAGTTAGTAAAATCAAATTGATATTCATAGATCATATGATTAATAGCAAAAACTGATCTGCCAGAACACTTGAATCATATTTTATTAAATTATAAATATAACATTTCCCATTTTCAAATGTTTCTTGTTGATTTTGTTTTACTCAACAAATCTATTTGAAACATTAGTTATTTTAAAATGATATCTGTATATTTTTAAATTCAACATTTCAATAGCTGTTGCCTTTTCATTATTTGAAAAAAATATCCTGTAAACTGAATCCATTTACATAATCCATATCCTTGTTTACAGCTGGAAGCCAGAAGATTAAAAAACATGTCAAAAGGTACAGAATTATTTGAGGACAACATTCCAAGGTACAAAAAGTTTAAAAGGACGTTTCACACCTCATAATACTGTGCATATCACTTGTCAATAGTGAAGAAACTAATTGTGAAAAATATCCTTTCAAGTCATCAAGATAATCTTAATGCAGGTGGTCCACTGGAGTTGATCCTGTAACCGACCCTATAACCCTAGGGTCGGTTGCAAAAGTCGTAGAGTCGTGAGAAAAAGTACCCAAAAATGCTGGGTTGGTTATGAAATCCCCGACAGGATGGTGTAATTACAGACAGGCCATAATGACCTTCCTGACAAGACTTAGGGTCAGGGATGTTTTTGGCAGGGCCAGTTGTTGGAGTACTACGACACGCCCTAAACCCTAACAGACAAGCCGGATAACAAACATACAAGCCATTAAGACAAGCAGACAAGCCGGGAACATGTTCCCGACCCTTACTGACAGGACTGATTGTTTTGGTGGTTCAATATCTGTAGTCATGATCCAGAATCGGGATCCATATCACACTATATAAACCACCCTCCCCTGTGATGTGCCATTTATTTCACACTTCAAAGATGGCAGGAACACATGAAGAGCAAAAGATAGATCACTTCAGGGTGTTTTTGGTTTTTGGGGGTTTAATTTTTTATTGTACATGATATTTTTAAGACACAGAAGACAGCAGAACCCAGCACCTGCCCAGCCAGCATCACCATCACCCCCACCATCCAGAAGGAGAAGGAAGTCACAGAATCCATGGGTCCTGCAGTGGATACTGCAGAGAGAGGAGAGGGGTTGCTACAGAACACTCTTGGATAAGTTAATCACTACTGACATAGCAGGCTACAGAAATTTCACCAGGGTGGAGCCAGTATTTTTATTTGATTGAAGAAAGAATCACACCCCCCCATCTCAGCAAGTCAATAACCAACTACAGGAAGCCACTGGAATTCGGATTGAAACTGGCAGTTACTTTGAGACACTTATCCACAGGGGAAAGCTACACCTCACTGCAATACCAATGGAGGGTTGGAAGAACGACCATCTGCAAATTTGTCCCCCAGGTCTGCAAAGCCATTTTGAAAGAATTTCAACAAGATTATCTGGTGTGCCCCACTGATCCTGAAGACTGGAAGAAAATTGAAGAAAGATTTATAAACGGATGGAATATCCCCCATGCAGTCGGTGCATTAGATGGAAAACACATTGCTATAAAGAAGCCCAAGAAGTCAGGCAGTGAATATTTCAACTACAAAGGCTACCTCTCCCTGGTAATTTTGGCTTTAGTTGATGCAGATTACAAGTTCCTGTGGGTCAACGTGGTGCCAGTGGGTCATCATCTGATGCACAGATTTTCAACCACAGCAAACTGAAAAGAAGAATTGAGAACGAAACATTGGGACTACCACCACCTGAACTACTTGGACCTGGGGGGCAAGATCTACACAACTTCCTGCTGGAGGAAGACACCTTTGCCCTGATGCCTTGGTTGGTCAAGTCTTACAGTAGATGGCAACTGACCAGAAAGAGAGAATAGCCAACTACAGGATATCCAGGGGGAGAAGGGTGGTCAAGAACTCATTTGGTATACTTGTCAAGCGATTCAGGGTGCTGTTGACCATCATGGAGCAGAGGCCAAAAGTTGTGAGAGACATTGTGTTAACATGTGTGGTACTACATAATATACTGAGAAGCCATCGGGGGCAGCAGACAGGCCACCTACACAAGCTGACGACATACAACCACCAAAGGCAGACGAGGGGGAACAGAGACCTTCTGAAAGACCATTTCAATCACGTGAGAGCGCTGGCTGGGCAGGACAGAGTTTAAGAAGACTGAGGGGGAGAACATGCTCTCATCTATTTGTCCTTTTCAGGACTACCCAAATAATCCAAGAACTTTTATTTAGCAAAGTGTCACCTCAAAAAATAACCCCAACTTTCTAAAAAATTAATTCAAATTCAGTTTCACCAAAAACATTCCCCATCACAAACACAAATCCATCCCAAACTCAGTTCAGAAAAATATATTTTATCACTTACATATTTAAACCCAGGTCCTCAGTTTGCAAATCCATCCCAAACTCAGTTCACAAAAATAAATTTCAGCACTAAACGCAGGTCCTTAATTTATGAAGTTGAAATCCCACACCAATAAGACCTGGCTTAATTCTCAGAAAAAATAACTTACAAAAGAAGGGGAAAAAGTTTCAAAATAAATTCCTGAAAATATTTTATGGCAAGAATTAAAAAAATGCTAGGAAATTTGCAAGACAAAATTATACAGGTTTGCAGTCCCAGTTTAATATTTTTTATTCAGTTTGTCAGTCCATTACCACTCATATGTTTGTATGTTTTGTTAGGGCTCATGTTTGTTTGTCTGTAAGTGTGGATGTGGCATTTTATTCCAAGTTGGGTTTTAGAAGGGACGTGGGTTTGAGTCTCTATCTTGATTTTGGAGGACGTGGGTTTGAGTCTGCATCTTGATTTTGGAGAACGTGGGTTTGAGTCTGGATTTTGTTGTTTTGGGGTGGGGAGTGTTTATTTAAAATTGAGTTTTATTTGGGGGTTGGTTTTACTTTTACTTCTTAGGGGATTATAAGTTTTTTTTTGTTTTGTGGGGGGAACTTCATTAATATTTGTTTAACATTCACTCATTCATTCACACATTTTTTTGTGTGTGCTGTGGGAGGTTTAAGTGTTGGACGGTGTGCTTTTTTATGTTTTGGCCATAGATGTGTAGCTTGTTAATTGTTTTTGGAAGATTCGAGTGGCCCTCAGAAGGGCTGGGTTGGGTGCGACTTCTGCAGGCTAATCTGCTGATTTGGGCTGACTGGCTCTGCTGGCTGGAATGGCTGGGTGGTCTTGATTTTCCTGATGAGTGGAAGATGGCACTGGTAATGGTGCTGGTTGAAGTTGAGAGGGTGAAAATGGCTGTGGTGTGTCCAACTGCTGATACTGAAGCACACTGGAATTGCTGCAAAGAGACTGGATAATCCAGAAGTCTTGTGCTGACGTTTCTCCTGTTGTGAAGGTGCAACTGAAGGTGGGTGGAAAAGCATCTGTCTGGAAGTCCTAGGTTGTTGGTCATCACAACTATGTAAGAAGTTGGCTGTGTTGACACTGATGAAGGCATTGGTGGTTGCTGTACTCTGACAATCGCTGTAACAGGTTCTCCTGTGGCTGTCTGTGTAGGCTGCACAACTGTAATGGAGACTAGTTGAGTTTCCGGTATGGTGAGTATGTAATCACGTCCTACTGTGGCCTATGATGCTTCTGGAAGTTGATATGGGGTGACCTCTTGACTTTTGGTAACCTGTCTCTTGCGTTCTTCGGCCTTGTACTGTATTTCACTGAGAAACTTTACTGTCTCAAACCTGAAGGTTAAAAAGTCCCTTTCTTCCAGGTTTTCAATCTCAGAGTGGAGATAGTTGCAAAACGACTGTCTAGGACTTGGAGTGGGTTCCTGTTGTGCACCAAAAAATGTGGAAATTGTCGACCTCATCTGCTGGAACTGATCTAAGACTGGATCTGCAGACATGGTGGTAGTCGCGACTGGAGGTTGTCGTCGCTTGGGACTGGTGCTCGAAAGCTGATGAGTAACATCTGATGTAATGCTGATTTCCATCTCAGATTCTGTGTCACCTTTTTATACCCACAGATTTTGAAACCGACAGGCTGTAAAATGCAAATAATATTGTCAGCCAGTCTGTTACAGTTCCTGGATGGCTGTTAGTGTTACAGGCCTGTTGGTTATTGACTACAGCTTGTCTGTTTCAGTTTCCGGCCTGTCGGTTACAAATTTTCCAGGCTCTAGGACCCAGTCGGTTAAAATTACTTAAACCCTTACAGACAGGCTGGCTAAAGTTACTTACTGTACTGTAACACTTCCCGCATGGTCAGTAAGTCATCACACACAGTTTCGAAGTCCATATTTGGGACAAGCTGGATATTTGTTACAGACAGGCCTGTTTGATTAATCGACAAGCCGGGAAGTGTAACCGACAGGCCGTTAAGTTAACCAACACGCCGGTTGCTAGGGGCTGAAATTAGGGTCAGATACAAGGGTTGGCAATGGTCGTAGAAATATCAAATATGTTTGATATTTCACCGACACTCCCCGACAGGCCAGTAACTTGCAAATGACCCTAACTGACCATGTAAACATTTGTCCCGACTCTCCAAAAATGCATAGTTACCAGCTTGTTGGCTCCAGTGGAACACCTGCATAAGTTAAATAACATTAAAATAACTTCCAAATATGTTAGATATTACATATTAATGGCCAAAATAATTCTCGCTGTTGTACAGATAACCTTCTCCAGTGATTGTCTTCACTGCTGATGCCTGATAAAGATAATGAAGTAAATAAGGATGATCATGTGACATATCAGATTGTGGAAATTGTTTGTGATTTATCATAATAAATCTTAAAATACCTGTCTTTGCTGTGGATGTTACATAGAGTGTCTGCAAAATATATCAATAATTTCTCTTCACAATAACAGAATATTAAATTGTCTACAGTATTGTTGGCAATGTATTTTAACAATAAGCAAGTAATAGATAGTAATTAATGGCTATTGTTGTCATTTTATTGAGCAGAGACATCCCTGCCTGGCAAGTTACTCTACCTGGACTGTGAGGAAGTCTGTGAGAATCAGTTTCATCTTACTTGGGGTTGGCCTGCTTGTACTAAAGAAACTGATTCTCTGGCTGAAACAACCCACACAGTGGTGGAGTACCCGTGTCAGTCATCAGTGGATCAGACTCAAAGACAACATCAGAAAATTACCTTACATGGCTGAATGTGAGTTAATAACATTAAAAATGCAAAGTCAGTAGAACATTTGAGTGTACTTAGAATAATAAGGATGTAATGTGACCAAAAAGGGCGTGTGTCGGCTTTGGCTTGTGCATTTATTAAGAAATAGCTTATTTGTAATATTTTTGTTCACTACAATGTTGAATTCACTTTTGTACATTATGTTGGGAGAGAAAACAAAATAATTTTATCATGCAATGGTAAAAACTAACAACCATTGTGATTATTCCTTAAATGTTGCTTGGGTTTTATATTTGGCTTACACCCTTTGTTTTTAGGCAATGCAGAAGAGTTCAGGGTAGCTGCAGTGAATATGAATGGATATGGAGAATTCTCATATGTCACCCCTAACCATATAGTGCAGGGTATGCTAAACATTCAGAAAGTTTAACTCTTTTATATTTCTTTTTTGGTAAATGTGTTGAATGCATAGAATCCTCACCTTCATTCAGTAACACCTTCTTATTTCCAAACACATAACATTTGCAAACTTATTTATTTAGTTTTTAAAGCCAAACTTAGTACCTTTGTACTGATACTGGTGATGAGTAGTTGATGAGAAAATTAGTACATAGAGTAGGTCAAGGTTCTAAATGGTCAAGCAATGGCAAGCAACTATTAGCCTGGGTTAGAACTCCAATCTTAGAGAGATGATTTTGTTACCATTGTGCCACCATGACCCACATAAGATATGTACTACAATATTTTCTATTAAAATCCAAGGCAAATAGTCTTTGAACATGATGATACTTAAAGCTATTAAAAATGTATTTAATTGAACTTATAATATTTTTCAGCTGATGAATTAATAAGTGACATAGACAGAGATCACATGAAGGAAACCACGAGTTCTTCTCCAGAATAAGCAATGTTTCAGATATTCTGCTGAGACTCTTTACAAGAGGTGTTATTTCAGATTTAGCATATGATAGACTCAATGGAGAAGAAAAGATAGCAGGTACTGAGAAATAACCACGTGTGGAACATTGACAAGTTATTCATACTATTTAAATACCAGTACAGTTTTTAGGCTGTATATCATGTTCATAGCTTAGTATATGAGGCTATGGATAAGTTTGTATACACATTTTTAAGTATGAAGAGTATATTATTGGAAAAAAAGTTATTTTCTAAATAAGACACCTTTTGGCACACCTAGAGTCTTAAAATTTATTAAAGTAAATAGATGAATATAAACTCTTTGGCACATAGATTTTGATTTGCTGGAGACATCCTGGTAAATCTTCTAAACTTTTGTACTGCTCATTTCTGCAGATCAACTGATGAAGAGCATTATCTACAGGTCTACATACAGACAGCTTTACCTGTTCCAAAAAACTCTAAACTGGTCAGTCTGTGATGGCTGCTACTGTGCCTGTGACACTGCAGAAGAAAAGGGAATCATATCAGGAATCTTCAGTTGCTGCAACTGCAGTTACACTAGAACAAACAGACATGGTGGAAGGGGGCCATCACCTCAGATCAGAGGCAACTCACTTATGAGAGAGACCCACAGAATGTGGTGTAATGGTTAAGTCTCTCAGTGTTGAAAAGATATCATCTATCTTACTTGTATGTAAGGTCAACCATCAGATTTCAATAAATGCCAGTATATTGTATCATATAGTTTGACTCTATCAATTTTCTCTTCAGTGTTTGATACTTAATTATTCCATGCTGACTCATGAGGCTGGGGACATGTGCTTACTCAGGGTGCTTGCTAAATTTGAATGATTTTTCTTTCCTTGACAATATACTGTCCTATCACAATGGATATTTGAAGTGAGAGAGGGAAGCACTTCGTAGCAGTTAATCTGTATTGAAAATCACGAGGCTCTGGCAACCAACTTCCACGTTTTCAGCTTCGGGCTACGATGGGGAGAGATTGTGGGTTATGGTTTCAAATACCTCAATAACACTGTTTCCTGGGTTTTTATTACAACATTGGAATTTGTCTCTTTGTCCACATATGTAAATCAAAGAGCTATTAATCAGAATGGGATAATATCAAATGGGGTCTACCCACAGTTAGGTTCCCCTGAAACATAGAGTCAAGGTCTGGACCACAAATCTGGCATTCTTGTGTGATTTTTCTGCAATATACATGCATAACTGAAAACTATTTGTTGTACCGGGATGATATTTTCACATAATGTAGGTCCTCGAAATTTATTCAAATCAGGAGTCATATCAGAAAAAATACAGATTTTTTTGCTTTCTTTTGAAATCTCTCTTTGTAAAGGTTCCTGCATTTTCAGACATTTCCTTTCTTATTTGGCACAGATTTATTTTAAAAACAGGGTTCTGTTGGCACCAGACTCAGTTTGTGCTAGTGATTTTGTACTGAACTACCAAATCACATTAATTGTGATCCATATATACAGCGTGTTGAAAATGATCAATCCAAAGTCAACTTTTGGGATTTAGTGCCCCTTTGAATAACTAAAGGTCATATTAGGACCCCAGTGTATCACGCATATTGCCATGAACTGGACTTGAATACAAGGCCACAGAGTTGAGAGCCAGCCAATAATTTTGCAAACTAAATAAAACCACAAGTCAAATGGGGTCATAGTTCATGTTTTACATCCCTTTCAACAGAAAAGCTGTCATTTCCGGATTATACATGTCTTCATAATCAGACTTAAATCTTTAAACCTGTCTTGGGTGCCATCTTTGATGAAACACACACTCACCTCCTAGCTGAGATGGTTCAACTTGCGGGTCTACCTCAAGTGGGAAAACTAGTAGTTGCTTACAGTTGTGCATCAATTTACTAGGTGTGTACTGTACCGGGTGTGTCATATGAACTGATAAACTGATAAATCCTGCATCAAACCAATGCCAGTCACTATGATCTCATGCAGTAGAATGGCAAATAAGATTTAGCATTCAATCACCTGACTTTCACCACTGAGGTCCTGGGTTAGAATCCCTAACCCTTCAGCTTAGACTGCAGAATCTGTACATCAACTACCATGAACGGGTGCCCTCTGTCTGTAAAAACTATGACCTATAAAGTGAGTTGAAAGTGATCTTAAACTAAACTAACCAAAATACACATCTCATCATTTGCAGAATAATGACCACATTTGACCCTCAAACAACTGGCAGTCACTCCTGTGGTCATCTGTTTCAATAGAGTCCATTGCAGCATGTGGGATCATGGACTGAGAACCCGGACCTGATAAGTTAACATTTGAAAATGATATAAACATAAGCACCTTTTGACAGTTGTCTCTAATATTATATGAAAATAACCTTAGAATAGAATACCAAATGGTAAGATATTTCAGCAACTCTTCATTTTTACCCGGTGTCCTGTTCAAACCAGTATCGATTAAGTGATACTTTATCTGATGCAATCTCTATATTATCTATGATTTTGTAGCTTTACAAAATATCTAGAATGTAAAAATTGTAATCACGATGTGCTTTAAATAGGTTAACAATGTAATGACAAAAATACATGTTTGTTATTTTTATGTTTTCATGAAATCTGATGTACATATTATACTCAATACAATATGTTTGGCATATAGGTACATTTAATAACAATTATTATCCTTGTGTATGATGTACATATATTGTCAATACAAAAGTTCATGCACATAGCCCCTTATATGATATTTCATGTATGTCTTTAATTTGATGTCATATGTATAAATTCAAAACAATAGCTAGAGTAAATAGGATCATATATGAGCATCTGTACAATTGCTTTTGTATATACGGAATATATGAATTCTTATATTTCTGTGTGTTTTGACATGATCCGACACATACTATGTGTGTCTTGTTTTCTTGTGAATACACAGGACATTCACTCATCCAAATCCTCATTATTCCCCAAAGTCAGCTAAACTGAGCAGTTTTTTTGTCTTATACCCCATTCATACTACAGGCCGTGTCCCATGCCGTATTAAGTGTTGGGAAAAATGACCCTGTCCTTGAACTACCATCTGACGTCTGTATGCGAACTTGTGACACAGTGTTTAAAATTTCCACCTCTGAATTTGAAAGTGTGAGCATGTGCAGTTTACATAAGATTGTGACTCAGTTGTGTTTCAGTGTAACACGCCAGTGCAGTGGCAACATAAGGTGAGTGGAGGTAAATGGAAGTTGTCTCTTGGTGACACACGTTTATATTACTCTCGTACTACTGCCATCCTACTGTTATTTACGGTTATACACCGAGTCTAGTCAGTGGCTGTGCATATCATACCTTATGGATACCAAAAATCTCGGAAGATATGCCAGGTCCTGGGAGATACTTTGGCCGCTGAGTAAAACTTCTAACTGCAGAGTATACCGCTGTACTGTGAATGGCACATAACTCCGTTTCGTAACGCAGCACACACATTAGTACTAGGTAGTAGTACCATTAGTACTGGTAATGTCACCTCGATTTCTGCAATAGTGTGCTGTTTGGTCTTCCACAAAAATCAGTTCATAAAATGCAGAGAGTTCAGAACATAGCTCCCAAACAAAAGTATAACAGTGTGACTGAATCTAGAAAGCTTCTGCACTGGCTTCCAATAGCTGCAAGGATTGAATTCAAAATATCAGTGCTTGTGTATAAAAGCTTCCAAGGTGATGCCCCTGAATACATACACAATCTGCTGATGAAAAGCCAGTACTCAAAGAAGGACTAAGATTGTCCAAACACTCAAATTTGCTGAAGGTTCCTAAAACAAACAAAAACACCTTTGCAGCAAGATGATTTAGTGTGAGTGGCTGGCCCTTCACTGTGGAATGAATTACCGGACAACATCAAGAGCTCTAAAAATCTAAAACTGTTTAGGAAAAATGTTAAGACATATCTGTTCAATAAATACTATAAGTAGACTTACATGTAACAACCTGACTGCGCATTTGAAACAGACTTGTATAAATGCGCAATACCAAATGTAATATGTTACGCTATTTCAATTTCCTCCTCTAACTCTGATGAACATGATTGCTTGTATTATAAAAATTGTTTGTTTTTTTTTTTGCCAAATTGAAAACCAAAGGAACTATGCATATTTTTTCTGTCATTATATTATTTGTCCCCGTTTCTCTAACTTTAAATTTGTCAGTAATTATAGCATGTTAAGCCCTTAATGCTGACAAATGATAAACCATTCCCTTCCAAGAAATCACTCTCAGAGACCAGTAAGTCAAAGTCAAATTATGTATAATTGTGTTTATCCACACTTGAGGTATATCCCTGATAGGTTCAGATAAGCGAGTGTTTACAGTATGGAACTGGGAAGAACTGTATAAAACAATGAAGATATTTGAAGTAGATTAAAATTGAAATATATTTTTATCTTACTATCAAGGTCAAACTCCCAGTAAACTCTGCATATTGAACGATCTTGAAATATTGTTTCATGTTGTAAAATAAAATAAAATATATATCCTGTGACATCCAGTAACTCTGTTGTTTACCATAAAGACTCTGTTGATAACTTTAAAGATTTGGTTAATTGATTGATTGCTAGTTTTTGGTTTAGTGTCACTTTTCACCACATTATACAGGTTATATCATGACAGGTATTCCAGGGGGTGGAGGAAACCAATGCATACCAGTCACTGTCAGTATTTGTGCTGAAAAACAATCAGGCACATGTAAACAGCTGCCAAGTCTCCTACTTCAGCTAGAATCTTGAATCTTGCGAATCTAACCCCAATTGGAGAGGTTCAAGACCCCTATAATGGTGGTGTATCAAATAGGAAATCGTCCCAAATGACGTCTACAGAAAAAAAATATCACAAATGAAGATGAATGAAGATATTATATGACTGTGTAGCACGAATATTATATTGTTAATCTTCATTAGTGATTTATTTTTTTCTGTATATGTCTAATGAGGGATGTTTTACTTTTATTATCCACCATTTTGTATGATTTGTGAGTTAAATAAATGAGTATTTAATGAAAGAATGTGAAAAATGCTGGTAAAACATGGGGAACAGTGAAAATTTTAGTCTTTAACGTGCAATATCGCATTCATTTCTGTACAGATATTAATACGCAACAAACACGAACAGAAGTGCTGTAAAAAGACTTTTCTAATGATATATATTTGGAGGTTACATAGTTGCGGAGATATTAGTGAAAAAATCAGGAGCTATGGTACAGAGGCGTCGTTGTATGCAAAAAATATATCCCGCTCCATATATCTCCCTATACAGGTCAAATATGACTCACGATGGATGATTAAGAGTAGTTTCAAACTGTAGATACTTAAGTGTATATGTATAAAGTAATTGGATATTGGAAAATACCTGCTTTGTCAAAGGACTTTGATATCATTCACTCATTGCCAGTGTGGAATTGTTGATGAATGGGACAGTTTTCATGTTTGCAAGCATTTCATCTTACCCCATTTTATAGCTTCAGCAACAAAAGTATATTATCACCTGATATCAGCTGTATTGGGTGATGCCTTACTTTTGTTACCATTATGACTTACTAGTGATCTGCACCATTATCATGAACTCGAGTAATGTCTCCCAAGATATTATCTATTGTAATCCTAAGTAGTTTAAGGTTTAGATAGATTAAACGTTTTGTTCAGACCTTTGAAGAGACAATAAGTAATAGTTAATAAATTTTAGCATTCTTAGGTAATCTTCTATCCAGAAAAATAAGTAGCTTTCATTTTTAGTCTAAGTTTTTAACTGTATATAAATCTTACCCCTATCATATTATTATATGGTATTATAAATATGGTCCTAAAGAAGCATGATACCAAATTATGTGCACTAGCTTTTTCTGTTTAATAAATGCTAGCAGAGTAAAATATATTCAGGGATTTCATGAAATCCATAGCTAAAATTTCAGGGATTTTGCCAATTCCCTAGAATTTTTAGGGAATTCACGAATTCCCTGGTTCATTTAGAGATTTCGCAAATTAGCATATTGCATGATTGCACACATTTGATCTAATCTAATCTAATGTGGACTTTTATGGCGCTTAATCTCCATCACTGATGGACTCTAAGGCACAACTGAACATAAAGCAAAGGCAGTTAACAGTAATCCGACGCCAGGTCATAACAAGGAGACACAGGGTGACAAGCGAGGCTATGGCGAATAGGCTTTTGCAAACAGGTAAGTGTTAAGCTTCTTTCTGAAGGAGGCAACTGATGCTGCACTGCACACATCATGAGGGAGTTCATTCCAGATCTTAGGAGCATCAAAGGCAAAGCTGTGATCAAAATGTTTGACTGACTTGAAGACTGATGAGCAGAAAGGAGGAACAGTAAGGTATTGACAATCTGGGTGACTACGCCTGGTACTATAGGAACAACTGCTGAGTGATAAGAATGGTTGAAAATAGGAAGAACCACTATGTAGAAATTTATAAACTAGTGTTGCAGTTTTGAACATACATCTGTACTTAATGGGCAGCCAGTGGAGTTGCTTCAGAATGGGTGTAACATGAGCATACTTTCTATGATTTGTAACAATACGAGCAAGGGTATTCTGAATACTTTGCAATTTGTGCTGATTGAGACATGACAAACCCCTAAACACAGAGTTACAGTAGTCCAGACGACTACTAACCAAGGCATTTGCAGCAAGGACTGCCACTTTTGTAAGATACTGTCTTATTCTACTAAGGTCGCGCATCTGGAGAAAGCACGCTTGCAATCCTCTTGACATGTTGAGAGAAGGAAAATTCTGCGTCAAACCAAACACCTAGATTTCTGACAGAATCAACTGGATGAAGAAGGCTACCAAGAATACTGACAGGAAAATGGGAGGAAATCTTCTGACGCTGAGCCCAAGACAATAAAATCAGTTTTTTCTGGGTTGAGCTTGAATTTACTAAGAGACATCCATCGTTCCACATCATGAAGGCAGGCATTTAGCTTGGCGAGAGCAGCAGAGGCATTTTTATGGGAGAGATGGATTTATAGCTCTGTATCGTCCACATAGAAGTGGAATTTGATATGCGGATGCAGGCGGATGATTTTGCTAAGAGGTGTAGTATAAAGTGAAAACAGCAATGGACCCAGAACAGAACCTTCGGGAACACCATAGATGAGTTTGCTTAATTCAGATAGTGTGGAGCCTATCTTGACAGCCTGGCATCGATCACTCAAGTAGGAAGCAAACCACTTTAGAACAGTTCCACCAAAACCAAACCAGGATATAAGGTAACCGAGGAGAATATTATGATCTATGGTATCAAACGCGGCTGATAAATCAAGAAGAGGAAGAGCCGTAGGTTCACCGTGTGCCAGAGAGAGATGGACCTCGTTTTTTATTGACAATAAAACTGATTCAGTGGAGTGTCCTGGCTTATAAGCTGACTGATGTGGATTGTCCAGTTTGTTGTTATTGATGTGTGACGTAAGTTGCTTAGCAACAACTCGCTTAACCAACTTTGACAGGAAACAAAGACCAGACACTGGGCGATAATTCTTAAGGTCATTTCTGGGGAGAGAAGCCTTTTTAATGAGGGGGGTGACAACCGCTCTTTTGAAAGCACTTGGGAAAGAGCCATCAGTGAGAGAATAATTTACCAACTTGGTAATAGACGGAAGGAGTATATCAAGACAATCCTTAAGGAGGAATGTTGGTATGGGGTCCAATGGGCACGATTTAGTAGAAGACTCATTGATGCACTTACTGACCTCGTCTTCAGTTACAGGCTTGAAGGTATTGAAAGCAGGGGGCACCGAATCAGGTGCATCATTGAAAGAGCCAAAAGTAGAAAATGTGTCCCTGATTTTGCTTATTTTATTGGTGAAGAAAGCAGCAAACGTGTCCCCAAGGCTTCTTTCTGAGCTATGAGCCGGCAGGACAGTCTCAGAGGTGTGATGCAATACCTTGCTCAATGATTGCCACAGCTTCTTGGGGTCATCACTATTTGCAGTTATAAGATTGGTATAGTAGGAACCCTTGTCTTTATTGGCCAGTCGATTGCACCCGGCAATTTGCTTGCGGAACGTTGACCTGTTCAACTGTGTCTTATGTTTTCTCCACATTCGTTCAAACTGCCACCTTAGAGAGCGAGCCATGCGATATGAATCAGACAACCACTCATCTGACAGCCGTTTTGACATGCGTGAGATGACTGGAGCATGCTTGTCAAGTACCTGGGTAACATCAACCATGTACTGATCATACAGTTCTGCCGCAGTTCCTTGAGGGGACAGTACAAATGGTATATTACTAAGGTCATTGCGGAACTGGTCTATATCGATCATATGATACCTACGATAAGAGACCATATTTTTGATGCAGGTTGTTAGGTGGGAGAAATCAAGTTGGCATCGTATAGCAGCATGGTCAGAGATAAAGTCTCCAACACTAACATTACAGACAAAATTAGAGTCACAAGGAGATATCAAAACGTCCAGAGTATGACCCAGTATGTAAGTAGGGCCACTGACACCTTGAATCAAACTGCAACAGTGAAGGATGTCATTAAACCTAGACCTATCCCCACACTCAACATCCAGATGAACATTTATGTCATCACAAATGATGAAATTGGACCCAATTGAAGACAGAAAGCCAGAATATCTTTCAGAAATAGATTAGTACAAGAACCGGGGGGACAATACACACAAGCAGCAACAAAGCTAGTGTAGTCGGACCTGAAAGATAGTATGATGATTTCCAATGATCTAAAAACCGGTGAAGAGACAATACTGGAAGAAAAGGATTTTCTGCACAGAAAGCCAACACCACCACCCAATCCAGTACACCTTGGTTTTTGGATTAAGTTGTAATTAGCTGGTGTGAGAGGATTTAGGAGACCATCAGTGTCAGTTGGTCTAATATGAGTCTCAACCAGGCCCAGGATATCCAAGTCCCTGCGTTGTATAAGGTTATGCAAGAGAGGGCCTTTATTGCGAATGAATCTGCAGTTGCCGAATCCAAAATTGGTTGGGCCAGGGTTTACAGCAACATCATCACACAATAAGAGGAGTAGGTGTTTTAGTTTCAATTGTGGAGGAACCATTTTTGAGTTGCCGAGGTAGCAATGTTTACCCACAACAACAGGGAGCTGAAAAATACATGGAATGCTCCTGTTAACCTTTTCACAATTCTGACCCTTGTCACCATTAAGCCAGTTCATAGAGAAACCAACACATAAGAAACATATCAATAGAGTAGCTTTTACGACTAACATGGCCAAGAACATACTACCGAATACAAAAAACAAAAGAAAACAAGAACTGTGCAAAAAATGAACTGTGACAAGAAAAAGAAATGATAAAAGATCGCAAAAGCCTAAGAGTTAACAAACCATGAGAGCAGAGAAAGCCATGGATTACAATCAGTCAGAAACAAGGACAAGTTCAAGGACATGTACAAGTTTTATTGTCAACATAAAAAACCATAAAATAAACACTGGGACATGAAAAACCATAAAATAATCACTGGGACATATCAGGTGATAACGGGGGATGTGAATCACATCAACAAGGGGTTGAATAAGTACTACCACGATAATGGGGAATGTGGGCGATAATGGGGTATTTCAGTAATTCTGGAGATATGAGGCAGATTTAACCAATATTGTAAATAGTTTAATTGTTGAGGTGATATGTATGAACTAAAAACGGCAATGCAGAACTTAACAGACCAGCAAGTAGCATAAGTTTTTAATTATCGGATCGTTGAAAAGCAATACCCGCCACAGCCTCACGCCACCGATGTGCCATATATATGTATAAATACATTGGAAAATGGAAATGAATTATATATTAATCCGAAATCAAGCTCTAACTCTCTACACAATTATTAATGGAGTTTTATATCTTAAAATATTTCAAGGAGAATTGTAAGAATTGAACATATCAAAATATATCCAATTCAAGTGTTTCAATAAAAAAAGTGTGGAACATATATTCACTACTGTTCAACTGATGTTCATGTAAATAGTTTGAGAATATTCCAACTTAGTCATTTAAAGTGAACACTTTCTCTGTTGAATTGGCCTTATTGAAGTTCAAATTTACACTTTTTCTTTTTGAAACATTTACACAAATATTTGTCATTCATAAGGTACTTGTGAGGATAGCAGTGTGCTGATGTGAATCTCAGTTTTAATGCCAACTGAAAACTTTATCATCTCAAATAAGTGGGTTGTGCTTTTAGGTGCATTTGTTTGTCTGTCCTTGCAACTATTCAGAAAGGTATCTTTATGATTTTTGAATGAGGGAGTGGGGTGAGTAGGTGAGTTGGTGAGCAGGATCTGACCAAGGAAATAGGTGATTAAAGTTAGGAAAGAAATGGGGACCATATTCTGGATACCAAAGAAAATTTCAAATATTCAACAATCCAACTTTTAAAATTGATCTTTGGAAACTCTGTGTAAGGCCTAACCAACAGAAGAAATGATTGAATTTCTTTGATTGACATAGAATCATATTCTGCATTTTCAGATTTTTTTGGTGGAGATTTGCCCTCTAGGAGTGGTGTCTAGGTATTTATATATATATTTACTAATAAATGTTCCTTAAGCAAGGCTAGTGTTTAATGAGTCAGAATTCATGCCCCTTAATACAACAATAAAGTACCTTATGGAAGTGAAAACGTCATCATGTTAAATTGTAGGTCATACCAGAATATCTGTTAACTCTGTCATATGTGTTTGCAGAGTATCTTACTTGTGTGTTTGTTTTGCAACCTTCACTATTTTTATTTTACACATAAGATAGGATCATGGCTAAAGGCCCTGTCACATTTCTCCGTTATCAAGGATCCATTTATTATTTTGAATGCAACCAGATGGAACAAGTGGCCACCATAGTATTATACAATGAAATTTAGATCCCCAAACCATTATACGTCAGAAAATTAATCTTTAAAACAGGTAGGATTTATGTAGGACATCTCCCCATCAGCTCAATTAAAGATTATAATATCTTGTATGGTAACAGCTTTTACAGAAAAGCTATATTCACTTTTTGTTTTAGGGGGATAATGTATAAATGGGGAACACAAACTTTTTAAAAATGGGAGACACAGTATTGAAGTTACTAAGTTTGATCCCAGATACCGTTGTGTTGAATTTCTGTTATTGTAGTTTCAACCATTAGGTAACTAGAAGTACACTCAGAGAGAACAGACCTTATTCAAGGCCCAATACCTTCACTGTGGCTTATGAGTCCAATGATAGAAAAATCCTTTAAGATATTCCCGGATCCAGACTATGATGTGGATCCAAAATATTTTTAGTACCTTGTCCTTGTGCTATTGTTGACATATCCTGAAAATATTATACAAATCCACTAACAACCTTTCCAGTCATTTTGCAACCTAGAAAACAGTCCGCTATTTTCAAATATTGGACACCTGTGAGGCTCTTAACTGTTCTCCCCCGAAAAAAAAACGGATTATAATAGTGGAATATATTCAGATTTTAATCATGAAACCAATTTGGTGACACATGGACACTAAAGGATTATATCAATTAAAAACCTAAGCACACGAGGGCACAAAAACAGGGAAGTGTGATCGCTGCCTACAGGTATTAGTATGCCCCCATGTTATGTCAAAGACTTAACTTTAAGTTAAGGTGTTATGTTTGCCAGTCAAAATCTCAGTGGGACAGGTCCTCAGCATTGCCACTTGTGGAAGTGGAACACACACAGAGATAACAGCCTGTTGTTTTATGCCAACTTTACTAACTGCAAAGTCATTGGGGACCACTCATATGACGCAAAAGATTGTAATAGTTTTTTTCCAGAGAACAAATTCAGTTATATATACTGAAAAATATTTAGTATTTGTATAATAGAAAAACTTCCCGAATGACATATATACAAAAAAAATATTTCACGAATGAAGATAACAATTTTACACGAGTGTGTAGCACGGGTATTATATTGTTAATCTTCATGAGTAATATGTTTTCCTGTATATGTCCGATGAGGGATGTTTTACTTTTATTATCCACCATTTTGTATGATTTGTATGAGCGAAATAAATACATATTTAAAGAGAGAATGTGGAAAAGCTTGTCATATATACACAGGCACCAGTGAATACAAAAACCAAAATCTTTAACGTATGATTTCTCAGCCATTTCTGCATGGATTATTATGTAACCAAAACGAGCAGGGGCGCTGTAAAAATACCTTCCAAATGGTATTTAATGTATAAGTTACATAACTTCTGAGATATTAATCAAAATTGGCACTTGCTTACACTAATTATCCATGGTAAGGAGGTGCTGGTGTATACCACCGGTGGAGCCCAACTTAAGAGTCAGCAAATCTTAAGATGGGCTATAGCCCAACTTAGGATCTTAAGTTGGGTAGCCTATCTTAAGATGGGCTAAGATGGGCTAGAACATATTAGCCCAACTTAGGATAAGTAACTCAGGAATGATTTTAAAGCTAAAATTCAATATTTAAACCAGCTAGTTTAATATTAATTTGTTATGTCACACTCCATTGGTGGTTTTAATCATGAAATTGAATATATCCATGCTAGTTTATTTAATACTTATATTTCAATTATACAGTATATGTCTGTGAAATATTATTAACGCTCGACGATAGGAGAGGGTAATTGTGATCAGTTTGTTTCTGTCTGTCTGTCTGTCTGTCCGTCTGTCTGTCTGTGCACCGTTTTGCCCTTATAACTCAAAAACTATAACATCAATCAATCTCAAATTTGGTAGGCAGATATTTCATGGGGTACAGATGGATTCTTCCAAATTTGGTGAAATTTGTTTGAAAATTAAAGTCAGGAGAGAGTTTTTCTTATTTTTAATTGGGAATACACAGTGAAACTGGTTCTCTTCATCACATACGTAAACAAGATGCACTCAGAGAGAGCAAAACGCTCGACTTGATGTGACCAGTCTCACAAGTGTTACCGGTATATGGTATTGTATTATCACCCATCTATTATTTGCACTTGAAGACAGACAGACAAATGAACATACAAAAACATAAAATCTTGGTGGAGGTATAAATATTGGATAAAAACCACTTCTTGGTGAAATTATTCAGGAAAAAGTTTTTATGATGGCCTGTCAGAGAAATGAAAGAAAAAGAAAAAAAAATGAAAATAGGAATTATTAAAAATGTAAAAATCATGAATATACCACCACTCTCTTAATTATCTTTATCAATCTCAAGACATAAAATGAGAAGAAATATTTTTAACTAAAGACAGCAAATATCACAAGCTAGGTTTGTGACCTCACAATGACAATTGTTTTGTGACATCATTAAGTATTGACATCATCAGAAAGCAAAATATTGATTTTCATGTTTGAGGAAGAGAAGCAGATTTCTATGTATATGTGCAATTGTAAATAAAAAAAATATCTCCTGAATTTATTTTTCTCTCAAATTTCACCAAATTTGGAGGAATGTGTATGTACCCTATGCAATATCTCCCCACCAAATTTGAACTCAATTGATATTATAGTTTTAGAGTTAAAAGGGTGAAAAGGTGTACAGACAGAAATACAGGACAGAAAAAAAACAGAATGAAACTGATTACAATAGTCCTCTCCTGTCATCAAACATTCATGAAAAATAAATAAATAAAATATATATGCACATAAAAAAACCCACAGACCCAAAAGCAACTTGAACCCAGGCCCTTGAGATTTTAAATCCAATACTCTACATACAGAGCTACAGTGGTAGTTACATATGTGTGATGTTTGAATGATAAATCCCAAATGTGAATATTAAATCAATATTACACCAGAATTTATTTTTCTTCATTATTTTATTGAAACCTACAAATAAGTTATATTGTTAGAAAGGTATTATTACAGTGTTTGTGTTAGTTTTTATTGTGTAAAAATCCATATAGAAATGGTGGCAAAATTGCAAGTTAAATAATGAAGTTGTCATGTATGTGACAACGAGAAGCAAATTTCTCTGTATACACTCAATTGAAAATAAGAAAGCTCTCTCCTGACTTAAATTTTTAATCAAATTTCACCAAATTTTGAGGAATCCATGAAGCATAGCAACACACTTACACACATTAAAAAAGCATTGGAGGAAACAAAGCTGATTGTGTGTGGATTATTGATTAAGCTCGACGATAGGAGAGGGTTATTGTGATCAGTTTGTTTCTGTCTGTCCGTCTGTCTGTCTGTCTGTGCACCGTTTCACCCTTATAACTCAAAAACTATAACACCAATCAATCTCAAATTTGGTGGGCAGATATTTCATGGGGTACAGACGGATTCTTGAAAATTTGGTGTAATTTGTGTGAAAATTAAAGCCAGGAGAGAGTTTTTCTTATTTGTAATTGGGCTTTTACAGTGAAATCTGCTTCCCTGTCTGTGCACCGTTTTTCCCTTATAACTCAAAAACTACAACATCAATCAATTTGGTGGGAAGGTATTTCATGGGGCACAGACAGATTCTGCCAAATTTGGTGTAATTTGCTTGAAAATTAAAGCCAGGAGAGAGTTTTTCTTATTTTTAATAGGGAATTCACAGTGAAACTGCTTCTCTTCATCACATACGTCAAAAATCAATATTTTACTTTCTGATGATGTCATCACTCAGTGATGTCACAATGCAACTGTCATTGTGAGGTCACAAACCTAGCTTGTGATACTTGCTAACTTTAAGCAAAAATATTTCTTCTCATTTTATGGCTTGAAATTGACATAAACATAATAAAGAGGGAGGTGATATATTCATTATTTTTATTAATTATTATTTCTGTTTTATTTTCTCTTTTTTCTTTCAATACCTTGACAGTCCATCACAAAAAATTACCATGCGTGATTTTCACCAAGAAGTGATCTTTAAGCAATATTTTTACCTCCACCAGCAGTTTATATTTTTGTGTGCTAATTGTTTAATTGTCTCTTTGTTTTTTGTTTTTTTTGTGTGTGTGTGTTTACATTACTCTAGAACTAATGAACAGATCTTTATTTAAAAATTTGTGGGTAGGACCTGACTGAAGGAAGAAGTTACTAAAAGAAAGATCTGAATCTTATTTTGGATACAAAAAAATCATGATTTTTCAGAGGCCCCATTTCAATGTATTTTTAATGACTTTAACTTTCTAGTTGATATTTCTATGAAGATTAATTTACATGTTTGGTTTTATTTTATTGTCTTCCGTACAATACTTTATATCACTTGAGAGACTGGTCACTAAGAGTCGAGCGTTTTGCTCTCTCTGAGTGCATCTTGTTTAACATTTGTTGTGTTTATCTCATCTGAAGATTTGGTAACAGATATTAGCCCAACCCCATAGTTTTTATTTTTGAAATTGAAATATTATTTACTTATTTTTCCACTAAAATGTAACTTCTTTTCTTTACCTCATTATGCATTGATAGGATTGATCTTAATTCCCGCATTGTTCCAAAACTCTGTCTCACATAATTTGACAATAGGAGGGTTATTAGGTTATAAGGAGTCTATTGTTCAACCACTGCTTTCAACTTGATTTGTTTCACTTGTGGGAAGTGATTAGGCAACTGGATTAGATTGTGATATATCTATTGTTTCAACATTTCTTTTAAGTTGATTTGTTTGACTATGTGTGTGACTGAATTAGTCTTAGATTTACCTTTTGTTCTAGCATTCTTTTGAACTTGATTTCTTTCACCTCTGGTTGAATGACTAGCTCACAGGATTAATTAGGCACAGTTGTACGATATATATATACAAACTGACCAATTTAATCATAATTTTCAAATGTTTAATGTTAATTTCTTAAATGGACATTTAGCCATATAACATAATAGAAAATACCAATTTTATATGCAACGTGTACTTTATCAATTTTATGCATCAGTGTGTTTGAATAAATTCATCAAATTAACTTGTTTGAATTTAATTGCATTTTCCAATTAATTAGTGGTCCTGACCTCCAAAGATAGAGTGCTTTATAAATTCTGTTTAAATATAAAATTGCCCACTATATTTGGCTTTCCCCCTCATAGGCGTGATAGAATTAAGCCTCATTAAATTTAGAGATTACTTTGATGTTGATTTGTTTCACTTTATGATTTGGGGTATTCCCTATTGTGTACTTCACCCACCCCAAGTGAAACAAATGAACATCAATAGAATGTTGAAACAATAGGCACAAATTCAATTAACAAAAAATCATTCCATTGAAAGACATAGACATCAAAGGGATATTTAATGCCTTTGATGCTCAGACACAAAAAACACAATTCATTTAAGTTTCTGCAATTAAACACTTTTTGTTGAGGTTAAATAAGTTTAAACATATTTATATAAAATAAAAAAAACAAGTAACAAAGTACTTCTGTACAAGGGTCAGTTAAGTATATCAATGTTAATGTCATCTTTTTCATGAAAATAATGTCCTTGTAAATGGTTTATATTATATTCCACATAAAAATCATTCTTGAATTTTATTATCTTAAGTTGGGATGATATGTTCTAGCCCATCTTAAGATGGGCTAGCCCATGTTAAGATAGGCTACCCAACTTAGGATCCTAAGTTGGGCTATAGCCCATCTTAAGATGGGCTGACTCCTAAGTTGGGCTCAAACATATACAAAAAAGTATTTCCCTATATGTTGGGTATATATACGGCTTATGGTGGATAATAAAATTTAACTCAAAAATACCAAACAAATATTAGCATATTGCTTTATTTATTTATTTCATATTTATTTGGGTTTTAACATCGCTTTCAACACTGTATAGGTCATATCACAACTGGTAGTTTTGTGGGCAGAGGAAACCAGTACACACGGTTGTTCAAGGTTCTTTACTGTAAACGTTCGACAACAAGCTAAGCAACTAATAACTTTCCCACATAATGTCTGGGGTTTGAACCATAGATCGCAGAAGTGGGAGGCAAGTGTGTTACCACTACGCCACTGTGGCCTCCTATTAACATGTTGCAGACACTGACTTACTTAGTATACGGTTGTTTACTTGAACAACTTATGTAGATATTTTCCTATAGTTTCACACCAACACATTCTATGTTTGTACTGACTGACACATTTACTTGACTGATTTCAGCATATGTGGTATATGTGTTACAATTACCCTAAACTATTGGATAACACCAAATTTAATTTCCCTTATGGTGCTGTCCCACTGTCACGACTTACTGTAAGCCATGTTTGAAGACCAAATATTGTTTCAAGCCATGTCCGAGACATTTTTGGTCTCACACTGGTTACTATGCACTATATAGTTGACACCAAGTGTGGCCTAAGATTGGTACATGGTTGTCACAAGTATTTTGAACAATATCTCAAGCATTATTTTTTGTTCTGAGCAAAATATTTCTACTTTATTTAGTTTAAAGAAAACTGGAGAAAATTCTTGGCCTAAACTTTTACTTCAATTTATAGACCACATTCTGGCTTCAAAAGCAGCCTACTTTGCGACAATTTTCCAACAGGCTGGTCATGTGACATGACTCGGAGAGCACAGACTTCCTCCAAGGTCCAACACCTTTATTTGATATTCCTAAAGCCAAATGGTTATCCAAATTACCACTAATATTGAATCATCTGTTTCTTGTGCAATTGGCAACATTTCCGGAAAATGTCATTAAATCCTTTTATATTTTTTTTCAATTTTATTGCAAAACAAGAAAAAATGACGCAAGCTGCCAATTACCTAATATCGTATTTTTCAGCCCATGACAGAGGTATGCACTTTAAGAATACTGCTTTTATAGGAAGGTAAATCATGTGATTAAAATAGTTGACACAACAACAACAACAATAATAATAATAACAACAAAATAGGTCACTATCAATGAGGAGGAGTGTGTGAGTGTGTGTGTATTAGGATTATTTTTAGAGTGTAAAAATACGAAAATAAATCCTTTATTTAGACAAATTGATATGTTATACAAGGAAACATATGTTGCAAGGCTCTTTTAGGTTACCCTGTTACCTTAAGACGGTCTGAGTTTGTTGACAAACTTAGTGCAAAGTGACGAAGCGGGCAAACAAGACACTGCTAAAATATAGTATAAACCGATCTACTACCTGGGTAAGCCTACCCTAGTTTAAACCTGCAGCCAGATTTGTCCACATGATACAATTTTTTTTCATGTAATGTTCTTTATGTTCACATGTCTTTAATGTTCGAATCTCTGCTACTTCCAGATGGTGAAAAACTCAAACGCGGTTCTTGTCTCAAAAGAACCAATGTCTGCAGTCAGGTAGGAAAGGCTTGTATGCAAAAGGTTTTAAGCGTGAGCTCTAGCGAGACTCGCGCTTGTAGAGATCACTTTTTTCATTTTTTTTTGTCTCCCAACTTTCATGAATTGTGGTGTAGCGTGATGAGTATCTGTCTCTTCACTGAAGTTAAGAGGCAATGGGCTACATCAGTACTCGGATGGGTGACCGTTTCAGTGCACTATTCATGTCTATTCTGTCGGCTTTCTGGCTCCTGCTAGTAGACTGAAACCCCTTTCACCCTCTTAACCCTGTTTTCAAAATGAGACAAAGATCTGGTGTCACTGTCATTATGCTTCCCACTGTCACAGGTGAAAACATATGTTATATAACTGACAAGATTATGTACCAAACAGCTTACTAGGAGCCGTTGAAAGGCAAACTTAAGACAGTGGGAAAGGGGTATTATCATTTTGACTTTAAGGGCGTTTATTTTGATATCTCTTTGAATTGTCAAGTTTGGAAATTTGTTTCATAGTAGAATTAAATAGGCGACAAAAGTTTACTTACAAATATTTTATGATAATCAAATGTTTTTTCTTGGGTATATCCTACTCATTTGCATATTCATATTGGTTTGATATTCATATGCGTGTTGAGCTGCCCGCCCTGTGGGAATGTGACACAATATATTGCTTCAGCAATCTTGAGTTATATTTTTACTTGTTATTAAAATGAAGTCATTTCCTTTTGCAGATCACAAATTTCCCTTTATCTTATCTTGTTAAAGAAGTAGCCTAGTGTACATTTGTATTTATTTATTGTGTGACTTAAAAACACTGGCTTTCACACTCCAAACAAACATAGTTGAGTTTATCTAGTTTAATTAATAATTAAAATTATACTCTCTGTAAACGGCCATGGATCCCTTATGTCTGAATTTTCCAGCTTCTCACAATTTCATAATCAAAAGTGGATCAACTTTTACACGATTCCAGATATTTTATTGTTCATTCAAGATGGCCATCTGTTCACAATATATAATTATATTTATCCATATGGATATATATATATATATCACTGACATTACATGTGGCTTTGTCAGTACATGATTCACTACAAACTGCAGAACATATATCCTGACAGAAGAAGACCAAGATGTCTGTGAAGATTCTTCTTGTGTTGATGTTTGTCCATCAATGTTTTATGTTGGATTTATCAAACCATCCAGCAGAGAAAAGTGGACTGTTGGAAAGTTTGAGGAAACATATGGCAAAGAAGGTAAGACATGCAGGCAGTGCACAGTATGGTGGAGTATGCTCAAATGCTAACCTTCATTACACCATACGAAAAATAATGAATTTTTTTTCAAAATTCGGTCAAGAAATAAGAAAATTCTGTTTAGTTTAACTAGAGACAAAAAGTTAAAAAATTCTTATAATCTTTTGGCTAATAAATAAATTGTCATTGGTGTGTAAAAACAAGTACCCTGGTATGTCATAAAATGTCTAAAGTTATTCAGGAATTTAATTGCATCATATCGGATCAGCCTCAGTGTGTTTGGACCTTTAGACTAATTTATTGATTGAGTTCATTGGTTAACTTTTGTTTAGCTAATGCTTGCATGGTTAAATAAAGCTTTATTTGTTCAATTACTTATGTGTTATAAGTTGCATTACATAACAGAAATACAGTGACATGGAAGAGCCTATATTCTATATTATGCTGATATGAAAGTTTGGGATTAATATTTTAGATAATTTGTGGTTTAAGCGTATATAGCAAGCACCTATTGTAAATCTTATTTATACTGAGGTTTCTTGTAGGGTGAATTGTGTACGGATGAAGTTATGATGAGGCCGTGCAAATATATCACCTTCTAGATATTTAAAGACAGATGCTCTGTTTATCCCAGTTTAAACGGCCGTGTTTTATCATAAATAAAATATATGGCAAATAA
This sequence comes from Sabellastarte sp. h YS-2021, assembly GCA_964017235.1. Classification (NCBI taxonomy): domain Eukaryota; kingdom Metazoa; phylum Annelida; class Polychaeta; order Sabellida; family Sabellidae; genus Sabellastarte; species Sabellastarte sp. h YS-2021. The sequence continues at coordinate 67,684,359 of OZ024938.1, forward strand.
TATCTCACATTACCCCCAAAAGTGACGAAAATATGTATAGTTACTTTATGATGTATAAATCTAGGATGAAACTTATGCAACTTAAATGAACCCATGAGACACATCCACAATAGTGTAAATATGTAATTGTAATTAATCCAATAGACAGAAGTGGTTTAGTTAAAATATGTAACTCAGAGAAACTCAATAGTATAGTTAAAATAAGCAGTTCAAATGTAAACAAGAGATAATGCTGGTGTAATTTAAGTAGGAAACGGAGAAAAGCCCTTACTTGAAAAGCCCTCAAAGAGAAAAACTCTCTAATTCATTCTGTGGATCAACCCCCTCTGTCGCCTTTGCAGTCTTTGGAGGAAATTCCTCACACTATTTTGTAGCTTGTGGAAAAAATTTCTCAATTATCCAAAAAAAGTACCATACTTATTTGTAGGTTCGCAGTCTCAGGAAAATTGAAGCAGAAACATTGGTTTAAAACTGCTTTCAGAGCGAACCAGAAACAGAAACTTAAGACGGAAATATAAACATTGATAATGTGTAAAATGTAAAAGATGTATTGAAGGATTTAAAAAGCTGTGTTTGCTTGTCTTGTAATATAGATTAATATGTGTTTTCCACTAACACCCAAAACCAACACACATCTCACAAGAAAGGAAGAAGACACAATTCTTAATATAATTCTAACTGGGCTCTTATTACACTCAATCTCCCCTTTGTCAGGTATCATCTTTTAAAATCACGATCTCATTTACTTTTGTCTTCACATGTGACAGATTAAAAAAAAAAATTCACACTTATTTTTTAATGTGCTGAAATATAATTACAAATTAAAAATTCACAAGACTATGTACTGTTCCCCACCATAACTTGACAAAATTTGACCACCAATGCTGTGGATTTCTATTCTATTAAAATGTACATTGATATATACTGTGACTAGATTCTCACTGCCAAAAATATAGAGTCAATTGGCCTTTTACAGTGCTGTTTATGGGGTGATATTATAATTTCTACATGAAAGCAAAACTTGGATTCCTGAAAACAATTAATTTGGGCCCTTTGTCACCTGTGGCTACCACCTTCTTTACCCTGTCAATGGCTTAATACTCTCACGGAAATGTAGGAGTGCTAGAGATGACAAGTAACTAAGTAATTGTTCTGTGCAACAGTCAATGTGGAACATAAACCAAATACACACAAAGTGCAATGAAAAATAAGGCAACTCAATAAAATTTTCTGTTTTTAAACCTATCCAATTTAATGTATTCAACAGGAAGCTGGACAAGATGTGACAGCCAATGAGAAGAAGTCTTTGGCTATGTAAGGATATTTTAATTATTGAATGCACTAAATTTGGTCTGTGGTTCAATCTAGTGCTCAGGTTGTGTGTGCAGCTCAAAGTGTCAAACTATTATGTAGGGCGTCATGTTGTCAACTTGTCAGTTGCTAGAAATTGGGATGTAGAGGACCTGAGTTCTATCTCAGTCACACACAGATGTCCAATCTAATCTAATTTAATGTGGACTTTCATAGCGCTTAATGTCTATCAACAACTGACTCTAAGGTGCAGTTGAACATAACACAAAGTAATTAACATTAATCCAGTGACATAGCCAGGTCATACCAAGAAGACACAGGGGTGTTAGGGAGACTATGGCGGATAGGCTTTTGCAAATAGGTAAGTTTTCAGCTTTTTCCTGAAGAGGGCAATGCCGCGCTACATAAATTATCAGGGAGTTCATTCCAGATCTTAGGAGCATAAAAGGCAAAAACTTGACCAAAATGTTTCACTAACTTATAGACTGAAGAGTGGAATGCAGGAACTGTAAGGCACTGACAATCAGGGTGACTACGTCTGGTACTGTAGGAGCAGCTGCTGAGAGACAAGAATGGTCCAAAATAGCAAGGAGAACCACTGCCTAAAAATTGATAAATCAGTGTTGCAAGTTTGAACATACAGTGGTAATTGACAGGCAGCCAGTGGAGTTGCTTGAGGATGGGAGCAACATGAGCATACTTTCTGTGATTTGTGACAATATGAGCAAGGCTGGTCTGCATACCAAATCGGAATTCTGATACATAGTGGCTTGGGTGTCCACTTAAATTGGCAGTCCTCTGTCTGTAGGTCTTATCCCCAGTGATTGGCTAAAAAGACCCAGGTACATTGACAAATGATCATCCTTGAGGCTCTGTCTTTCAGTTAGGGGAGTATCAATCACAAGAGAGCTTGGGCTGTATTTGTGTATTTGAGATGGGTCAAATAGTGTTTTGTGTCCTGTAATATAAGGAGATATTGTAATGAGTATAGCTATACTATGCAATACATTCTTTATGGATGTAGGTACAGTAAGCTTTTACTTATCTACAATTCTTGAGAGACATAGCTTAAAGTCTAGATAAGCAGGAGTTCAGATAGCCGAGAGTGTGGTTATGGTGTTGCATTAGTGCTATGGGCAATGGGCGATAATACCATAATTTGTAAATTATGCATCAAAATATCCCAAAATAACGTGGTAATCTGTAAATACTTTTTTTACTCTGTTATCAATATTTAGTGAAATTAAATCACTGAAAATACATACATGTTGCTAAAAGTTAAAGGTATTACAGGTAACTTACCAATAATATATTGTTGGTATTGTTAAACATAATTTTTATTATGTGTCACTCGTCACTGTATTTTTACTTCGTTTTCCTGTTTTTGACAGCAGAGGCAATCACCTGACTTCCAGGTCTGATGATGACAGTAAGTACTATTCTCCAAACCTTCAAGATATGAATACAGATATTTTTACAAAGGTTCCTATTGTTGTTGTTATTTTAACATCCATGTAGAAATTGTTGCTAAATCTTTAGTTAAAAACTTAAAATTAATGTTTTTACATGCACCAGTGTCTCTTGTTGAGGATATGTTTGTGGCTGATGTTTTGTAAACAAATAAAGTAAAATTATATGTTTTTAGATCAGTATTGGCTCACTTAATTAATATTCTGATATTTTTATTGTTTTCAACTTAGACTATATTTGAATATCAGGTAAATGAAGCGCACAAAGCCTATTTTAAGATCCTTACTAGTATTCATTGCAATTTGGCTTCAGACACTGTATGTCTATTTGTTGATGCTTATATATCACCATAACATTTGTTTATAGACAGAGAAACAAAGTAAGCAAAGGACATGATGAAAATGCGGCTACAGAAATTAAAAAAAAAACAACATCTCCTTGTATTGGTCATTCATTTAATGACAATTATACAATGATGGATTGCTCTTCTGCTAACCACCAAAATTGCTGGTTGAAGCTCCTGAACCTGGTCAGCTATCTGATTTCAGCCTGTCAAGCTATAAAATAAGGTGGTGTTCAAGTATTTCTTAGATAGTGATATTATACAATTGCACATGTGATGCATTTCGACAGCTGTTTCACAAGAGGAGTTTGATGAAGCCATTGCCACCTTAACAGCCATGTACGACATGCTGAATGCGCAGATGATGACCTTTGGAGGTGAATTGGATACAGTGTCTGCGGCAGTTACAGAGTTACAGGGCAACACTGTCAAAAGATGTATGTATTCTAGAATAACTGTGGCGCACTTCTTGCCTGGTGCAAAGCTTGGACACAAAATACTTATTTCTCTACACATTACATTCTTAGGAAATGTACCAGTGTTACATGTGGCAAGTAACTCTTGATTAATATTTTACAAGCTGTGTTGTGCCTAGCTGAGGTTAGTGCCATGTTATACTTGAGAGCACTAGTCTGTCAAAGGATGTAGAACATCCAGAAGTGGTAGAAATGGTAAATCCCTATTCTATTGAAGAACTCACAATTAAAAAAAGAATCTGTATTTCAGGCTTGTTCAGGCTTTAGGCTGGCTTTGTTTGAAAACGATGAGTAGAAAATTACAAATTTTTTATAATATCTTACATTTTCCAGAATATATGGGGTGGAAAGAATATTTATAGACTTAAAATTATCTCAGAAATAAATTCCTGGTGATAGTTGGATTACATTTTATTTTCCCAACAAGCAAGCAGAGGAAACAACAAATTTTGCTCTGTACAGTGCCTTAAAGATCAATTACAACAAAAAACTGCCAAAAGAATACCTTAGGCAAGGTCTTCTGTATAAATTATGGTTTATTTAAGCCATTTTAAAATGAAGAAATACGTATGTTGGCCATATTTAAGTCATTTGTACAAATGTTAAGATCACTTCCAAGTGGACTTAAGTTTGAACCCTAGACTTAGCCAAAGCTTAGAGTGTGCTGTTTTGTAAAATCCACAAAGTCTAAAACCACCAACTTAGCCTTAGAGAGACAATAGTCTTAATTATAAGTCTAAGTCCAGGCAAAGTATTTTTATGAAACAAGCCCCAGGAGTCTCTGAAAAACCGGCCATTGTAGACAAGTGATTTACACAGTTAAGATACCAGGGCCCGTATTCACTAAACCTCCTATATTTTTAAGGTCCCTTTATTAAAGGAAGGTGAAAAATCTCCTTTGGTAAGGTGACCTTTAAATTGCTATTCACTAAACCTCCTTTGTGGTTTCCTTACCAAAGGAGACCTTAAATAAAGGATCCTTTATTAAAGGAGAGCATCCAGTCATCTGATTGGTTAAAAACGTTTGTTCATAAAGGCTCCTTTATCTTTCCCTTACTTTTGTATTTTCTTTTTTCCATGTATATTATTAGTATAATATTATTGTTATGATGTGTTTTCTTTTGCCGTTTAAGATGATATTCATATTTTAAGAAATAAATATCTAACTTTTAAAGATTTTTGTATTGCATATGTATTGCAGATTAAAGAATGCAGTTTTTATATTCACTGGTGGCCATGCTTTTTGACATGCTTTTTCACATCTTCTCATTAAATATTCATACAATTTAACCCATAAATCGTACAAAATGGTGGGTAATAAAAGTAAAACATCCCTCATCAGATATACACAGAAAAGATATGTATCACTCATTAAGATAAACAATATAATAGTCATTTGGGAAGTTTTCCTATTGTGGTAATAGCCACTTTTCATACAGATATTGTGACACACATCAAATACATTTTCATTGGATTTGACCACATATTAACTGAATATCCCAAAAATTTCAAAGAAAGACGTATGGTGATATAAATGATGTAGTATGGACAAAAAAGGTGCAAATGTCATAACATTTCACCAATTACCTCAATTTTTACGTAAAAAGTCAAACCACCAAAACTCCCCTTTATAATAAAGGTAGTCACACACTTACCTTGAAAATTAAGGGAAAAAACCAAGGATTCCTCAGTAAAGGAAGGTTAGTGAATATCAAAATTCAAGATTCCCTTGAAAGTTAAGGATTTCCTAGATTTTTAAGGTTTCCTTGAAAGTCAAGGAAAGAAAGTTAGGCTCCTTTGTTTGAGGGAAGTTTAATGAATACAAAAACAAAGGAAGGGGCAAGAAATAAAGGAAATCTTTACTTTTTAAGGGTTCCTTGGAATAAAGGAGGTTTAGTGAATACGGGCCCTGTTTTGGAAATTACGTGCACTGCAAAATCTTTAAGTACACGTAGACGTTTCCCGTTTGTCATTTCTGGTTACAAGTACTAGGTGAATGTCATGCCCCCTCCCCATTTAGTTATTTATGTTTGGAAACAGAGTTAATTTCACTGCAAGGAAAATATGGCAGAGGGATGGACCATTCGTTACTTTATGATCTACTGTGATTCAATGTAATGTAAATAAGCCTATTCGTAGTTCTGATCTTCCGGTGTAAACAAACCTCGGAGAGCACATAAACAAATGCACATGGTGGGCGAAAATCGGCGAACTTTTGTTCTCATCTTCATAATAAAATGGCTGTATCTCTAGAAATACTTAATGGAATTTTACGAAATAAAAGGCACCAGAAAATGTAATAAATTGCCTTTGAAATGGTGTGAATATTATATTTTTATATACATATTTTATATTTGTTTTATATTTATTAATCTTCAACCAAATTCCTGTAAGAAAAATAATTTATAATAGAAACTATTTTAACCACACATACACACGAGCATCATGACAAAGGTATTTTTCAACAAGGTTTTTGCTCAATTTTATTGCATTAAAATTAATCCACTATTCGCAATATATATATATATATATATGTTGAAGTTTTCAGTGAATACGCCTATGCCCTGATTACACATATTTACTGTAACATATATATATATATATTTACACTAAACTTTATTACTTCTATTATTACCTATTTCTCATTCTCTTGGAACAATTAACATTTTAGATCTCATCAGGGGTCATATTCTACAACAAAACTTAGATCATTTCTAACTTAGATTTCAAGTATTTCTTAGATATGAAGAAAGAAATGATGAAATTGGACATTCCTAACTTTTGTTTTCTGAATACAAAGTACATGAAAAACTTAAGTGAAAAACAACCCCTTACTTAGATCTAAGGTCACCTTATCTAAGTATTGTTGTAGAATATGGCCCCAGGTATTCATCTTTTACAAATATTAAAAAAAAACCTTCACACACAAAAATAATAATTATTATCATTAGAAAGGCATTTGAATAACGCTTGTGTAGCTTGTTATTGGTTAAAAGCTTGAGAAAAAATTATTCAAAGTTAAATTTTGGTTTATCAATACTTCCTTACCTCAGGTGTACATAACAGTTCCTCCAATATCTTATAAGCAAATATACAACCACACATATTGGAATAAAAAGCAGTTTAACCTAGAATAAAAACCCTTTTAAGTGATGTGAATGTCATCTTTGTAGCTTCAATATTTATTTGTTTTAGACACCCATATCCCAGATAGCATTCCGCCGTCGGACCGACGTTGGCTATTGGTCGCATGGTCGGCAGATTTTGCCGACGTTGGGCCGACGTTGGGCCAACGTTGGCTTGCCAACCAACACACTGGTTAGATGTCTCTATATTTTGCCGACGTTGGGCTGACGTTGGGCCAACGTTGGGCCGACGTTGGCTTGCCAACCAACACTCAGACTAGATGTCTATATTTTGCCAACGTTGGGCCAACGTTGGGCCAACAGCGGATTTTTATTCAAGATGGCGGCGAGCAATAATAGGGGATTTGGGAAAACTTAGAAAAAAATATTTATTATGGTATGCCTAAAAATCATATTTCAGTGAGCCCACAAATTTTAACTAACCATTTAATAATTTTAGACATAAAAATAATATTCTCATTAAAAATTCACACTACAAAAGTTATTAATGAACATCATCTGATTGGCTGATACTATACATAGAATATAATTTTTACCGGTGGCTTGCCGACGTTGGGCCAACGTTGGCCCGACGGTCAAAAAGCCATTGGCCCAACGTCGGCAGCCAACGTCGGACCGACGGATTTGCTGACGTTGGGCCAACGTCGGTCCGACGGCGGAAAATGCTATCTGGGATGTTAGTCTATATACTTTCATTGCCAAAATTTCGTTTTTTAACATCTTATTTCTGGTGAAGCCAACACTTTTTCAACATTCTTCACTGATTCTCCACCAATTCCCCTAAAAATATCAGAAACTACAGTTCCCTTCAAATGGTTCAAATAAGTTTAATAATAAAACCAATATAAAATAATTTTCACCTGAATCCAAGCAAGATTGAGGGTCTCAACAAAAGCCCATTAAAAAAAAATACGTGATTTACTTACATATCTATAATATATAATACTGGAAATGTATTTGAACAGAGCTTCCATTTCTTTTATGGTCTTAAAGTCCATGCAAAGAAGAAATAATAAAATATTTAGGTTAGTTTATTTTTTATAATTACTCTTTTGAACTTATTTTGTGTTGTTTGTGATAAAATGTTGAGGTATTGCCATCGTAGATGCTTTCTATTTGTTATAAGCTTTAAAATGATGTATTATTTATCAAAATCAAGCAAGAAAGGACAATTTCACGAATTTTAACCCCTATTTCTAATCTATTTCATTCAACCGTGTGGTACTTGTTTATGTGCCTTTTCGCAAACATAAACAATCGACTCGAGCATGCGCACTCGAAACCACGAACTGGCTTGTTTACCCAACAATGGACATGCTTATAAAATAAAATAATAAATGAAGATTAGCAACAGAATACGCAAAAAAATATATATAAACTATTGAATTTTAAGTTTTCCACTGTTTAAAAAAAACTTCCTACAAAGGTAAACACAATACAGCATGAAAAAGAATGATCCGTCCCTAATCTGTATAATATGACAAAAACTAGAGGCTTTTTTAAAAACAGTCTTTTCAAGTGTATTTTTTATCTAAAACTGCATTTTAGCAACATATATATAACGTAAGATACTTGAATATATTATTGCTTAAAAGTTGATTATATAAAATGAAGATTTATTAGTAAAATGTTTAGGTAAACCCTCACGTTTTACCCTTACTTGTAGAACTGTTTTTTCGCGTTGTGTACTTGTAGCTTGACGCACTGAGTTTGGGAAAAACCTCAAAGATGACGTCATTCGTTCTCTTTGCAGTTCACGTCACAACGTGTACTTGTATCTTAAACTCACTAACAGTCACTTGGTTATCAAATCTGTGGCCTTTCACTAGCGGATCCAGGGGGACCCCCCCCCCCCCCCCCCCCCTTTGAAAAATAATGTAAAGGGGTTCAACCCAAAGTACAAAATTATTTCTTGACAGTGGTGTCAAATTTACAGGAAATGCACTCTATTTTTACCAAAAATTATTTTTTTTCCAGGGGAGCATGCCCCCCGACCCCCTTAGTTATAATATGTCTGATGTGAACCCCCACCTTACTCAATGTGAACCCCCACCTTACTCGATGTGAACCCCCACCTTACATAAAAGCTGGATCCGCCCCTGCCTTTATTTAATCATAGCCAGTGTTCATGACAGGATGGATTCCAATACCTGAGAATGTAAGAAGTGCATGTTTTTATTCAGGTGAAACTGGTATCAAGTCCCTGTACTGTACTTTGGACTGCTGTAACATAGATTTCTCGCCAGAGTGTACATACAGGAGCAGCCATTTGGACATGTTCCCCGTTCAGATGACATTTGCACAAGCATTTGACCAGCCTCCAGTTGTCATGGTAACTGCATCAGTGAATTTTGAAATTATAGGTAAGCTTATTCCTTGTATGAGACAATGAAACTGTTATGTTTAGGTCATCCCCAGTCCATTGTGATTTGGTCAATGAATATGTATGGGGTGTGTTTGTGCATATAGCTGGGGCATGCTTTAATTAACACCATTGTTTTGTATGGTGATATTAATATTTTGTCTGTTCAATATTCCTTTAAGTTATTTTTTGTGTGTACATCTACCACAGTTACCCTCTTTGTCCAATCTAATCTAATCACCACTTTTAAAGTGCTTAATCTCCGCCATTTCACATGATTTAATGTGCAACTATACATAGACGAATACAGCAATCGTTAATTGACATTACCAGATCAAAACATAGAAGACATGGGTGACAAGGTGACTAAGGTGGATAGGCTTTTGCTAACAGATAAGCTTTGACCATAAGGCCATAGAAATAACATTGGATACATTGTCAGGAAGGTCATTCAAAATCTTAGGAGTATCAAATGCAAAACTATGACCAAAATATTTGAGGGACTTGTGAAGAGTGCAAAGTTGGCACTGCCAGGTATTGTCGATCAGGATGAGTATGACTGGTGTTGTAGGGGCAAATAATAACACCAGGATGGGTGAGTTATAGCTCAGGGGACACTCTGGAGAATTGTGTAGTCCAATGTGGTGCTTTTGAACAAACAATGGTGCTCAGAAAGCATAGGCATCTGGGTCAGGGGTGCAATAAGAGGGCATCAACTCACGCAAATATGGTGAAACCCATTGGGTGGAGGGTGGGGAAGGCCCAGATGTAAAATAACTGCCTTTTATGTTTTGGGGAGGACTCTGGGTTGGTGTCCCCCCAAGTATTGAACAATATTGAACTCAATTTTCTGGACACTATGTTTGGGTTGTATGAAGTGTATGGAGACAGGAGTGGAATTGTGTGGATTGAATTTTTGAATACTTCTGTAGTGTTCATACATCCTTTGTCTGATGGGTCTTTTTGTCTCTCCAGTATATTGATAGCCACATTCAGTGCACTTAATGATGTCAATAACATTGCTTAATTCACATGTGTATTTGTGCTTAGGTGGTAGGTTAATACATTTGAAGATCATTTTGGTGCAGAAACTAGTTATATAATCCACTTTGGGGCAGTTTGGGATAATAAATGCATTTTCCTAATCTAATGCAGACTGGACTGAAATATGTTTTTGTTTTCAGTCTTTTCAGTAGGTGGGTAAGTAATTGACACCTTTGTGGGTAAGTCTTTGAGGTTGAGTAGTCTTCTGTAGCCTACCAGTGGTGGATATTTAATGTCTGACTCGCTCTTCACTGACACAATTTACTGTTTCTCTATTTATTTATTTGGGGTTTATGCGTCGCTTTCAACACTGTATAGGTCTTATCATGATGGGTAGTTTCATGGGCAGAGGAAACCAGTACATACACTTGGTTAAGCTTCTGAACTGTAAACTGCCTGACCTTCGGTAAGCAACTACCAACGTTCCCACACAGGGTCCGGGATTTGAACTGCAGACATCAGAGGTGGGAGGTGAGTGTGTTACCACTGCACTAGCGTGGCCCCTACTGTTTCTTTAAACAATGGTACTCAACAGGCAGCTAGTGGAGTCTAAGGGTGGGTGTCACACGAGCAAACTTGCTGTGATTTGTGACTATATCTGAAGGGTATTCTGGATAGGCTGCAGCTCATGTAGGTTGAAACATTTCTTAACTTTAAGTCCAGGGTAAGTCCCTTTATGAAACCTCTCGCAACATTAAAAAAAAAATTAAACTTGATGCACTTGGGTAAATTGTGAAACAGAAGAGGTAAAATGATTGTTTTATATTAAGCCTTCTTTAAGCCCCATGCTGACTGATAGCTCGGAGATATTTAATAATAATATAATAAAAATGACAATGCATTGGTACACACGTATGCCTTGTTTATCTTTACAGTTTCAATAGAGTTTGGGGTCATGAATGGATTTTTCCACACTCCAGCCCAAGACATCACAACCACTGGGTTCGTTATGGAAATGCGCTTCAGTGTGTTCAGCTGGATGTATTACACTGAGAATTACACCATCACCTGGATTGCTTGCCAACATTAAATTTGCATGAAATTCAAAAGGGATTCTTTCTAACTGGTTAGCACTCTGTTGCAATGTTGTGAAATGTACCTGCGTAATGAAATAAAATGGACATAATCATATGTTAAAAATTCTAATCTTATTCACTCTGCTGCACAACAGGTGCCTTATCTTCCCCACACAGGGGAATTCAGTCTGTTAATACCTTGGGTGTTGCATATGCAAGACATTTTTCTATGCATCCTACCCTGTTACAAATCCTGACTTATTAACTATATGGATACTACTAAAACAAAATTCAGCATTGGAGATGCCTGTATCCCATAGTCCATGGAAATAGTTTTCAAAACAACGGGATTTTGGAGAAGTGACACAGTACAAAGATCAAGAGACTTTCAGAGCAAACAGTGTGACGTGATGTCTCAAAACTAATGCCCCTGCCAGGTATCAACTTCCTATATCTCACAGTTTCTGATATGTAGTCCAGACAAAATTTCAAAGTTCAAGGTCACTACAGCAAAGTCAAAGGACAAATGAAGGTCACACCATAACGATGCATACCTACATCCCCATCCAAGTGTCAAATTCCATCAAACCTTATGGTGTATGAGATATAGCCCAGATTAGATTTTCACACTCAAGGGTCAGTATCCCAAGGTTAAATCAAGGTCACACTATGAGATTCCATACCTATATCCCACAACCAAAGTCCCTACCAAATATCATCATCTTACACCTCACGGTATCTGAATTACAGCCAGGACAAGCTGTTTTTCTGCTGCCCGCCTGCCTGACTGTACTAGCCTATAAACCTGCCTGCCAGGGGTGAATCAATACCAGCACAATCTTTAAAGGCTGTGCAATAAAAAGCTCTCTGCACTGGCGTGGGTCATTTTGACTTACTAAGTCCCCATAGCCATCCAGTCTCCTTGGTCCCTCAGGTGTTGGCATTCTGTGTCCCTGCATTTTGATTTGTAACTTGGCACAAACTGGAAAACAGACTATTTCATGACCATTGGTTGTCATCAGTGTGCCATACTAAATAAGGTTAGAATGTCAATGGATATACATTAATTGGTTTGGGGGATTTGCTTATGGAAATTGTGCCAAGTTGCGGTACTAATTCCAAGAAAAAATTATGTTATCGCCCCTAAATAGACTGTGACAGGCTAATTGATACAATTTGTGTGGGTAAATTCTATTTATAGCTTGTGACTGTGTTAGTGTATCTTAATTAAGTATTAGATATTCAGATTCAAAGAGTCACATACAATGTTTTTTGTGGTTCAGTTGTTCCCGCTGGTGCTTTAGAATCTGTCATATAATAGAGCGTAAGTTCTCATTTACATTTTATCGTGTCATATGTGTTTTATTGTAAGAAAGTTAGTTCATATTTTAAAATATTGGTATTACATTACCTCTGAAGCTAGTTTATGCTTGTATTTATTGACTTCAAGTAGTTAAGGTAAAACTTCCTTGTGAGATAACAATTCCTAAAGTGGTTTCGGTCTACTAGCGCCTAGCCGCAAGCCATCAGAGACACTAGTAGTGCACTGAGGCGGTCACCCATCCCAGTACTAACACAGGCTATTGCTGCTTAACTTCAGTGAACAGACAGATACTTATCACACTGTGCCACAATTCATGAAACTCTGGAGACAGAAAAAAGTGATCTCTAGAAACACAAGCCTTGCTATAGCTTGCGTTTAGAAAAGTGTGGTGACTGAAGAGAAATTTATATGGGATTTATGTAATAAGTAGCCATAAAGTGGATCTAAAGGACTTGAATTTTGGACAACTCCATCTGATTTTTTTAGACTAGGTGGGTGTTTTTAACTAAGGTATGTTTGTTGCTCATGCTTTATAATTTTGTATGTGATCAATCCGATTTTAAACTGTTCCCTCTATTTTAATGGGAGCCTACCAAGTTTTTTTTTTAAATTTTGGCTGATGTCAGAAGTCCTGGGGGGTCTACAGACTATGCTGTTGAGTGAATTTTAAACAAGCTAAAGTCTCGTGAACTAGAAATGTACAAGTGATTTAAGAGGGAATTACAGTAGTCCAATCATCATGCTAACTGAATTGACTTTACTTTTAATGCATTTGTGTGATTTCAACTTCTCATTCTTCACTGTATCATGTATAACTGTAGGAGCTAGATTTCAGTGGCCAAACAGCTAATTTTGCATTTAACCATTTGCCTTTGTCCCTTTGTGTTTGTGGAAGTCCAAAAAGCTCACAGCAGCCCTTGGGGACTGTACCACTGTGACCTTGTTCTTACATAGCTCCCAGTGATTTATTGCTTGTGCGCTACTCTGGTTTCTGATTGTTTTGCAGCGTGCGCATGTAGATAAAAACTGTTTGCCTTGTTCGTCAACTGTGGGTGATTTATAATGGCAACCCATCGTCTTTATGGTCAAGGACAGCATTGGGTGTCAACATTGCCATAATTAAACTTCTTTATTAGAGACATGAGGTGTCATTTAGATAGATATTGTCCTCTGTTCATATTGTCCTTTACAATGTTTTGGCATTTTTATGCAATGCAATGAGTAGTTTTATAGTACGTGTACTGAATTTTCATCACATAACAAATGTTCATGTGATACTCCTAGTCTGGGATGTGAGCTGCCCTTCAATATCAATTGTGTTTCTTCTCTAGCAAGTTTCTGGCAAAGTGTTAAAACTTATGTATTTGACAGGTCTTTCAGGATTCTTTCCTTGCTATTTCAGTCGCCTTCTGGTCAAATCAGGTCTTTGCTAAATCTGTTCTTGGCAACACAGCAATGTAAAAACCCTAGCCCTTGGTTGGTACCCGAAAAATTTAGTCCTGGACTGAAAAGTATGTGTTTCAAAAGTTAATGCCAATTGTGGATGAGGTATATGTGTTTTATCTTGTTGTAAGTAACTTTCTGATTTGACTACGGTTCTTTTCCTTTGGGCCAATGTAACTTATGCGCATACAAATATGGTGCAGAAACAGTTTGTGACAAAAAGTTGTCAAAACATTTGATAGAAAACATTTCAAAATTGTTTTCAAATTATATGTATGAAAACCAGTTGCTGTTAAATGTTGTAAAACTTTTTCAGAGCAAAAAATTAAACAACATTGTCAACAACTGTTGTTTAAACATCTTATATATACTGTGTAGCACACATTTCGTTATGAATGTTTTAAAACACTTCTAGCATAACCTTCTTTTCTTGAGCTACTTTATCAATTTTTAAAACTAAAAAAAATCCAGTCAAATATCAGTTTCTTGTGTTATTTTAATAAATAATAAATGTTTTCAGCAAAAAAATATTTGTATAGAGAAATATAAAAAGTCTTTAAACGTTTACTTGGAAATGTTTAATAACCCAAAAGCTAGGGTTTGATATATTTTGTAAATGTTTAAACCCTTTTACAATGTTTTTAATGTTTACTGTGAAGTATAATTAGATCAGGCATCACACAAACAGGAATGTTGACGGGAAAGTAAGTGAAATTAAAATATTTGTGTTTCTAGGTATAGGTATTTATAAAAGGAAAACATGCCGAATGACACATACAAAAAGAAAACAAATAAATAAAAACTTGAAGATGAAGATGACAATATTATATAACTGCTTAGCACGTGTATTATATTGTTTATGTTTTGTTTATTTATATTTGTTTATATTTATCATAATTTTACCCCTTTCATACTACTAGCAGTATACCCCACAATTAGAAGATTTATTCCACAGCAGAACCGTCATCAAGGATGCCCTATATCTTCCGAGATTTGGCGTGTCCATAAGGTATGATCCACATGGCCATTGATTGGACATGGTTTGCAACCGTAAATAAGAACAAGGTGGCAGTAGGATGAGAGTAGTATAAACGTGTATCACCGAGAGACAACCTCCATTTACATCCACTCGTCTTATGTTGCCATTGCACTAACATGTAACAATGAAACATGGCCGAGTCATAACCTTATATAAACTGCGGACCACTCCTTTAGTTACCATATAAAAATGCTTCTGTTCATGCTCACGGTACCAAATTCAAAGGTAGAAATTTTAAAACTTCCGTAGGATTCTCAAAGAATGGGACACTGTATCACAAGTTTGCATGTGGGTATCAGATGGTAGTTGAAGAACAGGGGTGTTTTGTCTAATGCCCCTGTTCCACCAAAGGATTAAGTCCCGATCCTGTCTGGGACCCTGAATCGTGGACAGTCGGTGGAAAAAAAAACAAAAATGGGTGGGAATACTGAGTCGGTATTGAAGTCTGGGATTAAGTACAGATCAGCCTCAGAAAGCCTCAGGATGCCTCAGGTGGCCGCAGACAGTCCCCAACTGTTCTGGGACTAAGAACCGACTAAGCCAGTTTTCTGGTCGGTTTCAACCACGATCCTGTCATACACATACCGACTGGGTCCCAGGACGCCTCAGGCCTCCTGGGACTAAGAGCCGACTAACCCACGATTAAGTCCCGGTGTCCTCAGGCCTCCTCAGTCTTCCCCAGACCAGGATCGTCGATTCTTGTTTTCCAAAGTTGCTGGATTTTCTGGGTATATATATATAAAATCCGCGATCTAATCACCATTGCTTTTCTAGGAACACAGCAGGATGCCACCATTTAATGGAAGACAGATTCAACAACTTAGGGCTTTTTTGGTTTTTATTCAGTTACAAATAATCATGTATTTCCATTTTTTACGTCAAGCACAGCAACCACCACCACCACCACCAGCACCCATACAGAGACCTAGAAGAAGGCACAACATGTGGGTCAGGCCATGGCTACTGCAGAGAGAGGAGAGGGGGGCCTACCACAACATTATGGCTGATCTGTATGCCACAGATATTCCAGGATTCACCAACTACATGAGGATGACCCCTGAATTTTTTTAAATGATAAAGACCAGACTGGAACCACGTCTAGCTAGGCAGGCCACCAACTACAGAGCTCCAATCAGTGTTGGGGAGAAGTTAGCCCTCACCATCAGATATCTGGCCACTGGAGAGTCCTACACATCATTATCCTGTCAGTTCAGGGTTGGCAGATCCACCATTTCCAAGTTTCTACCAGAGGTCTGCAGGGCCATCCAGGATGAGTTCACCAGAGAGTACCTCAAATGTCCTACTACTCCAGATGAGTGGAAAGAAGTGGAAAGGGAATTCAGGATCAGGTGGAATGTTCCACATGCCCTGGGAGTCCTGGATGGGAAGCATGTGGCCCTGAAGAAACCCAAGAACTCTGGAGCCCTCTACCACAAATACAAGGGGTTCTTTTCCATTGTGATGTTGGCCCTGGTAGATGGACAGTACAAGTTCAGATGGGTGGATGTGGGTACAGCTGGATCTTGCTCAGATGCCCAGATATTTAATGCCTCTCAGCTGAAGAGGAGGATTGAAGATGGCAGGATCGGCTTCCCTGACCCAGCTCCTATAACCCAGGGTGGTAGAGATGTCCCCTACTTCATTCTGGCAGATGATGCCTTTGCCCTGAAGACCTGGCTCATGAAACCCTATGGCAGAAGGCTGTTAACAAGAGAGGAAAGGATTGCCAACTATAGAATATCAAGTGGCAGGAGAGTTGTGGAGAACGCTTTTGGCATCCTGGTTTCATGATTCAAAGTGATCAGGACCACCACTGAACTACCCCCAGAAACAGTTAGAGAAGTGGTCATGACCTGTGTGGTTCTGCACAACATACTGAGAAGCCAGTATCAAGGTCAACCTGCTGGTCAGCAGCCTGGGGAGGATGATGATGATGATGTGCCTGGTGATTGTGGATTGATTGGTGGTGCTGCTGGTGGTGGCCAAGACAGAAACCCTGCTAGAGAAGCCAAAAGACAGAGGGATTACCTCAAGGACTACTTCAATAATGAGGGAGCAGTGGCCTGGCAAGATGGCAGAATATAAGTCCTGTTTCAGTAAACAGTCCTTTTTAGGACTAACTATAACAGTCCTTTTCAGGATTAACAAAAAGTCCTTTTCAGGACTACCAAATATTCCAAAAACAATTAATCAGCTATGCTTGCTACAGACGGACAAACCCCATGCCAAACATAACTTGTTCAGACGGACAAACAGACAAACCCCATGCCAAACATAACTTGTACACACGGACAAACAGACAAACCCCATGCCAAACATAACTTGTACAGACGGACACACAGACAAACTCCATGCCAAACATAACTTGTTCAGACAGACAAACAGACAAACCCCATGCCAAACATAACTTGTACAAACGGACACACAGACAAACCCCATGCCAAACATAACTTGTTCAGACGGACAAACAGACAAACCCCATGCCAAACATAAGTTACACAGACTGACAAACAGACAAGCACAAGTTACCCACCCAACAAACAGACAAACCAAGTGTTAAACAAAAGCCAGACACAAAGCCACACATAATATCCTAAATGGAATTATTTTTGTATATATTTTGAAATCCCCATCCTAATTTCATCAATTTTTTCATGGGTTGGAAAATTATTTGTAATAGAAATGTTTTCATGGAAATCTTCAATTTTAAATCTTCACTTCTATTCACAAATATGTGGAAAATATAACCATGGAGCTAGTTTTGTTTTCAATAATGGGGGATTGTGTTTGCAAAATAGTTTGTCAGTACGTTGGCATGGGTTCTATTTACTTTTGGGTTTGTGTGTTTCTTGGTTGGTCGTTACTGGTGTTGGGTTTGTTTTTGGCAGTTTGGTGTTAGGTTTGGTAGTGGGTTTGTTAGTTGGGGGTTATGTTTGGTATTGGGTTTGTCTGTTTGTGGGTTGGTAAGTAGGTGATAATGCGTTTTAACTCTAGGGAAGGTGTACGTGTTGGACTTTTCAATTACAGATTTTAAACTATCCCATGGATTTTAATCTAAAAATGGGCTGATTAATGGCCATATTGGGAGTTCTTTTTAAAATTTTTTATGTGGCCTTTTTGTTATGTGTGGTACCATGGGTTAGTTATTTCATGTTTGGGGTGGTGTGGGTGTTGGACTTTAATTTTTTTTTTCTTGTGATAAGTATTTGTACTGAACTTTTTTGGGGGGGAGAGGAATTGGAATAACTTGCAGCTGAATAATTGTTTTTGGAAGAATTGGTGGCCCTGAAAAGGGCCTGGCAGGTCAAAGACCTGCCCTGACTGGATGGCTACTGAGGAGGCTGCTGCTCCTGTTGAGGCGGTGCTGAAGTGGTGATAGTAAAGAGCTGCTGCTGCGGTTGCTGCTGCGGTTGCTGAGGCTGCTCGACGATCTGTGTTGATGTCAGATCAGGTAGCTGGCTTAATATTCCACTCAGGTTGTGTCTGCTCCCTTCGTGCTGTACAGCTAGGACAGATGTAGGGTTGCTGAAGCCAATGGGGCTTGGTGTATAGTACACAAAACTGCTGCCAGCTGCTGCTTGAGTGGAACTAGATGCCTGTGGAGTGGTTGTTGGCAGTAGGCCACCCTCTGGGACTCCGTGGTAACAGTGGCTGATCTTCTGGGCAATGGCTGACGTCTATGGTTGCTCTTAATAGTTTCAATGTCTCTAAATATCTTGCCCTTTAATTCTTCAAATTCTTCTTGAGTCATCTTTTCGGCCTCTGATGCCACGTAGTCAAAGAAGGGCTGCCTGTCTGACTTCTGATGCAGAAAACCTGAGATTAGTGTCCTCATCTGCTCAAAGTGTTCGAGAATCTTGGAGTCTGTGGTTGAAACGGGTGTAGATGTAATGATGGACTGACTCCTCTCTCTCAGCACACTGGACTCAAGGTGTTCTGTGTCAATAGCTGACCCACGTGATTCGTCCTGCCTGCTGGTATTTGGACTGGCCTCAAAACCTGAACTTCTGTTGGCCCCCTTTCTTCTGATTTTGGTTTTAAGAAAACCCATCTGTTGGTAGACCCAGGACTGTCTCTTGGTCATCTCCCTTAGGGCTTGGCCAGATTGGAGCTTAGACAGCTTTCCATAACGCGTTTGCTGGGACTCGAACCAATGTCTCACTTCAAGTGGCTGGAGCTTGAGTTCTGCAGATATTTCTGCCCAGAGAGCCTCTCTTCTGGTCCTGTCGTGGAAACGTGGATGCTCCTTGTCATACAGTTCTGGGTGCTGCTTTACAAATTCCACAATGGAAATTTCCTGACTGTCAGTAAAAGTTGCACACACCCTGGCTCTCTTGGCTGAAGAATGGCATTCTATATCTTCTTCACACCTCACTTCTTCTTCCACAGCTTCCTCAATAGTTGGACGTTCCTCAATCTCCTTCTCCTCTCAATCACCTCCTCTGTAACTTCAACTCTTTCCTCTACTTCACTTTCCTTCTCCCTGTCATCCATCTTTTTTCTTCCTCTCTTCCCTCCTTTCTCTTTCCTCATAATCCAGTAATTAATAATAATTAAAATAAATAAAATAATAAAATTAATAAATAAAAACTGAAAACCCCTACAAATCAGTGACACACGTCTCTCAGTAGCCAAACAGTCAGTAACAATGACAAAGTGCGCGCGGTCGCTTATATAGTCCAAGACCTCCTCATTGCCTCGTTTTAATTTCCGACGCGTGGAAAACAGTCGGTTCTTAATCGGTTGTTAGTCATAGGCCTCCTGGGGCCTCCTCAGACCATTGCAGACTAAATTTGTGCTGTCCCAGGCGTCCTGGGGAGGCCGGTTTGGATCGGTTAGGGTCGGTTACCCTTAGTCGGGGCTTAGTCCCAGACCTTGATTTTTGGGTCCCAGGACACAGCAAATGGTCTGAGGCTTCCGGGGACTAATGCAACCAACTCACTTTCGCACGCATGAAATTCATACGCATCATATTTGAGTCTGGGATTAACAACTGGCCTCCTGGGACTAAGCTAAGGAGGTCTGGGACTAAAGGTCACAGGCGGCCTGGGACAACACACGACTGTGTAAATTTGGGTCTGAGGAGGCCTGAGGACGCCTGGGACTGGACATTTTGTTGACGGCGGGAAATATGAATCGGTTGTAGTCGTGAGAAATATCAAACATGTTTGATTTTTTGACACGGCCCCAACCGACAACAACCGACCCTTACAGAAGGTCTGGGACTAAGCAAATATTTCAAACCGACCCCCCAAAACCCTTAATCAGGAGCATTAGTCGTGTGGTGGAACACCCACATAACGCCTATAACCGTCCATTTCAAGTTTGATGTGAGGTAAAACTGTGACAATAACTTATGTTACAAATGTTAAGAAAACAGTGTAATTAATCAAAATCGTGATGTTAGCAGGCAGAAAAGGTCTATGGGTACGGTGTAAATATTAAGAAACTTGAAATATAGTAATTAAAATTCACAGCCTATTTCAACACAGTAATTTCTGGGGCAAAGGGATCAAGTGTTGACCAATCAAAAAAAGAAGAAATTAGGTCAAGGAAAGTCAACACAATATTTCTATCCCATCACGTGACCACAATTACAGCATTTCTTACCCCCTTACATCCAGAATTGGGTCGCAGAGGCTACAATCTATTATATAGAAGTGTGTAGAGAAATTTGTCACAGGGAATTCCCCGAAGTTTGAATTTGCAGTATAAAAGGTAGGAACAAGCTAGAGGGTTTCATTGTCATATGAGATATTGTCAGGTACACACCCGCCTCTGCATTTATGAATATCATGTAATACTGTGTTAAAAGTTTGGAATTTTGGAAGGATTTGTCATTTGCTATTGTTACAGAACTCAATCTTGAGATCAGTTTCATTGTATGTGAAATTCTGCTTGGCCTACATTTACAAACTAATCCAAAAATAAAGTGTATAAATTACCTCATTTTATTGGGAAAATGGTTATTGAATAACAAGAAAAGTACCAAATATCCAATCTTTTTCAAAGAATATCTGCACTTTGTTAAAACCAAGTTAGAAGTCTTATACCTAGTTCATCAAAAGGAAAGAAACATAAACTTCCATGAAATTTATTTAGATTTCCTAAATTTTCTACAAAAGCTATAGTGCCAATACAAGCGGTAATATATATTTAAATAATAATAATATCCAAAAGAATTACCTGTAGTTATGAATGAATGTGTATGTGGTGTGTGTCTGTCTGTCTGTCTGTCTGTCTTTCAGTCTAAGTGCATTGCATTTATGTTGAGTACCAATAAAAAAAAATCATGTGATACTGTTTATGAACATTTTCTATTTTAAGTGGCTTTTTGGGTCATAATCTGAATCAGGAATACATTGATTTATTTCTTACATAATATACATTTCTTACATAATATAAGTTGAAACCTGAAAACCATAATTAAAAAAATATCAGTATTGTAGTTTTGGTCATGTGATGAGATCCAGATATTTAGTATTGACCTAGTTTTTGATTTATTGATTGGTCAACACTTGGTCCTCCTTTTCCCCGGAAATTTATCAAAACTAGTGTGGCAGTACCGACTGAAAGTTTGGTCATGGTGAGTCAGTAAACTTCTCCAGTCTTGTTGGTTTGTCACTGTGATTTGTGACTTGTACCTGTACTGCTTGTCCTCATAGCTTCATATCTGATTATGTCAAGTCAGGTCGGCATCTAGAGCCAGACAAGTTGGGAAATACTATGTACTGCCTGAGAGGTGAAACCAACTCAGATTTTTCCCACGTTTTGTCTGGAATTTTTGCCCCTGACTAAGCTCGGTAAAGCCTCTCTCAACCCTCAGTTGATTTTTTAGGGACACTAAAGCTACACATGTGTTTTTGTAATAGAATATCACGGTCGTACAGACCCCGCAATGAAAATTGGCATGCACATTATTCTCTGCGTGCACGCAGTATGTCTACAAATGCATCCATGTCTCAAGAGTAACTTAAGAGAGACTTGGACACATGCATTCTCCATGCTAGTGTTGTAGATTCTCCCCATTTACCTACATTGTTTGTTTGCATGTATCATATCATACACTCACGTGTACCCTGCATACATATAAACTCACTGCGCAGCCTGTAGCTAGTCACAGTCTGTTCTTGGATATTCAAGTAGTGACACACTTGTTGGGTGAACGCAGCTTGTTCGCATGTGCACATCTCTGCTACCCCACTATACCAGGCTACCTCATCTTTTTCAACAATATTTGCAGCACACTTACACGCTCGTACACACGTACAATGGGATGTAAGAGAGTCGGCTCCAGTTGGACAGCCCCATCACCAATGGCCACAATTTACATGGCAGAAACTTAACCAACAAGTGTATACTAGTTTCTTCTACCCTAAAACAATCCACAGTAACCTAAGCTATATGGTGTGTTGAAAGCCACATTAAACCCGAATAAATCAAATTAAAGAATTCAAAGAAGGTCGCAGGGGCCACGGTGGCAGAGTGGTAACACTCTCGCCTCCCACCTCTGCGGCCGGGGATCGATCCCCGTCATGGCCGTAAGTGGGAAAGCTGGTAGTTGCTTGCCGTTGGTCGGCAGTTTACAGTACACAACCCTAGCGAACTCTATGTACTGGTTTCCTCTGCCCTTCCAACTACCCGTCGTGATATGACCTGTACAGTGTTGAAAGCGACGTAAAACCCCAAATAAACAATCAAAGAAGGTCGCAATATATATAGGGGCACTAGTGTGAATATAACAACTTATCCGAACTAAGTGGCACTGGATAATATAAGAAAGATACCCTGGTAAAATATGTGTTGCTAATTAGGTCAAATATGCTTAAGATAAAATGCAAGTGTCACGTGGCTTTAAAAATTACTTTTGAAAGAAATAATATTACTGTATTATTTATTGCCCAAACACTTGCTATTAAATCCAATTCCTTTCGAGCCATCTCCACTTATTCTGGCTTTTATTAACCCCTACCCATTACTTCTCAACTATCTTAAGAAAAAGACTCTTAGTTCTTTGTGTGGAGCCTGTTTTCTGTCAGAATTGTGTTAAAGAAACTATTTCCCCTCCCTCCGCCCCTTTGTGTGCGTTGTGGGAACTAATTACAACCAATTACTATAATTATGGTCTCAAAAATCAGCAATGTTTTCACAATCTCTAGGGTTACCGTACAACTTGAATTCTATGCTTCATTTTTCTATTTTTTTATGTAATTTCTTTCAATTTAACAAGTTTCACCATAGTTGTAAGAGTATATATTGATTTTAAATTTGGATGGATTATCCATGAACTACATTGCTCCCCGTAGAGAGAGAACTGGGCCAGATTTCTAGCACTAACTGTATTATCGCCCATTTAAACCCCTGTGGTTATTTAGTTGGTTTGCCTTCTGAGAATAATCTGCTTAACACGTGTGCCCTTGTTAATGCACATTCTGGTTAAGGTAAATTCACAATTATTTGCACAAAACATAATCAAACAATCATTTTAATATAGTGCACTGTACTGGAACGGTTAAACTTGGTGTTTTACACCCCCTCCAACAGCCAAGGTCATATTGGGACAGGTCTTCAGCATTGTCACTTGTGGGAGTCTGACCCACACAGAGGTGACAGCCTGTGATTAGATGTCAAACCTACTAATCCACTACTTGACGTATATCCTATAGATATGTATCTGTCTTATCTCGTGAAAAAATGAACATAAAGATACAACAACATAAACAAATAAACATAACTCGGATATATGAATTGGATGTACAATGTCTTCATCTAGGATTTGTCTAAGGAACAGTTTTAGTGACAGACCTATGCATATATGACTGTTTTGGGTTCATCATATGTGACTCATCTTAGAAACTGTTTCACGTATGCAACTGTGCATATGACAGTAATGCTACAATGTCTTCATATAGGATTCATCTTAGGAACCTGCTATGACTGAACTTTGTATGTGGGGAATGAGTCCCTATACTGCCTTTGGTCTGTCATGAATATTTATAAGTATTATTATTCCAGTTGAATAGGGAAGCTAACTCACTTAAGCATGAAGGCTATTGCCTAAAATTATATGATAACATGTACGCAGTAACATGGGTTTAGATTTATGAAAACATCTATTGACACAAGTGCAATTTATAAATCAATATTGCACATGCCCACACACAAAGAAAAATCCAGAAATCAGGATACACTTCACCCCACTTACCTTTAAAAATAAAGGCACTGGTGTTGCCAATGGAGACCTGCACCTAGCCTTGTTGCTGCATTCTTTGGCAGGTTGTGAGTTGGTGTTTACTAGCTGAAAGAATGCAATCTTAATCTGCTGTGCATCGGGAAGCCTCTATCGTGATTCAGTTTAAATAATTTAGCTGTTTATAATTCAATTCTGCATGCATTGAAAATATTTTCACCATATGTTATTGCACTTTTAAAATGAAATGTTGCC
Source organism: Sabellastarte sp. h YS-2021 (assembly GCA_964017235.1). NCBI lineage: Eukaryota > Metazoa > Annelida > Polychaeta > Sabellida > Sabellidae > Sabellastarte > Sabellastarte sp. h YS-2021. The sequence goes on from OZ024938.1 coordinate 67,708,778, forward strand.
AATGAAACATAAAAATAATTAGGGATGACAACAATCTTTAAAAGGCAAATATTTGTTTCTGGGTGATAATAAGAGATTTACATCACTTAACCCGATGCACACTTTTTATTCAACTCAAATGTTTGTTATTATTATGCAATATCATCACAGAGTAGAAGGAGGATATAATGTCAAAGTGTACATCAAACGAGTTGACCAAGATACATTATATTTAATGTTTTTCTTTATTATTGCTAGGTGTAACTACAAACGGTAATTGTCCAAAATGGTGGCCCATGCCAGAGCCTTTATTGCAGAGCAAAGTAGCCATGGAAACCAGAGTAGAAATCAGGGTCAGAAATTGGCACAAATCTCGGAATTTACACTCGCAAATCCCCGATTATATTCAATTTATTTTCCATAATCACTTCAACTACCACTGCCCCTACCTTATATAGTATGGTGCATTCCCGGAAATGTACGAGTGTTGCCGATTACAATCTACTGCTGATAAGTATTCTGTATTCTACTTTATGCCAAGATAAGATTTGTGCCAGATTAGGATGGAACTCAGTAACTTTTAAGTTATTTCACTATGTTATGTGCTGATAGTAATTGTGTTGTTCACATTACAGACTGGTGTGCTTACAATTTATGCATTTTTATACCACACCTTATTACTCCATGTACTGTCCAACTTCTGTCAGTAAACTTGGCATGCTGTGGCATTCTCTGTTTTCCGTGGCCACCAACAAAGAAATTCTGTAATCTGACTGGACAGAAGGTCTTTTGGAGGATCCTCAGTTTTGTCCAATCCTTACACAAATCTAGTTGGTCATAGTTTTCTCTTTGTCTCTCTTACAATCTGGAATATGCCCGATAATGTTAATGCTGCTTTACATGTCGCCAACTTCAGAAGGAAAGTCAGATGATAATGTTTGCCAAGGTCTTCCCACCATAGTCTCTGACTGTGTTGGTGTCTCTGTGGAAATGGCCATTGCTTTGCCCAGGGACTGAAGAACTGCTTTGTGCTTTTTGTGCCTTTATGTCTGCCTGAATGCAGAGATTAGGTGCTATGAAAGTTCAGAATAGAATAATATGTTCAACATTGGCCCTGAAGATTAAGGTCATTATGAATACAAATGAAAAGACTATTTAACTAACCAGTGACGTTTTTATTTATAACATATAATGAAAAACCAATAAATACTGTTCATCTTGTAACAACAACTTTTGACTTTAATAGACCACAATATTTACACACACAGGAAGCATTAACTTAATGCCACTTTCAATTTTATATGCTTTTAATTCTAAAAAATAAAATACCATACATACGGATTGCTTAACATATGAATTACTGTCTTAAGCTATAAAACTATTATTTTTAAATCTTATACACTTTTAATTTCAAATATTTCAAAGAATTTAATTCTTGTCACTAATAAGGCCCCGTTTTCTCAAACGGCCATTAAAATCCTGAAATTAATTTGTTGGATGACATTAAGTTAATGTTTTTATGAATAAATAGTTTTAGTTCTATTATTATAAAAGGAATTTTTGCATACATTTCCATAGAAAACTAACAAATTTTATTAAACGACAACATCAGTAACTTTCCATAGGACCAGCCATGGAAAGAATCAATGAAAATGTGATCTGTATTTCAGAATTACAAGTTTGGCTACTGAAACTTCCCAATGCACAGAGAGGTTTTAGTGAGCAACAATTTGTCACTTTCAATTAGGTTGTCTCCAAAAAACACACTCAAAATTGACTCAAAAAGTACAAAATGTTTACTCGTTGAACGATTCTCACCTGTTTGTCTGACAGATGACATCAAATGAAAATGACATCAAATGAAAATCTGCTTAAATGACATGGTTGTCCAACAGAAGGAAGCACTTAGATTTCAGAAAATGGCTGCCCTAACCTTTGGGTTGCATCAGTATTCGCAAAGGTAAGCTAATGTTTAGATTAAGTACAGAAGATTGAAACGTATTTAATCCGACATTAAATTCAATTTTATCTTTCCACTGAAGTTATTGCAATGCTAATCTTATTCCTAATCTAACTTTAGTATTAACTTTAGCTAAGTTTTGGCTGATGCATTTTGTGGATGCAGTCCACAGTAATTAGCAATAATCAGAAACTAATACATTATGTACAAGAGACCAAGCTATAAACCTTGTCAAATAAAGAGAAAGAGCTCAGGTCTCTTACTGTAAGTACATACATTCAATGTAGCAATTGTTTTTCAAGAACATTTACAACTATGGATTGTGAATGTGGAACATCACAAATTATCCTATCACAAGAACAGCATTGCGTAAAAAGGTTGCTGATCAATCTCGGTGAGGATACTGTAATCTGTTAATACTTGTCTGTTAATTAGTCTGTTTGTCCACATATATGACTAAACTGAACATCGGATCAGGATCGGATTGCTACACAAGGTTGAGTCCAGCTATAGTTTTATTACTCCTAAAAGATGATCCAGATTAGATTCCAGCTGTCGAATCTAGAATTGTTTTATTTTCTGATTTTTAGCAATATTTGCATGCATAACTGAATATTAATTGTCGGATTGGGATTATATGTTGACACAAGGTGGGGAATCTGCCTTGGTCCTTCTCTGGATCAAAATCCAGATTTTGTTCCAGCTCTACCCGTGGGCCAGGGTCTGTCCATTCTCAGGTATTACCTGTTTTCAATGCATTGTATAAGTTATAAAATGCGGTTGAGTGGTCTTTAGAAAGCAGTTTGTATTAGTTTGTCAAGACTTTGGACTAAAAACCTTCTTGCAATGGCACAAAAACTGTCAAATTTCTCACTCTGGCTATAGGTTTGTGTTCAGAGTCAGGATGTGGAATGCATGAGTGAGTACAGGAAAACAGTGCTTACAATTTTGTTAACAGCTGTTAACTTGTCCTCCATAATTCTTGTATGACAAAACCATTTCATCAAATGCTTGTTTGGGGTCTATAAATGGGATGAATTCCAAACTACTCTGGCAGAAAGTTGGTTTAATAAGAATAACACCATTAAACCCTCTTGTAAGTGTAGAGTTTGTAGAACGTCAGTTGATCACAATCTGTAATGGTGAAGAATTTAGATGAAAATGTTTAATTATTAACAATCTTTAAATTCCATAAAACACAGGCAAAGTGCCTCAGTAAATTAACTCTCTTTGGACTTAACAGTAGAAATCAATAGTCACATAGCACACCGCCTCTAATAATAGCCTCAGCCAATCCTCGCTTCTGTGAGATTGCCCTCTCAGAAATAAACCCAGTAATTGGTGACAGAGAATATGTGTTAGTGTACAGTGACTAGTATAAGAACTTCAGCCTTGAGCTGAGGATGGAGAGAGAGATCAGGACAATAACAGTGAATGGACATGAAATAGTATGCAGAGGGGGAGAGCTTAGTTTGCTCTCTCACTCGTGAGAATGTGTTGTATTATTATTGGGACTTGTGTTTATTGAACTAGAATAAAGTGTGAAAGAGTTATCAAGTGTTTCGCTTCTGTCTTTGTGGCGATCCTAAACCTCTCAATAGTTGCTGCCAAGTGAGTACAGACAGAAGTGGACATAGTGGAGATCTGGTAATCCACAGCTGCCCCAAGGCACTGCTGGAGTCCACCTAAACTAATCTGTCTTTGTGGCGATCCTAAACCTCTCAATAGTTGCTGCCAAGCGAGTACAGACAGAAGTGGACGTAGTGGAGATCTGGTAATCCACAGCTGCCCCAAGGCACTGCTGGAGTCCACCTAAACTTCCCCCAAAACCCAACATTTGGACACAATCTATTAACAAATTAAGTACTGCCTTGAGCAGCACAGACCCTTGGCCAGGGATCTGGAATCGGATATTGACAAAAAATCCCAGAAGGAGGACCTATCTCAGATTAGACCTCAACTTGTATGAAAATAAGATTCCCATGTGATTAATAGTTTTGAGTTACAGAGCAGATATTTTTCAGATATCTATAAACAATTCTATAGGCTCTACCAACATATAGATCAGTATTATTTTTGTATTTTGTATTGTGTATTTATACTCATCGCAATATCTCCATGTACTACAGGACTCAAAGCACTACTTGACCCATCCAACTGTACAAGTACTGCCCAACTCTTAAGTTAACGACATTCCCCTAACTGAAAGGCAAAGGAGCAAGGATGACAACTTATCAACGTCCTTGAAGCTCTTTAACCTTCCACTAGAGATAGGACCCAATGACAGAGGAGTGCCATGTATCTGCCCGTACCTGGGTTTGAACGCACATCCTCTGTGTTCCTAGCTGAGTATGTTCCCAACTAGACCACAGTGGACGACCAAGGCTTTGGCAAACCCAACCTTGTGTTAAAATATAACTCTATGTATAATTTTTGGGCTATGTACACATACAAACAAACAATGGAAAGTGATTACAATACCCTTACCCTATTACCTAGGGAGTTGAGTATCATTCTGTCGTGTTATAGACTTGAGAGTGATTAATATGGGTTCAATGTCACTTCAGACAATTTCTACATAACTTAGTTAAAGGGATTAGATAAAACAGTAGATATTAGCTGATCAAGATTCCTCACTACAGAATCACTAGGCATCCACAAGCACACCGCCACCAAGGAACAACTCCTGCACTATTGATTGTGAGTGCAATGATAAAAAAAACCCTTTAAAAATTCCTGGATCCAGACAGTAACCTGGATCATCACCAAATCTGAGTAATCTATTCTGTCTGCCATTGTTGACATTTCCTGAAAAGTTTATCAAAATCCGTACTTCACGTTTTGAGTTATTTTGCAAACACACAGACAAATGAACAAAGGAACAGACAAATCATACCGCAGAACAGCATAATGTTCTTGACTGAGATAATTATTCTGTGAAAACTCCACTTTATCAAACACTTTCTCATGGTCTATAAATGTCAGTAATGTCATTTTGCACTGCCCTGTACTGAGTGAAATTTCAGAAAATTTACAATCACACTGTGGAATGCTTGAAGTCAGTTTCTTTTAACGTGAACACAATACATTAACAGTTGTGCTATTCTGTACTATGGTAGGCTTGAAACGTCTCGGGAGATCTGTCACACACCACTACAATAGTTGAATGAAGTTTCAAAGCTGTGGTAGGGCTAAAAAAAAGATGCACAAGTAATTCACACTTGATTGCAGAAATATAGTACCTCTCCTAGGATTATATTGGCAGTGCAATAAGGAAATAGCCTCTAATAAAGGACTCAATACAGAAGCAGACTTTTGCAACAGTAAATGACTTATCCATAGTAGACACAGATTAATGTTCTCAAATTTTAACACAGTTATTTCAATTCACTTGGCGTGTGTTGGTCTAAATGCGTGGATTTGATTGGCTGAGGGCTTCAGAAGGATAGGCAGACTTTCCACTTGTTTTTTTTTAATATACATTACTTTAGTGATAGAAGTGTTAAAGTAACTTTACATGGATAAATTCATTTGTGATGATGGTAGAGTAACTGCAAACAGGCGAATCATTTAGTAATTGGCTTATAATTACGCAAATAAATTAAACCAAAAAGTCCAATCAATTGGTAATGGGCTCAAAATGACTGCAAATGCAATAAGCCAAATTGTAACATCTCTACGTAACTGTAACAATTTCAGTTAATTACTTGATGGGCTTAAAGTAGCTTTAAATGGATTAATCAGTGAGTTTAAACATTTAAGTAATTAGAAATTAGATTATCATTGATTTATTGTGTAATTAAGCTATCTTTTAAGACACTATATTATCCGCCATATTGTGATGGATATTTTTTGTGAAGAATGCAGTGCATATGGAGGAATGTTAAACACTTTACAAAAGCTTTACAGATGCTTGCTATGGCTTTGATTCACTCACCTGGGAAACATGTGTCCAGTCTTTGCCAGTGTAGGGATGCTGTGAGGTCATTGAGTACACTCCTTCCTGACTCCCAACTACACTGTGATCATAGTCCTCAATAAGATCCTGTAACTGATGGATGTAATCAATGGCTATCTGCAAATAGAAAATAATAAGATATATTTAAAGCTATGCCTCTTGAAGTAAAGTAAAGTTAAAATTTTCAGGTGCTTGAACACCAATAAAATCAATAATTACATTAACTAAAATATATACAACAGCTATTCCTCTTGAAACTGTGATGCTTAAGTGAAACTTTCTTATGTTCGATTTAATCTAATTCATATACACATCACATCAATACTTCTGTGAATGTAAAGGTTTATGTAAGGGGCCACTGTGGTGCATTGGTAACACACTCACCTCCCACCTCTGAGATCAGAGTTCGAATCCCTCCCTGACCTCATGTGAGAAAACTGGTAATTGCTTACCGATGGTCGGCAGTTTAGAGTACAGAACCATGACCAACTGTATGTACTGGTTTCCTCTGCCCTTCCAACTACCCATCACAATATAACCGATAAGGTACTAGGGATGGCATACAAAAAATGAATAAATAAATAAATATAAAGGTTTATAGAAGATGTCACTGACACACAGAAGATATGTAATAGCACAGAAAGCAGCTGTGTGCTGTACCACACATTTTCTAACCCACCTTGAGTGTCTTGACTTTAGACAAACGTTTGTTCTTGTTGGGGTAAGGGATGTGTTTTCTCAGCTTTCCAAACGCGGAGTTGACAGCCTGTACCCGCCGCCTCTCCCTGGCATTTCTAGAAAGAAAACATTTAAAAAGGGTAATATAAAACATATTTTCCTTGGCTCGGAAATTGGGCACAAACTGAACACAATAGCATTCGGACAGCTCATATCTTCTCCCAAGAGATACAAAATATTCCGTACTGCCAAAATGTCAACGAGAGGATACAGAATGTGATGAGGATGCACAATTTGATGTTACACCAATGTAACGCTAACTCACTAAGATTTCTGACTCCCCTCCTTTGATCTTTTAAGAGTGTCATTACTTAGCAAACAACATTTATCCCCACACAATACGGATTAAGTAGGGATTCCCCTCTACTGTCCAGTTGTCAATGATTTCCTCTATTTGGTGTATGTGCAGGGGTTCAGGGTGTTTCACCGGAGCTAATCCTACAACCGACTCTACAACTCTAAGGTCGGTTATAAAAGTCGGAGGCAAAAATCCAGAAAAAAAAGCAGTAAAAAATCTGGGTTGGTTTCACCTCCCCAACAGGGTTGAAAAAACATCCTGGCTTGTCTGGATCTAGATGCCCATCTGACTTGAGGTCGGGATGTTTTCTACAGGACTAGATGGGAAACTACAAGCCATAAACCCCTAACAGACAAGCCGTATCAGACCACGACAAGCCCTAGTGACAAACCAACAGGACTGGAGAAGTGTACAGAATCACCACGACCAGACTTGCAGTCGGTATTGCCATTACACTTTTGATGAATTTCTGAGAAAGAAAAGAGGATCAAGTGTCGACCAATCAACAAATCTAAAACTAAGTCAACACTAAATATCACGTGACCAGAACTACAGCATAGACATTTTTCTTTTTTTTTCATTAGGATTTTCAGGTTTGGACTTTAATATTATATAATAAATAAATTAACCTATTTCTGATTATGATAAGGAAAAAAGCCACTTGAAATTGAAAATTTTCATGAACAATGTTACATCCTGTTTAAACAAGCAGAGAGAGGTGTGTTCTGACAGTATCTCGAGTGACTATGAAAAGTCTCTTGCCTGTTTCTGGCTTTTATACTCCATATTCGGACCTCTGGGACAGACAGCTTCTAAAATCCTGGCCTCTGGGAGATACCCAGGGTTAAAAAAGCATGCTGTAGTTCTAGTCACGTGTTGGGATCCAAATGCTATGTTGACTGTCCTTGACCTAATTTTCTCGATTTTTTTATTGGTCAACACTTGATCCCTCTTTTTACCAGACATTGCTCTGTTGAAATAGGCCGAGAATTTGATTATTATGTGACCAACTAAAAACACGTTTTCATGTTTCTTAATATTTACAGTAATACACGTGAACCTTTTCTACCTGCTAACTTCAGGATTTTGATTAATTACACTGTTTTCTTCTTGTTCTTACCATAAGCTATTGTTATAGTTTTACCTGACATCATACTTGAAATGGACTGGCAATGAACTGTATAAGACTTAAGTGACAAAGACAAGTCGGTTCCATGATAGGACAAGACAGGAAGTGAATAGGACAAGACAGGATGGATTACAACAAGATGGGAAGTGACTAGGACAAGCCAGTTTCCAGGTGGGCAGAGCCATGGTCGGGAACAAGAGTCTTGGAGGGTCGGTGAAATATCAAACATGTTTGATATTTTGCTGATCCACTGCAACACGCTGGGAAATAACAACTGACCCTAACTGACTGTGTAAACAAAGCTCTTGACTCTATAAAAATCCTTAGTTACCGACAAGGCGGCCCCAGTGGAACACCCCGATTAGATGTGAAAACTAATCAGTCTATGGCTTATTATATTTACATTTTATTGATTGGAATTTAGTTATCTTAAGAAAAAATATTTAAGGATGAAGTCAATATCTATATAGTCATGCCACACATTTACTGTTTTCAATGTTACACAAGTCAAGGGATTTCTTTTCATATTATTTAATCCCTAGGGATCAAACCTAGACTATCAGTTTCCTCAATTCCTCCCAGATAGGCAATAGGCAGGCATGGTTTTGCCACAGCCGCACTAGTTGGATGTAACAGGCTCCCACTAAAATGTAACATCCCAACAGACCATTCTCATTTTCAGGAGCCAACTCAAGACCTACCTGTTCAGACTGTCCCTTTTTGTATTCCAACACATTGGAGGATCTTTATCAACTTAATATTATTGTTATTATTTTTATTATTATTGTTGTTGTTGTTCTTGTTGTTGTTGGTGGTGTTATTTAAGGACTTGTTTAACCAAAGAAAAGTGAAAAAATCAGGTCATGTATATAGCCTTGTGCACCAAATTCAAAGTTGATTGTTGACCCATCTTTCACGTATCCATTTTCTGAATATGGCTAACAGAGATTGACTGTAATACTGCAAAGGAACCATTTAAAACTACAATATAACTTGTTTTATTTTAGCTTAAGGATATCTGTTATTTAAAATTTAAATTGTGATTTAAATTGTGTCATTTCAAATGCGGAAATATTTGATATAAATGAAAGTTAAATTGTATGTTCGACATTTTACACATTACTTTTTTTAAAAGCTGTGTAACATATTAATGTTGTAACCTTAGGAGTCAGCCCATCTTAAGATGAGTTATAGCCCAACTTCGGACCCTAAGTTACGTGGCCTATTTTAACAAGGGCTAGAACATGTCAGCCCAACTTAAGATTCTAAATTTTAACAATGATTTTTTTATGCTGAATATGATATAAACTATTTACAAGCAGGTGCAAATGAAAGGAAATTATGTGATATTATCATGAAACGGGTGACATCATTGATCAACTTAACTAGCCCTTGTACGCAATTTTTTCATTGTATTCTTTTCTTATTTCAGTTAAATATCTTAATTTTTGTCTAACCTCAACAAACAATGTTTCATTGTAGAAGCCCAAATGGATTTTGTTTTTTAATATTATACTTAAACTCTGTTGTACCATACACCATAAGTTTGCAGTCTCTTTTTATATGGGATAGGTGAAAAAATGTGGAGATTAAGTGGTTGCCAAATGCAAAACTGATTCTGGGGCTCCGTGTTTTAGTACACCTCAATCTCACAGACATTTATGGAAAGTGAAACTCAAAAAAACCAAACCATGGATGTGCCCTGTCAATGAAATTACAATACCTAATCACAATCCTAAAATGTACAAAATATGGGATGAAATTGTGCATTTTTTTCAAATTGCAGGTGTGTTTACAATATTTTAAGTGTTCCTTCAAGCATATGTGTTGACAAGCGAAATGGAGTGTATTAAGTGTAATAACCTAAAACATGGCAGTTCTCAGAACTGAAATCACTATAACCTTCTGCAAATGTACACAAATATTTAATAAATGTTTATAATTTCTTCAGATTGGCAGTTTCTGTGCATTATTTTACTTCGATGGTATTTGTAGAAAAGCGAAGTGGCGGTTGTAAAATCTCAGCACAGTATTTCATTAATATGCTCGCGATACCGAGACAATGATGTAACATCAAATTGTGTATCCCCATCAAATTTTGTATCCTCTCTTTGGTCTTTTAGGGGATACAGAATATTTTGTATCCCCAAAAATAGAGGGATTAAGGGGGCACATAATTTGACAATCAAATATTGTATCCCCAACAAAATCTGTATCCCTTAAGGGAGGGGGGGGGGGGGGGGGGGGGATATTAAGACAAGTTACAATAATGCCAAATGTGTCAAAACAAGATTGTACAGAATTGTTCAGAAACACATTTTTATACAAAGGGACATTAATATATTATGTGAGCTTTATTTTTGCAGCAAGACCCAAACAGGTTAAAACACATAAAACACATTATTAAAATTCATTATAATTTATGATACATTACATAATCTGATGGCTCTAAACCAAAGCACACTGCAGTAGTAAATGCTACTGCAAATAAACCACAATGAAGCACGTCAGGAACTTACAGACGCGGGGGTAGGGTCTTGGGAGGAATTTTAGCCAAATTTAAAAACTATAAACATATAGGTTTTAACTGCTTCACCAAACTTTTTGAAACAGGTGTTGAACCTGTCTGTACTTATGGTTCAGGATTATGGGGCTATGACAAATTTTTATTATGACAAAAAATCAGCTGAGAGCATTGAGGTATTTCTTGGGTGTCCACAAAGAAACCCCCACCCTTGCAATTAATGGCGACTCTGGTTGGTTAAACACGAAATACAAACATTAACTTAATATGCTTAAATATTATTAATGTGTGTGAAAGAACACACAACTAACTTTTAGACATACAAGTTCTATTTAGCCTTGAATTTATACTGAATACACAACTACAATTTACGTCATAACTCATTGTCATATACACCCCTTTGATCACATTTTGTTCAGTTAACTGACTTGTGAGTGATTAAGTTAATATGATTAATGTGCATTACTGAGACCATCCTTAAACTCTTTGGTGTGTGTAGAGGTAGGTAAAGACAAATGCCAACTCTAAAACAAACATGCTTTTTCAAAACTGTAAATATTTACAAACCATATATATTGCTAAAGTCACTATTTTCTGTACATCTCCTTAATTGTAAGTATCACTTAATGTGATTAACTGATAATTAAATTTAAATTATGAAAAGGTCAAACATAGTAGCTCCCATAAATAAAACATTACCCATTGCAATTAACTGGGGCCTACCAACCCATGCTTAGTTTTCATAAGAGTATCTGTTTCTGTCTATTTTTTAATTGAAGGCCTCTCATTCATTTGAAAGAATTTTGTATTTTTATAAGAATGATAATTGTTTTCCATTTTGGGAAAGCTAAATTAAAAAGTGAAAAAAAAATTCTGTAAAATGATAGGTGCCCTCTCTAATTGCTCAAAATTATTTTTACATCCCATTCAAAAATGAAATTGTAATCAATACAGCTCCTTAGTGTATTGGACTCAAAACGCATGACCAGCACCTTTATGCCCCATTCACACTGCCTCCCAGGATGTCTTATATCTTCCGAGATTTGGTGTATCCATAAGGTATCACTCGCATGGCCACTGATAAGACCCGGTGTGTACCTGTCAGTAACAGTAGCAGTAGAGTAGTATAAACGTCTATCATCGAGAGACAACCCCCGATTTACCTTCATTCATCTTGTATAGCCATTGAACAAACACCTGATACCGAAACAAGAACGAGTCACAACCTTCTATAAACCATGGACCGTGCCTTCAGTTACCATATGAAAAAGTTATCATTGTTACTGAAATGGTCAGACAGGGGCAGAGACACATTGATAAATGGGTGGTGACAGGGTGAGTCAGTCACTGATTGTGAGTAACAGTTACTAATTCAGAGACCATAGTTTTGAACATATTCAAACCTTCTGTGGGATACTCAGGGAATGGGCTGGCTGGCCACTGTAACCCAAGTTTATATAGAGACATCAGACTGTAGTTGAAGGACAGGGGCATTTTGTCTAACATAATGTAATGTGTATTTATATTCAGCACAATATCTCCATATACTACAGGACTCAAAGTGCTATTAAACCCATCCGACTGCACAGGTACAGCCCCAACTCACAAGTAACTGACATTCCCCTAACTGGAAGATAGAGGCTCAAGGATGACCATTTATCAACGTCCTTGAGGTTCTTTAGCCTGCCACTGGGGATAGGACCCAATGACAGGGGACCGCCATTGTAAGTGGTCATCCGAGCCACTATGTATCTGCCTGTACCTGGGTTTGAACCCACGTCCTCTGAGTTCCTAGACAAGTGTTCTACCCGCTAGGCCACAGTGGCAGATATCTATAACTATGGATTTGACTGCCTGTAGTGTAAAGGCGGTATTACATACACAGGAGAAAAGCCAGTTAATTAAATGCCACACTTGTTAAGAACTGGGAACTTAAGATTGGAATTCGTTCATAGCTCTTATTCTTAGTCTTTTTTCAGACACTGGTATTTAATATGTTATCTTTTATTTCCCATCAATGGACATATTTTTTTTGTCAAAACAACGGCAAATACAGACTGAAACATATTTTTTAGTCCCCTCTCACACTTACTATGGAAAATTTGTGTTGCATATTCATCAACTAGAAATCACATTTTTCTTCTCCAGACTTCCAAGAACTGTGCACTGTTCTAGTGCACTAATCGTGTTTCTGATTGCTGTGCATCATGTAGACTAAAACAAATGTTGACCTTGTTAAAGGACGTATACATCTTTAGAAAGAAACTTTTGCAGTGTTTCTGTTGGAGCCCAACTTAGGAGTCAGCCCATCTTGAGATGGACTATAGCCCAACTTAGGATTCTAAGTTGGGTAGCCTATCTTAAGATGGGCTAGAGCATATCAGCCCAACTTAAGATAATAAAATTCAAGAATGATTTTTATGTTAAATACAATATAAACTATTTGCAAGGAAATTATTTTTCCATGAAAATGATGACATTAACATTGATATACTTAACTGACCCTTGTACAGAAATCATTTGTACTTCTTTTTTATTTTATATAAATATGTTCAGTTTATCTAACCTCAACAAAATGTTGTTAATTGCAGAAACTAAAATGAATTGTGTTTCCTGAGCCTTGAAAGCATTAAAATATTCCTTTGATGTCAATTTCATTGTCTTTCATTGGAATGATTTCTTAATTGGATTTGTGCCTACTATTTTAACATTCTATTGATGTTGATTTGTTTCACTTGGGGTGGGTGAAGTACACAATAGGGAATACCCCAAATCATAAAGAGAAACAAATCAACATCAAAGTAATCTCTAAACATATTGAGGCTTAATTCTATCAAACCTATGAGGGGGTAATTCTAAGACTAATCCAGTTACCAATTCACACAAATAGTCAAACAAATCAACTTAAAAGAATTGTTGAAATAATAGATATATCACAATCTAATCCAGTTGAAAATCAAGTTGAAAGCAATGGTTGAACAATAGACACCTTTTGACCTAATGACCCTCCAATTGTCAGATTAACTGAGGCAGTGTCTTGAAACAATAAGGGAATTAACATTAATACTATCAATGCATAATGACTTAATGAGGTAAAGAAAAGAAGTAACATTTAGGTAGAAAAATAAGTCAATAATATTTAAATTTCAAAAGTAAAAACTCTGTGTGCAAATTATAAGTTGGGCTAATATTTGTTACTAAATCTTCAGATGAGATAAGCACAACAAATGTTAAATAATATTTCACAAATATATACTGTATAATTGAAATATAAGTATTCAAATAAACTAGCATAGTTATCTTCAATTTTATTATTAAAACCACTAGTGGAGTGTGACATAATAAATTAATATTAAAATAGCTGGTTAATATTAAATTTTAGTTTTAAAATCATTCCTGAGTTTACGTATCTTAAGATGGGCTGACTCCTAAGTTGGGCTCCAACATTTCTACTCCTTTCCTTGCGTTAAAATCTGTGTAGAAATGGCAGAGGAATCTTAAATTAAAAATTGCAGTTTTTTTTGTTTATTTGTGCCTGTAACTATGGATTTGTTTCACAGATAAAGTTTTGCATGCCTCTTGAGAAAATATGGATTTATTTAATTCACTATTGAAGCAAACTGGCAGATAATACAAATAAAACAACCCACTTGGGGAGTGAACACATATGTTCTGGGGAGAAGCTAGGACCTTTGATTTGGTACGTCCCATTTTTTTCAGACCGTTGTAGTTATATGCAAGACTTATTAGATAATGGGGTATTGTATATCTCATTAATAATTCTAGTAACAAACTGGTACACCTGGCCATATTGGCTTATACATAAGCTACACCCTTTTAAAATTTTATTACTTGAGAAAAGGAAACACAATCAGCATCCTTCAGACATGGATTGTGTTGATTTGTCTCTTCTGATAATTTGTAGAAATGTGGTAAGTTTCCTATTTTTTACGTTTAACAAGATTCTCTAATATCGCTCACCTTTTGGCCACCAAATGCGGAGGTTTGTCCTTGTGAGGAATGTGTTTGTAAGTAGATTTCACCTTCAACTTCCTACAATCCCCTGTATCCTTCACTTTATCTGTGTGGTCAATTGACAAGCTGGTGGTCATGTGACCAAAGCTGTTCCTATCATTGCCCTCTGTCTCCTCACTTTCTGAACCTTCATCCACTTCGGAATCAACCTCTTCTGCATCTTCCAGAATATGTTGACCTTGATTAGCATAGAAACTATCCACATACTCAGTATGAGTATTGCTACTTGCATTTTCATTAGTCAGTTTTCTATATTCTGTACTCACTGACCCTTCCACCCTTTTCAGTTTAAGGTACGTATTTTCACCAGAAATTGTATTGTCCACTTTATTGATGTCTGCCCGAAACATCAAGTGTGAATGGTTATGAAACTTGGTAAAGCATTTGACAGGGTTTGTAACTTGCTGGCGATGTTCCTTGAATGTCTGCCAGTTGGTTTGAGAGTACCTAGCCAAACTGTACCTCTCATTGGTACGACCATTATCAGCCACTGGCAGGTACTGTTGAGGTACAACTGCTCCGGAATATCCGCTGTACATACAATCTTGCTGTCCATCCACTGTTGAAATGCTACTCAATTTTGGAGGTAACATCATATGATTTCACTGTCTACTATACCAGTTCACATATACATCTGAACATTCAGCAAATTGCCTAAATTCTACTTGTTTAAATGTTAAGTGTTAATTTCCTCCAATTCTCCCTTTTTAGGTAGGGTGTTATTTGTATCTCAGACAGTATACTTATAGATCTTAATGAGGAACAAGATACTGGTAATTAGAATGTTTCATTCAAGTTTAATTATTATTGTTTATTTTCTTGATTAAAATGATTACATTTTTTTCAAATGTTTAATCATACCTTCCATGTTTTTTCCATTTGTATTTTACAGTTATGTTTACAGTTGATTAATTGCTTTTGCTTTTTATTTTAGTTTACAGAAATGTTTTGCTAAAGTATTTGGAAACACTAATACTCTATTATACTTATCTTCACAAATGTTCATTTTTTTCTCATTTTGAAAATTTGTACTTCTAAATCTTCAATATTCTTACAAAAGTTTGCAGAAAAAAAAATATTTAATTTAGGCAGTTAAATTCTTTTTCTTTTTAAATTATCAAAAAGTCTTATTTCTAATTTCCCCGAAAGCTTGATACTTTTAATTGTTTCAGTTTCTCTTAATAATCCCTTTTGCTTATTATCTTACTTTTTCAATAATATTTCTCTGGTGAATCCTTGCTAACCCCAAACTTTCACTTAAACAACTAATAAGCTCTAATTAATCTACCTCACTATTTATAGAAAGAATTCTTCACAGCTGGAGGTTTAGGGAGGAGGGTAAAGAGTGTTTTTTTCATCATTTCAGGAAAAATAATGGAGACAATTTCCTGGCATGGAAATGGCCATTAATTATTCACCAACCTGCAATTTATTTCCACCAATGGGGGTGCTGGATTTCACCTGCTTAAGACTTTGGAGTTTCCTTGGGGTAATTGTATCATTGTGTAAACTCAAATAATGACTGATCTCTTAAACCACTGCCCCTTAAAATCACCCCTCCCCAGAAAATGGGGAGGGGGGGGGGGGGTTAAGATACTTAAAATGATCTGCTGGACTCACGACAGCAAACATCTGCTGGGATTGTCATCTGAGGAATGAGTGTTCACTGAAATGACAAAATAATTGTGAAAAAAAATTATGCATATTTTGTGTACATTCTGCATCTCAACCCATCAGATTTCAGATATTGTTTTTGTTACCTTGTAATCATGCTAGAACAATCTCAAGAATTGTGTGGTTTGAAAAAGAATGGGTTTGAATAGCTGTATCATTTCATGGTAGAAAATGACAAGAAAGAATTACAACTATTTTTACAGTAAGCTTGACATGAAAATTTTAACTGAAAAAACTTACACAACGTAATTTTAAGCCTCTCTTACATCCCATCGTACGTGCACGTACGTCCTGGTTACAGAGAAAAATCGGCTGATATGCAAGGGACCCTTAAGGTACACTTGCGATTTTATAACAGAATTTCAAGGTTGCAGAGCCCCCGCAATGAAAATTGACATGCACATTATGCTCTGTGTGCACGCAGTATGTCTACAAAAGCATCCATGTCTCAAGGGTAACTTACGGGAGACTTAGGCACGTGCATTCTCCTTGCAAGTGTTGTAGGTTCTCCCCATTTACTTACATTATTTGCACATGCTGTAAGATACACTCACGTGTACCTTGCATGTATATCAACCCACTTGCGACCTGCAGCTAGTCACAGACTGTTCTTTGATATTAAAGTCTTACACTCTTATTGGGAGAATACACCTTGTTTGCACGTGCATATCTCTACTACCCCACTACCAGGCTATGTTCATATTTTTCAACAATATTTGCAGCATACTTATGTGTGTATGCAAGTATTATGGGATGTAAGAGAAGCTTAAACTGCAATGTTAATAAGTAACATATACTAGTGATCAAACACATTCGAGTAAACTTTTAAATTTAAAAGTGTAAATTCAAAGAAAGTTTTCTTTTGTAATGAAAGAGCTGTAATGCTATTCAGTTTGCATTCAAACCGGAAGTACAGATTTACCCTCCTGGTAAATTGTTTTTGAGAAAAAGACTCTACTGAGAAAAGCCCTACAACTTTTTGACAAAACGATGTAGGGCTTTTCTCCATAGGGCTTTTCTCCCGGATTTTGTACATTGGCTCAAGCTCAAGTTACAAACAGAGCCTACAACAGCCAATCATTCAATGTTTCAGAAGACTTATTGATAATTACATTAAATCAGTGTCCTCAATATACACCTGACCAATCAACATTCCGCTTACAAAGATCGATATTTTTCTACCAGTGACCAGGAGGGGGCTCGGTGGTGTAGTGGTTAGAGTTCTCGCCTCCAACCTCTGAGGCCGCCGTTTCGAATCTTGGGCCGGGCGCTTCATGTTGGAAAGTTGGTAGTTACTTGCTGATGCCCGGTGGTTGACAGTGCAGTATGCACTGGTTTTCTCCACCTGTAAAACTACCCATCGCAATATGACCCTGGCTGTTGAGCGCGACGTAAAACAACAAATAAACAAATAAATAACCAGTGACCAGGACACTGAATTATATTTCCTGACCAGTTTTTTCTTTAGGGTGTTTTAGAGCGATAAAACTTTGTAAATATACTAAACAACAGTAATTTTACCTTTACTATTCACCACTTTGCTTTACGAATCAGTAAAATAATTTCATATTTATCTAAAAATGTACTTTCATTTAACTTGCTGACCAGAAATCGGTTTTAAAGGGTAGCTATGGTAGAGGGCACCAGTGAGTATTTCAGCTTCTGATTTCCCCACCATTTTTACAGGTATTTTTAATATAAAATACCGATCTTAATGATAAATATCGGTGACATTTTTATAGGCGACATAGCTGTTGGATTATTTGTTGAAAATTAGAACTTGTTTACACAAACTCAAAAAGAATCCATAATAAGGAGCGACAGGAATTAAAAGTCCTTTATTGGGCCTTTATAAGACAAATATGGCATATGGTGATAAGAAATGATGTTAGTTGCTGCAGTAATATTTTGAAAAAAATGCATGAATTTCTTACGACTAAAATATTGATTGGTACAACAGTAATACTTTTTCACCAATGAACGTGCAGTTCTTTAAGCAAGAATCAAAACTCCCATCCAAACCAAAACTAAGAACATATTCATTATTTAAAAATGAAATAAAGGCAGAAGCTTATGCTACTCTCAATGTTTCAAAACATAAAAGATATGTGTTCTGCAAGTTGTGAATTGGTATGCCATCACTCGAAATTGAATTAGGAAGATATTATAGGAAAAAATTTGATGAAGGGTGTGTCAGTATGTGTGTATAGAAGATGAAATCCACTTTTTGTGTGTTTGTCCAATTTATACAAATATTCAATCGGGGTATTATCATACACTTAATGTTAACAAAAATGGAGGTATTCAAGAAGAGTTTCAAAGTATTGTGTGTCATGAAAATACAAATGTACTAATAAATTTTGTGTATGATCTCTGGATGTATAGAAATGGTCTTTTATGTAAACTGCAGTGCTATGTTAAGAATAAAATGTTTTTTGTCAATTAATATTAGGGGCCACGGTGACAGAGTGGTAACACTCTCGCCTCCCACCTCTGAGGCCTCAAGTGGGAAAGCTGGTAGTTGCTTGCCGTTGGTTGGCAGTTTATAGTCCAGAACCCTGATGAACTGTATGTACTGGTTTCCTCTGCCCTTCCAACTACCCATCATGATATGACCTGTACAGTGTTGAAAGCGACATAAAACCCCAAATAAATAAATAAATATAAAAAAAATAACTTTTAAAAAACTGTCCTGCCACTCTAACTTGTCTAATAGTGACTAATAAGCCCTTCGGGGATGGGTATCATTAATAATATTTGATATTGTATACCAATTATTGTACACTATGTCACTTAAATAAATAAATAAATAATAGATAATAATCAAAGAACCTGATTGGTTAGAGTTTAAACTTACTGATTTTTCAGGTTTGTGTCGATTTTGGACCTGTGACAAATTAATAAAGCCATGTAGCATAATACTAATACTTTTACAAATACATGCATCCTAATGCTACCCATATAGGAATTAAGGCAATGTCTATTTCTCATTCATCAAGATTAGGCTCTGTATGAAGTGATCAATTATATCACACCTATAATGAAGAAAACTATAGAAAAGGTAAAGTAGAAAAAAAAGAGAACAACATATTAATTACATAAAACTGTTGGGTGTAATGACTGTTATAATGAACATGTTTTCCATTTGTTTACTGTGGTCTCTAATTAACCAGTACAAATTGTCTCTAAACACAAAAACAACGGGCAAGCAGGGGATATTATGAAATGGAGGGGAGAGGTGTGTATTGTTGGGGGGAGCGGGGGGGGGGGGGCAGTAGTACGAGCATTTGGTTCTTTGACAATCCTTATCCAGATTTTAAAATTAAAAAAAATCTTACCCCAGATTTTTCATGGTGAACAGATAAAAATATACAGAGAAAAAAGAAACTGGACTAAAAGAGATAAGATAAAAGGAAACTGGTGTAACATATAATTGTTTGCCCTTATCAAATTTTGTATCACGATCTTTTGATATTTTAGGGAGGTACAGAGTATTTAATATTCCAACAAGATAGCGAGTAAGAGGGGCAGACAATTTGATAGTAAAATATTGTATCCCTGCCAAAATTTGTATCCAGTTGAAGTGTGCTTACTTTTTCTTTCTTTTTTTTTTTTGGGGGGGGGGGGGGGGGGGGGGGGGTACTTGTGTAAGAAACCATAGCAACACAACAACACAAAATTGCAGAAACTAACACATATTACAAATTATAGTTTTTATACTTAGAAACAAACCTCTCAGCTCAGATAGCCCAGTGTATCAGGAAACTTATTAACAACTACTAGTGTACTAATTGTCGGGTTTTGCTAAAGTAGTTTTTGAACAGCTGAAAATATCTTCAACCAAGTCTGTCACAGATCTTAAAGTAGTACGTTCACCATATACATTATAAAGCAATGTGGCAAAGTGTCAAACTTTAAATACTCTTTTTTTTATAAAGAGGTACATTGGCTGTACTATCAAAGTTAAAATTTGGGTTTTACGCCTTATCTAACAACCAGGGTCATATTGGGACAGGTTCTCAGCATTGTCACTTGTGGGAGTCAAACCCACACAGAGGTGACTGCCTGTGATTAGATGCCAAACCTGCTAACCCACTAGGTCACTGAGTACTTAGGTAGTCATATCGACACAGTGTGAACGTTGGATTACATGAAACAAAAGTGTGCTATTTTTTTTCTCTTCCGATAATTAAAGACTTGTGTGTGAATGTTATGTAACACAATTACTTGTGAAACATGCCCTTGTTGACAGACATTTGTGATAAATTCCCGGGTGTCCAATAAATTAAACAGTAACAAATTCCCCACCCTTTGATCAGTGCACACAGAATGGGTTACAAGTGAATTAGCCCAGTATATATAACAGGTTATACAAAAAAGGTAAAATGTAGCCTTGCATTTGGGCGTTGAATTATGGTGTACAATGTAATTCTATTTCTGCATTGTTAATAATTAAAATGAATTTGGATTTAAGTTCGTATTATTATGTAATTGCATTTGCATATTAAATAAGTATTAACAGTATTCAACAATAAAAGTTAGCCTTGCACTACGGCATTGAAGTTAACATTAATAATATCAAAGACTGTAACATATTGTCCATTTATGATTCTCATAGAAACCACTATTAATAATTGCTACTTTACAAAAGTGACCTGTAAGTCCATTGGGGCTGGGCAAATTGTTTTCTGCCTGATTTTATTATTGTTTAATTGTCAGTATTTACATGTCACTATAATAAATAAATTCTATTCTAATAATGTAATTGTGTTTAAACGTCAAATTGGAAGTAATAAGTTACTTGTGTTTTTACACTGATCTGTAATGCAATTGCATTTTAACTTGATATTTTTCATTTATAATAAGCAGTACTTTCAATTAATTCAAAAACTTTTAAAACCTACAAATGCACGTTAGATATAAATCCCTTGAAAGGTAGTTTTACCGAGCTTATACAGAGCATGAAAATCCATGTAGAGAAGACAGATAAATTAAAAGCTAAAAATAAAAGTTTTATATTTACTGGTCCCCTTACTATGAATTTATTTTGCAGCTTATTATTTTGGATTCATTAGGTAAATACGGACTTATTTTACTTATTATTGATGCAAAAATGGATAGTAAATGTAATTTTTGAATTAAACACGCTCTAAACATCTTCTTACAATTAGATTTATTACCTCAGTTAAAGAGGTACAATTGTCATTAGTTTGCTTTTGTTTTTCTGTTTACAAAATAACTTGAAAAGTTATGGAAACAGTGGAACTTTTCATGAAATGTTGACAATGCATAAGAAACAGATGATTCAGTTTTGGTGGTGATGATCCATGTCACCATCTGGATCTAGGAATATTTTTAGCATTTCACTCATAAGAAACAGTAGAGGTGTTAGTTCTTGCCAAATTATTTATTTGGCCATTTCAAAACCTTATTTTTGTTTTAAAATGGCTTGGCCATTTCAAAACCTAACTGATTTCAGTGACGTAAGCCCTTTGACTAGAAAGGATTTCATGAACATGCAATTAGTGACTTTAGCAGCTACAGTTAAGCTATGATCTTTAATATGTTGTCAATTTCTTGCTATTGTCAATATTGTATAATTAAATTGACAAATAAACCTAACTAGAAGGCTGGGTATATTTGACTGAATTACATATTATTGTATATATTTTTTTCTTTTTGCTTTTCAAATAAATAAGACAAAAAACCCACTCAATACTAGTAGTTAGTCAGTTATATCACGTTTCCTCTCTTGTCGGAAATCAGATTCACAATTTATAGTCTATTTTATGTTTACATTAGACAACACAGAACAGACAACTCCACAATCCCTCTCAAGTTCCTGCTTTTTTATAGTAGCCCCACCCCCCTTCCTCCATAACCCCTACCCCCGGGAGCAAAGATCAAGAGTGGTGGGGCGGCCTTTCTTGCACATAACCAGCCAATTATGCTGCAATTAGAGTCATAATTAGTTTGGAAGCTCAAAAAGAGGGTCAAATGTCCCCACGTGGGGAGAGTGTACAGACTAATTTTCCTGTCACATGAAAAGACAGATAGGCTTGGGGGGAGGGGGGGGGTTGTGGGTTTGTAAGAAAAATGGAAATAAAAGGACCTTTAAATACACTCGTTCCACACTGACGATCAGCAGAGGCCCTGTGGCCTATGGAGACCCACCTTAACTTTGCACAAAACATTAAATAGAAAACATATCAACAATTGGTTGTCATTGGTAATCCCCAAGCATTTCCGGAAAAGTACTATACCAAATAAGGTGTTTAGTGATGATAGCTAGAGAGAGATGACTGACAATAATTTTGTGGAATTTTTGTGGGTAAATTCTGAGTTCTCTGCCAACTTTGGATGTAAATGATATGTAGAAATTTTATCACTGTCCCTTAAGTCCCTTATCAGTGTCCCTTATCACTGTTTAAATTATTACCTTTGCAAAGTAGTTATTAAATTCATGACTGTTTGTCTGTTTGTTAGCAGAAAAATGCTACTGTTTGAGCCTTCATGTAAATATGAGAAGATGGATTGGAATCACTTAGAACCACTTAGAATTTTGAAACTGATTTGGATCACCGTCTGGATAAAAAATGTCAAATCTTGCTAGTATGTTGTACATACAATTATTTTTGATGCTCAGAGGCCTTGTGGTTAGCAAATTTGGCATCTAATCACAGGTTGTCATCTCTGTGTGGGTTCGAGTCCTTCAAGTGACAAATGCTGAGGACCTGTCCCAATATGACCCTGGACCCCTCCCCACGAACATCAACTTTGAACTTTCTAAATACAATTACAACTCTTGTAATAACAAGCCAACTAAGAAGGTCTGGATGTGTGAATTTGAATTTTAGAAGAATATGGCTAGTCTGAAGGCACCTACAAACTATAAAACTGGCTAGTTATTATGATAAATCGTGCAAGTGTAACGGCGGCATAAGTGAAATGAAAGCCTTGTCATGAGAAAAACAGAGCACAGTGAGCTCTTACACAGTCTTACAAAAGAGTCCATTAAACCATTAATAGTTTGTGTCATCTAGAATACTGAAAAGACAGTAGACAGATACTGCCTGCCAATTTAAATACGGAAAACTAGGAGATAAAACCTATTGTTTGCTCAATTATTAGAGTCATTTAACACAACTGTGTTTCATATTAAAGTTTATTCTCATGCATTATTGGAATAAAACACACCCATTTATCCTATATTAAAATCCTGTGAAATAAGCGGACCTTATTTTTAAATCTTCTGGTTATAAATGAGTTTTTTAATTCTGCTTATTATTCACCATTTTCTTTCTTTTTTTTCAAACCATAAATGTTTCAAGTAAGAAAAGTAAAGCCTGATATTTTATATTTATGAATAATCACGTGATTACATTTTACCACAGTTACTAACGTAGCTGTGCTGACAGGTGAGCTGAAGACAAAGCAGATTTTCGATTTGGGACAGTGCTATTTACAGCTTCTCTGTCGAGGAACTCATATGACTGAGGGGTGGACAGTCTCGCGGACAGTAGAGCGGACACACAGTAATCTACTTGCCTGTCCAGTGCACTGTCCTGTTCATAAGAATGTCCAGTAGTCTTTTACTGGGACAAAATTACTTGGCACGTTCATAAAATATTGTAATAACACTTAAGTACATTTGTGGTACGACTGATGTTTCAAGGTCCAAAGAATCAACTCTTCAGAATACTATAATTTTAGAACTCTTTTTGCTAAATTCGAGAGGAAACACAAAAGAGGTAATTTCCTTTATTTTGTTCAGTCCCTGTATTTTGAATTCATTAACATATGTTCTATCCAGTGACAATAGCTCAAAGTATATTGTGTGAAATTAAATAAAAGACATATTAGCATGACTACAAAATTGGCATGAAGATTTAAAAATAAGGTCCACTTATTTTACAGGGTTTTAATATAGAATAATTAATGTATAGAACACTAGGAACGCAACCAAATATTCATAAAATGGGTGTGTTTTATTCCAATAACGTTTATTATAACAACTCCATCTCAGAAGATAGGTTGATTTATGTCTATTTCTTCCCTCCAAAATGTCATCAACTATAGCAACAAATATTTATTTATTTGGGGTTTTACATCGCTTTCAACACTGTACAGGTCATATCATGATGGGTAGTTGGAAGGGCAGAGGAAACCAGTACATAGAGTTCGTTAGGGTTCTGTACTCTGAACTGCCGACCAACAGCAAGCAACTACCAGCTTTCCCACTTGAGGCTGTGCCGGGAACCGAACCCCGATCTCAGAGGTGGGAGGCGAGAGTGTTACCACTCTGCCACCGTGGCCCCCTATAGCAATAAATAGAAAATAAATTTTCAATACAATTAGATTTTACATTTACTTTAATCCTGAGGATGTAAGATTGAGATACAGGCATAAAATTCAAAGTCTCTAGCAATAAGCACCAATGATGGTTACAAAGTCTCGCTAAAATTCCAAATTCTAGAAAAGGTCTAGAAATCAATACTGATTGATTACTTCTTCAAGTTGAAAAGATATATCACGAGTAGAAGCTGTAGAAACTTCTAGAATTCCAAAGTGTGAAATTTGGAAAAAACAATTGTAACAGGTGAAAAATGTAATTCAAAAACAATGTCTATTACTCAGATGTATGAGTACGTTATTACATTATATTATCTGTTAACTTCATTTGTGTGCACATTTAGTGAACTAGAATGAGGCATCGTTCAGTTTACCACAGTTAAATGTCTTTTAAAATATACTTTGTGTTTTTTGTAACAAATCCAGACTAAAGATTATAATCAGAAATAGAAAATAAAATATGTCATAGCCTCGTACTTTCAACGGACTTACAAGTAAGAAGATGAATCGTGAGCTATTGTTATGAACTGTGAAACTATTTATAAACTATTGTAACCGTCAATAGCAGATCTATAGTATTATGAATATTAATACAATGGGGTAATGTCCTGCATTGTTTGTCTTTTGTATATTTTTATATCTCTGTGCATATGCCCCATATTGTTTGTATTTTGTATTCTTGTATTCCATTGTATGTACTACATGGTCAAAAATTTAAAAAATCCAAAAAAATCGGAGATCATTTGTGAGAACTTGGGACATAAACCGAAAAGTGCTCAGAAAAGTGTGTAAACATGGTTTTTTTATGTACATGCATAAAACTATTAGAGAGCATTTCAGTACCAAATACTCATGAATGATTCTTCTGCTTTCAGGCAGTTACGAGTAACCCTTCGAAATCTACTATTTACCTTTTTTGGCATTATAATATATTTTTGTCATAAATAATTTTGTCCATCCTGCTGTAACAATAGAATAAAGAGATCTTGTCCAAGAGAAGAGCAGTAGTACAAGTCCTGTCTGGTTGAATAAGCATTTTCAGAACTTAACGCTATGAGTTATTTTTATGACCTGTAGCAATTCTTTATGTGTCGTGGCAAGTTGATCTTTTCAGTTGCTCAGCTAATCTTTTCATCCTGTTACTGATGGAAAAATCATGTGATTTGACTAGAGAGTTTGTTCATATTCAGCATGACAAATTATACCAGTGTGTCCCGGGCCCACAGTGGTGCAGTGGTAACACACTCGCCTCCCACATCAGAGGTTGGCGGTTCAAAACCCCAAACCCTATGTGGGAAAGATGGTAGTTTCTTACCAATGGTAACTGTATGTACTGGTTTCCTCTACTCACAAAACTACCTGTCGTCATATGACCTGTACAGTGTTGAAAACCAAGTAAAATCCCAAGTAAATAAATAGGTAAATAAATAAAAAAATACCAGTGTTATCTTCACTGTGTGTGTGCTTTTTGGTGCATTTCTTTGATATTATCCCCAAACTAAGGGTAATGAAATGCAACTTTATCAAATGCTTTATTTGGGTAGGACCTGACCAAAGGAAAAAATAATTAAATTATTGGAAAAGATTTGGATCATACTCTGGATGTTTAAAAATATTCCACATTTTCCACAGTCTCATTTTTAGTGATTTTCATCATGTCCATGCTGTCCATTCACCAGGGGCCAATTTCAATAAATGTATTTATTTATTTATTTGGGGTTTTACGTCGCTTTTAACATTGTACAGGTCATATCACGACGGGTAGTTGGAAGGACAGAGGAAACCAGTACATACAGTTCGTCAGGGTTCTGTACTGTAAACTGCGACCAACAGCAAGCAACTACCAGCTTTCCCACTTGAGGCTGTGCTGGGAATTGAACCCCGGCCTCAGAGGTGGGAGGCGAGAGTTTATCACTCTGCCACCATGCCCCCCCCCCCCCAATTTCACTAAAGTACTTAAACTAAGTCCCTTTATAGGCTAAGTCAAGGACTTAAATCTAAGACTTTGGTCTTAGCTAGGTCTGGGACTTAAAATGGATTTCACAAAGGTGACTTAGCTAAGTCCAGTGGTTTTTCTGTGTCATGTGACCTTTTATATCTATTCAAAACAGTGCCATATATCCTTCATTTGATGCATTGTATCTAAGAATAAAGGCTGTTTTCAAATGTAAAACCTTGTTGCCACAAATAAGCTTCCCAAAGACTACGTTAGTGAGGTGTTCTGTGTAGTTATACTTTATTTACAGCCATTTCAAATTTTGAAGTGGAGAAAAGTTTATGGCTGCCATATTTAAGTCCTCTACAAAATTTAAGGCCACTACCTCCCAGACTTAAAGTTAAGTCCACTGACTTCGCAATTTCATGGACTTAGCTGCTTTGTGAAATCCGCTAAGTCTAAGACCCCAGAGTTAACACTCTTTTGACAAAATTTAAGACCAAACTCTTAAACTTAAGTCTAAATCTGGACTTAAGTCCCGTTGTGAAATCGGCCCTTGGATGAAATATGATAATAATTAAGTATAGCAAAGTACCCAGGTGTAGAGAAATATAGATGGTGGATCCACACTGGAGATGTCACAATCTTAAGATTGTCGCTAGCTCAACTTAGGATCCTTAGTGTGACTACCAATCTTAAAATTGGCCAACCCATCTTAAGATAGGATACATATACCAGCACCTTTTAAATAAATTTTACAGTCTTTACTACTTTTTAAAGAAATATCTCACGCAGAAAAGTTTATAGTAAATCTTTCATAATACTTTCTATGTGTATGTTATGAATATACAACATATGCGTTAATTCAACACAATGTGAATTAAATATTAACTCCCCATTTAAAATATTACACAAACTGGAAAAGTAGATTAGACATTTTAACACAGAATGTATTTTAAATATGTTTCCAATGAATCTCTAACAACATTCAGCTCATCATTATACAAGGCCAGATAACATGCTGGTTTGCTTGATATTGATAATATCACATTAAGTAGTACGTACGCCACTTGATGAAAGTTTGGAACATCATGAGAAATGTTTGAAAATAATATAGTTAAAATGTTCTGCTCAACTATTAATACCCATAGTAAATGGATACTTGTTGATAGATACTTATAAAGTCTGTTTTTCTCCGATACTGTAGGCAAATAGATAAGTATTGACTGTAAATGTTTACTGCATTGGGGTATCTTCAGCTCTCCTCTTGTGGTTTCAGTGGCCTAGTGGTTAGCCAGTTTGGATTGAAATCACAGGCTGTCACCTCTGTGTATTCAACTCTGAGGTCCTATCCCAATATGACCCTGGTTGTTGAACGAGATGTAAAACATCAACTTAGAACTTTGTCTTATGGCTGATGACGAGTACTGGGACACTGTATGAGTGCATTATGGCTGCATTTTCAGTACACCTGTTCAGGATAAGGAAAATGTGGGGTGGAAATGAGCTATTTATCCATGGTCTATGCTCTCTGGGGGGTATTCTTGTAAACTGTCTGCACTGGTGTGTGCATTTTTACCTTTTCATCCTCCACAGTTATACACAATATTTGTAAGGGACTCAAACCCACATTCACAGAGATGAAAAACAAGCATGTTGTCCACTACAGCATGAATCCAATCTCTCTGGACACACTGTAAAGTTCTTCTTGCTGTTTACACAATACTGTTGATGGTCCATTTACAAACTTTTATGCGCTTGTATCAACATGTATATAAAATTTACTTCACAACTTTGTCATTATTGGTCCATAAATGGACCTCATGTGTGGGTATGCTTAAATTCATGCGTCCCATAAGTGATACAGTCTCTTTTCTTACAACCCTCCGCAGTGTACATTTTAGCATAACATGTAAGATCATGTCACAGATTAAAAAAAAAATCCACCACTTAAAGGGCTGTGTGATCTGTGTTAAACTTGTCCAACCCAAATACGAATCTTAATTGTTTACATGTAGGGTAATGGCCACGTAAGTGTCCAATATTTGAAAGTAATTAACTGTTTACAAGGTTCTATTTAGCACCCATTCCTTAATTTATAATTTCAAAAATGTTGTTTAACTCCCTTACTTTTTATTATTATTTTATTTATAGCGTGCATTTTGCGGGGTTTTTATGATCATTTAGTTGAAATAAATGTAGAATGGTTTCTTTGGAAATGTGCTAAAAAGGCTTCTATACATGGTGAAAATCACAGAGCTGAACAATTGCCCAATAGTGAGACAAATTTGACACTTTTAACAAAAGAAAAACTCTCGGGTGTAATTTAAACTTAAACAGACACTTCTATAACAAACAAAGCCAAAAGGGGTTTTGGTCTACTAGCGTGAGCCGCAAAGCCACCAGAGATGTGAGTAGTGCACAAAAGCTGTCACCATCCTAGTACTAACATAGGCCATTGCTGCTTAACTTCAGTGAAGAGACAGATACTCATCACACTACGTCACAATTCATGAAAGTCCCAAAACAAAACAATACACGGCCAAAAGGTGTTTTGTTCCCCTAGCGTGAGCGCAAAGCCATCAGAGACACGAGTAGCGCACTAGAATTTACGAAAGTCTCCCGACACAAAGAAATTCCAACTTAGACACATCCCACAACTGGTCCCGAACTGAGACGGTCACCCATGCAAGTACTAACATAGCCCATTGCCACTTAACTTCAGTGAGCAGAGAAATACTCATCACTCGGTGCCACAATTCATGAAAGTCTGATGCGTCCTTTTAGCTATTGGAGGGCAACAGAGGCCAATTCAGAATGCACAGATTTTGTTAATTTCAGCGAAGTCAGGAGACAAAAAAAAGAGTGATTTGTAGAAGCCCAAGCTCTAGCGAGACTTGAGCTTAAAATGTGATTTCTAGAAGCACAAACCTCACTAGACCTTGTGCTCAAAAATGTGTCGAACCACATACAAGCCCTGATGAATTAATTATTTTTTGCACTCACATGTAGCTTGTTGGGCATGAATCATGGAACAGTACGATTCATGTATTATCAATACAATGTCTATGTTAAAGATGGCAAGTAATACTCTTCATTTTCCTCGCATGAAATTTCATTGCCCATTGTCAGTCCTTAACAGTTTTATATTCTGTGACTTTGTGAGGATAAGAAATATATCCAAGAGACTGCTTGCCCCAGCAATTTTATTTTACAAAAGGATGACCTTTCACACTTATTGGTACAAATAACAATTCTTGAGATAGTAATAATTCACCACCATTTAGGAAATACAGTTACTTCCTCTAGAAAACAAGATAGTACATACGATTCAGATTGATAAGGAACGGGTATTAGTATATATATTTATATGTACAGTTTTACTAGGTACAGTAAAAGTAATATAAATTTCATGCAGACACATTTTGCAACTCCCATCATGTCCGAAATAAAAAAAAAAAAATTTAATTAATAGTGTATGGAAATGAACAAAAATAACTACCTAGGTGGGAGGAACCTCTCAACCTGAGAAATGTCAATTAAAAGATGACCTTAGGCATGGATGTTTTAGCAAAGCTTTATCTTTGGGTTACTTAAGTGTGCATTATGTTTTAATTAAGTTCACCTATTTGCCTTAAAGCATCATTAAGTAATAGACATGGTTAACTTTGTTAGCGTCTTTATGGACAATGATTCTTATTCAAGACATTCTAGTCAAGTTAACTTCTGTGGTATTAATTTTGTAGGTGGAACTTTATGTTATTTTATGCATGGGTTTTACTGGCGTAACTGGGGCCACGGTGGCAGAGTGGTAACACTCTCGCCTCCCACCTCTGAGGCCGGGGTTCGATCCCCATGACGGCCTTAAGTGGGAAAGCTGGTAGTTGCTTGCCGTTGGTCGGCAGTTTACAGTACACAACCCTAGCGAACTCTATGTACTGGTTTCCTCTGCCCTTCCAACTACCCGTCGTGATATGACCTGTACAGTGTTGAAAGCGACGTAAAACCCCAAATAAATAAATACTGGCGTAACTAAATCTTGGTGTAACTTGTACGTATCTTGTCTCTATACTGTATACCATTGATGACCTGTATATTTACTTTAGTATTTTAGTTTTTATATATATTTTATGAGCAGTTGTAATTGTAATGCTGATTGTAATTGTACTTTTGAAGTTCTTAATCTCCCCTTTACAAAAGAGGCTAGAGATGGAGATGTACGGAGATGCATGAGGAAAGTGGGAGCACCAAAAACAAAACTACAACCAAACTGTTAGACGGATTATGAACAGAAGGGTACAACTTTGGAATGACAAGGAAATTACCACCACTCTGACTGCACTTGGTATCATAAGAACTGCTGCAGGAAGAAAGATATGGAGCAAAATATTTGTGTGAAGAAACTTTTAAACAAGTGTATGTTTTAAAACTGTGCAATGCTCAACAGCATGCCAATGCAGTTTCTTAAGCACAGGATATACACTGGTGTATCTGTTGGTGTTTGATACAATTCTGGCTGCACTATTTTGGATGCACTGTAATATATGCATATTGAACTTGGAGAGACTCCTGAAAAGTGAGTTGCAGTAATATAACTGACTGCTAACAAGAGCATTAGCCACAAGTACAGAAGCATCATGAGTTAGAAACTGCCCAACAGATCTGAAATGACGTAGTTGCACAAAACAACTCTTGCAAAACATTCTGAACATGTTTTGACAAGGAAAACGCAGAATCGAACCACACACCCAATGTTTATGTATTTGCATATATTGGGTATAAACAGCTGATATACCTTTTGTGTTGTAAATGGTGTTGTTATGTCTTGGGGACTGTGATTTGTATTGAATGGTCACTGCACTTGTCAATACCTGACTCCCTTTTAATTTGCAACATCACTTAAATATGTTTGGGTATCAGTCTCATTTAAACAGGTGTGCTTGCTTGTAAACAAATAAAATATTTCAAGGCATCTCCCTATCAACCTATCAGTGTCATTTTATTTGGCCACACCCAAACCCTTTATCTATTTGTCATATATGTAATGTTTTGTGCTTGCATAGTGCAGTGCATAGAGCTGTGTGTAGGTATTGTATTGTATTGGATATAAAGGTATAATTTGAAAAAAGCATAATGCCCTCTTGTAGGTCTAGTTCCTACTATTTTAATATATTAGTATAAAAAATCCCCCCATATGTGTTTGGATCATTACATGGTTTATCTTCATATAAGGCTGGCTGTTGAACGGGACGTAAAACCCAAACTTTGACCTTTGATCTTCATATAAGGTAACCTCAAACATGATTTTTTGGTGAAGTATTATTTTTGTATGACTTATGTGTGCATTATGTTATAATTAAATTCCACATGACTGCCTTAAAGCATCATTAAGTAATAGACAAGGCCAACTTTGTCAACATCTTCACGGACAATGACTCTTATTCAAGACACTCTGGTCATGTTAATGTCTGTGGTATTAATTTAGTAGGTGGAAGTTTTGGTTATTTTATATGTGTGTTGTGCTGGAGTAACTAAATTTTAGTGTAACTTGTATGTGCCTTGTGTCTATATTGTGTTTCATCGATGAGCTGTATATTTACTTTAGTAATTTAGTTTTTTATATATATATATATATATATATATATATATATATATATATATATATATATATATATATATATATATTATAAGCAATGTTTATGTATTTGCAAATACACTAGAACCCTGTTTACTTGACCAACTTGGGAGACATAAGGTCAGTTCAGATACATGGGAGGTTCGGATAAATGAATAATAGTGCAGTACAAAGGGTTTAGTGGGTGGTAATAGAAGATTGGTACCAAATATACATACAGACATGTTGAATACCCACATAAATGATTTATAATGAAAATAAGGTTCCTTTTTGTAGATACATCTTTTTAAAATGTGTTTTATGCAATCTTATCTCAACCGCCACAGTTACTTTGGGTGCGTTCTGTTTGTTCCCTTCAGTTTGGAAGTTAGGAAAGAAACTCTGGAAAGCCCCCAAAAGGAGACATTGAAATCTTTGTTAAAACAGAGTGAACATAATGTCCCAACTTTTAGCCACCTTAGTAAGGTGGGTAATTGTCATTGTGGCTAATCTTCTCTGTGTTGGAGGTTAATTGGACTGCTCCAGGAGTTACTCCAGGGGAGTAAGATCCATATAGAATGTGACAATTGTAATCACCCAGCAATAACACAGAGAATGCAGCTCATGCAATCGTCCCTAATACAATACAACAAAGACTCGTTAAAGAGAATCAATCCCTAACACACCCATATATAGAAGACTAAAGCCTAGACATAGCCTAGGGGCGGTTAACCCAGAGATTTGGATGAAGTTTGGTGTTTACATGAAATCATTTTATGAATTTATTTCCTTTCAATAAAATTCCATCTCCATTTATTAATTATTGCAATCCACAATCCACAAGGCTAAAACAATTTGCATGTTATAGAATATTCACAGAATGTTCACTATGAAGCATATTATAAAATAATATATTCCCCTCTTGTGTTTGTGGGATAAAGTTAATTAGGTTAAAATGATTAATAAAAATACAAAATATAAGCAGCATAAGTTTATAAGTTAAAATGAATTTGTGCAATGGCAAATTCCCTGAATGCTTTTAGGGAATTCACAAAATCCCTAAATGGAGTAGCGGATTTGTGAATTCAATAAAATCTCTATGGAAATCCTGAAGTTCCTGAAATTTTAGCTAGGGATTTTATGAAATCCCTGAATATAATTTATTCTGCTAACATTTATTTAACAGGAAAAGTTACTGCACATAATTTGTTGTCATGCTTTCTAGGACCATATTTATAACGCCATAAAATAATATGATGTGTGCAAGATTTATTTTCAGATAATACTAAAAGTGAAAGTTAGTTATTTTTTTGATAGACGATTACCTAAGGATGCATTTATTGAATGAATATTTACATGAACATTTACTGAATGAAGGTTTAAATGCACATTTATTGAATGAATATTACTTGTTGTCTCTGCAAAGGTCTGAACAAAACATATCTAATCTTTAAACTACTAAGGATTACATGCCCTTACATAGGTGCCTTTGATATTCAATACCAGCTACATCCTCAAATATATAAAATAAGTACTTTTCAGTTTTCATTGATCATCCTGATCTGAACTGACATAAAGTGCACCATTATTATGGAATCTCTTCTCTGTACAGATTGAATCTCTTTTAACCTGTTAATCAAAGACAATGAAATATTCTTTGTCCCTCTGTTGTTGATAAATGAAGATTGCAGTTAGTAACTTTTAAGACATGAAAGAGCAGAAATAGCAATCAAAATATAAAAGTGGTGTAAGTATTGCTAGATTAAGTGTTTGTTCTATTCATATAATTAGGGGCCATGGTGGCAGAGTGGTAATGTTGGAGCCAAACTTAAGATCTCGCCAATCTTAAGATTGTCGCTAGCCCATTTTAGGATCCTAAGTTTGGCTGACAATCTTAAGATTGGCCGGCCAATCTTAAAATGGGCTGGCCTGTCCCAGCCCATCTTAAGATTGGCTGGCCAATCTTAAGATGTGACATTTACCAGCACATTTAAATTAAATTTTACAGAAGAAAACTATATGGGAAGGTTTATAGTAAATCTTTTCATTATATTTTGCTTGTACACATAATGAATATGCAATATATTAGTGTATTCAATACAATGTTAATAATGTATGTGCTTTCCATTTACAATCCTTTACAAAGTATAGACTATAGTTAATCATATTACATGTTTTGTTATAAAATTTATTTCATATCATTGAGCCCTCTATTGTTATGACAAATACTGACTGATCAGAGTCTAATCAAGGTTAAAAGTAATCAGTTAACAAAGAAATCAACATAAAGGGCATGGATTCCTATTACAAGTCTGATGAGGGCCCAGTGACATAAGGTCTAGGTAAATCCAATTAACTAAACATCCTTCTAAAGCAAAAATAATATGTCCACCCCACTCTGACATCAAAAAGAAAAGATCCAACATCAAAGACAATAATCACTCCAGTAGACAAAAGTAATAATTCTATGGATTGATGATTTGTTAATTAGATTTACCAAGGCTTTATGACCCATGTTAATAGGAAGCCATTCCCTTCATGCTGATTAGATACTGGTTAGCTATTCTCTATAATGATGATTAGTTAATTAGGTTTACCCAGGCCTTATTTCCCATGTTAATAGGAAGCCATTCATTTTATGTTGATCAGCTACTGGTAATAACTTGATTGCATTTAACTCCCTGTATATGTCTGATTAGCAACACATTAAGCACATTTGTTTCAGTTTTAATACTGCACAGTCTTCTCCCCAGTAAAATATTGTAACTGGAAGTGAATACAACATGCACATTCTGTTGAATTTACTCAGATGTTGAATGTTAATTACATATGCAAGTAAATATCCAATAATTTCAATTTCATAATTTGAAACTATCTAACACAATTTTACCCATCTTAAGATGGGCTGGGACAGGCCAGCCCATCTTAAGATTGTCAGCCAAACTTACGATCCTAAAATGGGCTAGCGACAATCTTAAGATTGGCGAGATCTTAAGTTTGGCTCCAACAGTAACACTCTCGCCTCCCACCTTTGAGGTCATGGTTCGCTTCCCTGTCTGACCTCAAGTGGGAATGCTGGTAGTTGCTTGCCGTTAGTCAGCAGTTTAAAGTACAGAACCTTGACCAACTGTATGAACTGGTTTCCCCTGCCCTTTCAACTACCGGTCGTGACATGACCTGCACAGTGTTGAAAGTGATGTAAAACGACAAATAAATAAATATTCATATAATTTATTTTGATTCACTAATTCAGACTGTAAAAAGTAACTATATTACTATATAAGTGAAAAAAATACCAGTAGCTTCAAGAAAGATATATTACACACCCCTGTCGCTAATGTTAGGCGGCATGAATGTTAAACAATGACACAAAATAGGCAGCTATGTCTGTTTATGTGATAAATATTGATATATATAAATTAGGGTTCATTTATTGTATTTCCTAACATTTTTAGGAAATGGGGAAAACTGGACCAGATAATGACAACCTGTCTAACATTAATGAAGTCTAACATTAGTGATACTATAAAAATACATTTAATGACAGTTAAATTTTAAGGTGAAAAAGCAAATTATGTTATTATTTTGTATACCAATTATTATGTATACCACACAAAATGTATTATAAAAGACTAAAAGCATCAGTTAAAAATCATATGCAAAACCTGAACTAATTAAAACAAATTATATCTTTTCAAAAGCAACATTTCACAAGTTTCCTAAAATTAATCAATTAAGGAAACTTTAATTTAAAAAAATACTGTGCAAACAGAATCATTTTAAAACTAAAAAGGTTTGTTGTAAAAGCCCATTGGTTTATGCAAAACTGAAAATGCACAATAATTGGCTCATACAACACAGTTTGTCCAAGATGAGTCATGAATGGCCAAGGTCAGCTTGACCCTGGCAAAGGTGAGACAAGATTTGAACCCAAAGGTGAGAGTGTAGAGATCATATGTTTGGCTGAGGTCATGTATGGCTAAAAGGTCATATCTGAGTGCAGCCCATCCATGAAAATTCAAACTCAGAGTTGGGTATACATGCACATAAAGACAGTGAAACACAGTTTGACTAACTTTCATATACATGTTAGACATAACTTGGTAGAATCCCCAAGAGAGGAGTTTTAGAAAACATCTGAGAAGATTTTTTAAAAAATCATAAACCAAGCCTAATCAAAACCGTGTTGAGATAAGAGAAGCAAAGGTGGAGAGGATGATGGAACAAGCTTGTGTTGCATTCTGGAGATAGGTCCACACTGCTGGGCTTCTCAAGAGCCTATGTGCCATGATATTTTGGAGGGATACATTGTTGTCAAACCCTAAAGTAGCACCTGACCTATGGAATGTATGAAAAGCATGGCCAGTAAGGGATATTCACAAGCTACCTAGGACTGTTTTAAGTGTATCTCTGATGTTTGTGTCTATAATTTTTGAAAATGGGGGTTCTTTCTTGTCAAACAATGGGGCCAAAGGGGAAGGGGTCTGGATGATAAAAGTGCTCTCAAAGCCCTGACAGGGCATAGCCAAATGTTTGGCAATCTCTGGTATTTGTACAATGTGATGTGATTTGTTATCCTGCATAGTTTGTCACCATTTTAAAATAACATTCGCCCTTAAAAATGTTTCTGATTATCAAATTATTTTAGGCTATGGGGAGCTACATTCGACATCCTCAAAAAGTCATAAAAAGATGTGAGAAAAATTGCTCTAAACAGGATTGGGTCAGATAAATTTTCACACTGTTTTGAAATGAAATATAGGGTGGGAACATCAAAGACACCCCTAGGTGTTGGTCTGAAGGGTGAAGAGAGAGACAGTTCCCTGAGGTATCTAAGAATGATTGGATGAGACATAGCTGTGCAGTCAAGGTGATATAAGGAAGCCATGGTAGAAATTGATGACAAATAGTTTTTGATAACCTTGACATAAAGTGAATTTTGATGTAAATATTCTAGAAAAGCAAGGGTGTTGTGGAGATTAATGACTAATGGAAGTTCCATGAAGATAACAAAAGCTAAATAGGACCTAAAGTGAGTTCTATGAACTGATGCAGTGGATGGCCTGTATGCTCCCTGAATCGTCTGCCAAGCTGAGTTTACTAGTGGGGTTGATGAAGCGGTAGCTCCTGAAATTAAATATTTAAATCAATATTAAAATAAGAAACAGGAACTTTAAACCACTGGCAATTCTGTTGTAAATCCTGCCAAAGCTGCTGGTTAATAGGTTTATCTGAAAAATTCTAGAAAGTAAATCAGCAATGATATTGTTAGTGCCTTTGATATGTTCTATTTGTATGTCAATGTCTTGAGTGACTGTAATCAGCCAAATGTTGCGGATACATGCTGCCAGGAAGTCGTCTTTGGTCTTGTAGGTCTGGACTACCTAGACTACAGTCAAATTATCACAATAAAATTTAACAATGGAATGCCCCCACTGGTTGGCCAATATTCTCAATGCCAACAATATATTAAACATTTCCCAGTGGATAATGGTCATGCAGAAGCTGGGAATGGTGTACACAGGAGTACTGTAAAATATTTTCACCCAGAACCCCCTAAACCTGTGAAGGAGGCATCAATATGCAAGGTATGGGATTCCTTGATAGGAGTTCTCTTCAGGATAGTTAGACCATTAAATCTGGGAAGAAAGTGGAGGAACCATTGGATGTCCTGTTTCATTTCTGCAGAGACTAGGAATTTGTGCTTGTGGGGATTTTGTCAAAATGTGGCTAATATGCTATCGAAAAAAGCATGGGCTGGCCTTACACATTTGTGTAAATAAAGAAGATTCCCTAAAAGGAATTGTAACTGCCTTCTGGAAATGGTATTTCTACATATTGTTTTGACACAATGGTCGTATATGGCTTCTATTTTCTCATTGTCAAGACTGAGAGTATTCTTTTCAATGTCTATACATATACCGAGGCACATGAGTGAATGGCTTGGTTGAGTTCCTTTGTCTGCATTCATAGGGAGGCCTAGTTCTTGCCAGAGGCCAGTAAGGGTGTCAAATGCCTGCTGTGCCTTAAGCTTAGAGTTTACGAGGATAAAATCATCAATGTAGGCGAAAGTTTGGAAACCTTTACATTTCATAATGTGCGAAATTACATCGGCCACTTATTGAAATGAAGAAGATCCATGGATCCAGCCAAAAGCCAACCTTAGATCCGGATAATACTGGCTTTTCTAGGATATGCAAACTTCATAGCATCAGCAGGATCAACCCTAAGGTTGTAAAACGCTCTTGCAATGTCAATTTTTGAGAGGGGTACTTCAGTCTGATTGTCACAGATCTCTTGACAAATACCGTCTACAGTAGGAAACTTTAAACTAAAGCTTTTACCATCAAATTGTAATTTATTAACATTGTCATTAAGTGATAAACCCTTTGGATATGATAAGTTTAAAATCATGCTTCTCTTATCTGAACCTTTGGACGTGTAAGAAGTGGAGAACAGTGAAATTGTTGAGATAAAATTACAGAAGTTGAACCTAAGATGGCCCCAAAAGCAATTTCTTTGTCATGATATTGTTGTATGGCCACTGGATGTTGGAGGGCAAAAAAATGATTGTTGACAACGTGATTGTGGATTACATCTGGATCAGTTAATGACAGAGGGAAGCAAAACGTTAAAATACTAAAAAAATCCTCTTGATTTAATTGGAAATCTTGCTAGTTGGTAAACCTGTTTTCTTTATTATTTCAGCTGCCTTTATTACCTGATCAATGTCTGTGTATTGACACAGGTCCTTATCTGGGCCTATGATCTCAAAATTTGTTTCTTCCAGGGACAGGAGACCTCTAGTTTTGTTTTTGTCATTGAAATTTGTGACTGTTACAGAATTGTTACACTCTGTGTGAGTATAAAAAAGTCAGGTATAGCAGTAGTCACATCTGTCAAAGTATCGTCTTCAGTCGATGTTAGTGTGTTAGCAATCAGAGGGGTCTCAGGTTCGAGACTAGAAGCTACAAATTCACTACTGACCATATAAGCAGACAGTTTGTCTTGCCTTTCAATGAGACTCATTATCAATCTATCCATAAACTGCTCATAGGGCATATGATATTTATCAAAAGCTTTACAGTCCTGATAAAAATTTCTAGCAATACATTTGGCATAATGTTTTTGATTATTTGTATAGGTTTCAATCACATGTGCTCTGTGAATCAGCATAACTTGTGAAAACAAAATTTCGAGAGAGCCTTCAGGAACTGCACCACAATGAAAGAGTTGACCAGGACCAAAGTGTTGTGAACCTACTAAGTAACAAAATTGTCATTACTGAATGGCTTGAGTAGTAACAAATAATGTATGGACATGGTTAGCAGATTCTGGAGAAAAACAGTGTCAATTGGTGTATTGAAGATTAACATAGTGTCAATTAACTGAATCAGCTGGAGAAGCAATCTGGTCAACTGTATTCATGTGAATGTAATTGCTGTTACAGAGGCTTGAACCCTGCTGTTCACCTGCTATATAACCATGGTTGTTATCAATTCTGTTTAATACACACCCACCACCTCTGTTAGGCTGGTTGCCATCTTGGGCGTCAAGTAATTCGCCCTGAATGAAGAACTGGCAACACCATCAAGGTTAGTACTTTAAATTCATAACATTACATACATCAATATCAACACTCACACTTGTACAAATATTATTATTGCAATAACGACTGTAAGCATTGTCACTAGAATTGTCTGATATTGTTAATTTTTTTACACATTCTTCAGATTTGTTTACATATTTAATGTTATTGCCCAAATTATTGCTAGCTAGATGTTGTAAATAAGCTGTTTCATTAGCTGTAGAACTGTTGAAACATATTATGTTCAAACAGACTTTCAGTAACAAAATTTACACGTCCAGATGGTTGACCCTGCCCCTAGGTAGAAGATGAAGCACTTTTTTCTTGTTTTTTATTTTAAAGTTGCATTTACTTTCAGAATGGTTTGCTGTATGTCCTTGCCTTCCACAGAAACTGCAGTTATGTTTGTAAAGACCATGATGGCTGTCATGCGAACAGGAACCCTCATTGAAATATTTGCAAAATTGCCTCTGAGACTGGGAATTAACCATTGAAACCTGTGAAGCGCTTAATCTGTTGAGGGCCCATTGCATGGAATCACCCCAAGTAAGATTTTCCTCCTCTATTTCATGCATTGAGCATGCCCAAGCATTGTTAACTGCAGAAAAAGGAATTAAACTCACGTCCTTCATAGCAGCAATGACCTGGACTAGAGTCTGTTTGGAGGTGTTGTGGTCATGCATATGGGGAATGTTGGTTAACTGGCCTGCCACCCATTATGGCATGGATAAATTGTCATATAGCAACTGTTTTTTCCCGTTTGACCCATGGAAGCCCTCATTGGGCCATCCTACTTCAGGAGGGGCTGACACTATATCGTAGTTAGTGTAACCACCTGACCTTCGGTGTGGCTCAACTTGCAGAGGAATTTGTCTGCTCTGGTTGCCATAGGAAGCTAGAACATTAGACTAAGGCTTGTGACACATTAGGAAGCCGCCTAATGTCTTCCAAGTTTGGCAACACTGCATCCCAAGGTGATTCAGTCATACCAGACCTGGAGTTAAACTGTTGATAGTGGGGTATGTGAGGGTAGTCATCAGTGTAACGTAACCCTTCCATTGCCAAAGTTGTGTGGACGTTTTGCGCTCCTCTAGGGATGTGGTTATGATGTGAGTGAGAGGGTGCCAGTATGTGTTGAGGCACTGGTGAAAAACCCACCGCCTGGGGTTGACCATGACCGTGAGAATGTGAAGGTGATACTAATGTTTGCTGTCATTCTAATTTCTTCATCCGATCTGATAGTAGTTGGTTGGAAGCTTTGATTTCAGATAGCATGGATAGCATAATTTCGTTACTGCCCTGTGTGCAGGATGGAGGACCTGGTTGATGTGAAGATGTGGAAACAGTACTTACAACACCAGTATGAAGAAAAGAACCCTCCTGGTTGTGATTCTTTTCCCGAATTTTCTTGGTTGACACCATAGCACGGGCAGAAGCTGTGACCTTCTCTCTGTTACCAGATGGAATTTTCCTGGGATTCAATGGCATAATGATAGCTGCATAAATATCACAAATAAAATGCTAAAATACTAAGACTGTATATCCATCCAGTAAATACTATCAATAAAACAGACTTTGTAAAATTCTGTGTTGTAAATTCCAATTTCCGACCATGTACATTGTTTGGTACCTATTTTGAAAGTGATGTTGGAAACCCTAACACATCGGGCTAATGAAGCGAGACCAATCTGTGATGGTGCAACCAATAATACTTTAGCTTTCGCCTAGTGATGATGCATGGTATACCCAGATTCTTAAGGTGGTGGACAAACTGCCACAGCAGGCTCCTACACAGCCATGCCTGAAACAAATGTAAATTTACAAATTCCCTAAAAACAGTCAGTGAATTTGTGAGAAAACACCTAGAGTTTTAGGGAATTCGTGAATTCACTGGTGGATTTTGGGATTTCTTAAATTCTCTAAAAATACACAAATTCACTGTAACATACATAACTGGAGGTAGACATTTGACATTAAAAAACGGATTCTGCTAAAATATCTCCTTCGTTTTAGCACCATTTTAATGCTGTTTTTTTACTACTTTGTTATTTTACACAGACCATATTGTAAATGCCCCTTGGAGAATAGCCGAAGCAAAGTTCAGGCGGTTCAATTTTCCATTTATTTGCAGTGTGTCGATCTACATCCCTCTACCCCTATCAAAGTTGTTCACATGTAGCTTTCTTTTTTAAATGAAATCAGCAAGTCTCTTATATTTTATGGTCAGTGAAAATGGATATTAAATTTGTGCTTATTGTTAAGTGTAAGCCTTTATTTTATCATGTGTGTGTGGAGATGAACAATAGTTTCAATTCAAGATATATGACACACCCATTAATTATATAAGAAGATCAAGTTGTCCTGTAGTCCCCATGGTGGTCTCCTGTATAGAGGTTTTTGTGTAACTTGGTATGATTTTTGTGGTATGTGATGATAAAGTGGTCACTATACAGGGTTTATTTTGTATCTAAATTTCTTTGTCACAACTGTCAGGTCATTATTTGTATGTGTTTAGTACAGAAAATAAGGTGTAGATACTGACTTACTTATAAGTTAGTTGTAAACTAGTAAAACATATGGTAGATATATTCTTACATTTTCAGCAACATATCTTAACTATTGGCGCCTTAGACTCCCCTAGAATATGGAGATTGAGAGCTATGAAAGTCCAATTAAAATTAAGTGGTCACTATTTAGGAGTGGTCAGTGTATAGGTTTGAAGATATATTATTAGCATGGAACAATGTACTTAAAAAGTAAATATTGAATTTGTCTCTTATATACTATCTATGACAACAAGTGTATGTGTCTAGAACTACATGATAATCTATGTATACATTTTTAATTGTTTTTCTGTTGAAACATATGTGATCTCTTATGAATCAAAAGTTATTTCTTATGAGCTGTATGAATTCATTATTTGTATGTGTGTCTTAAAGAACATAAGCTGCAGATACTGATTTACTTATTAGTCAGTTGTTTAATTAAAGAAGTAGAAACATATGTAGATATAGTCCTGCAATTTGTACTAAACATATCTTATTTATGTACAGACTGTCATATTGTATTTGCCTTGCTTGAAAATGCTTAGCATTACTTTTACACTTTCCCTAAACTATTGTTCAACACTGATTTATTTTCACTTATATTGTGAGCCATGATGACACAGTGGTGACACACTTGCCTCCCACCTCTGAGGTGGGCGGTTCAAACCCCGGACCTTATGTGGGAAAATTTGTAGTTGCTTCCTGATGGAAATAAATATTTTCCATTATGATACTGGTCCAATCTTGTGAGTAACAGTAAGCTGAGTTTGAAATACAGAGCAATAACAGACATCTAGAGACATCCTATTTAACACCCAGCGTCACATTGGGACAGGCCCTTCAGTATTGCCACTTGTGGGATGGAATCCACAAAACACAACAGTCAGTAATCAAATGCAAACTTGCTAACCAAATTGTAACATCACTTATTTTGACACATCAGAACTGGTATCCATGAGATAACTTACAAAAAGAGTTTGAAAACTGCAGTTTTCATTGAATATGAGATAGTCAGCATACAAGTTGTGACCTCGTTTAAAATAAACAGTATTTCCTTATTTCTGGTCAGATTTTGACTGTTTTTCGACATTCTTGTCAATTGTAAGATAGCTTGTGTCTTACTCAGTCAGACTGGATTAGTCTTATTAGAAACTTACTTTGCATTGTGACTATCACTCTCGGAAGGATGGTCAGAGTCGTGAGACATTTTTCTTGAGCAATGACACTAAGCATGTATAGGAAGATTTATCTGCTCATTACAAGAGTTTAAATTTCACCTGAAAGTTTTTCTTTTGTTAAAAGTGTCCACTATCTTCCATTAATGGACAGTTGTTCCACTCAGTGATTTTGACCATA
Source organism: Sabellastarte sp. h YS-2021 (assembly GCA_964017235.1). Taxonomy (NCBI): domain Eukaryota; kingdom Metazoa; phylum Annelida; class Polychaeta; order Sabellida; family Sabellidae; genus Sabellastarte; species Sabellastarte sp. h YS-2021. The sequence goes on from OZ024938.1 coordinate 67,752,465, forward strand.
TGTGGAAGCCCTTTTTACACATTTTATAAAGAAACCCTTATACTTTTGCAAATGGGATAATCATTAAACAAAACAAAAATACATACTTGAAATATATATAAAGAATAATAACGTTAAACAACAACTTAAAAATTCTAGATTAAGGAAGGGATGTAATTTAAGTAGGTAATAGCTTCGTAATTGTACAATATTAGAAAATAATAGACTGTTGACTCGATCCCTTCAGGTCCTCATAATCAGTCCATTATTACATAACATAGGGCACTTAACTGATACAGACACAATTGTACAGCCGAGACACGGGCCTCTCTTACATTCCAGTATATTGCCCAATCCTGGTTACAGAGGAAAATCGGCTGATTCGGAAGGGACACTTAAGCTACACTTGCAATTTTATAACATAATTATATCAAAGTTGCAGAGACCCCTCAGCAAAAATTGGCATGCACATTTCTCCGCGTGCATGTAGTATGGCTATAAACGCATCCAAGGGGTAACTTACAAGAGACTTGTGCACATGCATTCTCCTTGCTAGTGTTGCAAGATCTCCCCTGTTACATATATGGACACTATATAAGTGCATTGTTTAATCTAAGCTTTATGTCTAGAAATTGCCATATAAGGTAATTGTGTTATTACATCTTATTATTGATGTGTTATGCAGTACTGATCTATTTATAGACTGGGGAAATTCTTATTATAACCTCAGTGATTATATTAGTAAATTTGGGTAAACCCAATTACCAGTAGTCTCTAGAACTTCCTTGGTGAGTCTGGTAGCAGGTGTTAAATTCAGGTTAGTTTTGTAACTGTCTGGAAGTTTCCATGATCGTATATAAGGATTGTACACCTGGCCACAGATGAACTTAGTAATCGCTGGCTATAAGAAAGGCTATTGTGTTTTGGAATATAATATTCAAGTGGATATAAATTACTTGTGTTGTTGTGAACTTTTGCTGGAGTGCACTTTCTACAGTGTCTGGATAGATTTGCTGTACTTTGGATAATACTGATTATATACAGTACATGATTCTACAAGAGAGTGGACTTACTGCATTTTGGACATTGTCCATTTCTTGGAGCAGAGAGTACTGTTGTGAAAGCTCTCTGAATATCTCCATACAGACATTTTGTGTGATTGGATATCAAGAGGATAACAGGGGCCACGGTGGCAGAGTGGTAACACTCTGACCTCCCACCTCTGAGGCCGGGGTTTGGTTCCCATCACAGCCTCAAGTGGGAAAGCTGGTAGTTGCTTGCAGTTGGTCGGCACTTTAGAGTACAGAACCCTGTTGAATTGTAGGTACTGGTTTCCTCTGCCCTTCCAACTACCTGTCATGATATGACCTGTACAGTGTTGAAAGCAACGTAAAACTGCAAATAAATAAATCAAGAAGATAACAGGATAAGGATATTTTGTGTTATCAAACATTGAACAGATCACAGGATACAGATATCTGTGTGTTAGTGGACATTGGATAGACCACAGGACAGATCACAGGACAGATTGTTGGATACGGTGGACAAACTTAACTGTCAGTTACATTGGCCATGTCAGATTGTTTTCATTATTGTATCATTATTGTATGTACTATTGAGAGCATACCGGTTGATTGTAATCATTATTTTAATTGTTAAATAAATTTGTTCGGTTAAACATTTTGTCTTTTCCTGTTGCAACTTAAAAGCTACCGGTAATTGCTACCATGCTTGCACCATAACCATAACATCCCCCCATTTACTTGCAGGGTTTGCACATGCCATATAATACACTTCTGTGTACCTTTCATCAATATTAACCCACTGTGGGGGATGTAGCTAGTCGCAGTCCGTTCTTTGATGTTCAAGTAATGACATTCTTGTTTAAACACTACACCTTGTTTGCACGTGCAAATCTCTGCTACCCTATTACCAGGCTACATTAATATTTTTAAACAATATTTGCAGCAAACGTACGTGTATACATGTCTGATGGGATGTAAGAGAACATAAACAGGGGGTATGTGTGTGTGTATTGGGTGATATATTGGAGCAAATATGAAGAGCAAAATAAATCCTGAGATAGACATGTTTTTACAACAAAACATTGTATGTATTATATTTTTGTGCCACGGCAGTCAAAGTGCTATTTGATGCATCCATCCGCTCAAATACAACCCAACCTGTTAATTTTAATTCTACTAGTACTTTTGTAGCGCTTAAACTCCATCTAAAGATAAACTCTCTAGGTACACAATGCAGAAACCCAGAAATCCATAATCATATAACCAGAGATATAGCATGGGTAACCACTATGGAGAAAGACCAGGAAAAAGCAGAAACTAGGCTGGGTAAGTGATAAAATTTGGGGTAACAGAAATGTAACTCAGTCTGAAGGGTGGTGATCCCCCTCTTTTATTTTATGTTCACTGTATCCCCCCTCTACCTTCTGTCTATCATTTAAGAATTTCCTGGTACTATTTCTTAAAGATTTTTACGCCTTTTGGCTTCCACTGTATAAGTGCAGTCCCTGTTGGAAGGTTTTCACTTGTAACAATAGCTAATGCCAAGAATTTTTAAGATGGAGAATTGATTTGACTTTGTTGATTTTATCTCCAATTTCTTATATTGTTCTTAACTGTTCTCAACTGTTTTAACTTTACATATTTACTGGATTCTCAATACTTGTTGTGATCAATGTTATAGCAACATGGGGAGTGCGAGACACTGCGGTCACTGCCAGACGTCTCATGAAGGACCTGTAGGGAGGTAATGTAGACTGGCCCAGCAACAACAGGGAGACACTGACAAAATCATAACGATGGAGGCTAGTTCTCAGGTGAGTACATCTTCAGTTTCTGCAACTACCATTAATGAGGATCAGGCACGGCTAGCAGCCAATCAGGTACAGACATCTTGCTTTAACTAATCGTCAAACACCAGTACAGGTGCTTCAATAGATAGCCAAGCCCTCATGTTAGCAGAACTGCAAAAAATTCGCAATGATTTGGTCAGTTAGAAGAGCAAACCAGTAAGGATCGTCAGGTGTTATCAGGTCTGGTGAAAAAAGTCAGTGCTCAGGCCAGTAATATAGTTGTCAATAACGAAAAATCAAATGTCAATCAGGAAGCCACAAACAGGTCAGTGAATTTCACATCACCCAAACCCAAAACCCTAAGTGCAGTCAGTTCGGTTAACAAAGACGATGTTGCGGCTATGCAGGGAGGTTACCATCTATGAGTTGCTTTAACCGACCAAATTTAGGGTTTTGGGCATTCTGGGGTCAGAAGCAAAGTCACTGGGTTGCCAGTACCACATATTACATCCATTCAGCCATTAAATGAAATGTATGCAACGTACTAATTCAAGAATGCATGTTTCAAGTTCACAGGGTGTCACAGATGTCAACAGCAGTCAGAAAATGTCAACACAAGGAAATATCAGACCAGAAATGATAAATGTATTCTTTTCTCAAGACTTACAGATGCCTCAGATCCAGTCACAGGCAGAATTTGTCAACAAGCACAACAACCTGGTAAAGCAAGGTGTCACACTTCCCCGTACACAGCACCCAGGGGTCGGGGGTCAGTTCAATGGTACTGCTGATCATGTTTATTTTCCAGCATCCCAAGGGGTCATGGTTCAAGGAACTGAGGCTGCTGGTCCAGGAGACGGTCACATCACAGCACTGTCAGGACAAGGTTCAGGGACAGTCAGTCAAGACTCTGCAGACAGTCATGCCTTCCTTGCAAGCCCTGAGGAACTCAACAGAAATCAACAAGAAGGTCACTCAAAGGTACCATGAACTGGAAGACATGGCTCAGTTAGGTAGTTTAGATTTGTTGTTACAAAGTCTTAGTCAAAGAATGCAAAAAAGTCAAAAAGCAAAAGTGAAATGGCCACAAGATCTAGCTTTTGTAGGCACACTTAGGCCTAGGCTCACGTATGATCAACTCAGTATTACCCAATGGCTTCTTGGTTTCTTAAGAATAAGGCAAGAGGAGCAAGATCCTCTTATCAGGGAAAATATGATTGAGTACCTAACAGAGTTAGCACAGGATGCCTGTGACTACTCCTGGGAGGTGGATAATGGAGCTCACTCGGTTGTACTTCACAGAATGGGGGATGGGGTAGTACACTGGTCAAACATCAAAGATGTCCAAAAAATTAGGACACGATACGCTCAGATAACTTCTGCCAGTAGTGTCTGTCAGTTATATGTTCATCTCACACATAACCATGCCACTCAGGCCTTTGATAGACTGAAAAACTGCTTGGATGATGTCAGAAAGTGGCTTTCTGCAAATAAGCTTAAACTAAATCCAGACAAGACAGAATTTATTCTGTTTGGCTCAAGAAATGTCCGCACAAAACTCAGGAAATTTTTCCCAGTTAATATACTTGGCAACCTCCTTTCACCTGTTGATGCAATTAAGAACTTAGGTGTCTGGTTTGACTCTGATTTTTCCTTCTCTTGCCATGTCAGGAATACCTGTAAGGCTAGTTTTGTTCATATCAGGGATTTAAAGCGACTCAGAGGATATCTTACACGTGAAGCTGCTCTTTTAGCTGCAAATGCCTTGGTGGGAAGTCGTCTTGACTACTGCAATTCCTTGTTCAGAGGTCTCTCTGCTCTAGACATTCGGAGGCTCCAATGTGTTCAGAACAGTCTTGCAAGAATTGTGGCTAATACCACCAAATACTCACATATCACTCCTGTAAGAAAGAGTCTTCATTGGCTGCCTGTCTTGCATCGCTCTGTCTTCAAGACAGCCCTGTTGGTGTACAAGTTTCTACATAGTGGCCATCCAAAATACTTTGAACCTTTCCTTAAACCCAGGCATAGTGTGTATAGAACACGCAGAAGTCAATCTGATGGTGTGCTGCTTGAGGTCCCACATTGTGCTTCAATATATAAGTCTAAAAAGCATTTTGGCCTTAGCTTTGCATACGATGCCCCAAGAATTTGGAATGATCTTCCTGATGATGTACGCTCAGCTAAATCTCTCTCCTCATTCAGAAAAAAGTTGAAAACTTACCTCTTTGAAAAAGCTTACCCACCCTAGATCACCCCTAGTTTTTCATTTTGTCTCTCCGTGGTGTCGACCCCTGCAATGTCCCTGATTTAACGACTACGATCTCTGATTTTGGCTTTCTGCGTCTTAGAGTCTATCATTAGATAGAGATTAAGCGCTATAAAAGTACTATTAGAATTAGAATTAGAATTCAATAAAGACAATGCATCTTTGAATGGATGTGTTATGGTAGGTGACACATGTATCGAGGTTCAGGGAAATACAAATCCCATTGTTGTTGAAAATACATAAAGTGGCCTAGCAGTAGGCGTAAAGACAAATGAATGTATTAACAACAGGTCATGTAGTAACACTAATGTCAAAGACACAGTCAGTGTAGTTGGGACAGTACTTGAACGAAAATGTAAGACTGTAATGAATGAAGTCAATATACAGGACTTGAATGATAAATGTACAGATCTCAACAGTAAGATAATGTCTTTGGTTTTCTGCCAATTACCAATTTAAGACGCTTTAAAACTGGTCAAAGCTTGAAACCAAATAAGATCATGTCATATGAAGAATTTGACCCAGTAAACTGTACGCACTACAGGCAAACCGAATTTTGAGGAAGCAAAGATACAACTCCCCTCAAAAATCAATTTCAAACTTTTTGAAGAATTTTGTAAAGGTCATTGGGATTATCAACTTCCATATTATATAAAATTTGGGTTCCCATTAGATTTCCCTCATGATCTCGAACACAAGCTACAACATACAGGTGAGAACCACAATTCAGCAGTAAAATTTCCGGATCATGTCACTACATATTGAAACAAAGAAAAAAATATCAGGCTATCTGTGGTCCATATAAAGATCCACCATATGGTGACCAAACCCATGTTTCACCATTTATGTCCAGAGAAAAAGCTGATAGTGACAATAGACGAATAATTATCGACTTGAGCTGGCCCAAAGGGGTTTCCATAAATAATTTCACACCTCCCAATGTATATTTAAACACAGTATATAAATTGCAATACCCCACCATTGACAACATAACAGAAGCTCTAGCTAGCCTGGGACAAGGTGCATATTTATATAAAATAGATTTATCTCGAGCATTTCGTCAACTGCGAATAGATCCAATAGACTACAGTTTACTTTGTCTAAAATGGGGGACTCCTATTATTCGGATGTTTTTTGTCCTGTTGGCCACAGAGCCGGAAGTATGGCTTGTAGACAGCTTTCTGATTACTTTAGACATGTAATGAAACAACAGGATTTCACTATTTTTAATTATGTGGATGATCTGATGGGAATTGGCCCAGTTAGTACAGTTCATGAGGCTTACTCCTTTGTTCTTAACTTACTTGAAAAATTAGGATTCCCCATTAGTAGTTCAAAACTAGAATCTCCCAGCACAAGGGGAAATTGCCTAGGAGTCATTGTAGATACCATCACATGTACTGTGGCAGTACCTGATAAAAAATGTACAGAAACCCTGGGCAAGTGCAACTCTGCTTATAAGAAAAAAAAATCTCACTAAAAGAGAATTACAGTCCGAAGAGATCTAAATTGGTTTAATACCTTTTCCCTCAAGAATTACAGTCAGAAGAGATCTAAATTGGTTTAATACCTTTTCCCCCAAGTTCAATGGTACGGCCAAATATGTCCACAGTGATCTAGATGACACAGAGACATTGGCCATAGATGCATGCTTACATGGGGTTGTGGGGGTTTGGAAAAATCATATCTACGCAGCTTCCCTCCCACAAGGGTTAAAAATAATGAAAATGGTCAATCACTCACTTTGAAATGATAAATATCATTGTTGCTCTCAGACTGTGGGGTTCTGACTGGTCACATCAAAAAGTTATTCTAAAAACAGATAATATGGCGGTAGTGAACATATACAACTCCGGTTACACTAGAGATCAGTACTTGGACAGTATAGTTCACAATATATGGCTCCTCATGTCGGAATATGACATATGTCTCAAAGTGGTCCATATTGCAGGCAAGAAAAACACAATAGCAGATCTCCTGTCGAGATGGGAGGCGACCCTTTCACAAAAGGAACAATTAAATATGTATATTGCAAAACCTCAATGGCATAAAGTGACTGAACAAGAGTTTGATTTGAACCCACACATATAACTGTGATGTCGGTGTAATATTGTTTTATCATTCTCAAGTGTACTTAATGTCTTTACAGACACCTTTTCTGTCAAGGGGATTTTAGCTGAGAAAGTGAATACTATGCTGCAGGAGGCCTTCAGATCTAAAATTTACCACATGAGTAGATCCAGAAGCAGATATTGGACCAGCTTCAGAAGGTGAATCGGCGACTGGACAAGGAGGAGGACAGAATTGCGCGGAAGCCACAGGGGTACTAAGGACAGCACACCAAAGGCAGCGCCAAGAAGTTAAGTAAACTTTCTAAAAGACACTTTGCAATGTTAGGTGATAGTTCACAATCAAGTGGCGAATCTTCTGAGGAAGAACAGTGTATTCTCACATTAAATGAAATTAGAAAATATGCAAAAATACAGCAACAAGTGGATAAAAGAATTAGGGAATTAGAGCAGCAAAGTGAAATGGCAGATACTTTGGGCATAATGATATTTCGTGTTATCAAACATTTAACAGATCACAGGATATAGATATCTGTGTTAGTGGACATTGGATAGACCACAGGACAGATCACAGGACAGATTGTTGGATACGGTGGACAAACTTAACTGTCAGTTACATTGGCCAGGTCAGATTGTTTTCATTATTGTATCATTGTATGTACTATTGAGAGCATACCAGTTGACTGTAATCATTATTTTAATTGTTAAATAAATTTGTTAAGTTAAACTTTTTTTCTTTTCCTGTTGGAACTTAAAAGGTAACAGTAATTGTTACCATACTTGCCCCATAACCGTAACATCCCCCCATTCACTTGTGGGGTTTGCACATGCCATATAATACACTTCTGTGTACCTTTCATCAATATTAACCCACTGTGGGGGATGTAGCTAATCGCAGTCTCTTCTTTGATTTTCAAGTAATGACATTCTTGTTTAAACACTACACCTAATTTGGACGTGCAAATCTCTGCTACCCTATTACCAGGCTACATTAATATTTTTAAACAATATTTGCAGCAAACGTACGTGTATACATGTCTGATGGGATGTAAGAGAACATAAACAGTTAGTATGTGTGTGTGTATTGGGTGATATATTGGAGCAAATATAAAGAGCAAAATAAGTCCTCAGATAGACATGATTTTACAACAAAAACATTGTATGTATTATATTTTTACTGGGTGTAATATTTCCTTGTACTACAGCAGTGCTATTTGATGCATCCCATCCGCTCAAATACAACCCAACCTGTTAATTTTAATTCTATTAGTACTTTTGTAGTGCTTAAACTCCATTTAAAGATAAACTCTCTAGGTACACAATGCAGAAACCCAGAAATCCATAGTCATATAATCAGAGATATAGCATGGGTAACCACTATGGAGAAAGACCAGGAAAAAGCAGAAACTAGGCTGGGTAAGTGATAAACTTTGGGGTAACAGAAATGTAACTCAGTCTGAAGGGTGGTGACCCCCCTCTTTTATTTTATGTTCACAGTATCCCCCCTCTACCTTCTGTCTATCATTTAAGAATTTCCTGGTACTATTTCTTAAAGATTCTTACGCCTTTTGGCTTCCACTGTATAAGTGCAGTCCCTGTTGGCGGGTCTTCACTTGTAACAATAGCTAATGCCAAGAATTTATAAGATGGAGAATTGATTTGTCTTTGTTGATTTTATCTCCAATTTCTTATATTGTTCTTAACTGTTCTCAACTGTTTTAACTTTACATATTTACTAGATTCTCAATACTTGTTGTGATCAATGTTATAGCAACATGGGGAGTGCAAGACACTGCAGTCACTGCCAGACATCTCATGAAGGACCTGTAGGGAGGTAATGTGGACTGGCCCAGCAACAACAGGGAGACACTGACGAAATCATAATGATGGAGGGTAGTTCTCAGGTGAGTACACCTTCACTTTCAGCAACTAAAATTAATGAGGATCAGGCACGGCTAGCAGCTAATCAGGTACAGACACCTTGCTTTAATTCCTCGTCAAAGACCAGTACAGATGTTTCAATAGATAGCCAAGCCCTCATGTTAGCAGAACTGCAAAAAAATTTGCAACGATTTGGTCAGTTAGAAGAGCAAACCAGTAAGGATTGTCAGGTGTTATCAGGTCTGGTGAAACAAGTCAGTGCTGAGGCCAGTAATATAGCTGTCAATAACAAAAAATCAAATGCCAATCAGGAAGCCACAAACAGGTCAGTGAATTTCACATCATCCAAACCCAAAACCCTAAGTGCAGTCAGTTCGGTTAACAAAGACGATGTTGCGGCTATGCAGGGAGGTTACCATCTATGAGTTGCTTTAACCGACCAAATTTAGGGTTTTGGGCATTCTGGGGTCAGAAGCAAAGTCACTGGGTTGCCAGTACCACATATTACATCCATTCAGCCGTTAATGAAATGTATGTAACTGTGCAAAGTACTAATTCAAGAATGCATGTTTCAAGTTCACAGGGTGTCACAGATGTCAACAGCAGTCAGAAGATGTCAACACAAGGAAATATCAGACCAGAAACGATAAATGTATTATTTTCTCAAGACTTACAGATGCCTCAGATCCAGTCACAGGCAGAATTTGTCAACAAGCACAACAATCTGCTAAAGCAAGGTGTCACACTTCCCCGTACACAGCACCCAGGGGTCAGGGGTCAGTTCCATGGTACTGCTGATCATGTTTATTTTCCAGCATCCAAAGGGGTCATGGTTCAAGGAACTGAGGCTGCTGGTCCAGGAGACAGTCACAGCACAGCACTGTCTGGACAAGGTTCAGGGACAGTCAGTCAAGACTCAGCAGACAGGGTCATCCCTTCCTTGCAAGCCCTGAGGAACTCAGCAGAAATCAACAAGAAGGTCACTCAAAGGTACCAGGAACTGGAAGACATGGCTCAGTTAGAGCAAGGTAGTTTAGATTTGTTGTTACAAAGTCTTAGTCAAAGAATGCGAAAAAGTCAAAAAGCAAAAGTGAAATGGCCACAAGATCTAGCTTTTGTAGGCACACTTAGGCATAGGCCCATGTATGATCAACTCAGTATTACCCAATGGCTTCTTAGTTTCTTAAGAATAAGGCAAGAGGAGCAAGATCCTCTTATCAGGGAAAATATGATTGAGTACCTAACGGAGTTAGCACAGGATGCCTGTGACTACTCCTGCGAGGCGGCTAAAGGAGCTCGCTTGGTCCTACTTCGCAGAATGGGGGATGGGGTAGTACACTGGTCAAACATCAAAGATGTCCAAAAAATTAGGACACGATACGCTCAGATAACTTCTGCCAGTAGTGTGCCTGACAAGAGCAAGAGTCTAAAAATGGTTCCGTGTATTCAATTCAACCAAGGTACTTGTAACAGGAATACTGAACATGAATACAAAACTATGTTACTGAAACATATGTATCAATTTTGCTTTAGTCAAAACAACAAAATTGAGACTCACGCTAAGAAAGATTGCTGAAAAACAAGCAAAGATGCTTTAAAAACATCTAAATGCTGTCAAACAAGCCAGAATTGTATCACACGTTTTTTATCAATCAAATATTAAAAAATATGACAAAGAAAAAATTTGTCACCTCTTACGCGTTCGTACAGGATATAAAGCAAATCCTCGCGCTTTTGAAAGAAAAAATTATTCACCCAAGAATGTATGGGTTCGAACTCGTGTATTTCACAGAACTAAGATTTTCAACTCTGTCAAAACAATCAACAAAGACTCATAAAACTCAGTCGGGGCAGTGCGACTGCCAACTATAACACAATCAAAGCAAATTGGTTGTCACTGAGCAACAGATTCGCACCTCTAGAACACTTCGATAAAGACAATGCATCTTTGAATGATTGTGTTATGGTAGGTGATACATGTATCGAGGTTCAGAGAAATACAAAGCCATTGTTGTTGAAAATACATAAAGTGGCCTAGCAGTAAGCGTAAAGACAAATGAATGTATTAACAACATGTAGTAACACTAATGTTAAAGATACAGTCAGTGTAGTTGGGACAGTACTTGAAGGAAAAGGTAAGACTGTAATGAATGAAGTCAATATACATGACTTAATTGACAAATGTACAGATCTCAAAACTTGTATTCAACAGCAAGATAATATCTTTGGTTTTCTGCCAATTACCAATTTAAGACTCTTCAAAATTGGTCAAAGCTTGAAACCAAATAAGATCATGTCATATGAAGAATTTGACCCAGTAAACTGTACGTGCTACAGGTAAACTGAATTTTGAGGAAGCAAAGATACAACTCCCCTCAAAAATCAATTTCAAACTTTTTGAAGAATTGTGTAATGGTCATTGGGATTATCAACTTCCATATTTTATAAAATTGGGGTTCCCTCTAGATTTCCCTCATGATCTCGAACACAAGCTACAACATGCAGGTAAGAACCACAATTCAGCAGTAAAATTTCCGGATCATGTCACTACATATATTGAAACAAAGAAAAGAATATCAGGCTATCTATGGTCCATATAAAGATCCACCATATGGTGACCAAACCCATGTTTCACCATTTATGTCCAGATAAAAAGCTTATAGTGACAATAGATGAATAATTATCGACTTGAGCTGGCCCAAAGGGGCTTCCATAAATAATTTCACACCTCCCAATGTATATTTAAACACAGTATATAAATTGCAATACCCCACCATTGACAACATAACAGAAGCTCTAGCTAGCCTGGGACAAGGCGCATATTTATATAAAATAGACTTATCTCACGCATTTCGTCAACTGCGAATAGATCCAATGGACTACAATTTACTTTTTCTAAAATGGGGGGACTCCTATTATTTGGATATTTTTTGTCCTTTTGGCCACAGAGCCAGAAGTATGGCCTGTAGACGCCTTTCTGATTACTTTAGATATGTAATGAAACAACAGGATTTCACTATTTTCAATTATGTGGACGATCTGATGGGAATTGGCACAGTTAGTACAGTTCATAAGGTTTACTCCTTTCTTCTTAACTTACTTGAAAAATTGGGATTCCCCATTAGTAGTTCAAAACTAGAATCTCCCAGCACAAGGGGAAATCGCCTAGGAGTCATTGTACATACTATCACATGTACATGTACTGTGGCAGTACCTGATAAAAAACTTACAGAAGTCCTGGGCAAGTGCAACTCTGCTTATAAGAAAAAATATCTCACTAGAGAATTACAGTCCATTATTGGTTCTCTCATGTTCACTGAAAAATGTGTAAAACCCACAAGGTTTTTTGTCAACAGGCTTCTTGAAGGCCTCGGAAAGGCTAACAATGAAAATCGAATACCAGTCACTGACTCCATCAGAAGAGGATCTAAATTGGTTTAATACCTTTCTCCCCAAGTTCAATGGTACGGCCAAATATGTCCACACTGATCTAGATGAGGCAGAGACATTGGCCATGGATGCGTGCTTACAAGGGGTTAGGGAGTTTGGAAAAATCATATCTATGCGGCTTCCCTCCCACAAGGGTTAAAAATAATGAAAAATTGTCAATCACTCACTTTGAAATGATAAATGTACTTCTTGCTCTCAGACTGTGGGGTTCTGAATGGTTACATCAAAAAGTTATTCTAAAAACAGATAATATGGTGGTAGTGAACATGTGCAACTCCGGTTACACTAGAGATCAGTACTTGGCAAACCTCAATGCCATAAAGTGACTGAACAAGAGTTTGATTTGAACCCACACATATAACTGTGATGTCGGTGTAATATTGTTTTATCATTCTCAAGTGTACTTAATGTCTTTACAGACACCTTTTCTGTCAAGGGGATTTTAGCTGAGAAAGTGAATACTACGCTGCAGGAGGCCTTCAGATCTAAAATTTACCACATGAGTAGATCCAGAAGCAGATATTGGACCAGCTTCAGAAGGTGAATCGGTGACTGGACAAGGAGGAGGACAGAATTGCGTGGAAGCCACAGGGGTACAAAGGACAGCACACCAAAGGCAGCGCCAAGAAGTTAAGTAAACTTTCTAAAAGACACTTTGCAATGTTAAGTGATAGTTCACAATCAAGTAGCGAATCTTCTGAGGAAGAACAGTGTATTCCCATGTTAAATGAAATTAGAAAATCTGCAAAAATACAGTAACAAATGGATAAAAGAATTTGGGAATTAGAGCAGCACAGTGAAATGGCAGGTACTTTGGGTATAATGATATTTCGTGTTATCAAACATTGAACAGATCACGGGATACAGATATCTGTGTGTTAGTGGATATTGAATAGACCACAGGACAGATCACAGGACAGATTGTTGGATACGGTGGACAAACTTAACTGTCAGTTACATTGGCCAGGTCAGATTGTTTTCATTATTGTATCATTGTATGTACTATTGACAGCATACCAGTTGACTATAAATGATTATTTTAATTGTTAAATAAATATTGTTAAGTTAAACTTTTTTGTCTTTTCCTGTTGCAACTTAAAGACAACCGGTAACTGCTTCCAGGGTTGTCCTTGACCGTAACAGTGACTCAGTTACCTTAAAATGGTCTAAATGTTTTGGGAATCTGAGGAGAGTGTGTTACCACTGTGCCACCATATATGCCGACATATGGGACGTGGAATAAATGACAAATCATTGTGTGTCACTCACCAAACACAATTAAATTAGAGATGTTTATCTAGTTTATTTACTTGATGATGGAGTCATCGACTTCTTATTGTAATGATCTACATTTTCCACCTTTGGCCAATTTCACATTCAAAAGTTGACCAACTTTTAACTGATGCTAGTTTTTATTGTACATTGAAGACTACCATTATATATAAATATCACTCTTACATGTCGCTTTGTCAGTAAATATCAAGAGACTCAAACAGCAGACCATATCCAGGTAGGAGAGGACAAAGATGTTGGTGAAGATTCTTCTTGCTCTGATGTTTGTCCAGCATTGTTCTACACTGGATTTATCCAGCAATGGGGCAGAGAAAAGTGGAGCTTTAGAAAGTTTGAAGAAGCATATTGGAAAGAAGGTGAAGTCATGTTCATACCATTCTGTGCAGTCGTAACAAGTTGTATTTTAACTTCATAGCTTTATAAACTAAAGTAAACAATAGAAAAAAGTTTACTTAGGGTAGATTTTTTGTCAAACAGTAGACTACTTCTATATTTGATTATGTGAGTTAAGTCATCAGTACTTTGCTACTAGATTGGACTGTCATAGAGTGAAATTACAGCAGGTTTTAGTAAATGAACATGCTGAAAATTAATACACAGACAACATCTCAAAATAAGTCTACTAAAATTGCACAAAATATTGGTAAAAATGTGCTGACTTTCACCCAAAATGTGATAAAATATTAGTTTTGTCCTGCTTTTCAACCTTCATACATAAAAATACATGCTCAGTTCATGATTTAGTGGTTAAAAAGTTGAAATATCTTCTGTAGTTTGTCGTAAATTAGGCCAAGTATGATGTGATAACTTTTGCATGTTTGCAATTAAATGCGCTTGGGGGTAAAAATCGCAAAATGGTGTTGTAAACTAAAGTGCATAACTTGTTGCAATTCCAACCATCTGATCTTGAAAGGGGATATATCTAAACAAAATGACACCAAGAATAGTTGGTTACGGGAGTGATCCAGTAAAATGTGGTTCTCTGACCCTCACAGACTATGTATCAATTTTCAAATGTTGATGTTAAAAATTTATATACAATTGGTAAACGTACCTTTAATCAGTTGTACTCATATATCACTTTAGCAATTAAATGGTGTTACATGGGTCATGTCCCCAGCAGGAATTATTTTTATACACCAATTATTATATGAAATACTCTGCCCAGAGACATTAATATCAGTGCATAAAAACATAGATCTGTAACTAACATGTTTAGGCATGTAGTAAATATAATTTTACAAATCTGTCCTGTGGAGTAACCCCCCCCCCCCCCCCAACCCACCAGTTTTGCTTTTTGTAGAAGAAACAACTCACCTGTTGTGCAACTTGCTTAGCGAAGCCCTGCTGGGAGAAACTCACATAGAGGTGGCTCAATTTTCTAAAGTCTTTGTGTACATTTTATAGTGGTTCAAAAGATTGCACAAAAACTTTTAAAAAATATCTATAGAACAGTTTCAAATTGTTGGAGCTTTAAGATAATACCAGAATAAACAACTTGAGATGATAACGTAACCAGAGATAATGTTTAAATGTTAAATACCTAAGGATTTAAAGAAATGTGTACACCAAATGCCTAATTTTCTATTATATTTCATGTGACTTTAATTATTAGAATTATTATTACAATTTATTGTAGAAAAACATAATCATAGCAAAATTGATAAAGCAATTTAATGTTTGTACTGCTCTCCACTATAAATTGGCACTACTTTTCTGCAACAGCCTGATTTTATATATTTTATGGCGAATTATATACAATACCATGGTTTTCTATTTTAAAAACATTCATTAATAAAAGCTATAAATAGACTTTAACAGACTTTAACAGCAAAGATAAATTAATTTAATTGACTTTTGACAGTGCTATGCAAGGGTGATAATATAATTTCTTTTTAAACTTAGTGCCCCAACTTGGAATCTGCACCCAGAAATTCCTGTAAGCAGCTAATTTGTTGCCTCTTTGATTATCATAATGCTTACCTTACACTACTGGTGAATGTCAACTTATGTCAGGGAGTAATGTGAAATAAAACTGGAGACTTAGTGTACATGCATGTGTATGTAGCTTACAGTATTTGACACCCTAATGTGAGATTACCACTTTCCCTCCTTTTTTACGTTATTTTCTTTACATATGCCATAGTGTGATTTGTGACAACCAACTTTGGGCAGGGACAAAATTGGATGGCAGGTAAAAAAATCTACTTGTACAAGATGCAGACTAAAAATCTACTTGTACAAGATGGTGCCTCATAATAGTGAATGCACTAGCAAAATAGCTAAAATGATCATAGCTATGTGAAAATGCAACCGGTTTTGTCGAAATTCAGTTGTGCTCTATTCAGATTAGTGACAATGTTATATGAAAAAAAAATGAGAGTAGTAGTTCTAAAATTGTGACCTAAAACATACTTACAAACAACCAAAACCGACTGACCGACACATTTTGAATGATTTCGAAGTAATTATTGTGAAAAGTGCAGGCATCTTGACAGAAAAAAAATACTAAGGAAGAGAAATCACCTTTGCGAATTGGGTGTCGGATGTTATGAGCTGCATACAAATACACCTACACTTAGTGTACTGATAACCATCCATTTATTTCTTTCTCTTGGGTTTTCCGTTGCTTTCAACACTGCAGAGGTCATATCATGACGAGTAGTTTTATGGTCAGAGGAAGATGGTAAAACCCCAAAACAATAAATAAACACACAAAATGGTGGGAAATAAATAGTAAAACATGTATGGAAAAATAAATTACTCACGAAGATTAAAAACATAATAGTCATGCTATACACTAATAATGTTGTATCCATAGGATATGTAATTTTTTGTAAGTATCGTCCAGATATATTATTATTCAGATCTATATTTATATCACTCAGCTTTCTATTGTCTTGACTTGGGATAAAAAGTAAAAAGATACGTCACACAATTTACCTGTTTTATAATTGATGCTGCAAAAACACACACAAAATGTAAAAACCTGTGATTTATAATTTGTCCAATTTTTATTCTATGTATTTTTATGTATTCGACAGGCAGCTGGGCAAGATCAGCCAACCATTGGGAAGAAGTCTTCAGCAATGTAAGAACATTCTGTCTAATGTGTGCAGTTTAGTCTGTCAGTCACTGCAGTGCTTAGGTTGCCTAAGGTTCTACCAAAACTGACATTCTATAAAACCCCAAGGAAGTTGATAACATGTCATCCTCAAACCATTGTCTTTTAGTTAGGATGGCAATGTCAGTCACCAGGAGAGACTAAGCCTTACTTATGTAGTTGGGATGGGTCAACTACAAAACTTTAAGTCCTGTACCACAAAGACATGGGTATAAACATATAATATATTACAATATATATGTATATAGCTGCAGTAAACTTTTGCTTATCAAAATTTCTTGAGAAACATAAAGGGAGTCCTGATAGCCTGGAGTGAGTTCAGAAATGAGAGCATAAGTGTTATCTGCAATAGGTGATAATATCATGGAGTTTCAGTCAATTGCTTTGCAAGCACATAAATATATCATGTAATATGCAAATAGGTTTCTAACTCTGAATTTTCTTTCATTAATATTTGGTGATACCACATCACCAAAATTTACACATTACTAAAAGTGTAAGGTATTACAGGTAACTTACTAACAATATCTTATTACTAGTGCTAGTATACTTCTTAATACATAACAATACATTATTACTAGTGCTAGCATACTTCTTAATACATAACAATATCTTATTACTAGTGCTAGCATACTTCTTAATACATAACAATATCAAATTACCAGTGCTAGCATACTTCTTAATACATAACAATATCAAATTACTAGTGCTGGCATACTTCTTAATACATAACAATATCAAATTACTAGTGCTGGCATACTTCTTAATACATAACAATATCAAATTACCAGTGCTGGCATACTTCTTAATACATAACAATATCTTATTACTAGTGCTGGCATACTTCTTAATACATAACAATTGTGTTCCCTCTATATTATTTTCTTTTACAGCAGTAGAAATCACAGACCTTCCAGATCTGATAATGATAGTAAGTAATATTCCTAAAACATTCAAGAAATGCATATTTTTTGGCCCTCTACCCATAATTACCAGTTTATCAGCAGTAGGCATTCATATATTATGTTTCACTAAAATGTAAAAAAAGTTATTTTTTTCTCTGCTGTTCTGTGTTAGTTCTAATAACCCCTGAAATGAATTTTGGGCCATAAGCTGCTCGGTAAATGGACTTGAGTGGCCGTTTCTATTCTAATCTATCCTCACGGTTTATCTGATATAAACACTACAACTTATCCTAATGGTGTTACAATTAATTCTGAACACTCTTCTATAAAAGTGATCTTTTTGTGGAGTGATCTTTTCCAAAGAAAAAATTACTTCCAGATGTCCTCAAATCTAATGAGTATTATAAAAGTTTTTTTTTTTGATCTACTTACTATATGCTAACCCCCTAACACACTTGCATCCCATCTCTGAGATCAGATTTCAGATCCTGGCTCAAACTCAAAGGGTAGAAATGGTAGTTACTTGCCACTGGTCAGAGGTGTACAGTACAAAACCTTGACCAGCTGTATGTCCTTGTTTCCTTTACCATTTTATCTGCCCATCAAAATACTACCAGCACTAAGGGACTGGGTGTGACTTAAAAAACAGACTGAATGAAATGTCCAAGTGTACTGGTCTGGAGCAAGTTGCTAGAGTTATATATTTGTGAGAGTTTAATATTAACTCATTAGAAATCACATGTTTTTTCTTCTTGGATAGGATAAGTCATAAGAGATTTTGATGAGGGTAAACCCGATGTGAAGGGGAATATCCATTGATCATTGGTGGTCCATTTGTACAGGTTATGGCTCTACTGTTACAAGTACTTTATTAGCTCAGGAAACCTCAGGAAATCCTTTTAAACATCCATTTACTTCTAAGTTTGTTTATTTGGGGTTTTATGTCGCTTTCAACACTGTACAGGTCATATCACGACGGGTAGTTGGAAGGGCAGAGGGAACCAGTACATACAGTTCGTCAGGGATCTGTAGTGTAAACTGCCGACCAACGGCAAGCAACTACCAGCTTTCTCACTTGAGGCCATGACGGGGATCGAACCCTCGATATATATACTTATACCATATTAATATTTTCCTATATCAAAACGTAAGCTAAAGGAAACAATAAAAAGTACCCACAAAGACAGAAACAATCATCTCCTTGAAGTGCATATTCAGTAACAATAGTAAAATGACAGGTATTATATTTTGGTAAAACATAAACTGGCAGATAGAAAGCTTGTAAGCAAGGTGAAATGTATTCTTTATGTAACTGCTGACTGTCTTTCTGTAAGATAAGGAAAATGAAACAATAATATTTGGGTAAATGTCATTGAACTGAACTAATATCCAATAATCTACATAAGTTTGTTTGACAGCTGTTTCACAAGAGGAGTTTGATGAAGCCATTGCCGCCATAACAGCCATGTATGACATGCTCAGTGTACAGGTGATGAGTATAACGGAAGAACTACAGAACAAAAGATGTATGTATTCTAGAATGACTTGATTCACAATACAATTACTTGTTTTATCCTTGCTTGCCTGATTAACTTGGACAAAATGTGTTTTTTTTCTTTGTGTTTATTATGTAGTATGGCATGTTTTTCGTCTAAAATATAGATTGACAGAGACATAAGTTAAAAATAGACCTGTGAAAATTAAAATTATTATTTACAGTTTTTAAGTGGCGATAATATGATCTATGCTTGTGATCAGCACCTTTGTCTGGTTCCTGTGCAACTTTCGTCCAAAAGAAGGTGTCATGTATTAGCCACCATTTTTGATTATTGGCACAGTTAGTTACAGCTAATGATAATGTGGATGAAAACTAATAAAATAGCTTTCTGCTTAATTTATATGATGCACACTTTGGTACTATAACCCCTATTAATATGACTTTTGAAAATAGTTTAAAGATTAGTCTTATATATAAAATGTGCACTATTTCAAGTACACTGCATTTTGGTTCACTAAATCAGCTTTTTGTACATATGACATAAATTACCAAAATAAACACTGCTTCATTTATTCATAAACATTGCCGTTACAGCACCAATTATTTACAATAAAACAGTTATAATTTTAAATAACTTTAAATATACAAGATATAAATATGAAAAATTTAATTGTACAAGATTGGATGATTCGGGATTTTCCTTTCAACAGCCAGGGTCATATTGTGTCAGCCCCTCACCATTTGTTACTTGTCAAACCTATGCAGCGATGATGTCCTGTGATTAGATGCTTAGCTTGCTAACCCACCAGGACCTCTAGAGTTATTATTGGGAGCAATAGTTTGACAGTTATTCTCAGAAGAATAAGGACGAATAACATGCTGAAGTGTTGCAGATGGTACAACTGGTAAATTTTTATTCATGATTTTTATTTATTTGTGGCAGAAATGAAAAACCACAAGGAATAGTTGATGACTGATGTTGAAAAAGCTCAAATTTGTACTACATATGTGATACAAAGAAAATTTATCAACTTTAAACTTTCTCAAAAATACATTTTAGGTACATGTTTGTGTAGATTTAACCTTTCCTAAACTATCAAGCTCCTTTTAATACCCAAAAAAGGTTTTAGTAAAAGTTCTGATCACTGGCATCCAACATTACTAATTATGTATTAAAACACCTGTTTGGAGACTGCAGTCTTGTTAAAGATTGTTCCAGCTTAGACCAGAAATAGGAAAGTCATGTCATGTAGGTGGAAATAATGTGTGCTGATGTATCCTGTTAATTTGATCAAGTATGGGAAACCTCTTCAAAAATGAAAAAAATATATTGTTTGTGTAATGTCATCATTTAACATGCATTACAAAATTTGACAAGAGTATTATTACAGAAAAATATAACATGGGGAAACTGTTTTCATATAACATAACTTAAAATCATGTTTATTTGTTTCACTTTTATCACTTTTTTGTGGCATGTTATATTTTTTTAGTAAAACATAAAATTGAAATCTGGTTGCGTTGAGGTGGCCCCTTTAAGGGCCCTGATAATCTATTTGCAATTGTACTATTTCACTTATATACCTTTTACAAGTACGGAACTTATCTTTTTGGCTGCAACATGCTGTAGTCCAGTAAATATAAATATCTTTTGTCATCTCATGTAGATTAATATTATTCTGGTAATTTATTATAGGATAGTTTATTTGTCTTTTTCATACACAGTGACAAAGCTATATCCGAAAAAAAGCAAAAACAGAAATATCAAAGAATTAATCTTTGGCAAAAATCTTCAAGGGTTTCTGAAAGAGTCTTTGGGAGTAAAATAGTGCATAAAATTTTCTGAAATCATTCATTGGTTGGTTAACGAAGGAACCCTTTTTCTGTAGAGATCATGAATATACTGAAATACTTGAAATAGAACAGTAATATCACTCTTGTGATAATTCTGTATTCCCAGGGTTCCGTACACATATATTTCTGCATTCCAGGATAATGTAAATCGTGTGAATGTTCTTTATTCCCAAAGTTCCATACATATATATTTCTTCATCCCAGGACACTATAACTCTTGTGAATGTTCTTTATTCACAGAAATTCCTTTTTGTTGAGGCTGAAGTAAGGGTTTTATGTCCTGTTAAGCAACTAGGGTTCAATGGAGTAGACTCACAGCATTTGTCCATTGTTTAGGTCAAACACACAAAAAGGTGTCAGCCTCTGATTAGGTAGGTTTTCCACTTTGTCCAAGTATGGGCAGATACATAGTGGCTTGGGTGATCACTTGTCTTGCAGTATCATTGTAATATAACCCCAAATAGGTACTATGCACGAAATTTAATATAAATCAATCCATCTTGTCTCTCTTGTTTTAGTTTAAATTCATCCGGTCTTCTTTGATCGGACTTTTCCAATTGAAAGTGATTTCGAAGCTTGAGTCTACGAGGCCTTAATGAGTGACTGCTCTGTATTTCTCTAGGTGAAACTGGCATGAAAACTCTCTACTGCATACATGAACTTTGTTACGTTGATTTTGAGTATGACCTGATCGACAGGGGAGGTGAGGGTGATATCTTTCATCTTAACCTGAACTTTCAACAAGCATTTGACCAGCCTCCAGTTGTCATGGTATCTGCTTCAAACAACTATTATGAAATAGGTAAGCTTATTGATGGCATAAAAATAATAAAAAAATATATATATATATATATACTTACACTGGAACTTATGGGGGCAAATTCTCCTTTGACATTAAATTTGGACAAGTATTTGACCAGCATCCATTTGAATTGTGACTGTTTTGGTTAACATTAAACTGATGGGTAAGTTTATTTATTGTGTAAGTCAATGAAAATATTATGTACAGATCACCTTTGATCTAATGTGATCTTGTAAATGAAGACACATGAGGTGTAATTATGCATGAAACTGAAAATATGTTGTTTGTGGGCATAACTCACAGACTATGCATATACCTTAGGTTATATTTTGTATAAAATGTATTCTATTGTAACTTTGTTATTTTTTCCGATCTTCTATTTGTCTTTTACTCAAGTGTAAATTTTGTTCACAGGGTTGGCTTCTCTCAGATATTATTGAAGTAAAATATATCAATCCCTTTATCAATCTTTAGAATTGTACAATGTATAACAATACTTTAATTACATCAATAAAATTTTAATAGATGTTTCCACAAAGTAAATAATCATAATTTTAAAAATCACTATGTGAATACAGCAAAAAAAAATTGGACTTGCACACTAATAATTTTTAGGAGGGATAATGAAGTGAGTGGAGCAGGAGTTGTCAGATGGACTTTCATCAAATTTTATTGTGAGGGTTGACAGAGTAGTTTCCAAGGGGTTAATGATATGGTGGGTTGTAATGGAGTTCTTTGGCAGGGAGAAGTCCGGATACATAGGGTGAGTGGGTGTTAAGAGACTCATACTGAATCTGAGCGGGGGATGAATAATAAATACCTTGAAAATTTCTCGCCTGGATGATATTTTAACATTTTGTTTCAGGATGATTTATCTGCAGATATCTGATATCTGATCCACCAAAACAAAAAGGAAATTCTAAACAAGTTTACAGGTCAATATGTCTCTATTGGGTACCCTTTTAAATCTTTTTTTCTCTGTCATCTAGTATCTTACAAATACCGGGGAACAGTCACAATGAAATGGTTTATTTATTTTTTAGAACATCCCACTTTCACAATGTGTAACAATATATCACATACATAGTGTCTATTTCAATGTTTATTACATCCAGTGCACAGATATGCCCATGTGTAATCAAAAGCTTCTGTTGCTGCTGTTACCACTGCTACTCACAAAATACAGCAGACAAGTTTATAAAGATATTTATTTGTGACTTTAAAACAGTTTTAGGCACAATTTACATTTCCATTGCATGTTTGGTAACCATGGGCAACTGACAGGTGTAATACTTGTGCTAATTGGTATTCAGATACATCGATAATTAGAAAAATAAAACTGGAAGTATCATAGATATTTAAATATGAGATCTATCTCTATTTAGCAACACACTTGATGAGTGACGGTTTCCCTTCAATACTGATGTGACACAAAAACAAATGTAATATTTGTATTGGGTGATTTCAGGTAAAGATTCAGCTCCTTAATAGGGTGTTCCACTGGAGACGACTGGCTGGTAACTAGGTATTTTTCAAGGTCAAAGGTCAAAGTTGGGGTTTTACGTCCCGTTCAACAGCCAGGGTCATATTGGGACAGGTCCTCAGAATTGCCACTTGTGGGACTCGAACCCACAGAGGTGACAGCCTATGATTAGATGCCAAACTTGCTAACCACTAGGCCACTGAGGACCTCGTATTTTTCAAGGGTCAGGAGCTTTGTTTACATGGTCGGATATGACCGGTTGTAATTTGCCAGCTTGTTGCAGCCGGATCGGCAAAATATCAAACATGTTTATTTCACAGACCTATCCCTATTCTGTATCCAAACATTGGCTCCACCTACCTGGTAACTGTCATGTTGTGGGACTCTACAGCTCACGATTACACTTCCTGTCTTGTCCTATACTTTTACCATATTATCTGGAAGAACCTGCTGTCCTGTCTTGGTTAGGTACAAGACTCCACCTCCTAACAGGCCATACACACAAACTGACCATACTTGAAAGTAAACAGGCCTGTCGTAAACATAACCGTTCTGACTTGGACATTTTCCACCAAGACAGGAAGTTTCCCAGTCTTTAACTGTAGGGTCGGTAACATCTCAACATGACAAGCCTGGAAAAGATACCTGCAAGCAGTAAACAGAAATGGACAATCCAGGTACAGCAACAGACAAGCCCGGAATTGTGTAGGATAAGCAAGCCTCATTTTTTTCAATCCACTGATTGTCTGTTATAAAATCTTTATATAAGTATATATAAGTCGAGTCATTTTGCACAATGCATCATTTGGAACTTGGCATCTGACAGATTACATCTGGCAGCCTTTAAGAATGAGGCTTTTGTTTTTTACAAAATTCTGCTTATTTATCAAAGAAAAAATGAGTTCCAAGAAGGCCAGAAGAGTGAGCAAGATAGAAGTTCCCACTAACAGTGTTCTTGAATTTGAGCTGGGGGACACAACGGCAGATATACAGAGGAGGAGGGAGGAGACGGAGGCAAGAGAAAGGACGGAAAAGGCATAGAAACATAGTGAGGAGGGCAGAAACACACTCAGCAGAGGAGGGAGAGGCAGAAAAACATGCAAGGACAAAGGTGCCACAGAAATGGATACATGCACAGAGGGTGGAGAAGAGGCGGGTACATTTCACTCACACTGAAGACACAAGAAGGGACACATGACCTCATGGACTCGGATAAGGAGGCAATTGTGAACTTTAAGAAGGACCACAAGGAGTTGAACAACAAGGCTAATGAACATTTTCAGGAGAAAGCAAGAAAGGAGTGTCTCTGGGAGAGGTTTGTTAAACAGTTGCAAGCTGTCTGTCAAGGTGTGCAAGATTTAGAGTCGCAAAGGAAATGTTATGGCAAGGTCAAGCAATCCAAGTCTTGCCAGCCCTCAAAATATATGGCGGAAACACAGAACTGGATACAGGATAAATTTCACTTCCTGAAGTTGCACATCAAACACAAATGGCCAAGAAAATCACCAGGCTTCAAGTCCCAGGCCCAAGGAGCCAGTGCTTCAGCAGCTTCAGCACACAACATGTCCAGATCTTCAACCAACATGGACAGTATGGAGATTAGCATGAGGTCAACAGACACCACATTACAGCCTCCACAAGTCACAAACCCAAATGCAGTTTCTGGGTGTTCTTCGGTTGACCAGCAGTAATGGACCAGTTCAAACAGATGAGAGCCATGCAGTCATTGGACAAAATCAGAAGACAACATGTACAGCCTTCTGCGGTGATCTGACTAAAGCAGGAGTCAACACATACAGCCTTCTGCAACTACCTTGTGTCGGAGGTGGAGGGATTAGAAGAGAAAGGCTTTTAGAAAGACATTAGTAGAACTACTGTACTTGCTTCCAATCAGTAATTTTCAGGACCACTGCTGCATTACAGTTAACGGTCCTTTTCAGGATCACCCAAATCTTCCAAAAAACTATTTATCAACTACATGTTCTAAAAAAATCCCAAAACGAGAAGTATCACACGGCCCTACACAAACACTTTGGCTCCAAACGCAAAAAGCAGAAAAAAAAGGAATGAATGAAAGTATGAGAGAAGAAAATTGAAGTTAATAAAAAATTCCATTTTTTCAAAACTGAACTTAAAAGATTTTAAACTCAAAAAAGAAAACTAACAATTTGAATTAATAAATCACAACAAAAATTTTTTTTCACTGACAACTTAGGAAAATAAATATTGGGATTAAAAACGATTTTGAACGATTCTTTTCTGTTAGGTCCTCTGTGGGAACCATGGTAACTGAAAGCTCCAGGATATTTACAACACTGTTGTGCAGTGGAAATGGCAATGCATTGGTAAAGTTATATGTTTTGTCTGTCTTTTTAGCTGCATTGGAATATGCGGCCATGAATGGATTTTTCCACTCTCCAGCAAGGGACATCACCACCACTGGGTTCTCCATAGACATGCAATTTAGCTCGTGGAACTGGTGGTATTACGATGAGAACTACTTCATTACCTGGATCGCTTGCCGAAATTAAACTTGTATGAAAGTATTTCTAATTGATTGGTATTCAATTATGGTGTAGACACGCCTATGTGTAGAAATAAAAGGAACATATTACTGTGTCAGAAATCTTGATGTAGTTTAGTTCACTGCTTTACAAGTGTAATATCTTCTACCTATGTAGGAATCCAGAGGTGTTATTCATGAAAGATCTTCACCATATATCATACTTAACCTGGCTGAATTGGTATACTAAAGTTAAGTAATTGGTGGGAATGAACTATTTGGCAGAGGTCTCTATTCCCTGACAGGTTTTCTTGTAAACTGCTTGTACAGGAGTCAGTAATTTTACCTTTTTATCATCTATGGCCCCTCCTACTTCTCTGCCATCTCTGATATTGGCGTGCTAAGTTTGTGGATTGTGACTTTTTCCTTGGGTATTTGTGCCTCTGATGTTTGGCATCGTAACAAGACACACACCTCAACTTGGCACATACCCAAACTTCACAGATGTGACAGTTCATCCCAATGAAACTATTTCCATTGCTATCATTTCTTGTTTCAATTTGTAGGTCTTTTTTGGGGAGGGGACTTTTTCTCCATATCACAGAATTTCAGGATCCAATAAAATATCATTGGTTGCCTGTTGCCTGGGTAACCACTTATATTTCTATTGTGTGATTTTTTAAACATATTTTTTTTCATGGAAATATTTACCTTTGTGAGTGTGAAGATGATATAAGTTCTACTGCTTACTGGATGTTCGGTGGTTCTCACCTCCCATGTCTGAGGTATGCTGTTCAAACCCCGGATGTTATGTGGGAAAGTTCATAGTTGCTTACCAATGGTAGGCAGTTTACAGTATAAAACCTTGACCAACTGTATGTACTGGTTTCCTCTGCCCACAAAAACTCCCCACCATGATTTGACCTATACAGGGTTGAAAGCGATGTTAAACCCAAAATAAATAAAAAAATTCTGAAGAGTCTACAGTATTTTCCCCTTATTATGTTCAATTAAATTTGATTGAAATGTTGATCCTCACTAGTCGGTTTTGTGTGTCATTTTGATTTCTTACTTCTCCTTAACTCCTACAGCTAATGTGCTGGGGGAATCTACAGCAGATCCAGTTTAAAAAGTTAGATTCCTGTCACAGATAGACATATTAGTCTTTGATATAGTCAAAAAGTAACTTAGCATTAAACTGTGTGCTGGCTCTGAACCTTAATTGTTTTAACTGTTGTCGTCATAAATCTTTAACATATACAAATATATAAGTCATTCTTTATTTACACCAATTGATTTTAAAATTTTAACATCTTATAAGCTATCATATTTTATATATAATGTTACACATAGTAAACTTTATCATTCAAACCAAAACCCTGAGCTGTCCCGGCGGAGGGTTGTATTGCTCAATCCAGTAAGGAATTATAATGATGTTTCTAGTTACTCTGGTTCCCAATCTTACATAAAATTGCATATTATTATATTCTACTCAAATTTGTATTTTATATTATCATTTTAGTTTTTGCATGTTACTGCATATCTTTTTACATGACTCCATTGGTGTCCGTTTTCTGTTTATCATTCTTAAATTAAAAACCTAAATATTATAATATGTTAATAACAAATTCATAGTAAAACTCAATCATAATATTTCAATCTTAAGGTTGCCTGGGGTAACCTTGTTTTTAAAATCACAATAACTAGATATTCACTTTTCAACGGGGAAAAGAACTTCAAGTAACACCCTTAATTTAGTATGTATATAAAACGAAGTGACCTTGTCACCTCTCTTCCCAGTAATGTTTTAAGGCCACCTAAAAGTTATAGAAACTTATGGTGACCCTAAAGTCAGTCTTGGTCACTTGTTCTGTAAATCTTACACTAAGGTGGCCTTAATGGAAATTGCATTCTGTAACTAACTGTTTGCGTCAAAGTATGTAAATATTACCATAGTACAGAATAAATGATAACTATGACCTTAATCAGTCGCACAAGCCAAGGTCACTGGTCAAATTCACCAAAGCCAGAGAACCCCCCCCCCCCCCCCCCCCCCCCAAGTTCATGGTTACAATAATTACATGAAAGTAAATGATAACATAGATACATACTACTAGATCAGTGGGGGAATAACCGACCAGTGACCCTGGATGTTAAGCCATATGACCTTGTAGGTCAAGGTCAAGAAGGGAGCTGGCAAGGTCAAATTCAACAGAGTAGGTGGTAATATGATGTGAGAAACCCAACAAACAGCCAAACTACTGAAGTAGGTGTTGTTGAAAAGTATGAGAAACAGGAGATGAGGCAGTAGGTACATTCTGAATGTAAGACAATATAGCGTGGGATGACAACCTAAGAAAGGAGAAATAAGCAACTAGTAGCAGAGATTTATAAGTGAAAACCAGAGATGACAGTAATGGAACATCTATGCATGTATGTGATCTGGGCTGAAGTGGCCTGTTGATTTTTAATGATTTGTGAAAATATTGCAGTTGTTGATGCTAAAAAGGGGTTGTATAAAGATTATGAAGTATAAATTGAGCCCTAATGCCTGCCATGTGATTTTGTATATTAGCTGGAGAGAAATGGCTCTGATACAAATACTCCATAAATGCTAATAGGCAAGAATGGTTTACCTGACAGGTAGCCCAAGGTGCCACCAAGAATGCTAGGAAAATCCTAAGCATTCGCTTATGGGCCCTCCTAGTAGCTAAAGGCAGAGGCTAATCTAGCACAAGCAGAAGTGGCAAGCTGGGCTGCAACGTCTGGCAAATCTGAAAATAGAAATCATATACAAAGATTGAGCTGAATCAAATCAATGTGAGTGTTGATCCATATGAAATTGGGCAAGTACTGTCTAAGCTTTTGTTCAGGGTTAGAGGTCACAACCCACCTGGATAGCAGATCATATATATGATAATTGATGATAATTGCGCCCAGGGACATGGACAACAATTATGTCAATATTAAAAATAGCAGTGATGAGCCAAATATTTCTGGCACAAGTTGCAAAAAAGGATCTTTTGTCTTCCCAGAATTCAATACTTCCATCACAGCCAAGTTATCAGAAAAATTTTTTACTTTCTTATCTGACAAGAGTTTGGACCAGACTTTGAGGGCAACAACTACATTTAACAGCTCTGGTTGTGTAATGTGTAGATGTTGAAATTCAGTGCCTATGAGAAGGGCATAGACTAAAGGACCAAGTACATCCCCAACCGCAAGTGAGGCATCTAGGTACACTTGAAAATCTACTGGCTTATTGTCAAAGAAAGTGACCCCATTGTATTGTTTAAGAAGTATGTTAAACCAATTAAGGTCAAGGTAAAATTGTGGTGACAATTTGATGTGGGAAGCATCATAGGACTCCCTGAGAACCTGTAACATTCTATTAAGGAAGGATTGAGCAGGTTCTATGAGCTTGGTGATATACAGTAAAGAACCTAGAAAGGATTGCAATTGCTTTTTAGTAACCTTAGAAGTCCATTATGTGCATATATTGTGAATTTCTTGCAATTTCTCTGGTGGTATTGAAATTGTTTTGTTAATGGTGTTTACTAGTATACCAAGACAAGTGACCTCAGTGTGAGCAGGACGAGTTTGGTTTTGCTCACCTGCAAGCCTAGATCTTGCAAGAGGGCTAATAGAAACTGATAAGCTGGGTGAATTTTGAGGGTAAATCAATATTGATTAAATCGTCTATATAATTCATAAGATTTGGATAGCTATGTTGTTTCATAATATATCTAATGGCATCATTGCACCTTTCAAAAATTCCGGATCCAAGACGATATCCAAATGGCATAGATCCATCCAGATATGTATGTTTATAGTGCAAGCCTAGCAGACCTATGTCACCCAGATCAATGCGAATGTATCCATGCTTATGTCCACCTTGTACAATCAAGAACCAGGACCTATGGCTTTGACCTTTTCAATAATAGGATCAATTAAAGGGTGCTGCAATGTAAAATAAGAATCCAAATATTTACATTTATGTATAGCATCATTTACCGAGAAGCCTTTAGGCCAACTTAAGTCCATTATTGTACGACGGTTAGTAGAGTTTTGCTTCTCCCTAGTCATTAAAGGGGACATATGTATTTGGAATTGCAAATCCTGGAATGGACCATAAATGGCCCCATGTTCAAGTTCTTCTTTAATATATGCATCTACATAAGTTCCATGTTCTACAGCTGAGGTATGATTAGTTTTTGATAAAGACAAAGGAAAGTTCCTATCAAAATCTAAAGGGAACCCATATTGAATGAGATCAGGTAGATGTTGGTCCCAGTAATCAGTAAGGTAGTGTCTCCACCAGGATGAAGTTTGGTTTGAACCAGAATCCTGCAATTTAAAAAAATTGGCACCCCACTTGGCCTAACTAATTTGTGTGCCTGTAAAATAGAAGGGGTGGCTTCCCATGTGATTTCAGGACCCTCATATAGTTTAAATCAGACAAAGGTATATATCCAAATTTGTCACCATTTTGCTGTTTGCAAGCTAAGTAATCTTTACAAGTGTGTTTATTAGCCCGTATATAGAGAGAAACTACCTCTTCCTTAACACATTCATTGACAATGGCCTCTTGCGTTTGTACAGAGCTTACAGAATGTGGAGTATTGTGTTCAGTCGGTATATCACCTAATTCAACATCAACGAGTAAACCATTGTTTCAGTGGTCAATGGAATATGGAGTGGGAAGATCATTGTGTCCACATTCAGTAGGGGCCCTTGTAACAGCTTCATTACAGATGTGTATATCATTTGCTTGCTTTTTATGGATTTCTTGTATTTCTTGAACCCGGGTCTTTTGACTTGTGTGTGTAACCTTTGTTTGTGGTATGTTAGCCCCGGCCTCCCTGGCATCAAATGAGTCAGAATGCATAATATTATCAGAAATCTGCTGCAGCACCTCAAAGCTATTCTGCAATGTGAGCAGAGTGTCATGTTTTGAAGAATTGGAAGATGCATTCTTTAAAAGACCTTGCTTGTGAAACTTTTGTGCCAGGGGAGCAGTTACTAGAAGTTGACATACCAACCTTGGATGGGGTAACAGGACGTGCATTTACATTCTTTCAAATCGTGACGATGCGAGTACCCAGGTTACTGTGTGATGTCTTGTTATCATGGATTGGTTAGGTGGAAATGTGAGGCGTAGACTGTGCAGCAAGAACCTGGGCATAGGTCCTGCAACCACAACAGTTATCACGAGCCTTGGAAACTCGAAACCAGTACAAAGCAGTATTTTTGTTGGCCATAAGTTCACTCTTTACGTTTTTAGAATTTACCGTTTATGACCAAAATATGTTTGAGCAAAATGTGATGGCAGCCCTACACCCTGGTTTACTGGTTTTTTATTTCTGTTTATTTCTGCAATTAGTCTCAGTATGTGTGAAATATTTTTCACTCTTTGCAGGTACCTGCGTTGTAGTACTGACACACCCTAGTTGTATTGTGAGTATGGTTTGATGTATTTACTTGCATCTTGGTCATGAAAGGTGTGCCTTTGTGCATGCGCACATATAACCCTATCAAGATTTACTGTCAGTGTCAGTAAACTCTTTAATCTTTCCCTGCTCCATGTGGCACAGCAGCACTGCATGGCTGGCCTTTGCTGAATTCCCGGAAAAAGCATTGGAATCGTCCAATAAAGAAATTAAATAAACTAACATTGAATTTCTTAAATTTTGATCAGTTTCCTCCCTCATAGTTCTGCAAAAACCAGCCATCCACTGGCCCATTGTAAGCTGGTCGTATGTGACAGTTCCTTGTTACTCCCAGCAAAGACATATTCATGCGGCCACGTAACTTTGTGTTTGACAAAGACTTCAACACCCCCACATTAAGATTTCAGTTTTTGGGGCATACCATACCAGGTGTTGAAGTTATGATAATCTATCAGCTACTGCCTTCTGTATATTAGCATTTGCTTCTAACTGATCTAGTGCGGGTAAGGACACACTACTAGGTACACCACACACCACAGGAATGAACCCGCATGCACCAAGAAATTACTGTACTCTCAAAGAGAATATGTTAATCAAATGACAAAATCACCATCTAATAACAATGTAATTTAATAAAAACTCTTATAGCACTTAATCTCTTTTTAATCAATTGCCCTTTCAATAAAACTAACACAAATAAGCGAACAAACGACAGAGGATAAATGATATTGTTTACAGCATCCCAAAATCTTTGATGTATGTTAATTGCAATTTTTAGCCTTTTTAACCTTTTACCCTTGATATAATGTGATTGTGTAATTCCACTTATGATTATTGTAATATAAGCAAGTGTCTAAAGGACATAAGTTAAAAGAGCTTGATGAAACATCCAAATATCTTTGCAGTTGCTCAGGCAGTGTAATTGTGAGGACAGGTATGAACTTGAAGGTCAATTGAGGTTATGAAGGTCAATGTCAGTTACAGAGATTCAAGGTTTGGGCAATTTTATTTACATGTTAGTATAAAAGCATTTGAAGTGTGTAAAATGTTACAAAGTAATATTTTAAGAACCCCATACCCCCAGAAACTAAATACATATGACAGTAAAAAAGAATACCATGTGGTTACAATATAATACCATGTGGTTACATGTGGTTACAATAAAATACCATGTGGTTACACAGAGATACCATGTGGTTACAATAATACCATTAGGTTTGAAATTATCACAGTTGAAGTTATGTTAGTGAGATAGGACCGTAGTCTAAATGTATCGGAAGAGCCATCAGGCTGTAATATCAGTAGTTCTGGGTTCAAAGCTTGATTCAACAACCGGAGTAGATGTGAATGTCAGGGGAACACCGGGTCAGCCGGGTCAGCCGGGTCCAGCCTTAAGCTGTTATACAGCAGGTTTCAGGTTTTAACCCTTGGATTAGTAGAGCCACATCAATCCGTAGAGACCTCCCCTCAGGTGGGTAAGTCCCGAGGGGGTCCAGCTCGACTTTGAAATCGAAAGTAGAAGAAAAGTGATCTTCAGCCAAACTTGGTAGGGGGGGGCCCGGGTCAGCCGGGTCCTGCCTGAGCAAAGTAAAACCCTGGAATCAGTAGAGCCACATCAATCTGCAGAGACCTCCCTGCAGGTGGGTGAGTCCTGTAGGGGTCAAGCTCAACCTTGAAATCGAAATTAAGAACTATATGCTGATCTTCAGTCACAGTTGGTAGGGGGGTGCCCGGGTCAGCCGGGTCCTGCCTAAGTGAAGGAGAGATAAACCCTGCAACGTGGATAAGTGATTAGGATTACTTATAACCAATTCATTGTTGAACTCGAAGCTAGGTAGAGCCTAAGTGAAAGTTGTAGGAAGGGAGGTGGGTGGGTAAAATTTTTTTAGATATGTACTCAATGGCGTCCAATTTGAAAGTGAACAGAAGGCAAGCTGGCACCAAAAAGGGGGTTTGTCCTGGTTTGTGATTGGGTGACCTGAGGTCAAGTCTAGGATTGAGGCTATGAACTATAGAAGTAGTGTTATGGTTTAGGTTGAGAGCAACTGCTATGGCAGGCCCCTTCCTTGGCCATGCCGACCCCAGTTGCTCAGGCAGTGTTATTGTGAGGACAGGTATGAACTTAAAGGTCAATTAAGGTTATGCAGGTCAACAGAGATTCAAGGTTTGGGCAATTTTATTTACATGTTAGTATAAAAGCATTTGTGTGTAAAATGTTAAAAAAGAAATATTTTAAGAACCCCAAGCCCAAATTAGAAGGAGGAAGGGATGACCTTTGAAAAGGTGGTGGGTATGATAGATGGAGCCTGCGAGGCATTCTCGAGATAGGTCCAGATGGCACAGCTCTTCCATAGGCCATGGGCCATAATGTCCTGGAGTTATATGTTATTGTCAAAGGCCAGGGTAGCTCCCGACTGTCTGAAAGTATGGAATCCATGGCCTGAGGGTGAAATATTTCTATGAATGAGCACCCTTTTCAAAGCATCCCAGATGTGGGTGTTGATAACTTGAGCATAGGGGTGAAAGTTATTGTCGAATAGAGGTGCAGTAGGAGAAAGAGGTCTAGATGCGAGCAAAGCCTGAATTGCTCTGATAGGGCATAAAAAATGATTTTTGATGGTCGGAAGTTGGATCCAATGATAAGATCTATGATGCTGGAGGGTCTAAGTCCATTTGATTAAGAGGTGTGCGCCAGGTGGAGCAAAGATGAGATCTTGTCTGAGAAAATGGAAGTCAGGGTTGAATTTGGAGGAGGAATGAGGAGCAATGTTGAACATCCTTAAGAAGTCATAGGAGGCAGTGAGGAATACTGCCCGGAATAAGACTGGGTCTGATAGAATGTCACATGAAATTGATAGGTTATATAGGGTTTGGATGTCAAAAATACCCCGGGGTGTGGGGTTGAATCTAGAGTTTATGGATATGCTTCTAATATATCTATGGATGGCTGGGTGTGATGTTGATGGGGTAGGCCAGCCATACCAGTGGGCTTTGGAGTGGATGGAAGAAATGTATGTTGATATGACCGTTGGTGAGAGTGAATTTTGATATAAAAATTCCATGAATGTAAGAATATTGTGAACGCTACATTCTACTGGTAGGTCCATAAAGATGACAAAAGCCAGAAATGTCTTGAAGTGTAAGGTGTGTGCTGAGGCTGTGGATGGTCTGAATGCATTTCGGATCCTACAGTAGGCTGCGTGGATCAGTGGAGCTGAGTGGTGGGTAGAACCTGAAATTATATAATAAAGTTCAAGTTAAAGAACTGCATAGGTATCTTATGCCAAATATGGGTTTTGGAGAGTGCCTGTAATAATTCTGTGTCAACTGTCTTTGGGTAGTATAAGCGAGAGAGCAAATCTGCTATTTTATTAGCTCGACCTTGGATATGCTCAATGTGAAGGTCAATATCGTGGGTAGCTGTTATCAGCCAAATATTCCTGAGGCACAGGGATAACATGTTATCCCTGGTTTTGCCGGTTCAAACCACTTGAACCACAGCCAAATTGTCGCAAAAGAATCTTACCACAGAGTGGGACCATTCATGGGCCCAAAGTTTTAGGGCTATTAAGAGGTTGAGCATTTCAAGATGTACAATTGGGTTATTCCAAACCCCTCCCAAGCCAGTGAGGGAGTCGTCGACATGAAGGGTGTGATTGTAGGGCAAATGACGTTTATTTATGTATGTAATGCCATTGAATTGGGGGAGGAAGGCTAGAAACCAGGCCAGATCTTTGTGAAACTCTGACATAAGGTATATGCGTCGTTTATCTGACTTGCTTCTAAACAAAGCAAGCATCCTGTTTATGAAGATACGGGCTGGGATGACACACTTGCGTAAGTATAATAGTTTGCCCAGTAAGGATTGGAAAGCTTTCTTAGTTAGATAGCACTTATTGGCAACAGTTTGGCACTCAGAATAGATGGATGCTAATTTGCTTGGGTCAATGCTAAGGGTGTTATCATCTAAGTCAATCTTGATGCCCAATCATGTTAAAGCCCTACAGGGTGGGGTTTGCTTCTCTTGGTTGCTAGGCAATCCTAGCTGTGATAAAATAAATGCCAGAGTGTCAAAATGGTGTTGGGCAGAGGCTTTAGGGGAAATAATGATGTAATCATCAATGTAGGCCACCATCTTAATACCAGCCTTTGCTGCTATGAATGTGACGACGTCGCTGACACATTGAAACGCCGCGCTCCCATGAACCCAGCCAAATGCGACGGCAGCATCAATATAGACGTCATCCTGCCATTTTATGCCTAATTTCATGGCATCGGCTGGGTCAACGCGGAGATTACGGAAAGCCCTAGCAAGATCAATTTTTGACAAAGTGACATCGTCAGCATGTTTGTTAATTTCCTTTACAATGTCATCTACAGAGGGAAGCCTCAATGTGAAAGCTGAGGCGTCAAATAAGTTTCTGTCTACTTGGTCATTAAGTGAGGCACCTTTTGGATAGGACAAGTCAAGTATGACACTTATCAATGTCCTTGGGCCTTGTGAGCAAAGGTGAACAGTGTATAACGTAATCCTGGGGTTTGTTTATGTGACGTAAAACAACTAATAAATAAAACCATACACTCTCTTTTGTATGGAGGTAACAACATCAATTTAAAATTTACTTCACAATCTTGTCATTATTTGTTCCATAAATGGACCTGCTATGTGGGTAGTATCTGCTTAATATACAAGGCCACATAAGCGATGGAGCCTCTTTTCCTACAACCCTCATCTGTGCACATTTTAGTTTGGCACATGAAATCAAGTGACAGATTTTTCAAAGATTTAACAAAAAAACCTACCACATGCTGAAAGTGCTGTCTGGTTTGTGTTGAAACTTGCCCTGCCCAAATTCAAATCCTGTATATTTACACCTATAGAACCAAACGGATACTTCAATAACGAAAAATGAATCATGGGACAGTGTGATTCAAGTATTATCAATGTGATGTCCCTGTCTATGCTAAAGATTGTCATAAATACTTTTAATTTTCATGACATGAAATTTCATTGTCCATTATCAGTCCTTGACAGTTTTCTATTCTGTGACTTTGTGAGGATAAGAAACATATCTAAGAGAGTGCTTGCACCAGCAATTGTATTTTACAAAAGGATAAGTTTTTTGTCCAAACCTCACAATTAATGTTAGAAATAACAATTACTTGAGGTAATAA
The DNA here is from genome assembly GCA_964017235.1 of Sabellastarte sp. h YS-2021. Lineage (NCBI taxonomy): Eukaryota > Metazoa > Annelida > Polychaeta > Sabellida > Sabellidae > Sabellastarte > Sabellastarte sp. h YS-2021. Next base: position 67,789,015 of record OZ024938.1, read on the forward strand.
AATTAGAAACTACAGTTACTTCCTCCAGAAAAACAAGATAAAACAAAAGATTCAGATTGATGGCGGGAAGGATGTTGGTTTGATATCATAAACAGTGAATGCAAATAGGGCGAAAGTAACAACCTAAATGGGAGAAACCTCCCAGCCTGAGAAATATATTTTGGTCATTCCCTTATTGGGTGTTTCACATTAAACCGATACTGAAGCAACATAGAATTTTAAAGGGAAAAGACCTCTTATCTGCCCACCTCCCAAACCCTTTATCTTGTCAAGAAGAATAAGCCTGGCACTATAGCGAAAAGGTAGCGGTGGAGCCTGGGCAGAGCCCACTACCTGTCCACTATAGTGCCAGAGCCTAGGACCAGTGATGTCATCAGTCACATGATGGGTAATCGACAGGTAGCGGGTACAGCTCAGGGGGAATCCTTGACCATTGGCATCATCAGTCACATGGCAGGTGATGGACAGGTAGTGGGTGGAGCCTAGAGGGAATACTTGACCAGTCACATGACCAGTGACATCATCAGTCAGGTCCACCTCTGAGACCGGGGTTCGATCCCCGTGACGGCCTTAAGTGGGAAAGCTGGTAGTTGCTTGCCGATGGTCGGCAGTTTACAGTACACAACCCTAGCGAACTGTATGTACCGGTTTCCTCTGCCGTTCCAACTACCCGTCGTGATATGACCTGTACAGTGTTGAAAGTGACGTAAAACCCCTAATAAATAAATAAATCATCAGTCAGGTGACCAATGATTGGCAGGTAGTGGGAGGAGCCTAGGGAGAAATCCCTTGATCAGTCACATGACCAGTGACATCATCAGTCACATGATGGGTGATGGACAGGTAGTGGGTGGAACCTAGGGGGAATCCTTGACCAGTCACATGACCAGTGACATCAGAATGATTGACAGGTGTTAACAATAACAATGTTGTAGATAGGAAGATGTGGTATCCAGGAAGAAAAATGATAATAATGATGAAAAAATAATTATTATAATGATGCCAGATAACGCGCTACATAAGGGTGAATTTATAGTGAGAATAGTGTTTTTATGTATAAAATCGCAAAATAGTGTGTTAAAAATTGAGGGGTCGCTTAATTCTGAGTATTGGGTACCCCATCTGAAGATAGACTAAGTTCCCTAAAATCCCCTATTATTGCTCACCGCCATCTTGTATGACAACACATGTGATGTCACCTGTGACATCACTATGACATCATCATACTATTGATTTTTTTAATGACATCATGAGTGATGTCACAGTCTAAGGGTATAAAGCTTGTGGGTGTTCCATAGCCTAAACCCATGCACAGATTTTCACCAAATTTTCAGGATATGTTAACCCCAAGAGGATCTACAGTTAATTAAGTTTTTTGGGGTATCCGGTAATAACTGTTGCCATGGAAACATTTTTAATATTTTTCAGGTCTTAAAGTTTGTGGGTTTTCCACAGTCTTAATTTTTGTGGGTGTTCCAAAGCCTAAACCCCTGCACGGATATTCACCAAATTTTCAGGGTATGCTTACCCCAAGAGAATCTAGAGCTGATTAGGTTTTTGGGGGATATCTGGCAGCCAGTTTTGCTATGGCAACACTTTTTTAGATTTTTGGGCCTTAAAGCTTATGGGTGTTCCACAGCCTAAACCCATGAACGGATTTTTACCAAATTTTCAGGGTATATTTACCCCAAGATGATGTAGAGCTGATTAGGTTTTGGAGGATATCCAGTAACAATTGTTGCCATGGCAACACTTTTGTAAATTTTTGGGCCTTAAAGCTTATGGGTGTTGCAGAGCCTAAAACCCTGCACGGATTTTCACCAAATTTTCAATTATTATGGCAATTCAATTATTAGTGCCATTATTATTCAGAAGAAAATAATAATAAGATATTTCATACTTTTTGTTGTTTTATATTCAACAAAAGAAAACACTATCTCTACATCTTATAAAAAATCAACATTAATAATAAAAAATCAATGTGTGCCTAGCTTAGTAAAAGTTTTGAAAAGTACTGTAAATTATCCTCTTTTTAAATCTTATCCAATTACATTTAGCATTTAAACAAAAATAAAATGAATGACCTAAAATCATTCAGGGTATTTTTTTGACAAATATGAAAACAAAATAAAATCATTCAGGGTCTTTATTTGACAAATATGAAAACAAAATAAAAAAAACTACAAGTTTATATCAAACAAAAAACTTTTAATGTCCAATAACATCAAATTACAGTATATTAACATCAGTACACGTGGCTTGGCTTTGCTTTGGCAGTAAAAGAATACCCCCCAAATTCTAACATAACAACTAAATCTACTGGGTTGTTGAAAAGAAATACATAAGCGTCAAATTACAGAATATTGACATCAGTACACATGGCCTGGCTTTGCTTTGGCAGTAAAAAGAATACGCCCCAAATTCTAACATAACAACCGAATCTAATAGGTTGTTGAAGGGAAATACGTTAAAATCAAATTACAGAATATTGACATCAGTACTTGTGGCTTGGCTTTGATTTGGCAGTAAAAAAAATATTCCCCCAATTCTAACATAACAACCAAATGTAATAGGTTGTTGAAAAAAGAAATCATTTTGTGGAATTATAAGTGTAAAAAAACTTCACCCAATAATTCACTCACATTAAAAGATTAAAATATTAAAACACTAATCCACCACTGGTTGAACACCATGCAGAATTATATTCCGATTGACAATTCAGAACCACTCAGGCTTATTTTATTCTTATTTATATACATTAAATAGCCAATCAAACTGTAATTCTGCAGAATGTCCAGCCAGTGATGGATTATTATTTATTATTGTCATTACTGCTACTACTACTTTTGTGATATGTGTCCCTGTGTCTTTGTGTTTTTGTGATCTTGTGTTTTTGTCATTTTCTTTGTGTACTCAAATAATACACAAAATGCAGCTAAAACTGATTTAAATTCATAGCTTAATTAACGTAAAAATTTAAAATAATAATAATAACATTAATGAACGTAGTATAATATATTCTTTAATCTTTAAGGTTAACGAATCAGAAGGCATGATGTTCATCATTTTTGCATCATCATCAGTACACTTGGCTTGGCTTTGCTTTGGCAGAAGGTCTGATAATACTTTCAGTAAAAAAAAGAAAGTCTCTGTTTTTTTAAAACCATGGAACTTTTGAAGAGTCTAGAAGGAAGCGATATGGTGACGGCTCAAGGGACAGAACACAATATCGGGTAAGTGAAATCGTGAACTATATACAAAAAAGTCAGCGGGAGGGAAAGATAAAAAAAATCCACATTTTTTTAAATAAAAAAAAATAATGTAAGACCTATCTAGTTGAATATATTATACTACGTTCATTAAAAAAGCAAGATAACTCTGCCCCCCTTTCTGTAAGGACTGTATATGTTATTGAAGATATTCCCGATGACGTTCGAGTGCTAGAATGTACACAAGGTAAAATATGTGGTATATTTGATATGTGTAAAGTTATTATCATAATAATAATAAATGTTAATAATTATAAACATTCCATGCATACAAGTTACATATTCTTAATATATAGATTGTAATTGGTTATATATTTTGTTTTTTTATATATTCAGACGAAGAAATGACAAAGATTCCAGAAACAGTTGATGCTGGAACCGATGGTGACCCTACGGTGAGGGTCCTAGCACAAGCATGGTTGATGAAGTATCCATAGAAGATGATGATGAAGTTCATTTACAATCAATAAGAATGGACACTTATGGGGAGACTAACCCGTCCAGCCCTTCCAGAGTCCAAGACACCACCCAAACCTCAAGTCCTGTTGCATCTGCGGGCTAATCTGACTTAATAAATATTGATATGCATTCATACCTGTCATTAGTTGATTCTTTTCCTTCTTTGAATGAGAGCCTCAGTGATACCATTTCAGAATGTAGCATTGATGAAACTTATGTTTAAAGCAAACTTTTTTATTTTTGCAAATTTTTGCATTTCTTTTTTTTTACATTTTTTTCAATTTTTAGAAAAAAAACTAATTTTTTTTGTGTGTTTGAAACCATTATACCCTGGTCAATACTAGATTATTCTGAAAATGGCATAACTTTCCAGGGTATATTTACCCCAAGATGATGTAGAGCTGATTAGGTTTTGGAGGATATCCAGTAACAGTTGTTGCCATGGCAACACTTTTGTAGATTTTTGGGCCTTAAAGCTTATGATTGTTGCAGAGCCTAAAACCCTGCACGGATTTTCACCAAATTTTCAATTATTATGGCAATTCAATTATTAGTGCCATTATTATTCAGAAGAAAATAATAATAAGATATTTCATACTTTTTGTTGTTTTATATTCAACAAAAGAAAACACTATCTCTACATCTTATAAAAAAAATCAACATTAATAATAAAAAATCAATGTGTGCCTAGCTTAGTAAAAGTTTTGAAAAGTACTGTAAATTATCCTCTTTTTTAATCTTATCCAATTACATTTAGCATTTAAACAAAAATAAAATGAATGACCTAAAATCGTTCAGGGTATTTTTTTGACAAATATGAAAACAAAATAAAATCATTCAGGGTCTTTATTTGACAAATATGAAAACAAAATAAAAAAAACTACAAGTTTATATCAAACAAAAAAACTTTTAATGTCCAATAACATCAAATTACAGTATATTGCCATCAGTACACGTGGCTTGGCTTTGCTTTGGCAGTAAAAGAATACCCCCCAAATTCTAACATAACAACTAAATCTAATGGGTTGTTGAAAAGAAATACATAAGCGTCAAATTACAGAATATTGATATCAGTACACGTGGCCTGGCTTTGCTTTGGCAGTAAAAAGAATACGCCCCAAATTCTAACATAACAACTGAATCTAATAGGTTGTTGAAGGGAAATACGTTAAAATCAAATTACAGAATATTGACGTCAGTACTTGTGGCTTGGCTTTGATTTGGCAGTAAAAAAAATATCCCCCCAATTCTAACATAACAACCAAATGTAATAGGTTGTTGAAAAAAGAAATCATTTTGTGGAATTATAAGTGTAAAAAACTTCACCCAATAATTCACTCACATTAAAAGATTAAAATATTAAAACACTAATCCACCACTAGTTGAACACCATGCAGAATTATATTCTGATTGACAATTCAGAACCACTCAGGCTTATTTTATTCTTATTTATATACATTAAATAGCCAATCAAACTGTAATTCTGCAGAATGTCCAGCCAGTGATGGATTATTATTTATTATTGTCATTACTGCTACTACTACTTTGTGATATGTGTCCCTGTGTCTTTGTGTTTTTGTGGTCTTGTGTTTTTGTCATTTTCTTTGTGTACTCAAATAATACACAAAATGCAGCTAAAACTGATTTAAATTCATAGCTTAATTAACATAAAAATTTAAAATAATAATAATAACATTAATGAACGTAGTATAATATATTCTTTAATCTTTAAGGTTAACGAATCAGAAAGCATGATGTTCATCATTTTTGCATCATCATCAGTACACTTGGCTTGGCTTTGCTTTGGCAGAAGGTCCGATAATACTTTCAGTAAAAAAAAGAAAGTCTCTGTTTTTTTAAAACCATGGAACTTTTGAAGAGTCTAGAAGGAAGCGATATGGTGACAGCTCAAGGGACAGAACACAATATCGGGTAAGTGAAATCGTGAACTATATACAAAAAAGTCAGCGGGAGGGAAAGATAAAAAAAATCCACATTTTTTTAAATAAAAAAATAATGTAAGACCTATCTAGTTGAATATATTATACTACGTTCATTAAAAAAGCAAGATAACTCTGCCCCCCTTTCTGTAAGGACTGTATATGTTATTGAAGATATTCCTGATGACATTCGAGTGCTAGAATGTACACAAGGTAAAATATGTGGTATATTTGATATGTGTAAAGTTATTATCATAATAATAATAAATGTTAATAATTATAAACATTCCATGCATACAAGTTACATATTCTTAATATATAGATTGTAATTGGTTATATATTTTGTTTTTTTATATATTCAGACGAAGAAATGACAAAGATTCCAGAAACAGTTGATGCTGGAACCGATGGTGACCCTACGGTGAGGGTCCTAGCACAAGCATGGTTGATGAAGTATCCATAGAAGATGATGATGAAGTTCATTTACAATCAATAAGAATGGACACTTATGGGGAGACTAACCCGTCCAGCCCTTCCAGAGTCCAAGACACCACCCAAACCTCAAGTCCTGTTGCATCTGCGGGCTAATCTGACTTAATAAATATTGATATGCATTCATACCTGTCATTACTTGATTCTTTTCCTTCTTTGAATGAGAGCCTCAGTGATACCATTTCAGAATGTAGCATTGATGAAACTTATGTTTAAAGCAAACTTTTTTATTTTTGCAAATTTTTGCATTTCTTTTTTTTTACATTTTTTTCAATTTTTAGAAAAAAAACTATTTTTTTGTGTGTGTTTGAAACCATTATACCCTGGTCAATACTAGATTATTCTGAAAATGGCATAACTTAGGGCCTCACATTCAAAGAATAGAAAAAAAATTCACATTAATTTCACAGTAAAATGTTGAAAGAGTAGCTTCATGTTATAAATCGTAATATTTTAGGTACCTTTACTGTTTTCAGTAGACATATTACTGTTAATTTTTCATTATTATGTTTATCTTAAATGGGCTTTTTAATGTATAGGTCATATCATGATGGACAGATTTTTGATAGGGGCAGAGGTAGCCAATTGGTCAAGGTTCTGCACTGTAAAAATGCCGACCACCAGTAAACTACCAATGTTAGTGTCTGGGGTTTGAATCTTACAGGTGGGAGTCAAGTGTTTCCACTGCCCTATCATGGCCTCATGTAGTTTACTATAGTAATAATAATAATCCATCACTGGCTAGACACCATGCATAATTACAGTTCACTTGGCAGTTTAATGTACCACAAAGCAGAAAAGAATAAGCCTGAGTGGTACATTAAATTGTCAATCGGAGTATAATTCTGCATGATGTCCAACCAGTGGTGGATTAGTGTGTAATAAACCATCACTGGGTAGACATTCTGCAGAATTTACAGTCCGATTGTCAGTTTAATGTAGCACAGAGGCTACACAAAATGCTTGAGTGGTATATTAAATTGCCAATCGGACTGTAATTCTGCATAGTGTCCACCCAGTGGTCGATTATTATGTTTTGAAATCTCTCAGGTTTTAATATTTTCAATCTTTTTATTATGCGAGGGAATTATTGGGTGAAGTTGTAACACTTATTATTATTATTATCCAAAAAGTGGTGGAATTTTTTTGTATGTTTATATATTGTTTTGCACAAAGTAGTAGTAGCAGTACGTAAAGAATTTAAGTTGTGCACGGTGTCTTATAATACAGGTCATTATACATTTTAGATGTAAAAGTATAGTAGTAATGACAATAATAAATAATAATCCATCACTGGCTGGACACCATGCATAATTACAGTTCACTTGGCAGTTTAATGTACCACAAAGCAGAAAAAAATAAGCCTGAGTGGTACATTAAATTGTCAATCGGAGTATAATTTGGCATGGTGTCCAACCAGTGGTGGATTAGTGAGTAATAAACCATCACTGGGTGGACATTCTGCAGAATTTACAGCCCGATTGGCAGTTTAGTGTGGCACAAAGGCTAAACAAAATGCTTGAGTGGTACATTAAATTGCCAATTGGACTGTAATTCTGAATAGTTTCCACCCAGTGGTGGATGATTATGCTGGAAATCTCCCTTTTAATATTTGGAATCTTTTTATGTGAGTGAATTATTTGGTGAAGTTTTTACACTTATAATTCCACAAAATGATTTCTTCTTTCAACAACCTATTAGACTCGGTTGTTATGTTAGAATTGGGGGATATTCTTTTTTACTGCCAAAGCAAAGCCAAGCCACTTGTATTGATGTCAATAGACTGTAATTTGATGTTATTGGACAAAAGTTATTTTGTTTGATATAAACTTGTAGTTTTTTTTTATTTTGTTTTCATATTTGTCAAAAAAGACCCTGAATGATTTTGTTTTGTTTTCATATTTGTCAAAAAAGACCCTGAATGATTTTAGGCCATTCATTTTATTTATTTTAAACACTAAATGTAACTGGATAAGATTTAAAAAGAGGATGATTTACAGTACTTTTCAAAACTTTTACTAAGCTAAGCACACATCGATTTTTTATTATTGTTGTTGATTTTTTTTTGGATAAGATTTAGAGATAAGTGTTTTCTTTTGTTGAATATAAAACAACAAAAAGTACGAAATATCTTATTATTATTTTCTTCTGAATAATAATGGCACTAATAATTGAATTGCCATAATAATTGAAAATTTGGTGAAAATCCGTGCAGGGTTTTAGGCTCTGCAACACCCATAAACTTTAAGACCCAAAAATTTAAAAAAGTGTTGCCATGGCAACAGTTGTTACTGGATATCCTCCAAAACCTAAGCAGCTATAGATCATCTTGGGGTAAACATCCCCTGAAAATTTGGTAAAAATCTGTGTAGGAGTTTAGGCTCTGCAACACCCATAAGCTTTAAGGCCCAAAAATCATGGCAGGAGTTGTTACTGGATATCCTCCAAAACTTAAGCAGCTGTAGATCATCTTGGGGTAAATATACCCTGAAAATGTGGTGAAAATAGGTTTACGGGTTTAGGCTGTGAAACACTCATAAGCTTTAAGGCCCAAAAAATCTAAAAAAGTGTTGCTATAGCAACAGTGGTTGCCAGATACCCCCCAAAACCTAATCAGCTCTAGATCCTCTTGGGGTAAGCATACCCTGAAAATTTGGTGATTATCCGTGCACGGGTTTAGACTGTGGAAAACCCACAAACTTTAAGACCTGAAAAATATTAAAAGTGTTTCCATGGCAACAGTGGTAGCCAGATACCCCCCAAAACCTAATAAACTGTAGATCCTCTTGGGGTTAACATCCCCTGAAGATTTGGTGAAAATCCGTGCAGGGGTTTAGACTGTGGAAAACCCACAAACTTTAAGACCTGAAAATTTTAAAAATGTTTCCATGGCAACAGTTATTACCCCAAAAAACTTCATTAGCTGTAGATCTCCTTGGGGTTAAAAATCTGTGCATGGGTTTAGGCTATGGAACACCCACAAGCTTCATACCCTTAGACTGTGACATCACTCATGATGTCATTAAAAAATCAATAGTATGATGATGTCATAGTGATGTCACAGGTGGCATCACATGTGATGTCATACAAGATGGCAGTGAGCAATAATATGGGATTTTAGGGAACTTAGTCTATCTTCAGATGGGGTACCCAATACTCAGAATTAAGTGACCCCTCAATTTTTAACACACTATTTTGCGATTTTATACATAAAAACACTATTCTCACTATAAATTCATCCTTATGTAGCGCATTATCTGGCATCATTATAATAATTATTTTTCATCATTATTATCATTCTTCTTCCTGGATAGCATATCTTCATATCTACAACATTGTTATTGTTAATAACTGTCAATCATTCTGATGTCACTGGTCATGTGACTGGTCAAGGATTTGCCCAGGCTCCGCCCACTACCTGTCCATCACCCATCATGTGACTGATGATGTCACTGGTCATGTGACTGGTCAAGGGATTTCCCTAGGCTCCGCCCACTACCTGTCAATCATTGGTCACCTGACTGATGATGTCACTGGTCATGCGACTAGTCAAGGATTCCCCCTGGCTCTGCCCACTACCTGTCCATCACCCGTCATGTGACTAATGACGTCACTGGTCATGTGACTGGTCAAGGATTCCCTCTAGGCTCCACCCACTACCTGTCCATCACCTGCCATGTGACTGGTGATGCCAATGGTCAAGGATTCCCCCTGGGCTCCCCCTGCTACCTGTCCATCACCCGTCATGTGACTGATGACATCACTGGCCCTAGGCACTGGCACTATAGTGGACAGGTAGTGGGATCTGAACAGGCTCCACCTGCTACCCTTCCGCTATAGTGCCAGGCTTATTCTTCTTTGTCATATATGTAATGTTTGTGCTTGCATAGTACAGTGCATAGAGCTGTGTGTCTGTAGGGTATCACTGACTCGCTCATGCCTGTCACTCCCTCTCCAGTCCGCCAGGATAGTATTTTGTAGGTTTGTTGTTGGCGTTTCTGTAGCAAGCTTGTTTTTTACGGGGTAGGGTTGCTAGCCCTACGACTGACCCTCCTCCTTATGAATCCGGGCTTGGGACCGGCATAGGCGGAGTTAGGTGTGATATTTGTATTTTGTATTTATATGAATATAGCACAATATCTCCAGGACTCAAAGTGCTCTATGACCCATCCAACTATACAAGTACAGTCCAACTCTCAAATTACTGACATTCCCCTAACTGAAAGACAGAGGCTCAAGGATCACCATTTTTCAACAACCTTGAGGTCCTTTAACCTGGCACTGGGGATAGGACCCAATGACATAGGACCACCATTTTAAGTGGTCATCCGAACCACTATGTATCTGCCTGTACCTAAGGTTGAACCCACATCATCTGTTTTCCTAGCAGAGTGTGTTACCCACTAGGTCACAGTGGCAGATACTATAAATTTTTGGTTTGAGGTCACACTGTCATTAGATACAGGCATAATATTTAAAAAAAATAATGCCCTCTTGTAGGGCTAGTCCCCCACTAAGTTCAACCTGATTGCCTTAAAGCGCCATTAAGTAACAGATATGGTTAACTTTCACTTCAGGGACAATGACTCTTATTCAAGACACTCTAGTCAAGTTAACATCTGTGGTATTAATTTAGGAAATGGAATTTTATGTTATTTTACATGTGTGTTTTACTGGCATAACTACATCTTAGTGTAACTTGTATGTATCTTGTGTCTATGCTATGTACTATTGATGAGCTGTATATGTACTTTAGTAATTTAGTTTCATATATTTATTTTATGAGAAACATTTAGGCATTTGCAAATATTGCATATAAAAACTGCTATAACCTCTGTGGTTGTTAATGTTCCTGGGGATCTTGGGATTGAAATAATCTTTTGCAGGGGTTGGCCTTTCAATGAAATCATTATATGAAAATGTTTTTATGCATCTTTGTATGAACACCTGAAATAGTCACAATCCCTGACAAAATTCTTTATAAGAAGATGAGCAGTACATTACATTTGCATTGTAAATAGCATACCCTATGAATTATCACTAAGACAAAGACTATTCATGAATCTGTATAAAGATTTCCTTTGTAAAACACTAAAATAGTGTACTCTGTTATCTAAAACATTTTACGGGTACTTGTACAAATTATATATATTAGAAGTCTTCTAAGCAAGTTGTTGTACGCCACTTCAGTTCTTTTGTATATTTCCCTGCTATAGTTACACCACAATATGTGGACAATAAATATTTGCATAATAAGACTAGAAGAGTGTGGATTTGACACTTGATATACAGTGGCTAAATTTAGCAAGCAACATATTAGCTCTAGCCTATAAACTCCTGGTTTGTTTGTTTATATCTGTTGCGTCATTAAAATCATCCCATATGACAAATCAAAGATACTTGAATGAGATGTGCGTTGTTTGAGCAGACAGTGGGCAAATGTTTGGGTTTATAACTCTTGGCACTGATACACAAACAGTTTTACTGAAATTAAAAACTATTTCATGTTCTTTAGTGTAACTTGCAGAAATAGTGATAAGATTCTTGAGACCCTTAACTGAGGGTGCCATTACTGTCATATCATCTGCATACATTGAGTGATTTAATGACTTGTCTTCAAGCTTACAACCTGAACTAAAGGATGATAGACCTATGATTAGCTTATCTAGATAAACATTGAAAAGAACGCCACGCTGTTTCAGGCCATCGGACACCTTAAAGAATTGGGAAGCTGTATTGCCACATTTGAGACAAAAAGACTGCTCATTATACCAGTACAAAAGAACACGTGTAAGAAAGAGTGGTTGTTTCTCTCTGTAAGCTTTTTCAACAAGTTCCAGTGGTGGAATAAGTTTCAAATGCCTAAATTTCTGTAATATACAATGACTTGCTTGAAAGTGGAAATATAGGGGCCACGGTGGCAGAGTGGTAACACTCTCGCCTCCCACCTCTGAGGCTGGGGTTCGATCATCACATGGCCTCAAGTGGGAAAGCTGGTAGTTGCTTGCCGTTGGTCGGCAGTTTACAGTACAGAACCCTAACGAACTGTATGTACTGGTTTCCTCTGCGCTTCCAACTACCCGTCGTGATATGACCTGTACAGTTTTGAAAGCGACGTAAAACCCCAAATAAATAAATAAATGAAAGTGAAAATACTCATGCCAGTTGGTGATTGGGATTGACATGACTAAACCATTTTTTTCATAGAATAATATGAACACTTCCCGTCTTTGAGGGATAATGTTAATTAGTTTAAAATGGTTATTTAACAAAATACTAATGTAAGCATCATAAGTATACATATCTGGAGGTACATATCTGGTTTTTGCATTAAAACTCATTCTGCTAAAATATCTTCTTCTTTTTAACACCACTTTAATGCTGTTTTTTCACTGTTTTCTTATATTTACACAGACCATATTGTAAATGTCTCTTGCAAAATGCAGCCAGTTCTATTTGTCCTTCATGCACAGTGTACAGATCTAAGCCCTGATTCCCCTAACAAAGTTATTCGCATGTAAGTTTCTTTTTTAAATGAAATGAGTAAGTCTCTTGTCTTGTATGGCAAATGAAAAGATGTATGGATATTAAATTTGTGCTTGTTCCTAAGTGTAAGCCTTTATTTGAATGTGTGTGTAGATGAACATTAGGGACAATTCAAGACCAACCCATTAATTATATATAAAGATCATATTGACCTGTAGTCCCCATTGTGGTCTCTTGTATAGAGATTTTAGCGTACCTGGGAATGATTTTCGTGGTTTGTGCTCATGACAGAGAGTGGTCACTATACAGGGTTTATTTTGTATCTAAATTTCCTTGGGATGAATAAAAGTGATCACAACTGACAAATAATCCTTATTTGTATGGGTTTCTTATTCGTCAGTTGTTTACTTAAAGAGGTAGAAACATATGGCAGACATGGAATTACAATTTTTCTTGCAACATATCATATATATTTGGGCCTGATTCTCCCCTTAGAATAGGGGAGATTAAGCGCTGAATTTAAATTACGTGGTCACTATTTGAGAGTGGACACATGCACAGATTTGAAGATATTATTAATTAAGAACAAATGTAGTTAAAAAGTAAATATTGTATATATGTGTTATGTACTTTCTATGACAACAAGTTTAAATGTGTGTCGAGAACTACATTATAAATATATGAATACATTTTTTCTCGTTTTTCTGTTGAAACCTACATAATTGCAGTGATCTATTATCAATTTAAAGTCATATATTATGAGCTATATGAATTCAAGATTTTTATGCCTTTTTCAAAGAAAATAAGATACTGACTTACTTATTAGTCAGTTGTTTACTTAAAGGAGAAGAAAAGGAGGAAAAGAAAATTTATGAAACCAAAGTAATATACCCACACAATTTGTTTTGTGCACTGAAATACATTTATAAAGCTCTTTCTGGAAGAGAGTACACAATGCAGCAGATAATTAGGTTTTTATCTCCACTGCAGAGAATGTGTGTACACTTCTGTGTGAAATCTCTCCTCAGTTGAACTACGTCACTGTAGATATACTGCACAGTGATCCTGTTTATCACAGTACACAGCTCTTGACTTGTGCAAGTCCTCTTTCTTGTGCTTTAACAAACATTAAAGCTAATATACAAGTTTTATTTTTAAAATTGAAAAACGTTTTGGCCAATATAACTTTTGAGTCCTTTTGATTTAAAACTTAGTCTAATGATCTATGACTACAAATATAATTTCTGATAAGGCATATAGGCAAAAGAACTTTTTTGTTTTTTTTTGTTTAACCTCACTTTAAATGGCTATAACTTCTTATTTCTGGTATAATTTTTATACTTTGTTAACAACTTTGTTCAGTTTAATGAGTTGAACTCAACCATAATATGGTTCTATCATGATCTTTCAACACAGATATGAACTGTTACTCAAAAACAAACTCTTACCTGTGTAAATGTATTGATATTAAAGTGGCAGAATTTTCATCTAATGATACTATTCAATATACAATTTCAATATTCAACACCAACATACAATTTCAATATCATAACAATATTTGGAAAATTTGTATTTCAAATTGACTGCTTAACAAAAACAACTGTATTTATTGCTACCACAAACCAGAATATATAGTTGTAAATCCATCATTGATGGTAGCCCTGCCACTTCCTAAATAATTATAATTTAGATATTCAAGTAAATATCCTTTTTAGTGTTTGAATAAAATTAATAAACTTGGTGCAAATAACATACAAGAGGGTCAAAGATGCCCCAAAAGGCGGGTTGAGTAGGCAGCAATAAGCAACTGCTGTAATTACATTTAAAAACAAGGAAAGAAATGTTAGGTTACCCAGTTAAGGTGAAAGTGTTAGACGTGCTAAGAAATGTAAAACTTGTAATCTATGTAGGTTAATAATTGTATTCTATGCTATAAATGGACAAACGAAAGGATGGAATTACACTAATTTCGAAAGCAACTTAGCTATGATGGTGATGTATCTCCCTGTGAAGTTTGAATTCGATTGGACAATCCGTTTTCGAGTTAGAGTCAGGAAACGAAAAATGTGGACGGACAGACAGACGTCGGACACATCAATCTAATAGGCGGGTTGGTCAAAGTAGATGTACAACAGCCCCTTTAGTATTTCCACTTGTGGGGTGGGACCCAAACAGACATGACAGCCTGTAATTAGATGCCAAAATTGCCAAATGTTGTCTGTCCTGAATATGATAATTTGCTCATATCTTTCATAAATAATTAGTTGCTTATTAATGGATACAGCCCTTTATGAGACCTAGAACTTAATAGTTTTGGAATTTTATTTAGAGCATCAGGAAAAAAATTGTCATAATAAAGCCTTAAATGTGTGCATTTTCAATGTCCTTTTTCTATTATATTACACCTTGTTTTCAATTTATTTTTCAAAAACAGTACATCTTTCTTGATGAAGTTTAAATTATTATCAACACAGCTTTATAAACTAATTTTTAAATAGAATGTACAAAAGTTTAAAATCTGATTAAGATATTACATATTTTCAAATGGGATATGTAACTTATGAATGTGAAAGAGATATAACTATGAAACTTTTGCCTTAAAATGTAAGTAACAGTGCATCTTTTCACAGCTAGTTTGTGAGAGCCTTTCAAAAGTGACGTCATTTCCCCCTTCTTGCCAGTTGTGTGTGGAGAGAGGAATTGTTTATCAGAGTGGAGATAAACAGCTGTGTATTGCACATAACACAGCCTGCTGGGAGGTGTTTTTATGTGCATTCATCACAACTCCCTGTATATTTTCAAATATATTCAAGTTAATTTCTTTGCCTATCTCCTTTAAAGAAGTAGAAACATATGTAGATATAGTCCTGCAATTTTTACCAATATAATTTATGTACTGACTGTCATATTTAATTTGACTTACTTTAAGAAACTTGGCCTTAATGTTACAGTTTCCCTAAACTATTGTTCATCGCTATTTACTTTCTATGGTGGCGCAGTGGTAATACACTTGCCTCCCTCTTCGGAGGTGTGGAGTTCAAACCCCAGACCTTATGTGGGAAAGTTGGCATTGTTTAATGATGGTCGGCAGTTTACAGTACAGAACCTTGGGCAATTGTATGTACTGGTTTCCTCTGCCCACAAAAATACCTGTCTTGATATGATCTGTACAATGTTGAATGCGATGTAAAATCTAAAATAAAGAAATATTTTCTATTATGGTACTGCTCCAATGTAATAAGTAACAGTAAACTGAGTTTTAAATACAGGCCAATAACATAACTAGATATATCAGCAGTGACATTATTCCACAGAATACAAAGTTCAAAGTTCCTGTTTTATGTCCCGTTCAACAGCCAGGGTCATAGTAGTTATATGATAGGGTCAAAGTAGATGTACAACAGCCCCTTCAGTATTTCCACTTGTGGGGTGGGACCCACACAGACATGACAGCCTGTAATGAGATGCCAAAATTGCTAACCAAAAGGCCACTGAGTACAATCTGCTCTGATAATATATATGAAACCAGTGTAATTACTTATTTTTAACACATCAGAACTGGTATCCACGAGATAAGATACAAAAAGAGTTTCAATTTGAAAACTTCAGTTTTCATTGAATATGAAGATAGTCACTATAAAAGTTTGTGGACCTTTTTTCAAAAAAAAACAAAACAGTATTTTCTGGCCATATTTTGAATGTTTTTCGCCATTTTTGTCAGTAAAAAGATGGCTTGTGTTTCAATATGTCAGACTGGATGTTCTTGTTGTGTATGGATCTTTAAAAAGAATCTTACTTTGCATTGTGACTAAACATATCATCCTACAACCTACCACAGATTGCTATGATTCATCAAGATATTATGTTCCTATCATTCTCGGAAAGATGGTCAGACTCTTGGGATGTATTTTTTCTGTGGAATAGGACTAAGCATATCAATTTTTAAAGGAAGCTTTATCTGCTCATTAAAGGATTTTAAATAATACCTGAAATATATTCTTTTGTTAAAAGTGTCCACCATCTTCCATTAAGGGGCAATTGATCCAGTCAGATAATCATAAAAACCAAAAAATGCTCACCTGAAATATAGAAATGAAGAATAAAAACGTCAAACAACATTCCATGAAGAATAATAATGTCAAACAACATCCTGAAGAGACCTCGTAAGCAATTCATTATTTTATAATATTGGACACTTACTTTGCCATTAAGCCATACTGTCACAACTGATTGTACAACCAAAACATAGGCCAACATAAACAGAGGGTAAGTGTGTGTGTATTGGGAGATATATTGGGGCAAATATAAAGACTAAAATAAATCCTGAGATAGACATGTTTTAAAACCAAAAATATTGTATATTATATTCATACTCTGTACAATATTTACATGTGCTGCAGGAGTTAAAGTGCTATTTAATGCATCCCATCTGCCCAGATACAGCCCACCCTCTCAATTTTAATTCTAATATTACTTGTATAGCACCTATTCTCATTCTAAAGACTCTAAGTACACAATACAGAAAGCCAGAAATCCATAGTCATATAACCAGAGACATAGCCTGGTAAGGTAAGCGCCATGGAGAAAGACCAAGAAAAAGCAAAAAAAAATTAAAAGCTGGGTAAGTGACTAACATTCCACTAAGTGAAAGACTGAGGCTCAGGGATTAACAGTGAACATTTTTTCTGAGGTTCCATAGCCTGTTACATGGGGCTGGACCCATTGACAGAAGACCACCATTTTAAGTGGGTCATCAGAGCCCCCATGAATCTGCCTGTACCTAGAATCAAAGTAGCATCCTCTGTGATATTTCAAAGGTCAAAGTTGGGGTTTTACATCTCATTCAACCTGTGTCACTATATAAGTGTGCTACCAAATAGTGGCAATAGGCCATAAGGCTCTGATGGGTGACTCAGTTACCTAAAATAGTCAAACTGTTTTGGGAATCCAAGTGTGAAGTAGCAAAGCAATTAACAGAGAAATGCTTGAAGTTTAAACTGACAAATTACATGGGAGAGGGGTTTTAGACTAAGCTTTGGACGTTTGTTTTGTTGTTGTGTTTGGAATTTTCCAGTCTGGAAACTTATTTCCCTAACAGAATAATAGGGTTCAAACTCTAATCTTAGAGGTGGAATTACAGTGTGTTGCCACTGTGCCACCATGACCATATTCATTCTAATCGGCCGATATATGGGACAGCGAGTGTCACACAAAAACAAATTAAATAACAGAAGTTCATCTAGTTTGATGGAGTCATCAACTTCTTATTGTAATGATCTATATTATCTAACTTTGCCCTATTTCACATTCAAAAGTTGACCAACTTTTAAATTATGCTAGTTGTTTATTGTACATTGAAGACTACCATCTGGCCACAATATATTTGTATATAGATAATCATTGTTACATTTGGTCAAGTCACTCAAACTGTAGAACATATCCAGAGAGGAGAGGACAAAGATGTCTGTGAAGATTGTCCTTCTTTTGATGTTTATCAAGCTTTGCTTTACATTGGATTTGTCTAGCAATGTGGCAGAGAAAAGTGGACATTTGGAAAGTTTGAAGAAGCATATAGGAAAGAAGGTAAAGTCATGTTCATACCACTATGTGCAGTGATAACAAGTTGTATTTTAATTTTATAGCTTTATTAACCAAAAAATACACAATAGCGAAAGAAGTTAACTTGGCGCATATGTTTTTATTAAACAGTATACTTCATCTACTGCTGTATTTCATTATGTGAGTAAAGTCATCAGTACTTTGTTACTAAATTGTACTGCCATAAAGTGAAATCACAGTAGTTTTTATTTAATGAACATGCTGAAAATTAATACAAAGCCAACATCTCAAAATAAGCCTGCTAAAATTGCCCAAAAGTATTGGGAAAATTTGCTGATTTTCATTCAATATGTCATAAAATATTAGTTTTGTTCTTTGAAAGCTCATATGTACATAAATGCATACTCAGTACATGATTTAGTAGATCAAAAGTTTAAATATATTTCGTAGTTTCTATTAAATTAGACCAAGTCTAGTGTGACCACTTTTACATTTTTGCACCAAAATGTGATTGGTGGTCTTAACATGCTGATCAAAAACACACAGCCTGATCCATACTTGGTATAGATAGTAGGACATACAGTCAAAGATATATATTGTGGAATATCCCTAGCACCAATTATTTTGAATAATTAACAAATCTGTCAATGAGTGATGGTGTTGTTTTATATTTCGGAAACTATAAATTTAATATGTGTATAAATGGAAAGGTAGTTTTAAAGCCTATTCAGCTTTTTATTTCCCATCATACACACATACAAATCCAAACTTATAAATCCTAACAGAGACAACCAAGCCACACAAACATCAAGCTACAGATGAGCCTGAATGCATCAAATATTTACTGCTCATATTTATTGATCATTGCTGGTCCCTTTCTACAGGTTATGGCTCGATAAAATTCTGTTAAAACTGTTGTCTGGTAAGACTATATTGTGATACGCTTAAATCATCCAGATATTTTAATATTAGAAACTTAGTAACCATGTTCAAAAACTGTAAGCGAACGGAAACAATAAAAAGTACCCACAAAAATAGACACAAATATTGTAATTTATTTCATTTGTGATTCATACAAAATGGTGCTTCTACCTCTGAGGTCTGCGGTTTAAACACCAAACCCTAAGTTGGTAATTGCTTACTGCTGGTCTGCAGTTAAAATTACAGAACCTTGACCAACAGTATGTACTGGTTCCCCTGCCCATAAGACTAACCATCGTGATATGACTTACACAATTTGTTGAAAGTGATGTAAAACCCGAAATAAATGAATAAATAAACATGGTGGGAAATAAAAAGTAAAACATGTATAAAAATAAATTACTATGAATTACTATTATAAATTACCCACAAAGTTTAAAAGCCTAATGCTCCTGCTATACACTGATAATATTGTATCCATCCAAGATATAATTTTTTGTAGGAGTCATTCAGATATATTTTCAGATACATTTTTTTATATCATTCAGCTTTCTATTGCCTCCACTTGTGATAAAAAGTAAAAAGATATGTCATAACAGTAATTTCCCTACTTTCTAAAGTCAAAGTTGGGGTTTTACGTCCCGTTCAGCAGCCAGGGTCAGATTGGGACAGGTCCTCACCATTGTCACTTGTGGGACTCGAACCCACAGAGGTGACACCCTACTTTATATTTAATGCGGAAAAATACCCCCCAAATGTACAATTTTTACTTAAAAATCTGTGACTTAAAATTTGTCCAATTTTTATTCTATGTATTTTTATATATTCAACAGGCAGTTGTTCAAGAGCAGACAGTCAACGGGAAGACATCTTCAGCCATGTAAGAACATCCTAATTGTTGTGTGCAGTTTAGTCTGTCAGTCCTTGAAGTGCTTAGGTTGTCTATGTAGAAATAAAGTCTGAGGTTTTGTGATTAATAACCCCCGACAATTCACAAATTTGCTGCAAATAAGGGACGAGCGGGTAGCGCCTGTCCGTTATTCGCCGGAAATTTATGAATTACCGGGGGTTATAAATCACAAAACTGAGGACTTTATTTCTATTATAAAGACCAGTTTCATTGATTAATCCATAAATATTATTGTAAATATGTTTCCGTATACACCTACTTGTCACACTATATTTTGTCTGTATCGTTTGGTTCTCTATTATCGGTGATTGTCCAGTTATTGCCTCAGATAATTGTACGCAAAAATATGCGCACTGCATTGTTTTGTGTAGTCTGCGTACTTCCGGTCTTTATAATGTAGTTTAAAGTATCAATATATTACATAGGAGGTCATGTTTTTCAGCTTGTCATGTAAAGGTAGAGTCAGGCACATAGTAGCTTAAAAAGAACCTCAATGATGTTGATACCAATGTCATCCTTAAGCCATTGTATTTTAGTTAGGATGAAAATGTCAGTCACTGGACAAAGGTCAAAGTTGGGGTTTTACGTCCCGTTCAACAGTCAGGGTCATATTGGGACAGGTCCTGAGAATTGCCACTTGTGGGACTCGAACCCACAGAGGTGACAGCCTATGATTAGATGCCAAACTTGCTAACCACTAGGCCACTGAGGACCTCTGTCAGTCACTGGAGAGATTAAGCAGTAATTACATAGTTGGGAAGGGTCAAAATACAAAATTTTCAGTCCTGTATTAGAAAGACAAGGGCACAAACATACAATATATTCCAATGTATATGTACTTATCAAAACTGATTGAGAAACAAAAACTTAGTTCACATAGCCTGGCGTGAGTTCAGAAAGCTGAGAGCTTAAATGTTACCTTGAATAGGTGCTAATATCATGAAGATGCTGACTGCTACTTTGCAAACCACACAAATATAACATGTAACCTATAAATGGGTTCCTAACTCCGTTTTTCATTAATATTTGGTGATATTACATCACCAAAATTTACACATTACTTAAAGTGCAAGGTATTACAACTAACTTAATACCGATATCTTATTATTATTATTGTTTATTTTTCATATTCAAGATGCATTTTTCGCAAAGAAAAGTAAAAAGAAGGGAAAACAACAGCAATGCAAGTAACAGAAATAAACATTGTATACGGACACTGGTTACAAAAATTGCACTTTAATTAATTTGAACTACACTTTAAGAAAATTAATTTAGAACACAAGCATAATAAAGCATATAATTTAAATCTTCTATTGTAAAGTTACCTCTTAAAGGTTACTCAAAATACCTCATATCCCTCACACAGAGTATTTCTTTAATATCTTCAATATATACAATGTCCGTTTCAGGACATGTGTTTCTAATTATTTTAATTTTCTTTGCAACATTTTCATAATCACAGATCTGACTTCCGACAATTCTAACTCTAATTCGACTTTTATAGCGCTTAATCTCCACTAAGAAGTGGACTCTAAGGCGAAACAAGACAATAACGATATTCAAATACAAAGTCCAGGGACAGAAATAGGTCAGCGCCACGGAGAAGCCATAAGAAAAATGAGCCAAGTTATATAGGAGTTTTGAGCTTCTTTCTAAAATAGACATTGTTCTTTCTATATTTTTTTACTTTACAGCGGTGGAAATCTCCGAACTTCCAGATCTGATAATGACAGTAAGTAATATTTTTAAAACATTCAAGATATGCATTTACATTGTATTTTGGCCCACTGCCCTTTGGTGCCATTGTTAAAATAAATGTAGACAATTACTTACCAGCTGGTATAATATCTAATACCACATATCTTAAACTGGCAGTAAGTCATATACGCAAGTTAGAGTTACTTATACAGAATACTAAATTGTATATACAGGACACAAACTTAGATAGTAGACACTTACAAGATAATAAGTCATCTGTATAGAATACTAATTCGTGTACCCACGATACATGTATGTATACATGATGCTCAGTTATATATACAAGATAAATAGCCATATATACAATGTACTATATTGTACATATACAAGCTGCTTGTATATATATATCTGTTGACATCATTCTGTGTTGGTTGCAACAAATCATAAAATGAGTTTTGGTCTATAATAGTGCCTAATTAAAAATGAGCCATCCCACATTGTCATTCCTCCACTCCGTCATCTACCCTGTCTGTTGAGTATGATACGGCTTCTGAGAGATCCTAACACTTGTTTCAAAAATTTTGAAATTCTGCTATCAGTGGAAATGCTATCCACACTATTGTGAATACATCATACACACATCCCAACTTATAAATCCTAACAGAGACAACCAAGCCACACAAACAACAAAAAAGCTACAGATGAGTCTGAATGCATCAAATATTTACTGCTCATATTTATTGATCATTGCTGGTCCCTTTCTACAGGTTATGGCTCGATAAAATTCTGTTAAAACTGTTGTCAGGTAAGACTATATTATGATACTAGATATATAAACCTTGGAAAATCCTTTTGAGGATCCCTTTTACTTCTTAGTACAATTTGTTGTAGACAGTCTAAGTGCATTCGCTGATGCATACACTTAAATCATCCAGATATTTTAATATTAGAAACTCAGTAATCATGTCCCAAAACTGTAAGCAAACGGAAGCAATAAAAAGTAGCCACAAAAATAGACACATTTATTGTAATGCATATTCATTCAGTAACAATAGTACAACAACAAAATTGTACTTCGGTAAAAAAAATAAACTGGCATACAAAAGCTTCTAAACAAGATCAACTGTATTATTTACGTGATCACGGACTGTCTAGCTGTAAGATGTTGTGAAAATGAAACAATAATGTCTGAGTAAGGCTCACTGAACTTAACTAATAGCCAATGATACGTGTGGTACATTTTGACAGCTGTTTCACAAGAAGAATTTGATGAAGCCATTGCCACATTAACTGCCATGTATGATATGCTCAGTGCACAAGTGATGACTCTAACTACAGTAACGGAAGAATTACAGAGCAACACTGTCAAAAGATGTATGTATTCTAGAATGACTTGATTCACAATACAGTGACTTGATTTATCTATCTGAAAGAGGGTATCATGTATCAGCAACCATTTTGACATATCCATCGAGTAAGGTGTGTGTGTAAAATGCTGAGCTTCTGCAACTCAGTTACTAACTTTGTACGATTGCTTAGGTACCTGAAAATTAATTACATTATTGCTCTTTTAAATATGATCCTTTCGGGCATGTGTGTTATATTGTTGGTGAAACATAATACTGAAACTCATTGAGTTGGCCATGTAAGTGCTCTGATAATCCATTTATACATCAGGCTGACTGGTATTGGTCATAAGTGCCTTCATTTGTGCTCATACGACTTATATTTTTGGCTGCAATATGTTGTAGTACAGTAAATACAAATATCTTTTATCATTCCATGTAGATGCATCTTTTAGTGATGGTTTATTTTTTGGGATAGTTTATTTGTCTCCATTTCTAAAAAAATTTTTACAGCTATTGTTACATCAGACCCAGAGCTGTCTATATAATGAATCTGACAAAGCTGTATTTGCAAAAGCAAAAGAAAGCAGAAATATCAAAAGTTTAATCTTTGGGGAAGATTTGCAAGGGTTTCTAGAAGAGTCTTTGGGAAAAAATAATGCATAAAATTTCATGAAGTCATTCATTTGGTGGTTAATGAAGGAATACTTTCTCTGTACAGACTATAAATATACTGGTATGTTTGACAATAACACAAAGATATAACTCCTGTGAATGTTCTTTATTCCAAGAGTTCCAGACATATATATTTCTTCATCCCAGGATAATATAACTCTTGTGAATGTTCCTTATTTCCAGAGTTCCATACATTTATAATTCTTCATCCCAGGATAATATAACTCTTCTGAATGTTCTTTATTCTCAGAAATTCCTTCAGGTTTTCGAAACGTTTTTGTTGAGGTTAAAGTAAGGATTTTATGTCCTGTTCAGCAATTAGGGCATAATGGAGTAGTCGCTCAGCATTTGACCATTGCTAAAGTCAAACCCATACAAAGGTGAAGCCTCTGATTAGATGTCAAACTTTTCTAACCATTAGGGCATTTTTTTTCTGTTTTAACATTTTCCACTTTGACAAAGTATGGGCGGATACATGGTGACTTAGATGATCACTAAACTTGCAGTTCCATTGCAATATCGCCAAAAATAGGTACTGCGCATGAAATGAAATAAATCAGTCAGTCTTATTTGTGTTGTTGTTTTAGTTGAATTCTTGAGTCTTATCTGATGTGGCTTTGCTAATTGAAAGTGATTTCAAAGCCTTGGTCTATGAGACCTTGATGAGTGGCTGGAATGTTTTTCTTTAGGTGAAACAGGCATGAAATCTCTCCACTGTGTACTTGATAGTTGTGCCGTAGATTTTGAATACAGGATCGACAGGGGAGACGAGAATGATATCTTACATCTTATCATGACCTTTCGACAAGCATTTGACCAGCCTCCAGTTGTCATGGTTACTGCTTCAAGTAACTATTACACACTAGGTACGCTTATTTATTGCATAAAAATAAAAAAGGCCTTACATTGGAACGCATGTGGACATAGTCCCATTTGACATTAAATTTGGACAAACATTTGATCAGCTTCCAGTTGAATTGATAAATAGTTAAATGTTAACATTAAACTGATGGGTAAGTTTATTCATTGTGTAAGTCAATTAACATAATATATATAGATCGTCTTTAATGTATTGTGATCTAGCAAATGAGGAAGTTTGAAGTGTACTTTTGCATGAAAATGAAAACACGAAACAAGCTACATATAAAACCATTGTTCATATTTTGTATGATCAATATTTGTTCAAATTATTTTATTCTTTGTCACAATTTCTCTGTCATTGGTACTCTCGCCCCTTTCTCATCTATCTATGTTTGTGTGCATAACTCAGAGGCTATACATATATCCTGGGTCATTTTTCTTGTATAAAATGTCTTCTATTGTAACTTTATTACTTTTCTGATCTTCTATTTGTCTTTTATTAATGTGATAGTGGACATAGTACACAAGTAATGGGACCAATAAAAGTGGAAGTAGCATGCATATTTGAAACTGAGATGTATCTCTATTTTGCAACACACTTGATAAGTGATGGTTTGGCTTCAATACTGATCTGGCGAAAAAGTGTAACGTCCCTATTGGCTGACTCCAGGTAAATAATCAGCTCTTTACGTTTAAGTTTAGGGTACATCCTTTATGACACTACTGTAGAAAACTGTCTTTTACTGTACTGGGATGACCTGAAACAAACATGTTGAATGACTATTTTCTAATAGAAACCATGGAGGGGGAGACTTGGTGGTGTAATGGTTAGAGTGCTGAACTGGTATACTAACTTTAAGCATAACACATGGTTAAAAAACTTCTAATCAATATGACATCATAGTTCCCTTAAATATGTCTCAGCATTGGGAGACAGGGTCATTTTCAATATATGTGTATGTATCTCCATAATCAGTGATCATGCTGATGTGCAATATACAGAATACAGCCAAAGTAGATTCTACAATATATGTAGGTTTGGTCCTAGGAAAAACTAGATAAGATGGTTCAAAACAATGAAAAATGGGGGTGGGAATGAATTTTTTGTCAGAGGTCTCTGCTACCTGACAGGTTTTCTTGCACACTGTCTGCACAGATGTCAACAATTTTACCCCTTTTCATCTGATACCCTCCTGTCTCTCTGGCATCCCTGATATTGTCATGTTAAGTTTGTGCTAAGTTTTGATTGTGAGTTTTTCCTTGTGTATTTGTGCCTCTAATGTTTGGCATCTTAACTAGACACATATCTCAATTTGGCACATATTCAAACTTTGTAAATGTGATAGTTCATTCCTATAAAACTATTGTCACCGCTACCATTTCTTGTTATAATTTGCAGTTTTTAGAACTTTTTCCATGCCACGGGCCAAACCCCTAGTGAATTTCAGGATCCAATAAAAATGCCATTGGCTGCCTGTTGCCCTGGTAACAAATTATATTTCTGTTGAGGGATATTTTAATCTACAGAAGGCATTATTTGACATATTATTATATTTTTTTTAAATTTCATGGAAATGTTTACCCTTGTGAGGTTGAAGATGATTCTATTTCTACTACTTACTGGATATGCGTTGCTTCTGAAGAGTCTGTAGGGGCCACAGTGGCGCATTGGTAAGACACTCACCTCCCACCTATGAGGTCTGCAGTTCAACCCAGGACTTTATGTGGGAAAGTTGGTAGTTGCTTACAGATGGTTGACAGTTTACAGTATAAAACCTTGACCAATTGTATGTACTCACAAAAAACATCCATCATGATGATGACCTGTTCAGTGCTGAAACCCAGTAAACATTTTTGGGTTTTGCAAACATTTGAAAGGAAGCGTTTGGCAATGGTTAAAAAATGATGGGTATGAAAATCATTTGTAATAGAATGTTTTTAACACATTTTATGAAAACCGTTTATTAAATGTTTGACGATAAATGTTAGAAAAACGTTATAAATGAACATAATAATGTCTGAATAATAATGGGGTCAGAGGTCAAATTCAATATCTTTGTATGGTTGCTCACTATTGAAAATAGTATTTTTATGTCTCAAATTGTAAGCTAGTGGCTTAGAAACTGTGCTCCAATTCAATTCTAACTTTTAGGGATTGCATGTGGGGCAATTTTTGACAGAGTCCTCTAAAATCCCCTATTATTGCTCACCGCCATCTTTGTTTGGACATGTTTGAAGGTAAAGGTTTAAAATTATAGGTTTAACGTTTTTGATAGAATGTTTTAAAACATTTGACAAGCAATATTGTTTAAACATTTTTGTGTGTACTATTTATCAAACATTTCATGATGAATGTTTGAAAAATGTTTCCAACAAAACTTTAATTTCTTCTGCTATTTTATAAATGTTTCAAAAACGTTTCCAGTCAAACCTAGCTTCTTGAGTTATTTTATAAACGTTTAATAAATGTTTTCAGTAAAAACGTTTGTATAGAGAATGTTTATAAAATGTTTTTTAAACATTACAGCATAAACGTTTATTTAGAAACCTTTAGAAAACCAAAGATAGGGTTTAATTAAGTTTTAAAAACGTTTTGTAAACGTTTAAACCATTTAAAAACGTTTCTAATGTTTACTGGAAAGTATTGTTAAACCCAAAATAAATTAACAATTTCTGGAGGGTCTACAGCATTTTCCATGTGTATGTTTCATTAATATTTGATTGAAATGTGACAGGTGTGTCTATCTTGAATTTTGCTTTGCTACTAGTAACTCATCCTGTGTGAATTTAGCTGATTTGAGCATGTGTGTCTTCAAAGCATGCAGTGGGTAATCTAGTTTGAGGTGATACTCTGTGAGTTTGATTCCATTGGGAATGAAATCACTATTTATGGTGCAAATTCTCCTAATCCTAAGAAATTGTCCAAAGGACCCCTTGATGTGGGAAGGTCTTTGATGTGCATGTGTGTGGTGCAGAAACAAATGTGTAAAACATTTAGAATTAGATAAATATCACATATTAGTTGAAGTGGCTATAATTGGTGGACTGACCATAACTGCAATTCAAGTAAAGGTGATACTGGAATAAATATTGATATAAAGTTAAAAGACAGGCTTTTTAAATGAGATTTTCCTTAGCAGGCACATCAAAGTCAAACTTTGAAATATAATTGCATTAAGGTCATATCAAATTTAGGGGTCACGGTCACTGTTTGACAAGGAATCAGAACATACAATTTTTTATCTTCATTTTATTTAATTTGGAAAGTCAGACACTGTTTGAACGTGGGTAGATTGATTTACTCAATCATATAATATAAATTTTCACTAATCATATAAATTTTCACAGAAATCTGAGATTTACATTTACAAGTAAACTTACAAAATATACTGCTCACCCAGATAAGTTCGTCCCAATGCCTTTACAACTAGGAACAACGCTAATATAAAACTACAATAAAGGTAAATTATATAGGTATTGTTATAAAAAAGATAAAGTATTCTGGATGGGCTGTAATGGGTGACTATAATTAGTGTATTATATATCTTTATACTCCGTGCAATATCCTCATGTACTACAGGACTCAAAAGCTATTTGGCCCATCCTAAGTACAGCCCAACTCTCTAGTTACTGACATTCCCATAACTGAAAGACAGAGTCTCAAGGATGACCATTTATCAAAGTCCTTGAGTTTCTTTAACCTGCCGCTGGGGATAGGACCCATTGACAGAGGACAGCCATTTTAAGTGATTGGCAATATTTGCTGCAAATGACTGGAAAAGAATGCACTGTGTTTGTCACTGCCATATTATAAAATATTTCCACTTATTATTTTAACCTTATACCAGAGTCTCATCACAGGCAGTATGCCCTACGGATGCACATGTTTGGTAAAATATATGAGATGCCCAGGAGGCGCCAAGTAAAACCTGTAACCATGGGACCGACCATGAAACCAGACTCCCTCATATTTGTGTTACAACTTAGTGTTTTAATTGTGTGTGTGTGTGTCAGTTAGAAAATTCTAAATATTTTCCTTTGTTGGCAGGGTATCTCTTTAAAACTGTGTTTAGTTATTGCCATAAATATTCAACTTTTTCATTTAATAGTTATGTAAGCCTATGAGGGTCAAAATATTGGAGTCTAAAATCAATTTTATTAACCAACAACACTTTTTAATCCATTTTGTTTAGAAAATTCCGTTTACTTCTTAATTACCAACAAATTGTTATTGCTTTCACTGGTTTTAATTGACAGGTGAAACAACTTTCATTCCTCTCAATTTTCGTTGATTATCTTATGTTTGTTGACATTTTTCTTAACTCTTAAAGTTGTTTTATATCGACCTATACTTCAAAGAATTTGTATGTTTATTCCATAGTACGCAATTTATTTGATTGGTCTTTTTAAACATCAATCCATCAAGCCAAGCTTCTGGCTAAGTCGGGGACTTAAATCTGAGACTTTGGTCTTAGCCAGGTCTGGGACTTAAATGGATTTCACAAATGGTGACTTAGCTAAGTCCAAGCTTATCAAATAACCATAGTGGTTTTCTGTGTCATGTGACCTTTTATTTCTATTCAAAACATAGTATTGGTGACATATATCCTTTATTTTATACATATTATCTAAGGATAAGTGCTATTTTGAAATGGAAAACTTTGTTACCACACAAGAACTGTCCAAAGACTACTTTAGTGAGGTGTTCTGTTTAATTATACTTTATTTACAGCCATTTCAAATTTTGAAGTGGAGAAAAGTTTATGGCAGCCATATTTAAGTCTTCTGTACAAAATTTAACCCACTACCTACCAGACTTAAAGTCTACAGATTTAGCAATTTTATGGACTTACCTGCTTTGTGAAACCTGCTAAGTCTAAGACCACAGACTTAACATTATGTTGACAAAATTTAAGACTAAAGTCTTAAATTTAAGTGTAAGCTTAAGTCCCTTTGTGAAATCTGCCCCAGATATATATAAAGCAAAGTATCATGTAATTAAAACACTTGCCTTCTCATACTTACAACTTATAATGTCTAAATGAATACAGAGTAAGTTGTAATTGCGACTAGTAAGTTGTAAGTCATAGCATGTGTTGTAACTATCATAAGCTGTGATAGCATGCATTGTAACTACCACTTCTGGAGCTCTTATTTTACTCTTGTGAGCCTTATGGGGTTCTGTACTTATGTCTAGGGGTCATGGTAGCACAGTGGTAAAACATTCCCCTTCCATCTCTGAGGTCAGTGTTTCAAACCCCGGACCTTATGTGGGGACGTTGGTTGGTGCTTCCCTATGGTGGGCAGTTTTTCTTTCTTTTTTTTATTTGGATTTAGATTAATTTGTTGTTTTACGTCGCGTTCAACAGCCAGGGTCATATTGCGACGGGTAGTTTACAGGTGGAGGAAACCAGTGCATACTGCACTGTAAACCACCGGGCATCAGCAAGTAACTACCAACTTTTCAACATGAAGCACCCGGCCCAAGATTCGAACTGGTGGCCTCAGAGGTTGGAGTCGAGAACACTAACCATTTTTTTATTTGTTGTTTTATGTCACTTTCAACACTGTACAGGTGATATCACGACGGGGAGAGGAAACCAGTACATACATTTTTAAGTTTTTACTACAATCTTCAGGTTGGTGTTTTGCCAAATAGTTGCCAATAATGAAAGGTTCAATGCAAAGTTGTCCATAGTTTGTAAAACACAAACCCCTTCATTGCATAATGTGTTAATATAGGTTCTTACCCAGATCAACAAACAAAATCAATGGCTGGCTTTTTCAAATGATGCGTGGACTTTGTGGCAATATATATTAGTCCAATCAATAACGAGTTTAAATAAGAAGCCCTGGTTGACAGATGCAAATTTTTTTCATGTTGAAAGGACATCTAACACCTTTTCTTCAGTGCAGCACGTTTCTGCATCGCCCTCATTATGTTTATATGGTGTGCGGAGAAATGCCCTACTGTGAAAATACCATACCATATTTTCAGACCGTTGGAAAAAGCCATAATACACTAGATTATTTAGATGCTTCAAAGTTAAAGCATCTACTCTTTCACAATTAAGTATAATGTATACAGTGTATTATTCAAAATTATTATCATTCTTACTTTTAATGATACAAATTACACCCTTATTGTTTAACAAAACAAATATATTAAAAATCATTATTTCAGAATACATCCATGCTATTACTAAATAATTATATTTTACCTATTAACAAGCAAGTAAACGAATCCCAATCTTCTGAAATGAATAAAATTATATCATTTTCATATCACCTATTACTAAACCATCTTAGTGTTTACTGACTGATACTGAAACTTGGTGACATAATAAACAGACGGGGTATTGTATTAAATCCATAAACAGTTCTCTTTTTCCCAGCATGTCTATGCAATCTAGATTAATATAGTGCTATAAATATCTCATGAATTTATTCCATTTTTATGTATTGATAATCTTTATATACAAATAAAATAAATATAAATATATGATCTTGAAACAGTATGTTAAACTACCCTTATATCCATATCTCTAAAAGTTGTAATGTCTGATTTTTGTCCACAGTCTGAGAAATGGTGTAGGGCTTCTATGCACAGGTGCCAAACATATATGGCATTATTTCCATAGGGATTTTCTATGTTGGGCTTTTCTCCGCGATTCGGTAATTAATATATTTTGGAAAAAAAAAACAAAAAAACAATGGATGTTTGTACAAAGTTAAGTGCTGAAAGCTTTTTGTCAGATGATCAACCCAAATAAGGTGATTTTACAGCCATTTTAGGAGGGCGGGGGGGTCATTTATTGGCGTAACAGAGTTAATATTGACATGGAATAGAGAGATTAGCTTGGATTTCAATGACAGAAAATGTTTATTAACAAAGAAAAATGCGTCGTGACCAGTTGGTAATTTGAAAGCAGAGAAACTTTACAGTACAGAATACTCAGGTATGTTTTGTGCTTTATGTATTGTAAGCTATTTTAGGCCATAAACACACAGTGAATAATATATAAGTATAGCATATTTACGTTAATTGTTTCTTTGTGTATGAGCTATTTTGTCACCAAATACTGCTTGCCGTCGTAACTTGGTGGTATTTGGAACACAAAATCATTGTTTTAGAAATGAAGAAAGAATGAAGTTGTCCATTTTGTGCAATTAACCCCATTGATTTTGTTGTGGTTGTTGATTTAATATTTATATCTATAAAACTGCATGTACTTCACCTAGTGGTGGTGGACCCATGTACCTATTCACGCCCACCTTCGTTTTCTTTAAGGCTTATAGTTTTTGATGCAAAATATATCTGCCATATTATAATGATAAAAGTGATCATATACATTGGTCATACATTGTGTAACTATAGAAGTGCAAACTGCAGGTGCTGAGAGCAGCGTGAAGGTGTATTATCACATATATTTGTCTGTCTGAGTGTACAACCCAATACTGTACAGCAGAGTATTAACATTTTTTAAAGACAAGGTAGGGATTTACTGCCTTCCTAGCAAAATATCCCCGACTACCAACTATCACCATACAAAATACAAGAGGACATAACTTTTGAAAACACCTTCCCAATGTGGTACATATAGGTATTACCGTTTCAAAGCTGAACAAATACACACTGCAAAGTATTTGATGATCTGTTGCCGTTACTGTTCATCCAGTGAAATTCGTTACCTACATTTATGACAATATTAAAGCGTTTTAGTGGGAACTTTTGGCATACAGGTAAATATGCAATTGTGTGTATATCATGTTGACAATGTCAACAATTGGCGTACGGGTAAATATGCAATTGTGTGTATATTATTTTGACAAATGGTGTACAGTAGTACTTTCTGACTACCAGGAAACGGCCACACTGTGATTAATATTCTGATTTTAAATTCATTAAGTTACCAGGCTTAGATTATATATTTATTGGAACAGGTTACCACATGATATTCATTACTTTTATAAGGTTGTATATGGTTAGACAACATTATGATCACAGAGTAATTAAGCAGGGCTTAACCACACACAGCGTTGTTGTGGCCACAGATTCTGGGTCCAGTTCAATCACAGGCCATAATTCAACAGGTGAAAGAGTATTTGAAATAGTTGTACAAGAGCTGTACTTTGTCCTTGCAGTAAATGCTTCCTCCCTGGTAAGTACATTGTCAGTATGATGGTCAAACTTGGACCCTTGGAACAATATTGCCTTGCTTCAATTATCATTGGGTACCAATTATCTCCAGACAGAATTGAAATAGTCAAAAATTGATCAAAAGTACATCCCAAATTCTTCCAGTCAGTCTGGTGGTGATGATCTCTCTCTTGTGTTTGGGGTTTCAATCATGTCATCCAAGTGGTAGTGGTTATCCTGTTGGCCTTGTTCTTGTTGGTCTTTTGCGTCTTCTTCTGTTTGGTCTGCCTCTGGGTCCGTACCTTGTGGGTGAGGTTCTCTGAGGACTTCTGGGAAGTCAAAAATTCCTCCAGTTTCTCCAGCACTTCTGTGAATACAAAGGTCAGGGCCACCTTGGACTGTTCGTAGAAGCTCAACCACTGCTACTGAACAACACAATCTGATTAGCTGCAGCCTTCATTCTAAAATTCAATTAAAACCTGGGGGGGGGGGGGGGGGGGGGGTCATTGCATTGAGTATTTTAGTGGGTGCCCGTCTCTCCAGTTTCTCAAGGCCCAGGACTCTCTAACCTTATCTAAAAGGACAGGATTATTTTATTTTTTGAAATGTGAAA
Source organism: Sabellastarte sp. h YS-2021 (assembly GCA_964017235.1). Classification (NCBI taxonomy): domain Eukaryota; kingdom Metazoa; phylum Annelida; class Polychaeta; order Sabellida; family Sabellidae; genus Sabellastarte; species Sabellastarte sp. h YS-2021. The sequence goes on from OZ024938.1 coordinate 67,822,384, forward strand.
CTTTTGTACATATTTTGTTTTCTAAGCTTACTTATATAGCTATTTTTTCAAATTGTTTGTTGGGAGTAGATATTTTTGTTCTACATTGACGCGGGGATATGACCATCTTTGGTGTTGTTTTGGGGATCCTGATTCTGATAGGTAGAGGCCATCTCTTCTGTAGTCCATTAGTGATTTTATGACAGGTATGGTCCTCAGTATTGATTTTTTTTCTAGGAATGCTGGTGCTTGATCACCCATTTGTTGAACATATCCTGCCGTTGCCAAGATTTTCTCATATCTAGGGGCCTGGGTATCGGGAGGCTGAATATAATTGTAGTAAATGAGTAGCTGCCAATGTTTCACCTCTTGCATTCTGTGCAATACACAACACCTGGCAAAGAAACTTCATTTTCCTCTGGATTTACATCACTGTTAAGCTCAAATAACTTTTCCACCCCATGTAATAATACCAATTTTTATGAAACTAGTGCTGTGTTATTGATCTGGTATCAGGTATATATGTTCTTAATCTCCAAACTAACAAGATTCTAAGGCACACCATCCAAATCGTAGCAAGTTGTAGCAAATGAGTATCTGCCAATTTACCACTTGCATTCTGTGCCAACAACTGCACCTGGAAAAGAAACATAATTATTTCTCTGGATTTATATCACTGTTAGGCTCAAGTAACGTTGATAAAGCAACTATGGTGTTATTGATGGTTAGCATGCACCAAGTTTCTCTTATTTGGGATCTCCACCTGCTGGTATGTGTGAAAACCAACTGTGGAATGGGCAGCCTGTTTCTCCTATTGTCAGTTGGTCATGAAATGGTTGTCTTAAACTCCCTGTAAACTCTGCCTTGTATTGTTATCTATAATGGAACACTCTTCACAATTTCTGCAAGACTGATCGTCCTGTCTTCTCCTTTGGTGTGATCAAGTGTGTTGGTTGTTTTGTGCATACTCGCTGGTTTGTCTGTTCTGTCATTGCAATGAAGCTACTGCCTAACTAACATTCAAAAGAGCTTCTGGTATCTTTCAAAGGACATCATTCTGTCGGACAGTATTGCGATAGTGTTACTGCAATAGAAGGTGGGTCAAAATATTGCTGGAAAGCCCCATTGTTGCCTCATATTTTTCAATAATATTAATGACGTTGGTGGGTACACTAGTGCTCCAAAGTAATTGATCTTTCATTTGTAAAATATTACTAGAAAATCTCAACATAGCCTCATATTTCTCGAGTTTGGGTGTACACAACCATTTGATCTTCTATTTGCCAAATATTGCAACGAAACCCCAGTGTGGCTTCATATTTCTTCAGCAATATTTATCCACAAGTTCTATACAAGTATTACACAGAGGTTTTGAAATAAATAAATAAGTGATTATCTGCTATTCCTTTTTCACAAGTTATAAAGTGTACAGAAAAAGGGCCAATGAGGTATATTAAGGGCAAAAGTTATGTACTGTAATGTCATGTCATATTCACAACTATCTACAATGTGTGCAAAACCATGACTCACTGTTGCTTTCTTCACCATTATAATCTAAACAACTGAAGAGAAATTATTTTTGATTTCTCAAATTGGACAAAATCTTCAAGGAAATCTGGCTTTCTACAAGAATAGTGGCCTATTGACCGAATGCTCTTTACATTTTTGTTGGTGATTTAATAGAGTTGAACCAATGATTATTTCCATTGTAGAGTATATGGACCCCTGATTCCATGTATTTAAATTTATGTTGTCAAAGTCTTAGTTTTTTAAAACTTCTTTGCTCTCAGAAGGCAATCTTTAAACAGCGCTCTTGAAGCAGTTTTTATAGCCCGTAGAGGCAGCATGTATGGTCGTGTCATTGAGACATTGACCCTTGTGTAAAGGAATATTTCAGCCACTTTTAGGTTTAAGTCCATTCCAATGATTATTCATCTTCTACACTGTCAATGCTGCCAGAAATAAACCCAGTCAAGGAATCTTTGGGCACATTACTCAGTTTTGAGTTAATTATAACAACACTTGTTGACTCAAAATCAAGGCTAGAATAAAACCTCTGGTGTTAATTCTTTATTCGAGTCACACTTGTTTGAAGTAATTGTTATATTATTTCAACAAATTTTCTTCAGTCGTTGCGTCCTTTGTCTTACCTTTAACTGTAGGTGTTTATTACATGGATTTGGTAGGACTGCCCTGATCCAGTAGATCCACTAATTCAGTTGTTATATTGCCATGCGATGTTTGTGATGGATTGATCATACATGACAATTCTGCCCATTTGGACTCTGGTGAATGTGTCGCCTTATAATCTAGTCTTCTTGTCTTTTCTGTCTGCATTTTTATCAGCCCGTTTTCTTTTATTACGTGCCAGCTACATGAGGTTAATAGTTCTCTGTGGTTTATTGATGGAAATTTTAGCAGCCATTATGTGCTACCAATTACCAGGTGCTGATTACTGCATATTTAGCATCATGTTTAAACAAACAAGGGAAGTGCTCATCTTGGGAACATGAATGATGCAGGTTTCTCCTATCACTGCAGCATCTAATGCATACTCAGTCATATGCTTACCATGTAACTGCTTTATGTCCTTACATTCCAGGGGCGGATCCAGCTTTTATGTAAGGTGGGGGATCACATTGAGTAAGGTGGGGGTTCACATCAGACATATGATAACTAAGGGGGTCGGGGGGTATGCCCCCTGGAAAAAAATTAATTTTTGGTAAAAATAGAGTGCATTTCCTGTAAATTTAACACCACTGTCAAAAAATAATTTTGTACTTTGGGTTGAACCCCTTTACATTATTTTTCAAGGGGGGGGGGGGGTCGAACCCCCTGACTCCCCCACCCCGGATCCGCTAGTGCATTCACTATGATTATTGTCTGTATTCAATGTTACCTTTACAATTGGATGTGTCTGTATCATACACTTTGATTAAATAGAGCATCTAACAATTTTCGGAGAAAAAAATACATCTTCAACATTATTTCTCAAAAGCTAAAATCTGTTTAAAGTGAAACAGTTCCCAGATCACAAAACCCCAGAAAATTTCTATCCAGTTTTAATTTTGTAAGTGATTTAGATAGCCTACTGCTGTGTTAGGAGAACCCTGTTTTCCATTTCATGAGATGTGTTTTTTTAAATTGTGTTCAAGAAATATTTGTCACGTCAGAGCTAGCTGTTGAACAGGACTTACCCGAAACTTTGACATTTGTAATGCCAGAGTGAAGATCAAAAAGATCTGAATATTGGCGGTGTTTTATTATAAATGGAAGTTGGAGATAACTGATTACAGATGGACATGTACATATGTGATCCGCACTGTTATGTATACTATTGTCATAGGGTCTTCTCTCATAATCAGTATGATTATATTGCATTTACACCAAATGGGTATTATCAGGTGTCTACCATGCTTATTGGGGCCATGGTGGCAGAGTGGTAACAGTCTCGCCTCTGACCTATGAGGCCAGGGTGTCAACATCTTTGCCAAGTGGACATGTTGGTTGATGGTTTGATGGAAAAACTGTGGGTACGTTTCCAAGAAGTCATTAGTTCCTACATGAACAAAACATTATGTTTGTATCTTGCTTCAAGTTCTTGGTGGATTAATGCTTTCTGCCACTCGCTGATTCTCCTCGAAATGCTTTGATGCATGAACAGAGATAACAGATGTTTTATAGTGGTGCTGAGGTTTGTTCTCATGAGATGGAATGCTGGATGAATGTGAAAGAGGAGTTTTTAATTTTTAGTACAGTGAAGTGACAACCTGTAATGGAAATATGTTAGATGTTAATCAGCCTTCTACTAGATGGTCAATCCAACTATGTAACAGGTCAAGCTGACTGAGTGGTTAAGGGAAGTGTCTTGTTGATAGCCTGTCTAAAAAGCATAGCATAGTTTTACATCGCTTTCAACACTGTACAGGTTATATCACGACGGATAGAGGGAAGGGCAGATAAAACCAGTACATACAGTTTGTCACGGCTCTGTACTGTAAACTGCTGACCAATGGGAAGCAACTACCAGCTTTCCCACTTGAGGCCCTCCCGGGAACCGAACCCTGGCCTCAGAGTTGGGAGACGAGAGTGTTACCAATCTGCCACCATGGCCCACTGCTTCTTTTCATGTGTCATTGTTAAATGTTTGTGGAGTTTATGTTATGGTGTTGATTTGAGAATAATGTTGCAGTGTATACAGCAGATGGTTTCAGCAATGTTACATTTTTCTAGTTGTTCTGTAGCTGGTACAGTTGGTAACAGCAATACTCTGAGCTCCTAGATAACCCATTTTGGTGAGCAATACCCCATAGTTTAATTAGCTATCTGTGGATGTAGAGCAAATCAGCATGAACAGCATATATGTTTGACTAAAATCACAGAAATGTATCTCAAAGTTTGCATGCACAAATTTGAACTTGTAAACTATTTATACAGCCACAAAGTTGTATCATGTTAATGGTTCACACAAAGCTAGAAGTAAACGCATAAGGAGTTATGGATATAAACCAGTGGTCAAGTAGTGATGCTTGATTTCTCAACAAGGGATGTTATTGATACACATCTGATCTGGAAGATGTTTTATATTGGAGCTTATTTCTTACTTTTTCCGAATTTTTCTTGGGGCTGTTTTGTGCAGGTGAAATACTTTATTGAAGTACCTTGGAATGGATTTTCCTGAGTTCCATGTTGTCCTTTGAGTCTGATGCAGTACCACCTGTCAATATTTTAAGGTCCAGAGGCATGGTGGATTTGGTCTGTGTACTGTGGTTTCTCAGTGGTTTGTGAGGGAATTTTGGGGTCAGTGTTATGACCAGTATCGTCGGGCTGTTTGTGCTGGGAAACAGACACAGCTGTTGTTTCAGTTTGTTTCGATTTTTGTTAACTTTTTCATGATACTTTCTGAGCTGATTTGGCATGAACACAACCTCTTCTTATATTATCCGTCTCATAGTTGTGAAATTGGTAGGTGTTATTGGGCTAAAATCTACAATGTACTGATGACCAAAATATTTGCACATGAGTTTAGGTGAAAGACCCTTTTTCGTATTGTTCTTTTTACACTCATTTGTTTTATTTACACTTTTGTTATAGAAAAGAACAATCCTCGAGAGGGCCAGGGTATCAAACCCTATATCGAGACTATTCACAATGATGATCATACATATTATGAATACATAAACATAAAGAGTAATTACTAAGTTATTTAGACATTACAATTGCCCTTAATTGTTAATTTCCTATCAAAATTGATTGCATTACAAACCTTATTGACATAACAGTCTTACTAATTAAGCACATTGATTAACAATGACCCAACTTTTTTTAATATACATTTCTGTTCTGGCTAACATTGCTTGTTCATTGTATACATTTCTCAGTTACCTTTCATGTTCAATGAGATTTCAGATGTTTAAGGATCAGTTTGATCTTGCACATTCAAAGATATAATATTTCCCATATAATATATGCCAATATATCTGGAGAGATAACCTCCCAATGCCCAAGTATATATGATGGAATACAAGAAAAAAATTAAGTTGTTTTTTCGGGATACCCAAGAATTTATGCTTCCCCAAAGTTCACTACTTTTAGGACAGAAACCAAATGTAAAAGGGTTACTTCACTTTTGGGGCATCAGCGACACACAAACGTTTCTTATTGTTTCATTGTTCTTGTTGTTCTTCGAAAGCATGTGATGTTTGATTATTTCTTGTGAGACTTTTTAAAGTTTTGTTGCTACTTCAGAGTGTAATTTAATGCATGCCCGTAGTTTTTGGTAATTCTCATTTAGATTAAAAGTTTTTGTTTTGTGCGTCAGAAGTGCAACAATCAATGGCATATGTGGTGTACAGTTTTCCTTGGTCTGTCAAATGGATGAAGCAGTGACGTATCTTCTTATATTCTTGTCATAAAATATTCTTGCTACATCTGATCCTTGAGCTGATTTCAAGGAGAAAAGTGTCAGGCCTTTTGGTGAGTCCATCCACAATGACAAGTATATGCGTTTTGGCCTTGTGTGCTATGGCTTGAAGTGGTCCAAGGAAATCCATGTAGATTCTTAGAAATTTTTCTGTTGTTGGAAGTTGTTGCAAGGGTTTCTTTGAAATGTGGTATTGGCATTTGATGCATTGACTTGTGTCTCAACATTGGATGCATATTTTGATATATTTTGCAATTGCAGGCCACCAGTACTTATTTTTCAGTTTTCTATAAAGTTCATGATAAGAGCCAACCTGGCAGCGTGGTATGCCTGCGGTCATTCATTTCACATAGATAAGGATACAAGCAGTTATTTTACAACATACTCTTCATGGTGAATTTTCAAAAATAATGAATATCCTCTATTTCAAAATGTTATGAGGAAAGTTATAATCAGCTGCAGTTCGTGTTTCTCCAACAATATCCTCTGGATCATTAGTAAGTGTAGCTGCTGTTGTTGGATTTTTGAGTGATTGATACCACTGAGATCTTAAGGAGCTTTACCGAATTGTCCTGACCTTAATCTACTTCACTGTGCTAGCATTTTTCGAGGGAGTCAAGACAGGTAGGTGGTTCAGCTCAGATATGTTTGGATAGTTTATATTCTTGGAGGTCATTTACCGGTTGCGAAGGCTGATGTCATGGGGAAAATGGTGGGTTTGGGTTCTTTAGTTGAACCATGTTGGCATAAATTAGCTGACACAGGACATCAGCATGTTGATAAACACGGTTAGGCTTGTGAATAATAGTGAAGTCAAACCCTTGGAGGAAATCATACCATCTTTGTTTTCTGCCTGTAGTGTTTTTGCAAAGTGGTTTGTATAGGTGGCAAAAGGTTTGCATACAAGGTAGTGTTTGAAATAGTATAAGTTGGTATTTTTTAGTTTCATTTCTATTGTAGACTTCATGCCTCAGAAGATTTCATCCTAATTTGCCCTTGGTAGGATAACACAGGGTTTGTTGACCCTCCATTGTAACACCACAGTAGCAGTACTTTCCTGATTTTCTCATAGTTCAGAAGGTGTGACACCTTGTGGTCCAGGGTGAAGCCTTTGACCTTGTGGAAGCAATGACCATTATTTAATCTGTAGGCATAATTTTTTCCCTACTGATAGAAACTCAACAATGTGGTAATCTCCAAATTCAACAGTAAAGTCCCTAAAGTAATCACCAGTCGGAAGCAGTTCCTTTCCATTTGGGGACTTTTAAATTACTGAGTATGTTGGATAGTTTCCACCAAGTGGTGAAGCACCATGAATAGATGAAGGTGGGCATGAGCTCTGGTAAATGATGCCAGCACTGTGTTGGTTTACATATTTTCTGGTAAAAATTCATTTGTGTATTCTGATTACAATAGGACAATATGCTTGCTTAGCAAGTGCCTGTCAAACAATTTTGCATGTCCAGTTGCATCTCAAAATTTTGGCCAGTGTTGTGACAATGCTATGTTTTTCAATGTTGTTTCTTTGGGCTAGTTTTGCCCAGAAGCTGCAAAATATGGTTTTATAAATGAACGTTCCCATTTTTAATTAATTTGTTTTTAGCACACTATTTAAACTAGCTAATATACTACTTATTTATTTATTAATATAGTCCTTAGTTAAGAAGATCAATGCAGTTTGTATGTTTTTGTATGATAGAAAAGTGTTTTACTTACACTATTTGAACTACTTGGTTTTTTCGTACACTATGTATTTTACATAGTTATTCACCTATTTAGACAAAGCATAGCAATGGACCTCAGACCATTTTTTTTCAATTTTCTTTGGTTCTAGAAGAATGTCTTCTCAATTTTGATAATTACAGATGCAATAAAGGCTATCTTGTTCTTGTTTACACCAGTCTGCCCACCCAGAGGCTGTCTGTTTTATCTTTAGAAATTGGTTGACAGAATCGGCAAAAAGCCCACCGTCAATAGTTTCTGGGTTAAACTTTGTACTTTTCTCCCAGTGGTAGAGCTTTTATATCTTCACTACCTTCTACCTCAACTCAACAGCCTTTTGGATTTCGAATGTGGTTAGCTGATAAACATGAGCCTCGCATCTGTACACTGACATTGGTTTTGGTTCTCATTATCTGCACATGTTTTTGCACAGAGTGAACATCGCTTTTCCTTTGCATCAATAAGGCAATATATCAGATGGTACAGCCACCTAGGCGGCAAACTTTTTTATTTGGCCAAATGAAAGTACTTCTCAATGTCTTTAAAGTCCTTCATGATAATTCCAGTGTGTTCCACAGGATATACATCATACTTAGTAACCTCAAGGTATAAGGATACAAGATCCACATATTTGATCTCTTCATACCCTTAGTGGTAGCATACAATTTGGCAGCATTGCAACTACCACTGAAAAATAACTGTCTCTTGGATATAGTGTTTCCCGGGTGTCTAGAGTGGAGAAAAAAAGTCTTGAGTTATGGGGTTTGTTTTCTTTTATTTTTTACCGAGATTCATGATCCCAGATGGAAATATAGTTATATTCTATTGAAATGAGGTTAGTCTGTTTCTTCACTGTCATGGCATACCATTGCTTGAATGGCTGATTAAAGTGTTGGTGGATAATTTCCCTGCTATAGAACTGAGGACAGGAGTGAAATAAGCAGACACAAAACTCCAAAGACAGTTTCCCTGCCACTCACTGGATCAATAAACTTCCCATCTACTTTATAGAGCCTTCACAAGGGTTTGGAATGTAGTACTTGTACCACCTTGTTTCACTTTCCCATTCCAGCCACTGTATGGTTACTTAGCTAAAATTAACCATACTTTCATATCCTCTAGACATAATTTTACCATTTGGTAATTCTGCAATTTTTTTCTTAACCACATCATTGTTTTCTATTTCAAGTCATTCCCTTGATTGGCACTCTGCATTTGTGGATAGGCAATTTTTTTATTGATGATTTGATACAAACTACAGACCTGCATATGTGGCAGCTATTTCCACACTGGTTGTTTCTGGTATCATTTAACTTGTCAGCCTCTTATAACGAAAATAAGCTCCTTTGGTGATAAAGTCAAAGTGTCCTATACCATCTGGCCCTTTTGTGTAATGTACAATCTCTCTTGCTTCTCTGTGGGAAGTTGATGTCTGGATATATCACCTGATTATGAAGGTGAGCAGTGAAATCAACTACATTTACATCTAGTACATCTTCAAGAATAGAATATCTAACATACTGCACGGTTTGTACATAGACAAGCCAGCAAGATACTTTTCCACTGCAGGTGATTTTTGTGCTGACTTTCCTCTTCGGTCCTTTTCACTTTTCCTAATGCTCTCATATCTTCAGTCAGCAGCCTTTTCCCGTGCTTTAGAGACATTATCTATTGCATTTTGGCTGTTCCAAAAGGCAAGGCTCTTGCAAAACATAAATTGTTATGTTTTTTAATGGAAACAATAGAGCGCATGGAAAATATAGCCTCCTGCACACTAATGATGGAATGTTCTTAGGCACCCCCACATTCCATTCTGCCACACCCAGCTGGAATTGAAATCCTTCAGTCAATTCAAGATTTTCTTCACTTTGAAGAACATCCACCACGGTAAATAAAGTAGATAATTTAGAGTAATTAAAAGAGCATCTTTTCATATGGCCCTGTTCTCTTTAAATCCAGGCTTGCCATTGAAATTAAAGTTCACAACTAGTTCTTAAAAATAAATTATATTTAAATATTTGATTGAAAATTGGGAATGACTTTATATTTAATAATTTACCAAGAAAATATAGGACTTATTACAGCAAACTCACCCTTGAAACTTTTACTATCCTTGCAGTCAATATTACAGCTCTCTTCCTCTCTCTCAAGATGAAAAGGCTGATCCGGTTCATCTTCATCATCATTTGTGTGCTGTTGTGTCAGTAGTGTGGGTAAATCAATGGAATGCCCTAAGCCAGATGGTCCGGTCTAACATGTTTTAAATAAATTAAAGGCTGGTAGTGTTGCTTGCTTCTAAAGGTTCCAGTTAGAACATAAAACATCATCAGCAAACTAACATTATTTACATGCACTCTCCTGAATGACCTATAAATAAAGGACAACATCAGAAGAGCTTAAAAGAACAGGCATACCCATAATGATAAAATAGAATTTTATAAAATGTAAAATACATACTATAAATGTACAACATGGTGGGTAGAAACTTCTACACCCAAAATGTAGTCTGAGCCCTCTTTCGGTTTCCAAGCCACATCCTCTAAATAAAAATAAGGGAAGGTGGAGTTTGACTACCAAAAGTAAGCTCCAATATGATGAAGGGAAACCCTTCCTTGAAAGTTAAGGCAGCCATCATAGACCAAACATCATGAGCTTTGACCTTGAAAACATTCCGAGTTTCAGTGTCAGCACTCTGATCATCTAGCAGAACTGTGTGTTTAAGCAAAGAACAAATGGTAGATTTCTGTATATCTCAGGGGAAGCATTTCAAAAATGGATTTTCATAAGATCCTTAGTTTCATTAAGATAGTATCTCAGAGCTGTAATGGGGCATAGAGGCATATCTTAAATCAAAGAATGATCTAATGTAGGCTTAAAAGCTGGAATAACCACAGGTTGAACAATATCAAGTCCATCTGAAGCTACCTGGTTTATTGCCAAAAAGTCTGATAAAGGAGAAACTGTCGTCGATTCTAGCCAGTTTTACGGTTCAAAGATTTGAAAGTCCAAGCATGAACCTTCCCTATCCTTGTACCAGAGGCCAAGGTCATGAGAAAAAACTGATTTGAATGTCAGAATTTTCAGAGAAGCATCCTCCAGAGGTTCAAGTGTTGGTTTTGTTAATGATAAGAGGAATAAAGACAGATCCCAAGAAGATACACTGCTGTCCTTCATTGACCAATCTGATTGAAACTTTGCAATCAGCCTATTGAGTTCAAAACTTTATCACCCCAATTGAACCTAAATGATCTGCAATATCTGTCCTACATCATGCAGGTGTAGTCTCTTGCAAAGTTTTGTCATTAAATAGATAGGTACATCATCTATTGTGGAGAGAGAAGGTTGTTGGAAGTCCACTTGATTCTCCTTGCACCATGATTTAAAAATGATCCACCCTGATTCACAGACTATTCTTGATGAAAGTCTCTGAGGTGCCTTCATTCTTTCTGCCACTGACTCTGAGAATTGTTGAGATAATGTGGTCTTGAGTCCAGTTGCCAAACATATAGATTGAGGTATGGTACATTTGGGTGAAACTCCTGACTGAATGGTTGTTGGAAGAGATTTTCCCAATAAGGAAGAAAGCAATTATGGTTTTGTGAAAAGGTCTATCAGGTCACAAAACCACCTCATCCCTGGCCACCCTGGGGCTACTACTATCCTTTGGCAAGCATAAGTTGTCATTTTGGTATCAGTTTTGGAATGAAAGCTATTGGACAGTAGGCATAACTATGTAGTGCCTCCCACGAGATATATTTGTAAACCCTCGATAGTGTTTGTCAGAATACCCCACTTTCTTCTGTAGGGGACACTTTGCCCTTTCCTAGGTCAAATGTTTTACCATGGAAATCAAAGTACTATGTTGTAACTAGGTCAGAGTTTTTGAGGTTTATCACCCAACCTAGTTCTTGAGCAAATGCGACAAGCTGTCTCAACTGTTTCCAGCTAATTTTCTGTGATGGAGCCCTGAGTAACCAGTGGTCTAGGTACTGGTGTATGCGAATGCCTTTGTTTTGAAGCATAGGTTTTACCTCTCTCACTAACCGGATGAATTCGAGTGGTGCCGTTGCTATACTGAAAGGTAGGGCTCTGAACTTAAAAGAACGACCTCCTACATGACATTACAGACGACTTTGTGACCTTTGATGTATGGGGATAATGGGGATATGAAAATATGCATCCATAGATCGACCAAGACTACTCATCCCCCCTTTGCAAATGTAAGCTCTGATTACCTCTGCTGTCTCCATTTTGAAAGCTGGGACTGATAGATGTATGTTTAAGACACTTAAATCTCTTTCTGTTCTCCATTTTTTTTGCCTGGCTTTGGTATTCGAAATAATCTACTGTGAAAGCATACACTTGCGCCTATACTTACTGGAATGATGTTTTTCCAAAGAATTTGATCCACACATTCTAACAGAGAAATTTGTTTTAGTGGATTTGCATATCTCCTCTGATTTGTGGGAATACAAGACATTTTGATGTTTCAGCATAATTGTGTAACTGTGTTTCAGAATGAGTTCAACTCTGGGATGGCATTTGTTTGTTCCCATACCTTGTGATAAAACAACAAATGGCCTCCAGGAAGTGAGACTACTGGCATTTGACAGTCACTTTCTTCTGCCACCACGACCCCCTCTGGTGGGTTATGATGTCTTTTGTTGGCTTTTATACTCAGTTTGACCATGAAAGGAACTCCTATTTGAACTCTGTGTAGAACTTTGCCAATAAGAAGAACCTCTTCTACAAGAATAACCAGATCTGTTATCTAATTTCTGTCTCTTTGCAGATCTTTCCTGTTCGTATTTGTTCTTCATACTGCTCAATACAGAGGGTGAAAACATGTTGACTGACTAAAGCCCAACCTACAAAGATGGTTTCTGTCATGGTCATGTAACTGTGGTACAGAAAACTTGAGAATATGGTCTCTAGAGCTAATTCGTGTTACATGCCATTGTCATTGAAGCCTCTGATTGTTTCTGGGGCTCCTTCTGTTAAGGAAATTGTAGCCAACTGAAATTGAACATAACTCTACCATTCTCTTCAGTGTTTATAAAATACCTCATCCACAGAACCCATACAAGCCTGCAATGTTGGTAGGACACTTCTCTATGGTCCTAATATACATGCTAGCAAACCCTTACATTTGCACATGTTCTCTCTTGACCGGATACATTATCCGAATGGAGTCTTGGGGCCGTATTCATAAAAAGATAACAAAATACAAAAAATAGTCTCAGCTTTGAGATTTCTTCTCAGCTGAGACAAAGTCTCTACTTTGTATTCACAAACAGGTTCTCAGCTGAGACCAAGCTGAGACCAGTCTCAAGTCTTCCCAGTGTAAACAAATCATTAACTTGCAAATATATCCATCATTTTTTAAAGATCAATAGTGATTGTGTGTTTTAATTCTTAACAAAAATTATACTGTCTATAAAAATGAAAAATAAATAGAGAATCATGTCAATTGTTTTTTTATTTTGCATGTCACATGATCCACTTCTTTGTTGCTATGCAATCAGAAAACTCTGTTGGAAATTGTCTCAATTAAGGCACTTTTGAAGCCAAAATTTGTGCTATCAGTTGTTACAAGAATTTAGGCCAAGTAGTATATATGTTGTAAATTATTTCTACTTTATATTAAGCGATAAACAATAAAAATATCAATCTCAGTTAAGATGAAATAATGCTTGAGACTTTGAACAAAATATTTTAGACAACTATGTACCAGTCTTAAGTTTGAGACTAAATATGACACTAAATTTGGTCTCAACTGTTTTCTGAATAGCTAACAAGTTTGAGACCAAAAATGGTCTCAGACTTGAGACCAAAACTTGAGACAAAATTTGGTCTCAGCAAGTTTTATGAATACCGGCCCTGACCTTTAGAAGCTGTAGTCGAAAACTCTGAGGTGGTGCGATAGAACTTCATCAGGGGTCTTGTATATGGTAAGAAGGTATCTGTTATAGGGAGCTGACAGAAGTCTCTCACAATTGTCTGAAGGGTTACCAGAAACTTTTTTTCTCTAACCTTGACCACCTGATGTTTATTCCTTCCATTGGAGGAAGCATCATAGGGAGGAGTGGAGCTTTCTTTCTCCTAGTTTTAGAACCAAAATCTTAGAAAGTGCCTCAACAAACTCATCTGGAGTTGGAGGCTCAGTAGATTCCTTACTATCTTCTGCATCCTCATCCCTACCAGTGGAATGCTTGTCAGATTGAGGTAAAGACAAACAACACACTCTTTTATCTGCTCAGTCCTCTGCATAATCCTCCCTTGAGCCCTCATCTTCTGTGACAGCAAGCAGGTTTCGAGCATAACTTCTGTGCTTGGCCATTTCTTCTACTACGGGTAGATTACCAGACACCAATTATGAGTAATCCAGATCTTGGGAAATGTCTTTAGCTTTCTTAAGCTGATATGCCATCTTACAATTCATTTTTTTTGTTCTGCTCATAAGAAAATTGAATGCAAATGTAACAGTCTTCCTCTTTTGAGGTGACACACACATCACCTTTCTTTTTATCCCTACATGACCAGTAATAATGATGAGAATCAAATTCTGAAGTGAAACAGTGACCACCTGGTGCAATCTTTGGTCCTTTGGACTTAATTTGCCCTTCACCCATGTTCACAACTTCGTCATACAAAAACAAATTAAATAGTGTAAACAATGATGCTTGCTCCCTGATGACCAAAATTGAAGTGGGGTTAAACAAGGTTAAACAAGGTTTTCTTGGTGCAGGTGCATGCATACTAGATGGGTGGTAGTGCAGACAAGAATATTTCTTTTTAAAAATATTCTCTTTTGGTTGTTCATCTTTGCTCCCACCAACACGTAAGCATTAGTGAGGATAAGGTACTTTACGCAATAAAAAACATATCCAAGTAAACGTTTAAACATAATGGTAATTTTTATCAACATTCTCTATACAAACGTTTTTAACAAAAACATTTACTAAATGTTTCCCTGGGAACGTTTTTCAAACATTTATTAAACGGCTGAAGATGAGAAGGTTATGCTGGAAAAGTGTTTCGAACATTTATCATGAATTGTTTCATAAACTGTGTAGATGAAATGTTTAATCGACATTTGTTGACATTGTTTTGTACATATTTTTGTAAAAATGTTTTAAAAACATTTATTAGCAACTGGTTTTCATACCCATAATGTTAAATTGTTTTGGAAATGTTTTCTATCAAATGTTTTGAAAACGTTCTAGCAAAAACTTTTTTATACCAGAATGCTTATTAAACACCCACCTTTAAACATTTCCAAACAAAGATGGTGGTGAGCCATAATAGGCTAAAATACTGCTTAGATGACGAAAAAGTGGCTTTCTTAACTCAACCCCGATAACACATAATTTATTATGTTGGGATAAAGGACTGTGCATGCAAAACACGGTCAGCCACCTTGGTGTTTTGTTCAACACAGATTTTCATGCTCTTGCCATAGAATTAAGAATACCTGTAAGGCATGTTTTGTTCATATCAGAGATCTTAAGTGACTCTGAGGGTGTCTCATGCTTGATGCTGCTCTTCTGGCTTCAAACGTTTCGGTTGCAAGTTGTGTTAACTACTGTAATTCCTTGTTTAGAAGTACCTCTGTTCTCAATCTACACGGGCTCCAATGTGTCCATTGCTTGCCGTTGGTCGGCAGTTTACAGTACAGAACCCTAGCGAACTCTATGTACTGGTTTCCTCTGCCCTTCCAACTACCCATCGTGATATGACCTGTACAGTGTTGAAAGCGACGTACAACCCCAAATAAAATCCAATGTGTCCAGAACAGTCTTAATAGAACTGTTGCCAACACCACCAAGTATTCACATGTCACTTCTGTCACAAAGACTCCTCATTGGTTGCCTATCAAGCATCGCTCAAGCATCAGCCCTAACTATGCTCTAGCACTGTTTTACGATTTTTCTAAAATTATCAGTGATTTATACTAATTTACATTTTCCCCAAATCCAATTCAATTAAAACATATACTAAAGCGTTTCTGAGAATTCATATCTCACTTCAAGTAGTGCTACTCACTGGATCTAAACTGGTCTCATTAAAGCCCCACTTTAGATTTCCAACTGTAAGTTATGTGTCATTAAGTTATGTCAACTAAGGCTTTAACTTACAAGGACAGACACTCTTCATACCACCAATACCACAAAATATACACCACACAATAATTGCCTACAATCAACCACATCCTTAATTTGGCAGCACTGTTTCATTTTCATAAAAAGACAATGGTAATCCCCATTATCTAACACCAAAATCATTTTTACTTAACCTGTCTTTCCAGATTGGTCAAATATAAATATTGTTTCAAAAGCTGCTGACAGTCTCGACCAATGAACAGATGTATTCAAATGAAATATCATGATTTAGTAATGATCTTGGGACATTGTTCGATATCTTAACTTAGTTGTTATTGCTCTTGCATTTATCATTACTATTTATTGCTGAGAGAAGTATTTTTTTTCTATTTGATGCAAGTTTTCCCAGTACTCGATGGTTCCTACAGAATGAACATGACCATGACAAATTTAAACACATTAATATAAGTTTAGGTTCTATTTGGCAAAAGGGGCCACAGTGGCAGAGTGGTAACACTCTCGCCTCCCACCTCTGTGGCCGGGGTTCGATCCCCGTCATGGCCGTAAGTGGGAAAGCTGGTAGTTGCTTGCCGTTGGTCGGCAGTTTACAGTACAGAACCCTAGCGAACTCTATGTACTGGTTTCCTCTGCCCTTCCAACTACCCGTCGTGATATGACCTGTACAGTGTTGAAAGCGACGTTAAACCCCAAATAAACAAATAAACCTTCCAACTACCCGTTGTGATATGACCTGTACAGTGTTGAAAGCGACGTTAAACCCCAAATAAAAAAATATTTGGCAAAAGTAAATATTCGTCCCTTGATGTAACTTACATAGGATTCCAATGGATCATTAACTGTGTGTAAGTTATGCATTTGTATGTATTTGCAGGACTTTTCTATTTACATTTTCTGTTGTACAAATTGTTTCATGTCATTAAACCTCACTGATGGGAACAGGTGACTAATCTCTGTATTCATATATGAATAACTCTGCAACCTTACAAACCACTGCCTTCCCTGGAGTCTCTTCCAAAACATTCATTGACACCTCAGTTTCGTCAGTCTGCAATCCTGAACAACCCATTGTAAACAGGCATTCATGACTTGGAGGATGTCACATTTTTCTTTTTTTTTGAGCCAGTGAGCAGTAACCGCCAAGTATTCTCCCTTCCAATGATTCCACTGAGTCAGCATCACAGTTCTCCAGTACAGCAAATCAGAGCCTTTGATGATGAGGCTGACAATGAACCTTTACCCTGGTTACAACTGTACACAAACAATCCACGATATTCACAATCAGCTGAAGTCAAGATTTTCTGCCCTTCCGTGACAACTGGTCACTCTGACGCCACCTTATGTCCAGTTGATCACTTGTTGAATCCTAAACAACATTCATTGTATGCTACTTCAACCTTGCAAATACTTGAACAAAATAGGTTTTACATAATCGATTTATTTATCGTGTCCTTTGTTTTTTTTTTCTTTCTACACTAGTGCAGATTAGTTTTATATTGTGATATTTATTCTTTTTTTTTCTTTCTTTCTTTTTTGTAGTTCTGTCATGCTTACATTCTTATTGTGATATTTGTAATTTATTGCAGGTTTGTTTTACATTTGATGTTATTTGTTGTTTATTTTTGTTTTGTATTTTTATCTTAGTCATTAATTATGACATTTTTGGCTTTTGTCAGATCCAGTGTATTTTTAAAATTTAAATAGAGTAATATGACAAGCAAATGCTCAACAGTTTAATTTTTAAACTTAAGCTTCAACCTTTGCTGGCGTTGTGTCCTCTCGAACGACCATTTCATGTCCTTCCACTTCCAATCCTATGCAGTACTTATCACCTTCAACCTCTGTTCCTAATCCCTCCCCCAAATCACAAATTCTGTTCATCATGTTTACATCTCTTAACCCTCAAATTAAATTAATGAAATCTTTTGTAAAATTGACAAATACCCTTGCCATGCTTTAATGTTATTTGCAATGTTTTTCCCACATAGTTAGTGAATCCCGACTTCTCCTTCCAATGATACGTTCTGCATTTATTCTTCCAATACATGGAAAAACTCTTCTTCATGTTTTCTGTTACTACATGGGGGCCACGGCAGAGTGGTAACACTCTCGCCTCCCACCTCTGCGGCCGGGGTTCGATCCCCGTCATGGCCGTAAGTGGGAAAGCTGGTAGTTGCTTGCCGTTGGTCGGCAGTTTACAGTACAGAACCCTAGCGAACTATATGTACTGGTTTCCTCTGCCCTTCCAACTACCCGTCGTGATATGACCTGTACAGTGTTGAAAGCGACGTAAAAAAACCCAAAATAAATCTGTTACTACATGATCTAATTCTATCAATTATTACTGTTTCATATTAGGGTATTCGTCCGGCTAAGAAAACAAAACAAGTTTGTTATTCTGACAAATTGATTTTTAAAATCTGTGACAAGACACATTGACTGGCTTCTTTTTAAAAAATTACATTAGTCTATTTTTCCCTATTTTAAGAGCATTGCTACCTCTACTTTTATATTTCTATTCCATGTATATTCTATTGCATATTCGTATGCACCGTTTCTTTGTGGAACTTGTGTTTTCATTTTGTCCATGTAACTTTAATCCTTTCTTGCTATGTTGATGAGACATATTTGTATTTTAATGCTTTAATTGTCTAATATTTCACCTTTTTAAAGTATATTTTCATTTTCCTTGGTGCTGTTACCATAAACACTTTGCTGTTCTAATTCTAGGTACTTTACTGGTATAATTATACACCTTTAGCCATTCTGTTTGTCATTTACTTACATGTCTTCAAAAATTATTGCATAATATTTCTGTAGTTAGTGTGTATTTATTTATGCAAATTAATGTCATATACTTATTTTTTGGGAATGTATCTGTTATTTTATTTAGAGCATCAGAATTCTTGGATGTAGAATCTATCATTATTATATTCTGTTTCACTTCAAGGTTGATGTGTTTTTTAATAGTGGGTAATGTCCCACAGAATTTTGCTGCATATATTGTAACTGAATTTTATTATTAATTGTGAAAATAATTTCTTTTAAAAATAAATATATAATTGAAATAATTGAAAATATATATTTCTCCAAACAAAACTATACAACCTATAAACAGCTACCATTATTTGTATCAATTGTGAACTCCTGCTCTGCATGGGCTATGTTTATCTGTGCACTACATAACCATGATACAGTTTGCACTTAAACTGTAATCTAATGTATTATTACTATTATTAGATTTTTCAGTTATTAATGGGCATTTTATTTATTCTAGAAAGAAATTCTTTCATAGTAAACAAACCACTAAGGCTATAAATTCACAGATGAAATAAAATTTAGACCAGAGTAAACAGTATCATTTTATTGCGCTACAATAGCTTACCATGTGGGACTGATTGCTGTTCTCGGATGACTGTGAGGCCCGGCCAACAGACAATTATAGTTGGCTGTAGCCTCAGGTTGTCATCATGTGATCAACCCCATTTGTCTTCTCCTTTCTTGTTGGCCACTGCCCTTTTGGAATATCACTGCTTATGCTTACCCTCCGGCTTTCCTTCACAGGGTGATCCAAAAAATCAGGCAATGAAATTGCCTGATCATACTAATAGCCAGAGGCTGGCCAGGGATGCCCAGGTTTTGGGACCTAGTGCAGCTCTCAACAGAGACCCCACTACAACTCCCAGTGTCAACGACTCCTTTCAAACCTGAGAGGGTCTCGATCCCTCCTTTTCATCTCCTTCAAGATAGAACATTCCTCAGACATCAAACCCGCTACTCTCTCCTCGTGGTTGAAACAAACCATTCTACTTTGTTACAAACAAGCAGACCAACAAACCTTGGACTTGGTCCAAGTTAAAACGCATGGCATTAGGGCTTTCGCGGCCTCTAATGCCTTTTACGGTGGGGTATTGGTGGACCAAATCATGCAAGCCTGTCACTGGAAAGCTCACAACACATTTACAAATTTTTATCTAAAAGACATTACTTGGTCAGACAACGACAACAACATGTATCTGGGGCCAGTTGTAGCGGCACAGCTGATCCTGGACCCTTCCCCTCAGACCAGTCATCCTCGGAAAGAGAAGAAGGGGGGCACATCTGCTACAACCATGTCTTCAGGAGTCTAATCGAAGGGTCTATGTATAGGTTTACCTCATCAGGGTGTTTGCGTAAGGTCTTTATATTCTTTAGTATTGATTGTATAATGTATTAAGGACCTTAAGGTTGTCATTAATTTCATTCTAGGGTGGTAATAAAATTGGTATCTCATAGCCTTGGGCTTAGATCCCTTACGTGATAGCCCTCAGGGCTTTACTCGATCTAAGTGTACTTAGGCAAAACACCCAGTCAGTGTTTGCACTGTCAGTCATTCATTCAGGTTTTTTGGCTTTCTTTTACAGGCCTGAACTTCGGGATTGGGGTACTTTAAATGGTACACAGACTTTTATTTCTAACTCTCATTCTATAAATATTACTTCAAAATCTAAGAAAAGCAAACATATCTTCCAGTCTCAGCTGTAATCCCTTGCTTGGATTCAGCAATCAGTCCCACATGGTAAGCTATTGTAGCACAATAAAATTGAAAATTTTAATTACTTAAATGTAGCTTTAATAAGCTTACCATGTGGGACTGAGAAGAGTCCCACCCTGCCTCCCCGCTGTATTATAGCTGAGGGGTTATGGGTTTAAATTTCAATGAGAAAGGAGAAGACAAATGGGGTTGATCACTTGAGAACAACTTGAGGCTACGGCCAACTATAAATGTCTGTTTTTCTTATATATTGGCCGGGCCTGGCGGCCATCCGAGCACAGCAATCAGTCTCACATGGTGAGCTTGTAGCTTATAAAAGCTACATTTAAGTAATTAAAGTTTTCAAATTTTACTGTGTTGATGTGACCACAGATACTCTGTAAATATGTTACAGTGAATTTGGGTAATCACGGAATTCATGAATTCCCAGAATGAGGTAATTAACAGAGATTTATTAATAAATGAATTAAAACAGTTTTAAGTACTATGAGTACAAGTGTGCCATGACAAGCTTGTCCTCTGGTTGGGGATGTATCTAAGTACCGGGGGTGGCACTGTTAAACAATCCAGTCAACTTTGCAACTTTTATTATTTTAACACTTTATTTTTCAAACTTAAATATTCCTCCAATATATAAACACAACACTTCTCGGGCAGAGCAACAAAGAAGTAGTAATGACTCCTAAGTTACTTTACACATCAGCCGGAAGAATTATCCAGAGCCATTACGTAATCCAAGATGTTATCACTACTACTACTAACAAAGGACCCCATTCCTTTGCAGGTGATACTCTTTTATACCTTACACACTGAGATGAAGTGTTCAGTTTCTGAAATACATAACACCAAAGCAAATATTTCTCAACATGATAGTTATATGTTAATGGTCAATTTATGTAACTTACTTGATGAACATAATATAGTTACAATAATGTTAATTTCTGATAAGATAGTTCGATATAAATAGCTAATGTAGTTTTCAGCAGGTGTGGCCATCATAGACAATATGGAAAGTTATGATTTGAACTAAAGGAGGATTTTTGGCTGTTGTTAATTATAATAAAATAAATGAATGAAAAAAAAAACAAAATAAAAACAAGGGTTAATGTCGGTATAGGAGAATACAGAAAAGGGGGTTAGCAGGCTCTAATTTACATTCATTTGTTTTCTTCTTTTTCTGCTTGGTGGTATTGTAATCGCAGGTTTATACCTTGTGCTCAAAGAGTCATGGATGTTCCACTGTTCATACTCTATGTTGAAGGACACTTTAGTGGTATTTCAGTAACAATGAGGTTGACCACGCATTGGTATGTAGTTTACTATCTCGTGGAGCAGCTTAAGTGCCTGCACTGGATACAGGAGAGTATTCACTATTCCAGTGTAATTCTAGGTGTTCTGGAACATCTGGTAGGCTGGGTGCTTGAGGGGGTTCCAGTTCTGGCATGTTGTTTTCTGCCACTGACACACCATGCTGCCATGTTGACAGTGGGTCCTCAGGAAGGTGTTGGAACTGAGACCCATGGTCTGGGACAGGTTCCAGTTCAGACATGCCATATGGCATGTCTTGGCTGTGATTCCTGCCTGGCTAATAGTTAGGTACGGACACGTCCCAAGGATATGTTGGGGTGGTCTTCCTCTTCCTTTTCTCTGAGCCTGACTGACCTGGGCAAAGTGGAATAATATTGCTGCACATCCCTGGCCAGTAGTTGGGATGCTTTGGTTATGCTAATATGTTTAGAAGAGTTGATTTCAGAAATCTCAGCACTTACAAATCATTACTCAACAGTTATCAATACTGCAAGTTACCATGTCAAAATAACTCCTGTTAGCCTTCACTCTGCCTTAAACACCCAAATCTGTATGCTATATAAATATTACAGTATGCCACTTAGTAGTGTAGCTGTGACCTTCCACTAAGATCACACTTAATCCTTTTATAATTCCTCATGTATAAAAACTCTGGTGTACGTCCCTGACGTGGTTGGGATGCTTTGGTTATCCTAATTTATGTAGATTTTGGGAAAAATACTATTTATTTTGTAATAATCTTGGTAAAACAGCTCATATTAGTTTGGGAGAGGTGTTAGAACTTAGAGTCCAGGTTAATGTAAACTTCAGGGAAAATAAAGTGTAATCCAATACACTAACATTCAGTTATGCTATTAAATTGACTGTTCAGTCCAACAATAGATTTCAGTGAATAAGTAAGTAAGTTAAAATTGAAGTACAAAAACACTTATGTGTTATGCTGCACTATTAAAAACTAATAAATACATTAATATTTACAATAATAAGCAAAAGTATCAATACAAATAACAACAGACAATTAACAAATGGCCAAAAAAGACCAAGAAAAACAACATTGTAAGAAATGACCAGAATGAAGACTAGAGTAAAAAAGCAACAAACAACAAAGAAAACAAAATGTAATTATAAAACAGAGACAAAGTATGAAAATATCACAGTACTATTCTAACCAAGACAAGATTAGACAAATAAAGTAACACAAAGGACAAAATAAATTAATCAAGGATGCCTTGAGGGACCCCATCTCTTATTCACGTATGTTAGAAAAGACAGAGCCTAAACGAACTCTAAAAACTCTGATAAAAAATTCTGAATAAACATGGGCATTCTTCCCCTTAAGCCAACTTTATGAGTAATATAAGGAGTAATATGGGGATTATATTGATTGTGAAGTATGCCGATCAGCCAGTGTCAGACAGTGTAATTATGCTGATTGTGGCAGGGGAGTTTTGAGGAGGTGTGTCAGATTGAGTGGGGATATTATGCCGATTGAGGTGTGATAATCACAGCAGGTAGTTTGGTGTGATTTGAGAATATTAAATATGTTACAAATATAGGGTTATTTGGTATCAAAATGTTTATATTTTTATATAGAAAATAATGGTGGATGAATTGTGTGGATTGGTCTCTAATTAAGAATGTTATTGTTTAGAATAGACAATTTCTGAGATGTTTTCAAGTATATGGGTGATTTGATGAGGGGGTTCAGCCAGACAAATTATGTCAATTGATGTCACTCTTTAGTAATAGGACTGGCTTGAGGTGTCCAGTTATACCAAAATGCTGGTCAGGTTATTAGCATGGTGAGTTGAGGTCTATGTGATTATACCAATGGGTTGACCAAGATAGATGTCTCCGTAGGGGCTTTGTGTAAGAGTAGCACTATTTCTGTTGTTCAGTAAATGTAGTACATTCTAGAACACAAATTGACCCTTTAAAGGGGTGTTTATAGATTTATTTCTGATGTGACAAGTAGGAGTTATAATTGTACCAATATATAGATTGTCAGCGCTGGAGAACGCATTGTATTAATTGTAAGTTAAAAAGAAACAAAAAAATAATGTATATTATTTTTTTCAAAACATTAGAAAACTAAATTTGAAATTTATATTTTAATAATGCATGACATTTAAAAAACAAAAGAAAATGTCTATTTTAAAATAACTATTTATTGTTCATATTGTTCAGCTTGAAAATGTTCATGACTTGATACTTGTATTTTTCAGTCCTTCCACCCTCATTGTCCGAGGTCTCGGAATCTGTTGTCAATATATAGGATGATATATTCACCCTATTTTCACAGGCTCTTTGCAGAGAACTGTCCCAGTATGATGATGATGAAGAAAAAGAGCATTCCCCCTGACACATCCCAGTCCGGGTTGTGTGCCCTCTTGCCTTTGATCGGGTGGACACTTTCTGATTTGTAGAGTCTAATTTCCTCACCACCTTTGGTTTGTTGACACCCCCAGCTAGTGATACTCTCTGTGGTGGCCTTGAATTTATTGTTAGATTGAAATCACAGTGACCCACATTTTTAGGTGTGATGAATCCATTTGCTTGCAGCTGTAAATAAAACACAAATCACAGCATGAATACACTGTCCAAATATATCAGATAAACTAACAGATTATTATATCACCCATAAAAGATTTACTATTTTAATAAAAACTTCATTAGATTAATACGTTTAGATACTGCCTTAAGTTACCCCCCTCTGCTAGAATTGAGAAGTTTTAATTACATATATCATGTTTTGTGAATGATGGGGTGTGGTAAAAAGAGGCTTTATTTGGAAAATGTTACTCTCTGTTAGATTTTAATGCAGGTACTAGAAAATGCATTGAATAAATGCCTCAGTTTCATATCTCAGTAAATACACAATTTGTCATAAAATCACATATTCAGGGATCACATATTTCTCCACAATGGTGTAGGTAGACAATGGTGTAAAGACAAGAGGAATTATGCATCTGAGCACTCACCCACAGGAGCCTTTGGTATTTGTCTTGGGATTTTCTGAGTTCCAGCTCCTCCCTGATTTCTGTCAGAATACCCATAACTTGCCTCTCCACAATGTCCAACTGGCCGGTCCCTACCAAAAACACTCTGATTATCCTTGTCAATAGTCTGTCAATTGATAAAAACAAGAGAAAATTTTATTAAATGAAAGTTTAAACATTTAAAAACTTTGCTTATTATTATTATTATCTTATTTTATTAATTTAAGTTAAATAATAAACTACTTACTGACTTTAGTTACTGACTTTAGTTTATTTTCTAACTAATTTAAGCTTAAGTAAGATATTACAAAATTTACAACAACCTAAAAATGACTTTAGCAAACAATATCTTACTTGATTCAGTGAAACATTTATTTTCAGTTTCTTTTTCACAGCAATATACTACAATATCATTAAAAGTTACTTACTTTATGTCAACATTTTCCTAAATTGACTGTCCATCTCAAACAACAGTAAAACCAAAAAGATTTAAAAGTAAAATATCTTGATGGATCCGAATAATTGTTCTGATAATCTGCTCTCATTACATGGTGTATTATATACTCAGCACTCCTGATGACATCAGCTGGAACCCTCCCCAACCCCTTTGTTTCTGCATAACTGTGAAAACCCCACTGTGGTGTCACATTGGATCGACTTTCCTACACTGTTTATCCCCCCTTCCCCTCCCTCCACCACCCCCACCACCACACACCCACCCCTCCCACTCCACTGCTATATTTTCTTTATTAAACACCTTGTCACTAGGGATCAAACCTAATGTGTAGTGAATAAAACATATTTCACAGAGTTATGAGGCTAGAAATTTTGAACACTGGTGTTCAGTGAAAGGTACATTCTTCTAAGAAAGACTATAGGGGGCTCGGTGGTGTAGCGGTTACAGTTCTTGCCTCCAACCTTTGAGGCTGCTGGTTCAAATCTCGGGCCTGGTGCTTCATGTCGAAAGTTGGTAGTTACTTGCCGATGCCCGGTGGTTTCCTCCACCTGTAAACTACCCGTCGCAATATGACCCTGGCTGTTGAACGCGACATAAATCAACAAATAAATCTAAATCTAAGAAAGACTATAAAGTATCTACTTATGTCTTTAACACTGAATTGAGGGGGCTCTGTGGTGTAGCTGTTAGAGTTCTTGCCTCCAACCTCTGAGGCGGGGCCACGGTGGCAGAGTGGTAACACTCTCGCCTCCCACCTCTGTGGCCGGGGTTCGATCCCTGTGACAGCCTTAAGTGGGAAAGCTGGTAGTTGCTTGCCGTTGGTCGGCAGTTTACAGTACACAACCCTAGCGAACTGTATGTACTGGTTTCCTCTGCCCTTCAAACTACCCGTTGACCTGTACAGTGTTGAAAGTGACGTAAAAACCCCAAATAAATAAATAAATAAAACCAACCTCTGAGGCCACCGGTTTGAATCTCGGACCGGGCGCTTCATGTTGGAAAGTTGGTAGTTACTTGCCAATTTCTGGTGGTTTACAGTGCAGTATGCACTGGTTTCCTCCACCTGTAATCTACCTGTCACAATATGACCCTTGCTGTTGAACGCGACGTAAAACAACAAATAAATAAATGCTCCTTTTCAATACTGGTTCATATTCACAATTTTGAATTGGTGTTACATCAAGTGGAATGCTGTGAGGTTCCCACACCTTCCGCCTCGCTTTTGATGATTTTTTACTAATTCTTATTCTGACTGGTCCAGTTGCTGCTGTCTTAGAAACTTAATCCTTTACCCTAAAACAGACAAGAGAAATTGTTATAGTTTGTGAACTCATATGACTGACCAATAAGTCTACACACATAAATATAGCCAGTAAATTCCTGATAAAAGGCTTCAGAAACATTCGTCATTTCATGATGATAACGTATATAATTCAGTCATAAAGTATACTTTTCTATAGTTGTTACACTTCAGATTATATTGAGCTTAGTATTCATAAATCTCATGTATCTTTATGATTGTTATATATAATGTAGGGGTCACTATGGTAGAGTGGTAACACTCTTGCCTCCTACCTCTGGGGCCTGGGTTCTCTTCCCGGCATGGTCTCAAGTAGGAAAGCTGTTATTTGTTTGCCGTTGGTCGGCACTTTACATTACAGAACCCTGACGAACTGTAAATACTTGTTTCCTCTGCCCTTCCAACTACCTGTTGTGATATGACCTGTACAGTGTTGAAAGCGATGTAAAACCCCAAATAAATAAATAGGTTATATATGATGTAATTGTAAATGCACTTTAGAGTAGTATGACATGTAATGTGTAGATTTTAGTTACAATTATATGAAAAATACCAGTAAAATGTAAAATCGCTTCTTGCTTGGAGTTCTTGAGACAATAATGTTGTCTTGAAGGCTCTTATCACACATTTCTTTTTTTTTCTAAACAAATAATATACTCAATTTGATAATAAAAATGAAAATGATGGTAGTTACATAAAAGTGCTGCCTTTTATATAAGGCATTCAATTTTAAATTACATTTATAATGTATCTATGTACATGTGTTTCTGAGCATGAGTTATGTACCTGTAAACAGGTTTTTATGTTTGTCAGCATAATTACCCTTTAACTCATTCTGTGTTCGAAAATGATGGATAACATTTGATTAAGATAACTTTTCAACTGCACACCCTAGAAATTTTGAACCTCTGTCTGAGCTGATTTGGTTGTATTTGAATGAAGTAGAAAAATGGCCTGATGAAAATGGTTTTAAATTTTCTAAAACCAAAACTGTTTGCATGCATTTCTGTAATAAAGAAAAATTCATCCAGACCCAACATTGACAATATATAATTCACAAATCCCTGTTGTTTCACAAACTAAGTTCCTCGGTGTTCTATTTGACAGAAAACTGAATTTTAAGGCACACATTGATTATATTCGCCAGATATGTGAAAAAGCCATGAACTTACTGAAAGTCGTGGCCAAAATGGATTGGGGAGCAGATCGAAGTGTTTTATTGAGACTTTATCGTTCATTTGTTTGTTCTAGATTGGAATATGGTTGTGCTGTTTTTAGTTCTGCTCATAAGTCATATCTTAAGAAATTGGAACCCATTCAAAACCAGGGCTTAAGAATATGCCTGGGAGCCTTCAGGACTTCTCCAATGCAAAGCTTGTATGTTGAGGCAAATGAACCCTGTTTATATCTCAGGTTTGATAAGGTATGTGTTCAATATGCTTTGAAATTCAGAAGTAATCCTGACAATCCAGCTTACGATGTTGTTTTTAACCCCCAGTATTATGATCTGTATGATAAGAAACCATCTGCCCAAGATCTTTTGGGCATCGTGTAGAAGAAGATTTGTCTGCTATCTGTCCTCAGCTGGATCAAATTCAGACTGTGTCATTGCCAGATGACTATAAAGAAACCTGACATAGACTTATTCCTCATCCATCAAAGGAAACATCTTGGTGATTATTGTCTTTTTCAAAGTCTATTTGCTCAGTTGAAAAGTTATCCTGACCATAGGGCTATATATACTGATGGATTCAAGACAGAAAATAGGGTTGCTGCAGCTGCTACATCCAATAACCTCAGTGCCCAGGTCAGACTTCCTGGCAGTGCTAGGGGGCCACAGTGGCAGAGTGGTAACACTCTTGTCTCCCACCTCTGAGGCCGGGGTTTGATCCCTGTGACGGCCTTAAGTGGGAAAGCTGGTAGTTGTTCCCATTGGTCGGCAGTTTACAGTACACAACCCTAGCAAACTGTATGTACTGGTTTCCTCTGCCCTTCAAACTACCCGTCGTGATATGACCTGTACAGTGTTGAAAGCGACGTAAAACCCCAAATAAACAAGTCCTGGCAGTGCTAGTATATTCACAGCTGAAGTACAGGCTCTAAAACTGGCTTTTAATCTTGTAAAAATAGTGATGGGGATCATTTTATCATATTCAGTGATTCTTTATCTAGTCTTCAAGCTCTTGATGGCAACAACTGTGATCATCCTTTTATTCAAGATATTTTAAAACTTTTTAATGATTGTTCCAAGTTCCAAGTCACGTAGGTATAAAAGGCAATGAAAAAGCAGATAAGCTTGCCAAACAGACCTTGAATTTTAATGTTTTTTGTACTTGAAAGTCCCCTATACAGACTTGAAAGTGAATGTAAATAGTGTTTTTAAACAAAAGTGGCAAGCCTAATGGAATGCTTGCCTGACAACAAACTATTCCAAATAAACCCTACAGTAGGAGATTTTTATGTGTGGACGGGTGTATCTCGTAGGGAGGAAATAGAAACTCGAGCCTGTATAGGACACGCTTATTTCACCCATAGTTATCTATTAAAAGGTGAGGATATGCCCTGGTGCATTCCATGTCATTGTCCTGATACAGTCAAGCATATATTATTAGAATGTATTGACCTACGTGACACTAGAGTAAAATATTATGGAGATATTAATACAATGCAAAAATTATTTGATGAAAGTGTTTATAATTGTTGTATTTGAGGTTTGAACAACATTTATTTTTATATGAGAAAAGGGATGCGTACTCTAATTATCAATCAATCTAGGCATTAGAGTCTAGCAGTGTCAATATTTTAAGTAGTGTATATATTAAAATTTTGTTTAAGTGTCTTTATTTTTTTGAAGTGGTGTATTTAAACCAATAGTGTACAAATCCTAGTATGTGTTTTATGTCTGTATATGGTCACCTTTTTGAATAGAGAGTCACACAAGGTTTAACTTTAATATGGTCAGTATTGAATTCTTGGAAATGTGAGGCACATGTGGCCTGGCTTGGGTGACATTATTCTCTGCTAGAGTTTGGGGCATTAATTTGGTAAAACTGCTTTATTACAAGGTATGTTAAATTATGTATATATATTATGAAGCTTTATTTTATATACATATAAACTCACATTTTTTAGTGTAAAAACAAAATTATTGATCTGTCAGATGTAAATAGATAAATGTTTGAAAGAAACAATGCTATAATTCATATGCAAAGAAACTAAAATATTCCTTTATTTTCTAATGTAAATGGCAATATGTTCTTGATAAAATGTGCAGATTAATTGAATGTTTAAATGTAAGTACTGTATGGTAAACAGATTTTTGCTTATTTGTAGAACTGGTGTTTTATTTAGAAATTCTGTAAACTTGGACTGGAAGTACAACTTGTGTAGCTTGGATATCATCAGTTTCCTCTTGATTTCATCAATTGACTATTACAATCTCATGGATGAATGATATTACTGTTTAAATATCACTTTCTGAAGAGATTTGTTCATCTGTAATTTCATCAACATTACAACTGGAACAATGGACTTTGAATTTTACTAATGATATTTCACTTTGCTGCTACAGTAATCTCACAAACTCTAAAAGTAGTCACAAGAAACTGGATTCACACAGAATTCACTCTGGATGTTCAAGACAATATAAATATTAGTCAAGGACAGTTCATGTGTTATCTATTGTACTTGGTTTATGAACAGCCTGGTTTTTTCACTTATTGTAATTGATATATATTGACTTTTTTTTTGTATTAAAGTTTAATTTTACATGCAATTGCTCTAGTTTTATTCCCATTAGAGTACCTGAGGCTCAAATATAACAATAATGTTATAAATTATTTAAAAGAATGTGGCCTGTTTTAAAAGTTTTAATTAAATTGTTTTGTGTTTTGTCCTTTTTATATTTACATTTTGTTTTCTTTGTTATTTGTTGTTTTTTCTCCAGTCTTTATTCTAGTCATTTCTTATAATGTTGTTTTTCTTGGTCTTTTTTGTGTTGTTTGTTGTTATTTGTATTTTTACTTTTGCTTATTATTGTAAATACTAGTTAATGTATTTATTAGTTTTTAATAGTGCAATGTAACACACAAGTGTTTTTGCACTATAATTTTAACTTACTTACTTACTGAGCTGATTCGTTTAGGATTTTGTCCCTCTCTATCAGAGTCAGATTGATTTTGCAGTGGTTGCACAAAAACATATCTTCAAAATATGTCGGTTGCTCTCGATATGTATTTGTCACCATTGTTTTGCTTTGAAAGACAAGTCATATCCATCAGTTCCCCATGTTGTTGCTCCTCTATACCCGATTCAACTAATCTGTTGGGGCCACGGTGGCAGAGTGGTAACACTCGCCCCCTACCTCTGAGGCTGGGGTTCAGTTGCTGGCATAGCCTCAAGTGGAAAATCTGGTAGTTGCTTTCCGTTGGTCAGCAGTTTACAGTACAGAACCCTGAAAAACTGTATGTACTGGTTTCCTCTGCCCTTCCAACTACCCAGCATTATATGACCTGTACAGTGTTGAAAGCGACGTAAAACCCCAAATAAAAAAAATCAACAAATCTGCTGTGCAGAAATGTTGTCCTTAAAGGTCTTTAAAGATTGTAAACATCTTGATTTTGCACCAATGCTTTTTAGCTTAATCAACATGAAACCTCCTTTTTAATTCATGGTAGAGTTCGGAAGGTCCTGCAAATCTAGCAGGATCTTTAGGATAGAAATAAATTCGACTGATATTTTCCTCTCAATCAGTTTCTGTACTTCCAGAGGTGGGACCTTCCTTTGAGATAATAATGTCTTTTGTTTCTGAAACAAACCCTTCTGAATATTCTGTTCTTATAGGAATCTTCATAACTCTTGGTAGTCATTAGGTTGCGATTTTTCATATTCTCTTGTAACGAAATATATCAGCAAAAAATATACCAGGTTATGTATGACCTTTAAGCATCACCTTGCCTTTGTCATTCTATGATAATGGTCCATAATTAAATGTTGCTGTAGGTTTAGTTAGAAAGGATTTTGGAGTGCAATGAACAATAATGTAATTACTTAAATCACGGGGGCCACGGTGGCAGAGTGGTAACACTCTCGCCTCCCACCTCTGCGGCCGGGGTTCGATCCCCGTCATGGCCGTAAGTGGGAAAGCTGGTAGTTACTTGACGTTGGTCAGCAGTTTACAGTACACAACCCTAGCGAACTCTATGTACTGGTTTCCTCTGCCCTTCCAACTACCCGTCGTGATATGACCTGTACAGTGTTGAAAGCGACGTAAAACCACAAATAAACAAACAAAATTACTTAAATCACCACCATTTATCACATTTCTATGCTCTACAGGACAAAAATAGAGGCCACGGTGGCAGAGTGGTAACACTCTCGCCTTGCACCTCTGAGGCCGGGGTTCGATCCCCATGACGACCTTAAGTGGGAAAGCTGGTAGTTGCTTGCCGTTGGTCGGCAGTTTACAGTACACAACCCTAGCGAACTGTATGTACTGGTTTCTTCTGCCCTTCCAACTACCCATCGTGATATGATCTGTATAGTGTTGAAAGCGACGTAAAACCCCAAATAAATAAAATACAGGACAAAAACCTTCCTTTTATGGAAATCATCAGTTTAAAAAGCACTGGTTTAGTGGTTGAAATCATGAAAGCAATATTTTTACTATTTTCTGCCACACTCATTGTAAAATGTTATGAATATTGAAAAGGTATTAAATTATGTGCTCCCTGGGTAAATAAATTTTGCATTTCAGTTTCTGTGATACCATTAGATCATTGTGTATAACTAGACAATGCTTAATGTCTTCAGAAAACTATAACTCGTTCGGTTAATCTTTAGGAATTTTGTGTTTGTATGTATTTGGGGTTTTACATCGTTTTCAACACTGTACAGGTCATATCATAATGGATAGTTTTGTTGGCAGAGGAATCTATTACATACAGTTGGTCAAGGTTCTGTACTGCCAACAATCAGTAAGCAACTGCCAACTCTCCCAGATACAGTAGGGTTTGAACCAATGACCTCAGAGGTGATCATTTCTGTAACAATGCAACACTGTTTCAACTATTTCTGTAAACATAACATTATATTTTAATAACAGATATACACAGTTGGTTTTACCAGATTTAGTGGTACCAGTAATGCCAAAAAAAAAAACCCAGCAGGATAGTAAATGTATCATTTTTCCACTCTTTATTCTTCAATCTAAATGGTGCAATTGGCATATATTTTGACATAAAAAGTACAAACAGTCATAAAAATATTATCTTGAAGGTTCAAAAATGAGACAAAAATGATTCACCAGTTGTACAATTACATGTACCAATATATGAACTAACGATTACAGTTCCACAGGAGTGTTTTTTGATCAACAACAGTTCCACTGTGGTATACTTTTATTACTGTTTCCTTTCATTTTTTACATTTTTACTTGCACTCTGCCCTTGTCTATGTGATAAGGGATTCATCTACTATCTTTTCATGGTCACTATCACTGAACACATCATATTTGTTGTATTATTAAACCTAAGATCCCTTATGTTGTTTAGTGAAGTAAACTTTCCTTTGGCTTATTTTCAATTTAGGGGGCCACGGTGGCAGAGTGGTAACACTCTCGCCTCCCACCTCTGCGGCCGGGGTTCGATCCCTGTCATGGCCGTAAGTGGGAAAGCTGGTAGTTGCTTGCCGTTGGTCGGCAGTTTACAGTACACAACCCTAGCGAACTATATGTACTGGTTTCCTCTGCCCTTCCAACTACCCGTCGTGATATGACCTGTACAGTGTTGAAAGCGACGTAAAACCCCAAATAAACTAAACAAATTTTCAATTTAATGTGGTCATTTTGAGATTTAATTCACTTTAGTTGTCTGTTTCTCAACGGCACAGTTTTTGGGTTGTTTTGAACTATCTGGCCAAGTCATCTCTGCATTTGAACGGTTATCATTTTCACCACAGGTTTGGTTGCTGCAGCTGCCTGGGCATACATTGTTTTCACAGAATTAAATCTATCCATCTGTTTCTTGGCTTCTGTGTACCAAATTCCTCTTTGAGCCTGTATTCTTTGTATATCCTTTTCTTCTTCCCATTTTGGACAAGCCTTATCATTTGATGAATGATTTCCTTTGCAGTTGATGCCCCCTGTGGGTCCGGGGATGTAGAATAGGCCCAACGTATCCTCCTGCGTGTCGTAAGAGGCGACTAATTGGGGGCAGCCTGTTTGCCGTGGGTTGCGATCCGTGTCAGTGGAAGAGAGGGTCCTGGCTGTTGAGCCAATTCTTTGTTGCGGCATTGAGGAGGCAATACACAGCTTTGGCCTCAATTTCACTTAGTCGGAAGGTTAAGATGGCCTGGCTTAATCAATCGGCTGGTAGTGCCAAGCCCTAGTGCTCCAAATTAGTGATGGCTTGTTGTTTCTAATGGTTTATACTGTTGTACTTGATTGTTGTATTCTGCTGGTGTTTGCTTTGTGCTTTTGTTTGGAGTATCTAGAAGGCGGCTGCTTAACAGGTCAATCAAGGTTCACTTTTGTGGTCTTTGAGTATATTGTTAATGTATCTCTGATATCAGTGTGCAGGGCTCAGCTCCACACTATTATGATATCCCCTTGTTGGGCTCGAAGGGTGGGTGGAGAGCATTGGCAATGAAAAATCACTCTAACACTATGGCAACTCAAAACTCTCTATTGATGGATAGGAAAAGATCTAGACCTGATATAACTACGGACTTTGACTCTGCCCAGATTTGTTCATGGCCACGTTTCTTGCTGATTAAAGGTACAGATGATGAAAGACCATTGTTCAAACTGTCACCATTTGCTGTTAACAAGGCCTTTGTTGCTATACTTGGTTCTGATCCCTTTAATATAAAGAAGTTAAGAAATGGAAGCATTTTGGTGGAAGTGGATAAGGAAACACAGAGCAAGAAATTACTGAAAACCACAAAGTTGAATCTGACAATGGACAATGCTATTCCAATCGACGTATCACCACACTACAGTTTGAACACAAAAAAAGGGGTCATTAGATGCCCAGACATAAAAGACTGTTCTGATGATGAAATATTGGAAGGCCTGAAAGCTGAAGGTGTCATCAAACTAGACAGGATTTCGGTATTTAGAGATGGGCAAAGAAAACCAACAGGGACTTTTATATTGACATTTCAAAGCCAGACCCTACCGAAATACATCAAGGTGGGTTACTACAGAGTGGCTGTGTCACAATTTATCCCGAATCCTGTGAGATGCTATAAGTGTCAAAAGTTTGGTCATACTAAATTCAACTGCAGAAAGAATGAAGTTTGCACAAAATGTGGGCAAGAAGATCATACAGACTCTCAAGAATGTAAGAATGAAGCGAAATGTGTAAATTGCCAAGGAAAGCATGCATCAAATGATAAAGAATGTCCAAAATGGAAAGAAGAAAAGGAAATTCAGAGAATAAAGGCAGAAAGAGGGATTTCATATACAGAAGCCAAGAAACAAATGGATATATTTAATTCTGTGAAATCAACCTATGCCCAAGCAGCTGCAACAACCAAACCTGTGGTGAAAACTGCAAATGTAGAAACGCAAACAGAAATGACATGGCCAGAAGGTACCAAACAACCAAAAAAGTGTGCAGTTGAGAAACAGACAACTAAAGTAAATAAAACCAGTGCATCGAGTCAGACAAGTGCATCTCAAAATGACCCTATTAAATTGAAAATAAGCCAGAGCAAGGTATATTTGACCAAACAGCATAAGGGATCTAATGACCCAGTTAAACAATACAATAAATATGATGTTTTGAGTGATAGTGACAGTGACATGAGTGTTGATGAATCCCCAATCACAAATTCACAAGGGCGGAGTGGCAATAAAAATGTAAATAATGGAACCAAGCAAAAATAAAAGTATACTACAGTGGAACTGTCGTGGCTTTAGGCCAAACTTTGAAGAAATTAAAAATTTAATTTCCAATTTTAGACCCTACATTTTAGCATTGCAGGAAACTCATTTTAAAGATACAGATAATGTAAATATTAGAGGCTTTGATCATTATTTTAAAACTTGTATGTCTGAAGTAGATGGGAGAGCCACTGGTGGCTGCTCTATTTTTGTTAAGAAAGGTATACCTCATGAGGTACTTGAGTTAGATACAGAACTGCAGGCAGTTGCTGTAAAAGTATCTCTACATAAAACTATAACTGTATGTAATGTATATATTCCACCACGTTTTAATGTTGCACAAACTGATCTTGAAAATCTAGTCAACCAATTACCTGCACCTTATTTATTTATTGGTGATTTTAATGCACATAGTGATTTATGGGGTTGTTCCTCGTCTAATAGTTTAGGCTATAAGGTGGAACATCTTCTTGAATCCTCTGATATTTGTTTGCTTAATGATAAGTCACCTACCTATTTTCATCCTGCATCTGGTTCATTCAGCTCAATAGATTTGTCTTTATGTTCTGCTTCTGTTTTTCTTGATTTTATATGGCAGGTCCATTCTGATCAGTGTGGTGGTGATATGACCCTGGCTGTTGAATGCGATGTAAAACAACAAATAAATCTAATAAATAAATCTTTGTCTAACTTCTTTCCTTGCCATTTGAGCTTTCCCCTTCTTTCCTGACTCCCCTAAACAAAAGGAACACATAAATAACTAATTAAAGAGTAAACAAGCACATCAAGATCTCACCAAAATGCATTTTTCAAAGATTTGTCGCACACACCCCACACACCCACGCACGCACCCCCCAAACACACACACTTTCAAAGTCTGTTGTTGATCTTCACCTCTTTGCTGTTTTGGGGACAAGTTGTCTTCCATTGTGGATTCCTTCCTGACTTGAGTTGAGTGGGACATCTACTAAATCAGATGTAGGATTCTCTTCTGCAAATTTGGAATATAACAAATTATATTTGTATTTTATAGCTTTACCATAATACATGCATGTGAATAGAGATATGTCCTGTATTACCACATCAAATTTTAATCAATATATGTTTCAATGACATAGAAAACAAATTTAATTTAAACAGCTTTCATAAGTATTACTTTTTATTTTATTAATGTATTACTGTTTTAAAAGAAAATCAATTTTATACAGTATGAAACATAGTTGTTTAAACATTTTATATTGCAAAAAGTAATTTTAAAGTGTCTTGAATTAAAATACCAAATATTATGAAATAATAAACTTTTGCTTAAGTAAGCTACATCTAAAAATAATATAAGCAGTATACTTATATTAAAATCTGATACCTCCACCATTCAACTATGAACAAAAACTAACAGTAAAATATCCCAAATAATCACTCCCAACACCAGTGATCAATTACCCTAAATTAATAACACAAACAGGGGTATACAAGACACGTATGCTAACAAGAGAACCTGGTAATTTTAAACATTTAATTTCTAAGTTTTTTATATGTCACATTTACTGATATTTTTCATGGAGAGGTGGAGAAAACAGTTCCATTGAATCAGCTGATAAAGTTTCTATATCTTTATTTGTTGGAAAGTTCATTCTATGTGTGGGTCTTAATCCTAACTTTTTCTTCTTACAGCAAGTGCACTTAATCCTTAACCATAAACAATGTTGAAATTTGAAACAGGCACATATCTTAAATACACAGACTGTAATGCTAATCATGAAGAGTGATGATGCTATAGACAAACAAATGGCAATATTTATAGTATCTGATTCATTACCTTTTGATTTTCATTCATCTGTTGAAATGTCTGGTGCTGTTGTAGAATCATTCACAAATGTCCAGCTTTCTGTCAATGAAGTTTGATCTGTAGTTACCACTATTGAGTGCTCACAAGGTTTTTAAGGCTGATTTTCGTGTTTTAAAAGTTGTCCTTTTGCTGGAAGCCTTTTTTATTGTTTCAGTTGTTGTGCTTGCAGAAGAGGTCTCCGTGGTTATCAGTCTCACTAATGCAATTTCGGTAGGGCTTTCAGTCATTGTAGGTCTCATAGTGGGTATAAGGGGCCACGTTGGCAGAGTGGTAACACTCTCGCCTCCCACCTCTGAGGCCGGGGTTCGATCCCCGTGATGGCCTTAAGTGGGAAAGCTGGTAGTTGCTTGCCGTTGGTCGGCAGTTTACAGTACACAACCCTAGCGAACTCTTTGTACTGGTTTCCTCTGCCCTTCCAACTACCCATCGTGATATGACCTGTACAGTGTTGAAAGCGATGTAAAACCCCAACTAAACAAATAAACAAGACCCTAACTTGTAAAAGACATATACAAGACATGAAATAGATCCTCAAATCTCTTTAATTATTTGAGCTATGCTTTCATTATGTTTGTATAAGAGCATAAAATATCAACAGACATGACATAAGTCCCATTTCCAAGAAGAACATCATTTGAGAGCTACATAACTCTCCTTATTTATCTAAATATAGCTAAACAATTTATTAAAACAGTCAATTATATAAAAATCTCATTTTTCACAATTTGCTTAAAATGAATCATTCAAGTTGTGTAATAAATAAGGATAATATCCAGCCATTATGCGAAGTGCCTGGAAATTTTAGGCATTTTGCGAAATGCCTGGGTCAGCCAGGGAATGCCTCCTTACACAGTTTGCCTGTAACATATACAGATGTACTGTTTTCCTTAGAATATGACATGACTTATATGAAATGGCGTTATTGACATACATACTCACATGGGAATATCAGCAGCCTCCGCTACACGAGCAATGTCGACAAATTATGTTCCCACTACTATTGTTGTGTCTCTCGTACCTCCCAGTCTAAATTGCAAATTAACTTGGCATTCTTACATTCCCAAATCAGGCTTTCCCAAGGTTTCTTCGCTTTCCCTTTAAAACAATAGTGGCTTTGATGATCTTCCATTGTGCAGACAACTTTGTGCACCCGTTCTTTTATAATTTACCCACCAAAATTCCCCCTTGCGGTATTTTCATAACACACTACAAGTATGACACCTTCCCTGTCTGCAAGTGTTTCTCTTTCTTAACATATCCTTCTCACAACCTGATCAATTGGAAAATTCACTTACTTGTAGGCGGTAGGCCATTTGCTTCTGTAGGTACAGTCCCAAATTCCCAGCCATTTCTACGGTGTTGCGGGGTATTTCCTGTGGGACTTCTACACAGCCGATAGTGTGCAGACTGCATTTCAGCACAGTGAACAGGATGTGAAAGAGCACCGCCACCTTAGCAACGTGATCGGTCAGCTTGGTCCCGTCTACTGTCTCCAGTGGCTCGATCACTTCATCATCCTCATCTTCATCGACACATACTCCTTTCTCGGCTGTTGATGCCTGGGCCCGGTTGTCCAGCTGTCCAAGCCACTGTTTGGCCTCTGTTGTGAGGGTCAAGAAGGTTGTCTTTGTTTATATCAAATGTGTCGTGCACCAGTTTCAGAAGGCCTGAAAGACGGAACATGAATACCCTGAGTGCTTGCAGTGCAGCAAAGCCCTGTTACTGTCATGGCTGCAACTTTGCTTTGTTCCACTTCAGCCATTTGAAGCACCCCTGCCCTAAAAGTGGCTCATTACCGATGATACCACTATATATAAACATTCCACTGCTTCCATAGAAACTGCAAACATTGCAGTATACACTAGTATATGTATCGTACAAACATCAGGAAACCCATTTCATCTCCATGTAACATGTGACTATTATAGTGCCTTCCCCTTTACAAGGCAAAGGCATGTTAATGTTCACATACTATCGCGGAAGGAAACATACAGAAAAGTCAAGGTAGGTAATCTATCAAACTAAATTCGGACACACTATCATGCCTCTATCTTTACAGGCAGCTGCTGTTTTTCCTAAGATGAAACTTGCCAATACAACATTACACTTAATATTCCTACTTTCCACCTGACTGTCTTAAAGTGCACCCCAATGTTTTGATGCTATTCTGTGGTTCTCAGTTAAACCCTAAGCATTGAAATTCATCTTTATTTTACTGAAATCCATTACTCAGCCATTACTATATGGGAACTAATGAGGCATTATAAACATTTATCTTGACACAGCATATAGTGTACAGTTCTTTATTTGTTGGTTAGCATTGCACATTTTACCACTCACCTCCAACATTTGTCATTTGCAGGTAGTCCGTCTGAGGCATTATGCACATTCGTCTGGACACATGATATAACGTACAGTTATTAATTTCTTCCTTGCAAATACACGATTTACTACTCACCTCCAAGTTTTGTGATGCGTGGGTAGTCCTTCTGCATTATCTGTTGGGCCTTCTGTTGTTTGCATAGCTTCTTTCTACGTCCAGACAGGCACCAAAACAGCATGCGCTGCAGAAGCCCGTCCATGCCGTATTTCACCTCATGCAGTATTTCCAGGGCTCGCACTGGCAGGGTCATGCCGTACACATTTAAGGTAATCTGTTTCATCTGGATATTCGCCTTTGTTGCATATCCCATGCTGGTGTAGTGTGCACTCCCCACTGTTCTCCATCAAGCTTCTTCATAGCATCGACAAGAATTGAGGAGCAAACTCATCCTGGGTGATCACACCTGAGCCCTCTGCCTTTGCTACCATGCTCATAAGTGTGTTTGGTGTTTAGTTGGCGAAGCGTAACTTCAGGTCGTACAACTCCTCTAGTTGGTCCATTGGCCCATTGTATGCATTCTCGTATGCAGGAGTCTTCCGGAGCCCTGAACTTCCTACCCCTGAAATGAATACCACAAAGTGCCTATATGTCATACATTCGGCCCGTCCAAACACAATGGTATGTTATGACAAACAATATTCAGTTTTTTATGGTGATTTTCTCAGTACGGATGATGCATAACTGCCTTATTCACAGTTACTAATATGACTTTTTAAATTTCCTTTATACTTTGTACCCTTGAGACAGAGCAGCATTTTACAGTTCCATGTTTCACGATGAAACAGGACCAGTATATGCCTCGGTGAATTGACTGATGTAATAACACAAGGTAAAATGTCAAGTAAAGGCAGTGCTTTGAACAGAATGCAAAGCAGTTGCACACGTCAAATCGAGCACTTTTGGAAGCCTTCACAGCCACTCACAGCCTTCAAAACTGTTACTGGGCATTTCAGTTTCTTCACTGCAGCACTGCTGCTGATGGCAATGTACATTATACTGTACCTAGTGTGGGTCATTATGCAGAACTGTTATACAAAACAACGAACCAGTTATAAACACATTTCCTGGCAAAATTTGGCTGCTGGAGCTGTACTTCTTTACACTGACGCTTGTACCAATAGTGCTTGCCACAGCTGGGATCAGGCCACACAACAGCATATGTGGGCTTGTACCTGATGCTCGGCTGAAGACCTAAATGAGAAAATACACTATGTTCACAAAGTCTTTATCACAGCATGCAGTAAAACATGGTATAGGCTCTGAGAGATTTTTAACTTTGTCCGCATTTTTATTCTTTACACAGAAGTGCAAACTCTTGCATTGTAATTTGTAACTTTCTTTTCCACTCTTGTACAGGGAATTTACAATTCTGGCAACAGAATATTTCATTCTGTCCAATCTAATATCCTATCAATGACAATGAGGGTAATGCTGTAACATCTGGCATTTGGAGTGCTTTTATGTTTTCCCAATAGTATTTTAAATACCTGTCAGCAGAATTTGTGATTCATTTCAAATAACTTTCAATAATGGACATGAACATCTATCTGGAATAAATCAAGTATTCACTTCTCCTTCTTGCCCCATATATTCAGCAATACTTCGACCATGTTACCTTTGCTCCATTTGCCAAACTTTTGTCCGATGGTACATTATTCTTGACATTTCATGAAAGAATACTGAGGCAAGGTGAAGGCTATTAATTCTGTGTAATAGCTAAGGAAAACTTAGATTTTAATAAAAACAGAGAACAACTAAACACCCCACATTTGTATAATATGTGGCCTGACCCCACAGCCTTGGGAAACAGTAATCAACACTAGGAAATCGGATTATCAAATATATACTTTATGTACTCAAGGAATATCATCGCACATAGAAGATTCAGGTTGTGAAACCTTAAACAGTGTCCCTACTACAGTGTTGACATCCTACAGTCTTTTCCGGCTATAGCCCTGACAACAAGGTCACTATGACAAGGTGTAAGTTCAAATGCAGGTAAGAGTATCATATTGCACACCTACACTTCGACCCCAATCTCTGTACTGATTATCACCATCATACACCATATGGTTTCCAACATACTCACTCAATAACATATTTAAGATTGCGGTCACTACAGCAAGGTCAAGGGTCGAATCATGGTCAAACTATGACATTGCACAACTACATCTCTTAAGCGATGTCCCTACCAATTACAACATTCTACACCTTACAGTTTCCAACACCTGCACAACACATTATCTTAAAGGTCAACTGAAACATTTACAAATCCACCTACACTAAATCAAGTGGCATTTTCCTAGGGAAAATCACAGTTCAGTAAGAAAGTGAGAAAGAAATTTAAACAGTTTCTCGAGTCCCAGAGCCAAAGAGTTTCCCTTACAGGCAGGGTCAGTTTCAATTCGTTGACCTAATATGACCTTGAGGATAACTATAAAGGTCAAGACAGCATTGCGGTTATAAATTTTATTAATACAGGAATAGTACATTTCTAGACTAGTTGTATTTACAAACCCAGCAAATTGTTTAATTGAACATAGGGTCACCTTAGCTGAGGCACAGTTTCCGACTACCTTAAGGTAAGTGACAATTTTGAAGATAATACGAGAGTGCCTGATGGAAGGTGACCCTAAATAGTGATGAATTAAAGTGTACTCAAGCCATACATGAGGGCATACAAAGTAAAATTATGAAAGAGTACATTTTCACCCAACATATGTTAAAATTTTAAAACATGTGAATGTACAAGTATGACTAGAACACATAAAACTGAAAAGCTGATGAGCATGTAAAATATAAATAAACATAGACGTACTACCTGCCATTTCCTGGAGGTTACTACAATTAATGCATACAAGTAAGTAGCATAAGCTTCATGAATAATGTTAATATTACTCTTAGAACAGATAAAGAACTTGTAGAGTAACAATGAATAACTATTTACAATTTGCCTACTGCTGAATGATTCTCATTATCATAGTGTCAGCCAACCGTGAACTGTTACTTCCAGAATATTTAGCTATAGCTGAAGTCATCACAAAGATAGTAACAATTAGCTATTTGACAGTTGTACTATAAATTACCCACTAGGGGACATGGTGAAAAGTATCAGTTACTCATAGTCAAGCAAATTTAATAAAATGTAACCATAGTTTCAACAATATGTTTAGTTTACATACTAAAAGGTATACATGCAGATGAATAATATCATCATCAGGCCAGTGGCAATCAGAATGCGGGTCCATTTAAAATAAAACAGTTACTGACTAGCTCGATTACCAGATACGTGTCCCAAACGGGCACTGCCTCATCCGGTTATACAGAAGAGCGGATAAAAAAGAACTACCATTACGCATACAGCGTGACAAGATATAGGCGGCTGTTGGGCAGCCTACACATAATGCTCTAGTTTAATTAACACACAACAAAAGTACATACACTTTAATGGTCACTGTCAGTTACTAATTTACACCATAGTGTCTAAACACAAATGGCTATGTATACACAACATAATGGCAATCACCAAGTACAATACTGTGAATTACAATCAAATGCAAGTCATTCATATTGCCAGGTTGTAGAATCAACTAGTGTCATAGTTAATTAAAATAGTAATAACAAGCCACATAAATTGTAACTATAATGAATGAACAATACATACTTCTTGGTTGAGCAAGCCCAATTGAAATCATAATTGCGGTAACAAATGCACTTTGACACCACTATACTGTGGAAATTTTCACCCAAGTGACCCTGGAGCATGAATTACACAGGCATCTCCCCCTCTGCCAAATGTTACCAATAACGTAGGGATTTTGGCCTTGGTTTATTTTGGACCGTAGTTTCTTGAGGGTTCGGGGGGGGGGGGGATTTTTACGGAAATTTTTAAAGGTATTTATGCTAGGGTATTGTGTGTTTGTGTACGAGGGGAAATGGGAGTTACTATGTTTAGGTTAGGGTTTTTGGGGAGCCCCAAAAGGGGAAGTATTTGGGAGAGTTTCTTATTTCTTTAGGGTTTTTAGGGTAGTTTAGGGTAATTTGGTTATGGTGGTAATTGTTGTCCTATGAGTTTGGGAGTGATTAATTTTTAGGTTAGGGTTTTTGGTTTGTTAATGAAGTCAGGTGTGTCTTTAATATACTAGGGGTGGAGGGTAGCTACTGGTTTGAGGAAGTGGTCAATTAGTTCAGAAGTGTAATATGTGTCGCTAGAGCAATCTGAGACAATGGGTATACCTGGTGGGATGTTGTCATGGAGCTATTTATTTTTTTGCTTTTGAATTTTTTGGAGTAAGTAAAACATTCTTGGTCTGGGTTCTTCAGGTGGTTTTAAGTAATCTACTTGCCTTGATTCTAATATTCTTCTACGTTTAAGTGAGTCTAGAATGGAGATAAGTTGTTCCCTACTGTTTGGGTATATTGGTTCTGGGATTTGTTTGTAGTGTTTAGGGTTTGAAAGTTGTTGGGTTTCCTCGAGGATGTAATCTTGGATATTAAGGATCACTATGGATGAGCCCTTGTCAGCTGGCTTAATGATGATGTCTGGGTACTTATGTAGTCGGCTTAAGGTTTTGATCTGGGATTTTCCTAAACTTGTGTATTGTAAAGGTATTTGGATATCCTTGAGTTGGTCCTTAAGGTGTGTGAGAGGTTCTATAATATCTTCAGGGATGGTGCCCAAGGGGGGTGTCCAGGGTGACCTTTCTATAAATGGTAATCTTTTTTTGTTTTTGGAATTTCTGAAAAAATAGGTCAGTTTGATCCTACGGTCAAAGTCTTGGAAACCTTTCAAAATGCTATGTTTGTTGATGGTGGGTGGTCTTGGAATAAATTTTTGTCCCTTACTTAAAACCTGTACCTCGGTTGAATTCAATATTCTAAAGCTTAAATTGAGGACCGAGGCAGGCCTTAAAGCCTCAGGTGAAATTAATTTAAATGGCTTACCCATGAGGAGAGCATCTTGTTGGCTGTATCTTCCGACCAGTGAGTAGTATCATGGCTGTCGAGCTGGAAATCCTTATCCGGGAGTGGTGGGATGACCTTGATGCGTATTTGCTCAGCTTAGGTAATGCCTGATTAATCCTCCTGAAGGTCTCTACTATAGGGAGGGGTTTCAGGGTGCTAAAGTTCAACTGTGGAATGTAGGGGGCTGCTCTGGGAAATGTCTTCTTGAGTTTCTGGGCTATCTTCCTTAGTTGATCGTCTATGGTTGTCTCATTCATTTGAGTACTGTTGATGCCGGCTGAGAAGATGACGTGTTTGACTTCAGGGCGTGGTGATACGAGAATGTTGCTGGTGAGGAAGTGGGTAAACTTGGCCCCACTGTATGAAATTAACTGAATGTCTAAGTGTATGGGTGTATGACTGATCCTGTTTATATTTGAGTCCCCTATCACAATCACAGGGGCTGCCAGTCTGGAGAGAGACCATATTTGCCCCTTTTCTTTTCTCATAGAATAGAAT
Source organism: Sabellastarte sp. h YS-2021 (assembly GCA_964017235.1). Classification (NCBI taxonomy): domain Eukaryota; kingdom Metazoa; phylum Annelida; class Polychaeta; order Sabellida; family Sabellidae; genus Sabellastarte; species Sabellastarte sp. h YS-2021. The sequence continues at coordinate 67,867,305 of OZ024938.1, forward strand.
AGAAACATTTATATAGCGCAAAATTGATGCAACATCCTCTAATGCGCTTGAAATCAAAAAGGGAAAGTCGAGGGACGTTCGAGGTCATGATCCAAGGTTAGCGCCCGCCAGGGAGATGTACTATGGTGGAGGATATGCTAATCTAAACAAGTAGGTCTTTAGCTGGCTACGGAAACCTGTTATTGTTTGTTGTGATCGTACTGATTGTGGGAGTCTGTTCCATTCTATGGGGGAAGCCACTACAAAACCTCTCCTACCGATGGCCTTTTTGTGAGAGGCTGAGGAAAGAGAAAGACGATTTCCACGTGTTAGACAACTGGTTTTGATCAAGGATGATAGGTATATGGGTTGAGAGAAATTTATAGCCTTGAAAGTAATTAGATTGTACTTAAACAATATACGTAAGTGATAGGAAGCCAGTGTAGTTTTTGAAGAAAAGGAGTGACATGGCTAGTTCTATCAAGTCTAAAAACAATTCTACAAAGGGCATTTTGTATCTTTTGGAGTTTAGCAACATTGTACTTACTGATGCCATAAAGTAGGGAATTGCAGTAGTCAAGTCGACTACTGATCATTGAGTTTGCAAGCAAGGCTGCAGTTTCCACACTGAGGAATTTACGAATACGTCTTGGGTCCTTAAGGTGGTAGTAGCAGGCTCGACACATATTAGTTATGTGGTTGGAAAAGGTGTTTCCAGAGTCAAAAATTACACCCAGGTTCTTGACTGTATCAGTAGGGGAAATAGAATTTCCGAGAAGTTGAGTAGGGAATTTATTTATGAGGGACTCTCTGGCTTGTCTATCACCTATTATAATAAATTCAGTTTTCTCGGGATTGAGTTTCAATTTCACGCCAGCCATCCAGTTTTGGATACATGTGAGACACTCTGTAAGCTCAGCGAAACTGGAATCAAAATTCCTATTGTCCAATGCTAGATATATTTGGGTGTCATCAGCATATAGATGGTGGGTGACATTGAAATTGGAAATGATATTACTGAGAGGGGTTGTGTAAAGGGTAAAAAGGAGGGGGCCCAGGACAGAACCCTGAGGCACACCATACGGAAGTGAGAACACATCTGAAAAGCTATTCCCTAATTTAACCTTCTGTTTCCGGTTTGAGAGATAGGATCTGATCCACCTCAACACAGTGCCATCAACCCCAAACCAATCTCTTAGGGAATTAAAAAGAATGTCATGGTCGATAGTGTCGAATGCCGCTGAGAGGTCTAGCAGTGTGAGTGCAACAGCCTTACCAGAGTCCAACGAAGCAGCAATGTCATTCTGGATTTTCAACAGCGCTGTTTCTGTGGAATGGAGTCTCCTGTAAGCGGATTGGTTGACATTGGAGAGCCCCTCGCTATCGATATAATTATTTAACTGTTTGGCAACTACTTTTTCGATCAGTTTGGATAAGAAACTAAGGTTGGATACTGGTCTATAGTTTTTTAGGAGATTTCTGTCTAAGTTTGGTTTCTTGAGAAGAGGGGTGACATATGCTGTTTTGAAACAGTTTGGGAAACTCCCTTCTTTGAGTGAATAGTTTATAATATTGGTGATTGGAGTGACCAAAATGTCCGCACACTCTTTGACTAGTGCGGTAGGGATTGGGTCCAGGTCGGATGATTTGGTGTTGGATGACCTTAGGATTTTGAGGATGTCATCCTCAGATACAGGCTCAAAAGAGGTCAGGGCACTGCTATTACTCTTCGGTATTGTGAGGGAAACAGGCACTGATGACTCTAAAGCAACTCTGATTTTCACAATTTTGTCACTGAAAAAATGACCGAAAGTGTTAGCTAAATCAATAGGACTAATATGATCGGGTAGGATGATAGTTGAGGTTTTGTGCAAGATTTTCTTGAAAGTGTTCCACAGAGCCTTGGGGTTACCATTATTTTCAGCAATGACAGTGGAATAGTGCCTGCGTCTTGATTGTTCCAGTAGGAAATTGTAGCGATTGACAGCAGCTCAATATCTTCTCCGGTTGATTGCAGAGTTGTTACTGCGCCATACTCGCTCACACTTGCGCTTCAGACGCTTTGCTGAGAGGATGTCTGAATTCACAAAGCCTTTGTCGGGGTGCACTGGAGCCATTTTCCTCTTTATTGGGGCATGCTTGTCTAGAATGCATGAACTCATGTAGAGTTTGGAAGGTCCTTCAATGTCTATGGTCTGAGGTGGCGAGGTGGAGATCAATATGTCCCCTGTCGTGGTTTGAGGATCCCCAAAATCTAGTTGTCTGGGCTGGTAAGGTGGTGGACTGATTGCTGGCTCCCCCAACTGGATAGGTGATGATCCCTCATTCCTCTGGGCGTCGAAGATTGATTGGGCAAAGTTCAGGTCTGACATATTTTGGATATGCTGGTCATGTGTGAGGGGATCACTGCTGGACGGTCCTGCTGGCTGGGATGTTGAGGTAGTTTGAGTTGTCTGTAAATCCCTCAGATTGTTGAGAGCTGTGGAACTGATATCAGAGGACGTGGTAGTCTGGGAAGTGGTCCTCTGAAGAGTTGGAAGTCGTGCTGGGAGACATCTGATGTGCTGGGGTTGATGTATGAGGGCTGGTGGTTTGAAGTTCTGGCTGGTCATCTGCTGGTGGTCTTTTCCTGGTTTGAGTTTTGGGATTTTTTTGTTTGATTGTCTCTTGGGTGCATTTATTTGGGATGGAGTTCTCTGGTGTCCTTGGTGGAGTGGTCTCCTCTGGAGGTGGTCTTCGTGGAGACGTGGTTGTAGTGGCCTGAGAGGGAAACTCCTGATTTGCCTGCTGGTCTGGTGGTGACCCTTGGTTGGAGGTGGTCTTACTGGGGTCTGTTGTGGTCTTCTGTGGGGTCTTCTGGCGTGGACTGGTCTTCTGGGGTGGTTGGGGCGTGTGGTGAGGGCTGGTCCTCCGAGGTGAGGTGGTCTCTCTATGGGGAGTGATCTTCTGAGTGGTGGTAGACTTTTGAGAGTTTGTGGTGTTCTGAACTGGGAGGACATCTTGGGTTGAGTGGTCCTGGAAGGTGCGGTGGTCTTCTTTTGTGAGGTGTTAACTCTCTGTGGTGTTGATGGCGAGGTGGTCTTCTGAGGTGCAGAGGGGGTGGACCTGGGTGGAGTTGGCGTCTTCTGTGGAGTGTCCTGTGGTGGTGGATATCTCTGTGGTGTTTTTGGAGAAGTGGTCCTCTGTGGTCTCATTGGAGAGGTGGCCATATGTGGACTTGGTTTCTTCTGTGTTGGAGGGGTCTTCTGTGGGGTCTTCTTAGGTGTGGTTGCTGGAGTGGACTGGTACAAGGGTGTCCTGGGTGTTCTAGGTTTTCTCTGGGTCAAAGGTCAAAGTTGGGGTTTTACGTCCCGTTCAACAGCCAGGGTCATATTGGGACAGGTCCTCAGAATTGCCACTTGTGGGACTCGAACCCACAGAGGTGACTGCCTATGATTAGATGCCAAACTTGCTAACCACTAGGCCACTGAGGACCTAGGTTTTCTCTGGGGTAGAGGTGTCTGTTTGGGTGTGGTTTGGTCTTTTGGGGGTTCTTGGCTGGGGGTGGTCCTAGGAGGGGCATGCTTGCTTGGTTCTTGCTGGGGAGTGGTGCCCAGAGGTTTTTCTGCCTGGGTCGGGGTGGTCCTATTGGGGGTATCCCTGGCTGGTCTCTTCTTCTCGGTGGTCCCTGGTGGTGGGGGCCTGGCCTGAGGAGGTGTCTTAGTGGACTCATTTCTTGTCCTGGAGTTGGTCTCCCTGGTGTGTTAGGTTACAGAGTCCAAAATGCGTGAGTTGATGGAGAAGGTTTATATAAGTGTGTCAGATTGGTTCAGGTGTCTTAGGAGTAAGCTGAAAATTGTTATATAATTATTAACATTAAAAATAAAATTTTTGGGGTTACAAGATAATAAAACCTGTATATGAATAAATTGACTATTGTAGCGTGTTTACACCCTAAAATGCATAAAAAGTCCAGGTATATTGTACAATTTAAAATTAATTTCTTGGTTTACAAGGGGTGTATATGGTATGGAGTATGTACAGAGTGTATAATGACGCCAGGTAGGGACTGGAGGTCACGCATCATGTGCTAAGAACATATACAAAAAACAAAATAATAGATGTACAATGAAAAACTTAATCAATATTTTTGCCCAATAGTGGACATTTACATCATTGGGTTTAAAGCTGGAAATAGCGTGATCAGTGGGGTGCATATATTTGGATGAGGTTATTAGGTGATAAATAGACCAAGAGCAGTGGTTATATTTTTAAGTTACAATATAAAATGAAATATCATAGTGAGACAGTTGGAAAAGTCTGGGTATATTGTACAATTTAAAATTAATTACTCCGTTTACCAGGGTGTCTATGATAGGGAGTATGTACAGAGTATGTAATGACGCTAAATAGTGACTGGAGGTCATGCATCATGTGTAAAGAACATATACAAAAACATTTCAACAAAACAATAGATGTACAGTAAAAAACTTCACCATAGTTTTTGCCCAATAGTGGACATTTACAGAGTTGATTTTAAATCTAGAACAGGCGTGATCTGTGGGGTCCACACATTTGTATGAGGTTACTAGGTGGTGATATGGTTTACAGATACAAAACATCAAAGCATCTGTAGGTTAAACAATCTATGAGATTACTACGAAAGTTGACAAAACATGCAATGATTTCAGTACTTTCCCTTGAAACCATCATAGTATGCGCAAAAATATCTCGCTGTTGCAGTATATGTTTCAGACATAAACAATCTAATTTGACGTCATTACAATTTCTGAAACATGGTTGCCACAAGATGATGATATGCCTTTATTAACAAATTAACATGGACACTAAATACAAATGTTCATGAATAATTGCACACTTATGTAGAATGATGGGCATTTTTCAAAATGCTCCTTCCTATCAAATACATGTACGTTTTACAAACATCTTAAAGTCCGAACTCTATTTCAATTATTGTTCCCTTTTCCCAATCTTAAGCTGAATCACTTTACTATCAAGTTTAAATTTGCAAGTTTACATGGAAAACTATAACATTAGCCATAGCTATAGCATTCATCACATAGCACCGAAGTAAATGAGGTTACTGGCTTTCTGTTATCTGTACCCTTTGTCACATGGATACATGGTGTGTAAGTAAAACTATTTGCCACCATCAAGATAACACAGCAGCGACACGAGGGAAGGTATTTCCTCATTCTAAATTCCATGGCATGCCAACCTCTTTATGTCTACTCTGAAGAAGTAATTAACTTGGGAAGTTATTAACTAACAAGTAATTAAATTTTGCACTAATGGGGTGGAGTTCTATACACGTGTTGCTATTCTTGTGTTTTTCTTCACTTCATAACAGTTTGTAACAGACAAATATCTGAACTAAGCATTGTGCCTTGAACTGTGTGCTACTCTCGCCTCCCACCTCTGAGGCCGGGGTTCGATCCCCGTGATGGCCTTAAGTGGGAAAGCCGGTAGTTGCTTGCCGTTGGTCGGCAGTTTACAGTACACAACCCTAGCGAACTATATGTACTGGTTTCCTCTGCCCTTCCAACTACCCGTCATGATATGACCTGTACAGTGTTGAAAGCGACATAAAACCCCAAATAAATAAATAAATAAATGAACTGTGTGCTACATGTTTATAGCTTCTTATAAGTGCAAAAGCATTGGCAACAAGTTACTTGGATTAACTACTAAAGCCTTAATGGTATCACACTTGCTATTAAAGTTATAATAGGTCATATACTACATCAATGAAATACATTCCATAATAATGCTATCAAATAAATGAACATAAAAAGGATACCTAGTTGAAAAATATGAATTTGGAAGAAAGTTATTGTGACCAACTTTTGTCGGAATTAAAATGTCGGCATATGCATAATTATTGTACAATATTATTGAGAACCTAAAATTATGACACACAAACATAACCAGTTGAATAAAAGGACAATGTGAACAACCTCATTTCAACTATTACATGCAACGAGAACATAGACTTGGATTGACAATGGTTCGTGGAAACATGCAATCAATGGTGTATAGAACATTGAAGCAGAAATATCAATCCTAAAGCACTTACATACATACATGTCTGCATGAAAAAGATCACTATTGCTTGACTTTGAAATGGTTGTATTGGCATTAAGAATGGAAAGAGGGCGATTTGAACTTGTAAAGGATGTACTTTGAAAGAAATTCCAAATGTCACATGTAATTGAGCCTGATTGTATATGAAAATCCCCCTTTCAAAGCCCCCTGTGTAAAATCCCCCTTTTTTCTCAGGGGCCATTAAAAATACCCCGGGGCCATTTGAAATACAACCCATAAAGTTCCCTCAATATAAATTTCAATATTTCTTACATTGATTTTAAATTGAAATCTTTTATTACTTTGGTGAATTTGCTTTTTATATCTAACTGAAATTAAAGAAGAAGTACTAACAATGTATATGTATGGATTGTACACATTATTTAAAATCACCTTTCCCCAATAAAAATCCACCAGAAGTTATTTTTATATTTCTACCATTGATTTTAATTTTAATTTATCAGTTTTATAAATCTGTATTACCATATATCTGTTTTTAAAATGAAAGAACAATTGGAACAAATTATTTAGTATGCACTCCATTTTATAACAATATTTGAAAACTACTCAGGAAAACAATCACAAGACTAAGCTTTATAGAATAACTGTTTGTTTATTTATTTATTTGGGGTTTTATGTCGCTTTCAACACTGTACAGGTCATACCACGACGGGTAGTTGGAAGGGCAGAGGAAACCAGTACATATAGTTCACTAGGGTTGTGTTCTGTAAACTGCCGACCAACGGCAAGCAACTACCAGCTTTCCCACTTAAGGCCGTCACGGGGACCGAACCCCGGCCTCAGAGGTGGGAGGCGAGAGTGTTACCACTCTGCCACCGTGGCCCCTTGAATAACTGTTTACTTTATCCTGTTAAGTGTTAATTGCTATCAGTATTTTTTGGATAACTGCTCAGGAAGAGTATCAAAAGAAAAACTACAGTAATCCAACTGTTTGAAGTGTTCTCCCTTGTCTGGTAAGAATAACTATTTACTTTATCCTGTTAAGTGTTAATTGCTATCAGTATTTTTTGGATAACTGCTCAGGAAGAGTATCAAAAGAAAAACTACAGTAATCCAACTGTTTGAAGTGTTCTCCCTTGCTATTACTTTCTTTGATAAATGGTTAGGTTGATAATGAAAAGGACTTGCATCTTTATGTATTCACTCTAAAGATGGGCCAAAAGAAGACATGACTTTATGTGTTTCATCATTTCCAAAATGTACCATATGAAAAGGAAGCCATCGACAACAATTACATTACCTGTGGATTTTAAACGGGGATTTCCAACGTATAGTGTAAATGTATTGTGTGTTGTCTAAATAAAATGATTGTGAAGATGAAATACAGCTTCTTCGTCACTGCCTTATTTATGAACATGTAAGAACAAATTTCTTTCAAATACACTGTTACGGTCACGGGCAAGCACGGTAGCAATTACCGGTTGTCTTTAAGTTGTAACAGAAAAAGCAAAAAGTTGAACTTAACAAATTTATTTAATAGTCAACAATAATGATTACAGTCAACTGGTGTGCTCTTAACCAAACACACTAATACAATAACAAGATCTAGCTGACCTGACCAATGAGATTAAGAATAAGTTTATCCGCCGTATCCCGCAATCTGTTCTGTAATCCGTCCTGTGGTATATTCTGTGATCTGTCCAATGCCCTGTGGTCTGTCCCGTGATCTGTCCAACGTTCACTCGCACACAGATATCTATATCCTGTGACCCGTCCCACACTCAACAACACAAAAGGTGCTTGTCCTGCTATCCTTTATGTATCCAGTCACACAGAATGTCTGTCTGGAGATATTTAGAGAGTTAACACAACTGTAGTGTCTGCTCCAAGATGTGGACAATGTCCAAAATGCAGTAAATTCACTCTCTGTTATATGAATGTACAATATCCAAAATATCCAAAGTACAATAAATCTGTCCAGATGATGTATCCAGTTCACTCCAGTAAAAGTTCACAGTGATATAAGCATATATTATACTCCAAAACACAATAGCTCTCCTTATAGCAAGCGAATACAAAGTTCACTTGTGGTCAGATGTACATTCCTTATATACATTCACAGATTCCTTCTGGAATTGTACAGAACCAACTCAAAAGAAGCTGGAGCCATCTAGGCCAAAGGAGGAAGTTCTAGAAACTACTGGTAATTGGGTTTCCCCAAATCTAACATAACCACTGAGGGGGGGATTTCCCCCAGTCTGTGAACAGATCAATAAACACTAAAACACAAAAATCAATAACTCCCTTACTTTAAATGTCAACACACAAAAAGAACCAACAACACAATTATCTTTTATGACAATGTATAAACATAAAGCTTAAATTAAACAATGCACTAATATAGTGCCTAATATATGTAATATACAATGTACTAATGTAGTGTCCAATATATGTAACATACACACACAGAAGTACCCATGACTTCAAGATTTCTAACATCATGAACAGCTTACTAAAATTGTCAATTCCTTGGACAAGCAATGGCTTCATTTCATTGAGAAGTCGGAGAGCAAACTAAAATTTACTTCAGGAATGCATTCCTGATTTTGTATTTTATATAATCATATTTTATGCATTAGAAGTTGAGTAATACCCACTGTTTGTGAAATTGTTACTATGATTACTTTCATTACTTCTTCTATGTATATTACAAATTATGTCGCACTGCAGCCACATCCATTAAAGGTTTTACCCAACAGTGACTTATATGGCCATCAGCACTGGCAAATATTCCTTTCTTAGGATACTTTGTACTTTTACAATGTATATTGCATGTTACTTTAATAAACAAACTATTGAATACTACTACAACCTATAGCAACTCACCTCCAGGAATTCCAAGATGTCCTCTGGCACAACACTGCACAAATCCAAAGGCATCTTGGTGGCCTCATTCACTTCCTGGGCTGCACATTCTTCATCAAATACAATGTCTCCGCTACGCCTTCTTGACATTCCACCCTTCACCATTTCCGTACTTCCAGTTGGTTGGACAACTTTCTCACCCAAAAATGGCATAACCTTTGTAAGATTATATAACCAGTAAATATACTTCAAAGCTTTATCGGTCACTAGCAAAAATCTGATCCTTCCAATAATTAAGGCAACTTGTAGGAACAAGTAAATCTTTTCAGGGAAAAGTAAGTCTTTAATACCCCACTTGCAGTGACAATCTCTTCCTTAACTTCATTCAACTGTTTCAAGGTGGGGTCCTCTGCAGTTTGTTTGCTAACTTGAGGAAGGCCATTGTTTGTGTCAGCTATTTCAATACTCACATGTAACCTATTCATAACAGCTATTAAACATAATGAGCATGCCAATGTTTGGGTTGGGAATCCCTGGTTTGGGAATTTCAATTGAAGGTGAGGGGCCACGGTGGCGGAGTGGTAACACTCTCGCCTCCCACCTCTGAGGCCGGGGTTCGATCCCAGTCGAGGCCTTATGTGGGAAAGCTGGTAGTTGCTTGCCGTTGGTCGGCAGTTTACAGTACAGAACCCTAGCGAACTCTATGTACTGGTTTCCTCTGCCCTTCCAACTACCCGTCATGATATGACCTGTACAGTGTTGAAAGCGACGTAAAACCCCAAATAAATAAATAAATTCAATTGAAGGTGATAGACACATGTCTATGGCCAGATCACTTTTAGGCCTGTCCCCCTCTCAAGCAGTAAATTCCCCATCTGTTAGCTACCTAGAAAAGCACACTTATTGTGATGTGCAAGTGACACAATAACTTGAGAAGATAACACTCCATTGTGTGTGTTCTGAATTAGGTCCTCTTGTCAAACAGACTGGGGCCTATGTTTTGTTAAGCACTCTGTATGCAGCCCTAAGTACTTCAGCAATGTAGTCTTTTAGGTAGAAATAAGATATAATTAGTACTCAACATAGCTGACATAATACCCTGACTATAATCACTAGCTCCACTTCGTTGAGACACTTGCATGTCTAAGAAATCTCAATATTTTACATTTTCTTAGATGTGTGAACAGTGGGCCAATTCCTACATGTACATGACCAAAGATCTGAATGATGGTAAGCAGGCAAACCCCTACTCAGACAAAACCCCAGTCATATATAACTGGTAGGGCAAAACCCCACTCAGACACCACCCCACTGAGATAAATAACAATGAGAACAAGCCCCACCCATGCTGTAAAAACAATTATTTTGTGTGTTATACCTCTTTATTCATACAAATATCTGATTTCAATAATACTAAAATTACATGAAATAGACAAATTGCCGAGTAATCTTTATAAAATGACAAAAAATAAATATTAATGTGAGAAATTATGAAACATTCACTGAAATAGTATCAAAGAATAACATAATCAGGTGATTGTGGCCCAATAAATCATCGAGTAAAATTTGAAAAATTTCATTTCAATAAGGTTGAAATCTTCATCATTCATTCAAACAACTAATTGTGAAATATATTTTGATATAAAATTAAAAATCCATTTTTTTAACTTGGGTACGGAATGTCCTAGGGTGGGTACAAAGTGTCAGTACGAAATATCTGGGTACGAAATGTCCTACATTCCAAATATCTTGACACAAACTATTGCCCTGATAATAAAGAAAAAAGTATCTGCACCAAAAGTATTGCATACCTGCACAACAATTATTGTTTCTTTATTTCACATTTATTGATAATTTTTGTCCGTACCCTGTAATGGCCATTCCATTCATACAAATATACATTATACTTGTTTTCTTCCCTTCATTTTCTTGTAGGTAGAACTTTAAAAGGACAATTGATAAAAATTTTTGAGTTTATGCTCACATTATCATCATTACGATCGTTACTATGTTTAACCTCTCTAAAAGGAATTAGCAAGTCCATGCAACGTTCAACTGTTTATAAAATGCAAAACAACTTTTCCAGTCACAAATACACAAATGCTTGGTGCTTCAATTGTGTCTGTGTCGCTTCTGCAAGCAACAGTCCCCAGCATTTATGGTAAAAATGTCATTACTTTTTCATGTGGGATAAGTAAGTTTCATTTACCACTTCAATGTGTGTATTCCCATGTCAGGACCTGTTTTGAACTCTTAATCACCTTAATATCATTTGAGAAGTCAGTAGCTGAACTATGGTTACCTGTGTACTGCCCCATGGTACAAGCACAGTTAAAGTCCAGGGGAAAGCCAAATTTAACTAAATGCACTAACTAAAGTTGTCTATCCCAATAACCTTCCAGTTCTTTTTCCCAGGCCTTGACAGTTAACTGGGTTTGAATGGGAATCCTGGCTTGCAAAAAATGGGTTTTCCTGTCATTTTGACTATTTTATGTGCTTCCAACAGAGAACCAGAGAACACAGTATCTTGGAGTTCAGGATCAGGCATGAGTTGCGGTTGTAAGGGAACAAAACCAAAGTTAAAATCCACTTGACCACGCCAAAGATGAAAAATGGGGTAATTTTTTTCATTTGGGTCTATTTTTGCCTTTTTGTGGTTGAAAAACATTACTGGTGTTGCAAATTTATTATCAAAATCACCATAATTCACGTCATATACAGGTCTAACTTTGTCACCAACAAGATCTGGGCCATTGGTATCTGCGTTCCCACTTGCCTGATATCCAGGTATGAATCCCGGTCCGAGTCTGTGCCACTAGTTGTGCCATAAAATGCAGCAGACAAAGTATCTTTGACAGATTGGGGAATGCCATTTTCTGAGACACACTTGGCCTCATTCAATTTTTGGCCAGACACATTGTCACTCACATGTACACCCACCTCATTGGGTGTTTTACTAGTATTATCAGTCGCATTGTTATTAATTACCGCCTCATCACCATCACTACTGACATGACTACACATGTAACTTTTCCAGCTGCCACATCCTAATGATGTGCAGCTGGTATGTCGTTATTTGTTTGTTGACCTTTGTTTTGACAATTTTTTTTCGAATGACCTAGCTGTTTGCCTTGTGCCAAGCAAAATGCATATGTGTTTGTGTAAATGCCCATTCGATTCGTGATCCCTCGAAAATGAACATGAATTTGTCTGAAAATTTTTGCAAAACCAAGGTTTGTGATTATCAGTCCTACCCCATGATTGAGTGTTAATGGACACATGTTTCTGGACATGGGCCCTGCAAATTCTGTCGATTCGATCTTCATCTTCCCAACTCAAAGACCCACGCTCCATTTCACTACTAATTTTTGTTTTTTGACAGACTTTACCCATGTTTAACACTTTCTAAGAAAATGTCTGTACTTAGGTCATGACTGGGTGTCGAGTGCTGTACTGATGCTGCCATCCTGTCCTCCACTTGGTCCAGCCTGTCTGTAACATGCTTCAGCTGCTCCAGGATCAGGATTTGCACCAGCTGTCAGTCAGTGGATGTCCTAGACGTCATCTGCGACACAGATGGCAGCATCTCTTAACAGTTCAGAATTTGCATCTTTTTCTTTCACCAGTTGACATTTCTTCCCAGTCGGAGGTAGATGTCTTTGCTTACAAGCTTCACATCTTTGCTTGTTATCAGGCATTTTTTATTATTTTTAAAGTCAATGTTCCTTATCTGAAATCAATCACAGAACCCCACAGGGCTAGGAATTCCCTACTCAGCAGGATGAAATCAGGCTCCAATTTCGACCAAAAGACTATGAGGCAAACGTCCCAAAAATATAGGGTAGACCGTCCCTTTGTGGTCCAAAAATATTCAAGCCAAGTTGTCTTGACAACTGTGGAATATGCAGAGGAGCGTCAATTGCCAATAATACACAGTTCAGCCAGTGTCACAACTGATCAGTATTCATCTATAAAACATTGCAGACTAAATGACCGTTTCATTTTATGTACATATCATACAGATTAACACTTAAAACATACTAAAATTCATAAAATGACGCTAAAAGCAACGTAGCAGTGTAAAATTCATTTCCAAAGCTAAAAGTTTCTAATGTTTCAATGTCAAGATTCCAAGTGATGCTAATATTCCTGGAATTTTCTTGGATTTGCAGGAAGGTCAAAGGTTAACCAATAAAAATACTTGATACACTGGTTACTGAGGGAACTGGGCAGGAGGAGAAACCCCATAAAGGTCAGTTATATAACAGTTATGTAAAGGCTTATCTCCCCCATCAGTCTGGTTACCTAACCACTAGTAGACTTGAGACCTGACCACTAATACAGGTACCCACCAACAAAAGCCTGATCTGGGAGAAGGACCGACACCTGGGTCGCCTGAACAACTCAAGCGAATATCGGACCTCTACCACACCTCTCCCCCACCTCTACCATGCCCTCTTCAACTAAAATTAATGGGGCAGACCTCTACCTCTGCCACAACCCAAAAACGTGGTAGATGTTTCAAGAAATATATACTATATCTGACCTCTACCACACCTCTCCCCATCCCTACCACGCCTTCTCCAATTAAAATTACCGGGATCAACCTCTACCTCTACCACACACCCATAACGTGGTACAGCTTGCAAGAAATATGTACTATATCTGATGTCTACCACACCTCTCCCCCACCTTCTCCAACTAAAATTACTGGGATCAACCTCTACCTGTACCACACCCCCAAAACGTGGTCTACCACACCCCCAAAATGTGATAGAGGTTGTCCGACATATACACCATATCTAACCTCTCCCCCAACTCTACCACGCCTTTTTAAAAAATTACTGGGATAGACCTCTACCTCTACCACACCCCCAAAACGTGGTAGAGGTTGCAAGAAATAGATACAACATCCGACCTCTACCACACCTCTCCCCCACCTCTACCACAGCTTCTCCAACTGAAACTAAAGGGCCAGACCTCTACCTGTACCACACCCCCCAAACGTAGTAGAGGTTGCAAGACTATAAACTATATCTGACTTCTACCACATCTCTCCCCCACCTCTACCACTCCTATTCCAATTAAAATGAATGGGACAAACCTCTACCTGTACCACACCCCCAAAACGTGGTAGACATTGTGGGAAATATATAGTATATCTGACCTGTACCACACCTCTCCCCCACCTCTACCATGCCTTCTCCAGTTAAAATTACTGCAATTAACCTCTACCATACCCCCAAAACCTGGTAGAGGTTCCAGGTCCTGTAGAAAATTTTCGCGGGAAGCAATTTCGCCGGCTCCACCATGAAGCACCAACCCATCAATGACAATCATGATCAAATGCTGGATAAGTGACGATGGATTTATAAAAGTTTCAAAGAAATCTATTTGTTAAAAATATAGTGCATATATATCCTATCTGAGATTAAAATACTGATCATCAACAGCTAATATAAAATGAAGACAAAACACATTAGCTTGGCCACAGAGTAAATAACTGAAAATGTATTCGTGGACTGTTTAAAGGCAACATATTTCTTTTAAAAATAAGTTAGAAATAAAACTTCAGTTCTGTCTCAATAAGGTTGAAAAATGGGCTGATGAAAATGGTTTTAAGTTTTCTAAAACCAAAACTGTATGCATTTCTGTAATAAAAGAGGGGCCACAGTGGCAGAGTGGTAACACTCTTGACTCAACATTGAGAATATATAATTCACAAATCCCTGTTGTTTCACAAACTAAGTTCCTTGGTGTTATGTTTGACAAAAAAACTGAATTTTAAGGCACATATAGATTATGTTCGCCATAAATGTGAAAAAGCCATGAACTTACTGGAAAGTAGTTGCCAAAATGGATTGGGGAGCAGATAGAAGTGTATTAATGAGATTTTATCATTCATTTGTTCAATCTAGATTCAAATATGGTTGTGCTGTTTTTAGTTCTGCCCGTAAGTTTTATCTGAAGAAATCAGAACCCATTCAAAACCAGGGCTTAAGAATATGCCTGGGAGCCTTCGGGACTTCTCCAAAGGAAAACTTGTATGCAGAGGCAAATGAACCTCCTTTAAAAAAAAGGTTTGATGAGTTATGTGTTCAATATGCTTTGAAATTTAGAAGTAATCCTGATAATCCAGCTTACGATGTTGTTTTTAACCCCCAGTTTTATGATCTTTATGATGAGAAACCATCTGAATAAGAATAAGATTTTTTGGGTATCGTGTAGAGGAAGATTTGTCTGTAGTCTGTCCTCAGCTGGATCTAATTCAGACTGTGTCATTGCCAGATGATCCACCTTGGACTATACTGGAGTATATTTTATTTTAATGTTTTAGACTTGAAAGTCCCCTATACAGACTTGAAAGTGAATCTAAATAGTATTTTTAAACAAAAGTGGCAAGCTCAATGGAATGTGTGTCCAAATAACAAACTATTTCAAATAAACCCTACTGTAGGAGACTTTTTATGTTTGGACAGGTTTGTCTTGTATGGAGGAAATAGTTATAACTCTAGCCCATATAGGACACACTTATTTCACATACAGTTATCTGTTGAAAGGTGAGGATATGCCCTGGTGCATTCCATGTCATTTCCCCAATAAAGTGAGACATATATTATTAGTCTGTGTCGACCTACATGACACTAGAATGAAATATTATAGAGATATCAATACCATGAAAGACTTATTTAATAAAAATATTTTTAATATCATAAATTATTATATTATATTTAAAAGAATGCGGCCTGTTTAAAAAGTTTTAATTAATTTATTCTGTGTTTTGTCCCTCATGTCAATTTACGCTGTAATATCTAGTCTTGGATAGTATTGTGACAGTTATATTATGTTTTTGATTCATTATTTCTCATGTACAGTTTGTTGGTTTTTTTGTTTATGATTTTCTAGTCTGTCTTTATAGTTATATTGTGATACTAATACTGTTGTTAGCACACTTACCTTTTTAGTATTGTTGTATTTTTATATATTCTAGTCAACCTATGATTTTGTGACTTGGTTTTTTGCCAGTCATTGTGTATTTGTATTTATTCGTTTGTTGTAAATATAAATTAGTGTATTTATTATTTTTAGTGCAGTATAACACGGTTGTGTTTTTGCATGTAAGTAAAATAATAGCAAAATATACAATTAAACAAGCATTGGGCATTACTGTACATTTACATAATAGAGCTTAAATCATTATTCAAATAAGATAATAATAATATTTCATGCAACGGATATATTAATTCTGTTACTAAAATATGCTATGAAATGAAAAACTAAGAACTATCGTACAACATTCATTGACGCAACTGTGTTTCTGATCACTGAATGCAATAATTCAGTCTAATAGTGTGTCCACTTGCCAGTAGAAATTCCATCAAAGTTTGTCAGCACTGGCACATTGCTGCCAAAAATGGTGTAGTTTTTTGTTGCAGATCCTTGGTCCATCTATCCACCCTTTTTCCCAGTGATTGTGCTTAGGCTTCCTGAAAGATACTGACTCTTATCAACGCTTCAACCTCCTTCATGTGACTTAAAAGTCTGGAAACTGAATGCTACCGTACTGTAGAATTTCATCTCGAGTGCGGTGATTTACCGTACTGTAGCCACTTCGATCAAAATAATCTACAAGCATTTCACTGGTGCAAACGGCAATATTCTGCAAATCTGCCTTGCCATCTGGGACTTCACAAAACGGAATGGAATGCCAACCCATCCAGCATGCTACAAATATGCTTAAACTCAGCACTTTCTTTATAATACCACGTTTGGTAACACTCGCCTTCCACCTCTAAGGCTAAGGCTGGGGGTTCAGTTCACGGCTCTACCTCAAATGGGAAAGCTGGTAGTTGCTTGCCGTTGATAGTCTCCCTGTGGGTCCAGGGATGTAGAATAGGCCCAACGTGTCCTCCTCCCTGTCGTAAGAGGCGAATAAATGGAGGAGACACGAACCTTGATTGGATTTTACAGAATAAATTTTTATTTTGTTTTTTGTTCATTTGTATATTTTACACTTTTTGAGAGTTCTATTTGTGGTTTGTATTTGTTTTATTGTATTTGGGTATTTGTTTCTGTATATTTTGTTGTTGTATGGTCTAGTCAGTTTTTATGATCTTATTTTGTCACAGATTGTATTTCAAATATTATTCAGTGTATCTCTGTTTTAAATCTGTATATCTAGTCACGAGTTTTTGTATATTTGTTCATGTTGTACAAATTGTTTAGTTAAAGTGTTTATTCTGGCTGTTGAACAGGACGTAAAACCCCAACTTTGACCTTAAAGTGTTTATTGAGTTTATTGGTGCAGAATATCACTGAGGTGTTCTTGCACCTTAATTTTTAACTTAAACTTTAACTTGCCGTTGATCGGCAGTTTACAGTACAGAACCTTGACCAACTGTTTGTACTTGTTTCCTCTAACTAACCTTTGTTATGACCTGTGCAGTGTTGAAAGCGACTAAAAGCCCCACATAAATAAATATAAAACACTGTTAATCTAACGTCTTGGATTTTCCGCCAGGTACTCTGGGTTAAATGATAGAAGCACCCTAAAAAGCAACATGTTGACTAAAACTACTATATGGAGGGATATAGTCACATAAATTATGGTCCCACAGGTTATGGTCACACACCCAAATATAGTCACACACATTTATGGTCACACAGATTATGGTATGGTCACACACCCAAATATAGTCACACAAGTTTATAGTCACGCAAATTAGATAATTTATGGTCACATATTTGGACACAGATCAGTCGCAGGATAAGTAAGTGGGGTTTGACCAAATATGGTCTTGAGTGTTTTTATGGTCACAGACCAGTCACATGGTAAATATTATCTTGCAGAACAGTCTGAACCAAATAAGGTCATGATTAGTTTATGGTGGCACAAATATCAGAATGTTCTACAACTAAATGATGTAACAGTACTTTTTTCTCTAATTAAAAGTTGTACAAAAGCAAAAACAAGAAATATAGTCACACCAATGACATTTTCCATATTTTATAGTCACACCAATGGTACAACATTAATTTATGGTCCCACCAATCAAACTGGATGAGTATAATTTCCTTTATATTCTGTCCCTCTATATTCTTTGAAAAAAGATTCTTTCAAACATCAATGATGTGAAATAAGAAGATACAATATGTCTGACAACAGTCTTTTCTAGTAACTCTTGAAGAAAGTAAGTTTGATGATTCTCAGTTTATGAGGATCAATAAGGGAAAAATGTGGATTTGCCTTTCCGAATGAGTGCTAAAATATCTTGGGAATCTCAAAGATGAATTAGATGCTGCAGTTGTAAGCTAAACACCAGTACGGTATCAGCTGACACAGGACATTTCAATGTTTGTGGATACTTACAAACAGCCCATTTTCATTTCGTTCAAGAAGTCTACCATACGCATAAATATTTCACCAGAAGAATGGTCTCAGCTGATAAATTAACTACTAACTATATGGAGGGATATAGTTACATTATTGATGGTCCCACAGGTTATGGTCACACACCCAAATATAGTACCACAATTTTATAGTCACAACAATTAGGTAATTACGGTCACAGGGATTGGATTAGATTTAGATTTATTTGTTGTTTTAAGTCACGTTCAACCGCCAGGGTCATATTGCGACGAGTAGTTTTACAGGTGGAGGAAACCAGTGCATACTGCACTGTAAACCACCAGGCATCGGCAAGTAACTACCAACTTTCCAACATGAAGCACCCGGCCCAAGATTCGAAACCGGCGGCCTCAGAGGTTGGAGGCGAGAACTCTCACACAGGGATTGCAGTAATTATAGTCACATGAAAGTAGTCACAAGAAAAACATTTAGAGACTTGATTTATTTCTAGTGAGGGTTATTATGGTCACACGGATGACTTCTGTTTGAAGTTTATAGTCACAGTCACGGCTAATGAATTTCTATTTATAGTCACAGTCTGTTTCAACATATTTAGGAAAGTTTTCAGGATAGTAGTTTGAACCACAGAACTGGACATTTATTGTGTAAAAGATTATTTTGGGGTTCCAAATTATAATTATCACTTAAAGCTGAGGAAGTGATCATCTTATGATAACTCACTGAGGGAATAACCTTATAAGTCATTAATTATCCTGGTATTGTAGAGTTGAATTCATCATGGAGGGTTTGTATATTTTCTTGCTGATATGTATAATTATTGTGAAGTGTGAGAAATGTGTTTGGGGAAATGTCCAGTGTGAATGTTCAGATGATATAAAAATGGTGATGTGTAAGGATAGTTACTTGAAAGAGATTAAAGACATTGAAATACCACAGAGGATTACTTCAAAAGTTAGAGTACTAGATTTACAGTACCACTGTTTAACTGATATTTCACTTGTCAAACTGGCTAAGTTTTCAAGTTTGAAAACACTCAGCATAAAGAATCAGCATGCATTTTTGAGTTCAGATCTTAAACACATTGAATCTGTATGTGTGATATCTGACTGTATTCAAATCAAGATCAAATCATCGTTTCTAACACAGATATTAACAGCTGCCTCCAGTTTCTCATCTCCTGATGTAAAAGCTACCTCATCTACTGCAACGTCTATGGATAGACCCAGTAAATTTATAACATCCAAACCAAGAACAACTGTTGCAGTTACCAAGAGCCACAGAAACACCACCTTCCATTCCAGAAAGCTTCCCCCAAAGATGTCTTTCATTAATATCACGACATCAACAGCCTCCACTGGGGAAATCACTGGATATAACATTGATGATATGAACATAATTACCCTTCCTGTTTTGAGCAATTCCTCACAAGAATCTACATTGAAAATAGAAATAATAGTGGCCTTATCAACTATTACAGCTGGTGTGTTTTTCAGTGTTACAATTTGTGTGTGTAACCTGTGTGTTTGTGTGAAGTATGACAGATCCTGTGGCTTGCATTTAAGAGCAATTTGTGTTTGTGGAAAGATACCTGATTCACATTTACAGAGGATAAGATTTCCAGCTTGTGATCACTTCCTCTTCAGCACTGGTTCGTAATCAGAATTGTTGATGGGTGTTATATCAAGTAGTGGCCTGTGTGGTTCCCACAACTCCCACTTGTCTTTTGATGCTTTCCCACTAAACCTCAATCTGACTGGTCCAGTTGTTTCTCTTTTAGAATCTTTATCTTGTAACCTGGAAAACACGAGGGAAAATGTTATAGTTTATAAACTATTATGAATTACCAGTAAGTCTACACACATAAATATAGTTCTGATTAAAAAAAAGTTTCAGAAACAGTCAAAATGTCACAATGAAAACTTATCCAATTGAGTCATGCAATATACTTCTCTATAGATCTTACACTGTCAGAATATACTTAAATTGGCATATATAATTCTTATTTATACTTATAATTTTTACATAATTACAAAGGTACTTCAGAGTACTATGGGATATAAGATGCAGATTTTTAGTTATAAGCTAGATATGAAAAATACTGGTAAAATGTTAAAAAAATTACTTACACTGCTTCCTTAAAGTTCTCAAAGTCCATAAAGTTGACCTGGATGCTCTTATCACACATTTTTTATACCCGTGTATCTCTTCTCATCGTTTAATCTGTATTTCATCTTGTAATTTGGAATCTGACCATTTCTGCAGATCTTGACTCTGAGTGATGGTTTGAGATTTATCACTGAGACAAAACTTGGTCTTTGTAAATTGTCTTAACAATTGAGTTTCTGAATTTTCAAGTGTGGTTGAGAACCAAATTAATTCAGATATCTTAGACAAATGAAAATGCCAGTTTACCAATGCATAAACTTTTATTTAGCAATTTATTCGCTGTATTTTATTTACAAAATCCATGTTTTCTCAAAATAGTTACTACGAATATACTAGAAGCAATCCATAATACCAATAAAATTAGCTTTACTGAAAAATCACAGATGAACTGAACAAAACAAGTACTAAATTTTCAAATAACGGTGCCAACAACAAAACAAATTATTTGACCAAAAATTTGTACACAGTGGAACAACAGAAAAAAATCGATATGCACAAACAAAAATTACTGAGTTGTAACAGACAACTGATAAACAAATTGACTGATGGACAAACAATATATATAAAAACAATAATGCAGAAGTTAACCAAAATCTACACTGCTACTTGCACAAATATGAACAACAAAATGCCCACAAACATTTTATAAAATAGTAAAAATTACACTGAAACATGACTGGAAATCAAGTAAAGATTACCGATAGTCACAATACAAAAACAAAAATTCATACTAACTATTGAGGACAATTCACGTTAAGAATTATCGATATGGCAATCACAAACCACTAAATTATGACAGCTAATACTTGTACAAGTTTACAGAAATAAACCAAACGCAGAAATACCTGTTTTGATCACCACAAAACACCAATAAAATTCAACTGTATTTTAAATTCACGTGGTGGACGAAAATGCCGGTGTAAGCCCCCAGATTATACCCCCCTCATTTTATACCCCCTTGTGATTAGTAACATAGAGTTTTAGAACATCAATAAAAGGAATGTTAATGCTATTGTAGATGTAAAATTAACCTACAGACAGCTTTGTGCACTGTATATGGTAGCATGGTTTTACTTTTTGGTTTGCACACAACAAAATACTCGCACTTGTGATACACATTATTTTGAATTGAATTATAAGAATTTTTAGGTGGAATGCTACATTTTGTGTACTAAATTTGTGTAATACTCCCTGTATACCTAAGATTTGTCTGTCTTATCACTTTTTTGAGCTGAAATATTTCATAAGATCTGCATACAATTATCATTCATTTTGAATTATGACAAGTGATAGTACTAAAAAATGATGTGCTAATATACACTTCTAAACAAACCCCTCACACTAATAACTGTGATAGGGGCCACGGTGGCAGAGTGGTAACACTCTCGCCTCCCACCTCTGCGGCCGGGGTTCGATCCCCGTCATGGCCGTAAGTGGGAAAGCTGGTAGTTGCTTGCCGTTGGTCGGCAGTTTACAGTACAGAACCCTAGCGAACTATATGTACTGGTTTCCTCTGCCCTTCAAACTACCCGTCGTGATATGACCTGTACAGTGTTGAAAGCGACGTAAAACCCCAAATAAACAAATAAACAAATAATAACTGTGATCATTCTTTTATTCAAGATATTTTAAAACTATTTAGTGATTGTGTGTCAGTGAATAAAAAAGTTCTTTTAGATTGGGTTCCAAGTCACGTAGGCATAAAGGGCAATGAAAAAGCAGATGAGCTTGCCAAACAGGCCTTGAATTTTAATATTTTAGACTTAAAAGTCCCCCATACAGACTTGAAAGTGAATGTAAATAGTGTTTTAAACAAAAGTGGCAAGCTCAATGGAATGCGTGTCCTGATAATAAACTATTCCAAATAAACCCTACAGTAGGAGATTTTTATGTTTGGACGGGTTTATCTCGTAGGGAGGAAATAGTAATTACTCAAGCCTGTATAGGACACACCTATTTCACACACAGTTATCTGTTAAAAGGTGAAGTGATGCCATGGTGCATTCCATGCCATTGTCCTGATGCAGTCAAACATATTTTATTAGACTGTATCGACCTTTGTGACACTAAAATAAAATATTATAGAGAAAAAGATAGAATGAAAAAGTTATTCAATGAAAATATTTGTAATATTATAAATTATTTAAAAGAATGTGGCCTGGTAATCATTTTATTTCGTGTTTTGTCCTTTATGTTAATTTATTTTTCTGATCTAGTCTTGGTTAGAATTTTACTGTGATATTTTCATACTTTGTCTCTGTTTTATACTTACATTTTGTTTTGTTGCTTTTTTCCACTAGTCTTTATGGTAGTCATTTCTTATAATGTTGTATTTCTTGGTCTTTTTTGGCCATTTATTAATTGTTTGTTGTTATTTGTATATATACTTTTGCTTGTTATTGTAAATAGTAGTTAATGTATTTATTAGTTTTTAATAGTGCAGCATGACACATAAGTGTTTTTGCACTTTAATTTTATCTTACTTACTTACTTACTTACTTGCCATTGATTCATATTACTGATCTTTTTGTGAGAGCAATCAGCTATTCTAGTTATTCCTTTGAAATCACAAATTGAAATTTGTGGATGAAGTGCTCATTTTACACCCACAAGTATAGTTAAACTTTTGATTTGACTGATTGGGATTAGTTAGGTCCTCAGTGGCCTAGTGGTTAGCAAGTTTGGCATCTAATCATAGGCTGTCACCTCTGTGGGTTCGAGTCCCACAAGTGGCAATTCTGAGGACCTGTCCCAATATGACCCTGGCTGTTGAACGGGACGTAAAACCCCAACTTTGAACTTTGATTGGGATTAGTTGAAGCTGGGTCCCAGTGTACATCAAAAGTTTAAGTATTCTTTTGAAGTAATAAATTGGGATTTGAAGCTGGGCCTCAGTGTACATCAAAAGGTAGTTAATCTTTGGTTTAATAGATTGGGCTTAGTTGAAACAGGGCCTCAGTGTATATCAAAAGTCCTGTTATTCCTTCATAATTTGGGATTAGCTGAAGCTTCGCCTCAGTGTACATATAGGTTTTGTCAATTTAACAGCCTAACAGGGTCTCTGTTGAAAAGTAAGAATTACCAATGCTAATACCCAGTCACTTCACTATTAACTAATTTTCACCTAATAACTTGATCAATAACCAGTTGCCCTAATCATATAAATATAACATGATTTCATTCATCAGTGGCCAATTTTAAAAAAGATTAAATACTTAGGTAATCACCTAAATTATCAGTTACCTGTATCAACTAAGTAGACGGGGGTAGATTCTAGGAAGCCTCCCAGAATCTACCCTGGGTGGTAATCTGGGAGGGCGGGGTAGATTCTGGGGGACCTCCGGGTAAAAAATGAAGAGGGGTTATACTTCCAGAGTTTACACCGGAACTAACACAAATAAAGAGATATCCTCAGAAAAATAATACCAGAATGCTGTGGGTGAATCTATCCAGATACTGCTGGTACCAGTGTTGTAAAAAGATGTGACTTACTTGCACAGATATCAGTAGATTCCACAGAACCAGGCTGGCTGTTGAACGGGACGTAAAACCCCAACTTTGACCTTTGTCCACAGAACCAGGAGTTTTACATGGGACTGTTTGGTTTTCCTTCTGTCTTTTCTTTTTGTTGTCAGTTGCAAGTATTTTTTTCTGTTGTTCCATAAAGATTCATGGTATTATTTTGGTTATATTGTCCCATTTGAATGTCTTTATTAATCTTTGGTAGCTGTATGTCGATTCAACCCAGCAGGCATGCAACTTTGAAATCTGGTTGAATCCAACGGTGAAATCTCTTTGAAATATGTGTAGGTTTTGCAAACCGTTTTTAGTTGGATCCAACCAGTGAAATCATGTAGAAACCAACTGTTGAAATCTGGAATTCAATGGGTGAAATCAGGTTGAAATATGTGTAGATTTTGCAAACTGTTTTTGGTTGGATCCAATCAGTGAAATCTTGTTGAAACCAACTGTTGAAATGTGGTTGTATTTATGTGTGAAATCTGGTTGAAATACATGTAGATTTTGCAACAGGTTTTGGTTGGATCCAATGTATGAAATAGGGTTGAATTCAATGGGTAAAATCAGGTTATTTACATTGTCTTCTTTATTTGAATCATTGTAGCTTGTGTGTCATAATTATAGCTTCTCATAGTCTGGCAGCCAAAGGGTGAATTTTGGCCTAACCTTGTTTTGATTGATTAAGTTTTTTCTCTGCAGATTCTGGATGCTTAGGGTCCCCATAACGATACCTGGGTGGGTGTGGAGCTCTCACCCTTGAGCAATTTCAGAAAAATGCGAAAATCCAAGATGGCCGCCGTGCTGCGTCGACAAATCTTAAAACAGTCATAACTTTCTTGATATACGTGATAGAAGCATAATTTTGGTGTCTATCTATAGGTTTTAAGGTACAAGGAATGCAATGGGATCATTATTTCATTGGCAAAACAATCCCAAATAGCCAAATTATGATACTACAAGCAAAAATTACCTATTTTTTGTTAATCCGGAACCTTTATTCAGAACAGGTTACTCAGAAAACATGTATTATTGTCATTCACACCAACACAACACATAATTATGTTCTTATATAGACTGAAGAAGTTGAAGAAACCGAAACATTACAATGGCATAAGTTCACAAACGCAACTTGTCAGTCCATTTCATTGGTTTCAACGGGCGTCTGAGGTATATTTTCACACGGGACCTCTCCTTTGCACATACAGAATGTGCTGCATGGAAGGCTTGCGTTTTTGCAGCTACACCGTTGTGTTGTGCATGGTCTGTCTGCTTGACAAGAGCACTTGATCAGTTGAAGAAGTTCCTCAGGTATCAGTTCCGTCGTGCTTCGACCATCCATGTAACGTCACATCAAGATCTGGAGGGTGAGGATCCAGTGCATGTCGCCAGATTGCGACTTGCAGCTGAGCTCGAAGGATGTTCTGTCTCAAAGCCTCATCAGTTGGAGGCAATGAGGAGAGCTGTGGAGCAGAAGCTCTTCTCTGAGCAATTTTCTTGGTCCATGTTCTTTGTCGAGCTTCTGAAAGGGACCGGCAGCTTCCTTGACTGTAACACGCCAGTACAAACGCCACCGACTGTCTTTCTGCAGCAGCTGACAATGGTTGACCTTGCTGAATCAGACCCAGCTGATCAAGTCTACAAGTTTGGCTTTTGAGCACCTTCAGGGCAGTCATCTTGCCTATACTGTGCGGCGATGCTACAGTGTCGCATCCTGTGAGGGCGTGGGCTGCCAATAGGTCTGGTATGATTTGGCTGTACTTTTGCACAGAGGCCTTGATGTCCAGGAAGGATCTGCCTTCAACGGGGGATGTCATCAGTACTGTGCTGGATATGTCTCCAGTGTTGCAGAAAAACAGCAGAAGTAAAAACACGTCTGTATCATCGGCCACGACAAGAACTGTCCCGTCTCTAATTTGAGAGACTTGTCGTATTATGATGGTGTCGGCTTCTTCGTGGGTGGTTAGCATATCAGGCCGTTGAGATAGCCGCCCATGGTTCAATTCAACGGGAACTGCATTCTTTCCTGTAATAACCAACCGTTTGCTCTGGAATTCGTCGGCATGAAGCTTGAGATCATCCACGATGAGGTCGATCACTTGAGCTTTGTTCTTTGACACGGTTAGAACCACAGACTGCACTGGAAGACTGGTGGTGTTTGTGAGACTGTACACTCGGCTGGATTTCTTCTCCCTCGATGACCGTGTGACGTCCTTTGTGCTGCTTGGGACATACCGATCAAATATGAGGAACACATCAGCTTGCTTCAGGCGCTTGTGCAGGTACTTTCGGACATTGTCCAGGTAGTCCTGAACGACTGAGCCACTAGCTGGCCACTGAATGACCCACAGAATGGCGCATCCATCCAGAACAATAGCATCTATTGCTCTGGGCTGGGTCCTCTGAGCGATTTCTATCTTGAGAGCATTCTTCAGTGTTGCTTTGGAACTCGTCACACGCATGTCTCCGTGGTCATCGAAGAGGGCAGTCGGAACTGGCGACAATTCATAGGACATCAGATTTGTATGTTCCAGGTCTCGAGAGGTGTTGTGCAAGCTCATTGCTCTCGCATATATCGCCTTGGTGTTGATGATTTTGTTTTTGCCAACTTTGATGTGCTTCCGAGTTGTCGCCATGGAGTGGACCACTTTTGGAATGGGTTGGTAGAAGCTCTCCGGCCAAGTTTGTTGGAACTTCTCCAGCTGTTTTTGTCCAAGTTGCAGAGCTTGGTCCGGATTGACTGATGGGTGATTGGTTATTTGTCCTGTGACCACATTGACGAGCCCATCATAGAGTTTGACAGGGTCGAGAGGATCAACGCACAGCTCAAGCTTGTCGCGGATATTCTTCCTATCGGCTTGATCAAGTTTCATTCGTCCAGGGGATTCCTCCTTGTAAGAGGTTTGGCATGACGACTGCTGGTCGTTGCGCATGGCATTCAGGCTGTTCAGGAGACTGTGGCATGCATGCAAACTGTATGCCCAGGTCTTTACTGCGTCTGGATTCAGTGTGATGCCAACCATCCCATGTTTGCTGTGGCCATAGCGCATAAAGGTTGTTTCAATAGCCATGTCTGACCAGATGCCGTTAAAGAGTCCAGGAATGTGATGCATGGTGTGTTCGCCTTTGGCCATTTGTTGCTGCAGTTCATTTGGAAGGTCATACATGCTCTGCAGGTAATAGGAAGCATATCGCGCGTAATTGACGTGTCCTGCAGCAAAAAAGAGAGGGAGCATGTCCTCAACAACTGCAAATTCCAGTCGGATTCCCTCTCTGCCCTGATGTATGTCATCATGTGGAAGACTGGGACGATCAAGCATTCAGTCCATAGCTTCGAGGTTCTGTTCTGTGAGGCGATCGTGCTGAGAATTTCTCCGAGTTCATCCATGTTCGTCAGGTTGTTTGGATGTGCCATGAATATGGGACGGAGAAGCTCCTCTGCTACCAAATGCAGTGCACGGATATTCTGGGGGAATTTCTTGCCGCTCAGCATTTTTCCAACACCAGAGAAGGCTGCACCCATAATGTCCTCCAGACCTGTATCTGCCATCAACGTTCCGATGCAACCACAGTAGCTCATCAAAAGATGCATTCCCCCAAGACGCAGGTGAATGTTGTCAAGAAGATCTGGGTTGTCCCACTTTACCTGCAAAGCCACTCTGTAGAGCTGCTGGTCGCAAGTGAAGACGACATATGCCTGACCAATCTCATGGCATATCTCTTTCGCTTTCAACATAGCTGTTAGCATCGTGGATTGATGTGCTGGAGGCATATCAATCAATGGCAAGTATACGATCTTTGTCATTGGCTGAAGAGCGTGGCCTTCTTCTCTGCAGATTCGGGTCATGTACCCGTTGAATTCTGGGCAACTGTCAGAGTTGATCATAGTCTGCAGAAATTGGAAATCGTAGTGATCAGCGCGTGCTTTGGATACATTTTGGGAACGCTGTACTTGATCACTTTGTGTGGCCATTGGAACACAGGGCATGGGTGGGTCCTTCCGTCCAGCATACGCCCTCAATTCTGGCTCTTGTTGATTTTCAAAAGCATCATGAAGGTCTGTCTTCTTCAAACGGCGTATTTGGGGAACATCCTCCTGGTCGGCATTTGTACTCGGTTGCATGACGAGCATAGCCAGTGAATGGGTCGAGGCTTTCCCATTTGGTGATGAAATATCACAGTCAAAATTGTCAGCCACCACCTGTACAAGTCCAGACTTGGCATCCGAAATACCCTGATGAGTGATGCTGGTAGAGGCAGCAACAGCAGCCGACTTCTTGAATCTCAGTACCTCATCGTAGCTACAGACTGGTCGTTTTCTTTGTGACGATGCTTGTGATCACATTTCCAATTAAGAGAGCAGGTAAGGTAAAGCTCAGATCTGGTGAGATTGCTGCCAAAAGATCCTGCAGAGTAGACGAGGTCGCATTTGCAGCCTGTTCTTTATTGATGCTTGTTGAGTACGTTGCTGGGTCAGTCTTGATTTCTTTGCATTCTGAAATGATTTGTGTACTCAGTGCTTTGGTCGCATTTTGCAGGCTTTCCTTTTCGTCATCACTGACGATTTTGAGGATGTGAGCAGATGCACTACGGAAGGCAACAATGCTTGCTATGCCAGGCGATGTTAAAACAAGCAGATCATTTCCAAATTGCTTCTGAACTTCAGTCAGCAAGTTTCGCTTTGACGGGCGAGTTCCTGAGTGACTCTGGTACAGGTCATACAAACCTGTCGAGTTCCACAAACGACTCTTATCAGAGGACATATCTTGAACGACTGCTTGTAGTGCTGCGTCAGGCGACGGACATTGCTCTTCTTTTGGATCAGTCTGACCAGAGCATGCCCTGTCAGAGAAGAATCTGTTTCGACAGTCAACATGATATCTTCCCTCAACAGCATGCAAGTCACCAAATGCTCCGTGAATCCGCAATTTCACTTGTTCTGACCATTCATCAGAACGTTGGCTGCACTTTGACAGTATATAGTCTGTATACGGCCGTTGTTCGTGTTCAGAATGAGTCAATCTCACCAGAAATGATGGTCGCCAATGTGCTGGGTTTTTGGGGTCTTTGTCAACAGCACATGTTTCAGCACAGTACAGGCAGTGGTGTTTGAAGTCAAATTGTTCCTCTGAGCGGCGAAACCGTTTCTTGGTCGGTTGCTCTTGGCCTTGCGTGTCTGCTGCCACGTTTTGGTGATGTAACAAATTTGTTTTCGATGTGTACCGCGAAACACAGTTCTTGTGATACGACAGAGAAATGTCTTCAGTCGCAAATTCTCCTTCAAGTCTCAGATGAAGATCATCGCCGTATGTCTTGCTGGCATTGATGATGCTCTGGATTCTTGAGGGCCCTTTGCTCTGACATAGTTTTTCCTGCTCTTTACAGTCTTTGCCATATCTATCCTTGAAGAAACATTCCGCCATCATTCAAACCTGTAAAGACATAAAATAATATTTGTATTCTTGATATTCATGAAATTGATAAACTGAGAGGCTTAACTATCTTAAATAACTCTTTATAGAACATGCGTTCTGATTTGCACCATACCTTAACTAATGGTTCCCTGTGTAGAAATTGTTCAACAGGTTATTTAGGGTCCTGAAAGGGGTTTTAAAATTAGTAACTACTATACACATGCAAATCACCAATTCCAGAGACGATTTCATCAAAATGTCTGAAAAAGAAGGTATAAATAACGTTATTTTACGTTATTGGACATTAGAGTCAGTCTATTCAAGACAAAAGCCATCCCATTGCATTCCTTGTACCTTACAACCTATAGATAGACACCAAAATCATGTTTCTATCACGTATATCAAGAAAGTTATGACTGTTTCAAGATTTGTCGACGCAGCACGGCGGCCATCTTGGATTTTCGCATTTTTCTAAAATTGCTCAAGGGTGAGAGCTCCACACCCACCCAGGTATCGTTATGGGGACCCTAAGCATCCAGAACCTGCAGAGAAAAAAACTTAATCAATCAAAACAAGGTTGGGCCCTCTGGCTGCCAGACTATCAATAATATTATACAATAACTATTCTTATGCATATTTTACACTTTGGATACAACTTCAAAATAGTTAATTTTTTCCAAGATGACATGTATTCATGAATCATTGTATATTCAATATTCTATTTCTGATGACATTATAATGATACACAATTTTGCATCAAATATAATTATAATTGCTCAAGATATGTAAATCCATAACTAGATATCCATTTTTGTGTTTTTCATAGGACCAGTATTATTCAATGTCTTCAATTGAAATTCTTTTTGTGTAATTTTAATATATTATTTTCTTTGCAAAAAAAAAAAAACAATTGTGACATTATTTATATCTTCAGTATTTTATCCAATCAGTTTCTTTTAAATTTTTTATTAGGTTGGCTATAATTATATTGTAATTATAAAGAAGCTATAATCATGTAGCAAAGCCACAATGCTCAATTCAGATGCTTGTGTCTCGTACAAGTTTGTCATATAAACTGAAAAAAACACAAGAAAAGCCACATTTGTAGAACTCCACCCATTACTCCCCACCTTAATTAGTTGTCAGTGCTGACCACAAAAAACAGACTTAAAGAAGTAAACACCATGCATGCAATTGAGCAAGGGTAAACCCCCACCTCCACCCCTGCTGTGTTATCTAATTACTTTAGTCACAGGTCCAATGTTCTGTGTAGCAGTTTACAGATAAGAACAACCAGGAACCCAACAACCTCACTTTTATGTGACAAAATGTTGTAGCTTAGGTTCTTTGTATAGAGAACTTTTCAGTGTAAACTTGCAAACTGAAAACTAGTTCTTCGTGTATGGGAGAATTTTGAGAAACAAATTCTAATTACGAAGTTTTGATGAATAAGTTTGAATTTGTCTTTTTTTATTTAAGAAAAGTTTGACTTTAAAATGTTTTTTTTAATTATCAGGAATTGCATTAATCAAAATATAATTATTAATTATAAAAATTATATTTGGATACATTAGTTAATTACTAAGGAGAATGGATAAAAAATGTATAAGTACATCCACACATAATCTTTATCATCTTTACCTACAAATTCAAAAACAATTGCAATAATAGTTCTTTCAAAAAGTTAGACTTAATCACTGTGTCAGTTTTCTAACCAAAAATCACCATGATTTCTGGTCAAAATATCACTACTTTTTCATGTCAGAAAACTAAACTAGATTTAATAGTTGATAATGCGCATTTCAACGTCAGGACCTGTTTTCAACTGTAAACCAATGACATTTCAAGGCGTATGCCTGCTGGGAAGGTTGTGTGGGTGGTCTGGGGTGTTTTGGTTTGCCTTCTTTTTGTACTGCTGCTTTTCCTGTCTGCTCAGATTTCTTTTGACGATTTCCACACTTTCGCAAATTTAGTTTTGTGGTTTTGTGATTTCAGTATTTCTTGTGGCCACTGATTGCGAGTGGGCTGCAAGTGTGGGTGTGGTTTAAGACGAGTCTTTGTGGGGAGAAGATTCAGGTGGATTCTGGTGTAGGTTGGTCATTTTAACTCTATTGTTTGTGTTGTGGGTGGCTACATTTTCATGCAGGGGTTTCTGTATTGGCTGTGGGGCTTGTGTAACATTTTCTTTTTTGTTTTTTTTCAGGGTACCCTCCTCATTTGGGGGTTGACTTGACGTTTTGTGGGCGTGGTCTTTAGTTTTGTGTTTGGTGTGCATGAGAAGGGTCAACGCATATAAGGGTTTCGAGCGGTGTTGAGTCTTTTTTTTTCTTCCAAAAGTTTATGTTGCATCATTTGGTCATCACTAAAGGCTCTGTCCACATTGCTGAGGCCATCATAGATTAATAAAGGATTCTGGGATGGCACCTGAGGTTTGCTTATTCATCTCGGCCACCTGTTTTGCTATTTTTGGGTCTATACCTGTGAGAGACGATACTTGTGAGCATTTCTCCATGCTTGGTGTATTTGGGGGTAGGCTGCTGTTGCTGTCTTCTGACCGTGTTGGGGGCTTGGTGTAGCGGTTAGAGTTCTCCCCTCTAACCTCTGAGGCCGCCGGTTCGAATCTCGGGCCAGGCACTTCATGTTGGAAAGTTGGTAGTTACTTCTTGATGCCCGGTGGTTTACAGTGCAGTATGCACTGGTTTCCTCCGCCATTAAACTACCCATCGCAATATGACACTGGCTGTTGAACGCGAAGTAAAACAACAAATAAATCTATATTCTCACCGTGTTGTGGTTTCTGGTGGGGTGGGTATTGGATTTTTTCCAACACCTGTGTTAGTATGTGTTTTCTTCTGGGGCTGGATTCCCTTGGATGTGAGCTAACTTTTCATTTAGGTACTCAAGTGGGCAGCCTGTTACAGTTAGTCTTCCCCAAGATATATGCATTTCTGGCCTGGATTGTCAGTCTAAGATGCTTATGTTGCTTTGCAAAGGGATGAATTGCTCTTTTGCGTGCCTCTCTGTTGCTGAAGGTTATATGTGTATTGTTATCCAGTCTTTGGATCCTTATATAGCACAGAAATAAAGTGTGTATCCAAGAGATATAGTGGAAATATCAAATTGTGAATATATAAATTTAATTTACAGATTGCTGTATATTCCAGAAACTCATTATTTACCAGCGGTGGGTTTATGTGGAGTCTGCTTAGTACAAGCCATTTTTAACACAAGTAATTCCTATTCACATCTAAGATATAGTTCCTATAACATCAATCATTTTTCATTTTAATTTTTATATAATTTGCCAACAGCATTGTATTCTATCTTAGAAAATTTCTATGTAAAAGGAGCTTATACCAGACAGATTAATATAATGTATTTACAATCTATAATATCTGCTGCTGTTGAAAAAAGGATGCTCTATCAAATGTTTATGATATAGGAATTATATCTTAGGTGTGTGTTGGCATGGCTGTGAATCCAATGTGTTGGCAAGAATCGCATTTTATTTAAACCACTAGGATAAATATTCCTGTCTGCTGTGTCAGCTAGGGCAGAAGTTGCTAATGGTGCGATGTCATTGCATGTTTTGAAAAGGAGAGGTTGAGGTCACGGTTTTGTCATTATGTTTGATTGCGGGTTTTCATTGAGTTTAATGTTTCTTGGTGTTTTGTACAGCAATCAACATAGTGTGTTTTGTATACCAGCCTGGGAAATGCTGCTGTGTGTTTATGGTATGTGGAATAAACATAGTTAGGTCAGTCTGTGGTGTTACTCCGCTCATCATAATTGAGTCCACTACCAACCATTGACCAAACAGGGACTCTGGAGCTATGAAACAACAGAACCATCAGATCTGACTTCCTAATTCTTTTACCTAGTTAAGTGCTTGCTTCAGCTTTCCCCTGCATCAAGACTATCTTGATGATCAATAGCTCTTTGATTGTATTACAGATTTGTTAACCGGTCGTTCATTCCTGTTCGGTTTGTGTTTTTTTAACTTGAATTGGATATCAGTTCGTATAAGGGTCATATCACCAATGTTTCAGAAAGGGTTTGATGAAATTCTAGCCATGCTCACATCATTGGAGACCAAGTTTTCTCAGGTGACACCATCTAGGACATCTTCAGATTCCACCCCATCCCAGCCTATGCAAGAGACCCAGAGAAATTCAAGACCTGGGTGTCAGGAACAGGTTCCAAGAAAACTGTGCGATGTTTCAAGTGTAACAAGCTGAGACATATTGTGAAAAACACTATTGTTTGCTCTTCAAGGGTGTCAGAAAAAAGGAGAGGTTTGACATCCAAATGAAATACTCTAATGACTTAGTGAGAGATATTGTTGGCAGGTCTAATGAAATGGCATTGATTCTTTGTTGAAAGGAGGTATTGGCATTGCTGGATACTGGTTCTATGGTCAGCACTATGGCGGAGAGTGTTTGCACTTTTTTAGATCTGACTGTTCAAACTATGGACAGTCTATTGTCTATTGAAGGAGCAGGCAGTCACAAAGTTCCCTATTTGGGATTGGTAGAAGTAGCACTACAGTCATCTGAGATTTCTTAGGCGAATTTCCAGTGCTGATACTGGTTGTGCTTGATACTGAATATCATAAGCGTGTTCCGGTACTTCTTGGTACAAATGTTCTTGGTCGCCTTACCAATGCAAACATTAACCCTGACCACATCTGGAAGAATGTGTTGCATGCTGTTACTAAGCAACAGACAGAACAGAGTAAAATTGATAGTCTGGGTGACCTTAGGACTTCAAAACTGGTTACTGTGCCAGCCAATGGTCATGTGATCATTTATGGTCAGACACATACCCCAGTGGTTTACCAAAAATGACTGCATGGAAGGAAAGTCTGGGTTAAAAGAGGGAGTTATGGTTACACAGAGTGTAAACATTACCCATTGATCTATTTAATATCTGTCACAGCCTGTTATGATTCCATTTGTGAGTTATACAGTACAGAGATATGGTTGGTCTTGAGCAGGGATTAGCCGTTGGTTGGCAGTTTACAGTACAGAACCCTAGCAAACTGTATGTACTGGTTTCCTCTGCCCTTCCAACTACCCGTCGTGATATGACCTGTACACTGTTGAAAGCGACGTAAAACCCCAAATAAATAAATAAATTGAGCAGGGATTGATGGCTGTTCAAGTGTCATCCGTCAGTCTGTTGATAATTTTTCTCCTATGAAAGAAATCTTATTTAATGAGGTCCGAGAGGTGTAGAGATTGTTGGTGAAGTGGAGGTCAGTATTTTTGAGTCATGATTTGGATTTGGGTCTGACAGCTAAAGTAGAACACCACATACATCTTACGAACAATGTGCCATGACCTATCCCTCTGTCCTCGTATGAGGAAGTTCGGGGTCATTTTAATAAAACAGAGACACTTGGTGTCTTCCACAAGTTTCTGAGTCCAAATGTTGTTATTGTTGTGCAAAAAAGTCTGGTGCTTTGAATTTTTGTATTTACTTAATGGCGATCAATCGCAAAACTATTCCAGACTTTTCTACTTGAAACAGGGTGGTTAGTGAACAGTGGCCCATTTTTGTCTTCTTTTATTTGTCCTTGTTCCTTATACCTTACACACCTTTATTTAGCTGTAATTCTTGCACACATTTAAAGGGTACACTAAATAGCTCTCTATTTGCTCCACAGACAATGAATTATATTCACTTTTTAGTTTACATTTAATTTATTTGCATGTCTATGTGTATTTAAGAAAACATTTAGCATTTAATTTAAATTTAGTTCTATACCACGTCCATATATTTATATTTATTTATTTATTTGGGGTTTTACGTCGCTTTCAACACTGTACAGGTCATATCACGACGGGTAGTTGGAAGGGCAGAGGAAACCAGTACATACAGTTCGCTAGGGTTGTGTACTGTAAACTGCCGACCAACGGCAAGCAACTACCAGCTTTCCCACTTAAGGCCATCACGGGGATCGAACCCCGGCCTCAGAGGTGGGAGGCAAGAGTGTTACCACTCTGCCACCGTGGCCCCCATATATTTATAAAACACATATAATAAGGATAATTCCATGACTGTACCAATAGTTTTCAATGAGTTGTGCACTTGTTTGCATGTTTGGATACTGTCTTTATCCTGACTCCATCTCCATCTGTGCCCAGTTAGGTTAAAACCGCCGGACCACAGATAATGTGCAAAGTTTACTCCAAATTTGTCATGCCCAGGCTTAATTTGAATTGCTGCCAAAGCCTCGTGGTTCCCTTTTCACTTAGGTATAATCCATCATTAGCCAATAGCTCCGGGTCGCCCAGTTCTTGGGGTTGGTTGTTTGTTTATTCCACAAGGAAGGATTTGTATGACTTCCATACTCGTAGGCCCTGCCAAATAATGTTCTTCACATCAGTTTGTAATGGTCATGTGGTGTCAAAGTCTCTGGGCCTTGGTAGTGATATGCTTAGGATGATATGGGCCACATTGTTCTTTTTTGTCATTTCCTCGGGCAGCTCTATGTATCAAGTTATTGCATTTATTTGCTAAGTCGTTAGTCCCTATGTGGGCTAGGATTATGTCATATCCTGTTATCCTCAAATCATTTCTGTGGATTTTGATTCTGAGATGGTCTTGACTATTTGTGGGATGTTTGCTCAGGGGCCAATTTCACAAAGGGACTTAAGCCGAGACTTAGACTTAAATTTAAGACTTCGGTCTTAACTTTTGTCAACAGAATGGTAAGTCCATATGGTCTTAGACTTTGCGGATTTCACAAAGCAGCTAAGTCCATGAAATTGCTAAGTCAGTGGACTTAACTTTAAGTCTGGTAGGTAGTGGGCTTAAATTTTGTAAAGAGGACTTAAATATGGCCGCCATAAACTTTTCTCCACTTCAAAATTTGAAACGGCTGTAAATAAAGTATAATTGTTCAGAACACCTCACTAACGTAGTCTTTGGGAAGTTTATGTGTGGTAGTAAGGTTTTCCAGCAATTATCCTTAGATAGAATTCATCAAATCAAGGATATATGTCACTAATAATGTAGTTTGATTAGATATTAAAGGTCACATGACTCAGAAAACCACTGTTAGTGGAATTTAGTGATTTCTATGATTACAGTATTGTTCTTTGCTTTTTGAAAAGTTCACTTATTATGGCAAAGTGTGATGTGCTTATTTTGATGTTTTGGTATGTTGGGGTCATTGTGTCAGTGTTTGGGTCATTGTCTTGAGTTTAAGGATTTGTGTTATTGGACTGGTCTGTGTGTTTATTTTACTCTCAGTTTGGTATATTTTAATCATACTGTCCCCTGAGCTCAGATTTGAGCCAGTGGTTTTGCCTGAGACTAGGCTAAGTCTGCAACCTTTCATGAATTCTTCCCCAGGCTACTGAAAAGCTAAAAGTTTTATTACCAGACCACTCAGGTCTAGAATGCAATCAGTTGATATGTTGGGCGCCAACTCGCAGCAGGGAACAAGTCGAGTTGTTCCTTGCACCAACTCGCTCGGGTGAGTTGTGGCAAACATCTCGAGATGTGCGCGCCATCTTAAGTTGTGGCTGCACCAAGCTAATCCACTAATGTCGACCATATGGCTTCTGATTGGTCAGATCATTGGTCCCAAATGTGGCTTCTACCTTAAGATGATGGCTGGACCAACTTAATCCTCTGTTGTAATTGGGTAATTATTTACTCTCACTTTTGCTAGAAGTAGTTAAGTAAACCAGACTATGAATTGTAATTAACGTACTAGACATGTGTCCAACTTTATTTGCTCAGTAACTATATTTCTAAAGCTGCAACTTGTAAACATGATTTTTGCTATCTTTCTAAACAGGATAAATTTATATATTGCAAATAAATGATAAAGGGTTATCCATTTTTATAGAAAAATCTGTAACAAAAGAAACATTTAATGTATTTTCAATCAGTTAGTACCTGTAAACTGATGTTAATTTTCAGTGCGGTGTTTCTTATTAATCTATACCATTCCTGTACTTATTCAAGGTAACATATATGCCCCAAAGGAGGGCTGGATATTTTTAATCAGGTTAAAATGTTTCAATGTTTATTTCCAATTGACAATCATTTGACAAAAACAATGTGAGACCTAATGGCAAATCAAGGGAAGGGCCAATCATGGTAGTGGCCCCTTAAATTTCCTTTTTAGGTAAAATCTCATCATCAAATAAGCCTGAAAAATCCTTAAATGCAATTAAGAAACATCAATCAGAATAGTATAGTAAAATAGTCATTGCACTTCACCACATTTGACTGTCTACATAACAGTCTTCACCACAGAGATTAAGTTCTATGAAAGTATGATTACATTGAATTATAGGGTAAAGTTGGCGCCTAACATATACACAATATAAAAACATGATAGTAACAGGAATTAATGAATAGCAGCTAATATTTGGTGAACTCAGAAATTGTGATTAAGTTCTATGAAAGTATGATTACATTGAATTATAGGGTAAAGTTGGCGCCTAACATATACACAATATAAAAACATGATAGTAACAGGAATTAATGAATAGCAGCTAATATTTGGTGAACTCAGAAATTGTGATTTAATATTTTGCATAACTAGTGAATACTTGCGCCTTTATTTCCGGGAAAGAGAAAATCGATAAAAAAAGGTTATTACTACCACATCAGCATATCAAGGCCATAGGATGTTGGCTGGCCGTACATCAATGTTACTAGCCTTGTGTAAGGCTCGAGTTTCTTTTAAGTTGTGAAAAAGCATTTTATTTATTGTAAAGGTTTAATTTGCATAATACACTTGCACATACATATGTACTGGTTTTATAACAACATATTGATAAGACAGAGTAATTTTTATTGGTTTTATAACAACATATTGATAAGACAGAGTAATTTTTATTGGCGTATTTTGTCTGTGTCTTTTTGAATAGCAAACCTTTGTGTACATGATTACAAAAGGAGATTTGGTGCAAGCAAGGCTACAGCATATGTATAGCAAATACTGAATGTTGAATTAAGTCACTGTTACAGGGGGGACAGCGATTCGCCCATAAAAACAGCAAAATGAAGTTTCTTGAGAACAAATATGCAGTGTAGTTTTATGAAAGTTATCAGAATGAAAAGAGGTTCCTCAAACTGTAAAATGATAGTAGCATCATAAAATATATTTTGTGATAATTACAAATACACCCATAGAACTTGTCCTATGGCTATAAGATTAGGGCTGTTGGAAAGTGGACAGCATTTCATCGATTATTTTATACTGTTCCCCAAAAAGTTACAAAGACTGTTAAACACTTTGCAAACAATAGTTAAAGCTAAAGATCAATTCTTCTCATTGTATTCTAGCACTTAATGAAGTTATAAATAGTATTTATATTGACCCCAGACACAGTTTAGAGAACATACACCTCTTTGCATCAGTCAGATGCAGTTTGTTGGGCATATTTCTCACTGACATATAAACTTTTTTATTCATCTTTATAATCTTGCATGCTGTCAGTTCTAAAATCTTAGAAAAGTATCAAGACATGTTGCACATTTGTATATGCTATAAGGCTCCTTCAGTATCAACATAGATGTTAGTTTTAAATGAGGTACAATAGAAACTGGCGAATCCCTGTCCCCCCCCCTGTATACCATGTATACCGGATTTTGGATATTCTATTTTTAAAACATCTAACATATCAGACTGGTTACTTTTGTCAGTACTGAAGTTATCGAGGGACTGATTTGCACATCGGTGTAAATTTTATGTACGGCACACTAGCAGATGGATTCTTAATTTGTTGTGCTATTGTGGTGATAAGAGAAAGACAGACAAGGTTAACCGGTGTATCATATGATAGCTCCATGGACTTGACCTGTGGTTTATGTACTATTTATAAGCAGGCGGCACTCCGGGAAAAAAGCCCGTTTGGAAAAAAAGTCACATATAAACTACCTTTCAACAATGCTTTCTGTCAAGGAAAGGATTTGCAGAATTCTTTGAGAAGGATGGTTAATGTATTTATTGCTCTTAATAACATTTACAGGTCGTATCATCACATGTTTTGTCATTGAGACCGTGCAAGGAACATGAAGTTTACTTTATTTTAGATTAAGATAAAAATATTAAATTGTCTGTTAATAGACATTAAAAGTAACCTGCTGGGGTTATTGTATTTTTGGTTTGTGCATGAAGAGAAATATAAATGAAATCGGAGAAATAACTGTGTTGAATTTTTTGTGTGTACTGTGGACTTGTTTTATACCATTCGAGAGATTTGATTCTGTACTTTGTGCAGTTGATCAAAATCTATACAATAATCGTGAAAAATGATCAGATATAACTCGTTGCATTATAATTGTCTGAATGGTGTGTAAATATCATTATTTGCAGTCTCTAAATTTAGGTATACTATTATGAGCTGCCAATTAATGTTTTTTTTCTTATAATTGTTGTAACGTCATATAAACCCTCCATAGGAGCTAGTTTGAAATACTGTGTGCAGACCGGGTTTTACCTAGTGTACAGTAAAATTCTCACCTCTGATCCTGCATTGATTTTGTGATAACCCTTTTCATGTCAGCTTTTACACAAATCTGTAAACAATGCATGCTATTATACTGTGATAAAATGTGTAGGTACATGTATATTAGCGTATAATTTCAACATCATAAAAGTTTGGAAAACAAAGCATCATTTACGTTTTACATTTAAGAGCTTATTTCGACAGTCTCTTATTTTCCACAGGGCTTTGTTCCGTTCTTTCCACTTCGCAGAGGGAAATTTATTTACATAGTCATAGATAGTGGGGAGAAGTAATTACACATAGACATCAGCTCTGCATCAAAATGGAGGGTTGCCATGGGAACGGTACTGGAGTCCTCTGCAGGTTGTGGCTTGGGTAATAAACACGTGTTGTAGGTTGTTTGATAAAAACTGAAAGTTCCATAAGTTATCCAAAACAATTTAAAAAGGGTATATTAGTTGACTTACAGTACATATTAGGAAATATGCTTCAAACAAGCAAGAGATTATTGTTTCAAATAAGGTAAGTCGACGAAATACTAAGTTCAAGTAAAATAGGAACTAAATTTATAATTTAATATGGTCAGTTCTCCTGTGGAGCCTGCTGGCTTTTTGGGAGTATTTCATTATCTATGATTTCAGAAGTATATTTAAAGATGAGATTTTTTTCTTGTAAATGGTTTAAATAAATAAAATAAATATGATGTTTTCAATATTTTTGTGCACAATGAACCATGTTTGATCCCCCAAACCAAGACTTAGGTTATAAATTAAGTCTTAGCAATTTACGTCATTTTATATTTAAGCGTATATTTAATTATTTGTACATTCCATGCCTTGGGTCATTGGGATCAAGTGAACTTACAGGCGCCGTTTCTCGTAGACGAGAAATGTACATTTCTTGTGTTGAAGAAATGTCGTGGAATATACACGGGTATATATACATGCAATAAATGTTTAGAAGTTCTTGTGTTGTTATAGCCACACACCAAAGTGTATCAGGTCAGCCATGTAAAAATGAAAAAATGTATATTGATTTTATTTCCCTGGTAATTAAACCTGGAACTAACGTTGATGTTTTGCATGTGTGCATTATGTATCTGTACATTCAATTGAACTCACTTCAACTTATTCATCTTTATAATGTCCTCCAGTATTTGGAAAAATAAAGTTATATTGAATGCATATTTTTTCTAGGTATGCATGCTGTCGACTCCATGGTTTTCGGTAATAAATTTAGTTAACAGGAAGTTTTACCACCATAAGTATTAGTCAAGATGTTGTCTTTCTACATTAAACCATTGGCTTCAGAGGTGATTAGGCCTAGCCCTCTCCTTAGTGCTGTACACTAGGGCCGTGGGTTCGATTCCCACCTAGGTCTGTGATACATATATTAAGTTTGTTGCATATTAAATAGTTAAGTGAATGCTTTGTTATCTTTCAGTCATTTTTTTAATCAGGTAGATTTAAAAGGAGGAATGGCAATGCTTTCAAGTCACAGTAGTTGAGAATGGTTATCTTTTATTTAAAAACATATATGTAAGAGGTAAACTGGATTTACAATAATACAGCAACATACAGGTAAACTGAAAAAAGCTTTTTCTCTACATGAATACAAAACCATATATACAGGTAATCTGAAAAAAGGTTTGTCTAGACATGAATACAAAGCATCAAATGGGATATTGTTGGCTTATGTGTTTGATTATGTTCTGGTATGCTGTTGCAGTGGTCATTCCAAATCTGTCTCGCCACATCCTCTCATCTAAGTAAGAGGGCAACTGCTCCGATGACACACCCTTCATTTTTTTAAATTTCAGTTTGGCCTTTGACCAGTATGATTCAATCGCCTGGGTGTGCACCCCTGTCTCTGGGTCCACAAAATTCTCGGAATGATTCACTGCTTGGTATGTATAATCTGGGTGGTTATGTAACTGGCGATAGGCAGCCCACTGATCCGAATGTATGATGCTGCCCTTCCTAACCACCCTTTCAATAATGGGTATGAGAGTATCTGCCTTTCTGTCGTCCACGAGTTGCATGTGGTACTGTGCCTTGTGATACTTTGCCTTGTGCCGAAAAAGGCTCTCATCTATTTGGACAACTACGCCTTGTCCTCCCAGCTGTGTTTGATTCTGTAATAACTCTGATGTACAGACTTCCCTCAGGGGGCCACGGTGGCAGAGTGGTAACACTCTCGCCTCCCACCTCTGCGGCCGGGGTTCGATCCCCGTCATGGCCGTAAGTGGGAAAGCTGGTAGTTGCTTGCCGTTGGTCGGCAGTTTACAGTACAGAACCCTAGCGAACTATATGTACTGGTTTCCTCTGCCCTTCCAACTACCCGTCGTGATATGACCTGTACAGTGTTGAAAGCGACATAAAACCCCAAATAAACAAACAAATAAACAGACTTCCCTCAGGAACTGCAAGTGTTGCATAGTAGATTTTGCAGATATCCCCAAGGTTTCTGCAACATCTTTGCTCTGGATGTCTTGGCTCCATAAATAAAAAAGATGAATGTATTTATCTAGGGGCAGCTTGCTTTTGCTGAAGTAGCTCCCTTCACGCACTGAGTGGTATGACCTCGAGCCACATTTTGACTTGACACAATGCCAAGCAAATCCATCATTAAGTTGCTTCCTCTGCCCCAGGACCATCTCAAGTGAACAAGTAGGACAGCTCCTAGACTTTGCTAAAAGTCCTACACTCATTAAATAGTTGATTACATCCATTCTGTCATCACTACAAATAATCCTTTTCAGCGTATCTTGATATAAATTCATCTTGCTTTACTGTTTAAAACTGTAATGTTTTCCTTCCATGAAATGAGCAGATTATATAGGGAGAAGTGAAGGCATAAATCCAATCAACAATATTTGGGATGACCAATGAAAGTAAAGCAATATCAGTCAGCCAATACAAACAGGGAACATACACACAGCAATTGCAATCAAGGCGATCTTCCAGATTGTGCAGTTCTCACTCTCCACTAAGCTCAATAATATGAAAATTTTATTAATTGGACCTTATTTAGTTGAAGCAATCTTGTAAACCATACATGCTACATACTTGTGTAATACACCACCTGGAAGCTACTGACACAGTGCTTCATGTGCAGTTTATCTGATTAAAATCCGTCCACTAATGGGGGAGAAATGACTTTTTGAAAATTCCATTCATTGGACCTTATTTAGTTGAAGCTCTCTTGTAAACCATACATGCTACATACTTGTGTAATACACCATCGGGAAGCTACTGACACAGCGCTTCATGTGCAGTTTATCTGATTAAAATCCATCCACTAATGGGGGAGAAATGAGTTTTTGAAAATTCTATTCATTGGACCCTAATTAGTGCAATAGTCTTTATAAGTAACAGACTCCTTTCAGTTCCCCTCATCATAGAAAGTGAGTACCTGTTTAATCAACCAATCAGGAGCATGAGTGCACAAATTTCATAGCACAAACTGCTGTGGGGGGTGGAGGTTAGTTGTATATGTTTAGAGGATGAGGTTGGTCATTGGGTATTTTTTTATATCTTTCCCAGTGAATAGAATTCAAGGGTACACAGGCAATAATACATGATTAGCTTATAATTCAGTCTCATATAGTACACCTGCCCTGTCTATTGCCTATTACAGGGCACACTATCAGGCCCAATGAGAATCCATCATAATTGATTACCCCTAATTATCCATATAATTCTTATGTATGGGAATCCATGCCAGTTATTAACAGCAACAACTATAGTATAGGAAGCCACATATATGGCCAATGTAGAGGCCACATGTGTATGAAATACTCTTTCAGTATAAATACAGTTCAGCATTAGCCAGTAGTCATTACCAAAGTCTTGATGTGGTGTGTCTGTAATAATAACAATGGCTGTTTTCAAGGCACTGGGTAAAAGTATGTCAGTTGAGGAGAAGGTGACAGTGTTGGTGAGGAGACATGAACACAATTATTTTGTGGGTATGTCAGCAGATCAACTGCAGGCATTTACTGAGGAAGTCCGACCAACTAAGCCCATCCAGGAACAAGATGTAACACTTTCCAAGAATGAGAGACTACTCATTAAGAAATTAGCCTGGGTGTGGGGCAGTGATACTGAAGTGTGCCAGGCATTTAAGGATCAAGTCCGTTCAGGAGAAATTAAGAGTATCACCATGGCAACAGAAGAGGCTGCTAAGTTATGGAAGACTAACTCTAGCCTTTATGATGCAAGTAGGGCCACTCATGCACCTGGCACAGATAACAATCCAAGAGGGGTGAAAAGAATAAGACTTAGTGGGGAAACTGACTATCAATACAGAAAGAGAAGGATGGCAGCCATTAGATCTGAGGGGACTGAAATAGCTGTGGCTGTCCCTGTCATTCAAAGTGAGGACCAGGAGCAGGAAAGTGTGAGCCAGTACCGGGACAGGATCATCCAAAATGTGCTAGGAAACAGGGATGAATTTCTCAGGATTTTGAGACTAAGGACTCCAAGAAATGAACTGAGAGACAAACAAGGGGTTTTACTGGAACATGAGCCCACCCATTTGATATCAAGCACCAAAGACAAACAAATTTTAGATTTATTATTAATCGAGTGGCTAAAGTGTATATAGCCTGTGGTGTTTTGAAGTAATCACAAGTGAAAAGGCTTTATTTCATAGTTAAACGTTAAATAGTACATGTGATGATTCAGTAAATACATACACAGGTCTAAAATGTACTAGTATAGATTTGTTATAATTGAGGACATTATAGAATAATGTTAGAAACACTACATAATCTATCAT
Source organism: Sabellastarte sp. h YS-2021 (assembly GCA_964017235.1). Classification (NCBI taxonomy): domain Eukaryota; kingdom Metazoa; phylum Annelida; class Polychaeta; order Sabellida; family Sabellidae; genus Sabellastarte; species Sabellastarte sp. h YS-2021. Next base: position 67,911,923 of record OZ024938.1, read on the forward strand.
ATTTTTCTTATAGTTTATCTTTTTCAAATTTGTCTGAGGAATAAAAGTAGTAAACAACAATCATACTTTGTCAACATCACTAGTCTTAAAACTTCAATCAGGATCTATTAATCCCAATTGCTTTCCACTGACAGACAAAAACCATTGATCTTGAACTTCAGTCATTTTCTATTAATCCCAATTGCTTTCCACTGACAGACATAAACCATTGATCTTGAACTTCAGTCATTTTCTATTAATCCCATTTGCTTTCCACTGACAGACATAAACCATTGATCTTGAACTTCAGTCATTTTCTATTAATCCCAATTGCTTTCCACTGACAGACATAAACCATTGATCTTGAACTTCAGTCATATTCTGTTAATCCTAATTGCTTTCCACTGACAGACATAAACCATTGATCTTAAACTTCATTCATTTTCTATTAATCCTAATTGCTTTCCACTGACAGACATAAACTATAGATGTTAAAACAAGAATCAGATTATGTTAATCCCTATTGCTTGCCCCTGACTGTCCAAAACAACTGCTCTTGAACTTGTATCCCAACAAGTGTAAATTACTGACCGAAATGCATCATTCCTAACGTAAATGAAGGGGATTGCTTTGGAGTAAATTACTGACAAAAATGCCTCATTTCTAACGTAAATGAAGGGGATTGCTCTGGGGTCCGAAATTATCCTCGACATTTCTTCAAAACAAGAAATGTACATTTCTCGTCTACGAGAAATGGCGCCTGTTCACTTGTACATTCAATAATTTTAGCCATTGAATGTGCACATTCGATAATTTGCCCATTGAATGTATACATTCACTAGTTATCCACATTCAATACAACATATACACCATTAGAAATGTTTTGAGCTTCTGTTCATTTTTGTTGCGATAAATGTTTGCAGAAATGTTGGTACAAGTATTTATATATTCACTGGTGCCTATAGCTTGGTATGTTTTCAAGTGTGTACGTTTCAAATTTGAGGTTTTATATATAGTAAATGTATGAATGACTTTACATAAGGTACCTAAATTTACTGTATGCATTTAACCATATGTGTGACCGGAAAACTTCCCGGTTAACAGACCGATATACCTACTAGCTCGATTGTAATTCTATCTCGCCACACAGAGCAACTCCAGAATCACCTGGGGTACAGAACTGCTGGGGTACAGACATTTCGTACTTGGACACTTCGTACCGGGACATTTCGTACTTGGACACTTCGTACTCAACCTAGGACATTTCGTACCCAAAATTGAAAAAAATAGTCATTATTTATTACTTTATTATTTTTAGTTAGCATAAAGCACAAGGAAAAATTTATAACACATAAAATGTGTCTTGGTGAGTAAAATGCACTTACACCTATGCTTAAAAAATTAAAAAATACACTCTCTGTACATAATTTTAATACATTTTATTCATATTTTAAGCATACATCACAGGGTAAGTGTACCATAACATAAAATGTATTTTATTAAGTGAACTACACAAGAAGAACAGGGGCCACGGTGACAGAGTGGGAACACTCTCGCCTCCCACCTCTGAGGCCGGGGTTCGATCCCGTCATGCCCTCAAGTGGGAAAGCTGGTAGTTGCTTGTTGTTGGTCGACAGTTTACAGTACAGTCGGCAGTTATTTCTACTGGAAACCGAGATCTATATTTGTAAATCCGTCACTGACGGTAGCCCAGACACTTCGAATAAATAAATACACAAGAAGAACTCACAGTCAACACCATTTTAGTACTATTTAACATTAATACTTCTCTTACTTAAGCAATTTAAGTAAAAAATAAAAAATTGAAACCAAAACTGAACAGACACAAAGCTACAGCACTGTCATTTTACATTAAAAGTTCTCTTACTTAAGCTATAAAATCCATTTGTGACATGGGTTTGTGACACATTTATCTGTTTGAGTTTATGTTTAAAATAGAAATGTTTATTTGGGCATTATTACTGTCACAGTAAAAGAATGGTTTTATAATAGTCCATTCTCTAACAATGTCAAATTTATAACAAGAATGTCGCAAGTCAAGCAGGAGAAGTGTCACACTAAATGGGTACGAAATGTCCTAGGTTGAGAACTGCTAGCCTGGCCTTCCAGGCTGTCTGAGCCATAATGCAAACGTGAACTATTTTTGTCACAATGCACACTGTATCAGAGGACTTTCTAGCCAAGGAGACAAATTCTCTTCAGCTATCTAAGCCAAACAAATGTATGAAAACGTTAAGAAAAATACTTCTAATGCAATCAAACAGTTGTCTGTACTATTCATATATAAACGCTTGTGGCAAGGCTACAGGACTGCTAATCACTCAGTCCCAGCACAGATTAACATTTCAGTGTGGAGAGAGGACAAAAGGCATTTGATAAGTTAAAGATCATGTGAAGTAACAACACCGCATATGTGGAAAATAATTTTATTTTTTATTTTGTTAGTTTATTTTGTTGTTACATGTTAATACGTTTAACTTACTAGGGGGCCACGGTGGCAGAGTGGTAACACTCTCGCCTCCCACCTCTGCGGCCGGGGTTCGATCCCCGTCATGGCCGTAAGTGGGAAAGCTGGTAGTTGCTTGTTGTTGGTCGACAGTTTACAGTACAGTCGGCAGTTATTTCTACCGGAAACCGAGATCTATATTTGTAAATCCGTCACTGACGGTAGCCCAGACACTTCGAATAAATAAATACACAAGAAGTTTACAGTACAGAACCCTAGCGAACTATATGTACTGGTTTCCTCTGCCCTTCAAACTACCCGTCGTGATATGACCTGTACAGTGTTGAAAGCGACGTAAAACCCCAAATAAACAAAAAAAAAAAAAATAAAATAAATAAATTTAACTTACTATTACAATTACATTTTCCTAGTATATTCATGAGTAATAACGTATTTACTATAACTACAACAAACTACTAAAAATTACTAGACTAGACATAAAATGTACTTCTTGGGTTCATTAATCCTCTACATGAGAACATTGTAGCATATCAGTTGTGGATAAAATGTACCCATTCAGAATTTTCCAATAAAACATAAAACATTGAATACATAAAATTACATCTAAAACATAATTGTTAATTGTTATCTATCCATCTCAGATATATGTACAACATTTTATGACAAAGTTACTGGGGTTAACATGGCCCCATGATAACATGTTTCAGCGCATAATTATGTATAGCTGCCAACAATAGTAACTCTAGACATTAACATTTTTAACCGTTGATAAGAACATGTACTTGGTCTTATAAATTACTGATTATAATGACTCTAAAAATGATATGTATATTTAAAAACCCAAACTCCAGTGGATTGATTTTTTTGCTTTATGTTAGTTACATTACTCTCATTTAGGATATAGTTTTACTTCCATGTGTAGATACATAGTGTCTGTATAGTTATGTTTGCGTTTGAATTCTCCGTGTTTTACAAGAATAATTATGTCTAATAAGTGCAAGACAATTGTAAACAAACCAAACTATGGACTTGCCTGCATTGTTGTTGTAGTATCCAAGCCAAATATAGGTCTAGTGTTAGCCTCTCCCAGGCTATGTTTGTACAATATGCTCTGGTACACCATTGGGGCCAAACTGGCGCAACGGTAACAACAAAACCAGTTGTAGCCTGGCCTTCCAGGCTGTCTGAACCTGACAATGCAAACGTGAGAGATTTGTGTCATAATACCACTCTAGTATGTGATACATTCACCTCGGTTAGTCCAGCTATATAAATATTTGAGAACATTGTGAAAATCACTATTATGCAATCAAACAGTTGTCTGGACTATACATATAAACGTCTGTGGTAAGGGGTTCGTGGTAAGGCTACCCTTGCTTGCATGGTCATCCCGAAGTATTCACAGGCAATTACAACCGCAGGTACGTACAACTATAAGGCTGAGAGTCCCTTTATATGCAATGGCAGATACGTATGTGTAGCCGTGTACAGATGCGTATACGTAAAAAAATAATTCTAAAGCATTTTACAATGAAATATTTTCTTAGATTTGAGTGATTCCCCATTTGTTTATATATCAGTCAGTATACTGATTGCTTGTGCGTTGATTCTAGCTCCAGTTTTCGTGCATAATATTAATTTTACATTTAATAAATGTAAGAAGAAATACTTTAAATAATAATGGTATCATACTTGCTAAATTTCCAAAATAGCTGAAAAACTGACATAGAAACTAATCTTGTAAATATTTCTAATACTTAGTTTTAATTTGTACATTATTCCATATCTCTTAATTTCTTTACAATGGGTCACAAATAACCTACGAAAGAAAGGTAGCCTTTGATTTGGAAAAGAAAACTGTTCTAAATTTTGGAACTTTGATCAAAAACATATTTTACCAATTCATACTGAAATGATGAAAAGACGTCTGTGTCACTTAAGTTACTGTATATTATAATGGTCTTTATTAATTACTCAGATTGATCAAACAGACCATATAAAATAGGAACACCATAATATAGATAAGGTCAACTTCAAACCAAGGATAAATTGCAATCTTTGTAGAACACAAAGGATTCAAGACCCCAGGCCATATTATATGAATAGAGGTCTTAGGCTGCATGTGTAATGTATAAACAATTGTGCAATTTAGTTTTATAACCAGGCGTTGTTTGTTTATACAAAAATTGTTTTGTATGTCAAAAGATTTCACATGTGTTACCAACAAAGGGTTAGTGTAAATGAGTCTAAATAGGGTAAAGTTAAGGGTGTTGCACACAGCAAACTACCCTACACGATCCGACATATTAACGACAGTTTGTATTGATGTTGACAGGCGTGTCAGAACACACTGGATCTGACAGGATCCGTTTGTTTTGCTGTTTTACAACAGTTTTTTCACTTTGCTTGTACACTCATACATACAAGTTTCTCAGATCTCTGTATCTGATCCCAGTGTAATAAAACTGGTACTTGGATCTAGGAGTGTGTAGCAGTTGAAAGAGGAAGTTGGGTTTATATAAAATACAGGATAGCCTTTACCTGAGCTTAAAAGTGTACAATATCTTTTTAAAATACAAATACCTGGTGTCATAATGAAGTATTACATGTTTAATGAGAGGCAGAATAATAAGTAAATTAATTTAAAAGCTAAAATATGTAGGAGTATAGTTTAGATTGTGCTGTGTCCGCCAATATTTTACCTCAATATAAAAAAAACTTGAGCCTTGGGTAAGACTATGTTGTACCATTTAAATTCCTTTCATTGATGCAGCCTATTTGAGCTTTCCAAGAAGGCCTCCTTTCCCCCTCCCTATGACCAGACAAAAATACGAAACTTTTCTAATTTAGAAATGTCAGGTTGTGTCTTGCAGTGTCTTATCTGATAGGATCCAGGTGTATGTACATACATTACATTGAAACACCATGGGCTATATATTTTGTCTGATCGTATCATGTCGGGTCGGTTCCTGTGTGCAACACCCTTAAGATTAATCAGACCATATAAAATAGATATGGTCAAATTCAAAGAAAGATGTGTTGTAATCTTTGTGAAACACAGGGGATTCAAGACCCCAGGCCATAGTCTATGAAGAGAGTCGTTAGGGTGCATGTGCAATGCATAAACAATGTAATTAAAGGCCGTTGCACATATACACGGCGCGGTACGATTTTTTACTACATGTTGAGCAGGCGAATTTTCCTTATCTTGCACATTTGGGCGAATTTTCCCAGCGTTTTTTTATATTAAATTGACAAAATATTAAACTACAACAAAAGTGACTACAATAGTTAAAATAATCACATATAATTAAACATGTAACACCCCACAGTACATTTCCACACCTATCCTACCCTTACATACATTTAATCTCTCTACAATGAAGAGCTTTGCCCTTGACCAGTGTCCCTTTTATAATACTGATTACACCCCTTTCAATTAATTACCTTGTGGCTGTGCTGTGTATACATATATTGCCATACACCTAACTTGACATCCCTTTCTCCATTATAAATAATCAATCCATCCACAAACAAGATACTGGCCCCTTTTAGAATTACTGGTCTGGTAATTGCAATCCTCATTCAATTAAACCCTCTTATGTGTCTATGTAAACATACACAAATTTTGTCATCTATCTCCTAGTAATTAATCCCTTCACAATGGACCTGAGGACTTTGCATTTTGTTTTCCAATTACTAGTAATATATTTGTGTTATGTGATGTACTACCATTTTTTGTCTGAAATCCAAATATCTATGAAAACTTGGTGAAAACAGTGAAAAAAAGCCGCGCGGTTTTTTGAAAAAATAGAAAATTTTCTAAATGGAAAAATCCGCACCGCACCGCTAGCTGCCGCGCCGCACATATGTATAAGCATTGAACTACTTCCTTTATTTCTATTTTATTTAGCCGCGCCGCACCGCACCGCGCCGCGCTAGTGTACAATGGGCTTAAGTTTCATGACCAGGCGTTGTTTGTTTATACAAAAGCTGCTTTGCGTATCAAAAGATTCCACATCTGTTATCAACAAAGGATCAGTGTTAATTGGGTAAAGTTACAGCTTATTGGTCAAGGATTCTAACCACTAAAATAGGGATCTAAACATGATTGGCTATTTGTTGAAGCGTAAATAATTGGGTAGTCCACAAAACTAGTGGTTAACGAGAGATATTCTCACAAGATACACATGGGGGATACACAAGAAGTATTCAGGAATAGAACAAACATCCTTGAGATTTGGAAAGCTGTTAGTCTAGGGTGAAGTTATATCAAGTTAGAAAGTGAATATTGAAAGCAGTGAATATACAGAAGACAAAAGTGACTTAGGAATTAATGATGTGTTCTAATAAGTAAGAGCAGGTAGAAATTCTATGTGGTGAAACATAAGTACCAGTGCAAGTGGAACATGGGATTGTTGATGTAAGTGAATAATGTGGATAATGAAATATAGGAATTGAAATAACTGATGTTAATGATGTTACAACAACAAAGAAACTCAAAACAATACATAGTAGTGGATGACTTTACGTAAACTCAGTCTGAAATTCTTAGTGAAAATCTGTGTGATGTTTTAGTAGAAAAACCTTATGATAGTGCATTAACAATCTTCAAACTTTCCAAAGTTTTTACCATGCTTAGGGGGAGAACTATTGTCACAATTAGGAAAGGCGGACAAAGTTATACATGTTGGTGAAATCCTTAGCACCAGATGATATTAGCTGCACCAGTTTATTTTTAAAAAAAAAACGCCATTAAAAGTTATGGGAGAATTTCGTTATAAAACATTTTAAAATGTTGACAATGGGCTCAAGAAACAGATGATATGATTCATTTTGGTGATAAGGATCACTGCTACACTGTCAAGATCCAAGAATTCAATACACTCATTAGTAATATTGGACATGCTGGGCTATCTCCAAGTGATGTGCTTTGTTGAATTGATTTAAAAAAAATCATGGATTGCTTACACTTGGTGATATAAATGAATGACTACAACAGTTCAGGAATCCACACTTTTGTGACAACTGAGAATGTGAGTGCACAATACAAATATGAGGTGGAAAGTCAAAATGGATCCCTATAAAGGTAATAACACATTTATATCATTATAACTTCAGGCTAAAAGTTGTGATTATTGCATCTCTCAATTTTGGTATGAACATACGGGCCAAAGAATTTTTTATTTGATTTTGAGATAGTAGTGGGATTATTTACTTTTATTGTCCACCTTTTTTAGATTTACGAGTTAAATAGATCTATATTTGTACTGTATGGATTCATAAGGATTCCATGTGTGTCAGATTTGGTGGAAAAAGAAATATAAAGACTTGGAGCAAGTCCAGGGCCGGTATTCACGAAGGGTCTTAGACTTAGCCAGGTCTTAGGCTTAAATGTGGTCTTAAAGTTGAGACTTTTGTCTCAGCTAAGTTTTGTCTTAAATCCGGATTCACAAAAAGGGACTTAGCTTAGTCCAAGATTATCAAATAACCACAGTGGTTTTATGTGTCATGTGACCTTTCTTTTCTATTTCAAACTATTAGTGATATATATCATTCATTTAATGCATTTCATCAAAGGAAAAGTGCTGTTTTGAAATGGAAAACCGGGTAACCACACACATACTCGCAAAGACTGCTTTAGTGAGGTTTTCTGTATAATTATACTTTATTTACAGCCATTTCAAATTTTGAAGTGGAGAAAAGTTTATGGCGGCCATATTTAAGTCCTCTTTACAACACTTAAGCCCACTACCAACCAGTCTTAGAGTTGAGCCCTTGGCTAAGCCTAAGACCGGTCTTCAATTCTTTGTGAATGCCACTAAGCCTAAGACAAAAGTCTTACCAGTTTTTGGGCAGAAACTTGAGACAAAACTCTCAACTTTAAGCCTAAGCCCTGGCTAAGACCTTTCGTGAATACGGGCCCAGGTCTAGCCTAGTGTGTAAATTTTAAGCAGAGCTATGTGTATTAGGCCTACATCAGGCGTTAATATGTACAAGACTGTTTGACTGCATATTAATAAGTGGCCTCTGACACAGTGTGCAATATGGTACAAATACTTCACTTTTGCATTAAAGTTAAGACAACCTGGAAGGCAAGGCTATGTCTGTCTATGCAAATCATTACTTTGTAATCTCTGCCGGTCTAAAGTACATCACACAAGCATCTTCCCTGCTCAGAATCACCCACACCACAGTATCCCAGAATTTACTAAAATCTAATTTGTGCAGGAAGTAATCTTCTGTTATATACTGTCTGAAATTTGAGTATTTCACAGCCTTTGTTATACAGATTCCCAACTCTTGTGTGTGCGCGTGTTTACATGAAATCTAATCAGTAAATTGGGAATGGACATGCAATATATTGTTGATCTTCACGTTGGATATACGTGAGTATTCTAATGAGGGATGTTTGTACTTTTTTGTTGCGTTTGGTGTGAATGATCAGTAAACCAAATCAGTATTGATTATTTGTGTTTTAATGTTGTTTTCTACAATGTATAGGTCATATTATCATACGGTGAAACAATGATGAAACACACCACAACCTGATTATAGAGTTAATGTAGGTAATCATGTATAAGTTTTAATTGTAAATATTCAAAATTATGTGGGTTGAGCATGTGTAATTCTTACTTTCATTATTTTTCACATATTAACTTATTCAACTGCTCTGTATATTTTTCTGTACATAAAGCAAAGTCCCTTTATGTTAGGTTATGTAATTTCATCATATTAAGTTCCAAATTCTAATTCTAATTGGACTTTTATAGCGCTTAATCTCCCCAGATAAGAGGACTCTAAGGCGCAACTAAGGAAAAACAGACATCAAAATTTCAGTATCCAGGGGCATAGCAGGGGTCAAGCACCACGGAGAACGCCAGGGGAATGATCCAGGCTAAGGTGGGTATGCTTTGGTGTACAGGTGGGTTTTGAGGTGCCTTCTGAAGGAGGCCAGCGAGGGAGAGGCACGAATCTCATCAGGGAGAGCATTCCACACAGTGGGAGCATCAAACGCAAAACTATTACCAAATTGTTTGACAGATTTGTGAACAGAGGGGCAGAACTTTGGAATGACAAGGAAATTTCCACCACTTTGACTGCGCCTGGTGCTATATGAACTGCTGTAGGAGGAAAGATATGGAGCAAAATACCTGGGAAAGCCTGTGTAAAGATACTTATAAACAAGTGTTGCCGTCTTGAACACTGTACGCTGTTCAACAGGAAGCCAATGCAGTTTCTTTAGCACAGGAGTTATACTGGTGTATCGACTGGTGTTTGATACAATTCTAGCAAAAAGTAATATGTAAATTACTTTTGACGTAAAACACACAAATGCTATATCATCAATTCAGTCTGCACTTTTGTATGAACAACGCCCTTTTCATCTTAACTGTGGAACACTCATATTACTTTTTGCTTTTAAAAGCTACTCTAATGACAGAGCCAACAATATTTACATTTCCACACCAATAAATGTGTCTTTTATGTAATTACCACCTATGTCAATCTGTAATTAAACCTTTGGGAAAAAGACTTCTGTATAATATGTTAACTGTGCTTAGAAGTAAATTACAAGAAATAAACCAGTACTGTCATTAAAAAATGTACTTAAGTAGATACACCTGGAATCAAAGAGTAAAACTGTTATTGGTGACATCACCACTTATTTGCATTTGATGTACAAGTCGCAATCAACTGTTATAAACTTTAGAACAAATATCCCATTGTCAATTGTATCAGTAGAAACACCACCTGGCTGTACTTGCGTAAATTATTTTATTGTTTAATCAGAGCCTTTACATGTTCTGGGATCAGTCAGAGTTCTTGTGAAATAACCACAGTATGCAATGACCCCTGAGTGGTCAGTGACCCAGTTGTTGACTGTACAGGACACAACACGGTACCTGTTTTCTAGCCAGTAGTTATAGGTGCTAACTCTTACACTAGATAACGTCACCAATTCTAATATCTACTGTTTAGTACAGAATACAGGAAAGAGTAAGATAATATGGTGATAGGGTTTATTATCTTAGAGCTACACCCCTTCCAGCAAACTTTGCAGACAGACTAACAGAAAATTAACACCAAACTTTGAAACAAATCCAAGTTTGATATTGATGATAGAGTTTGGTTATTATGACTATAATAAACTAATTGTATCCACCGGAAGCATCCACCGGAAGCATCCACCAACCTATAGAAACTCATGGGCTGAGAATCTTTTTGTGTGGTCATATTTGACCTTGGACCCCTCGTTCAAGGTCAAATGAGAACAGCCAAACTTAAAACTGCTTATAACCTGCTTATTATTACTCCTAGAGGTTTGGGATGGTAAACTAACATATAGAAAATCATGGGCTTTGAATCTTCTGATGTGGTCGGCTTTGATCTTGGGCCCCTCCTTCAAGGTCAAATGAGGATAGCCAAAGTTAAGAGTGCTTATAACACGCTTATTATTGGTCCTAGAGGTTTGGGATGGTCATGGGCTGGGAATCTTGTGATGTGCTGATATTTGACCTTGGACCCCTTCTTCAAGGTCAAATGAGTTTAGCCCAACTCAAAAGTGCTTATAACTTTCTTATTATTGGCCCTTGAGGTTTGCAGTGTGAAAACAAGTACTAGAAAATCATAGGCTAAAACTCTTGTGATGTGGTTCACTTTGACCCTGGCCCTTTCCCTTTAAGGTAAAATGAGGTCAGTCAAAGTTAAAAGTGCCTCTAGCTCAATTATTATTGATCCTAGAGGTTTAGGGTGTGACACCTTCTGACAAGATATCATGGGCTGGGATTTCATATGTTTAATTTTGACCTTGGACTCCTCCTTTACAGTGAAACAGGGAAGCTAAGCTTTAAAATATACTTGCAACTTCCTTATTTTTGCTAGAAATTTTGGATATGAAACCATCCTGTAGGACATAGGCTGGAATCTTTTCATGTGGACAGATTTGGTCTTGGGAATCAAATAGTGGTAGCCAAACCTAAAGCGCTTATAACTCACGCATTATTAGTTGTAGAGATTTACAATGTGAGGCCAACGTAAGATAATCATGGACTAGAAATCTTACGATGTATTCAGATTTAAACTTGGATCTCTCCTTCGAGGTGAAATGATGGTAGCCAAACTTGGGCACTTATAACTCACTTATTATTGCTCCTAAAGCTTTGGGATGCAAAATCAACCTATAGGAAACTATGGACCAGGATTCTTCTCATATGGTCACCATGAAGACCATAATAAGACATTTTGCGACATTTTTCTCGTATTTTCCCCTATAACTTAAAAGTGGTAACTCTGACAAGTCTCTAACTGTAGCAGATATATCCTCTACATGTAATTTTTGCCTTTGAAAAGTTTTAAGTCTGTAACTTTAATTTTAAGGTCACCTTAAGGTCTCTAAAATGGCCACATACACCGAATTTATGGTCTATTTATTTACCACTTTTAAGCCCTATAACTGTCATAATATGTGACTGATACAGCTAAAATCTCATCTGGGAATAAATTAATATGTTCTTTTTTCATGTGTCAAACACCAAGGCTTTAAGTAAACATTTAACCTGTGTGTGAGGCCTATGAACAATCTACCCAGAGGACTTTTTTTAAAATTGACCGAAATAATTAAAGAAATGGTTTGACCAAAAAAAAAATGAAAAATAGTTAATAGTAATAGTGAATTACACAAAATCTGTGCTACCCAGTGAATTCTTGTGGCATGAGAGGTGGCCTGTCTTGGAATATGTTATTCTAGTTTTATACACTTTTCTGCATAATATACTTAGTACTGGTGTTTAGTATTACCTTTGTAATGAACTATATATTTGTAATCAGTGAAATATTTTCTTTACTACAGGACAGTACTGTTTGACCAATCCTGACTGCACAAGTACAGTCCAAGGTCTCCGGTGACTGACATTCTCTTCAGAAACGAGTCTTGAGATGACATTCTCTTCAGAAACGAGTCTCGAGATGATTATTCATCATCATTCATGGGGTTCTTCAACCTGGCATTGAAGATACGACCAAATAACCACCATTTTGAATAGTCATCCAAGACACTATATGTCTGTTGGTACCTGGAATGGAACAAAAGCCCCTATTTTATAGGTGAGTGTGCTACCCCCACCAGGCCACAATATACTTCTTGATGAATAGTTTTCTTGTACATTGACTGAAAACAATGGGATTGAAATTTCTGAAGATAAGCTTGTAGCATCTGACAGCAGACCACAGAATGTACCATATATATTATGACTGAATTTCCTTGTTGATTAATAGTGAGGCTATGAGACCTGACTAATGTTTCTTAGTATTTCCTGGTTGCCTAAATTTCTCAAATGTCTTTTTATAGTAAATAATTTGGGGCCATGGTGGCAGAGTGTTAACACTCTCACCTCCCACTTCTGAGATTGGGTTTCAGTTCCTGGCCTGACCTCAAGTGGGAAAGCTAGTAGTTGCTTGCCATTGGTCAGCAGTTTACAGTACAGAACCTTGACCAACTGTATGTACAGGTTTCCTCTGCCCATAAAACTATCCATCGTGATATGACCTGTACAGTGTTGAAAGCGACGTAAAACCCAATAAATAAATAAATAAATATAGTAAATAATTGTGACTTAATCATGTTTAATTGGTCAATACTGTTCAGTGAACTTTAAACAATTATTCTTAAACCATAGATGTTATTCAATCAAGACAAAAATTAACATGGCTTACAGTAGCTTTTCTTTCTGGTTAAATAAATATTTCTGTAGTCCAGATGTTTCAGGCTTTGGGAAGGTACTGCACAAAAAAGGAGACCTAATCTTTGTTTTACATTTTGGTTTCGGAAACTGAGTGATCCCCATTGTTATTGTGTTTAGTCGAACCTTATTCAAGGTAACCTGAAGTGACTTCAAGTCTTGCTAGTATAACGTTTATGTTTCTTCTTTATGAACTTTTACTTGCATCTCTTTCGACTCTTCTTTCTTCTTTTTTTAGGAAAGGTCTCTCTCTCTCTCTGACATTGTTTTTCATGTGCTGCTTCTTTTATATAAAACACTGGAATGTTGGAGATCATTCACAATGATTACAGTCTCTGGATTGTCAGAGGGAGTGTCTGTCACATGACCTAGGTTCCAGACAAGTTAAGGTCTCCACTGTATGTTGTGATGGTTAGAACCAGAGTGACAAGCTCATCAAGCAGAGAATGTTGTAGGGCAGGGAGGAAAGACTTAGTTCTTTACAAAATAAATGCATCAGATTTATTTTAACATAAAATATACATGTTTCATAATAATGACTTGCATAGCTTTCGGATATTGGAAATATGTTTCCAAAAGTATTTTGTCTATAGGCTGTTGCCTGATAACCTCATCCACCTCAAAATGTATTGCCACAATATCAGAGCAGTTAACCCACATTTTACACTAGATAAGGTGTCTATCCATATCATTTCTCTGATCCCCCAGTTGAAACAATGTCTGTGGGTGCTACATGTTTTTGCAACATTGTCTTTAAGGGCAGATGACATTACAGCCGAACACATACCACACTCGTGGTAGTGGATCACAAACACAATTTGACATTTACATTTTGTTGCCGCAGAAATGGAGATCGTTCACTACCCGTATTGGATGGTCACTGAATTTTGAGTGGCTTTGGGAATACTCCAAGCTAATCTCACCAATTCCTATGCAATGGAGATCCTTTTTTTACATCAGACTTTACCATTTCCAATTACTGTGGGGAAACATACTTCAACTCGACTTTACACACAAATCAAAATTTTCAGCTTTTAGTAGGTCCGTAAGGCTGACTTTAGCCTTTTCATTCCTGCTTTGAATAATGAGATGAGCAAGAGCCTGACTAATCTGATTCATGTCATTCACTTTTTGATCATCTTGATCTCTCGAGATTCTATCTTAAGGGAACAATTTCTTTCAATCAAACTGTCTCCCAAGAACACATTTTTTATTTCACCATCTTGCATCTTGTCCAATAACATTGCAAGGTTTTTGTCTTCTCCTTCCACGATGACACTGTTAAACAAGCTTTTTAGCTTACTGACAGCACTGGCAGAGCTATTACCGCTTTGCCCTGGTTTCCTCCATCTAGCAACATTCCTAAACCAGGTTAGCTTATTACAGCTTTGCCCTGGTTTCCTCCATCTAATAACATTCCTTAACCAGGTTATTATTTTATCCCAAAATAGCGTCTCTGCTAGGCTAGGGTTTTCCTTGACAAGATCCTGGTATTCATGATTTCCAGTGTAAGACACCCAACACCTACTTATGTGGGTACTCATAATACTGGTTCCCCATCATTAGTAAATGGGGAGAAAATAAACAAAAAAAAAAAGAAAAAAAACACAAAGAAACCACAAGAACAACCAGAAATACAAGAAATAAGGTATGCATTATTTATGTACAACAAATAAAGATGGAAAAAAAATCATAAGCCACATGTAAGTAACAACATGGAAAACTCAAATAAATCTCACTCAACTCAACACAGAGGTACAACAATTAGCATGGGTTAAAACTAAGGATTTCAGAGCCACTTTCAGTAGAAAGGTATAAACCAGTGCCAACCAGAAAAAACTGAATTATAATAGACATATACTACACCAGATAATAAAAAGGCACATTTTCATAACTTCTGATTCCCTGAACATTTGCATACTAATATTATCTAATTAGGATTGATTGCCCTACAGAAACCATCCAATATATTATCAAATTTTTACTTTCAAAAGAAAGAGTAAATCATTAAGAAACTACAAGCAGTGAATAACTGAGAACTAATTCTGTACAGATCCAATATACAGCCCAACACCAAGACTCTCTAAAGTTGAGTATATACACAAATTTCCTCTCCCACAGCTTTCCCACTATAGCCACTTATGTCACATTTTCACTTAGTATGTTCTGTATTTAACAAGCCCCCCCTTTTAACTGAGACTCATCTTCAACAAGTCTTAATCCCAATTTTCCTACCTACAACTACCAAGTACCATCTAAACAGACTAATCTTATTAAAAAATGCCTCCATCCTTATCTAGTATCCTGTGTCCTGTTATAATATCCATCTAGAGCGCCAAACTTATCACCCTAAGTTATCCCCTCAACAGCCATGCTTTCCTCTTTTGTTTACCTGTTTTGTTCACAGGGATACAGGCTACGGGAATGGGCTACGGGAGCAGATGCTGGTCCTGTTATCACTGATAAGCCTGGTGTATTTTGTTTTGCTTCTCTGTTCTCCAGAACAAGAATGACCCAGAGCACTTCTTGTGTGCCTTTATATACTAGTTTGTTGTCTGGTTTTTGTTTTCACGTCACTGCTTTGGAATTTCTTCACCCATAGATGCAGACATTTACCTCTATATTTAACACCTGATAATGGGGAATCCCTTAGACTCAGATGAATGTTTGACTTTACCAGAGATTTGTTTAAAAAAATGCAAAACTAACTTAACATCATACTGTGCTTACGTATAACCTTACAACTTACGCACTTCATAGAAACACACCTTATGTTAAAACCAATAATTAACCACCTACTAATTTAATTAAAGCCTTAAATAATAACAACAAAGAAAATTTATATTTGCCATAAATATCTGGACAGTTACAGTTTATAGGGTCTGTTTTGCCACATATAGTAAATAATTGTGACTTAATTATGTTTAATTGGTCAATACTGTTCAGTGAACTTTAAACAATTATTCTTAAACCATAGATGTTATTCAATCAAGACAAAAATTAACATGGCTTACAGTAGCTTTTCTTTCTGGTTAAATAAATATTTCTGTAGTCCAGATGTTTCAGGCTTTGGGAAGGTACTGCACAAAAAAGGAGACCTAATCTTTGTTTTACATTTTGGTTTCGGAAACTGAGTGATCCCCATTGTTATTGTGTTTAGTCGAACCTTATTCAAGGTAACCTGAAGTGACTTCAAGTCTTGCTAGTATAACTTTTATGTTTCTTCTTTATGAACTTTTACTTGCATCTCTTTCGACTCTTCTTTCTTCTTTTTCAGGAAAGGTCTCTCTCTCTCTCTGACATTGTTTTTCATGTGCTGCTTCTTTTATATAAAACACTGGAATGTTGGAGATCATTCACAATGATTACAGTCTCTGGATTGTCAGAGGGAGTGTCTGTCACATGACCTAGGTTCCAGACAAGTTAAGGTCTCCACTGTATGTTGTGATGGTTAGAACCAGAGTGACAAGCTCATCAAGCAGAGAATGTTGTAGGGCAGGGAGTAAAGACTTAGTTCTTTACAAAATAAATGCATCAGAATTATTTTAACATAAAATATACATGTTTCATAATAATGACTTGCATAGCTTTCGGATATTGGAAATATGTTTCCAAAAGTATTTTGTCTATAGGCTGTTGCCTGATAACCTCATCCACCTCAAAATGTATTGCCACAATATCAGAGCAGTTAACCCACATTTTACACTAGATAAGGTGTCTATCCATATCATTTCTCTGATCCCCCAGTTGAAACAATGTCTGTGGGTGCTACATGTTTTTGCAACATTGTCTTTAAGGGCAGATGACATTACAGCCGAACACATACCACACTCGTGGTAGTGGATCACAAACACAATTTGACATTTACATTTTGTTGCCACAGAAATGGAGATCGTTCACTACCCGTATTGGATGGTCACTGAATTTTGAGTGGCTTTGGGAATACTCCAAGCTAATCTCACCAATTCCTATGCAATGGAGATCCTTTTTTTACATCAGACTTTACCATTTCCAATTACTGTGGGGAAACATACTTCAACTCGACTTTACACACAAATCAAAATTTTCAGCTTTTAGTAGGTCCGTAAGGCTGGCTTTAGCCTTTTCATTCCTGCTTTGAATAATGAGATGAGCAAGAGCCTGACTAATCTGATTCAATCAAACTGTCTCCCAAGAACACATTTTTTATTTCACCATCTTGCATCTTGTCCAATAACATTGCAAGGTTTTTGTCTTCTCCTTCCACGATGGAGGGGCCACGGTGGCAGAGTGGTAACACTCTCGCCTCTCACCTCTGAGGTCGGGGGTTCGATCCCCGTGACGGCCTTAAGTGGGAAAGCTGGTAGTTGCTTGCCGTTGGTCGGCAGTTTACAGTACACAACCCTAGCGAACTCTATGTACTGGTTTCCTCTGCCCTTCCAACTACCCGTCGTGATATGACCTGTACAGTGTTGAAAGCGACGTAAAACCCCAAATAAACAAACAATCCTTCCACGATGACACTGTTAAACAAGCTTTTTAGCTTACTGACAGCACTGGCAGAGATCTCATATTCTGTCTTCATCGTAGTCTTGTATGTCCCTGCTCCTGTTGATGCACACAAAATGATGCACACTGCATTTTCTGTGCTGCAACCACAAGGGAGATTTTAAAATAAATTTCTTACAGTATTCGCATGGCAGGAAATCATTCACATCATGAATAATTCCGGATCTGCAGGAGCTTCTCGAATAACAAAACTGTCACCTATTCCTGTTTTCAAACCTTATTGTTATACAGAAAATTTCCTTCAGTGGCCAGAATTTCAAGTTTGATCATTCTTTCCTGGCATCTTTTTGGCAAAATAGCTATTGCACACATTTCTGTTTCTTCCTTGTGAACTTGGGAGTAAATGCCTGGATAATTTACTGTGAATTTTTGCACACAAAATTTGCAACAGTTCTCTTTATCATAAACTTGCTTGCACCAATCCTTCACTCCTATTTTATCAGTATGCCAGATGTACAACCCTTTGTTTCTATGCTGCTTGTGTTACACAAATCAATCATTACATTCAGAGGTTTGATTTACATCAATATTTGCAATTTCTTTCAATGCACTAGTCTTTAGCTGCTTGGAACTCCTTTCCCTGGAGCTTATGTCTTCTTCAACACTGGAATACTTTCATCAGAACTAGTTTCTGCTGTGAAAAGTTCATAGTATGATCTGTTACTTCACAGTCTGATAGTTCTTCACAATCGTCACTGATCTGCTCTTGGGCCTTGTTACCAGAGGGGTTTAAGGGTAACTGCATTGTTATAATCGTCCATGGGTCCTGAATCATTGTCTGATAGTTCTGTATCATCTTCAGTGTCCTGCTCTTGGGGCTTGTCACCAGAGGGTTTTCAGTTGTTTGTAATGGGTAACTGCATTATAATAATCATCTATGGGTTCTGCATCATTGTAGCCTTCAGTGGATGCTGTGTCATCATAATAGTTTATACATGCTGCATTATCATTATCGTTGGTGGGTGTGTCACTGTCATTATCGAAATGGGCAGCACTGAGTTATAATTTTCATTGTGTTGATCCTCAGAGTGTCGATGCAGAGCTGTCACATAAGCGTTCACTGGCTTGCCACTGGGATTTTGTTACTTGAAGCTGCTGGACTGTTGCAATCGTCATTTGGTCATTTGGTCACTTGGTCATTAATTTTTGTTTATTTAAAAGTAACAAACTCTGCTGTTACAATGTCACAATAATTATACATTCTATCTCACAAAGATACACATGGTAGATATTTACACATAAAAAGAAATAAAAGCCTTGGAATGCAGTCCAGTACCAATTATTGCCATCAATATCTAAAAGTTTTGCATTTAAAAAATGGCCACATATTTTGAAGCCTATGGTTGTGTAGTTGTTCTATTCAAATTGGAGAATTACCTCATTACCAGATTTTGAGCTGATTGTACGCCAAGTTATAAAGATTTTCATTCTACCTGAGAAGTGAGAAGAGATGGAGAAAACATGTAGCATTAACAAGGGATAATTAGATTACACTGTGACATTAAAAACAGACCGCTTCCTCTGTCCTTTCCTTATTGGCAGTTTAGCCATTTTTCTTGATCACTGAGACTGATCCGTCATCAATAACATATTAGTCTTCTTATTCTTCTCCCTATGTGCAGTGAGAATGGCTTTTTCTTCTGTTAGTCCAGCAAACACCCTACATTCAACTTTGCTGTGGATGATTAAGGTGGAGCCTTTTTGATATGTTTCAGTTTGAATTTCACTTTCAGATCATTCAGTAACTAGGGTTGGTTCTGTGAGTTTCCTGTTTTGCATATTTTGTTTTTGATAATACATATCAGTGTAATATTAACTAGATAATTGGTTTATTTGAACAGATGAATTTAGTTTTGCATGTGGGTTTGGCATGGGCTTTTTAAAATCACAACTGCTTATAAATGGAACAAGGGCATTAAAAATACAGGACAGTATTTTATTAAATCTTGAAGAATTTTATCATTATTAGAACATACAAAATGACATAAAATTATGGTTATGGTTAAACTTACTCATGAATCAATACATTCTGTATGTCAATGATGTCTTCACTGTTTGAAAAATTCCAGATTCTATCATCTCTGATAATAGAAATGCCAAGAACTCTCCAGCATCTTGTGTATTTGATGTGAACGTGCAAGTGTCATTGATAGAATCCTAACATACATAAATATAGTCAAAATAAAAATAGAAATATACTGAATATAAAGTGTGAAGGGCTGATTAATAAAAATGAAGCAAAACGTTAGTCGTCCACAGAGGGGCCTCACCCTGCTCATCCAGATCCAGATCCATGAGGCCCAGGATGCCAGCTCTCTTCTGTTCTGCCTCGGGCGGCCCTCTCCTCTTCTTCTACGGCCCTGCCTCCACCTTACCATGTCCGAGATGCTCCACATTTACTCAGATCTTCTGCATTCCAGGAAGTGTTGAAAGCGACGTTAAACCCAAATCTGCATTCCAGGATGTGCCCAGGGAAGTTTGTATAGGACACAGACCTTCCGCAACGTGGGCAGAGGGGATCCCATAAGTTGTTCATATGAGAGCAGCATCTGATATCACCAGCATTTCGGTTTTCAGTGTTAATTCTATGTTAAGGTCTTGGATTATCTAACTTTGTTTAAATCCTGAAGGAAGCACATGGGTGAATTCTAAAACTAAAATGAGAAACAACAAAAATTTTATGTGTTTCACACCTGAATATTCCCAGAATAAACAGGACAAACTAGTTAAAATGTATGTTTGAACAAAATACTGCTTATTAATGGACAAACTGCCAAGACAAATAAAAAGCGGGGCCCCTACAGAAGTAAATAAAAGAAATGATACGCTATCATCAAAAAAATGGTGAAATATGTTCCCAGCAGGAAAACTTCTAAACACCAAAGTGATGGCTTTCCAGCACAATTTTATAATGTTTTCTGGAATGACATCGGTATATATGTAAGAAATAGCCTAAATGAAGCTTTTGATAAAAGTGAACTTGAGATTGATAAAGTGAGACTTGGAATTCTGACCTGGACTCTTAAAAGAAAACAAACCTTAAGAATTTTTGAAAAACCTGCGTCCAATTACACTTTTAAACATCTGTTATAAGTTAACAGGTGCTCCATTGAAGATGCAGAAACTTGCTCTACAAAAGAACAATTTCAACTTTCATTATGACTAATCATAATTTATGAACATTTACTTCAGATTTTTTTCTCACATATCCATCAGGGACCACAATATTTCTAAAGTAGTTATTCTATGTTTGTGCCACCGCATTGTTTTTCGGATGAGTGTATCGTGTAACTTAATTATTCAAGTTTGTACACTATTGTATTTTGTTACATTCTTGTATTGGCTTACATTTTAGGTCCCTACCATGTTGCTTGTGCATCTTTTGGAATCCAGACAACTTATCTATTATATTTCTTTAAGTTTCAGTCCTGTTGCTTACAATGTGGCTTCCATTATGCTGACTGTACGGTGTGTCCAATACACTTGGCCAAGTTTGTGCAACTCTTTTGTTACTTCGGTGTTCCCTTCTGTGGCTTCTCTCTGAGTGGTTTTCAACAACTGTCCCTCATTGCTCTCTTTGCTGCTTATGTATGATATAATGTAGCAAATACAGCTGTATGCATCTCCTACATACTGTAGGTCTGTATTTGTGTCCCACGCTTTCAGCAAATGTGGATTTTATTGATTTACTCATACCTCATGAGTCTCTCTTTTAAAAAAAACTGTAAATCCAATGCCTCCTCATACATGTCTTAGGATAATCCTGTTCCTTCTAATACTTCTGCACTGCTTTGAGCTTCGCCTATGTATGGCCCCTTTTATGCAGTCCTGTTGCTTCTGCCCAAGGCCTCACCATGTTTGTACAGAAAGGAGGAATGGGACGACAATGTTTTTTTTTGGTTTTTCAAAGAACACTACTTATTATTATTATATTTCATTTCACAGGGAGAAGTGATGTTATTCCTCTGAAAACTTTTTTTTTTACTTCTCAAGCTGTACAAAACTCCTTGTCATGAATTACAATGGGACATTTCTCACTTACCCATCCCTCCACTGGAATGGGAAAGCAGGGAGAACCAATTGGGCAGCTACAGATAGTGCTAAAAATAGCTGTCATATTTGGAGGTTGAATCTATGTGCAGTAAAAGCTAGGGCTAGCAAGTATGCAAGGATCAGCACGTTTCTGCCAACATTTAATGAAAACCTTATGTGTCATCTTATTTTATATAGTTGAAAAATCTATCAATGAGAAATATTCTTCATGTTGTTCTTGTAATGTCATCTGTTTTCTTGACATGTCTTTTTGATGTGAAAGGGGGAAATTTATTTTTTTTTGGACTTCTACAAGTAGACAAATTCTGAGGACCTGGTCCAGCCATTACGACTGTTTTCTGTTAGGAATAAAAAACACACACTTTGACTTCTTGAAAAGGAGTACATTTGAAATTTAAGTAAGGAATAATTTTTTTCTTTATTACCCTTGATACTTTGTAACAGTCTTATTTTTTCTGAAAAATCTAACATTGAGAATTTTTATTATTATTTTTTTATTGTTTTATTAATCAAAAAAGGCGCAAGACTTCATTCATAAGATATAATGGGAAACCATTATTCTGTCTTTTCAAACAAAACTACAAATATCAAATCTGATTGCTAATATAGTTTGACAAATACAGTTTGCTACATAAAATAACCTTACATATTTCACGATTTTGAACCATGGGTCTATTTCATCAGTTATACCATTCCACTAGTTTGTCTAGAATGATGGACTTTAATGGTTCATAAGATGTTTAAGAAAACAAAGAAGCACACTTTCCTAACCCTTGGGTTATATGATAAATAATTAAAAACTTACCTTGTCACACAGTACATCCTGTTGCAATTATCCCATGTTTTTAATCAAATATTTACAGTTATCTATTGTTCCTCCAAAATCTTTGTTTGAAACTTCTATTATCCTTGTTGTCGCCTTCCTGAAGGAAAAATACAAAGTAATATTCCAAAATGGACTTTTGTAATTCCATGGAAAAGTTCTTCATATGGTAGTATCTCAAAGGTGGTGTAAAACCAAGTGGGGCAGTTGACAAAGATTCAATTTCCATGTCTACCCCCTCCCTTCATGTCATGCAGTCCCCAAACTGAGTTTGGGGAACTGAACATATTTTTGTCAGATGATTATCTGCAACACGGCAAAGACGCATTTTAATCCTTCTTGTGTTTGTTAAGCGAACATTGTATTTCTAAAAGCTGTTTGTCCACAGGAAGACCAAACTCTTTAATTTCTTATTTTATTGAACGTTTGAAATTTGACCACATTCAAGGGCCACAATGTTATGGATAAAGTAACCCATGTTTTTATCTTGGAAAGCAAAGGTGTTTGCTTTGCTTTTTCCTTAGCCTTAAAGACTTGAGAAACTTCAAGACCACCAGAACACACTTTGAAGTGCAATATAGTTAAACATATTGAAGGTCCATCAAATAACACATCAAAACTCCTAACACATAGCTCCCAGATAGGTAGTGGTGAAAATAGTCTACAAAGAAATGGCTCAACCTATGAGTAATAAGTTCAGGGTAAACATAAATTAGTTGACATATATATCATAAGCAATATACTTATTCACTGTGGTTTAGAAATAAATCAGTATTAGTTATAGACGAGTGTAAATAACAATTGTGCAATGTTATATTTTTGAGAAACACCTTGTTGGTACACAGAATAATGTCAACTAGAATAACAGTTGAAATAATTATGCAAACTAACATTATAAATGTGCCAAAGTTGGTTTCTCATAGGTACCGTGGCACTAAATTGTTAAGTTCCTTTCCTTTTTAAATTGTTAAGTTTTTTTCTTTATAAATTACTAAGTTCCTTTCTTTATGAAACACAGGAGAGAAACTCTTAAGTCCATTTCAGGAGATTTATTGTACTCAGTCAAACAACTGATCATAATTCCAGCTACCAAGTCGCAGCAACCATCAACAACAACTACAACAGCAACAACTCAAGCCCAGGTGTGTCTGTTTATATAAACCAAAGGGGAGATATGGGAGGGGTACATGTACATATCTTTTGCAAAGGAAATTATAGAAATTAACATAAAATCTTTGTCTATCTTGATGAGGGGACAGAGGCTATAAATGTTAAAGTTAAGTTGATTGGTGATTTTTTGAATAATAATAATATATTTCTGTATCTAATGCTAATAGGTGACCGAAAGCTGAACATTTTTTGTTTTTGATGAGCTAAGCTATCCTTCAGCTGTGCTGGTCAGTTATCAAGATGAGCAAATAAATACGAAGGAAAGGTAATAATAATAGGAATCATGATGTAGAAATAAACAAGAGGGAGAATTAGTGATTGCCGACATAAGTTTGATTTCAGCTTAATTTCTACCTCTGGCACATAAATACATATTGAATGTCAAACAAACTACTTCTACATAGGCAGAATGCAACTGCAAATAAAGAACATATTCATTACTGAACTAAACTTGATATATCATACACCACAGCTTCACCATCCTTGCTGTTTTGAACATGTATGGCTGGCCATAGTATGTAATACTACACACATACCTAACACATGGCAATTGAACTTTGAACAGTTAATACATGAGAGCCTTTGTACAATTTATAGTCTGGTGCCAGTTTAAATGAAAAAAAATATTTTGTTTCACTCACTCTGTCAATGTATTTATCCAAAATAACTTTTAATCTAGTCCAAAATAAATGTATCCAACAGTTCACTGTTTTATTGTTTCTTTTTTTTTCTTGTTAAATACCTGGCCTCTCCGCCATGTACCATAAAAACTTTGTCCGTTTGGTGTGGTACTGGGATGATACTACTTAAAGTCAAACACTGGATGTTGTGATGCCAAACTTTATTGTAGATAACTTAAGAATATAATTTCAATTCTAAACAATTCAAAGAATAGACAGAAATAAAACAGAGCAGCAGTAGAATTTTCAGTAGTATTTTCAAGTTATATATTTTCTCAATTCTAAACAATCCCTATTCACATATTCAAATTTAAAAAAAAATTAATCTTACCTTAAAGATAAGGTTTTAATAATAAATGCTAAACACATATCTCTTGTTTCTTACATTAGTCAGTGCTCACTTGTTTCTCCCATGCATAAACAAGTAAAACAGACATGCTTGTATGTGCAATATGATAACCCAGAAAATACTACATACCCAAGGAGCTGGCATATGAGTGGTGATAAGTTATCCCTATTGGCAATTTTGAAAAAAGTATGTTATAAAAATGACAGAGTAACAATAATCACTGTGTATATATTTTGCAATAAGCCATATTTTGATACAGTTCCCCACCGGGGACGGTGTGGTTTAAAGTCAAACACGTGATTGCAATAATATTAAACTTATTATTGAATCAGATAAAAGTAAAATTCCAGTTCTCAACAATTTAGAAATAAAACAAGAATTCAACAAAGTTCCCTACCACCTCTACTATCTAGAAGAATTTTCAATTGTTCAGTTGGAGTCCCTCAGCAAGAATACAACAAGGAGCAGAAAGCCCACTATTAATAATTCTAGAGGGAAAGGTACTATTAGTGATGTAGTAACCTAATAATGAGCTCTGAATGAAGTGGTATGAGTTGTCAGTGATATGTTGGCCATACTGTAGATAGTTAATATTCTGCTGAAATAAATCATGTCCAGTTTGAGGCAGTTTTACTTATTTCACCTGGTGTAGAATTCATATTTAACTTAAAGTTATAGGTGACTAATTTATATGTTAATTATTCAATAATAAAAGTAAAGTGACATACAATAGAAAGAGCCATTGCAAGAATAATCAAAGGAATTAAAATAGCTTGTGGTAATGTAATAAATAATAAGGCAGTAATGAGAAGAGGATAAGAGAAGCTGAGAAGAGATGGAGAAAACATGTAGCATTAACAAGGGATAAATTAGATTACACTGTTACATAAAAACAGACCTCTTCCTCCGTCCTTTGGCAGTTTAGCCATTTTTCTTGATCACTGAGACTGATCCGTCATCAATAACATATTAGTCTTCTTATTATTCTCCCTATGTGCAGTGAGAATGGCTTTTTCTTCTGTTAGTCCAGTAAACACCCTACATTCAACTTTGCTGTGGATGATTAAGGTGGAGCCTTTTTGATATGTTTCAGTTTGAATACATTTTCGGGTCAGTCAGGAACTAGGGTTGGGTCTGTGAGTTTCCTGTTTTGCATATTTTGTTTTTGATAATATATATCAGTGTAATATTAACTAGATAATTGGTTTATTTGAACAGATGAATTTAGTTTTGCATGTGGGTTTGGCATGGGCTTTTTAAAATCACAACTGCTTATAAATGGAACAAGGGTACTAAAAAGTACAGGACAGTATTCTATTAAATCTTGAAGAATTTTATCATCATTAGAACATACAAAATGACATAAAATTATGGTTAACACTTACTCATAAACTTAAACATACATAAAAATAGTCAAAATAAAAATAGAAATATACTGAGGCAGACAAAATAAAGGGCTGATTTAAAAAAATGAAGCAAAACATTAGTCGTCCACGGAGGGGCCTCACCGGACTCACCCAGATGTCACTCAGTACCTCCTGTTCAAATTATCCTATTTGAATATACAGTTTCTAAGTATTTACATTCCTATAACTATCCTAACTAATATGCATTGTTTTTTTAATTCAAATATTTACAGTGATCTATTGTTCTTCGAAAACCTTTGTTTGAAACTTCTATAATCCCTGTTGTCACTTTCCTGAAGGAAAAGCACAAAGTAACGTTCCAAAATGGACTTAATTCCATGGAAAGGTTCTTCATATGGTAGTATCTCAAAGGTGGTGTGAAACCAAGTGGGCAGTTAACAAAGATTCAATTTCCATGTCTACCCCCTCCCATCATACCATGTAGTCCCCAAACTGAGTTTGAAGAACTGAAAATATTTTGTCAGATATGAACAAGAGTATTTCTCGTTCATAGTTTTCCATGGTGAGTTCATGGAAAGTAGGTTGAATACTTAGCCATTTTTTTGCACCCACCACCTTACTGGCCTCACAAGTAAATGCAATTACCTTCCTAAATCCTCTAAATGCACAAGCCATGCTCATTATTCCCAGGTAGGACCGGTGAAAGTTGATCTCACTTGGCATTAGCTTTGGCAAGCTTCATGCCAGATGGAAGATTGATTGAGTTTCACCATATCCCTCAGTATTACTGATTGGGAGGTAATTAATATCTTGTATTTAACAGAAACTTCTGATTATACATAACTATATTATTTTCACAATTCATATATATTCATATAAAACATTACACATTGCAATTACAGGTTTACAATGCATATATTTAAGTAACACTTGTAAATACACAAGAGCCACATGTGAACAACATAGCTTTTAATGACAGGTCTAGGCCTGTGTTCATCTGTGAAATACCGTTCCCTAAAGCTCACAACAGTGGTGGCTAATATATATATATATATACATGTACATCAGAATGACTTTTAAGAAATTACAATTATTACCATTGAAACAGTTGTGCCAGGGGCTTTTAAAGCAGATTTTGATTGTATTATACCATCGGGTAAATCTTTCAAATTCTGGTAAACATATATACAAATAGTTATATATTAATTTGTTCTGGCACACCATGTTTCCCTTTTGAGACATCCTGTATAAGGAAATCTCTATTCATGCAATTACAGCAAGTTGCTGAGGGGCCAACAAAGAATTTATTTTGTCATATGCTATGCAAATTTAGGGGACCCTCAGAATATACACCTTCACAAGCATTACATTTCAGCTCTGCTGATGGGGTTAATCTTGCAGATCTCTCGTGCAGTTTGTTTAAACATTTTTTTTACACAAAATGATGGTGACAAGGAGTACGGGTAATGCCAAATTTGTTTGAATTTGTCACTTCATAGTGCTTAATCTAGTGCACATTGCCTTCATAGTCTTTTGACAAGAATTTTGAAACTTGTTGGAATGATATTTTGCCGACTTGACCAAATCAATTACAGTTTTATTTTGAATGAGGAAATGGAGGGTTTCCTCTGGCATGCTAATTTCTCCATCACTGTAGCAATCCAGTAGCTAAACAAGTAAGAATAATCTGAAAAATACTCCTTGTCCAGAAAATAACTTTGTTCCCATTGTTTGTATGATAGATCATCAATAGACTCATTAAACAGTAGCTCTGGTATTGCAACCAGTTGCAGATATCTACTTGCTTTAATTATATCTGGTAGCTGTATGTTAGTATACATAGCCTTTGTACATTGCTGTCTAGTCAAGTTATAGATCAGAGCAACAGATGAAGACTGGGTAAAATGTTCTTCACGATACCTTTCCTTGCTTGGACTTAACTCTGGATATGGCAAATTAAAAAATAATTCACCTCCACTTTCTCCCCCGATTTTGCAGTTTCTGTGCCTAGTCTGACCGGCTACATTTACTGTGCCAATTGTTCTATGAAACTTATACCAAACAATGTCATTTGGCTTCCAAGAAACAAATTTTATACTCCATTTTTGTTAACAATTGCCCGCAACAACAATTTGCTGTACATCAGTTAATTTATTTATGGTCAAGCAGTTTCCTTGTTACCAGAAAGACCAGAAGTAGTGTTGGCTACTGCTTGTGGGCTGTAGACAGTTGAAACAAAAAGTAATTTACCTCTGCTGCAAGATGGTGACAAAAGATATTCTACAGTCAACGATCCATCCAGTTCCTTGTACAGATAGTGAATTAAACATTGGAAGTTGTACTGTGGGCTAGGCTATCCTCTACCTTCTGGCAATATCACAAAGCTGTCTAGTGGTAGTGGCTCAATGAGTTAGGAGATGAAATATCCTTATAAGGGTGAAACCTGCCAGAAACAGAATCTTGACCAGATGAAAGTTGCCCAGTAGATGTTAATAGTTTGAAAAGTTTAGACCCTATGTTTTCCTCCTTGCTGCTTGTCTCCTTAGTAGAAGTAACCACTGATTCCAGAACTAATCTTGTCTCCTTCCTTAAACAGAAGAGAGAATCTAGAAGTCCTTGCAGTTCAGACCAGTCAATTATATGTGTCATCACTGATGTAATCCTTTAGATGTGACAAAAATACTGCTGCATTTTTTCCAATAAGTAAATATTAATAAATTGATCTTCTCCATACTTTTTGTCACTGCATTGATGACATCATCAAACCTTCTTCCAGATATGGAGTGTTGCAATGGTTGTGGTGGTTCTGTCGCAACACAATTTTCATTGAACCTTATTTTTAAATGGCCCATTTGCCTCATTCTTTGGGACACATCATTCTTTCTTTACAGCACCAATTGGTCATTCATGATCTTGCCAAACTGCAAAATTTTGTCATCTTTTATCAAAGCATCATATACTTTGTCCCTTCTCATGCCTCTTGATCTTACACATTGTGATGATGGATTATTGACTGATTCCAGGGTGGATGCACATGTAGGGATATGCATATTTCCTTGCAATAATACCAGTCTGTTTTCCTCTCCTTGATCTTTATTTGAAGAGCATTTGGATGGGTCCCTCCAGAACTCTTTCTTCTTATGGAAGGCAAAACTGAAGGATAGCCATCTTTATCTTTCCTCTTTCTCATTTGGTGTTTGGCAAACAATCAAGTCACCACAGCCAGATTTAAGGGCATGAATGTTATTGGTAAAGTTACTCATGTTTTCAACGTGGAAAACAGAGGTGTTTGTTTTGCTTTTTCCTAAGCTTGAAGTACTTGGAAAACTTCTACACCACCAGCTTCATAGATCATCAGAGCACACTTTGAAGTGCAATATAGATAAACATATTGAGGATCGATCAAATAACACACCATCCTGACACATAACTGCCAGATGGACAGTGCTGAGAATAGTCTAAAAATGGCTCAACTTATGAATAATAAGCTCAGGGTAAGCTTAAATTAATATACATTTATAAATATTGATTATAAAAGATAAACTGTATTGCCAATTTTTTTTATAGGAATGGATTTCAATATACAATATAAAAAGAGTTATGGCTTTGGTCTTGCACTATCTGTCAGGAAGCAGAATTTTCAGTTAAAACAAGAAAATCTATATGTGTGGGGCTAATGAATTAACACAAATTTCTCATAGAAAACAGAAAAGATGAAATGTGTATTGTACTACATGCAGCACTAAAACCAGCAATATTCAGAATTTGATGATGCAGTCACATATAATGTCAGAATATTACAGGACAGATGATGAATAAAACTAAAGTAGAACGCAATTTTTTAAAAACACATTATTCAATGTTTCATATGTCATTGAAAATTAAGCTAGGCCATCTCAACAATTTACATTCATTGTTAGCCACCTATGATATGAATCAACATAAAAGTCATCCACAAAACAATAAACAAGCCCTGTTAGGGACTTCTCTCGAAAAGGAGCCAGGTATTCATGCTTGAACACTTTGTTCTGTGACTCAGTTTATTGTTGGTAGTCACAGCCTATGAAAGCCCAGACCCATTTCTGTTGAAGAACATATTGTGCAATAATTATTGACAGATTTTTTCTGCATTGTTTACACATTATAATCAATTCAAACTTTCTTTTTTAAACCAGAAAATTTACTCTGACTTCAAATTCTCAACATTTGTGTTGAGATTTTTGCAAGAATTTTAACTGACATTTTTATTAATTAATTTTCGTTATAAAGTTTTCAAAGTAAAGATACAATACTATGCTATCATATCCCCTGCATGGCAAACTTTTAAAGATAATGGGATTACAGTGGAGTCAGTATAAGTAGAATCAGTGTAAGTAAGCCGTTAGTGGAATCAATTTTAAGGTTTCAACATTGGGC
Organism: Sabellastarte sp. h YS-2021; assembly: GCA_964017235.1. Taxonomy (NCBI): domain Eukaryota; kingdom Metazoa; phylum Annelida; class Polychaeta; order Sabellida; family Sabellidae; genus Sabellastarte; species Sabellastarte sp. h YS-2021. The sequence goes on from OZ024938.1 coordinate 67,942,538, forward strand.
AATGGAGTATTTGTTACATAATTAGCCAATACAGAAATGCAAGTTTTATAAAGAATAAATCTAGGCTTTGATTTTTTTCAAACAGCATGGATAACAAATAGGTTTACAATTGCTATATTTGTACACAAGGATTTGTACTTCATCTTTTCAAAATTATAAACCATTTACCTATTATATATTTATAGTATTGTTTTTGAAAACAAACCTTAGGTCTATCATTGTTCAGCCATTCATTTTCCAGGTATCTCTGAAATCTTGGGTTTCTCTTCCAAACATCCCTTTTCTCCCTTTGTGTTAGCCGCTCAGCTAGTTGCCTAAAATGTTATTAAACACCTGATAAAAATATCCCTCCAGCTAATGCTTCAGATTTTATAAAAGATTTTTCAATACATAAATGTATGCGTGTATCCAGTGCATTATGTTTTTACACAAACCTTAATATTTCATTCATTAGGAAGATAATTTCACCAATTCAAAAATGTGCACAAAATATAAATGGATATGAAATGTTGTAATGTGAATAAATAGGTTATTTTATAGAATACTCCAATAACAAGCTGAATTTTCTGTAATGTGTTTTTGTGCAAGACTCTGTTCAAACTGATACATTTTTTTTTTCTTGTCCAGTCAAATGTTCAACAAAAGGTAAGTTGCACTTGCGTCTGAGATTGTAATGATGGTTTCGTGCTGCTGCTGCTATTGCAGCAGTTTCAGCTCTTTTGTCAGTCTCTCTGAACACATATAATATAGATTTATATGTTTTATACACAAATAATATGTTAAGTCATATAAGACTAGTTCTTTTTAATCATTACAATATTGACTTAAACCATCCTGTTAAATCAATGGATATATCCGTACAAATTGTTCTCAAAGCAGTATCAAATTAATCTGTATATATTCCTTTTTTGTTAAAACTTATTCAAATGTTAGAAAAGCATCAAAATTTTTTATGTGCCTTTCGACATATTTTTTAAGTCTCTTGTTTGCCCATCTCTAAAGCAGCATCACGTTTTTCTAGTTTATAGATACCACTATCGTCTAAACGCCAATAGTAAATAAACACACATCTATTTATTTACAACCTGCTTGCACTACTGTAAGTTTCAATACAATTTTAAATAAGACAAGGAAAACATAATCAAAAATGATTTAGCACAAAATTTTCTAGAATAATTGAGTACCGATAAAAATATCAGTCCAAAAAGTGAGAACACATGTTCTTTCATTTGACCGGAAACATTTTTGAAGACTCTCAGAAAAACTGTCCACAATATTTGTCAATTCAGTTTACTGTGTTTTTTATTTTGTTATTACTGTTACGATCACTTTTCCTAGTCATAACAGAATAGGGGTGAGCTATTTTTATTTGTCACAATTCCATTCTTCACATTAATATTTGTAACGCTTTTTATAAGTTGTTTGATTCAACACCACATATATAATCAGCATTAAAGTAGAAGGGTTATTATACCTGCTATATTAATATCAGCATGCCTTCCTTTCCATCTATTGATCATTCGATTTTCACGAACAATAAGAACTTCTCAATGACTGAAGACTGCATTTTGTAGATATTTGTGTGAATATCCAGGTTATGGCCCATATGACCAGCCAAGTATTACATAAGAATTAGTTAATAACAATAATAATTTTGACAGAAAAAAATACAGCTGGAAATTAAAATTAATTTATTTAATAAAATTTACTGAAGGACCAAGGGGGGCACCTGAAAGGCTAATGTTGTTCCAGGATAAGAAGAGGCAGGAAGAAAAAAAAACTAGTTTGACAGCTAGTTGTGCAGGAGTTGAAATAAAGAGGCAAGTTTCACAAAATAAATAATGGGGATGCACACAGCAGAGATGTAATTAGCTAAGCATATAAAAATATAAAAAGGTGCATTAATTAATGATGGTACAAAGCTTAATTATTTTTGCTTTTTCCGTCGTCCGTCGTCCGCCGCCCGGATGCTTGGTTTCCGCTCATTTGAAGGAAAAGTATTTATCTTATCTTTACCAAATTTGGTATGGGGGTTTATTGGGTTTTGGTGAAGATAGCTTTATAGCTAACTGAGTAATAGCTACTTAGCTACTTTTGTGTACTTCTTTTGTTTCCGGGCAAGGAAAATATTTGACATATCTTTTCCAAATTTGGTATAAGCAATAGTTAGGTCGATAGCTTGCTTGGGATTGCTTTTAGTGATAATACCTATATAACTGACTGAGTAATAGCTACTTAGCTACTTTGCCAAAATAGCAAAACACAAATTTGCTTCTATCTCCTTAACCGTGCGAGATAGAGCGATTTCGTCGAAATTTTCGACCCATAGGGTATCTAAGGAATGTACTCTTTGCAATTTTAAAAAAATTTTCCCCTCCCAAAAATGGCAGGCATTTTGAATTACTTTCGAATTTTTGCCAAAAAATGGCAAAACATGAATTTGCTTCTATCTCCTTAACCATCCGAGATAGAGCGAAGTTCTCCCCAAGTCTTTATCATTCCTAGAGAATACATCCTGGTACTTGACCAACAACTCCCTGTTTGGAACTGTATCTCCCTCTGGGACATTTTGCCCTTCAGAAACCTTTGACAACCTACGACAACTCTCATGACTGCCCCCCATGGCCAATACTCAATCAACTCAGCCAGACTTAGAACACCCACTGATATTCCCTGATGTAAAACAACCACTTCTTCCAAAGTGTTAAAACCCTAACCACAAAACTCTCCTGTGATGGATCAACTACAGCCTTGGTCAAAACCAAACCACTCTTTTCAAACAAGCTCTCGGTGGGGTCTACCACACAAACATCAGATGGCAGTTCACCTTCCCTGACACAACTACACACCAAAAACTCACATCTAGGTGGAATCTCAACTTTATTATGTACCACAACCCTACAAGACACAGGTCTTCTATGCTGATCAAAACAAGGAACTATCAAACCTCTAGAAACCAGATGTTTCCTCACAAAATCCAAAATACAACCTAGATCGCAAAGCGCTGTCTTGTCCAGGTTCGCTTGGTCTGTTATGTAGACAGCTACAAACTCAAGATCTACCTCCCTTGGGCCAACACAAGTCTTAACCACAACAGATCCCTCCAACACACACACTATCAGCAGTGACTAACCCACCTGCCTCAAACTCAGATGGAGGGGCCAAGGATAACCCAAACCTCCTACACACCTAATATGACAAAATGGACTCAGAGGCACCACTATCAATCAATAACTGGACCTCGTCTTCTTCTAGGACTCCCAATACAAACAAACCAAGCTCGGAGTGGGGTACTCCATACTCATCAGAACATGCAGTAACATCCTCAGTCAAAGTCTGGATCACAAGAAGCGGGGTTCCATCCTGCTCTAACTCACCATATCCATCTGGGGCATTACTTACAGCCCTCTAGGCCACATGAGAGTGGCCTCTTCTAGTTTCCCTGTTTCTTGAGGTCGGGACACTGGGACTTATAGTGACCCTCGTTCCCTCAATTTACTGGCTTCTTAACCTTTTGGTCTAGCTTCCATGTGTTTCAACATCTCTAGAATTTGTCCCACCAGCACCTTCAAATCTCCATCTGTGGTCACAGACTCCTGCCCAACCATCCTAACCGGGGGTCTTACCTTCTTTGATGAGTCCTCAAACCTCTCTATCATTCTCACTGCCACCTCAACACTCTGTGGATTAAGCATCTGTATTTCATGCTTCAGATCCCTCTCTGGCAACCCATCTAACAGAGCCTTTAGCGTTAGTTCACGTAAGACATCCTCAGGGTACCCCAGAAATGCTCTGGCAACCAGGCAGCCAATCTCCGAGGCATAGGAGGTCGCAGCCTCCCCCGCCCCGCGCCTACATCCCTGTAACTTACTTCTAAATGACTCCTTCCTGTCTGCAGATCTGGAGTATGGAGCTAAAAATATTTGAGTAATTAAGATATTAAGGGACTAAGAAAAGGTTAAATTTAGTTAGAAAACAGAACCTGAATAATTTAATTAACAAGAGACTGAAGAAAGGCTAAACTTAGTTAATTTAGTTAAGATCTATTTCTATATAAATGTAAAAAAGCATTTCTTACCCTGTCACTGTTGTTGAACTTGTATAAGAGGCTCATCTGTTTCACTGAGCCCCATATTTTCTTCAAGCTGCACCAGATCATAGTCTTATGGTGGAAGCGCACATCTGTGCTGACTGGTTTTGTTTGTACACAAGCAGCATCCTCTCAGTATAGACCTTACATGGGATGAAGTCATATGTCCTGCCCCTTTCTAGCTCCGTCTGATATTGCTGATGGCTAAGGCGATGGTTTCCATCTAGCACCAAAATGTAGCATCATCAAGTTGAACAACACTCAATTCACTAAAAGTTCACTGAGGTTGACAGTTTTTAGTATTACTGTAAGTTTCTCTAGCCACTGAGCATTAATCATCCTTCCTGCATGCTATTCATCAGCAGGAACGAGACACTCAAAGGCCACCAGTTGTCTTTGCCATGTCAGTGGTTTTTCTGCCATCTATATGTCATGCATTTCATCGTTCAATATAACCATAGCAATTGTTTTATATTTTCTAGAATTCAACACAAAAAAACTCATAAATTTGTTCTGTGGTAACTTGGTAGTTGACTTCTGAACAGTCAGTTTTTAGTAAAAGAAGCTAATTTGCAATAGTTATTTCAAATCTGGATCTTATGTATTTGTATCGACCTATTTTTTCACGTGTCATTTAAAACAGTCAAATTTAGTTTTAAAATTCATGAAATAAAGATTAAATAATTACACACACAAAATATATCCTGTCAGTCAATATGTGGTCTTAAACTCTGCAAAAACAATAAAGATATTGATATCTTTTAAACTGACCAATTACAATTAGGGAGCATATCTGTTTCTGTTCTGACTGAACTAAATAAGCTTTAATTTTATATTTATTATCACCTTCATTGAATGAGATAAGTTAAATATAACATAAACCAAACTATAAATATCTAAGTAGAGAAGCTATCTAAGTAAAAAAAGGCTAATCTGATGAGATTTGTTTCATTTCAGTCATTATATCTGCTCTTGGTTTCAGTGAGAAAAGATTCATTTGTTTAGATAAAGCCTACATGGGATGCGTGGATCTGATATGATAACTAGCAAAAAAACTGTAAACTGCACATACTAGAGGTTACTGGATTGAGTAAATAAACGGGGGATTAATGTTAATGTTACCATTTATCACCATTATCTTAGTAAGAGGAGTGTATGATTGTGTTACTTTCTAAGCCTTCTGACATTGTTAGGCTGATTTGTATGCAGTTTGTAAAAGAAGCTACAGAACCCCATTCATCACATTATAAAAGGAAAAAGAAAAACTTACATCTGTTAGTTGAACTTCAGACAAATATCAGTGACAGTACTTTTAATACTACAGGTTCCTCCTAGTTCTTTGTAACTTTATAAGTCATGTTTGGAAAACGAAACGATTGAAATACAAACACTGAATTAAATATTTCACAATTTACTTGATTTGTCTGATACCAAAAATTCAATATATTACCGAATAGCATGCAAGAATAGGTACAATAACCTAAATGAATAACACTGTTAAGGATATTTAATTTCACTTTAGTGAACATCAGTAGAATGTTTGAGAAACTGATTTCATTGAGTTTATCATAAGGGGCTTAGTTTGAAATGAGTAAGCATTTGTTTGGATAATATTGAAAAGTACTTGTCTTTTTTCACAAATTAAGATTTTGCATATATCATGAAGCTTATCTTTAATTTATTCAAGTGGCCTTTAGTGTACAAACATTTTTCAAAGGCATTGTTTCTACATGACTACTTGCTAAAGATGTTCATTTTTAAGCCCACATGAAAGTCTTCAGTTTCAAATTTTATACTAATAAGAGAGTCGAATGACTAGAATATCATAATAAATATAAAGAACTGCTCATTATCTCTAGTATACTTTCATATCTATGGTATTTTACTCAAATTGCTGAAGCATTTCCTCATTATTTGACAACTCTCAGATAATATACTTCTGTCTGATGCAAAACGTATTGATTACTATTGCTGCCTTTATCTTTTTCTTAGCTATGTGTCTTCAGCGGTCCAGTGGAAATGTTCATAAAATGTGTGACTGTTGTAGTTTTAGAGAAAACTGTGTGACGCATGCATGCTCTAATGCACCCTTGCATGTATACACACAAATGATGCAATTTATAATCTCCTACCAGTCAGGCAGTACATAATAACATTTCTGCAATTAAAATTATAAATCACTTACTCGCCCTCTGAAATAAGTTTGTCCACTTGAAATTTTACAGTTGATTTGTTTGACATCTGTAGCCTGGACATAAAGGATTGAAGCCTGGACATAAAGGATTGAAGCCCAGGCACCAAATTACATTGATTGTCACTGCACCCCATTGGATTTGATAACTTTATCATTGATGATACAACATCAATCTTCTTCTGTAGTACTTTCAGTAAACACAAGTATCTTCTGCCATTAAAATATCCATTGTAGTATGACCTGTATGATGTGCTTAAAATGGTCTTAAATCTGATTTCACAACACCTTTGATTCCTACCTCTGTTTTATGTTTACCTTGATCCTAAAAGGGAAGGACAAGAATATTGTATTTCCGTTCATTTTTATATGTGTATCTGCCTAAAAATCTCTGTGACAATACATTAGATCAGGTTGATATTGTAATTGGCTATTTACAAAGATTTTCTGGATTCGAATATATCTGTATAAAATATATCTTGTCAAACTAAACCATTTTAGCACAACATTAAGGTCAAATAAATATAAACTATTTACATTTTCTTTAAAAAATCTAAAAGTCTCATTGGTGAAAGGAAGATGACAATCTAAATCTCCAGTTGAAGACCATTTAATTCAAATTTCAAGATATCAGAAGAAACACTCTATCAAAACTTCAATTTAAGAAGGTAGATTTTAAAATTAGAGTCCTGTGTGGTTTTCTCTACATAAAAAGAAATTAGCTTGATTGTGCTGTCATTGACTGGACAATGAACGAACTGTGTTGTTGTAGCCAAGTATGTGCATAGTTTTGTGGATATTATTGCCTCAGGATTTTGAAGGTCTGGACAGTGAGTATTAACTCTTGCTTTGTTGGCCTAAACTTGAACTAATGTTTCATTTCAAGTCACAATTACCTGATGGCCACTGATTTTAAGTGCTACATTACATCCATTACAGTAATCTAATGTGCACAGTGCTTCCACAACACAAATTATTTAAATTATTTCCAAAAATGTGAGTGAAACACACAAAACACCTTGAACACTCAACTTTCACAAAACATGTGACTTTCGACCTATATATATATAATTCATATAATTATTTACTGCAACAATCACAAAGCCAGTTTGAAGTAACGTAATTTACAATGCAAGTTTTAACAAATTTGGCAGCATGTATACAAAATGGCGCCAAAAAAATCTATAATAGATGACAATGAAAAATTTTATGGCAAGATGCTCTATATGCTCTGTTACCAAATAGAGAAAATAAGAATGAATTTTTATCACCATCACTGCTGTGCCGCAATTTGTGATAATTACAGTGGTATTGTTCCAAATTCACTTTGGCATGGGGGGTGTCTTGGTATCCGGGAAGAAACACAACTAAACTTCCAGATCTTAATATTTTTATTTTTCCAATGAAGATATTATTACCAACAATACTTTCTTTCTTCTTTCTCAACACATCAACACTAAACAATTCCTTAACTAAATTTCTACTGGTGCTCCTGCTTCTTAATACTCTCTTTCTCCACAACTACATAATACAAAAAAAAACAAGGCACTAACTCTGGTGTAAGCAGGTATATATATATATATTACAAGAAGGTCCGTACACAAGCTAATTACAACGGATTGCAAAGCAAATATGGCAAGGCCAGATGAATGTGAAGGTAATAGTTGTTGTGAGAGGATGAAATGTTAAGGCTGAGTAAATAATTAACTCAAGACTAGAAGAAAGGTGAAGGCTACAAATATTTATGAGTTGCTCAGTGAAGGCTATCAGAATAGCAAATAATAAGGTGAAGGTCCAATCTAGAGGGGAAGGATATGTTTTGTGGGAAGTGCAAGGATATTGGGAAAAGGTCTAGCTTATTAAATTAGTTGTCTTCTGCAAATGAGTTTAAGGTTATTTACTTATAGAGGGAAACAGAGTTGGCATGTTATCAGTAAATACACCATGAAGAACAGATGCTAATCAGGAGAGGGAGATTGGGAGAGTATGCAGAGAGCAGTTATGTAATAGCCAAAAATAGCTGTTACTCTTGAAAGCAAAGTAATTAATGAATGGCTTTTTTTGTTTTTCCCAAGATTTCTGTAAAATTGTTCTGCATTTATATGAACTTTTATAAACATAGGACTTGTCTTCAAATTGATTCATACAATAATAATAACAAGTTCTTAAAATTGATTCATACAATAATAATAACAAGTTATTTAAAACTACATATATCTTTCATAAAATTATTCAGTAGAAATAATTATTTTAATTAAATCTAATTTTCAAAATAACTTCTGTGGTACATACCCACGGTTTGAAAAAGCACTTCATCCTTGAAGTGAAGAATACAAATAAATGATACATGGTTATAAATTGAAAACACAGAAAAACACAATAGCAAAGCTAGAATATACATAAAATACAGACACTATATCAATAAAAGCAGGGTTTTTTTTGACAATCCTCATGCTTTTCAATTAAAGCAGATTTAGCAAATATGTGGTAAACTATGCAAGAAAGATATACATTATATTAACGAAAGAAGAACATGATAATACTGATCAAAATATATACAAAGGAAATATAGATATACACCAAAAGCAATAATAATTGCAAAGTTAGCAAATAGCAAATAAATAGCAGTAATAATCAGATCATATATAAATATCAATATTATAATTAGCAAATAAATAGCAATAATGAAAAATGTAAAGATGCAAAGATAAAAGATAAAAGATTTCAATTGAACAGAACAGACACTTGATATAGCAATTGGCGCAAACACAATATTGATATACAAAGAAAATAAAATGAAATCACTGTTGTGTATTATGAAACCTTATGTACAGAACATGAGAATGATATACAGAAAATAGTATTATTGTTTACTTTGGTGCAGTATGGTGAAATAAAGGTTTAAATAGTACTGAACCATGGTGGGTAGGGGTGTGAAAATTGTAACATCAGGATTGCTGTTACATGGGATGTTGATGTTGGTGCAAATGGGAATTTGTGCTAAATGTTCAATAAAGGGATATAGGTCAAATGTTGGGAAATGAGTCTTCATTAGTTTGTAATTAATTGTTATAGCACTTGGAGTAGTTGTGGTCAGATTGGGGGCATTATAAACAGGGGTTTGATCTGTGGACAATGAGATGTAAGTGTTTGGCTTGGTGACCTGGCTTGGTGGAGGAGAAGACATAGTAAATGAGGTAGTGTTTTGACTTGAAGTTGAAGAAGAGGCTGCGTTGTGGGCCATATCCTGTAAATAATGTGCTGGATTAAATGAGGCATCATCTTCAGTGGTTAATGGGTTGGTCATTGTGTTGTTTGCCAGGGTTGAGTCTGAGTCTGTTGTCTTGGAGGTGGAGGCAGCTAGGAGGGATCGCAGAAGTTGATGTTTCATTGACTGAAATAAAGGTAAAAATGGAGGTTGGCTCTTGTGCTATTTCATTTGTTTTTAGAATGCATTTTGGAGCAAAGTTTCAGTGGTGCATTTACAGAGTTAGTCAAAGTCAGTAGGGGGTTTACAAGGGGGAAGCATGCAAATGTGAGAATGTTTATTAATGAATGGCAGGCTATCGTCTGTATCCTGGCTGATATCCAGTTCCCACTTTATAAAGTCTGGGAGACCATCACTAGTGTCTGATTCTGTTGAAGATATCTCATTGCTTGGTCCAGCAGTGTTGGGCAACGTGTCCGGAGTGTCAAGTTCATCCAAGGAGGGCATACTGGATGCAACACTACTCTGTTCATTGCAAAATTGGCTTCTGTGCCTTGGCAGACAGAGCAGTTGTCTAACGACATACTTTCTCGGTCCAAATCCATGAAGTAACTGATTTCTGACTCGGAATCGCTATGGCCGAGGTATTCAGGGTAGTCCTCTGTGGCATAGGGATTCTTTCCTTCTAGCCAACGAGATACTGGATCCTCATTTTTCAGCATCAGGCAGGGCATCTGTAGTTAAGTTAATTATGTTAAACGAGGTGATGATAGTGAGGCTATGAACTGACTGGTATGGGTACACTGTTGACATGGTAGAGTGTAAATGCAGTTGTTGTAGTTGTCACTGGTATCCGAATTTTAATGAAGAGTTTGTAATTATCCAGTTTATAAGCAATGTCTTCAAGATGGTAATAGAATCCAATCTCAGTATGTGTTAGTTTAAATGGACCAATTTTGGATAGTTTATGTCCTATTTTTTGTGTAGCAGCGTGGAGGTCTTCAGGAGGAACAAAGTAGTATGGTAAATATCCTTGTAAGAGAGTCTGTATTGCTTGTTCTGTTTGGAGAAGGTGGGTCTTGATGTCTAACAAAACATCTGTGTATTGAGCGCCATATAAGTGAAGGATGTTAAAAAGACGCGTGAACATAAATTCATTGTCTATGGCCTGTTTCACAAGGGTAGCAGCCAACTGTGTAGCTTCATCAGTCAGTTTTATTGCTTGATTTAAGAGTTCAAACTTTTTGTCAGCCTTTACAATATATGATTGAAAAGTCTGAGTTATGGCAAGAGTGTTTTCGTTGCGGGCATCAAAATCTTCACAGATCTGCCTTATCTGCTGGGCTAAAATTCTAGTGTCCCCTTCCGTGGAAACTCCAGATAGTGACTTGGCAAAACGTCCAACGAATCCTTATATGGCTCTCCTACTCCTGGTATTATTTAAATGTCCAAGCATCTGGTTAATGTTCTTTTCTGCACTGAGGATGTCTTTTGTCAATCTGTCATGGTGCTTGATATAGGCTTGAATTGTGGGACAGACATGCTGCAAAGTCGGTGTGTCATTAGGTGGAGAAGAGGGTTTGTCACCACAGTACAAATCAGATTTTGGCAGTATACTTTCTTCAAGAGATACAACAAATGTCTGAGGCCATACACTATGGGCATTGTCCAAAATGCCTTGTTTGTGGAAAGTCACTCCGTAGTTTTCTCTAACTACTGTCATATCATCTAAAGTATCTCCTCTTGCTCTACTTGTCCCATAGCAGGGAGATTATGATGGATGACACAACCTTTGACTCCATTCTGAAATTAACATTTGCAGTTTTAAGCATCATAACTCATAGTGGTACAGTATTATACAGAGTAGACCTAGTGTCGTTTTTCAAAAAGTTCAGGACACATACCTGCCCTTGGATGATACAGAATAATATCCAACAACTTGGTATCCAAACTCACAAAAAATACTGACAAAAAAGTCATTTTTAATTAACTATCACATTTATTTGTCCATTTCAATTGGATATATAATTGTACATTTCTCTCCTCACAGGCTCCAATTACCGTCAAAACATCTGCCACCTAAAATAATAATAACAGGAAGGACTTATTTAATGACCTTGCAAATGAATATCTGTTGATAAATCCCTCATTCAGACATTTTACAATTTCAAATATTACTCATCATTATGGGCACTGCCCTTCCACAGGTATTATACTGGTCAACTAAAACAGTTACAAATTTTCTTATTAATTAGCCACTTAACGCTAACCAATTTCTCCAACTCTGGCGACAGGAGCCCCAGATCCTTATCACTCACCTGTTTGGCTCCCCAGGACCACCTGTTCATCTTCCCCTTCGTGGCTCCCCTGGACCACCTCGTCACTCTCCCCTGTGTGGCTCCCCTGGACCACCTCTTTGCCTTCCTGGCTCCTGTGGGCCTCCTCTTCCACTGAATGTTCCTGTCTCAGGATCGTGGATGAGGATTGTGAACTCTGCACTACCAACCTCTTCCACAGGAATGGGGCAACAAGGACTTCCCCATTTGCAGCTGCACATTTTCTCCCTAACAACAATAAATTAACACTTAAGGTTCAGCACTTACAAATCATTACTCAACAATTAGCAATACCACAAATCACCATTATAAAATGACTCATGTTACCCATCACTCTTTACCTTAAACACCAAAATCTACATGTAATATAAATATTAAAATTTGCTACTTACATCTCCATTGCTACCAAGATAGCTATAACTAGGAAACTTTAAGTTCTTCAAAGATGATAACAGGTTAAAAACCATGTAGAGGGTTAGCATGTTTCTGCCAGTCTGTAATGAATACTTTTTATTCTGTGTTTTTTTATATGTAACAAATCTAGCAATAAGAAATTTTCTCCATGTTATATGATTAAATGTTAATACTCTTTTTCCTCTCTGAAAAGAGGACCCTATTTTACGTTTGCCAATTTTAACTGGGGTAGCAAAAGGTAGATGATTGATAAATTGATTAGGCTGGTAATTTTACAGTATTATTCAGAAGTTTGTCTCCCTTCTGGCATTTTAGGCCAATTGTATGACATATGCGTTTTTCATCTAATTTACAAAAATATACTAGGATGAAACAAAAATATAGAGTGTAACAGAACATTTACATAAAAATGAGCATTGTTTTTATATCTTAATATGTTTTATCTGTGTTATTTCTTTTGTAATATATATATTTACTTGCTGTGAAATACGGCTTTTCGGAGCAAAAATAGGTTTTTCCTTTTTATTATTGTAACCACTTTTCAGTGTATGAATACTCCTTCAATATTTCTCTTTTAGAGATTTTTTTCAATTTGGAATGTTATATAAACGGTGAAAAAGCATTTCTTAATCTGTCACTGTTTTTGAACTTTTAAAAGTGGCTCATCTGTTTTACTCAGCCCCATATTTTTACTTGCTGTGAAATACGGCTTTTCGGAGCAAAAATAGGTTTTTCCTTTTTATTATTGTAACCACTTTTCAGTGTATGAATACTCCTTCAATATTTCTCTTTTAGAGATTTTTTTCAATTTGGAATGTTATATAAACGGTGAAAAAGCATTTCTTAATCTGTCACTGTTTTTGAACTTTTAAAAGTGGCTCATCTGTTTTTCTCAGCCCCATATTTTCTTCAGCATTGATAATTTTTTCCCAAGCTGCACCAGATCATAATCTGGTGGTGGAAGAGCCTTTTGTGTTGACCGGTTTTGTTTGTACACAAGCAGCAACCTCTCACTTTTAACTCTGCAGGATAGACCTTACACGGGATGAAGTCATACTTCCTGCCCCTTTCTGGGTCCATCTGTCTGATATTGCTGATGGCTTTAAGGCTGGTTTCCATCTAGCACCAACCTCTGAGGCCGCCAGTTTGGATCTCAGGCTGGGCACTTTATGTTGGAAAGTTGGTGATTACTTGCTGATGCCTGGTGGTTTACAGTGCAGTATGCACTGGTTTCCTCCACCTGTAAACTACCTGTCGCAATATGACCCTGGCTGTTGAACACGACGTAAAACAACCAATAAATATAAATCCATCCAGCACCATAAAATGTAGCATCATCAAGTTGAACAACACTCAATTCACTAATAGTTCACTGAGGTTGTCAGTTTTTTAGTATTACTATACGTTTCTCGAGCCATTGAGCAATAATCATCCTGGGAGCATGCTGTTCATCAGCAGGAATGAGACACTCAAAGGCAAACAGTTGTCTCCGACAAGTCAATGGTTTTTCTGCCCTCTATGTCGTGCATTCCATCTTCTATAATATAATCAAAGTGAGTGGTAATTATTGTCTAGAATCAGACATATAAAAAGTCATAAATTTGCCCTATGGTGACTTGGCATTTGACTTCTGAACCAATGGTTCTTTCAAATCTGGGTCTTTCATTAATTTGAAAGCTATGGAAGTCCATTGCTTGGAACCTCTCTTGGGCTTGGATATTTCATAAATTCTGCTTATGTTATGCATTTGGATCAACCTCGTTTTCATGTCATATGAAAAAGGGAAATTTAGTTTGAATTTTTTTGTTTTCATTCTTAACAGGAAGTTTTTTGGGGTCCATTGAGTGTCATATTTTACTCTCTTTGTGTCATTCATTACATTCCAGTGTATTATATTGTCCATTCTACTGCCTAACGCCATTCTTTAAGGCTGAGTTTTGCAGCTTCAACGCATCTTGTTGCATTGAAGAGTGTCAAATGGCATACAAGCAATGCCCTAAACTTGTTGAATTCATAAGAACCACATAGTAGATATGCATCATCTGTTATGGCCTGGATTTGTTTAACATTAGACTCTCTCAGCTTTCTGACATCATCCTCTAGAGAAAACTCCCCTGGTTTGCGGAGATTTTCTTGTCTTCTCATATCCATTTTACACTGAGCAGCAGGAAAGAGGTGACCCCAGTTCAATTCCAAAATTATAAGAAAGATGTCAACTTCTGCTGCTTTTGTATCCTCACCATCATTCAGAAAGACACCCTTCATAACACGTGCAGCCCTTTTTAAAATATATCCCAGAGAAAGCTTGAGGCTACTGAGTTGGCCTTCTTCGCTGCAAATTTTCCAGGGCAGTTTCAATCAGTGTAAAATTACCCCTTTTAAATATATCTTCTCCACTAAATTCAGACTGGGAGCTTTGGTTTCTACAGTCAATTATCAAAGAAGACAATCGCCTCATATCCATCATTGCTATATTTCTATCTTTCTTCAGTGATTTAGCCCATTGTCGTTTCCCCACCTCTTTTACCACCTTGTCTGACCTACACAGGTTTCCAACATGGTTGTCTCAAAACCTTTGCAAAATGTTTTCTTGAAACTCTGTTGACTTTTTCTTTTTTTGTTTCAAAAAATTTAATGGTTGCGTTGGCTTCAATGAAACCCCTGACTCCACCTTTGGGCATTTTCATTTGTATTTCCAAATATATTTGGATGCAAAAAAGCATTACAATAACCACACATTGACAGATCCTTGTTTTCTTGGCTTTCTTTCCTGTAGAAGTTTTTCTTCTTTTCAGCGCAAATAATCTTTTTATTTTCTTCATACATGCCTTCCTTTCATAGAGCTTCAAGAGCTTGGTTTCTGTCACACTTATTTGACTGTACTTTTGACAGTCCCTTCATTTTTATGTTTCCATGTCAAATATCTGACCAATTTAGAGTGATATTTGCCACAATAGAGACATGGGCGTAATGGTTTTGTATGGCATTTTAGTTTCTTTCTGTCTCTTTCTGTCCCCTTTTTAAATGATTTGAAATAGCAGGAAGTTGAGTTTCACTCTGTGTCACTGGCACTGTTTGGCACAAAATCTATACTGACAAAATGATTAGCAAGGTGAGTGCAAATAAATGAACAGGTGGTAAATGTTATACATAAAGAATAAACGAGTGGGGTTTTCATGCCTTCTAATAACCAGGGTCATATTGAACCCACACCGAAGTTTAAGATGACAAAATAATTAACCACACATTCACTAAGGACTCCTTTAGTATGTGTTGTATCAAAGTTAAGAATAAAGACGCTCTTTAATCCACGTCACTAAAACATCCTTTATATGTTTTTGGTTTGATATCCATTTTACAAATTCCAGTAGTTACTCAACTGAAACTGTAAATGTATCGGTATTATGTGCCACTATATAGAAGTTAAGTATATCATAAAGACATAAAATCAATATATTTACATAAAATCATCACATAAAATCTTAGAATTATTTCATATCTCGTATGAATTTTATTCCAAAATAACTCTACATTGTTTTAGATGACTGTATCCTTCAGATTTATTTATTTGGATTTATTTGTTGTTTTACGTCGCGTTCAACAGCCAGGGTCATATTGCGACGGGTAGTTTACAGGTGGAGGAAGTCAGTGCATACTGCACTGTAAACCACCGGGCATCGGCAAGTAACTACCAACTTTCCAACATGAAGCGCCTGAGATTCGAACCGGCGGCCTCAGAGGTTGGAGGCAAGAACTCTAACTGCTACACCACCGAGCCCCCCTGACTGTATCCTTCAGGGGGGCCACGGTGGCAGAGTGGTAACACTCTCGCCTCCCACCTCTGAGGCCGGGGTTCCATCCCTGTCACGGCCTCAAGTGGGAAAGCTGGTAGTTGCTTGCTGTTGGTCGGCAGTTTACAGTACAGAACCCTGACGAACTCTATGTACTGGTTTCCTCTGCCCTTCCAACTACCCATCGTGATATGACCTGTACAGTGCTGAAAGCGACGTAAAACCCCAAATAAGTATCCTTCAGAGCAGGAAGGGTCAGTTACAAGAAAATCATCTCTCTCTGAGGAGTCTTCTTCTAAAAATATATATCACAATAAGTATTCCACATGTCTTCCACGAATTTCAGTAGTTACTCAACTAAAAATGTAAATGTATCAGTATCATGTGCCACTGTATAGAAATAAAATGTATCTGGTCTGATCTGTGTGATATCCCTGTGTGCCACTGGTGTTACAACCTGAGTGGGTGGTATTATTGTTCCAATTATGGGAGAGTTTTATCCACGCTAGCAGGTACATACCCTGAATTATTGTCTGCAGACAGAATCTCCTGGGGACAATGGCAGTATATCGGGAACTGACTGAGTAGCTTTCGGACCTTATATCACTGTGGCTGTCAAATCTCTAACTCTTACTTCCTGCATTTTGCATCATCAGCATGGGATTGAGCAGCTTTTCCTGATTGGCATTAACCATATATACGTCAATATGCACTGGTATTAAAAGAGGTCCTCAGTGGCCTAGTGGTTAGCAAGTTTGGCATCTAATCATAGGCTGTCACCTCTGTGGGTTCGAGTCCCACAAGTGGCAATTCTGAGGACCTGTCCCAATATGACCCTGGCTGTTGAACGGGACGTAAAACCCCAACTTTGACCTTTGGCACTGGTATTAAATCTCTGGTTAGTTTGTTTTGGAGCTAGATCATTTCCAAAAAGATTCTTGGCAAGTATTTTACATGGTGCCTGGATACAAAAAACACCGTCATCCACCAAAGTATTTACATGATAGACCATTCCTGTGTCAATTGGTAGTTTGAGCTTTGCTGGTAGTATGTTAAAAGGAAAGGGATATAGTGGAAGACTAAAAGCACAAGATACTCTCGAATTAGGATTTTCAGGCTACCACGTTTAGGTATTGTGCAGGAAAAGTGGGATTATAGACCTAGAAAAATCAGGTTGAGCAATCAGTATCAGGGCTCTGGTGACGAATTTCAAGTTGATTATTTCTATAAAGTAATCATCTCCTGTTCCCCTGTGGTGTAAATGCACAAATTATAAACCGTCATATAGATAGCTAAGATACATTAGTAACTATTTAGTACATATATGTGTATTTTAACTGTGGCATATACCAAAGCATTATTAACAAATAGTAGAAGCATCTCTAAGTTAGAGCCCACAAACGGAATTTAGAGAGGTAGGCATGTTGTTTTTAAAAATGGCATCAATTTTGAAAGCATACTTTTCACAGTGCTGTCCTGGCAATCTGCCAAATTAAAAAAAAACAATATATAAAAATATATAACTGGGTATTTTGGGGAAAAGTCCGAAAATGAAACTTGTAGCTCGGTTGCCTATACTAATTAATGAGTTGGGTCACACCCAGCAAACCGACTAATCTTATCATTAGTAAAAAGTCTTAAGTTTCTTTCCAAGTTTATTCACATATAAAAACTCATATTTTAGTGTACTAACTGATATATTTGCTTTTTTTCTTGTCCAGTAATTTTTTTTAAATTCAACAATACAATTATATCCATGTTGTTGTTGTGCGCTACATGCAGCCGCGGCAGCTGTATATCTGCAGCTGTATCTGCTATTACACTTGGTCTGAAATTATATTTACAAATAATATAAATTTTATAATTTTTTTATGCACAAATAATATTGATATACATATATGTATATATATATCATTTTTTCTCTGACCATATTGATGTAAAGTATCCTGTTAAATTCAAATTCTGCTCAAAACAGTATGAAAGTAAACTATGCATATATTTCCTTTTTTGTTTATTAAACTTTACTAGAGCATCATGACGGAAAAGTTCACCGCATACAGTTAAAGTGTATAAGTCTATTGGTATCAAACCTGGCCTCTGTCCCAAACCAAAAATTAAAAGAAATGACAATCAGATCTGAGTGTGTTGTAGCAGCAGCTGATGTGATCTGAACAGTTTCTGAATAGGCACTACTGATCCTGGGAAAAAAAAATAAACATTCACATGCAGTTTTAGAAACACTTTAATCAGAGTAATCCTGCCATAGGTAGAGCCATTGATGACATGGCGTTCGTAGACCTCACATATCTCCAGATATCAAGAAGAACTGCAGACCCTATATTTAAATTTAAGTTTTCGTCTGATAATATTGACTAATGACTTCAATTATTGTGGTCATGTTTGTTAAATCCATTTGAAGAATTGATAGTTGCAAAAACTGAATATCCCCATGTGGGTCCGAGGGGGCTCGGTGGTATAGCGGTTAGAGTGTTCGCCTCCAACCTCTGAGGCTGCCGGTTCGAATCTCGGGCCGGGCGCTTCATGTTGGAAAGTTGGTAGTTACTTGCCGATGCCCGGTGGTTTACAGTGCAGTATGCACTGGTTTCCTCCACCTATAAACTACCCGTTGCAATATGACCCTGGCTGTTGAACGCAACGTAAAATAATAAATAAATTCAAATTCAAATCCATGTGGGTCCGGGGAAGTAGAATAGGCCCAACGTGTCCACCTGCGTGTCATAAGAGGCAACTAATTGGAGGAGACATGAACCTTTTTCCGATTTTACAGAATAAATTTTTATTTTGTGTTTTCTGTTCATTTGTATATTTTACACTTTTCGAGAATTCTAATTATGGTGTTTATTTATTTTATTGTATTTGGGTATTTGTTTCTGTATATTTTGTTGTATGGTCTAGTCAGTTTTTATGATCTTATCTTGTCATTCTGTTTGTGCACAGATTCTAATTAACATATTGTTCAGTGTATGTCTGTTTTAAATCTGTATATCTAGTCCAGGTGTATTAGGTTTTGGTGTATTTGTTAATGGTGTATATATTATATATATTGTTTAATTAAAGTGTTTATTGACTTTATTGTTGCAGAACAACACTAAAGTCTTCTTGCACCTTAATTTTTAACTAACTAACTAACAAAAAATGAATAACTAACAATGGGGTTCAGTGCTCTTCTGAAGGAGGAAACATATGAAGCAAGAACTTGTGGGTCAGTTCCTTATATAGTTGGGTCCAGAACACCAGAATAGGCATGTATTTATTCCTCTTTTCTGCCAGATCATATTGCTATAGTTGTTTTAATTATTTGGCGAATTACAGTTCAAGTTAAAGTAGCATAACTGGTTTAAGGTTATCATGGGGGCCACGGTTGCAGAGTTGTAACACTCTCGCCTCCCACCTCTGAGGCCGGGGTTCAATCCCCGTCACGGCCTTAAGTGGTAATGCTGGTAGTTGCTTACCATTGGTCTGCAGTTTACAGTACAGAACTGTATGTACTGGTTTCCTCTGCCCTTCCAACTACCTGTCGTGATATGACCTGCACAGTGTTGAAAGTGACATAAAACCCCAAATAAATAAAGTTAAGGTTATAGTCTTCTGTGTTGAAGGTTTCAATGTTCTGGGATATCTCGGGTGAAATAAGAATTCTGTAATTTACATTTACATTGATTTGATATTGCAAGGAGTAATACAAACCATTTATACAGTTAAGATCCGATTCATGAGATTACCTGTAATTGAATAGGAATTTTTTTTCCTGCTGGAATTGTTTGTATGCACAGAGCAAATTGAAATGAATATTCCCTAATTATTTTGTGATTTTTGTTTATCAATTTCAGAAACAATATCCCTCAGAGCAAATGGGTTTCTCAATGCTTTTATTCACCTGTTTTTCTAAAGTAGTTTTCAAAGAATTATATGTACTTAAAATAATCTGAAATATCATGGATTCTGCAGCCTTAATAGATTTAAACTTAGAGTGTTAGAGGTTAAATATAAACCTGTGCAGGCAATTGAAATTCAATGGCATGGACTTCAATTAATTTTAGGTCTCCTAGATTTAAACTTAGAGTGTTAGAGGTTAAATATAAACCTGTGCAGGCAATTGAAATTCAATGGCATGGACTTCAATTAATTTTAGGTCTCCTAAGTTTGTTCTCCGACTAGGGATCAGTGCAAAATGAAAATGTGTTTGTGGTAGTTTTATTTCTCTTGGGGGACTGAAACCAATATCATCTAAGTCTACGGGGAATTTGGCTATCTGGAGCATTAGTTTACAGTTTAAATTTGAAAATGTAAGAACAAGTCTAGCTTATGGTTAGTTCTTCTCCTTTGTTTTAGAAAGTAATGAAAACATTTTGAATAACATCAATGCAAACACAAATATGGCCAATAATGCTAAAGGCGTACTTATGCTCTATCTGGTATGATGGCCAATAGTCAGAATTCTAGCTTCAGTAGGACAGTGTTTTGAACGGGTAATAGCTCAGTGATCATGCTCTGTAATATCAGCCTCAATTACCTTTGTCTTCTGCAAATTATGAATGCAAGCTCTGTAAACGTAATTGTTGTGACATATCCCGAGGTCATACTTGAAATGAAAATCTTTGAGCTTGGGATGAAGCAACTTTTCATTGAAATCATTTAGATAGATTCAATGGCATTGTCATCTACAGGTTTTCCTTCTTTAATGGATTTCAGTGTTTTCTCGACTGTTAAACTAATTTCAAGGGGTTTTAGTGGACAGTTATTTCTAGCAATTTTTATTTCTGGAACATCAAATTACTTAATTCCTGTTTGTTTGAGTTCAGTTAAATTCCTAAGGTAAAAGTCAAAATTGGTATTCTCGTTGTAACTCTAGAAGGCAAGATAGTTCGATATTGGTATGATATCCTCAAAATCTTGCACAGAGCATGTCTGAATACTTGGGGGTATACAAAAATTTCCCACCTGTAGACTGCATGACCATTTTCTCTGTATGATGCAATTTGTACAACCCTTAAAAACCTTAGGAGGTAAAGAATCACAAGTCTCTACCCAATTCTAATCAGGAGTACTTATTGGAAACCAACCATCTTCAAGTTAGGAGATGTTATTTTGATTGATATTGATATTTATCTTACAGTATCCATACACATGTTGCAACTCATTAAGGAACAATGCAGAAGTGCATGAGTGTTGGGTGGACTGGAAAATCCTTACAAAACTAGGGCACTGCTTTAGATTTGTTGCTGCACAACTCTGGAAGGTAACTTGATTCAAATCTGTAAAGAACTTTATATCTCGAATCACTCCAAGATAGGATGGTAAATCTTTTCTTTCTGTAAAGGAATTGTGCCTTCTTCCAGTAACTATTGGGATACTTTTCACTGCATAAATATGGAAGAGCAAATTAGAATTTGAAAATGCACCACATATCTTGATGTACAAATACTGATCAAACCTTGTCCACTTAAGAAATCTGACAACTCGAAATTCTGAGGTTTTCCACTATGAAGGTGCTTCAATAACCATTCCATCATTCTTGGTTTCATCCTGATGCTGTCCTTGTCTTTATGTCTCTGTTTATCTTCTGTTCCCGTCTTATTGAGCAGAGACTGTGCAAACTCTATGATCAGCATATGCTACATGCACAATGCTTTAACTCATGCACTTTTGCCCGTTTCCGTCATCTGTTCAATCAAACAGTTGACTCCACTTTCAGCACTGTCATGTTTGGAGAACAATGGGGCAATCATAGCTTTTGTATTGTGGACATAATTGGCTGTACCTAACTGTTAGGTATTGGCTGGGCACTGCTGAGCGTGTTTGTGCAGTGACTATCTGTAGACAAACCCGAGACAGAACTCGCATGGCAAGAACTTCCACATCTGGTGTTGCCTATTGGTAGTGCCTATTGCAGTGTAATTTAGAGCAGTTATCCTCAAATACATGTATGTATAGGGATACCTTTTGGATTCAACTATTTAGATTATACTTAAGAGTACTTCACATTCCAAGCTCCCATAAAGTGTACTTTTTGCAACCAAACTTGCCACAAATATTAAAATTAAATTCAGATTATAAATTCATTAACTAAAATTATTTTAATACATAACTTTAAATATATACTAACAACTTTCACCTCTTCACCAAGGCTTGCTCAGTAGCATCCAGTGAATCAACAATTTCTTTAATTCTCATTGGATGAACTCCTGCTGCTGAAATCTAAGAGAAGAAGCTCATCTCCTTTTGTTGAAGAGGACTGCTCTCACCATCACCATTTGTGCAACCACTTTCCATTCCTCATATGAGGGATTGGAGTATTGTGTGGCTGCCTCCAGTTATCTTTCTAGGAAAGCCTTCAAAGTGATCAAGTTTGCTGTTGCCAGTGTAACGATAGGCTTGTTTAGAGCTCTCAACTTTATTTGGTGATTCATCACCGGGAATACCTTTGCCGTCTAGTGAGCTTCAAACAGCTGCTTGAAATCAGTTGCCTCCACCTTCATAGTGGTATTCTCTGCACAGATTGCTAGATTGATCTTTAGAATGAAAAATTGCTTGAAGTAGTGACCTAAGGTGAGTGCCATGCTTGGCGACTCAGCCTGTAGGGAACAGTCCTTCACAGCCTCAACAACAGTCATGAAACATTGTCCAGTTATGAAATTCGACAACTCCACATACTGAAGTTTTTCACTGATAAAGTGCTTAAGTAACTGTCCCACCATTCTCAGTTTCATCCTGATGTTGTCCTTGTCTTTACATTTCCGCTCATCTTCTGTTCCCATCTTATCGACCAAGACTGCGCAAACTCTATGATCAGCATATCCTCCATGCACAATGCTTTAACTCCTGCACTTTTGCCCGTTTCCGTCATCTGTTCAATCAAACAGTTGACTCCACTTTCAGCACTGTCATGTTTGGAGAACAATGGGGGAATCATAGCTTTTGTATTGTGGACATAATTGGCTGTACCTAACTGTTAGGTATTGGCTGGGCACTGCTGAGCGTGTTTGTGCAGTGACTATCTGTAGACGAACCCGAGACAGAACTCGCATGGCAAGAACTTCCACATCTGGTGTTGCCTATTGGTAGTGCCTATTGCAGTGTAATTTAGAGCAGTTATCCTCAAATACATGTATGTATAGGGATACCTTTTGGATTCAACTATTTAGATTATACTTAAGAGTACTTCACATTCCAAGCTCCCATAAAGTGTACTTTTTGCAACCAAACTTGCCACAAATATTAAAATTAAATTCAGATTATAAATTCATTGACTAAAATTATTTTAATACATAACTTTAAATATATACTAACAACTTTCACCTCTTCACCAAGGCTTGCTCAGTAGCATCCAGTGAATCAACAATTTCTTTAATTCTCATTGGATGAACTCCTGCTGCTGAAATCTAAGATAAGAAGCTCATCTACTTCTGAAATTCTCCTTTTGTTGAAGAGGACTGCTCTCACCATCACCATTTGTGCAACCACTTTCCATTCCTCACATGAGGGATTGGAGTATTGTGTGGCTGCCTTCAGTTCTCTTTCTAGGAAAGCCTTCAAAGTGATCAAGTTTGCTGTTGCCGGTGTAACGATAGGCTTGTTTAGTGCTCTCAACTTTATTTGGTGATTCATCACAGGGAATACCTTTGCCATCTAGTGAGCTTCAAACAGCTGTTTGAAATCAGTTGCCTCCACCTTCATAGTGGTATTCTCTGCACGGATTGCTAGATTGATCTTTAGAATGAAAAATTGCTTGAAGTAGTGACCTAAGGTGAGTGCCATGCTTGGCGACTCAGCCTGTAGGGAACAGTCCTGCACAGCCTCAACAACAGTCATGAAACATTGTCCAGTTATAAAATTCGACAACTCCACATGCTGAAGTTTTTCACTGATAAAGTGCTTAAGTAACTGTCCCACCATTCTCAGTTTCATCCTGATGTTGTCCTTGTCTTTACATTTCCGCTCATCTTCTGTTCCCAGCTTATCGAGCAGAGACTGCGCAAACTCTATGATCAGCATATCCTCCATGCACAATGCTTTAACTCCTGCACTTTTGACCGTTTCTGTCATCTGTTCAATCAAACAGTTGACTCCACTTTCAGCACTGTCATGTTTGGAGAACAATGGGGCAATCATAGCTTTTGCATTGTGCACATACTTGGCTGTACCTACCTGCTGGGTATTGGCTGGGCACTGCTGAGTGTGTTTGTACAGCGCACATCTGTAGATGAACCCGAGAGAGAACTCGCATGGCAAGAACTTCAACATCTGGTGTTGCCTATTGGTAGTGCCTATTGCAGTGTAATTTAGAGCAGTTATCCTCAAATACATGTATGTATAGGCATATCTTTGGTTTCAACTATTTAGATTATACTTAAGAGGTCTTCACATTCCAAGCTCCCATAAAGGTACTTTTTGCAACCAAACTTGCCACAAATATTTAAATTAAATTCAGATTATAAATTCATTGACTAAAATTATTTTAATACATAACTTTAAATGTATGCTAACAACTTTCACCTTTTCACCAAGGCTTGCTCAGTAGCATCCAGTGAATCAACAATTTCTTGATTCTGATTGGATGAACTCCTGCTGCTGAAATCTAAGGGAAGAAGCTCATCTACTTCTGAAATTCTCCTTTTGTTGAAGAGGACTACTCTCACCATCACCATTTGTGCAACCACTTTCCATTCCTCATATGAGGGATTGGAGTATAGTGTGACTGCCTCCGGTTCTCTTTCTTGGAAAGCCTTCAAAGTGATCAAGTTTGCTGTTGCCGGTGTAACGATAGGCTTGTTTAGTGCTCTCAACTTTATTTGGTGATTCATCACAGGGAATACCTTTGCCGTCTAGTGAGCTTGAAACAACTGTTTGAAATCAGTTGCCTCCACCTTCATAGTGGTATTCTCTGCACGGATTACTAGATTGATCTTGGGGCCATGGTGGCAGAGTGGTAACACTCTCACCTCCCACCTCTGAGGCCAGGGTTCGATCACCCTGACAGCCTCAAGTGGGAAAGCTGGTAGTTGCTTGCCGTTGGTCGGCAGTTTACAGTACAGAACCCTAATGAACTATATGTACTGCTTTCCTCTGCCATTCCAACTACCCGTCGTGATATGACCTGTACAGTGTTGAAAGCCACGTAAAACCCCAAATAAATAAATAAATAAAAGAACTAGATTGATCTTTAGAAGGAAAAATTTCTTGAAGTAGTGGCCTAAGGTGAGTGCCATGCTTGGCGACTCAGCCTGTAGGGAACAGTCCTTCACAGCCTCAACAACAGTCATGAAACATTGTCCAGTTATGAAATTCGACAACTCCACATGCTGAGGTTTTTCACTGTTAAACTGCTTCAGTAACTGTCCCACCATTCTCAGTTTCATCCTGATGTTGTCCTTGTCTTTACGTTTCCGCTCATCTTCTGTTCCCAGCTTATTGAGCAGAGACTGCGCAAACTCTATGATCAGCATATCCTACATGCACAATGCTTTAACTCCTGCACTTTTGCCCGTTTCTGTCATCTGTTCAATCAAACATTTAACTCCACTTGCAGCACTGTCATGTTTGGAGAACAATGGGGCAATCATAGCTTTTGCATTGTGCACATAATTGGCTGTACCTAACTGTTGTGTAGTGGCTAGGCACTGCTGAGCATGTTTGTAGAGCAAATATCTAGATGAACCCGAGACAGAACTCGCATGGCAAGAACTTCCACATCTGGTGTTGCCTATTGGTGGTGCCTATTGCAGTGTAATTTAGAGCAGTTATCCCCAAATACATGCATTTATAGGGATACCTTTTGGATTCAACTATTTAGATTATACTTAAGAGGTCTTCACATTCCAAACTCCCATAAAGTGTACTTTTTGCAACCAAACTTGCCACAAATATTAAAATTAAATTCAGATTATAAATTCATTGACTAAAATTATTTTAATACATAACTTTAAATATATACTAACAACTTTCACCTCTTCACCAAGGCTTGCTCAGTAGCATCCAGTGAATCAACAATTTCTTGATTCTGATTGGATGAACTCCTGCTGTTGAAATCTAAGAGAAGAAGCTCATCTACTTCTGAAATTCTCCTTTTGTTGACGAGGACTACTCTCACCATCACCATTTGAGCAACCACTTTCCATTCCTCATATGAGTGATTGGAGTATTGTGTGACTGCCTCCAGTTCTCTTTCTAGGAAAGCCTTCAAAGTGATCCAGTTCACTGTTGCCGGTGTAACGATTGGCTTGTTTAGTGCTCTCAACTTTTTTTGGTGATTCATCACAGTGGATACCTTTGCCGTCCAGTGAGCTTCAACAACAGTCATAAAACATTGTCCAGTTATGAAATTCGACAACTCCACATGCTGAGGTTTTCTACCGATAAAGTGCTTCAATAACTGTTCCACCATTCACAGTTTCATCCTGATGTTGTCCTTGTCTTTACGTTTCCGCTCATCTTCTGTTCCCAGCTTATAGAGCAGAGACTGCGCAAACTCTATGATCAGCATATCCTCCATGCACAATGCTTTAACTCCTGCATTTTTGCCCGTTTCCGTCATCTGTTCAATCAAACAGTTGACTCCACTTTCAGCACTGTCATGTTTGGAGAACCATTGGGCAATCATGTATCTTGCCTGGCACGCCATTTTTCCAGGCCATTATTATAGTGCCTCTGATTATCACTTATAATGGCAATCCCATTTCATTGGACCCTATCCCCAGATGCACTTAAAAGAATCTTGAAGACGTTGATAACTTTTTATCTTCAAGCCTGTCTCACTTGATTTAACAATAAGTGTCGTGTATCTTACTTCAAATTGCCATTGAAAAGAAAGGGTTAAAAGATTGCTACAGAAAAATTATAATTGAAACTGGAAGCAACATTAGACAGGATAAAAGAAGTGATTATGTGAAACTCTATCTTTTGTTCTCCTGTGAGCTGGTGATTTTAAAGGGATATATTTTCAAATAACATTAACACAAGTTATTACACCAATTTTAAAGAGCAAAATGCAAAGATCTGAAGGGGCAAATATAATAGTGAAAGCTTTTGCGATCTTTAAAAAGTTATTCATATAAATTTTCACTTGTGGATCAACATATGAATGTATATACATGTATTTACTTGATTTATTTGATAAAAAGAAAACTTAAACTACCTAACTGATTTTGTCTTTCGACTCTCTAAGATATTTTGCCAGACTAGGAATGTCCCTTCTGTCAATTCTTACGATCATGTCATACACATATCCATTGATGTCATCAAGGCCAGGTCCGTTGTTAAACAAGCACCATGCAACCAGTTGCCCAGCAAGGAAGTATTTTAGATCTTGATAGAAAGGCAGTGAATATACAAACACAACATCATCTTCCTCTCCTTCAAATATCCCACAAGAAAGGACATCCTTCATAAGCAACATACAAGTATAACACATAGCAGCATAAACTAGCATACTTACGTCAATGTTATATTTATGTTTGAACCAAAATTAGGATCAAAGTTGGGTAGTTGGGCTTAGCAGGCAGACCAGGTGAGGCAGTTAGGACTACTTGATAGGGGTAATGGTTAGAGGTTGTGGGGCACAACTATTTTGTGCTGCCTTGATTTTACGTTTGATCCTGGTGAAGTTAGTTAGGTATTTGAAATCTCATAACAAGGAGGCTTAGAAAACCAACTTAAGATGAAAAGATGTGCTTTACTTGGACATCCCTTAAAGTCTTGAGCAATAGTGTTCATTATTTTCCCAGTGAAGCACACTTTTGAGTATTTTACTGAACTTAAGTACACAAACCTGTTGATATCATCCCTGAAAGAAATAGATGTCTATGAAAAACTTCTACTAAAATAATGAAGTTAAATGCCAGTGCACTAATGAACAGATTTTTATGTTGTTTTTATGTCACTGTTTCTGGGCTGTAGCCAAGTCCTCAGTTATGTATTACATTAATTATATCAATTTCTTATGAGCCATAGAACAGATCTACAGTACAGTTCAGAAAACATCCACAAGTCATACACTTCAAAATTATTACATTATTCCAATCGTAGTTTTTCTATTAATTTAGAATCTTCAACTTTAACTTATACTTAGTCATGTACTTCCCACTATACACTTCTGACATATTATAACATTTTCTCCATCATTTTTTTAGGTGTATCGTATATTTCCGGCCCCACCCAAAATTGTAGGTGGGAGCTTTGAAATAGGACTAGACGGGGAAAATAAGTGTTAGTAACAACATTATACAATGATAGGGGGTTAGTATTATACAAGTAGTAAGGGGGACGATATGCCAAACTTTTTTTTGGCATAATCTGGTCCCCCTCAGGGGGTGGAGGCCAAATGGTGAACGTTAGTAACATTTTGTCCATGTTAGTAACATTTTGTATATATATGTTATCAGCCATGTCTGTATTATATGATTTTAATGTATATACATAATATTTCCATTAACATTTGTAATAATATATGTTTTATTTTAACAATAAATATTTGAAACCTTATTTCATTGTTAATCCATCAACTGACTTTAGAAATTAAACAGTTTGAGAACACTCTTTCAACCATGAGGGCAATGTCTAGGTTACATGATGGACATACAGGTTGATTTTAAGATGTAATCTATTTGGTTACAAGACTAACATCTAATTCGTTATTGGACATAACTATGGACAATAGGGCAGTTTTTGACTCATTTGGTCATAAGGACAAAATCTAGGATAATGACATGCATTGGATTATAGGATATGACTCATTTGGTCACAAGGACAAAATCTAGGATAATGACATGTATTAGATTATAGGATGTGACTCATTTGGTCATGACAAAAAAAAATCTAGAGTTGATGTGCAGATTTGACTCATTTGGTCACAAAATTTTGAATATACAGCCATTAGCTTTCCACAGAGTGGAAATTTCCAGAAGCCACCACATGGAGGTTGCTGTATAAGGCTTCCTCACCCAATTTCTTCCAAAAAATATTTTTTTACCAATTTTTTTAGCCAAAAGATCCCTACCCCCACCCACCCCACCCCCTACCCCGGCGAAATGACATGGACTTTGTCCATGGTTATCCATGGTTGTCCATGGGTACAGATTCATGGTTGTCCATGGTCTGACCATGATGTTAAATGGCACCATGGACTCAGACTCAGACCATGGTCACTATGGACTCAGACCATGGTCACCATGGACTCAGACCATGGACAATGTAAAGCACTCAGACCATGGCCACCAAGGACTCAGACCATGGATAATATAATGGACTCAGACCATGGTCACCATGGACTCAGACCATAGACAATGTAAAGCACTCAGACCATGGCCACCAAGGACTCAGACCATGGACAATGTAATATACTCAGACCATGGACACCATGGACTCAGACCATGGACAATATAATGGACTCAGACCATGGACAATATAATGGACTCAGACCATGGTCATCATGGACTCAGACCATGGACAATGTAAAGCACTCAGACCATGGCCACCAAGGACTCAGACCATGGACAATGTAATATACTCAGACCATGGATTGAGACCATGGACAATGGATGGTCTTGATCACCACAAGAATGATGGTTTCCACGGACACAATGAACTTTGACCATGCACACCACAGACATGATGATAAGAATGGGTTCTAGTTGGATTTGGATTGTGTGTATCACCGATACTTAAATAAAATGAATCATGTAATACTGCATTTAATCCATTTATTATGTCAAGAAAAGACAACTACATATATTTAACAAGTACAGTAAAATAAAAGTAAAATTATGGCTTCTGGATGTTTTGGATTTTACCAAATGCTCTTATACTGGATGATGTAAACTAGTGCTCTCGCAATAACTCGTCAACTAGAGCTTGACATTGTTTTTGGTCAACTCATGAACGCGAGTTGCACTAATTGCTTACTCGAGTACAGCAATATATTTAAATAAATAATGAAAATCTGACAAAAAATGACAATAATCTACATATATTTCACATATTTGGACATTTTCAAGACAATTTTCTTAACTTTACTTCAATACGACCTAGACCAATCCAAATATGTATTTCATTTTTACTTCCCAAGATCATGTGATCTGGTAGCTTCTGTAAATAATCAAACTAAATGAAAAAAGTTTTAAACATATATCTATTGACAAGTGACTTTTATGGGGAAATGAAGTATCCATGTAGGGCTGAGTCAGTAGTGGCGGTTAGCTGGCATCGAGACAATATTAGTATAATACCGGGACCAATTTGCGCTACCAACTTTCGAATATAGGCTTTTTTCCTAATTTTCAAACGTGAAACTTTAAATATCATACCTTATTTTAGAAAATTGTCAACTTTTATTTCATATTTTACCAGATTTCTATCCATTTTTAGCGATTTTTAATTGTCCGCCATTTATTTTGTTGTGGATGTTTATGTTTTGGGTGAAGGTCAAAGATTTGAATGGGAGAATATACTAAAACTTGGACATTTTCGGTACTACCGGTTTGGGTCGGTATTGCGTTTCGAGACTACCAAACTGGAAAATTTGGTACTGTCACAGCCCTGTCTCCATGTGAGTGTATAATGGTTACCTTGATCATATATTATAATAATTTTTTTTTTATTTTTTGCCTTGTCTAAAAAGTACTTTCTGCACTGAGTGTACCTTCTCCGTTATATCTTTAGTTTTAATGTCCTTGTATTTGTCCTTTACAATTGCAATCATGGCACTGTACAGGCGCCCATCAAACGCTGGCTTTGCAGCTTTTGTCGTATTTCCAGCCTTTCCAGACACACTGTGACTTTGAATGTAATCTTCAGAAAAAAGTTTGTGCAGAAGGATCTTGACTGTGTCATACACTTTATCTGTATGACTGACACAGTCGATCAGCTGAACTTTCGTGTGGCCATTGAAAAGTGAACCGTCATCAGCTTTAGTTTCTGGCTCAATCATCTTTGTACTTGACTGGCACACACTTTCTTGCCCTTGGGTTTCCAACTTGGTAACCGTGTTTGAACCATTATCCTTAATCTTCCTCTTCATGCGACGCATCTCTTCCTTCAAATCTAATATCTGTCTCTGGAGTTCCTGATAAAATTTCCCTACAAATTGAACATTGAATAATGATGTAATTTGATTACGATAAGTTATCCAAATACTTATATGAATACAGAGAAAATATGAGTGGAAATATAGTCAAGCTTTATTATTGCATCAGTATCATAAACGAGAGACTTACTGTATGACTTACTGTATGACTGACACAGTCGATCAGCTGAACTTTCGTGTGGCCATTGAAAAGTGAACCGTCATCAGCTTTAGTTTCTGGCTCAATCATCTTTGTACTTGACTGGCACACACTTTCTTGCCCTTGGGTTTCCAACTTGGTAACCGTGTTTGAACCATTATCCTTAATCTTCCTCTTCATGCGACGCATCTCTTCCTTCAAATCTAATATCTGTCTCTGGAGTTCCTGATAAAATTTCCCTACAAATTGAACATTGAATAATGATGTAATTTGATTACGATAAGTTATCCAAATACTTATATGAATACAGAGAAAATATGAGTGGAAATATAGTCAAGCTTTATTATTGCATCAGTATCATAAACGAGAGACTTACTCAAAACCACAGTTGTTTGAGTCAGTGTTGTCTATGCTTTCTTCTTCATCCACTGGTTTTGGCTCTGGCGTCCGAACTTTTTTAAAGATATCTTCCACCAGGTTTTTTTGGGAGACTGCCTCTACATTGCTGTCATGAGCTGAAGTAGAAAGAAATTTGAAAGGTCAGCAGAGTGTTGGAATTATTGCTGTATGCATGCTAAGAAAGGAGGTTAAAATTTTTCTTTAAAAATGTAACAATAAATGAAAGCTAAACTTATAATCAGGGTATTCCAGCGAACACATCACAAAGGTTTTCAATGACTGGATTTTTGATGTTATAAGATTTTCTATCATCCCAATTTCGGTAGTTCTGAAAACATTTGTAACATTGGTACGAAAAAAATACTTATAAGTTGTTGCTTTACGCCCCTTTCAACAGCCAGGATCATATCAGGGGAGGTTCCCAGCATCTGACACATATTGGATTCGAATCAACATTGGTGACAGCTTATTGATTAGGAGCCAAACTTGCTAACCACTCAGCCAAAAAAGGACTTGCTATAATTTGATATAAATCATGGAAAATATGATACCAAAGTTCACACCGTTCCCATGCCAATATCTATATGAACTTTCAAAAGATCTTAAAAGTCAATAGTGTATAACAAAGCCAAAGGTCAATCACAGGTGACATATTACACACATACACCTAAAACAAACAATCCCAACAATGTCAGACTTGAACTTTCCTCAAAGTTGACACTGGACACCTGCATCCTAATTTCCCAACCAACTGCCCACACCGTATCTCTCGAAGCTTCCAAAATACAGCCTGGATAAAATATTCCCACAGCCCAACCACCAACTGGCCAAATCAGTAACCATGGGTAAAACAATACCACCCTTTTAAGGTTGAGGGGTAAAAACAGCAATCCTGAGTTGTGTCATGAAAAACCATCTACACAAAATAAGTGGCACTTCAAGTTATAATCTTGTGTATATGAAAAAAGCTCAGTACATGATTAATTATAGATGTAGATCAGAATAAAGATAGTTGATTGAAATGTGTACCTTGTGCTTTTCTTTTTGGAGCCGATAGATCAGGTAAGTTCTCCGTAGCTTCAACACATTCATCTGAGTTGGTATTGAAAGGTTCATCAGCGTCTGCAATGTAAAAATACCGTTCACACATAGCAGGATGACTTCAGGAAACATATTCAAGCTGACTACCACTCTCACTTAGCTTTTGCCAGAACTTTTTTTACATATGCATGTACCACATTTCCTGTGATCAGACTTTACATTTTGTAGTTATTCATTATTACTTCCACCTGTGTCCGAGCTGTTGAGCAGTTCTCAAGTTATTGTGCACACAAACACACATAAAAAAGGCACACAGCCAAAATTAATACCTTTCGTAAAACTTAGTTTTTTGGGTGGTAAAAAAACTGATGCAGCCAAAATTAATTCCTTGTGTAAAACTTCGCTTTTGGGCGGCATAATATGTTCTTTAGCTGTTAACTCAAAAACAAATCCATGGATTTCATTAAATTTTCAGGGAAAGTCTGTACATGCCCCTATAGTAACTGATCAAATTTTCCAGGTGGCACTACCACTCATGACAATTTTAAGGCCACCCTAAAGTACAAAATGGCTTTTTTGCAATGCAACTTAAAAGTAATACATGGATTTCATCTAAATATTCAGGGAATATCTGCCTGTAGTATATATACACAACAATTTAATTTGGAGGGACCAATGCCACTTAACTACACTCTCCATCTGTGTGTGTGTGTGATATGCTTATACTCTGCTTTTTTCTAGTTTTTCATTGTTTTTATTCATTTTCTTCCTTGCAATGTACTGAAACAAGGGTTGTTTATGTAATTTGGGCTGAATATCATTGGCCATAAACATTTGTGAAATGGACAGGTCATTTATATTGTAAAAGATACAACTTCATTACCTGTTTCAATAATGCCTTCTGGAGATTGTGTCCTTGCTTTCTTTTTTCCTGAATCTCCCAGCACTTCTTTTTTCCTTTTTGCTGATGGAGTGCCACTGCCTTCCTCACTGTTGCTCAGCAAAATAACACCTAAAATTAACATTCAAGAATTAACCAAGTTTGTGGAAACTTTAGGTAAATTTTAATTGTTAAACAAGTGGAAATGATAAAACTAACACTAAAAATATTACTTTAATATTGAGTCCATTTACTTCTATTTTATAAAGGCTTTGGCTTTAAGTTTAACATATATATGCAGTTTTTAGAAATTCCATATTTCCTCAGCTGAAGGCAAGGAGGAAAGTATTTCAGCATTTAGACATTTAACTCACTTTGAATCTTTACACCAAGGAAGGCTAGATTTTGATCTGATACTTTAAGCCTAGAATTTAAATATATTGTAATCTTTGTCAATTGTACTTAAATGGGGGGTTGGAGAATATTTTCTTTGTCAGTGACAAGATCACTTATCATTCTCATTAAAATAAGTATACATAAAGCAGCACCTAGAGCTTAAATGGGATACATCTGTAGTGTATCCCTTGGAATATATCACTAAATGCCGTGTTGGATATTTAATATGAAAACATAACATTTAAAATCAAAGTAAGGTGAAAGTCTCTGGTACTTCTTGACTCTATTTACCTAATTCTCTTTCCCCAGTCTTCAATTTTTCTCCAGGTATTTGTGCAGAAGTGTTTGTGGCACTGGGTGGGGGAATCTTTCCTTCTGCAATGCTAGTTAGGTATTGCTTGTCACCTAAAATAAAAAGCAGGTTTAACAATGTAGAAACATGAAATAACTTGGTTTAAAAACATGTTGAATTTGAATAATAGTCGAGAAGACTTAATTTAATTTTCTATTTAATTTTTAACAATGCTACACGAGGCTTTTATGCCATTGTTATGGCCAAATTATTGTAAAACTTAAATTGGTACATGTCATTTCACAAACGAGGTCAGGTACTTTGAAACACAACCACAGCTATTCCAAAAGTTCTTACATTGCCTCAACATTTTTGTGTTCACTATTTCATAAAAATACTTCAGTTAATTTTAAGCTGTAATTTCACTCTATATCAATTTTGCCAACAATGTTGTATTATTTTATATGACAGAATTTAAGACAAACCAAGCTGATTCTAAATACACAGGGAGAGGCAAAGAAATTCATTTTTCACATACTACTTGTGTTTTAATTGACTCGATGGCTTGCTTAGGATTGGATGATTGATCCTTGTTGCTTCAAAATGCTTACATTATTTTACAGTTCATATTTCACACATTACGTTTACATATATAAATTATGTATTTTGAAATAACGCTTATTAGCTACTCAATTTTGTGGGACTCTTTAACTCCTTAAAAACCCAATCATAAAAAACACCACTGTTTAAAAACCCACCTTTTTGGACAACACCCACCCTCAAAATTGCACCCACTTCACCCTTTATATAATTAATTTAAAATATGTATTTTTTATGTGTGAGTTTTTTATCTAAATCAAGTTTGTTTCAATTGAATTTTAAACAATATACAAAAATTACTCCCCAGTATACCAATCTCCCAAACGCTGAGGGGGCCTCCTCTGCTTCTGGGGGCGTCCAGAGACAGGGGGTTCCTCAAGTCTCGGAGGGTCCTGTTCCACCACAGGCTCTTTAGCACTGAGAGTGTCCACCCAGGAGACATCAAAAGTCTCCCTCAGAGAACATGGTTTCAGGTGGTCATGGTGAACCACCTTACTGGGCTCCTTCCTGCTGGCCTGGATCCTGTACAATACATCTGAAATGACCTGTACAATAACAAAAGGGCCCTTCCACTTTGCACAGAATTTAGGGGTCTTTCCACGTTTGTTTTCAGGGAAGTGGTACCAAACTACAGCTTTTACTTTTCAGCTGCTCTCTGAAGAGCATGCCTGCCGAGCTCATGGGCTTCCCTTATTCTACTCTGAACCCTCAAGATAAACTCAGGGGCACTCAAAGGGACCTAACCCGGAGAGGGAGGGCTGGCAACATCCAGGGGAAGACTGGTTTCTTGACCAAAACACATCATATTGGGGGTCTCCTGGGTAGATTCCTGAACTGAGCTCCTATAAGCCATCAGGACATAGGGCAGTTGTTCATCCCAATCAAACTGATTCTCATCACAAAGCATTCCCAATTCCCAATAACTTCTCCAGGGTTCTGTCTCTCTACTAGCCCATCACTTTTTGGGTTCCTAGCGGTGGTTCTAGTTTTATGGATACCCAAAACCTTGCACATCCTGACAAAGATTTCTGACTCAAAGTTGGTACCTCTATCAGTATGCAGTTCCCTTGGGACCCCCAACCTCGTCAAGCCTTGTGGACAGGAATCCATCCTATATGGGTGCATTATGGACCGGAACCCACCCTTGCCACCATAAACCTACATAGTGGGGTTAGTTTTACCACCTACCACCCGCCCCGGAACCACTGGGGTGACATGTCCCACAACCAGAGAGTACAGCCCCTGTCAGGCAAAGAGGCTGAGGGCACCCCAGCACTCCGGAGGCGCCCGCTCTCAAGCGACCCAAAGGTGCGACCCCACTTATATACTGTGTGGGCCACCTCCCTGCTCACCCAACGACTGTGCAGATTTGAACCTGTGACCCCTCAGATTGTTCACAAAGAACCCAAATCCAACCAACTTAATCCCAAGCAGGAGAGTGGGCATGTCCTGGTTTTTCCCTGAACCCTGAAAAACCCTGGTAACCTGTCAAAATTATATTGTTTTACCAATTAACCTATCTCAAGAAATATAAAATCCAACCATAATCCCAATTTACCTATGCTGCCACCAGGTCATTTTGAGGTTGACCAACCGGTTATTATTTTCAACTTTTGGTATTGTGACCTAAACTGTAGAGTAGGAGAACATGAATAAGATGACTTATTGTGATCTGAGTGCTCTAGGACCAAGAATTTCAAGATGTTACCCATTCCAACTTCAAAGTACTAAGATTCCTTTATTCATTTCACAGTATCATGAAGTCTGAAACTCTCAATCAGGTGCTTATAACTGATCCCAATATGACCATTGTGCTGTTGATGTTACCATTCACCGACATGTTATAACCATTTGTCATGGATAAGGTGTAATAACCATGGTGTGGTGAGGTCCAATTCAGACAAGTTATTTATCAAGTTCCTGCTTGGCTTTCAAAGGTCTCACTGAGACAAGACCAATAAGCATCAAGAAATGAAAACAAAGTTCAGACCCTAATACAAGTCTGGTTAAAGTAAACAAAGTAAAAACGCAAGTATTGAAATTCATAATATATATTGACAACAACAAGAATATATTAACAAGGAAAAAAAATGTGTGTAAAAACAGAATATTGACAAGGGAAAGACTATAATCGACAAATTATGTAATTTTGAGAAAGTGTAGATGTATTAAATTTTATGAAAGTAAAACAATGAAATGAAACAAGTATAGAGTTCAAGATTATTTGAGAAATTATATAATTAGAGACTAAAGAAAGGCTTAATTTAGTTACAAACCAGAAACCCAATAATTAAAACCAGAGACTTAAGGAAGGCTAAATTTAGTTATGATCCAGAACCTGAATAATTAATTTTATAAGAGACTTAAGCAAGGCTATTTTTTCAAACACCAAAATTTAAGGGAATATTTGCAATTAACATTTTTGTAAAATGGGTATTAAATTTTAATAGTTAAACACATTACAAAAAAATGGAACTCCAATACCTGTAAACCCAACCTAAAGTGACAACACACATGACATTTATATAACATGACATTGGGCAACATGACATTTAACATGGATAAATCAGTGCACATGACAGCAAGCTTATGCAACACCACAAAAAGAAAAAAACAAAGGCATCAAGCTTAAGATAAAAGCATAAATGAACCATTGAGGGTGTAAAATATAATGTAGAAATAATCACACAGAGCCAGAGAAAAAGAGGGAAGGCTAATAATTTTTAACAGAAAAAGAAATGACAGGTGAATGTTAAATAAAAGCAGACTTTAATACAAGTGCGCCCCAAGGCTAATTTGGAGCACCATCTAGCTGTCATGTTAACTCAAGCAAATACTTTATAAGGGATGTTTGGGCTATAATTCTGGAAGGGTAATAATTTAAGTTAATATTATACCAGAATAAACACATGAAGTAAAATAATAAAAAGAATATTTTGAATGGATAAACAAAAGTATTAACTTCAACATAAAGATATTTAAATGTAAAGCCCCGTACAAGGCTAGTAATATTGAGCATTAGTTAATAACAATAATAATTTGGACCAAAAAAATAAAGCTGGAAAATTTAAATTACTTTATTTAATAAAATTTACTGCAGGACCAAGGAGGACCACCTGGAAGGCTAATGTGGTTCCAGGATAAACAGAGGGAGAAAAAAAAACAGTTTGACAGGTAGTTGTGCAAGCTTCACAAAAGAAATTATCAAAATACACACAACAGAAAAGCAGTCAACCAAGCATTGGAATTTGGAAAGAGGATGCATTAATTAATAAATGGCACACAAAGCTTAATTACAGAAGTTTTACCAAATCCAGTTTTAATGGCTGAAAAACACTTGACACACAACTTAAGTACCAGTAATTTGGAACTCTTTCAAACCAATCTTTAAACAGAGATAAATAAATTAGTGCTAGCTTTTGGAATATTTTTAAATCAAAAGGGTTCAGTATTAGCAATAGTTACCAGATTAAAACATAGGTACACTTTAAAATCTAAGATATTGATTTACCAGAGATAAAATAATTTTTCCCACACAGAAAGTTTAAATTGCTCTTTTCAACTTGGTGAATTACTTTATCAACTTGGTGAATTATTTCACTTTATCTTTAAACATTACAAAACAGGCATATATCAGCCATTAAACTAAATGCACACAAAAATATATACAGGTTAACCCCCAGTTTTATCAATAAAATCCCAACCACAAAACTGACCAATCAACCCAATATTTTTACCCATACCATACCAAAGGGCCCTGCTCTCTGTTCTGGACCATGTGTTTGGGAGGGGGGTCTCCCAGAAAGTGTCTGGAAACCAGACTCGATCCAAGAGGGCTCCTCCTCTACCCAAAGAAGAAAAGGCTGTGTGTTTGCGAAAGGATTTAAAGGGCAAATAAATAAAAACCCTACCAGCCCTGATGATTGATGACCCATGATTAACATTTGGGTAGGTGCATTCACCCGCCAGGGAGTTCTTCTGGTATCTACTATACCTTGATTCCCAATGAATGACATCTGCTTCTAATAAGATACATTTACCCCTAGGTTGTTAAAGACCCAATTTACTTGGAACGGTACTACCCCACCTTGTATCCAGGTAACCGGGGTCCCCCCAATGACTGCCAAATCATAGTAGGAAGATTGTGTGTCTGGCTCAACTACCACCCCAAAAATGAAATGAATGATCTATTGTCAAGGAAATTGAATGGACTTGTCAGGTATAATTGTAATAAGGCCTTAATAATTTAAGGCTCATTCCCCAAATCCCCTCTTACAAATTCAAAACCTAAAACTCAAGACTATTTGGATCAAAAATTAGGAGTAATAAATACATCAAATTTGGTAAAAAATCCCCCCTGGGTCCCCCCTACCCCAGCAAACATGATAATAAATTAAATAAGATCAAACCATACCTTTAAACTAAGTTTATCCCACAAAATTATTCCACACACACAAAAACACGTCCTCCTGCACTGATGTCCAGAACAAAAAGAAACTGATCCCAAGCCAAACCCAAGCCAGCAGCACATGTGCAGCTTCCTTAACTAGGGCTGTGATTGGCCAGGATGCCTCAGGCAAAGGTCACCCCATAATCTGAGGGAGGAGATTGGATAGGGGAGATGCATGCTGCATCCACATGCTTATCTATTTGGCGCTAAATCTATTTTAATACAAGGCCTGGATTACCTCACTTTGATTTACATCCTGGAGGAAACCATGTGTGGGCCCACTTAGAACAAACTGAGAATTACTGGGAATTTTTGCATTTCACACCTAATTATATCACAAAATAGTACAAAATAGACCAGAAAAGTCGGCAATTTCAGCCGAGAATTAACAGGAAAAAGTAATTAAAAACGGGAAATTTAGAAGGAAAATACCACTAATTAGTGGACAGACACCCAAGACAAATAAAATAAACAGGGAGTTTAGACGGAAATACCGCCAATTAGTGAACAAATACCCAGACAAATAAAATCAAATAAACGGGGAGTTTAGACGGCAATGACGCTAATTAGTGGACACACAACCAAACAAATAAATAAAATAAACGGGGCCGCCCCCGACAGAAGTAAATAGCGGGAACGATCCACGATCGTCACATTATCATCAGTAACTGGAGTATTGTCATTATCATCTGTGGGTTTTGTATTGTCATTATGATCGATGGATGCCACACTGTCATTATCTTCAGTAGGTGCTGTATCATTGGTGGATGTTGCAATGCATTATCAATGGAGGGTGTTGCATTGGTATTATCATCGTCAGTGTTTGTGGAATTATCATCAGTTTGTATAGCAATGTCATTATCTCCAGTGGATGATGTCGGCAAAATCTCCCATTGTCTGATCTTGGTACTTGTCTCCAGAAGTTTTAGATTTTTCTTAATGTTTCATGGGTTCTGAGTTATAATTTTCATTGTGTTGATCCTCAGAGTGTCGATGCAGAGCTGTCGCATAAACGTTCACTGGCTTGCCACTGGGATTTGTTACTTGGAGCTACTGGACTGTTGCAATCTTCATTTGGTCATTTGGTCACTTGGTCATTAATTTTTGTTTATTTAAAAGTAACAAACTCTGCTGTTACAATGTCACAATAATTATACATTCTATCTCGCAAAGATACACATGGTAGATATTTACACATAAAAAGATATAAAAGCCTTGGAATGCAGTCCAGTACCAATTATTGCCATCAATATCTAAAAGTTTTACATTTAAAAAATGGCCACATATTTTGAAGCCTATGGTTGTGTAGTTGTTCTATTCAAATTGGAGAATTACCTCATTACCAGATTTTGAGCTGATTGTACGCCAAGTTATAAAGATTTTCATTCTACCTGAGAAGTGAGAAGAGATTGAGAAAACATGTAGCATTAACAAGGGAAAATTAGATTACACTGTTACATAAAAACAGACCGCTTCCTCTGTCCTTTCCTTATTGGCAGTTTAGCCATTTTTCTTGATCACTGAGACTGATCCGTCATCAATAACATATTAGTCTTCTTATTCTTCTCCCTATATGCAGTGAGAATGGCTTTTTCTTCTGTTAGTCCAGCAAACACCCTACATTCAACTTTGCTGTGGATGATTAAGGTGGAGCCTTTTTGATATGTTTCAGTTTGAATTCATTTTCAGATCAGTCAGAAACTAGGGTTGGTTCTGTGAGTTTCCTGTTTTGCATATTTTGTTTTTGATAATACATATCAGTGTAATATTAACTAGATAATTGGTTTATTTGAACAGATGAATTTAGTTTTGCATGTGGGTTTGGCATGGGCTTTTTAAAATCATAACTGCTTATAAATGGAACAAGGGCATTAAAAAGTACAGGACAGTATTTTATTAAATCTTGAAGAATTTTATGATCATTAGAACATACAAAATGACATAAAATTATGGTTATGGTTAAAACTTACTCATGAATCAATACATTCTGGATGTCAATGATGTCTTCACTGTTTGAAAAATTCCAGATTCTATCATCTCTGATAATAGAAATGCCAAGAATTCTCCAGCATCTTGTGTATTTGATGTGAATGTGCAAGTGTCATTGATAGAATCCTAACATACATAAAAATAGTCAAAATAAAAATAGAAATATACTGAGGCAGGCAAAATAAAGTGTGAAGGGCTGATTAATAAAAATAAAGCAAAACGTTAGTCATCCACGGAGGGGCCTCGCCCTGCTCATCCAGATCCAGATCCATGAGGCTCGGGATGCCAGCTCTCTACTGCCCTGCCTCGGGCGGCTCTCTCCTCTTTTTCTACCGCCCCGCCTCCACCTTACCATGTCCGAGATGCTCCACATTTACTCTGATCTTCTGCATTCCAGGATGTGCCCAGGGAAGTTTGTATAGGACACAGACCTTCCGCAACGTGGGCAGAGGGGATCCCATAAGTTGTTCATAAGAGAGCAGCATCTCATATCACTCTTTTCAAACAAGCTCTCGGTAGGGTCTGCCACACAAACATCAGATGGCAGGTCACCTTCCCTGACACAACTACTCACCAAAAACTCACATCTAGGTGGAATCTCAACTTTACTATGTACCACAACCCTACAAGACACAGGTCTTCTATGCTGATCAAAACAAGGAACTCTCAAACCTCTACAAACCAGATGCTTCCTCACAAAATCCAAAGTACAACCTAGATCACAAAGCGCTGTCTTGTCCAGGTTCGCCTGGTCTGTTATGTGGACAGCTACAAACTCAAGATCTACCTCCCTTGGGCCAACACAAGTCTTAACCACAACAGATCCCTCCAACACACACACTATCAGCAGTGACCAACCCACCTGCCTCAAACTCAGATGGAGGGGCCAAGGATAACCCAAACCTCCTACACACCTAATATGACAAAATGGACTCAGAGGCACCACTATCAATCAATAACTGGACCTCGTCTTCCTCTAGGACTCTCAATACAAACAAACCAAGCTCGGAGTGGGGTACTCCATACTCATCAGAACATGCAGTAACATCCTCAAAGTCTGGATCACAAGAACCGGGGTTCCATCCTGCTCCAACTCCCCATATCCATCTGGTGCATTACTTACAGCCCTCTAGGCCACATGAGAGTGGCCTCTTCTAGTTTCCCTGTTTCTTGAGGTCGGGACACTGGGACTTATAGTGACCCTCGTTCCCTCAATTTACTGGCTTCTTACCTTTTGGTCTAGCCTCCATGTGTTTCAACATCTCTAGAGTTTGTCCCACCAGCACCTTCAAATCTCCATCTGTGGTCACAGACTCCTGCCCCACCATCCTAACCTGGGGTCTTACCTTCTTTGATGAGTTCTCAAATCTCTCTTTCATTCTCACTGCCACCTCAACACTCTGTGGATTAAGCATCTGTATTTCATGCTTCAGATCCCTCTCTGGCAACCCATCAGAGCCTTTAGCATTAGTTCACGTAAGACATCCTCAGGGTACCCCGGAAATGCTCTGGCAACCAGGCAGCCAATCTCCGAGGCATAGGAGGTTGCAATGTCACAATAATTATACATTCTATCTCACAAAGATACACATGGTAGATATTTACCCATAAAAAGAAATAAAAGCCTTGGAATGCAGTCTGGTACCAATTATAGCCATCAATATCTAAAAGTTTTACATTTAAAAAATGGCCACATATTTTGAAGCCTATGGTTGTGTAGTTGTTCTATTCAAATTGGAGAATTACCTCATTACCAGATTTTGAGCTGATTGTACGCCAAGTTATAAAGATTTTTATTCTACCTGAGAAGTGAGAAGAGATGGAGAAAACATGTAGCATTAACAAGGGATAATTAGATTACACTGTTACATAAAAACAGACCGCTTCCTCTGTCCTTTCCTTATTGGCAGTTTAGCCATTTTTCTTGATCACTGAGACTGATCCGTCATCAATAACATATTAGTCTTCTTATTCTTCTCCCTATATGCAGTGAGAATGGCTTTTTCTTCTGTTAGTCCAGCAAACACCCTACATTCAACTTTGCTGTGGATGATTAAGGTGGAGCCTTTTTGATATGTTTCAGTTTGAATTCATTTTCAGATCAGTCAGAAACTAGGGTTGGTTCTGTGAGTTTCCTGTTTTGCATATTTTGTTTTTGATAATACATATCAGTGTAATATTAACTAGATAATTGGTTTATTTGAACAGATGAATTTAGTTTTGCATGTGGGTTTGGCATGGGCTTTTTAAAATCATAACTGCTTATAAATGGAACAAGGGCATTAAAAAGTACAGGACAGTATTTTATTAAATCTTGAAGAATTTTATGATCATTAGAACATACAAAATGACATAAATTATGGTTATGGTTAAAACTTACTCATGAATCAATACATTCTGAATGTCAATGATGTCTTCACTGTTTGAAAAATTCCAGATTCTATCATCTCTGATAATAGAAATGCCAAGAATTCTCCAGCATCTTGTGTATTTGATGTGAATGTGCAAGTGTCATTGATAGAATCCTCACATACATAAAAATAGTCAAAATAAAAATAGAAATATACTGAGGCAGGCAAAATAAAGTGTGAAGGGCTGATTAATAAAAATAAAGCAAAACGTTAGTTATCCACGGAGGGGCCTCACCCTGCTTATCCAGATCCAGATCCATGAGGCTCGGGATGCCAGCTCTCTTCTGCTCTGCCTCGGGCGGCTCTCTCCTCTTCTTCTACCGCCCCGCCTCCACCTTACCATGTCCGAGATGCTCCACATTTACTCTGATCTTCTGCATTCCAGGATGTGCCCAGGGAAGTTTGTATAGGACACAGACCTTCCGCAACGTGGGCAGAGGGGATCCCATAAGTTGTTCATAAGAGAGCAGCATCTCATATCACTCTTTTCAAACAAGCTCTCGGTGGGGTCTACCACACAGACATCAGATGGCAGTTCACCTTCCCTGACACAACTACACACCAAAAACTCACATCTAGGTGGAATCTCAACTTTACTATGTACCACAACCCTACAAGACACAGGTCTTCTATGCTGCTCAAAACAAGGAACTCTCAAACCTCTACAAATCAGATGTTTCCTCACAAAATCCAAAGTACAACCTAGATCACAAAGCGCTGTCTTGTCCAGGTTCGCCTGGTCTGTTATGTGGACAGCTACAAACTCAAGATCTACCTCCCTTGGGCCAACACAAGTCTTAACCACAACAAATCCCTCCAACACACACACACTATCAGCAGTGACTAACCCACCTGCCTCAAACTCATATGGAGGGGCCAAGGATAACCCAAACCTCCTACACACCTA
Source organism: Sabellastarte sp. h YS-2021 (assembly GCA_964017235.1). Classification (NCBI taxonomy): domain Eukaryota; kingdom Metazoa; phylum Annelida; class Polychaeta; order Sabellida; family Sabellidae; genus Sabellastarte; species Sabellastarte sp. h YS-2021. The sequence goes on from OZ024938.1 coordinate 67,987,172, forward strand.
ATATGACAAAATGGACTCAGAGGCACCACTATCAATCAATAACTGGACCTCGTCTTCCTCTAGGACTCTCAATACAAACAAACCAAGCTCGGAGTGGGGTACTCCATACTCATCAGAACATGCAGTAACATCCTCAAAGTCTGGATCCCAAGAACCGGGGTTCCATCCTGCTCCAACTCCCCATATCCATCTGGTGCATTACTTACAGCCCTCTAGGCCACATGAGAGTGGCCTCTTCTAGTTTCCCTGTTTCTTGAGGTCTGGACACTGGGACTTATAGTGACCCTCGTTCCCTCAATTTACTGGCTTCTTACCTTTTGGTCTAGCCTCCATGTGTTTCAACATCTCTAGAATTTGTCCCACCAGCACCTTCAAATCTCCATCTGTGGTCACAGACTCCTGCCCCACCATCCTAACCTGGGGTCTTACCTTCTTTGATGAGTTCTCAAATCTCTCTTTCATTCTCACTGCCACCTCAACACTCTGTGGATTAAGCATCTGTACTTCATGCTTCAGATCCCTCTCTGGCAACCCATCTAACAGAGCCTATAGCATTAGTTCACGTAAGACATCCTCAGGGTACCCCGGAAATGCTCTGGCAACCAGGCAGCCAATCTCCGAGGCATAGAAGGTCGCAATGTCACAATAATTATACATTCTATCTCACAAAGATACACATGGTAGATATTTACCCATAAAAAGAAATAAAAGCCTTGGAATGCAGTCTGGTACCAATTGTAGCCATCAATATCTAAAAGTTTTACATTTAAAAAATGGCCACATATTTTGAAGCCTATGGTTGTGTAGTTGTTCTATTCAAATTGGAGAATTACCTCATTACCAGATTTTGAGCTGATTGTACGCCAAGTTATAAAGATTTTCATTCTACCTGAGAAGTGAGAAGAGATTGAGAAAACATGTAGCATTAACAAGGGATAATTAGATTACACTGTTACATAAAAACAGACCGCTTCCTCTGTCCTTTCCTTATTGGCAGTTTAGCCATTTTTCTTGATCACTGAGACTGATCCGTCATCAATAACATATTAGTCTTCTTATTCTTCTCCCTATATGCAGTGAGAATGGCTTTTTCTTCTGTTAGTCCAGCAAACACCCTACATTCAACTTTGCTGTGGATGATTAAGGTGGAGCCTTTTTGATATGTTTCAGTTTGAATTCATTTTCAGATCAGTCAGAAACTAGGGTTGGTTCTGTGAGTTTCCTGTTTTGCATATTTTGTTTTTGATAATACATATCAGTGTAATATTAACTAGATAATTGGTTTATTTGAACAGATGAATTTAGTTTTGCATGTGGGTTTGGCATGGGCTTTTTAAAATCATAACTGCTTATAAATGGAACAAGGGCATTAAAAAGTACAGACAGTATTTTATTAAATCTTGAAGAATTTTATGATCATTAGAACATACAAAATGACATAAAATTATGGTTATGGTTAAAACTTACTCATGAATCAATACATTCTGAATGTCAATGATGTCTTCACTGTTTGAAAAATTCCAGATTCTATCATCTCTGATAATAGAAATGCCAAGAATTCTCCAGCATCTTGTGTATTTGATGTGAATGTGCAAGTGTCATTGATAGAATCCTCACATACATAAAAATAGTCAAAATAAAAATAGAAATATACTGAGGCAGGCAAAATAAAGTGTGAAGGGCTGATTAATAAAAATAAAGTAAAACGTTAGTCATCCATGGAGGGGCCTCGCCCTGCTTATCCAGATCCAGATCCATGAGGCTCGGGATGCCAGCTCTCTTCTGCCCTGCCTCGGGCGGCTCTCTCCTCTTCTTCTACCGCCCCGCCTCCACCTTACCATGTCCGAGATGCTCCACATTTACTCTGATCTTCTGCATTCCAGGATGTGCCCAGGGAAGTTTGTATAGGACACAGACCTTCCGCAACGTGGGCAGAGGGGATCCCATAAGTTGTTCATAAGAGAGCAGCATCTCATATCACTCTTTTCAAACAAGCTCTTGGTGGGGTCTACCACACAGACATCAGATGGCAGTTCACCTTCCTTGACACAACTACTCACCAAAAACTCACATCTAGGTGGAATCTCAACTTTACTATGTACCACAACCCTACAAGACACAGGTCTTCTATGCTGATCAAAACAAGGAACTCTCAAACCTCTACAAACCAGATGTTTCCTCACAAAATCCAAAGTACAACCTAGATCACAAAGCGCTGTCTTGTCCAGGTTCGCCTGGTCTGTTATGTGGACAGCTACAAACTCAAGATCTACCTCCCTTGGGCCAACACAAGTCTTAACCACAACAAATCCCTCCAACACACGCACACTATCAGCAGTGACTAACCCACCTGCCTCAAACTCAGATGGAGGGGCCAAGGATAACCCAAACCTCCTACACACCTAATATGACAAAATGGACTCAGAGGCACCACTATCAATCAATAACTGGACCTTGTCTTCCTCTAGGACTCTCAATACAAACAAACCAAGCTCGGAGTGGGGTACTCCATACTCATCAGAACATGCAGTAACATCCTCAAAGTCTGGATCACAAGAACCGGGGTTCCATCCTGCTCCAACTCCCCATATCCATCTGGTGCATTACTTACAGCCCTCTAGGCCACATGAGAGTGGCCTCTTCTAGTTTCCCTGTTTCTTGAGGTCGGGACACTGGGACTTATAGTGACCCTCGTTCCCTCAATTTACTGGCTTCTTACCTTTTGGTCTAGCCTCCATGTGTTTCAACATCTCTAGAATTTGTCCCACCAGCACCTTCAAATCTCCATCTGTGGTCACAGACTCCTGCCCCACCATCCTAACCTGGGGTCTTACCTTCTTTGATGAGTTCTCAAATCTCTCTTTCATTCTCACTGCCACCTCAACACTCTGTGGATTAAGCATCTGTATTTCATGCTTCAGATCCCTCTCTGGCAACCCATCAGAGCCTTTAGCATTAGTTCACGTAAGACATCCTCAGGGTACCCCGGAAATGCTCTGGCAACCAGGCAGCCAATCTCCGAGGCATAGGAGGTTGCAATGTCACAATAATTATACATTCTATCTCACAAAGATACACATGGTAGATATTTACCCATAAAAAGAAATAAAAGCCTTGGAATGCAGTCTGGTACCAATTATAGCCATCAATATCTAAAAGTTTTACATTTAAAAAATGGCCACATATTTTGAAGCCTATGGTTGTGTAGTTGTTCTATTCAAATTGGAGAATTACCTCATTACCAGATTTTGAGCTGATTGTACGCCAAGTTATAAAGATTTTTATTCTACCTGAGAAGTGAGAAGAGATGGAGAAAACATGTAGCATTAACAAGGGATAATTACATTACACTGTTACATAAAAACAGACCGCTTCCTCTGTCCTTTCCTTATTGGCAGTTTAGCCATTTTTCTTGATCACTGAGACTGATCCGTCATCAATAACATATTAGTCTTCTTATTCTTCTCCCTATATGCAGTGAGAATGGCTTTTTCTTCTGTTAGTCCAGCAAACACCCTACATTCAACTTTGCTGTGGATGATTAAGGTGGAGCCTTTTTGATATGTTTCAGTTTGAATTCATTTTCAGATCAGTCAGAAACTAGGGTTGGTTCTGTGAGTTTCCTGTTTTGCATATTTTGTTTTTGATAATACATATCAGTGTAATATTAACTAGATAATTGGTTTATTTGAACAGATGAATTTAGTTTTGCATGTGGGTTTGGCATGGGCTTTTTAAAATCATAACTGCTTATAAATGGAACAAGGGCATTAAAAAGTACAGGACAGTATTTTATTAAATCTTGAAGAATTTTATGATCATTAGAACATACAAAATGACATAAATTATGGTTATGGTTAAAACTTACTCATGAATCAATACATTCTGAATGTCAATGATGTCTTCACTGTTTGAAAAATTCCAGATTCTATCATCTCTGATAATAGAAATGCCAAGAATTCTCCAGCATCTTGTGTATTTGATGTGAATGTGCAAGTGTCATTGATAGAATCCTCACATACATAAAAATAGTCAAAATAAAAAGAGAAATATACTGAGGCAGGCAAAATAAAGTGTGAAGGGCTGATTAATAAAAATAAAGCAAAACGTTAGTTATCGACGGAGGGGCCTCACCCTGCTTATCCAGATCCAGATCCATGAGGCTCGGGATGCCAGCTCTCTTCTGCTCTGCCTCGGGCAGCTCTCTCCTCTTCTTCTACCGCCCCGCCTCCACCTTACCATGTCCGAGATGCTCCACATTTACTCTAATCTTCTGCATTCCAGGATGTGCCCAGGGAAGTTTGTATAGGACACAGACCTTCTGCAACGTGGGCAGAGGGGATCCCATAAGTTGTTCATAAGAGAGCAGCATCTCATATCACTCTTTTCAAACAAGCTCTTGGTGGGGTCTACCACACAGACATCAGATGGCAGTTCACCTTCCCTGACACAACTACACACCAAAAACTCACATCTAGGTGGAATCTCAACTTTACTATGTACCACAACCCTACAAGACACAGGTCTTCTATGCTGATCAAAACAAGGAACTCTCAAACCTCTACAAATCAGATGTTTCCTCACAAAATCCAAAGTACAACCTAGATCACAAAGCGCTGTCTTGTCCAGGTTCGCCTGGTCTGTTATGTGGACAGCTACAAACTCAAGATCTACCTCCCTTGGGCCAACACAAGTCTTAACCACAACAAATCCCTCCAACACACACACACTATCAGCAGTGACTAACCCACCTGCCTCAAACTCAGATGGAGGGGCCAAGGATAACCCAAACCTCCTACACACCTAATATGACAAAATGGACTCAGAGGCACCACTATCAATCAATAACTGGACCTCGTCTTCCTCTAGGACTCTCAATACAAACAAACCAAGCTCGGAGTGGGGTACTCCATACTCATCAGAACATGCAGTAACATCCTCAAAGTCTGGATCCCAAGAACCGGGGTTCCATCCTGCTCCAACTCCCCATATCCATCTGGTGCATTACTTACAGCCCTCTAGGCCACATGAGAGTGGCCTCTTCTAGTTTCCCTGTTTCTTGAGGTCTGGACACTGGGACTTATAGTGACCCTCGTTCCCTCAATTTACTGGCTTCTTACCTTTTGGTCTAGCCTCCATGTGTTTCAACATCTCTAGAATTTGTCCCACCAGCACCTTCAAATCTCCATCTGTGGTCACAGACTCCTGCCCCACCATCCTAACCTGGGGTCTTACCTTCTTTGATGAGTTCTCAAATCTCTCTTTCATTCTCACTGCCACCTCAACACTCTGTGGATTAAGCATCTGTATTTCATGCTTCAGATCCCTCTCTGGCAACCCATCTAACAGAGCCTATAGCATTAGTTCACGTAAGACATCCTCAGGGTACCCCGGAAATACTCTGGCAACCAGGCAGCCAATCTCCGAGGCATAGAAGGTCGCAATGTCACAATAATTATACATTCTATCTCACAAAGATACACATGGTAGATATTTACCCATAAAAAGAAATAAAAGCCTTGGAATGCAGTCTGGTACCAATTGTAGCCATCAATATCTAAAAGTTTTACATTTAAAAAATGGCCACATATTTTGAAGCCTATGGTTGTGTAGTTGTTCTATTCAAATTGGAGAATTACCTCATTACCAGATTTTGAGCTGATTGTACGCCAAGTTATAAAGATTTTCATTCTACCTGAGAAGTGAGAAGAGATTGAGAAAACATGTAGCATTAACAAGGGATAATTAGATTACACTGTTACATAAAAACAGACCGCTTCCTCTGTCCTTTCCTTATTGGCAGTTTAGCCATTTTTCTTGATCACTGAGACTGATCCGTCATCAATAACATATTAGTCTTCTTATTCTTCTCCCTATATGCAGTGAGAATGGCTTTTTCTTCTGTTAGTCCAGCAAACACCCTACATTCAACTTTGCTGTGGATGATTAAGGTGGAGCCTTTTTGATATGTTTCAGTTTGAATTCATTTTCAGATCAGTCAGAAACTAGGGTTGGTTCTGTGAGTTTCCTGTTTTGCATATTTTGTTTTTGATAATACATATCAGTGTAATATTAACTAGATAATTGGTTTATTTGAACAGATGAATTTAGTTTTGCATGTGGGTTTGGCATGGGCTTTTTAAAATCATAACTGCTTATAAATGGAACAAGGGCATTAAAAAGTACAGGACAGTATTTTATTAAATCTTGAAGAATTTTATGATCATTAGAACATACAAAATGACATAAAATTATGGTTATGGTTAAAACTTACTCATGAATCAATACATTCTGGATGTCAATGATGTCTTCACTGTTTGAAAAATTCCAGATTCTATCATCTCTGATAATAGAAATGCCAAGAATTCTCCAGCATCTTGTGTATTTGATGTGAATGTGCAAGTGTCATTGATAGAATCCTAACATACATAAAAATAGTCAAAATAAAAATAGAAATATACTGAGGCAGGCAAAATAAAGTGTGAAGGGCTGATTAATAAAAATAAAGTAAAACGTTAGTCATCCATGGAGGGGCCTCGCCCTGCTTATCCAGATCCAGATCCATGAGGCTCGGGATGCCAGCTCTCTTCTGCCCTGCCTCGGGTGGCTCTCTCCTCTTCTTCTACCGCCCCGCCTCCACCTTACCATATCCGAGATGCTCCACATTTACTCTGATCTTCTGCATTCCAGGATGTGCCCAGGGAAGTTTGTATAGGACACAGACCTTCCGCAACGTGGGCAGAGGGGATCCCATAAGTTGTTCATAAGAGAGCAGCATCTCATATCACTCTTTTCAAACAAGCTCTTGGTGGGGTCTACCACACAGACATCAGATGGCAGTTCACCTTCCTTGACACAACTACTCACCAAAAACTCACATCTAGGTGGAATCTCAACTTTACTATGTACCACAACCCTACAAGACACAGGTCTTCTATGCTGATCAAAACAAGGAACTCTCAAACCTCTACAAACCAGATGTTTCCTCACAAAATCCAAAGTACAACCTAGATCACAAAGCGCTGTCTTGTCCAGGTTCGCCTGGTCTGTTATGTGGACAGCTACAAACTCAAGATCTACCTCCCTTGGGCCAACACAAGTCTTAACCACAACAAATCCCTCCAACACACACACACTATCAGCAGTGACTAACCCAGCTGCCTCAAACTCAGATGGAGGGGCCAAGGATAACCCAAACCTCCTACACACCTAATATGACAAAATGGACTCAGAGGCACCACTATCAATCAATAACTGGACCTTGTCTTCCTCTAGGACTCTCAATACAAACAAACCAAGCTCGGAGTGGGGTACTCCATACTCATCAGAACATGCAGTAACATCCTCAAAGTCTGGATCACAAGAACCGGGGTTCCATCCTGCTCCAACTCCCCATATCCATCTGGTGCATTACTTACAGCCCTCTAGGCCACATGAGAGTGGCCTCTTCTAGTTTCCCTGTTTCTTGAGGTCGGGACACTGGGACTTATAGTGACCCTCGTTCCCTCAATTTACTGGCTTCTTACCTTTTGGTCTAGCCTCCATGTGTTTCAACATCTCTAGAATTTGTCCCACCAGCACCTTCAAATCTCCATCTGTGGTCACAGACTCCTGCCCCACCATCCTAACCTGGGGTCTTACCTTCTTTGATGAGTTCTCAAATCTCTCTTTCATTCTCACTGCCACCTCAACACTCTGTGGATTAAGCATCTGTATTTCATGCTTCAGATCCCTCTCTGGCAACCCATCAGAGCCTTTAGCATTAGTTCACGTAAGACATCCTCAGGGTACCCCGGAAATGCTCTGGCAACCAGGCAGCCAATCTCCGAGGCATAGGAGGTTGCAATGTCACAATAATTATACATTCTATCTCACAAAGATACACATGGTAGATATTTACCCATAAAAAGAAATAAAAGCCTTGGAATGCAGTCTGGTACCAATTATAGCCATCAATATCTAAAAGTTTTACATTTAAAAAATGGCCACATATTTTGAAGCCTATGGTTGTGTAGTTGTTCTATTCAAATTGGAGAATTACCTCATTACCAGATTTTGAGCTGATTGTACGCCAAGTTATAAAGATTTTTATTCTACCTGAGAAGTGAGAAGAGATGGAGAAAACATGTAGCATTAACAAGGGATAATTACATTACACTGTTACATAAAAACAGACCGCTTCCTCTGTCCTTTCCTTATTGGCAGTTTAGCCATTTTTCTTGATCACTGAGACTGATCCGTCATCAATAACATATTAGTCTTCTTATTCTTCTCCCTATATGCAGTGAGAATGGCTTTTTCTTCTGTTAGTCCAGCAAACACCCTACATTCAACTTTGCTGTGGATGATTAAGGTGGAGCCTTTTTGATATGTTTCAGTTTGAATTCATTTTCAGATCAGTCAGAAACTAGGGTTGGTTCTGTGAGTTTCCTGTTTTGCATATTTTGTTTTTGATAATACATATCAGTGTAATATTAACTAGATAATTGGTTTATTTGAACAGATGAATTTAGTTTTGCATGTGGGTTTGGCATGGGCTTTTTAAAATCATAACTGCTTATAAATGGAACAAGGGCATTAAAAAGTACAGGACAGTATTTTATTAAATCTTGAAGAATTTTATGATCATTAGAACATACAAAATGACATAAATTATGGTTATGGTTAAAACTTACTCATGAATCAATACATTCTGGATGTCAATGATGTCTTCACTGTTTGAAAAATTCCAGATTCTATCATCTCTGATAATAGAAATGCCAAGAATTCTCCAGCATCTTGTGTATTTGATGTGAATGTGCAAGTGTCATTGATAGAATCCTAACATACATAAAAATAGTCAAAATAAAAATAGAAATATACTGAGGCAGGCAAAATAAAGTGTGAAGGGCTGATTAATAAAAATAAAGTAAAACGTTAGTCATCCATGGAGGGGCCTCGCCCTGCTTATCCAGATCCAGATCCATGAGGCTCGGGATGCCAGCTCTCTTCTGCCCTGCCTCGGGCGGCTCTCTCCTCTTCTTCTACCGCCCCGCCTCCACCTTACCATGTCCGAGATGCTCCACATTTACACTGATCTTCTGCATTCCAGGATGTGCCCAGGGAAGTTTGTATAGGACACAGACCTTCCGCAACGTGGGCAGAGGGGATCCCATAAGTTGTTCATAAGAGAGCAGCATCTCATATCACTCTTTTCAAACAAGCTCTTGGTGGGGTCTACCACACAGACATCAGATGGCAGTTCACCTTCCTTGACACAACTACTCACCAAAAACTCACATCTAGGTGGAATCTCAACTTTACTATGTACCACAACCCTACAAGACACAGGTCTTCTATGCTGATCAAAACAAGGAACTCTCAAACCTCTACAAACCAGATGTTTCCTCACAAAATCCAAAGTACAACCTAGATCACAAAGCGCTGTCTTGTCCAGGTTCGCCTGGTCTGTTATGTGGACAGCTACAAACTCAAGATCTACCTCCCTTGGGCCAACACAAGTCTTAACCACAACAAATCCCTCCAACACACACACACTATCAGCAGTGACTAACCCACCTGCCTCAAACTCAGATGGAGGGGCCAAGGATAACCCAAACCTCCTACACATTAAATAATTACACACACAAAATATATCCTGTCAGTCAATATGTGGTCTTAAACTCTGCAAAAACAATAAAGATATTGATATCTTTTAAACTGACCAATTACAATTAGGTAGCATACCTATTTCTGTTCTGACTGAACTAAATAAGCCTCAATTTTATATTTATTATCACCTTCATTGAATGAGATAAGTTAAATATAACATAAACCAAACTATAAATATCTAAGTAGAGAAGCTATCTAAGTAAAAAAAGGCTAATCTGATGAGATTTGTTTCATTTCAGTCCGTATATCTGCTCTTGGTTTCAGTGAGAAAAGATTCATTTGTTTAGATAAAGCCTACATGGGATGCGTGGATCTGATATGATAATCTGATAACTAGAAACAAAACTGCACATACTAGAGGTTACTGGATTGAGTAAATAAATGGGGGATTAATGTTAATTTTACCATTTATCACAATTATCTTAGTAGAGGAGTGTATGAGTGTGTTACTTTCTTAGCCTTCTGACATTGTTAGGCAGATTTGTATGCAGTTTGTAAAAGAAGCTACAGAACCCTATTCATCACATTATAAAAGGAAAAAAGAAAAACTTACATCTGTTAGTTGAATTTCAGACAAATTTCAGTGACAGTACTTTTAATACTACAGGTTCCTCCTAGTCCTTTGTAACTTTATAAGTCATGTTTGGAAAACGAAACGATTGAAATACAAACACTGAATTGAATATTTCACAATTTACTTGATTTGTCTGATACCAAAAATTCAATATATTACCGAATAGCATGCAATAATAAGTACAATAACCCAAATGAATAACACTGTTAAGGATGTTTAATTTCACTTTAGTGAACATCAGTAGAATGTTTCAGAAACTGATTTCATTGAGTTTATCATAAGGGGCTTAGTTTGAAATGAGTAAGCATTTGTTTGGATAATATTGAAAAGTACTTGTCTTTTTTCACAAATTAAGATTTTGCATATATCATGAAGCTTATCTTTAATTTATTCAAGTGGCCTTTAGTGTACAAACATTTTTCAAAGGCATTGTTTCTACATGACTACTTGCTAAAGATGTTCATTTTTAAGCCCACATGAAAGTCTTCAGTTTCAAATTTTATACTAATAAGAGAGTCTAATGACTTGAATATCATAATAAATATAAAGAACTGCTCATTATCTCTAGTATACTTTCATATCTATGGTATTTTGCTGAAATTGCTGAAAAATTTCCTCATTATTTGACAACTCTCAGATAATATACTTCTGTCTGATGCAAAACGTATTGGTTACTATTGCTGCCTTTATCTTTTTCTTAGCTATGTGTCTTCAGCGGTCCAGTGGAAATGTTCATAAAATGTGTGACTGTTGTAGTTTTAGAGAAAACTGTGTGACGCATGCATGCTCTAATGCACCCTTGCATGTATACACACAAATGATGCAATCTATAATCTCCTACCAGCCAGGCAGGTCCTCAGTGGCCTAGTGGTTAGCAAGTTTGGCATCTAATCATAGGCTGTCACCTCTGTGGGTTCGAGTCCCACAAGTGGCAATTCTGAGGACCCGTCCCAATATGACCCTGGCTGTTGGACGGGACGTAAAACCCCAACTTTGACTTACCAGCCAGGCAGTACATAATAACATTTCTGCAATTAAAATTATAAATCACTTACTCGCCCTCTGAAATAAGTTTGTCCACTTGAAATTTTACAGTTGATTTGTTTGACATCTGTAGCCTGGACATAAAGGATTGAAGCCCAGGCACCAAATTACATTGACTGTCACTGCACCCCATTGGATTTGATAACTTTATCATTGATGATACAACATCAATCTTCTTCTGCAGTACTTTCAGTAAACACAAGTATCTTCTGCCATTAAAATATCCATTGTAGTATGACCTGTATGATGTGCTTAAAATGGTCTTAAATCTGATTTCACAACACCTTTGATTCCTACTTATGTTTTATGTTTAACTTGATCCTAAAAGGGAAGGACAAGAATATTGTATTTCCGTTCATTTTTATATGTGTATCTGCCTAAAATCTCTATGACAATACATTAGATCAGGTTGATATTGTAATTGGCTATTTACAAAGATTTTCTGGATTCAAATATATCTGTCTAAAATATATCTTGTCAAACTAAACCATTTTAGCACAACATTAAGGTCAATAAATGTAAACTATTTACATTTTCTTAAAAAAATCTAAAAGTCTCATTGGTGAAAGGAAGATGACAATGTAAATCTCCAGTTGAAGACCATTTAATTCAAATTTCAAGATATCAGAAGAAACACTCTATCAAAACTTCAATTTAAGAAGGTAGATTCTGTGTGGTTTTCTCTACATAAAAAGAAATTAGCTTGATTGTGCTGTCATTGACTGGACAATGAACGAACTGTGTTGTTGTAGCCAAGTATGTGCATAGTTTTGTGGATATTATTGCCTCAGGATTTTGAAGATCTGGACAGCGAGCATTAACTCTTGCTTTCTTGGCCTAAACTTGAACTAATGTTTCATTTCAAGTCACAATTACCTGATGGCCACTGATTTTAAGTGCTACATTACATCCATTACAGTAATCTAATGTGCACAGTGCTTCCACAACACAAATTATTTAAATTATTTCCAAAAATGTGAGTGAAACACGCAAAACACCTTGAACACTCAACTTTCACAAAACATGTGACTTTCGACCTATATATATATAATTCATATAATTATTTACTGCAACAATCACAAAGCCAGTTTGAAGTAACGTAATTTACAATGCAAGTTTTAAAAAATTTGCCAGCATGTATACAAAATGGCACCAAAAAAATCTATAATAGATGACAATGAAAAATTTTATGGCAAGATGCTCTATATGCTCTGTTACCAAATAGAGACAATAAGAATGAATTTTTATCACCATCACTGCTGTGCCGCAATTTGTGATAATTACAGTAGTATTGTACCAAATTCACTTTGGAATGGGGGTGTCTTGGTATCCGGGAAGAAACACAACTAAACTTCCAGATCTTAATATTTTTATTTTTCCAATGAAGATATTATCACCAACAATACTTTCTTTCTTCTTTCTCAACACATCAACACTAAACAATTCCTTAACTAAATTTCTACTGGTGCTCCTGCTTCTTAATACTCTCTTTCTCCACAACTACATAATATATAAAACACAAGGCACTAACTCTGGTGTAAGCAGGTATATATATATATATTACATGAAGGTCAGTACACAAGCTAATTACAGCGGATTGCAAAGCAAATATGGCAAGGCCAGATGAATGTGAAGGTAATAGTTGTTGTGAGAGGATGAAATGTTAAGGCTGAGTAAATAATTAACTCAAGACTAGAAGAAAGGTGAAGGCTACAGATATTTATGAGTTGCTCAGTGAAGGCTATCAGAATAGCAAATAATAAGGTGAAGGTCCAATCTAGAGGGGAAGGATATGTTTTGTGGGAAGTGCAAGGATATGGGATATGGGAAAAGGTCTAGCTTATTAAATTAGTTGTCGTCTGCAAATGAGTTTAAGGTTATTTACTTATAGAGGGAAACAGAGTTGGCATGTTATCAGTAAATACACCATGAAGAACAGATGCTAATCAGGAGAGGGAGATTGGGAGAGTATGCAGAGAGCAGTTATGTAATAGCCAAAAATAGCTGTTACTCTTGAAAGCAAAGTAATTAATGAATGGCTTTTTTTGTTTTTCCCAAGATTTCTGTAAAATTGTTCTGCATTTATATGAACTTTTATAAACATATGACTTGTCTTCAAATTGATTCATACAATAATAATAACAAGGTCTTCAAATTGATTTATACAATAATAATAACAAGTTATTTAAAACTACATATATCTTTCATAAAATTATTCAGTAGAAATAATTATTTTAATTAAATCTAATTTTCAAAATAACTTCTGTGGTACATACCCACGGTTTGAAAAAGCACTTCATCCTTGAAGTGAAGAATACAAATAAATGATGCATGATTATAAATTGAAAACACAGAAAAACACAGTAGCAAAGCTAGAATATACATAAAATACAGACACTATATCAATAAAAGCAGGGTTTTTTTTGACAATCCTCATGCTTTTCAATTAAAGCAGATTTAGCAAATATGTGGTAAACTATGCAAGAAAGATATACATTATATTAACGAAAGAAGAACATGATAATACTGATCAAAATATATACAAAGGAAATATAGATATACACCAAAAGCGATAATAATTGCAAAGTTAGCAAATAGCAAATAAATAGCAGTAATAATCAGATCATATATAAATATCAATATTATAATTAGCAAATAAATAGCAATAATGAAAAATGTAAAGATGCAAAGATAAAAGATTTCAACTGAATAGAACAGACACTTGATATAGCAATTGGCGCAAACACAATATTGATATACAAAGAAAATAAAATGAAATCACTGTTGTGTATTATGAAACCTTATGTACAGAACATGAGAATGATATACGGAAAATAGTGTTATTGTTTACTTTGGTGCAGTATGGTGAAATAAAGGTTTAAATAGTACTGAACCATGGTGGGTAGGGGTGTGAAAATTGTAACATCAGGATTGCTGTTACATGGGATGTTGATGTTGGTGCAAATGGGAAATTGTGCTAAATGTTCAATAAAGGGATATAGGTCAAATATAGGTCAGATTGGGGGCATTAAAAACAGGGGTTTCATCTGTGGACAATGAGATGTAAGTGTTTGGCTTGGTGACCTGGCTTGGTGGAGGAGAAGACGTAGTAAATGAGGTAGTGTTTTGACTTGAAGTTGAAGAAGAGGCTGCGTTGTGGGCCATATCCTGTAAATAATGTGCTGGATTAAATGAGGCATCAAGGTCCTCAGTGGCCTAGTGGTTAGCAAGTTTGGCATCTAATCATAGGCTGTCACCTCTGTGGGTTCGAGTCCCACAAGTGGCAATTCTGAGGACCTGTCCCCATATGACCCTGGCTGTTGAACGGGACGTAAAACCCCAACTTTGACCTTTGACCTTTAAATGAGGCATCATCTTCAGTAGTTGATGGGTTGGTCATTGTGTTGTTTGCCAGGGTTGAGTCTGAGTCTGTTGTCTTGGAGGTGGAGGCAGCTAGGAGGGATCGCAGAAGTTGATGTTCCATTGACTGAAATAAAGGTAAAAATGGAGGTTGGCTGATACCCAGTTCCCACTTTATAAAGTCTGGGAGACCATCACTAGTGTCTGATTGTGTTGAAGATTTCTCATTGCTTGGTCCAGCAGTGTTGGGCAACGTGTCCGGAGTGTCAAGTTCATCCAAGGAGGGCATACTGGATGCAACACTACTCTGTTCATTGCAAAATTGGCTTCTGTGCCTTGGCAGACAGAGCAGTTGTCTAACGACATACTTTGTAGGTCCAAATCCATGAAGTAACTGATTTCTGACTCGGAATCGCTATGGCCGAGGTATTCAGGGTAGTCCTCTGTGGCATAGGGATTCTTTCCTTCTAGCCAACGAGATACTGGATCCTCATTTTTCAGCATCAGGTGGGGCATCTGTAGTTAAGTTAATTATGTTAAACGAGGTGATGATAGTGAGGCTATGAACTGACTTAATATATGTTACAACAAGTTTAAATAATTAATAACTGTAAGTAAGCATGCAGGTTATAAAAGGATATACAAATAAATACAAAAGATATACATAAATATATTGATTATAAACAGGCTAAAGTGAGTAATATGTGATACATATATAGTATAATAGGACATTACAGCAGGCAAACAAAATGAAAATTAGAAAATACAAATCCCATAATGGCAACTACTGGGGCTAGTTGTCATTGGGAGCCTCAGCATCAAGTGCTGGGTTATGATAGTTGGTGTGGCAAGGATTAGCTTGTGGCTTATTTGGCAATAGCCACTTATGTACTTCAGTGTACTCTCCAAAAGTACATGCTAACAATTGCATTTCAGTGAGGTCACTCAGGACCTTGTTCAATTTTAAGAGTTGCAGGATAGATATTTTGATACTACAGGGTAGTTTAAGGCAAAATCCATCAACTGATTTAAAGGTCAATCCATTCCAATTAATGTTTAATGTCAACATTGACATGGAGGCTTTAGGAACATTAGCAGCATGAGTCTCTATTCTCAAATCTTTGGCCATTTGACCAGTATGAGACAAATCAATGGCAATAAAGTCATTTTTCTCCGACGAATGCCATGCTAATCTTTGTATGTGGTACCCTTTTATCCAACATATTAGTTGTCCTTATTTTTATGTAAACAAAAATAAGACAAAATACAACGAAACATGTAACACTTAGTAGAATCAACAGATAGGAGTTAGATTGGTGCTGTTAGACTGTGGTTGAGGTGTGGTGCTGAACAAAAAATCAAGGGCATTTGCACTCCTGACAAGTACAAGTAATTTACAATAAACATTTGTTGACAATGCTAGTGCAATAATGACAAGAACTAAATTGATAAATGAAACAAATGTGACACTATTACTAATTTCAGGTTTTGTCATGATATCAAGATCACTAGTTAGTTTTGATGTCTTATCTGAATACAACTTTCGTTTGGCTTTTATGTTCTTTGCAATCTGTTTTAGCGATAGTTTAGTACTTTGTTCTCTTTGAACAACTTCATCAAATTGTGATGTCAAAATATTAACTTCCGGAATTTGAGGTATTACTGGCTTTGAAAAGAAGGACTTTGCTGTTTAATTATAAAGGTTGGCTTTGAGTTGATAAAAATGAAATAAAGCTGCAAGATTAAGAGAATGATTTATCATAGGGGTTGGTAATCCATTACAGTTTTCCAAAGTTGGTGGAATAAAGAAACTTGTTCCCTTTAAGGAACATGCACAAGGCAGGTGTATAATACAGAGTTTGCAGGAATTTACCTGTAATGGGGCTTTGTTAGGACATGATTGTATCCAGATTGTGTCTGAGCTAGACACAAGATAGGCATTTTCTGAAATCGTTATAACATGTGATTCTGCAATATCAGATTTTGGTAGGTATAAAACAGAACATTGTTCAGCTACTGATCTTGGTTGGTCATGAAATAATGCCATAAGACACTCTGGTTTGCTACTTTCTCTCATGGTTGGGGCCTGATTACATCTCTTAAAGTGGTTACCAGTACAGACTTGGTATTCACTTTCAGAGAGCAACATATAAAACAAGCTATTACTACTTATGGCTAAATAAGGTTTTGATATGTCAATTATAGTTTTGTCTTCTTTGTCAGCTGCCACTGGTATGGGTACACTGTTGACATGGTAGAGTGTAAATGCAGTTGTTGTAGTTGTCACTGGTATCCGAATTTTAATGAAGAGTTTGTAATTATCCAGTTTATAAGCAATGTCTTCAAGATGGTAATAGAATCCAATCTCAATATGTGTTAGTTTAAATGGACCAATTTTGGATAGTTTATGTCCTATTTTTTGTATAGCAGCGTGGAGGTCTTCAGGAGGAACAAAGTAGTATGGTAAATATCCTTGTAAGAGAGTCTGTATTGCTTGTTCTGTTTGGAGAAGGTGGGTCTTGATGTCTAACAAAACATCTGTGTATTGAGCGCCATATAAGTGAAGGATGTTAAAAAGACGCGTGAACATAAATTCATTGTCTATGGCCTGTTTCACAAGGGTAGCAGCCAACTGTGTAGCTTCATCAGTCAGTTTTATTGCTTGATTTAAGAGTTCAAACTTTTTGTCAGCCTTTACAATATATGATTGAAAAGTCTGAGTTATGGCAAGAGTGTTTTCGTTGCGGGCATCAAAATCTTCACAGATCTGCCTTATCTGCTGGGCTAAAATTCTAGTGTCCCCTTCCGTGGAAACTCCAGATAGTGACTTGGCAAAACGTCCAACGAATCCTTATATGGCTCTCCTACTCCTGGTATTATTTAAATGTCCAAGCATCTGGTTAATGTTCTTTTCTGCACTGAGGATGTCTTTTGTCAATCTGTCATGGTGCTTGATATAGGCTTGAATTGTGGGACAGACATGCTGCAAAGTCGGTGTGTCATTAGGTGGAGAAGCGGGTTTGTCACCACAGTACAAATCAGATTTTGGCAGTATACTTTCTTCAAGAGATACAACAAATGTCTGAGGCCATACACTATGGGCATTGTCCAAAATGCCTTGTTTGTGGAAAGTCACTCCGTAGTTTTCTCTAACTACTGTCATATCATCTAAAGTATCTCCTCTTGCTCTACTTGTCCCATAGCAGGAAGATTATGATGGATGACACAACCTTTGACTCCATTCTGAAATTAACATTTGCAGTTTTAAGCATCATAACTCATAGTGGTACAGTATTATACAGAGTAGACCTAGTGTCGTTTTTCAAAAAGTTCAGGACACATACCTGCCCTTGGATGATACAGAATAATATCCAACAACTTGGTATCTAAACTCACAAAAAATACTGACAAAAAAGTCATTTTTAATTAACTATCACATTTATTTGTCCATTTCAATTGGATATATAATTGTACATTTCTCTCCTCACAGGCTCCAATTACCGTCAAAACATCTGCCACCTAAAATAATAATAACAGGAAGGACTTATTTAATGACCTTGCAAATGAATATCTGTTGATAAATCCCTCATTCAGACATTTTACAATTTCAAATATTACTCATCATTATGGGCACTGCCCTTCCACAGGTATTATACTGGTCAACTAAAACAGTTACAAATTTTCTTATTAATTAGCCACTTAACGCTAACCAATTTCTCCAACTCTGGCGACAGGAGCCCCAGATCCTTATCACTCTCCCCTGTTTGGCTCCCCAGGACCACCTGTTCATCTTCCCCTTCGTGGCTCCCCTGGACCACCTCGTCACTCTCCCCTGTGTGGCTCCCCTGGACCACCTCTTTGCCTTCCTGGCTCCTGTGGGCCTCCTCTTCCACTGAATGTTCCTGTCTCAGGATCGTGGATGAGGATTGCGAACTCTGCACTACCAACCTCTTCCACAGGAATGGGGCAACAAGGACTTCCCCATTTGCAGCTGCACATTTTCTCCCTAACAACAATAAATTAACACTTAAGGTTCAGCACTTACAAATCATTACTCAACAATTATCAATACCACAAATCACCATTATAAAATGACTCATGTTACCCATCACTCTTTACCTTAAACACCAAAATCTACATGTAATATAAATATTAAAATTTGCTACTTACATCTCCATTGCTACCAAGATAGCTATAACTAGGAAACTTTAAGTTCTTCAAAGATGATAACAGGTTAAAAACCATGTAGAGGGTTAGCATGTTTCTGCCAGTCTGTAATGAATACTTTTTATTCTGTGTTTTTTTATATGTAACAAATCTAGCAATAAGAAATTTTCTCCATGTTATATGATTAAATGTTAATACTCTTTTTCCTCTCTGAAAAGAGGACCCTATTTTACGTTTGCCAATTTTAACTGGGGTAGCAAAAGGTAGATGATTGATAAATTGATTAGGCTGGTAATTTTACAGTACTATTCAGAAGTTTGTCTCCCTTCTGGCATTTTAGGCCAATTGTATGATGACATATGTGTTTTTCATCTAATTTACAAAAATATACTAGGATGAAACAAAAATATAGAGTGTAACAGAACATTTACATAAAAATGAGCATTGTTTTTATATCTTAATATGTTTTATCTGTGTTATTTCTTTTGTAATATATATTTTTACTTGCTGTGAAATACGGCTTTTCGGAGCAAAAATAGGTTTTTCCTTTTTATTATTGTAACCACTTTTCAGTGTATGAATACTCCTTCAATATTTCTCTTTTAGAGATTTTTTTCAATTTGGAATGTTATATAAACGGTGAAAAAGCATTTCTTAATCTGTCACTGTTTTTAAACTTTTAAAAGTGGCTCATCTCTTTTTCTCAGCCCCATATTTTTACTTGCTGTGAAATACGGCTTTTTGGAGCAAAAATAGGTTTTCTCTTTATATTATTGTAACCACTTTTCAGTGTATGAATACTCCTTCAATATTTCTCTTTTAGAGATTTTTTTCAATTTGGAATGTTATATAAACGGTGAAAAAGCATTTCTTAATCTGTCACTGTTTTTGAACTTTTAAAAGTGGCTCATCTGTTTTTCTCAGCCCCATATTTTCTTCAGCATTGATAATTTTTTCCCAAGCTGCACCAGATCATAATCTGGTGGTGGAAGAGCCTTTTGTGTTGACCGGTTTTGTTTGTACACAAGCAGCAACCTCTCACTTTTAACTCTGCAGGATAGACCTTACACGGGATGAAGTCATACTTCCTGCCCCTTTCTGGGTCCATCTGTCTGATATTGCTGATGGCCTTAAGGCTGGTTTCCATCTAGTACCAACCTCTGAGGCCGCCAGTTTGGATCTCAGGCTGGGCACTTTATGTTGGAAAGTTGGTGATTACTTGCCGATGCCTGGTGGTTTACAGTGCAGTATGCACTGGTTTCCTCCACCTGTAAACTACCTGTCGCAATATGACCCTGGCTGTTGAACATGACGTAAAACAACCAATAAATATAAATCCATCTAGCACCATAAAATGTAGCGTCATCAAGTTGAACAACACTCAATTCACTAATAGTTCACTGAGGTTGTCAGTTTTTTAGTATTACTATACGTTTCTCGAGCCATTGAGCAATAATCATCCTGGCAGCATGCTGTTCATCAGTAGGAATGAGACACTCAAAGGCAAACAGTTGTCTCCGACAAGTCAATGGTTTTTCTGCCCTCTATGTCGTGCATTCCATCTTCTATAATATAATCAAAGTAAGTGGTAATTATTGTCTAGAATCAGACATATAAAAAGTCATAAATTTGCCCTATGGTGACTTGGCATTTGACTTCTGAACCAATGGTTCTTTCAAATCTGGGTCTTTCATTAATTTGAAAGCTATGGAAGTCCACTGCTTGTAACCTCTCTTGGGCTTGGATATTTCATAAATTCTGCTTATGTTATGTATTTGGATCAACCTCGTTTTCATGTCATATGAAAAAGGGAAATTTAGTTTGAAATTTTTTGTTTTCATTCTTAACAGGAAGTTTTTTGGGGTCCATTGAGTGTCATATTTTACTCTCTTTGTGTCATTCATTACATTCCAGTGTATTATATTGTCCATTCTACTGCCTAATGCCATTCTTTAAGGCTGAGTTTTGCAGGTTCACCACATCTCGTTGCATTGAAGAGTGTCAAATGGCATACAAGCAATGCCCTAAACTTGTGGAATTCATAAGAACCACATAGTAGATATGCATCATCTGTTATGGCCTGGATTTGTTTAACATTAGAGTCTCTCAGCTTTCTGACATCATCCTCTAGAGGTAACTCCCCTGGTTTGCGGAGATTTTCTTGTCTTCTCATATCCATTTTACACTGAGCAGCAGGAAAGAGGTGACCCCAGTTCAATTCCAAAATTATAAGAAAGATGTCAACTTCTGCTGCTTTTGCATCCTCACCATCATTCAGAAAGACACCCTTCATAACACGTGCAGCCCTTTTTAAAATATATCCCATAGAAAGCTTGAGGCTACTGAGTTAGCCTTCTTCACTGCAAATTTTCCAGGGCAGTTTCAATCAGTGTAAAATTACCCCTTTTAAATATATCTTCTCCACTAAATTCAGACTGGGAGCTTTGGTTTCTACAGTCAATTATCAAAGAAGACAATCGCCTCATATCCATCATTGCTATATTTCTATCTTTCTTCAGTGATTTAGCCCATTGTCGTTTCCCCACCTCTTTTACCACCCTGTCTGACCTACACAGGTTTCCAACATGGTTGTCTCAAAACCTTTGCAAAATGTTTTCTTGAAACTCTGTTGACTTTTTCTTTTTTTGTTTCAAAAAATTTAATGGTAGCGTTGGCTTCAATGAAACCCCTGACTCCACCTTTGGGCATTTTCATTTGTATTTCCAAATATATTTGGATGCAAAAAAAACATTACAATAACCACACATTGACAGATCCTTGTTTTCTTGGCTTTCTTTCCTGTAGAAGTTTTTCTTCTTTTCAGCGCAAATAATCATTTTATTTTCTTCATACATGCCTTCCTTTCATAGAGCTTCAAGAGCTTGGTTTCTGTCACACTTATTTGACTGTACTTTTGACAGCCCCTTCATTTTTATGTTTCCATTTCAAATATCTGACCAATTTAGAGTGATATTTGCCACAATAGAGACATGGGCATAATGGTTTTGTATGGCATTTTAGTCTCTTTCTGTCCCCTTTTTAAATGATTTGAAATAGCAGGAAGTTGAGTTTCACTCTGTGTCACTGGCACTGTTTGGCACAAAATCTATACTGACAAAATGATTAGCAAGGTGAGTGCAAATAAATGAACAGGTGGTAAATGTTATACATAAAGAATAAACGAGTGGGGTTTTCATGCCTTCTAATAACCAGGGTCATATTGAACCCACACCGAAGTTTAAGATGACAAAATAATTAACCACACATTCACTGAGGACTCCTTTAGTATGTGGTGTATCAAAGTTAAGAATAAAGACGCTCTTTAATCCATGTCACTAAAACATCCTTTATATGTTTTTGGTTTGATCATCCATTTTACAAATTCCAGTAGTTACTCAACTGAAACTGTAAATGTATCAGTATTATGTGCCACTATATAGAAGTTAAGTATATCATAAAGACATAAAATCAATATATTTACATAAAATCATCACATAAAATCTTAGAATTATTTCATATCTCATATGAATTTTATTCCAAAATAACTCCTACATTGTTTTAGATGACTGTATCCTTCAGATTTATTTATTTGGATTTATTTGTTGTTTTACGTCGCGTTCAACAGCCAGGGTCATATTGCGACGGGTAGTTTACAGGTGGAGGAAGCCAGTGCATACTGCACTGTAAACCACCGGGCATCGGCAAGTAACTACCAACTTTCCAACATGAAGCGCCTGAGATTCGAACCGGCGGCCTCAGAGGTTGGAGGCAAGAACTCTAACTGCTACACCACCGAGCCCCCTGACTGTATCCTTCAGGGGGGCCACGGTGGCAGAGTGGTAACACTCTCGCCTCCCACCTCTGAGGCCGGGGTTCCATCCCTGTCACGGCCTCAAGTGGGAAAGCTGGTAGTTGCTTGCCGTTGGTCGGCAGTTTACAGTACAGAACCCTGACGAACTCTATGTACTGGTTTCCTCTGCCCTTCCAACTACCCCTCGTGATATGACCTGTACAGTGCTGAAAGCGACGTAAAACCCCAAATAAGTATCCTTCAGAGCAGGAAGGGTCAGTTACAAGAAAATCATCTCTGAGGAGTCTTCTTCTAAAAATATATATCACAATAAGTATTCCACATGTCTTACACGAATTCCAGTAGTTACTCAACTAAAAATGTAAATGTATCAGTATCATGTGCCACTGTATAGAAATAAAATGTATCTGATCTGTGTGATATCCCTGTGTGCCACTGGTGTTACAACCTGAGTGGGTGGTATTATTGTTCCAATTATGGGAGAGTTTTATCCACGCTAGCAGGTACATACCCTGAATTATTGTCTGCAGACAGAATCTCCTCGGGACAATGGCAGTATATCGGGAAGTGACTGAGTAGCTTCCGGACCTTACATCACTGTGGCTGTCAAATCTCTAACTCTTACTTCCTGCATATTGCATCATCAGCATGGGATTGAGCAGCTTTTCCTGATTGGCATTAACCATATATACGTCAATATGCAGGATGCAGCAGAGGCTTTTTTCATTTTGTAGATGCCCTGTGGCTAGTTTCCCTCCCTTAAGTGCCTCTTGTATGAGCTCCTGGTATAATTTTGTATGCATTCTCCACAGGTAAATTCCCCAAGCATCCTTCACCTTAAAATAAATAAAAATACATGGGATGTAACATTAATTGTAATAATATTTGCCGTCCAACATATATTTTTCCCTAACTTACTTGAGCTTAGCATATAGGTTATGGGCAAAGGGTTCAGTACTAAAAGTTTTTGCACCATTTACTCACTCACTCCTAAGCAGTCTTGATCCCACTGCGAACATTACAAAGTAGACCACCTTATATCTTTAAAGGTAACCCAATCTCTCAGGAGGTCTCTGCTGCTAAATGTTGGTGTTATATGCTACACTGTTTTAATATGTTTCATATGCTGTGTTGTTTTATATGCTATGTTAAGTAAATACTGAGTTGGTGACTTGTGTTAAGGCCATAACAGTGTTGAATATGTTTCTTTGTTCAGGGTTCATGGATCACAACATTTTCATTGCTGTTGACTTTGATGGATAAAGTTTGTTTAACTCAAACATTTGATGGGTGATAGAGTGACACACTATTTAAGTTAAAGTTTCATCTATATTTGGGATGGCTGAAATTTCAAAATTACCATCCGCTTATTGATGGTCATCTTCTGTCCTGTTTGGGTATCCTCATCATCGCTGTTGGTCCCATGGTCAGCACATGTACTCTGTTTAACACTGTTGTACCACTATTTCCCAGGCTTCATTAACCACCGCTGTGTCTTTCTCATAGGTCTGCAAATAGGTGTTTACAATAACATACACAGCTATTTTTCACCCATTCATCAAAATTTTACCATCTTTTGCAAAGCTCTCAAAAATTAGAAAAATTCCTGGCCACATTTCTCTTTCCCGATGTGGCAGGTACACCCTTAATAGTTTAGCAAAGTATCTTTCACTTTCTTTAACCTTAAGTTTTAGATACCGTAAAATTGCACTTTTTTCTCTTTCATACCACTTCAAGGCCATTCATCAACCTAATACAATTGTGTCTTGTGCTAATTTGTACTGTGGAATAAAGGTTGTCAGACATATATTTTCAAATTTGTCTGTTTCTGGCCTGGCACAGTATCTTTGTCTTCTATACTTCTTTGGCGAAACTGCTAATTGCAAGCTCATTCTGCAAAAGAACAATTCCAAATTTCATTACGAGTTTTCTAGTCTGAAATTCTACTTTTCCATTCACTAAAAGCAGCATTTACATGCTTGCTTTCAATACACTTGCAACATGTAAGGCTACCAGATGTTATGTACACTTTCTTCTTTTTTCATACATGTCCATCAGGGACCATAATATTTTTACCTCAAAAAATACCTCAAAAGCAATTTCTTTGGACATCTTTTATATAAACAACAGGGTTTGATCTACATCTGTCAATGACACTGCCACTATCTTCTCCATCTTCTGTGTTGACTGTTGGACAGAGGACGAGATGCGGCAAAAGACCACCTGATAGCTGTTCCATTTCCCACTTTTTAAACTTAGGTGACACATTCTCTTGGTCGAAGAGATCCTTTTGAATTCTACATCTCTACCTGTATGTGATTTCCAGCAAATTACTGGTATTACTGGTATTAAATCTCTGGTTAGTTTGTTTTGGAGCTAGATCATTTCCAAAAAGATTCTTGACAAGTATTTTACATGGTGCCTGGATACAAAAAACACCGTCATCCACCAAAGTATTTACATGATAGACCATTCCTGTGTCAATTGGTAGTTTGAGCTTTGCTGGTAGTATGTTAAAAGGAAAGGGATATAGTGGAAGACTAAAAGCACAAGATACTCTCGAATTAGGATTTTCAGGCTACCATGTTTAGGTATTGTGCAGGAAAAGTGGGATTATAGACCTAGAAAAATCAGGTTGAGCAATCAGTATCAGGGCTCTGGTGACGAATTTCAAGTTGATTATTTCTATAAAGTAATCATCTCCTGTTCCCCTGTGGTGTAAATGCACAAATTATAAACCGTCATATAGATAGCTAAGATACATTAGTAACTATTTATTACATATATGTGTATTTTAACTGTGGCATATACCAAAGCATTATTAACAAATAGTAGAAGCATCTCTAAGTTAGAGCCCACAAACGGAATTTAGAGAGGTAGGCATGTTGTTTTTAAAAATGGCATCAATTTTAAAAGCATACTTTTCACGGTGCTGTCCTGACAATCTGCCAAGTTAAAAAAAACAATATATAAAAATATATAACTGGGTATTTTGGGGAAAAGTCCGAAAATGAAACTTGTAGCTCGGTTGCCTATACTAATTAATGAGTTGGGTCACACCCAGCAAACCGACTAATCTTATCATTAGTAAAAAGTCTTAAGTTTCTTTCCAAACTTTTTTCACATATCACATATAAAAACTCATATTTTAGTGTACTAACTGATATATTTGCTTTTTTTCTTGTCCAGTAATTTTTTTTTAATTCAACAATACAATTATATCCATGTTGTTGTTGTGCGCTACATGCAGCCGCGGCAGCTGTATATCTGCAGCTATATCTGCTATTACACTTGGTCTGAAATTATATTTACAAATAATATAGATTTTATATTTTTTTATGCACAAATAATATTGATATACATATATGTATATATATATCATTTTTCCTCTGACCATATTGATGTAAAGTATCCTATTCAAATTCTGCTCAAAACAGTATGAAAGTAAACTATGCATATATTTCCTTTTTTGTTTATTAAACTTTACTAGAGCATCATGACGGAAAAGTTCACCGCATACGGTAAAGTGTATAACTCTATTGGTATCAAACCTGGCCTCTGTCCCAAACCAAAAATTAAAAGAAATGACAATCAGATCTGAGTGTGTTGTAGCAGCAGCTGATGTGATCTGAATAGTTTCTGAATAGGCACTACTGATCCTGGGCAAAAAAAATAAACATTCACATGCAGTTTTAGAAACACTTTAATCAAAGTAATCCTGCCATAGGTAGAGCCATTGATGACATGGCGTTCGTAGACCTCACATATCTCCAGATATCAAGAAGCACTGCAGACCCTATATTTAAATTTAAGTTTGGTCTGATGATATTGACTAATGACTTCAATTATTGTAGTCATGTTTGTTAAATCCATTTGAAGAATTGATAGTTGCAAAAACTGAATATCCCCATGTGGGTCCGAGGGGGCTCGGTGGTATAGCGGTTAGAGTTCTCGCCTCCAACCTCTGAGGCTGCCGGTTCGAATCTCGGGCCGGGCTCTTCATGTTGGAAAGTTGGTAGTTACTTGCCGATGCCCGGTGGTTTACAGTGCAGTATGCACTGGTTTCCTCCACCTATAAACTACCCGTTGCAATATGACCCTGGCTGTTGAACGCAACGTAAAACAATAAATAAATTCAAATTCAAATCTGTTCATTTGTATATTTTACACTTTTCGAGAATTCTAATTATGGTGTGTATTTATTTTATTGTATTTGGGTATTTGTTTCTGTATATTTTGTTGTTGTATGGTCTAGTCAGTTTTTATGATCTTATCTTGTCATTCTGTTTATGCACAGATTCTAATTAACATATTGTTCAGTGTATGTCTGTTTTAAATCTGTATATCTAGTCTAGGTGTATTAGGTTTTGGTGTATTTGTTAATGGTGTATATATTATATATATTGTTTAATTAAAGTGTTTATTGACTTTATTGGTGCAGAACACCACTAAAGTCTTCTTGCACCTTAATTTTTAACTAACTAACTAACTAACAAAAAATGAATAACTAACAATGGGGTTCAGTGCTCTTCTGAAGGAGGAAACATATGAAGCAAGAACTTGTGGGTCAGTTCCTTATATAGTTGGGTCCAGAACACCAGAATAGGCATGTATTTATTCCTCTTTTCTGCCAGATCATATTGCTATAGTTGTTTTAATTATTTGGCGCATTACAGTTCAAGTTAAAGTATCATAACTGGTTTAAGGTTATCGTGGGGGCCACGGTGGCAGAGTGGTAGCACTCTCGCCTCCCACCTCTGAGGCCAGGGTTCAATCCCCGTCACGGCCTTAAGTGGTAATGCTGGTAGTTGCTTACCGTTGGTCTGCAGTTTACAGTACAGAACTGTATGTACTGGTTTCCTCTGCCCTTCCAACTACCTGTCGTGATATGACCTGCACAGTGTTGAAAGTGACATAAAACCCCAAATAAATAAATTTAAGGTTATAGTCTTCTGTGTTGAAGGTTTCAATGTTC
Source organism: Sabellastarte sp. h YS-2021 (assembly GCA_964017235.1). Taxonomy (NCBI): domain Eukaryota; kingdom Metazoa; phylum Annelida; class Polychaeta; order Sabellida; family Sabellidae; genus Sabellastarte; species Sabellastarte sp. h YS-2021. The sequence goes on from OZ024938.1 coordinate 68,014,754, forward strand.
TGGGATATCTCGGGTGAAATAAGTATTCTGTAATTTACATTTCCATTGATTTGATATTACAAGGAGTAATACAAACCATTTATACAGTTAAGATCCGATTCGTGAGATTACCTGTATGTAATTGAATAGGATTTTTTTTCCTGCTGGAATTGTTTGTATGCACAGAGCAAATTGAAATGAATATTCCCTAATTATGTTGTGATTTTTGTTTATCAATTTCAGAAACAATATCCCTCAGAGCAAATGGGTTTCTCAATGCTTTTATTCACCTGTTTTTCTAAAGTAGTTTTCAAAGAATTATATGTACTTAAAATAATCTGAAATATCATGGATTCTGTAGCCTTAATAGATTTAAACTTAGAGTGTTAGAGGTTAAATATAAACCTGTGCAGGCAATTGAAATTCAATGACATGACACATTGACTTCAATTAATTTTAGGTCTCCTAAGTTTGTTCTCAGACTAGGGATCAGTGCAAAATGAAAATGTGTTTGTGGTAGTTTTATTTCTCTTGGGGGACTGAAACCAATATCATCTAAGTCTACGTGGAATTTGGCTATCTGGAGCATTAGTTTACAGTTTAAATTTGAAAATGTAAGAACAAGTCTAGCTTATGGTTAGTTCTTCTCCTTTGTTTTAGAAAGTAATGAAAACATTTTGAATAACATCAATGCAAACACAAATATGGCCAATAATGCTAAAGGCGTACTTATGCTCTATCTGGTATGATGGCCAATAGTCAGAATTCTAGCTTCAGTAGGACAGTGTTTTGAACGGGTAATAGTTCAGAGGTCCTCAGTGGCCTAGTGGTTAGCAAGTTTGGCATCTAATCATAGGCTGTCACCTCTGTGGGTTCGAGTCCCACAAGTGGCAATTCTGAGGACCTGTCCCAATATGACCCTGGCTGTTGAACGGGACGTAAAACCCCAACTTTGACTTTGGGTAATAGTTCAGTGATCATGCTCTGTAATATCAGCCTCAATTACCTTTGTCTTCTGCAAATTATGAATGCAAGCTCTATAAACGTAATTGTTGTGACATATCCCGAGGTCATACTTGAAATGAAAATCTTTGAGCTTGGGATGAAGCAACTTTTCATTGAAATCATTTAGATAGATTCAATGGCATTATCATCTACAGATTTCCCTTCTTTAATGGATTTCAGTGTTTTCTCGACAGTTAAACTAATTTCAAGGGGTTTTAGTGGTTAAATTCCTAAGGTAAAAGTCAAAATTGGTATTCTTGTTGTAACTCTAGAAGGCAAGATAGTTCGATATTGGTATGATATCCTCAAAATCTTGCACAGAGCATGTCTGAATACTTGGGGGTATACAAAAATTTCCCACCTGTAGACTGCATGACCATTTTCTCTGTATGATGCAATTTGTACAACCCTTAAAAACCTTAGGAGGTAAAGAATCACAAGTCTCTACCCAATTCTAATCAGGAGTACTTATTGGAAACCAACCATCTTCAAGTTAGGAGATGTTATTTTGATTGATATTGATATTTATCTTACAGTATCCATACACATGTTGCAACTCATTAAGGAACAATGCAGAAGTGCATGAGTGTTGGGTGGACTGGAAAATCCTTACAAAACTAGGGCACTGCTTTAGATTTGTTGCTGCACAACTCTGGAAGGTAACTTGATTCAAATCTGTAAAGAACTTTATATCTCGAGTCACTCCAAGATAGGATGGTAAATCTTTTCTTTCTGTAAAGGAATTGTTCCTTCTTCCAGTAACTATTGGGATACTTTTCACTGCATAAATATGGAAGAGCAAATTAGAATTTGAAAATGCACCACATATCTTGATGTACAAATACTGATCAAACCTTGTCCACTTAAGAAATCTGACAACTCTAAATTCTGAGTTTTTCCACTATGAAGGTGCTTCAATAACCATTCCATCATTCTTGGTTTCATCCTGATGCTGTCCTTGTCTTTATGTCTCTGTTTATCTTCTGTTCCCATCTTATTGAGCAGAGACTGTGCAAACTCTATGATCAGCATATCCTACATGCACGATGCTTGCACTTTTGCCCATTTCCGTCATCTGTTCAATCAAACAGTTGACTCCACTTTCAGCACTGTCATGTTTGGAGAACAATGGGGCAATCATAGCTTTTGTATTGTGGACATAATTGGCTGTACCTAACTGTTAGGTATTGGCTGGGCACTGCTGAGCGTGTTTGTGCAGCGACTATCTGTAGATGAACCCGAGACAGAACTCGCATGGCAAGAACTTCCACATCCGGTGTTGCCTATTGGTAGTGCCTATTGCAGTGTAATTTAGAGCAGTTATCCTCAAATACATGTATGTATAGGGATACCTTTTGGATTCCACTATTTAGATTATACTTAAGAGTACTTCACATTCCAAGCTCCCATAAAGTGTACTTTTTGCAACCAAACTTGCCACAAATATTAAAATTAAATTCAGATTATAAATTCATTGACTAAAATTATTTTAATACATAACTTTAAATATATACTAACAACTTTCACCTCTTCACCAAGGCTTGCTCAGTAGCATCCAGTGAATCAACAATTTATTTAATTCTCATTGGATGAACTCCTGCTGCTGAAATCTAAGAGAAGAAGCTCATCTCCTTTTGTTGAAGAGGACTGCTCTCACCATCACCATTTGTGCAACCACTTTCCATTCCTCATATGAGGGATTGGAGTATTGTGTGGCTGCCTCCAGTTCTCTTTCTAGGAAAGCCTTCAAAGTGATCAAGTTTGCTGTTGCCGGTGTAACGATAGGCTTGTTTAGTGCTCTCAACTTTATTTGGTGATTCATCACAGGGAATACCTTTGCCATCTAGTGAGCTTCAAACAGCTGTTTGAAATCAGTTGCCTCCACCTTCATAGTGGTATTCTCTGCACGGATTGCTAGATTGATCTTTAGAATGAAAAATTGCTTGAAGTAGTGACCTAAGGTGAGTGCCATGCTTGGCGACTCAACCTGTAGGGAACAGTCCTGCACAGCCTCAACAACAGTCATGAAACATTGTCCAGTTATAAAATTCGACAACTCCACATGCTGAAGTTTTTCACTGATAAAGTGCTTAAGTAACTGTCCCACAATTCTCAGTTTCATCCTGATGTAGTCCTTGTCTTTACGTTTCCGCTCATCTTCTGTTCCCAGCTTATCGAGCAGAGACTGCGCAAACTCTATGATCAGCATATCCTCCATGCACAATGCTTTAACTCCTGCACTTTTGCCCGTTTCTGTCATCTGTTCAATCAAACAGTTGACTCCACTTTCAGCACTGTCATGTTTGGAGAACAATGGGGCAATCATAGCTTTTGCATTGTGCACATACTTGGCTGTACCTACCTGCTGGGTATTGGCTGGGCACTGCTGAGTGTGTTTGTACAGCGCACATCTGTAGATGAACCCGAGAGAGAACTCGCATGGCAAGAACTTCAACATCTGGTGTTGCCTATTGGTAGAGCAGTTATCCTCAAATACATGTATGTATAGGCATATCTTTGGTTTCAACTATTTAGATTATACTTAAGAGGTCTTCACATTCCAAGCTCCCATAAAGGTACTTTTTGCAACCAAACTTGCCACAAATATTTAAATTAAATTCAGATTATAAATTCATTGACTAAAATTATTTTAATACATAACTTTAAATATATGCTAACAACTTTCACCTTTTCACCAAGGCTTGCTCAGTAGCATCCAGTGAATCAACAATTTCTTGATTCTGATTGGATGAACTCCTGCTGCTGAAATCTAAGGGAAGAAACTCATCTACTTCTGAAATTCTCCTTTTGTTAAAGAGGACTACTCTCACCATCACCATTTGTGCAACCACTTTCCATTCCTCATATGAGGGATTGGAGTATAGTGTGACTGCCTCCGGTTCTCTTTCTTGGAAAGCCTTCAAAGTGATCAAGTTTGCTTTTGCCTGTGTAACGATAGGCTTGTTTAGTGCTCTCAACTTTTTTGGGTGATTCATCACAGTGGATACCTTTGCCGTCCAGTGAGCTTCAACAACAGTCATAAAACATTGTCCAGTTATGAAATTCGACAACTCCACATGCTGAGGTTTTCTACCGATAAAGTGCTTCAATAACTGTTCCACCATTCACAGTTTCATCCTGATGTTGTCCTTGTCTTTACGTTTCCGCTCATCTTCTGTTCCCAGCTTATAGAGCAGAGACTTCGCAAACTCTATGATCAGCATATCCTCCATGCACAATGCTTTAACTCCTGCATTTTTGCCCGTTTCCGTCATCTGTTCAATCAAACAGTTGACTCCACTTTCAGCACTGTCATGTTTGGAGAACCATTGGGCAATCATGTATCTTGCCTGGCACGCCATTTTTCCAGGCCATTATTATAGTGCCTCTGATTATCACTTATAATGGCAATCCCATTTCATTGGGCCCTATCCCCAGATGCACTTGAAAGAATCTTGAAGACGTTGATAACTTTTTATCTTCAAGCCTGTCTCACTTGATTTAACAATAAGTGTCATGTATCTTGCTTCAAATTGCCATTGAAAAGAAAGGGTTAAAAGATTGTTACAGAAAAATTATAATTGAAACTGGAAGCAACATTAGACAGGATAAAAGAAGTGATTATGTGAAACTCTATCTTTTGTTCTCCTGTGAGCTGGTGATTTTAAAGGGATATATTTTCAAATAACATTAACACAAGTTATTACACCAAAGAGCAAAATGCAAAGATCTGAAGGGGCAAATATAATAGTGAAAGCTTTTGCGATCTTTAAAAAGTTTTTCATATAAATTTTCACTTGTGGATCAACATATGAATGTATATACATGTATTTACTTGATTTATTTGATAAAAAGAAAACTTAAACTACCTAACTGATTTTGTCTTTTGACTCTCTAAGATATTTTGCCAGACTAGGAATGTCCCTTCTGTCAATTCTTACGATCATGTCATACACATATCCATTGATGTCATCAAGGCCAGGTCCGTTGTTAAACAAGCACCATGCAACCAGTTGCCCAGCAAGGAAGTATTTTAGATCTTGATAGAAAGGCAGTGAATATACAAACACAACATCATCTTCCTCTCCTTCAAATATCCCACAAGAAAGGACATCCTTCATAAGCAACATACAAGTATAACACATAGCAGCATAAACTAGCATACTTACGTCAATGTTATATTTATGTTTGAACCAAAATTAGGATCAAAGTTGGGTAGTTGGGCTTAGCAGGCAGACCAGGTGAGGCAGTTAGGACTACTTGATAGGGGTAATGGTTAGAGGTTGTGGGGCACAACTATTTTGTGCTGCCTTGATTTTACGTTTGATCCTGGTGAAGTTAGTTAGGTATTTGAAATCTCATAACAAGGAGGCTTAGAAAACCAACTTAAGATGAAAAGATGTGCTTTACTTGGACATCCCTTAAAGTCTTGAGCAATAGTGTTCATTATTTTCCCAGTGAAGCACACTTTTGAATATTTTACTGAACTTAAGTACACAAACCTGTTGATATCATCCCTGAAAGAAATAGATGTCTATGAAAAACTTCTACTAAAATAATGAAGTTAAATGCCAGTGCACTAATGAACAGATTGTTATGTTGTTTTTATGTCACTGTTTCTGGGCTGTAGCCAAGTCCTCAGTTATGTATTACATTAATTATATCAATTTCTTATGAGCCATAGAACAGATCTACAGTACAGTTCAGAAAACATCCACAAGTCATACACTTCAAAATTATTACATTATTCCAATCGTAGTTTTTCTATTAATTTAGAATCTTCAACTTTAACTTATACTTAGTCATGTACTTCCCACTATACACTTCTGACATATTATAACATTTTCTCCATCATTTTTTTAGGTGTATCGTATATTTCCGGCCCCACCCAAAATTGTAGGTGGGAGCTTTGAAATAGGACTAGACGGGAAAAATAAGTGTTAGTAACAACATTATACAATGATAGGGGGTTAGTATTATACAAGTAGTAAGGGGGACGATATGCCAAACTTTTTTTTAGCATAATCTGGTCCCCCTCAGGGGGTGGAGGCCAAATGGTGAATGTTAGTAACATTTTGTCCATGTTAGTAACATTTTGTATATATATGTTATCAGCCATGTCTGTATTATATGATTTTAATGTATATACATAATATTTCCATTAACATTTGTAATAGTATATGTTTTATTTTAACAATAAATATTTGAAACCTTATTTCATTGTTAATCCATCAACTGACTTTAGAAATTAAACAGTTTGAGAACACTCTTTCAACCATGAGGGCAATGTCTAGGTTACATGATGGACATACAGGTTGATTTTAAGATGTAATCTATTTGGTTACAAGACTAACATCTAATTCGTTATTGGACATAACTATGGACAATAGGGCAGTTTTTGACTCATTTGGTCATAAGGACAAAATCTAGGATAATGACATGCATTGGATTATAGGATATGACTCATTTGGTCACAAGTACAAAATCTAGGATAATGACATGTATTAGATTATAGGATGTGACTCATTTGGTCATGACAAAAAAAAATCTAGAGTTGATGTGCAGATTTGACTCATTTGGTCACAAAATTTTGAATATACAGCCATTAGCTTTCCACAGAGTGAAAATTTCCAGAGGCCACCACATGGAGGTTGCTGTATAAGGCTTCCTCACCCAATTACTTCCAAAAAATATTTTTTTACCAATTTTTTTAGCCAAAAGGTACCTCCCCCCACCCACCCCACCCCCTATGACTTTACACTATATTGGTGGCCCCATCCCCCTCTATCTCCCCCTCACTCAGCTTCTCTGTCTTCTCTTCATCTTCCCATTCGATTGTTTCATCAAACTGGAAAAAACAAAAACAAAAAAAAACTGTTTATACATATATACAAATCATCTCATTTAATAATCTGTGTCCATTTTGTTGAAATCGAAGAGATTTTCCAAAAACTTACAAAGAAATACTTCAACACATTCTAACATAAGCTGAGTGACAATTAAAAGTGCTTACAAATAACTTCTTCTGGACACCACTGTCCATTATGCGTATCGTCATTACTAGGGCCTCTTCAATAAAGTCAAAGACCTTTTCCATCCTAGAATTCCCCAAGGCCCATAGTGCTTGGACCAGCTTGTCAGCAACACTGTTGAAAAAAATAAAAATATAGCCATTATATGCCACAGTAATCTTAAAATTTGATTACAATTATTCCATTTAAAATATAGCCATTTTTTCACACAGTAATCTTAAAATTTGATTACAATTATTCCATAGAAAATATAGCCATTATGTTCCACAGTAATCTTAAAATTTCATTATAATTATTCCATAAAAAATATGATGTAATATCACAAGAAACATAAATACTAACGCTTTTCTAGCATTTCTCAGACTGCTTGTTTTATCCATATTGCTTGAAATTGTATCTAACTACCCACTTGTACAGCTATTTATACTGAAATACACATACCCAAGCTTCTGGATTAGGACTCCATTGATTGGTCAGTCTATGTTAAATGGACACTAATAGGCAAGATATATTAGCCAACCGTAGGCCTGTATTGCATCTCAACTAACACATCCGATGTAAAAATTGCCAACCATAAACTCATAGATATATTTCAAAATCATAGTATTTTCTCAGATATTTGTCCTTAATTTCATAACAATGTATGTCAATTTATCTAAATATATCTATGAGTATGTAAGGCCAGAAATTTTACAAACCCTAACAATACTCTCTGCTATTACCTGCTTCTATTTTTTCATACAAGCATACACTAATACATTGGGATCCATAATGAATTAAACTCATTCTTAAAAACACTTGGGGATATCAATAATCAAAGGCTTCCAGTACCAGAACTAAACACTTTAAGTACACTGCTTGATTGATTTCACTAGGCTTTTGAATGAGTTTGATATACTTTTTCCACCGGAACTAAACACTTAAACCCATAATTTGACCTGTAAGCATTTTCACTGATCTACTTTTTCCACCGGAACTATTATTATTGTTTTTGTCAGTAAGTATATGAGTTATGTCACTTTCTAAGAATCTCATTGGTAATGTTATAGTCCTACTAACTCTGATTGGTAGATCAGAAATCGTGTATAAATACTTAGCCCTATCAATATTAATAACATTAGATTTAAGGATTTTCATCGGTGTACAGAGCTTTTTACTTTCAAAAATAAACCTATTACTGTTCATGCACTCATCGATAACACTGTTTTTGAAAAAGAAATTTTGTTTTTGGATTACTGAGCATTTTTTCAATAGTCGAGGTAAATTATCAATTATTTGTAGCTAAATGGATTAACTTTTTTCTCCTCTTTGGATCATAAAGTTATTAATTAAGTTAAAATAATGTCAAAGAATTTCAACAGTGCGTATGCTTCTATAATGTACACATCACTGATAGAATCATACCATTCTATTTTACAATGTTCTCCTCAGATTTTTATGTTGTTTTTATGTCACTGTTTCTGGGCTGTAGCCAAGTCCTCAGTTATGTATTACATTAATTATATCAATTTCTTATGAGCCATAGAACAGATCTACAGTACAGTTCAGAAAACATCCACAAGTCATACACTTCAAAATTATTACATTATTCCAATCGTAGTTTTTCTATTAATTTAGAATCTTCAACTTTAACTTATACTTAGTCATGTACTTCCCACTATACACTTCTGACATATTATAACATTTTCTCCATCATTTTTTTAGGTGTATCGTATATTTCCGGCCCCACCCAAAATTGTAGGTGGGAGCTTTGAAATAGGACTAGACGGGAAAAATAAGTGTTAGTAACAACATTATACAATGATAGGGGGTTAGTATTATACAAGTAGTAAGGGGGGCGATATACCAAACTTTTTTTGGCATAATCTGGTCCCCCTCAGGGGGTGGAGGCCAAATGGTGAACGTTAGTAACATTTTGTCCATGTTAGTAACATTTTGTATATATATGTTATCAGCCATGTCTGTATTATATGATTTTAATGTATATACATAATATTTCCATTAACATTTGTAATAGTATATGTTTTATTTTAACAATAAATATTTGAAACCTTATTTCATTGTTAATCCATCAACTGACTTTAGAAATTAAACAGTTTGAGAACACTCTTTCAACCATGAGGGCAATGTCTAGGTTACATGATGGACATACAGGTTGATTTTACGATGTAATCTATTTGGTTACAAGACTAACATCTAATTCATTATTGGACATAACTATGGACAATAGGGCAGTTTTTGACTCATTTGGTCATAAGGACAAAATCTAGGATAATGACATGCATTGGATTATAGGATATGACTCATTTGGTCACAAGGATAAAATCTAGGATAATGACATGTATTAGATTATAGGATGTGACTCATTTGGTCATGACAAAAAAAAATCTAGAGTTGATGTGCAGATTTGACTCATTTGGTCACAAAATTTTGAATATACAGCCATTAGCTTTCCACAGAGTGAAAATTTCCAGAAGCCACCACATGGAGGTTGCTGTATAAGGCTTCCTCACCCAATTTCTTCCAAAAAATATTTTTTTACCAATTTTTTTAGCCAAAAGGTACCTCCCCCCACCCACCCCACCCCCTATGACTTTACACTATATTGGTGGTCCCATCCCCCTCTATCTCCCCCTCACTCGGCTTCTCTGTCTTCTCTTCATCTTCCCATTCGATTGTGTCATCAAACTGGAAAAAACAAAAACAAAAAAAACTGTTTATACACATATACAAATCATCTCATTTAATAATCTGTGTCCATTTTGTTGAAATCGAAGAGATTTTCCAAAAACTTACAAAGAAATACTTCAACACATTCTAACATAAGCTGTGTGACAATTAAAAGTGCTTACAAATAACTTCTTCTGGACACCACTGTCCATTATGCATATCGTCATTACTAGGGCCTCTTCAATAAAGTCAAAGACCTTTTCCGTCCTAGAATTCCCCAAGGCCCATAGTGCTTGGACCAGCTTGTCAGCAACACTGTTGAAAAAAATAAAAATATAGCCATTATATGCCACAGTAATCTTAAAATTTGATTACAATTATTCCATTTAAAATATAGCCATTATATCCCCCAGTAATCTTGAAGTCTCATTACAGTTATTCCATAGAAAATATAGCCATTATGTTCCACAGTAATCTTAAAATTTCATTATAATTATTCCATAAAAAATATGATGTAATATCACAAGAAACATAAATACTAACGCTTTTCTAGCATTTCTCAGACTGCTTGTTTTATCCATATTGCTTGAAATTGTATCTAACTACCCACTTGTACAGCTATTTATACTGAAATACACACACCCAAGCTTCTGGATTAGGACTCCATTGATTGGTCAGTCTGTGTTAAATGGACACTAATAGGCAAGATATATTAGCCAACCGTAGGCCTGTATTGCATCTCAACTAACACATCCGATGTAAAAATTGCCAACCATAAACTCATAGATATATTTCAAAATCATAGTATTTTCTCAGATATTTGTCCTTAATTTCATAACAATGTATGTCAATTTATCTAAATATATCTATGAGTATGTAAGGCCAGAAATTTTACAAACCCTAACAATACTCTCTGCTATTACCTGCTTCTATTTTTTTCATACAAGCATACACTAATACATTGGGATCCATAATGAATTAAACTCATTCTTAAAAACACTTGAGGATATCAATAATCAAAGGCTTCCAGTACCGGAACTAAACACTTTAAGTACACTGCTTGATTGATTTCACTAGGCTTTTGAATGAGTTTGATATACTTTTTCCACCGGAACTAAACACTTAAACCCATAATTTGACCTGTAAGCATTTTCACTGATCTACTTCTTCCACCGGAACTATTATTATTGTTTTTGTCAGTAAGTATAAGAGTTATGTCACTTTCTAAGAATCTCATTGGTAATGTTATAGTCCTACTAACTCTGATTGGTGGATCAGAAATCGTGTATAAATACTTAGCCCTATCAATATTAATAACATTAGATTTAAGGATTTTCATCGGTGTACAGAGCTTTTTACTTTCAAAAAAAAACCTATTACTGTTCATGCACTCATGGATAACACTGTTTTTGAAAAAAAACTTTTGTTTTTGGATTACTGAGCATTTTTTCAATAGTCGAGGTAACTTATCAATTATTTGTAGCTAAATGGATTAACTTTTTTCTCCTCTTTGGATCATAAAGTTATTAATTAAGTTAAAATAATGTCAAAGAATTTCAACAGTGCATATGCTTCTTTAATGTACACATCACTGATAGAATCATACCATTCTATTTTACAATGTTCTCCTCAGATTTTTATGTTGTTTTTATGTCACTGTTTCTGGGCTGTAGCCAAGTCCTCAGTTATGTATTACATTAATTATATCAATTTCTTATGAGCCATAGAACAGATCTACAGTACAGTTCAGAAAACATCCACAAGTCATACACTTCAAAATTATTACATTATTCCAATCGTAGTTTTTCTATTAATTTAGAATCTTCAACTTTAACTTATACTTAGTCATGTACTTCCCACTATACACTTCTGACATATTATAACATTTTCTCCATCATTTTTTTAGGTGTATCGTATATTTCCGGCCCCACCCAAAATTGTAGGTGGGAGCTTTGAAATAGGACTAGACGGGGAAAATAAGTGTTAGTAACAACATTATACAATGATAGGGGGTTAGTATTATACAAGTAGTAAGGGGGACGATATGCCAAACTTTTTTTTAGCATAATCTGGTCCCCCTCAGGGGGTGGAGGCCAAATGGTGAATGTTAGTAACATTTTGTCCATGTTAGTAACATTTTGTATATATATGTTATCAGCCATGTCTGTATTATATGATTTTAATGTATATACATAATATTTCCATTAACATTTGTAATAGTATATGTTTTATTTTAACAATAAATATTTGAAACCTTATTTCATTGTTAATCCATCAACTGACTTTAGAAATTAAACAGTTTGAGAACACTCTTTCAACCATGAGGGCAATGTCTAGGTTACATGATGGACATACAGGTTGATTTGAAGATGTAATCTATTTGGTTACAAGACTAACATCTAATTCGTTATTGGACATAACTATGGACAATAGGGCAGTTTTTGACTCATTTGGTCATGAGGACAAAATCTAGGATAATGACATGCATTGGATTATAGGATATGACTCATTTGGTCACAAGGACAAAATCTAGGATAATGACATGTATTAGATTATAGGATGTGACTCATTTGGTCATGACAAAAAAAAAACCTAGAGTTGATGTGCAGATTTGACTCATTTGGTCACAAAATTTTGAATATACAGCCATTAGCTTTCCACAGAGTGGAAATTTCCAGAAGCCACCACATGGAGGTTGCTGTATAAGGCTTCCTCACCCAATTTCTTCCAAAAAATATTTTTTTACCAATTTTTTTAGCCAAAAGGTCCCTCCCCCACCCACCCCACCCCCTATGACTTTACACTATATTGGTGGCCCCATCCCCCTCTATCTCCCCCTCACTCGGTTTCTCTGTCTTCTCTTCATCTTCCCATTTGATTGTGTCATCAAACTGGAAAAAAAACAAAACAAAAAAAACTGTTTATACACATATACAAATCAACTCATTTAATAATCTGTGTCCATTTTGTTGAAATCGAAGAGATTTTCCAAAAACTTACAAAGAAATACTTCAACACATTCTAACATCAGCTGTGTGAGAATTAAAAGTGCTTACATATAACTTCTTCTGGACACCACTGTCCATTATGCGTATCGTCATTACTAGGGCCTCTTCAATAAGGTCAAAGACCTTTTCCGTCCTAGAATTCCCCAAGGCCCATAGTGCTTGGACCAGCTTGTCAGCAACACTGTTGAAAAAAATAAAAATATAGCCATTATATGCCACAGTAATCTTAAAATTTGATTACAATTATTCCATTTAAAATATAGCCATTATATCCCCCAGTAATCTTGAAGTCTCATTACAGTTATTCCATAGAAAATATAGCCATTATGTTCCACAGTAATCTTAAAATTTCATTATAATTATTCCATAAAAAATATGATGTAATATCACAAGAAACATAAATACTAACGCTTTTCTAGCATTTCTCAGACTGCTTGTTTTATCCATATTGCTTGAAATTGTATCTAACTACCCACTTGTACAGCTATTTATACTGAAATACACACACCCAAGCTTCTGGATTAGGACTCCATTGATTGGTCAGTCTGTGTTAAATGGACACTAATAGGCAAGATATATTAGCCAACCGTAGGCCTGTATTGCATCTCAACTAACACATCCGATGTAAAAATTGCCAACCATAAACTCATAGATATATTTCAAAATCATAGTATTTTCTCAGATATTTGTCCTTAATTTCATAACAATGTATGTCAATTTATCTAAATATATCTATGAGTATGTAAGGCCAGAAATTTTACAAACCCTAACAATACTCTCTGCTATTACCTGCTTCTATTTTTTCATACAAGCATACACTAATACATTGGGATCCATAATGAATTAAACTCATTCTTAAAAACACTTGGGGATATCAATAATCAAAGGCTTCCAGTACCGGAACTAAACACTTTAAGTACACTGCTTGATTGATTTCACTAGGCTTTTGAATGAGTTTGATATACTTTTTCCACCGGAACTAAACACTTAAACCCATAATTTGACCTGTAAGCATTTTCACTGATATACTTTTTCCACCGGAACTATTATTATTGTTTTTGTCAGTAAGTATAAGAGTTATGTCACTTTCTAAGAATCTCATTGGTAATGTTATAGTCCTACTAACTCTGATTGGTAGATCAGAAATCGTGTATAAATACTTAGCCCTAGCAATAATAATAACATTAGATTTAAGGATTTTCATCGGTGTACAGAGCTTTTTACTTTCAAAAATAAACCTATTACTGTTCAAGCACTCATGGATAATGCTGTTTTTGAAAAAAAAACTTTTGTTTTTGGATTACTGAGCATTTTTTCAATAGTCGAGGTAAATTATCAATTATTTGTAGCTAAATGGATTAACTTTTTTCTCCTCTTTGGATCATAAAGTTATTAATTAAGTTAAAATAATGTCAAAGAATTTCAACAGTGCGTATGCTTCTATAATGTACACATCACTGATAGAATCATACCATTCTATTTTACAATGTTCTCCTCAGATTTTTATGTTGTTTTTATGTCACTGTTTCTGGGCTGTAGCCAAGTCCTCAGTTATGTATTACATTAATTATATCAATTTCTTATGAGCCATAGAACAGATCTACAGTACAGTTCAGAAAACATCCACAAGTCATACACTTCAAAATTATTACATTATTCCAATCGTAGTTTTTCTATTAATTTAGAATCTTCAACTTTAACTTATACTAAGTCATGTACTTCCCACTATACACTTCTGACATATTATAACATTTTCTCCATCATTTTTTTAGGTGTATCGTATATTTCCGGCCCCACCCAAAATTGTAGGTGGGAGCTTTGAAATAGGACTAGACGGGGAAAATAAGTGTTAGTAACAACATTATACAATGATAGGGGGTTAGTATTATACAAGTAGTAAGGGGGACGATATGCCAAACTTTTTTTAGCATAATCTGGTCCCCCTCAGGGGGTGGAGGCCAAATGGTGAATGTTAGTAACATTTTGTCCACGTTAGTAACATTTTGTATATATATGTTATCAGCCATGTCTGTATTATATGATTTTAATGTATATACATAATATTTCCATTAACATTGTAATAGTATATGTTTTATTTTAACAATAAATATTTGAAACCTTATTTCATTGTTAATCCATCAACTGACTTTAGAAATTAAACAGTTTGAGAACACTCTTTCAACCATGAGGGCAATGTCTAGGTTACATGATGGACATACAGGTTGATTTTAAGATGTAATCTATTTGGTTACAAGACTAACATCTAATTCGTTATTGGACATAACTATGGACAATAGGGCAGTTTTTGACTCATTTGGTCATGAGGACAAAATCTAGGATAATGACATGCATTGGATTATAGGATATGACTCATTTGGTCACAAGGACAAAATCTAGGATAATGACATGTATTAGATTATAGGATGTGACTCATTTGGTCATGACAAAAAAAAAACCTAGAGTTGATGTGCAGATTTGACTCATTTGGTCACAAAATTTTGAATATACAGCCATTAGCTTTCCACAGAGTGGAAATTTCCAGAAGCCACCACATGGAGGTTGCTGTATAAGGCTTCCTCACCCAATTTCTTCCAAAAAATATTTTTTTACCAATTTTTTTAGCCAAAAGGTCCCTCCCCCACCCACCCCACCCCCTATGACTTTACACTATATTGGTGGCCCCATCCCCCTCTATCTCCCCCTCACTCGGTTTCTCTGTCTTCTCTTCATCTTTCCATTTGATTGTGTCATCAAACTGGAAAAAAAACAAAACAAAAAAAACTGTTTATACACATATACAAATCATCTCATTTAATAATCTGTGTCCATTTTGTTGAAATCGAAGAGATTTTCCAAAAACTTACAAAGAAATACTTCAACACATTCTAACATCAGCTGTGTGAGAATTAAAAGTGCTTACATATAACTTCTTCTGGACACCACTGTCCATTATGCGTATCGTCATTACTAGGGCCTCTTCAATAAGGTCAAAGACCTTTTCCGTCCTAGAATTCCCCAAGGCCCATAGTGCTTGGACCAGCTTGTCAGCAACACTGTTGAAAAAAATAAAAATATAGCCATTATATGCCACAGTAATCTTAAAATTTGATTACAATTATTCCATTTAAAATATAGCCATTATATCCCCCAGTAATCTTGAAGTCTCATTACAGTTATTCCATAGAAAATATAGCCATTATGTTCCACAGTAATCTTAAAATTTCATTATAATTATTCCATAGAAAATATGATGTAATATCACAAGAAACATAAATACTAACGCTTTTCTAGCATTTCTCAGACTGCTTGTTTTATCCATATTGCTTGAAATTGTATCTAACTACCCACTTGTACAGCTATTTATACTGAAATACACACACCCAAGCTTCTGGATTAGGACTCCATTGATTGGTCAGTCTGTGTTAAATGGACACTAATAGGCAAGATATATTAGCCAACCGTAGGCCTGTATTGCATCTCAACTAACACATCCGATGTAAAAATTGCCAACCATAAACTCATAGATATATTTCAAAATCATAGTATTTTCTCAGATATTTGTCCTTAATTTCATAACAATGTATGTCAATTTATCTAAATATATCTATGAGTATGTAAGGCCAGAAATTTTACAAACCCTAACAATACTCTCTGCTATTACCTGCTTCTATTTTTTCATACAAGCATACACTAATACATTGGGATCCATAATGAATTAAACTCATTCTTAAAAACACTTGGGGATATCAATAATCAAAGGCTTCCAGTACCGGAACTAAACACTTTAAGTACACTGCTTGATTGATTTCACTAGGCTTTTGAATGAGTTTGATATACTTTTTCCACCGGAACTAAACACTTAAACCCATAATTTGACCTGTAAGCATTTTCACTGATATACTTTTTCCACCGGAACTATTATTATTGTTTTTGTCAGTAAGTATAAGAGTTATGTCACTTTCTAAGAATCTCATTGGTAATGTTATAGTCCTACTAACTCTGATTGGTAGATCAGAAATCGTGTATAAATACTTAGCCCTATCAATAATAATAACATTAGATTTAAGGATTTTCATCGGTGTACAGAGCTTTTTACTTTCAAAAATAAACCTATTACTGTTCAAGCACTCATGGATAATGCTGTTTTTGAAAAAAAAACTTTTGTTTTTGGATTACTGAGCATTTTTTCAATAGTCGAGGTAAATTATCAATTATTTGTAGCTAAATGGATTAACTTTTTTCTCCTCTTTGGATCATAAAGTTATTAATTAAGTTAAAATAATGTCAAAGAATTTCAACAGTGCGTATGCTTCTATAATGTACACATCACTGATAGAATCATACCATTCTATTTTACAATGTTCTCCTCAGATTTTTATGTTGTTTTTATGTCACTGTTTCTGGGCTGTAGCCAAGTCCTCAGTTATGTATTACATTAATTATATCAATTTCTTATGAGCCATAGAACAGATCTACAGTACAGTTCAGAAAACATCCACAAGTCATACACTTCAAAATTATTACATTATTCCAATCGTAGTTTTTCTATTAATTTAGAATCTTCAACTTTAACTTATACTTAGTCATGTACTTCCCACTATACACTTCTGACATATTATAACATTTTCTCCATCATTTTTTTAGGTGTATCGTATATTTCCGGCCCCACCCAAAATTGTAGGTGGGAGCTTTGAAATAGGACTAGACGGGGAAAATAAGTGTTAGTAACAACATTATACAATGATAGGGGGTTAGTATTATACAAGTAGTAAGGGGGACGATATGCCAAAATTTTTTTTGGCATAATCTGGTCCCCCTCAGGGGGTGGAGGCCAAATGGTGAACGTTAGTAACATTTTGTCCATGTTAGTAACATTTTGTATATATATGTTATCAGCCATGTCTGTATTATATGATTTTAATGTATATACATAATATTTCCATTAACATTGTAATAGTATATGTTTTATTTTAACAATAAATATTTGAAACCTTATTTCATTGTTAATCCATCAACTGACTTTAGAAATTAAACAGTTTGAGAACACTCTTTCAACCATGAGGGCAATGTCTAGGTTACATGATGGACATACAGGTTGATTTTAAGATGTAATCTATTTGGTTACAAGACTAACATCTAATTCGTTATTGGACATAACTATGGACAATAGGGCAGTTTTTGACTCATTTGGTCATGAGGACAAAATCTAGGATAATGACATGCATTGGATTATAGGATATGACTCATTTGGTCACAAGGACAAAATCTAGGATAATGACATGTATTAGATTATAGGATGTGACTCATTTGGTCATGACAAAAAAAAAACCTAGAGTTGATGTGCAGATTTGACTCATTTGGTCACAAAATTTTGAATATACAGCCATTAGCTTTCCACAGAGTGGAAATTTCCAGAAGCCACCACATGGAGGTTGCTGTATAAGGCTTCCTCACCCAATTTCTTCCAAAAAATATTTTTTTACCAATTTTTTTAGCCAAAAGGTCCCTCCCCCACCCACCCCACCCCCTATGACTTTACACTATATTGGTGGCCCCATCCCCCTCTATCTCCCCCTCACTCGGTTTCTCTGTCTTCTCTTCATCTTTCCATTTGATTGTGTCATCAAACTGGAAGAAAAACAAAACAAAAAAAACTGTTTATACACATATACAAATCATCTCATTTAATAATCTGTGTCCATTTTGTTGAAATCGAAGAGATTTTCCAAAAACTTACAAAGAAATACTTCAACACATTCTAACATCAGCTGTGTGAGAATTAAAAGTGCTTACATATAACTTCTTCTGGACACCACTGTCCATTATGCGTATCGTCATTACTAGGGCCTCTTCAATAAGGTCAAAGACCTTTTCCGTCCTAGAATTCCCCAAGGCCCATAGTGCTTGGACCAGCTTGTCAGCAACACTGTTGAAAAAAATAAAAATATAGCCATTATATGCCACAGTAATCTTAAAATTTGATTACAATTATTCCATTTAAAATATAGCCATTATATCCCCCAGTAATCTTGAAGTCTCATTACAGTTATTCCATAGAAAATATAGCCATTATGTTCCACAGTAATCTTAAAATTTCATTATAATTATTCCATAGAAAATATGATGTAATATCACAAGAAACATAAATACTAACGCTTTTCTAGCATTTCTCAGACTGCTTGTTTTATCCATATTGCTTGAAATTGTATCTAACTACCCACTTGTACAGCTATTTATACTGAAATACACACACCCAAGCTTCTGGATTAGGACTCCATTGATTGGTCAGTCTGTGTTAAATGGACACTAATAGGCAAGATATATTAGCCAACCGTAGGCCTGTATTGCATCTCAACTAACACATCCGATGTAAAAATTGCCAACCATAAACTCATAGATATATTTCAAAATCATAGTATTTTCTCAGATATTTGTCCTTAATTTCATAACAATGTATGTCAATTTATCTAAATATATCTATGAGTATGTAAGGCCAGAAATTTTACAAACCCTAACAATACTCTCTGCTATTACCTGCTTCTATTTTTTCATACAAGCATACACTAATACATTGGGATCCATAATGAATTAAACTCATTCTTAAAAACACTTGGGGATATCAATAATCAAAGGCTTCCAGTACCGGAACTAAACACTTTAAGTACACTGCTTGATTGATTTCACTAGGCTTTTGAATGAGTTTGATATACTTTTTCCACCGGAACTAAACACTTAAACCCATAATTTGACCTGTAAGCATTTTCACTGATATACTTTTTCCACCGGAACTATTATTATTGTTTTTGTCAGTAAGTATAAGAGTTATGTCACTTTCTAAGAATCTCATTGGTAATGTTATAGTCCTACTAACTCTGATTGGTAGATCAGAAATCGTGTATAAATACTTAGCCCTATCAATAATAATAACATTAGATTTAAGGATTTTCATCGGTGTACAGAGCTTTTTACTTTCAAAAATAAACCTATTACTGTTCAAGCACTCATGGATAATGCTGTTTTTGAAAAAAAAACTTTTGTTTTTGGATTACTGAGCATTTTTTCAATAGTCGAGGTAAATTATCAATTATTTGTAGCTAAATGGATTAACTTTTTTCTCCTCTTTGGATCATAAAGTTATTAATTAAGTTAAAATAATGTCAAAGAATTTCAACAGTGCGTATGCTTCTATAATGTACACATCACTGATAGAATCATACCATTCTATTTTACAATGTTCTCCTCAGATTTTTATGTTGTTTTTATGTCACTGTTTCTGGGCTGTAGCCAAGTCCTCAGTTATGTATTACATTAATTATATCAATTTCTTATGAGCCATAGAACAGATCTACAGTACAGTTCAGAAAACATCCACAAGTCATACACTTCAAAATTATTACATTATTCCAATCGTAGTTTTTCTATTAATTTAGAATCTTCAACTTTAACTTATACTTAGTCATGTACTTCCCACTATACACTTCTGACATATTATAACATTTTCTCCATCATTTTTTTAGGTGTATCGTATATTTCCGGCCCCACCCAAAATTGTAGGTGGGAGCTTTGAAATAGGACTAGACGGGGAAAATAAGTGTTAGTAACAACATTATACAATGATAGGGGGTTAGTATTATACAAGTAGTAAGGGGGACGATATGCCAAAATTTTTTTTGGCATAATCTGGTCCCCCTCAGGGGGTGGAGGCCAAATGGTGAACGTTAGTAACATTTTGTCCATGTTAGTAACATTTTGTATATATATGTTATCAGCCATGTCTGTATTATATGATTTTAATGTATATACATAATATTTCCATTAACATTTGTAATAGTATATGTTTTATTTTAACAATAAATATTTGAAACCTTATTTCATTGTTAATCCATCAACTGACTTTAGAAATTAAACAGTTTGAGAACACTCTTTCAACCATGAGGGCAATGTCTAGGTTACATGATGGACATACAGGTTGATTTTACGATGTAATCTATTTGGTTACAAGACTAACATCTACTTCGTTATTAGACATAACTATGGACAATAGGGCAGTTTTTGACTCATTTGGTCATAAGGACAAAATCTAGGATAATGACATGCATTGGATTATAGGATATGACTCATTTGGTCACAAGTACAAAATCTAGGATAATGACATGTATTAGATTATAGGATGTGACTCATTTGGTCATGACAAAAAAAAATCTAGAGTTGATGTGCAGATTTGACTCATTTGGTCACAAAATTTTGAATATACAGCCATTAGCTTTCCACAGAGTGAAAATTTCCAGAGGCCACCACATGGAGGTTGCTGTATAAGGCTTCCTCACCCAATTTCTTCCAAAAAATATTTTTTTACCAATTTTTTTAGCCAAAAGGTACCTCCCCCCACCCACCCCACCCCCTATGACTTTACACTATATTGGTGGCCCCATCCCCCTCTATCTCCCCCTCACTCAGCTTCTCTGTCTTCTCTTCATCTTCCCATTCGATTGTGTCATCAAACTTGAAAAAACAAAAACAAAAAAAAACTGTTCATACACATATACAAATCATCTCATTTAATAATCTGTGTCCATTTTGTTGAAATCGAAGAGATTTTCCAAAAACTTACAAAGAAATACTTCAACACATTCTAACATAAGCTGAGTGACAATTAAAAGTGCTTACAAATAACTTCTTCTGGACACCACTGTCCATTATGCGTATCGTCATTACTAGGGCCTCTTCAATAAAGTCAAAGACCTTTTCCGTCCTAGAATTCCCCAAGGCCCATAGTGCTTGGACCAGCTTGTCAGCAACACTGTTGAAAAAAATAAAAATATAGCCATTATATGCCACAGTAATCTTAAAATTTGATTACAATTATTCCATTTAAAATATAGCCATTATATCCCCCAGTAATCTTGAAGTGTCATTACAATTATTCCATAGAAAATATAGCCATTATGTTCCACAGTAATCTTAAAATTTCATTATAATTATTCCATAAAAAATATGATGTAATATCACAAGAAACATAAATACTAACGCTTTTCTAGCATTTCTCAGACTGCTTGTTTTATCCATATTGCTTGAAATTGTATCTAACTACCCACTTGTACAGCTATTTATACTGAAATACACATACCCAAGCTTCTGGATTAGGACTCCATTGATTGGTCAGTCTATGTTAAATGGACACTAATAGGCAAGATATATTAGCCAACCGTAGGCCTGTATTGCATCTCAACTAACACATCCGATGTAAAAATTGCCAACCATAAACTCATAGATATATTTCAAAATCATAGTATTTTCTCAGATATTTGTCCTTAATTTCATAACAATGTATGTCAATTTATCTAAATATATCTATGAGTATGTAAGGCCAGAAATTTTACAAACCCTAACAATACTCTCTGCTATTACCTGCTTCTATTTTTTCATACAAGCATACACTAATACATTGGGATCCATAATGAATTAAACTCATTCTTAAAAACACTTGGGGATATCAATAATCAAAGGCTTCCAGTACCAGAACTAAACACTTTAAGTACACTGCTTGATTGATTTCACTAGGCTTTTGAATGAGTTTGATATACTTTTTCCACCGGAACTAAACACTTAAACCCATAATTTGACCTGTAAGCATTTTCACTGATATACTTTTTCCACCGGAACTATTATTATTGTTTTTGTCAGTAAGTATAAGAGTTATGTCACTTTCTAAGAATCTCATTGGTAATGTTATAGTCCTACTAACTCTGATTGGTAGATCAGAAATCGTGTATCAATACTTAGCCCTATCAATAATAATAACATTAGATTTAAGGATTTTCATCGGTGTACAGAGCTTTTTACTTTCAAAAATAAACCTATTACTGTTCAAGCACCCATGGATAATGCTGTTTTTGAAAAAAAACTTTTGTTTTTGGATTACTGAGCATTTTTTCAATAGTCGAGGTAAATTATCAATTATTTGTAGCTAAATGGATTAACTTTTTTCTACTCTTTGGATCATAAAGTTATTAATTAAGTTAAAATAATGTCAAAGAATTTCAACAGTGCGTATGCTTCTATAATGTACACATCACTGATAGAATCATACCATTCCATTTTACAATGTTCTCCTCAGATTTTTATGTTGTTTTTATGTCACTGTTTCTGGGCTGTAGCCAAGTCCTCAGTTATGTATTACATTAATTATATCAATTTCTTATGAGCCATAGAACAGATCTACAGTACAGTTCAGAAAACATCCACAAGTCATACACTTCAAAATTATTACATTATTCCAAACGTAGTTTTTCTATTAATTTAGAATCTTCAACTTTAACTTATACTTAGTCATGTACTTCCCACTATACACTTCTGACATATTATAACATTTTAGACGGGGAAAATAAGTGTTAGTAACAACATTATACAATGATAGGGGGTTAGTATTATACAAGTAGTAAGGGGGGCGATATACCAAACTTTTTTTTGGCATAATCTGGTCCCCCTCAGGGGGTGGAGGCCAAATGGTGAACGTTAGTAACATTTTGTCCATGTTAGTAACATTTTGTATATATATGTTATCAGCCATGTCTGTATTATATGATTTTAATGTATATACATAATATTTCCATTAACATTTGTAATAGTATATGTTTTATTTTAACAATAAATATTTGAAACCTTATTTCATTGTTAATCCATCAACTGACTTTAGAAATTAAACAGTTTGAGAAAACTCTTTCAACCATGAGGGCAATGTCTAGGTTACATGATGGACATACAGGTTGATTTTACGATGTAATCTATTTGGTTACAAGACTAACATCTAATTCATTATTGGACATAACTATGGACAATAGGGCAGTTTTTGACTCATTTGGTCATAAGGACAAAATCTAGGATAATGACATGCATTGGATTATAGGATATGACTCATTTGGTCACAAGGATAAAATCTAGGATAATGACATGTATTAGATTATAGGATGTGACTCATTTGGTCATGACAAAAAAAAAACCTAGAGTTGATGTGCAGATTTGACTCATTTGGTCACAAAATTTTGAATATACAGCCATTAGCTTTCCACAGAGTGAAAATTTCCAGAAGCCACCACATGGAGGTTGCTGTATAAGGCTTCCTCACCCAATTTCTTCCAAAAAATATTTTTTTACCAATTTTTTTAGCCAAAAGGTACCTCCCCCCACCCACCCCACCCCCTATGACTTTACACTATATTAGTGGCCCCATCCCCCTCTATCTCCCCCTCACTCAGCTTCTCTGTCTTCTCTTCATCTTTCCATTCGATTGTGTCATCAAACTGGAAAAAACAAAAACAAAAAAAACTGTTTATACACATATACAAATCATCTCATTTAATAATCTGTGTCCATTTTGTTGAAATCGAAGAGATTTTCCAAAAACTTACAAAGAAATACTTCAACACATTCTAACATAAGCTGTGTGACAGTTAAAAGTGCTTACAAATAACTTCTTCTGGACACCACTGTCCATTATGCGTATCGTCATTACTAGGGCCTCTTCAATAAAGTCAAAGACCTTTTCCGTCCTAGAATTCCCCAAGGCCCATAGTGCTTGGACCAGCTTGTCAGCAACACTGTTGAAAAAAATAAAAATATAGCCATTATATGCCACAATAAACTTAAAATTTGATTACAATTATTCCATTTAAAATATAGCCATTTTTTCACACAGTAATCTTAAAATTTGATTACAATTATTCCATTGAAAATATAGCCATTATGTTCCACAGTAATCTTAAAATTTCATTATAATTATTCCATAAAAAATATGATGTAATAACACAAGAAACATAAATACTAACGCTTTTCTAGCATTTCTCAGACTGCTTGTTTTATCCATATTGCTTGAAATTGTATCTAACTACCCACTTGTACAGCTATTTATACTGAAATACACACACCCAAGCTTCTGGATTAGGACTCCATTGATTGGTCAGTCTATGTTAAATGGACACTAATAGGCAAGATATATTAGCCAACCGTAGGCCTGTATTGCATCTCAACTAACACATCCGATGTAAAAATTGCCAACCATAAACTCATAGATATATTTCAAAATCATAGTATTTTCTCAGATATTTGTCCTTAATTTCATAACAATGTATGTCAATTTATCTAAATATATCTATGAGTATGTAAGGCCAGAAATTTTACAAACCCTAACAATACTCTCTGCTATTACCTGCTTCTATTTTTTTCATACAAGCATACACTAATACATTGGGATCCATAATGAATTAAACTCATTCTTAAAAACACTTGGGGATATCAATAATCAAAGGCTTCCAGTACCGGAACTAAACACTTTAAGTACACTGCTTGATTGATTTCACTAGGCTTTTGAATGAGTTTGATATACTTTTTCCACCGGAACTAAACACTTAAACCCATAATTTGACCTGTAAGCATTTTCACTGATCTACTTTTTCCACCGGAACTATTATTATTGTTTTTGTCAGTAAGTATAAGAGTTATGTCACTTTCTAAGAATCTCATTGGTAATGTTATAGTCCTACTAACTCTGATTGGTAGATCAGAAATCGTGTATAAATACTTAGCCCTATCAATATTAATAACATTAGATTTAAGGATTTTCATCGGTGTACAGAGCTTTTTACTTTCAAAAATAAACCTATTACTGTTCATGCACTCATGGATAACGCTGTTTTTGAAAAAAAAACTTTTGTTTTTGGATTACTGAGCATTTTTTAATAGTCGAGGTAAATTATCAATTATTTGTAGCTAAATGGATTAACTTTTTTCTCCTCTTTGGATCATAAAGTTATTAATTAAGTTAAAATAATGTCAAAGAATTTCAACAGTGCGTATGCTTCTATAATGTACACATCACTGATAGAATCATACCATTCTATTTTACAATGTTCTCCTCTATACTAGCATAATTCCACCCTGTTCACAATGCACTCATCTCAGTCATCTGTAAAAAACAACACTATGATACAATGTAATCTTCCAAGACACCTATGAAAGAAAAATTTTATATGACAACTTAATTCAGCATTTTAACAGAAAATAGCAATAATTAAAAAAATTTCAGATACATTCTTAAATATCCTTCAAATGGGATAATGATGATGCATTACATTTTCATCAAGAACAGTAGAGATTTACAAATTACTATTGCATTATGTACACATTTAATCATTTAAATTTTTAACATATAGTGTGGATTTATTGTAATTTGAATTTGTAAAATGTCAGCCATTTACTTCTACTTGTGTCAAGTTCTAGTTCACTTTATGCATTAAATTAGATTCTAGTTATGGCCACCTTCTGTAATTCCAACTTCTACTTATCTTACTATTTTGCACTAATAATTTGTAGGACTAGGAAGCTGTTTCTATTTATGAGAATATGCCACTTACGGCAGTTCTACTTATACCAAATTCACCATACTATACAGTCAAATACAGAAAGAAGCCAAAAATGTGAACAAAATGTTTAAAGACTTACCTTTTTTGACAGACCAACTCTACTAAGAATGTGCAACGTGTCTAATTATGACATACATTAACTGTACATCTTTTATCTTCTATATTTAAGGAAATGATTCTACTTGACATGAAATATACTTTTGACACGAGATATATCCATAGCCAGACCGAATGTTCCATAGTTTGTGTCAACCAAAAGTAGACAGAAAAAAATAATTTTACAATTGTAGATGTCAACTTTGAAAGTAAAAGTTGATTCTTTCCAATAAGTTGCTTGACTGGGCCAAGGCTTTGGACATTCACAAAGATCCATTAGTCCTACAGAGACTGGAAGCTTTGAACACACAAAATGCTGATGAAGCCGCTAATTACATTTTTTTTAGCTTTTTCATTTGTTTTCCTTCATTTTTATAAGTTATAAATGCCGTATATATTTATTTGTCAGGTACATCGTGGTCTTTTCCTGACAGCCCACCCCAGCCAGGTAGCGATCTGAGTTGGTGGGATAGTAAGGTTTTTTCAGAACTGGGTGAAAATGAGGAGGCTTCCCACTTAAATGATATGCTTAAGGAACCAGATAGCCAGATGCAATGGTGGGATCACTCCCTCTTTGATAAGTCAGAGCAAGCTATAACTACTGAGCCTACAGAGCTCAAAGGCAACCAGGACCATGAATCCGATTAAAAATTATGGTGGGATGACTCGTTCGAGGCAGCTTTAGAAGCAATAGACCAACAGACCCTGCAGCAAGTGATACCCCTTAGGAAGGAAGCACAAGCATTGACCCCATCTATAGAAACTACCCCAGGAGTAGAAGAAGCTACAGGTCCAGTGGAGCCCACTGCAGAATGGTGGGATGATTCCTTTGATGCCTCAACCATGGAAGCAGCCTTAAACCATTCCTCTGAAAATGGTAATCTCAAGAGAACTTTATTATTTCAGTTATTTTCTCATTTTTAAAATAATCAATTATTATTTATTATTGTTATATTATATTATATTAAACTTATTTGTTGGTGGGACAACCCGAAACCAAATATTATGAAATTGAGTCTGTGGGATCAAAAAGTTTCAAACTTAACTACTGTTCTTAAGCTTGTAATCAAAAGGGTCATTCAGGGATACAAATTTATAGGGATTACTATTGAAAAATTATTATTTTACGGGCAAAGTTCTGCGAGAGAGTACCTTCCGGGTCAGATTTTGGGAAGAAGTTAATGGTACGCCCCTTAGTGATTTCAGGGCTGAATTGATTCAGATGTTTGAGGAAGTTATCCCTAGGGATAGCGAAGATTATCCAGAGGATGCTGTGGCCTGGTTGTATTTCCTGCTTCGCAGGTTCTTCTGCTTCTACTTTTTTGACACAATGACACTTAATAACTGGTGGTATCTTTCATAAGGAACTAATACCATTTTCTTCATTGTAACACATGCAAAAATTCCCTCTTAAAATGTGAAAGAGTATTCAATATGTAAGGCTATAAGTTTCTTAGTTTTGGGCAGATTCAACTTTTTATTCACCAATTTCTTCAACCATGTTCTTTTCTTCTTAATTGTTCTTTTCTCATTAAATTATAAGCTATTTCTATGATAGCCTCTACTTGTTTGCCAGTGATTGTATTGAACAAAGCTCTAGCCTGTGCAGGATCTGTTGTGAGTAGTAGTGCGAGAAAATCTTTATTCTTTCTCAAGGTCTGAGACATCCTTACTGGTGCAAGGCATCATCTGATATGGGCGACCTGGTGTAGTTACTTACATATTTGACATCTAATACAAAGGAGGCTTAGAAAACCAACTTAAGATGAAAAGATGTGCTTTACTGGGAAAATAATGCACACTTTATGACACCCCTTAAATGCTTGAGTAATAGTGTTCATTATTTTCTCAGTGAAGCACACTTTTGAATATTTTACTGAACTTAAGTACACAACCCTGTTGACATCATCCCTGAAAGAAATAGATGTCTGTGAAAAAAATCCTACTAAAATAATCGGGTTAAATGCAAATGCACCAATGAGCAGATTTTTATGTTGACCTTTGTGTCTATAAATTATGACTAGATAATTAATGCACACTTTGTCACTAATCCCAATGTGAATATATTGATCTGTTGTGTTTCTACTATTTTGAATTATAAAACAGGATAGCAATAGTAATAATGAGCTGTTTATTACTCAAAATACAACAACCAAATACTGTGGATGATTCAAATGATTTATTCAATGTTGATAAATTTGTTAACTGCTATGATACAAGTAAATGGAATGTTACAGAACAAGAAATGACAACTTCAGATATACATGCATTTGAACTGCTAATAATTTGACAAGAATTGGCAGAAGTGACTCTGTTATACTGTATTATACTTCATTATGCATTTGTAGGTCAAATTGACTGTTAGAATGTCAAATATTTACTGCCATGCTTCAGGCCAAGAACATTTGACTATTTCAGGTGTCTGCAAAAAGGGCATAAAAATGTGCATTATCTAAACATAATGCACACTTTTAACAAAAGAATGACATCACAAGTATGCTTTAACCCCTGTGAATGCATGTTTTATACAGATAAGGGTTATTGATGTTGTGTTAAATGAAATGGGGAAAAGTATAAAAGGAAAACTTTAATCTCAATATTTTAAACTGTATTAAAAAGATATTACAACTAGGCGAGTGCTAAAGTTGTCATGTGGTGACATCTGTCTGTTAGTGGAAAAAGTGGCAATTAAGGAGCTATTTCAGGACATTTTGGGGTGCCAAATGAGATCTATGGTTCTACTGGCAAAGTGAATATATTTAGTGATCTGCAGCCCCAAAAATCTTAAAGGTGTTGCTAACCTTTGAGCAGTTCACATACTAAATACCATATTACCATCATCTGGATGCCCTATTTTTAGGAGTATTCATTAAGTTGTCCAATTGTTTTAGTGCGGAGTAGTTTCATTTTGTTCTAATGATTCACTTGCACCAAACATTTGAAAAGGTGCACATTAAGCAGTATCACCTAAAAATAAAAGTAAAAAAAAAAAAATAACAAAGTAAAACTAAATATATAACCTGAAAAACTCTTGTCTTGGCCCCCTATAATCTTCTGCCCTGTCTCCCGAAAATTCAACACAGGGCTCCTTTTTGAAGGAAAACCCTGGTTGACTAATGGCCTGAATGGTGCTTCTCAGGACTCTTTTCCTGTTCACAATAATAGTACAGCTTCCTTCCTCCTGAAAAGTTTCCTGTATGGTGGGGAGGAAGTCTTCTAAATTTAGGCTTGCATCATTTCTCACACTATTTTCAAGACTTTCTTTGATGGCTATAGTCAAGTCTTCATCCACCTTGTCCTCATCAAAAATCTCAATGTAGTTCTGATACACACTGGATAAATAGAAATATAAGCATTTTTATTGACCAAAATCTTGACAAAAGAGATTTCAGCACCTGCTGAAAAAGAAACTCAGTTGTAAAACTATGATTGTTTTTGCAATAATATCTACACAGGCTTTTACATCTGACCTCATGATGTTCATTGATGTTTTGGATGGCTGTAGGTATCTCTGAATGTTAAAATACATTGAAAAAGGCTTCTTTCCCTTTATGTGCATATGGTTTACAAGATATGTTAACACTTCACTTGAGAGACAAATAAATTATAATGAAAACCTGATCAAACAGTTCTGACTTTAAAGCAGATTAGGTTACAAAATTTATGTAAATTAATTGTTTAAAACTTGTCTAAAGCTATGACTCTTATCTATAAAGGGATAACTCAAGTAAGTGCATCATCTTTTAACCTATCATGAAAATTTAATTATGTTATAAACAACATGTCAACACACCTGCAACTGCTTTATGAATCCTTGGCTGGGTTGGTCGAAAAACTTAGCTGTGGAATATTGCAAACTTCAATAATTTCTCCCTGCAATTAAATCTGGATCATCCAGTTGTAATTTTCTCAAGTCAGTTCTAGTATACTGAATTAACCATGCATCATCCAGTACTGGAAACTGTGCCCCAGTTCCAGATGAATCTTTACACTGGTCACTATTACTCTCTTCTTTAGTTTTATCACTTTCACCAGTCATCCTTTCATTTGACCTGGCTGCTTGAGTAGTCTTGGCTTGTTCCGTACCTGGTGCTTTTTACCCATGAAACCACCAGTGCAGGCTTTAATTTATTTATTTATTTATTTGAGGTTTTACGTCGCTTTCAACACTGTACAGGTCATATCACAACGGGTAGTTGGAAGGGCAGAGGAAACCAGTACATACAGTTTGCTAGGGTTCTATACTGTAAACTGCCAAACAACGGCAAGCAACCAGTGCAGGCTTTAAACCATAGGTTTAAAGGCGTCCGAATCGGCTGTGGACAGAATGCACTTGATTCCTGATATTAACTCTCCTGGCCATTAGTGACACAACATCATCCACTTCCAAAAATGATGACCACTGTTCATGTTTCCTCTGACACACATCACATCCTCCGCATGGCGGGTCACACAGAACTGTCTTTCCATCATAACACATACGCTCTGTCAGATCACAGGGAACCCTAGACAGACTGTCTGCATTTGAATGTTTCTTGCCACTGCGGTGCACTATTTTAAATCTGTACTGGCTTCCAACCATCTTGCCATTTGGTCCCTTGGATCCTTAAATGACATCACCCACCTCAAGGCACTATGGTCAGTTCTAATAAAATCTCTACCAAGCAAATAATGTCTAAAGTACTGTACAAAATATACAACAGCAAGGAGCTCTTTGCTTGTCACACAGTATTGCCTCTGGGTCTTGGTCAGACTTTTACTGGCATGTGCAATTGGTCTTTCCTCTTACTTTCCAGTTTTCTTGCAATATTACATCTGGGATAGAGTAGCACCTATTCCAGTACCCGAAGCATCAATGTCCAATATCAAAAGATCAGAATCTTTTGGATAAGCCATGACATTTCCACTTGTCAGAACATCCTTCAACTTTTGAAATGCAGTCATGCACTCATTTGTCCACTCAAACACTACATCGGCCTCCAGTAGATGTGTGAGCGGCCTTACGATTGTTGAGAATCCACTGACAAAACGTCTATAATAAGAACAAAAACACGAATATCATGCACATTTTTGGAACAGGCCAGTTTACTATAGCTTCTATCTTTGCAGGGTCAGGCTTTATGCCCACTTCAGATACCACAAATACAACTTCCTGTTGGAGTAAATGGCACTTCCTTGGCCTGCTTTCGTAAGTCGCCCAAGAACTTCATTCAAATTTTCAAGGTGGCTTTCAAATGAGTCATTGAACAGGATTATGTCATCCAAAAATATAACAACGGACTTCCACTGTAGACCACAAAAGATAATTTCCATACACTTTTGAAAAGTTCCTGGAGCATTTGTTAAACCAAAAGGCATTACCAGATATTCATATAGTCCATGCCTGGAGGTGAAGGCAGTTTTTGGCTGGTCCTGTCCGTTCACCTTAATTTGCCAATAACCTGATTTTGCACCATTAAGGCAGTCTAGACAGGAAGAAGTCTCAGGAATCGGATATGCACATTTCTGGGTACACTCATTAAGCCTACGGTAGTCCACACATGGTCTTATGGAACCATCTTTCTTTCTTACATAAACAATGGGTGAAGCCCATGAGGAGGAAGATTCCTGAATAATACCTGCCTGAAGTTGTTCTCACAATATTTTCTCTTCTTCTCCCTCAAAGGCTTTCGGGGTCCGCCTTGGCTGCTGTTTGATGGGCTTTGATGTGCCAGTGTCTGTATGGTGTGTCACCACTGATGTTTGCCCCAAATCTGTTGGACCCTTGGCAAATGCATCTTTATTATGTTCAATAATTCGTGCCAAATTTCTATTTTTCTTCAAAGGAAAGGCCACTGATGCTTCTATGGTAAAGATCTTTGAGGGCTTGCGACCATTCTTTAATAAGAGGATCTAGGGCATCCCTCCAATTCTGGGAACCATAGCTTTTACTGATGGCAAGTTGATGGACACCAACCACATCATCATGAATAACTGCTTGGCCTGCATCACTCTCTGATTGAAACAATATTTTGGTTGATTCTACCTCTGACAACTGGCCAATATTGGTATCTTTTCGAAGGACTACATCCTCATTGATAACATTCATCAGATGAATTGGTAAGTATTTGTCTGCAGTACTTGGATTCACAAGGCAGTCACCCATCAGAATTCCCTCTTCTATAACTTCACTTGTGATCGGTTCCATCAGTGCAGTTGTGTGCTTTAGGGAAGCAAAATTTGCTTTTGCAGGGACTACAATTTGACTGTTTGCTTGTATCACAACATCATCTTTCACTGATACCCTGACATTGTCCAAACCAACACCGTCAGTTTCTGTTGTTACTTTCTGATCATTGAGTAACAGTCCTTTCATAGATAGCTCAAATTTGTGAGCAAAGAGGAAATCCATACCAAGCAAACCTTCCTCTTCTATAGGTGCTATCAAAACATGCCACGTGTACATCTGACGTCCTGCACAAAATGAAATATCAGCTACCCCGCCCACCTGAACTAAACCTTTGTCAGCCACCTCCAGTTTAACATTACATTCTGTTTTAACCATTTTTGGCCTCACATTCTCTGGGATTCTCTCAAACAGTTTCTGTGACATGATGGTCACTTCCGCTCCAGTGTCAATTAAGAATTTAGTCTTTACTTCACATTGGTAGATACACAGATATACCTCCTAACACTGACTGTCTACTGATTCTAATTATGTACAGATCAGACTGGACCGAACCCCGGCCGCTGGATCCGGTCCTCCCTAGTTTTCCAACTTTTCTGCATTTTGTTTCCGTGGACATACTCTAGCATAATGTCCTTTCTCGTGACAGCTGTAGCATTCAACATCTGCTCTACTTCTTTTCCATGCCTTTCAGAATGGATTCAATCTTACCAAGCTTCTCCTCAAACACATTTGTTAGCTGATCTCCAAATTTGGCCATTTCCTGGTGGGTTACAAACTTTGGAGTGGTGTCTTCTATGGCAACTGCTGCTCGGGCACATGGTGGCCTTCCCAGGTCATCTCTCAGACTACTATAAGTTTCCTTTATGTAATTCATGGGAGATGATAGAGCTTCTTGTTGCACACTTCTCGTTCTTTAAACGTCCTTGGGGACTTACCCGAAACAGGGTACTGAGTCTAAATGTTCTCCATGGGAGATGATAGGAGCCTCCTCTGGTGGCACTCTTCTCGTTCTTTAAAAGTCCTTGGGGGAAAGGTGACAGGGGATACTATTTTGTTACTGTCCAGACTTCCCACTGAGTTCTCATAGTACACCGTCCACGTGGGAATGTCACTGTTCATACCTCTTCACTACCATCCCTCTTCTGTGACAGACAGCCTGGGGATCCGGGGACAGCCTCAGTCACCACCTCGAGGTCTGTACTTGACTTCCAGCCTCCTTTAACAGTGTTCTTAGGGGCCCACGCACAAAATTGGATTATCACTGCCTGTGTTTAGCTGAGTCCACCCACCGTCTCCCATCACACGCCACTTGGCCTTGGAGAATTTTTTTTTTCTTCTGAGTGGTGTCTCATAATATTCTACAGGATTTCCAAGTGCCTCTGCCCATCTTGGCCGGTTTTACACAGATTCCCGGAGGATGGCTCCCTACTACTGCACCCCATCACCACCAGGACAGTCTGTAAACAGCAACCACAACAAGGGTGTTTAGGTAACAAAAGTTCATTTTATTATATATAGAGACTGTCCAGGGATTTAAACACAGCTCAGGTCTTCTCTCCTCCATCATCTGGGGTTGCTGATCTTCTTGTTGAAGGTGATGTTTATTTAAACTTTATTGTTAAACAAAATTAACTTTCACATAAAACTCTTATTTTTAAATAATATCTGAGAAATTACACACTCTTAAGGAAAATAAAAATTAAAAAATAAAAAGCCAAGTAAGATAGCAACAGGTTTATAACAGTATACATGTACAATAAAAAAATTTAAAAACTCAAAATACATCCCAACTTCCTGAGGTAGTACAACACATTAATACTTTGATGGTAACTGCAAGTAAAAAACAAAACAAAAAAAAATTTTTTTTATACAGCCAAACACATACCCTACCCGTGTACCTCACAAACCTGGATTTACAATCCCTTTTACCCCCCTCTTCAAAAACAGACGTCCTCGCCTGGGTTGCACCAAAGGTCAGGACTGCCCCATCTGCCTGCTGAAATACACTGATAAGAATTTATGTTTAAGCTTCCCCCCCAAAAAAAAAGAAGAAGAAAAAAAATAAGCCTAAGATAAAAAAGAACAAAAATTCCTACAATTACAAGTAATTTTCAACAAACCTAATCAAAAATTTTGGTTAGTTACAATATAACCAGTGAAAAAAAGGTTAGATATAAAAGCCAACAGAATAAAGAAAGAACACTCGTTTTACAAACTGTACAAGAAAATAAAAGACAGCAGAAAAGAAACAACATAAATTACTAGCAAGCAATTATTGGACAAAGGATTTAAAATTGAAATCAAGCTGCCAAATTTTATTAAAGAAGATATTAGTTCTGAAACTTGAAGCATTTTACTTTACCCAATTTACTCAAAATGAAAACGCCAAAATATTTCTTCCCACTCAAAAAGAAATTTTTGTAATGCCCCGGCACCGTCCCAGCTGGCCGTGTCCTCCTTATGGCATGGTTCACCCTGGATGTTCCCGGAGCCTCTGGCGGGGGTTTCGGTACCTGTGTTGGGGCAGGGGGCACCGACAGAGACTCTTTGGTGCCAGACCGACCCAGCGTCGCCCGCATTGACTCTATCTTGGCTCCTGGCTCTTTTAATCGACCATCTCTGGCCCCAAATACAGCCTCCCTACCTGGTCTCCTGGCTGCCATGATTTTAAGGTCACGGGCCCTACCCACTCCAGGAGGGCAGGGAGGGGACCGGGTTGCCGCAGGCTTCCTGGCCTCACCCTTACCCTGAACCCCCTGGGTTCCACTTGACAGGCTCTTGACTGCCCTGCCTCTCATGGAGGAAATCTAGGTTGTCCTCTGGGGCAGGAGGAGACATGCCCGCCGGACGCAAGTTTGCGGTCCGTGGACGTGCCCCACTCTGCTCACCCAGATCCAGCTCCATCAGGCTTTGAATCCTCACTCTACCTCACGCTGCCACGGATGGCTCTCTCCTCCTTTGCCTTCCCGGCTCTACTAGGCCAGCTCCAAGGCGCTGCACCATCACACCCCGTCCTCCGCAGCCTAGGACATGCCCGGGGAAGTGTGTGTAAGAGACAGACCTTCCACACCACGGGCAAAGGGGGTCCCAAAAGTTGTTCATTATCTGAAACAAAGAGCACAACATTGAACAAAAATTACTCCCCAGTATACCAATCTCCCAAACGCTGAGGGGGCCTCCTCTGCCTCTGCGGGCGTCCAGAGACAGGGGGTTCCTCAAGTGTCGGAGGGTCCTGTTCCACCACAGACTCTTTAGCACTGAGAGTGTCCACCCAGGAGACATCAAAAGTCTCCCTCAGAGAACATGGTTTCAGGTGGTCATGGTGAACCACCTTACTGGGCTCCTTCCGGCTGGCCTGGATCCTGTACAATACATCTGAAATGACCTGTACAATAACAAAAGGGCCTTTCCACTTTGCACAGAATTTAGGGGTCTTTCCACGTTTATTTTCAGGGAAGTGGTACCAAACTACAGCTTTTACTTTGTAAGAATTCTCAAAGAATCTGGTCATGTATCCCCTTTCTTGTCGGACAGCTGCTCTCTGAAGAGCATGCCTGCCGAGCTCATGGGCTTCCCTTATTCTACTCTGAACCCTCAAGACAAACTCAGGGGCACTCAAAGGGACCTCACCCGGACAGGGAGGGCTGGCAACATCCAGGGGAAGACTGGTTTCTCGACCAAAACACATCATATTGGGGGTCTCCTGGGTAGATTCCTGAACTGAGCTCCTATAAGCCATCAGGACATAGGGCAGTTGTTCATCCCAATCAAACTGATTCTCATCACAAAGCATTCCCAATAACTTCTCCAGGGTCTTGTTCTGTCTATCTACTAGCCCATCACTTTTTGGGTTCCTAGCGGTGGTTCTAGTTTTATGGATACCCAAACCTTGCACATCCTGACAAAGATTTCTGACTCAAAGTTGGTACCCCTATCAGTATGCAGTTCCCTTGGGACCCCCAACCTCGTCACCCATCCCTCAAGGAATGCTGTAGCCACAGTTTCAGCCTGCTGGTCAGGCAGTGCAAATGCCTCGACAAACTTAGTGAAATAATCACAGATCACCAAAATGTAAAGGTTCCCTCTGTCTGACTGGGGCAAAGGTCCTACAATGTCCATGGCTACTCTCTCAAAGGGCACCCCCACTATGTACTGGTGTAACTTTCCCCTTGCTTTCCTCCCTGGCTCTTTATACCTCTGACAGGTCAGACAGGACCCCACCCACCATTTCACATACTGGGACACCCCAGGCCAGTAATACCTAGCCTTTACCTTCTCATACACTTTGTTTACTCCCAAGTGGGCACCTGTCTTGGAGTCGTGCAGCTGTTCCAAAATGACTCCCCTATACTTCTCTGGGACAACCAATTTCAACCGGTCTCTCTCTTTACAGTTTTCTCCAACCCAGTGATAGTACAACAACCCATCCCTCACCTGTAGACTGGACCAGCTAGTGAGTAAGGTTTTGGATTCTTGACTCCAATGACTGACTTCCTCCCAAGAAGGCTTCTCCCTAGACCCCACGACTATCCTGTATACTTGGCCTACTGAATTATCTTCCTCCTGAGCCTTCTTCATGTCTGCCACATCCCAGAAATCCAACCCAACAGGGCCCTCACCCGACTCACCCACTTCAACACCTCAACTTCTCTGTCTCCTCACCTGTCTGTACTGCTACTGTCACCTGACTCTTTTCCTGTAAAGCTACACACATGCACCCCTTACCTTCACAAGGCCTCCTTGACAAAGCATCGGCGTTCTTATGCTGTACCCCGGGTGTACAAACCAACCTGTAATCGTATTGTGCCAGAACATCCAGCCACCTTTCCAATTGTCCCTCCAGCTCCTTAAACCTATGAAGCCATCTCAATGAACCATGATCTGTCCTTATGGTGAAATGCCTGCCATAGAGATAACAATGGAAATGCTTCACATGATAAACCACAGCCCAAAGCTCTCTTCGGGTCACACAATAGTTCCTCTCAGCTGTATTCAGGGACCGGCTAGAATATGCTATCACTCGCTCAGTATCATCCTGAACCTGGGAGAGAACTCCACCTATACCTACTCCACTTCTATCTGTGTCTAACAAATACTCTCCTTCATCTAAAGGATGGGCCAAAATGGGTGCTCTGGTCAACAAATCTTTCAATTTGTTAAAAGCCTCCTGACACTGATCAGACCAACAAAACTCAGACTTCTTGTCAGTAAGACGGTTTAGAGGGTGGGCAACTTGGGCAAAACCCCTGATGTACTTCCTGTAATGAGATGCCAATCCTAGGAAAGTTCTGATCAGACCAACAAAACTCAGACTTCTTGTCAGTAAGACGGTTTAGAGGGTGGGCAACTTGGGCAAAACCCCTGATGTACTTCCTGTAATGAGATGCCAATCCTAGGAAAGTTCTCAGACTCAACCTTAGCAGGATCAGTTGCTATCCCATCAGCACTCACAATATGACCCAAAAAGTCAACCTTCTACTGAAAAAGGGTACACTTCTTTGGCTTCAGCTTAAGGTTGGCCTCCCTGAACCTTCTGAAAACCTCACTCAACCTATCCACTCCTTCTACCACTGATTTAGCCGGCACAATCACATCATCTAAGTACACCAAAAGCTGCTTGTAGGACATGCTACCCAAGACTGTTTGCATGAGTTTCTCAAAGGTACCTGGGGCTCCCATGAGACCAAAGGGCATAACGTTCCACTGGTGCAGACCAAGATATGTTGCAAAAGCTGTCTTTTGCTTGGATTCCTCATCCAACTCCACTTGCCAGTATCCACTCAACATATCCAGAGTACTGAACCATACTGACCATGAGAGACTTGACAAAAGTTCTTCCGTATTTGGCAACGGGATTCCTGAACCAGCACTTGCACATAATCTGTAGGACCCATCAGCCTTTTTAACCATAACTACTGGGGAAGCCCAAGCGCTGTCAGACGGTTCCACCAACCCACGATCTAAAAGATCCAAAACCTGTTTTTCAACCTCTTTTCTCTGGTGAGAGGGTAACCTATGGGGTGCCTGCTTGATAGGTTTAGAGTCCCCAGTTTCTATGTGGTGTTTTACCAAAGAAGTTCTTCCCAAGTCTTTATCATCCCTAGAGAATACATCCTGGTACTTGACCAACAACTCCCTGATCAGAACTCTATCTCCCTCTGGGACATTTTCTGCAGCCCTATCATACAGATCCGTAAGATGTTCTGGCAACCATTGCCCTTCAGAAACCTTTGACAACCTTCGACAACTCTCATGACTGCCCTCCCCATGGCCACTACTCTCAATCAACTCAGCTGGACTCAGAACTCCCACTTACATTCCCTGATGTAAAGCAACCACTTCTTCCAAGGTGTTACAAACCCTAACCAAACCACTCCTTTCAAACAAGCTCTCATTGGGGTCTACCACGCAAACACCAGATGGCACTTCACCTTCCCTAACACAACTTCTTACCAAAAACTCACATCTAGGTGGAATCTCAACTTTACTATGTACCACAACCCTACAAGACACAGGTCTTCTATGCTGATCAAAACAAGGAACTCTCAAACCTCTACAAACTAGATGTTTCCTCACAAAATCTAAAGTACAACCTAGATCACAAAGCGCTGTCATGCCCAGGAGCGTCTGGTCTGTTATGTGGGCAACTACAAACTCAAGGTCTAACTCCCATGGGCCAACCCAAGTCTTAACCATGACAGATCCCTCCACCACACATACACTACCGTCAGGAGTAACCAGCCTACCTACCTCAAAATCAGATGGCGGGGCCAAGGATAACCCTAACCTCCTACACACCTGGTATGACAAAATGGACACAGAAGCAACACTATCAATCGACAACTGGACTTCCTCTCCCTCTAGGACTCCCCATACAAACAAGCCAAGCTCCGAGTGGGATACTCCATACTCACTAGAACATGCAGTAACATCCTCATTCAAAGTCTGGATCACAAGAACCGGGCATCCATCCTGCTTCAACTCACCATATCCATCTGAGGCATCACTTACAGCCTCTCTCAGCCCCGTGAGAGTGGCCTCCTCTAGTTTCCCTGTTTCTTGAGTTCGGGACACTGGGACTTATAGTGACCCTCTTTCCCACACTTGAAGCAATTTACCGGTTTCTTACCTTTTGGTTGAGCCTCCATGCATTTCAGCATCTCCAGAATTTGTCCCATCAGCACCCTTAAATCCCCTTCTGTGACTGCAGACTCCTCCCCCACCATCCTAACCTGAGGTCTTACCTTCTTTGAGGAGTTCTCAAACCTTTCTATCAGTCTTACCGCCACCTCTACAGTCTGTGGATTGTGCATTTGTATCTCATGTTTTAAGTCCCCCTCTGGCAATCCGTCTAGTAAAGCTTTAAGTGTCAACTCACGCAAAATGTCCTCAGGGTACCTGAGAAATGCTCTTGCCACCAAGCAGCCAATCTCTGAGGCATAGGATGTGGCCGCCTCCCCTGGGTTACGCCTACGCCCCTGTAACTTACTTCTGAAAGATTCCTTTCTGTCCACTGACCCAAACCAGGATTTGAGCCTTTGAACCAGAATACCATAGTCCAAACGGGGCAATCTCAGACCTACCACATAGCTCCTCGCCTCCCCTTCCAAACTTACAAACAGGTGCTGTCCAATTTCTGGCTTCCTCCAACCATTGATGGCCGCACAGGTCTCAAACTGCATTATAAATTCATCCCAACTAATAGTTACCCCATCAAACCTGGGAGGTTTGGCATACCTGGAGCTTCTAGGACATGGACGGGCTGGTGGCATGGGCTGCCCCCATGCCCCTCGCTCCTCTTCGTCCTCATCAGAGCTCTGCCCAGCAGCCATGTCCAGTGGATCTTCCTCCCTAGCATCAGCCAGAGCCGGAGAGCCATAGCTGGGACGAACTGCTGAGAAGGCACCCCTCAGACGGCTCCTCACCGAGTCCAAATATCCCCTGGATGGCCTTGGTGTATCAAAGAACTCATCCTCACCCATACCCTCATGGTTTGACCTTCTAGTACTCATGACCACAACCTTTAAATAGTCATACACGAATAAAATCTGGCCGCCATCCAAAAACACCTAAAACAAAAAGAAACTGAAATCTTTCCAACAAAATTAAACTAAAAAAAATGAAATGCACAGCCTGTAACAAATCCACAACCTACAAGAAAAAAATAAGAATTAATTCACTTAGAACTAAAAAAAAGGGTTTAAAACACCTACAAAAAATACTACAATTAAACATTCCCAGAGCACTTACAGCCATGACAACCACTGTTAAGCCATCCCACCGCTGCCACCATAAAATAATGTGGCGCGACGGGCCCCCACCCCTGTGTAAACCCAATGGAGGGTCGAGCCCCCGGTCCCATCACCGTATTTTTATGGACCCATAGATCCGCCCTGCACGGGTGCCTTGTGGACAGGGACCCCCATGAAAGTAAGAGGTTCCCCTTGAATGAGAACCTTGTGGACAGGAATCCATCCTATATGGGTGCATTATGGACTGGAACCCACCCTTGCCACCATAAACCTACATAGTGGGGTTAGTTTTACCACCTACCACCCGCCCCGGAACCACTGGGGTGACATGTCCCACAACCAGAGGGTACAGCCCCTGTCAGGCAAAGAGGCTGAGGGCACCCCAGCACTCCGGAGGCGCCCGCTCTCAAGCGACCCAAAGGTGCAACCCCACTTATATACTATGCGGGCCACCTCCCTGCTCACCGAATGACTGTGCAGATTTGAACCTGTGACCCCTCAGATTGTTCACAAAGAACCCAAATCCAACCAACTTAATCCCAAGCAGGAGAGTGGGCGTGTCCTGGTTTTTCCCTGAACCCTGAAAAACCCTGGTAACCTGTCAAAATTATATTGTTTTACCAATTAACCTATCTCAAGAATTATAAAATCCAACCATAATCCCAATTCACCTATGCTGCCACCAGGTCATTTTGAGGTTGACCAACCCGTTATTATTTTCAACTTTTGGTATTGTGACCTAAACTGTACAGTAGGAGAACATGAATAAGATGACTTATTGTGATCTGAGTGCTCTAGGACCAAGAATTTCAAGATGTTACCCATTCCAACTTCAAAGTACTAAGATTCCTTTATTCATTTCACAGTATCGTGAAGTCTGAAACTCTCAATCAGGTTCTTATAACTGATCCCAATATGACCATTGTGCTGTTGATGTTAACATTCACCGACATAATATAACCATTTGTCATGGATAAGGTGTAATAACCATGGTGTGGTGAGGTCCAATTCAGACAAGTTATTTATCAAGTTCCTGCTTGGCTTTCAAAGGTCTCACTGAGACAAGACCAATAAGCGTCAAGAAATGAAAACAAAGTTCAGACCCTAATACAAGTCTGGTTAAAGTAAACAAAGTAAAAA
This sequence comes from Sabellastarte sp. h YS-2021, assembly GCA_964017235.1. Lineage (NCBI taxonomy): Eukaryota > Metazoa > Annelida > Polychaeta > Sabellida > Sabellidae > Sabellastarte > Sabellastarte sp. h YS-2021. The sequence continues at coordinate 68,056,523 of OZ024938.1, forward strand.
CGCAAGTATTGAAATTCATAATATATATTGACAACAACAAGAATATATTAACAAGGAAAAAAATGTGTGTAAAAACAGAATATTGACAAGGGAAAGACTATAATCGACAAATTATGTAATTTGAGAAAGTGTAGATGTATTAAATTTTATGAAAGTAAAACAATCAAATGAAACAAGTATGGAGTTCAAGATTATTTGAGAAATTATATAATTAGAGACTAAAGAAAGGCTTAATTTAGTTACAAACCAGAAACCCAATAATTAAAACCAGAGACTTAAGGAAGGCTAAATTTAGTTAAGATCCAGAACCTGAATAATTAATTTTATAAGAGACTTAAGCAAGGCTATTATATCAAACACCAAAATTTAAGGGAATATTTGCAATTAACATTTTTGTAAAACGGGTATTAAATTTTAATAGTTAAACACATTACAAAAAAATGGAACTCCAATACCTGTAAACCCAACCTAAAGTGACAACACATATGACATTTATATAACATGACATTGGGCAACATGACATTTAACATGGATAAATCAGTGCACATGACAGCAAGCTTATGCAACACCACAAAAAGGAAAATCAAAGGCATCAAGCTTAAGATAAAAGCATAAATGAACCATTGAGGGTGTAAAATATAATGTAGAAATAATCACACAGAGCCAGAGAAAAAGAGGGAAGGCTAATAATTTTTAACAGAAAAAGAAATGACAGGTGAACGTTAAATAAAAGCAGACTTTAATACAAGTGCGCCCCAAAGCTAATTTGGAGCACCATCTAGCTGTCATGTTAACTCAAGGAAATACTTTATAAGGGATGTTTGGGCTATAATTCTGGAAGGGTAATAATTTAAGTTAATATTATACCAGAATAAACACATGAAGTAAAATAATAAAAAGAATATTTTGAATGGATAAACAAAAGTATTAACTTCAACATAAAGATATTTAAATGTAAAGCCCCGTGCAAGGCTAGTAATATTGAGCATTAGTTAATAACAATAATAATTTGGACCAAAAAAATAAAGCTGGAAAATTTAAATTACTTTATTTAATAAAATTTACTGTAGGACCAATGAGTACCACCTGTAAGGCTAATGTGGTTCCAGGATAAACAGAGGGAGAAAAAAACAGTTTGACAGGTAGTTGTGCAGGAGTTGAAATAAAAAAAGCAAGCTTCACAGAAGAAATTATCAAAAATTAGGAGTAATAAATACATCAAATTTGGTAAAAATACCCCCTGGGCCCCCAACCCCAGCAAACATGATAATAAATTAAATAAGATCAAACCATACCTTTAAACTAAGTTTCTCCCACCAAAGTATTCCACACACACACACAAACACGTCCTCCTGCACTGATGTCCAGAACAAAAACGAGACTGATCCCAAGCCAATCCCAAGCCAGCAGCACATGTGCAGCTTCCTTATCTAGGGCTGTGATTGGCCAGGATGCCTCAGGCAAAGGTCACCCCATAATCTGAGAGAGGAGATTGGATAGGGGAGATGCATGCTGCATCCACCTGCTTATCTATTTGGCGCTAAATCTATTCTAATACAAGGCCAGGATTACCTCACTTTGATTTACATCCTGGAGGAAAACATATGTGTGCCCACTTAGATCAAACTGAGGATTACTGGGAATATTTGCATTTCACACCTAATTATATCACAAAATAGTACAAAATAGACCAGAAAAGTCGGCAATTTCAGCCGAGAATTAACAGGAAAAAGTAATTAAAAACAGGAAATTTAGAATGAAAATACCACCAATTAGTGGACAAATACCCAAGACAAATAAAATAAACAAGGAGTTTAGACGGAAATACCGCTAATTAGTGGACAAACAACCAGGCAAATAATATACAATAAACGGGGGCCCCCCTACAGAAGTAAATAGCGGGAACGATCCACGATCGTCACAATACTTCTAATTATAAATCTATTATTAACCACACTCACAGAAATGGAACAGCCCCCTAACACATGTAATCATTTTTATACAGTTAATTTCATCAATGGGGCATTATTTGGGTGATGTCGTTCTGGCTTATAACTGTGGATTGTTTTTCTTCAATCTGGAGAATATAAATATAACTTAGTGATGTCGGATCTAAATATAACATAGAGATGCAATAACTCTGCCTGGAATTCAAACATAGCCTTTGGTTGGCCCTTTACATGTGCCATTGTTGTAGGACAAAAACTATGTAAAATAAATAAACATGGCAATATTTAGGTTTGCAACTTTACCAATTTTATACAGTGTATTGTCAGATCTATAATATGAAGTATAATCTAAACTGATACTCATTGCTTCTACTACAGTCTGCAAATAAACTAGTTCCGTATATCAGGGGGGCCCGTTTCACAAAGGGTATTAAAGTTAACCATTTTTTTCACTAAGTCACTGACTTAAATCTAAGACTTTGGTCTTACTTGGTTCGGGACTTCAATGGATTTCACAAGGGGTGACTTAGCCAAGACCAAGCTTATGAAGTAACCACAGTGGTTTTCTGTGACCTTTTATTTCTGCTCAAAATATACCATTGGTGACACATATCCTTCATTTGACACATTTTGTCTAAAGATACGTGCAGTTTTGAGATAGAAAACCTTGTTACCACATAAATACTTCCCAACGACTATTTTAGGGATGTATTCTTTATATTTCCACTTTATTTACAGCCATTTCAGATTTTTAAGTGGAGAAAAATTATGGCAGCCATATTTAAGTCTTTGTTTACAAAAGTTAAGTCCACTTTCAGGTGGACTTAACTTTAAGCCCTAGACTTTGTGAAAGGTTAAAAGTCTGGGGCCGTATTCACTAAACCTCCTATATGTTTAAGGTCCCTTTATTAAAGGAAGGTGAAAAATCTCCTTTGGTAAGGTGACCTTTAAAATGCTATTCTCTAAACCTCCTTTATGGTTTCCTTACCAAATTAGACCTTAAATAAAGGACCCTTTATTAAAGGAGTGCATTCAGTCATCTGATTGGTTAAAACGTTTGTTCATAAAGGCTCCTTTATCTTTCCTTTACTTTTGTATTTTCTTCTTTTCAGGTTTATTATTTGTTTAAAATTAGTGCTGTGATGTGTTTTCTATTGCAGCTTAAGATGATATTTCATATTTTAAGAAATAAATATCTAACTTTTAAAGATATTTGTATTGCATACCACATTTTATTATCCACTGTAGGCAAATACTACTTCACCCATATACAGGGACATACAGAGGGGATATATTTTATTTATATATCATTAGAAAGGTTGTATTATAGCATTTCTGCTCATGTTTGTTACATTAAAATTCATGCATAAATGACTGAGATATTGCAGGTTAAAAATTGCAGTTTTATATTCACTGGTGGCCATGTTTTTTGACATGCTTTTTTACATCTTTTCATTAAATATTCATACAATTTAACCCATAAATCGTACAAAATGGTGGATAATAAAAGTAAAACATCCCTCATCAGACAGACACAGAAAGAATGTATATCACTCATGAGGATAAACAATACAATAGTCATTCAGGAAGTTTTCCTATTGTGGTAATAGCCACTTTTCACATAGTTATTGTGACACACGTCAAATACATTTTTATTAGGTTTATTAACTGAATATCCCAAAAATTTCAAAGAAAGACGTATGGTGATATAAATGATGTAGTATGGACAAAAAAGGTGCAAATGTCATAACATTTCACCAGTTACCTCAATTTTTAACTTAAAAAGTCAAACCACCAAATCTCCCCTTTATCATAAAGGTAGTCACACACTTACCTTGAAAATTAAGGGAAAAATAACAAAGATTCCTCAGTAAAGGAAGGTTAGTGAATATCAAAATTCAAGATTCCCTTGAAAGTTAAGGATTTCCTAGATTTTTAAGGTTTCCTTGAAAGTCAAGGAAAGAAAGTTATTCTCCTTTATTTGAGGGAAGTTTAATGAATACAAAAACAAAGGAAGGGGCAAGAAATAAAGGAAATCCTTACTTTTTCAGGGTTCCTTGGAATAAGGGAGGTTTAGTGAATACGGGCCCTGGTGCTTACTGAAAGCTGCTAAGTCTAAGACCACAGACTTAATCTGATTTAAAGGCAAAAGTCTTAATTTTAAGGCTAAATCTGGGCTGTCATTTTGTGAAACCGACCCTTGGATACTGTATGCATTAGTTATCAAGATATTTCTTAGCAATTTGAAGTTTGGTTTGTAAGGACCTCAGTGCATACTATCTAGATGTTATGCAAGTCCAGGGCAAGTTACACTGGTCTACAAACATAATGAAATAAATGTGCTAAGTATGGCTTGCAACTTCTATGACAAGATATTGAGCCTTTTTGTCTGTGAGAATTTTCTGTTAGTTTATTCTACAAAATTTTGTTTACATACACTGAATTGCTACAATGATATGTCTGTTTACATAAGCATTTAATAAAAACTAAACCTCCAACCTGGATAGTTCAAACCCCAAATGTTATGTGGGAAGATGGCAGTTTCCTACTGGTTGTCGGTGGGGGCCATTCTCAACTCCCACCGCTGAGATCGCAGCTTGGTTCCTGATCCAACTTCAAGTGGGAAAACTGGTAGGAAACAATCACTCTTCTGTTGGTTTTCACATTAGGGTAGTAACCTGGTAGATGAGGTGAATGAGATACGAGTTGGGTGTAGGTCAGCAAGAGGTTATTTTGGTGATCCCGATACATAATATTACACACTGCAACAAACACTGAATATATCTTATTATTGTTGATTATTGTTTCCTGACATACTTTTGATATCTCTTAGATGTTCACAATGATCTGTGTTCATAGATTTCAATAAATATCCACATTATTTTGTTTTTACAATTTCTTTAACATTTCATTTTACTTGACACACTACTTGTTCACAATTAACTTAAATATTGCTTGAATAAATCTTATTTATTTTGAGTCATTTTACGTTATTTCAATTTATGTTTACAAGTATGCCAGTCAGTCAGCCAGTCTTTAGATCAAATCAAATAGAGTAATACCCCTTTCACACTACAGGCGGTATCGTGTGTGGTAACCCGCATTTGGTGAACCATCCCTGACCTTACATCACTGTCTATTGTGATTGTCCTTGTAAGTCATTGGCGAACTGTCCATTACCTTGTGAGTCAAACGGAAGTTTTAAACTGTTTTTCTGCCTCTGATTTTGGTACCATGCTCAGATAATTTCGCACATACGTGCATGAATGTCTGACTATGGTAAGCGCAGGTGTGGTCCACAGTATACACAAAGTTTTGATTTGGTCGTCTTTCGGTGCAGTACAGCGACATAAGGTGAGTGGAGTTACATGGACGTTTCACCACTGAGAGACAAGGTCACATATGAATATCAAACGGTAGTTAAAGGACAGGGCCATTTTGCCAAAAGTGAAAAACCACAAGTTACACCACCTATAATGTGAAAAACTTGGATGAAATGGGGCGACCTGGGAGGCAGTTACAGAGACAAAGATCACCTGTAACTGTGGACATACCACCGGCGGTGTGAAGTCGGCATCAGACAGACACTGCATGAGTTTTTACACTGGGTCTTGTTCAGTCTGCTTGTAGCCTGGGCTATTCTTACTGGATGAAGCACTATAGAAAAAATAATAGAAAAGAAATAATAGAATAGAAAAAATGCAAACACACTTGGGCTGAATCTCATAGCCGTGTGATATTTATATCACTGTATAAACAGAATAATATGCTCTAAATAAATTATAATATTACACAATTGTGCTGGACAATGGTCTCAGTTTCTGCAGTTTGGCCCAAAAAGAGTTGACTTTTGTCTCGCAGACCTTGGATTTTTAAATAGTTTTGAGAGGCTTGCCTTATTAATGTCATTCTGATAGTATGACACCTGACACTTAAACACAGATAAAATTAATCTTTTAATAACTACTGAGATACAATATTTAGATGTATTATAAACGTGGTGGAGGCCACGGTGGCAGAGTGGTAACACTCTCGCCTCCCACCTCTGAGGCCGGGGTTCGATCCCCGCACGGTCTCAAGTGGGAAAGCTGGTAGTTGCTTGCCGTTGGTCAGCAGTTTATAGTACAGAACTCTAACGAACTGTATGTACTGGTTTCCTCTGCCTTTCCAACTCCCCGTCGTGATATGACCTGTACAGTGTTGAAAGCGACGTAAAACCCCAAATAAATAAATATAAACGTGGTAAATATTGTAGTTAATTTATAACTTAATGGTATTTAACTCTTTCGGCGCGATTGGCGACTTCCGTCGACATATATAATAAGCGCAACGCTAACGTAAGTTTTGATCTGTTCAACGCGGCTTTGTTTTTCGCAAGTAGCAAATGAGAAAACAGGAATTTTTTCATTGGTTGAGTCCTTGACCAATGAAAGTATTATATTTTCTTTGCTTTTTGATTGGCCGACGGCTATCCAATAGAATTTGAGTATTTGTTGATTGACAGGCTCTCTGCTGGAAATAAGGAATAATTTACGTAAGCATGTATAGGTTCATTGCCAAATGAGAAAATAGTACTAATTCATTGTACAGCAACGAAATATTTACAGCTTATTTACAGTCTATTTACACAAAGAAATGACGTATTCACCACGTCATTATCACAGTAAACAATTTTATACGTCACGGAGATTATTGTCGACTTTCGTGCTTCATAGAAATGTCGACGAAAGGCGAGTGCCGCATTTTATACGCATTTTACTATGTGAAACTCGCGGCAAAAGAGTTAAAGAAAGGCACTTGAAGAGTGCATAACTCTGCCAAAGCATATAATGAAAATTAAATGACGAAATCAATATTTTTTAATGTCAGCTGACTTGTCAGTCAGCTGATATTATGGCATCACTCTGCGGCGTTCACGTCTCTGTCAGCGTCCTCGTCCATGTGAACGACTTCTTCTCCAAAACTACAAGACCCAGAGACATGCTGTTTTTTTAAAAGATACCTTAACTATCGAGGATGATAAATCATAAAATTCGTGCAGACCTGTCTGTTTGCCGGAGCCATTACAAGTGAGGTAACCCCACCCAAAGTGTGAAAATTTCAACACTTGATCGCAATTTTCTCATTCACTACTGCAGGGATTTTTCTCATATCTTGCACATATGTACTAGGCCACTAGTAGAGTACCTTGTGTGGGTATTAGACCTGGATCTGTCTTATTTTTTTATTAGTTTTTAAAATAATATTTAATGCAATAAAATTCATGAAATCATGCACTAAATCACTTATAATTTGAAAAGTATTGCAATTATAGCATTTTGTTAAAATATGTTGTTCAGCTACTTTTTCCATAGCTACAACATGGTGAGTAACTTGAGTGTCTATCCCAATAGCTAAGTGAATAATAGCTACTTTCTGATTTTTCAGTGCCTCCTGCAATGAGTAAAATCACCTATAACTTGAAAACCATTGCATATACAGAATTTTGTATAAATATGTTATTCAGCTCATTTCGGATCAGCTACAACATAGTAAAATTTCAGACCTGTAGCTCAGTGCATAGCTGAGTAATAGTTACTTTGAGGTTAACACTGTTGAGTAAATCAGTTGTAACTTGAAAACTATATATGTATACTATATATATTGTTCACCTACTTTTGGGTCAGCTATAACATAGTGAAATTACAGACCTGTAGCTCATGGCATAGCGGAGCAATAGCTGTTTTCATGTACTCACTGTTGAGTAAATCAGTTCTAAACTATTGCATTTACAGTATTTTGTTAGAATATGTTATTCACCTCCTTTTGGGTCAGCTATAAGAAATTGCAAAAATAGTGAAATCGCAGAACTGTAGCTCATGGCATAGATGAACAATAGTTGCTTTGAGGTTCTCACTGTTGAGTAAAATAGTTGTAGCTTGAAAAGTATTGCATTTGGAGTATTTTGTTAAAATATATTGTTCACCTACTTTTGGGTCAGCTATAACATAGTGAAATTACAGACCTATAGCACATGGCATAGCTGAGCAATAGGTATTTCCAGGTTTTCACTATTGAGTAAATCAGTTGTAACTTGAAAACTACTGCATTTACTGTATTTTGCTTAAATATGTTGTTCACCTACTTTTGGGTCAACTATAACATAGTAAAAATTCAGACATGTAGCTCATTGCATAGCTGAGTATTATCTACTTTATGTTGTCACTGTTGAGTAAATCAGTTGTAACTTGAAAACTATTACATTTGGAGTATTTTGTTTAAATATGTTATTCACATAATTTTGGTCACCTATGACATAGTGAAACTGCAGACCTGTATGTCATGGCATAGCTGAGCAATAGCTACTTTCAGGTTCTCACTGTTGAGTAAATCATTGTATCCACTGGATAGCCGCAGTTTGTAGAGAGATTTCACCGTTACTGCTCTAACAAAAAATATTATAGTTAGCCTTCTCAAATTTGCAGGATATATTTATAACCATAAAATCTTGCCTGGAAATATTTTTGGACTCATTTTGAAAAACAAGATGGCCGCCAGGGATGTTTATTCGACTTAAAGCAAGGACTTTTGTTAGCTCCCTAGAGCAAAGGGTATTATAGGTATAGATCTTAAATTCGCAGGATATGATCGTCATCTCAAAATCTTGACTGGGAATATTTTTGTACTCATTTTGAAAAACAAGATGGCTGCCACAGGCGTTTCCTTGTCAGTCATGAAAAGTGCTTATATCTGACTTATTATTGGTCCTAGAGGTTTGGGATGGTAAACCAACATATGGCAAAACCATGAGTGCTTATAACTCGCTTATTATAGGTCCTAGAGGTTTGGAATGGTAAACCATACTATAGGAAATCATGGGCTGGGAATCTTTTGTTGTGGTCAGATTTGACCTTGGGCCCCTCCTTCAGGGTCAAACGAGGATATTGCATTTGCAGTATTTCTTTAAGTATGTTTTAACCTACTTTTTACACCTAAACCATTATCTTGTTACTTTCCTTCTGAATGCCATTTGCAGGGCACAACTTTTATGTCCTTCTGTCACTTCTAGTCTGAAACTCAAAACACACAGTCAACTGACACAGAGCCCGTTCACAGGTACTGATTGCTTGTTTAATTTTTGTATCCAGACAGTGATCCAGATCTCTCAAAATTAAAGTTGGACCAATGGCAATCTAATTTTCTCATGAAGTTCCAACCAGAAGCATGTGTTATCCTATCAATAAACAGACAAAATAAACACTCATAAAAATAGTACCTCCTGGTCTGAGGTAATTAATTAGCAAAGGTTTTTATTGTTATAACGTAATCTAGGTCCACTCTGAATCCTGAAATAAAAAGGTCAATGAACATTGTTACAATTTGAATTATGTTTGGGTAATTTTGATGCACTCTATGCACTTTATGCAATTTGTTCACATTAGTTAAACATTTACCAATTAAAGATCTTGTAAGGTTCTCTTGATGTGCATTGATAACCCAATATTATAGGTGACGTTTCAAGTACATTAATACAGCATGGTGTATAAATGTTAGTGTGTTAATCTTGTGTTATATAAATCTAGTATTGTCAAATATGATTGGTAAAAATCAGGTTAAAACCCTGGTCACACTTGTTTCAATAATGTAGTTACTTTGAATGAATATAAATACTAAAAATATGTTCTGGTATAATTTCTTTAACACAAACAGATGTGTAATGTAATGGGAATGTGTGATGTACTGTGTAATATCATGTATTCATACAAAGCCTTAAGTGTGTTTCAGGCAAACTTGTTGGATATTTAGGACAGTGTGACCGATGTTTAAACCATGCTGGCTTTTTAATATTAAAGGTGTTCTGATCAAGGATTATTAAACTAAATGTTATTGGTGAAGGTCAAAATTTCTATTGTGATTAAATTGTTGAAGGGAATTGGGCTACAGTTCAATGTTAGTTTGGGTTTTGGAGTCAGTGGCATAAGTTGTGTTGGAAGCATTGTTTGAAGTGGAAGGTTTGATGTCTGTAAGTACATATGTGGTTTGTTTGTTTTAGCAGTATAATTTTTAGTGTATTAATGCCAGAACACTTGTTAATTTTTTAGTTCAGTCATTCTATGTCTTTCTGGCTGACGGTTCCTTAGTATGTTTAAAATGCTATGTATTTGAGTAGTGATTAGGAATATTGCTATATCATTATCAGAAGATAATAGACATGTGTAAAGTACAATTCTTTGAATTTTGAAAAGTAAGTTTAATTGAGTAAAATTATAGAACTGAATTAAATGCAATCTATTGCATATTTCACTTAGCATTATTAGCAAGGAATTTTATTAATTTTTTTAAGCACTGAGGGATTGCAGTACCACCCTTATTTTCTGGTATCTCAAAAGGCTTTGCAAGATGTTTTGCTGAAGTTTTGGCTCAGTGACTATGTCATGTACTCAGTGACTATGTGATGTACTCAGTGGCTATGTGATCTACGCAGTGGCTACAAGATACTACTTATTCTCAAATATAGATGGACGTTTTGAATTGATACCTCAGCTGTTAGCACAGTACCATGTTTAATTGCATTTAGTGTGAGATACAATATGGTTTTGGTATTAGTAACTCATGCATATTGACATATTGTAAAGTGCGTATAAATCATTTTGATATAATCATTATTAAAGAGTAAAAAGTTTAATATCATTTTTTTTATTTTGTCTATAAACCACCATACGATTAAAGTCTTAACAAACATAAGATGTAAAATGTCAGTGTACAGACAAAAAGGGACACAATGCGGATGTTAAGAGGATTAGTGAAGAAACTAATTTTTTTTCATTTTAATTTGATGGTAATGCCACAAGATTCAGCGACAGAGACAATTACTTTTACACGCATTAGCATAATGTACCTAGTGTTACTACTTGGTATTCCCATAGTATTATTTTGTATATTTATACTCAGCGAAATATTTACTTACTAACCGACTCAAAGTGCTATTTGATCCATCCTGACTGCACAAGTACTGTTCAAGCTCTCTGCTGTGTGATAGTCCATCATTGAAAGACGGAGTCTCAGGGATATCCCAATGATGTGCACAGTGAGTAGTATGGTGAGGGCAGTACTCCAGGTAAAAGAGTGTAACAGTGTCGGTCAAAGGTCACGGGTCATAGGTCAGGAAGTAACGTCATATATATGTCAGTGCTAGGATTCCTAGTAAAAGGAACAGACGTCATATTGATGTCATATTCACGTGATAGGATGGTGGGGGTTTTCTCCTTGTATGGCAATTATTTTAATAAAAATGGGTGTGTCCCTGTAAAGAGCAGATGGTTATTATTTTTTAACAGAAAAGGCACTGGTGTTTTGAATGATGATAGGTGTGTCCCTGTAATCTCAACAACCAAACCTATCCATTTATGTGCAGAGTTCATTTTAAAAGAAGGTGGTCATTTATGGGTATTTGATAACTGGTCTTGTGGCTAAGAAAAATGGATTAACTTTCTGGTCACCCATTCTCACCAATAATTTGCTCTTGCGTGTGTGTGACACTCGCTTATCTTTCTTGTTTTTAAATCACATTATCACTTTTTACAACATTGTTGAAACCCACCAATTACACAGCATTTTCCCTCCATCATGTATAAATAACAAAAACAGATATTAGGAACATTGACAAGAAACAAATCTTTGTCTTGTGTAAATATTTATGACAAGAGAACATGTCAAAATTTACCATAAAATATATATATGTAAGCTGGTGGAATCTTTTCAGCTATGTAAAATGTGTATCATTATATTATTATGGTTGTTTAGCATGATAGCAGATTGCCATCAGTTTTGGTCCATTGGAATCTATAAGAAAGCCTGTAGTAAAAAAAATCTTGCACACATTCTTTTCCAAATACTTGGGTAAATTTCAGTTTTGTGTTTGCACATTTTGTGAAAAAAATGAATAAAATGGATATTTCTTTACCTAGTGCAACAAAGTAAGTAAAAATGTTTTCTATAAAAGCCTTGTATGTTAAACATTATTTTAAAAACATAGACATAATAAACATTGGGTGGCTAAGGAAATTTAAAGACTGCAATGAACTGATAAGACACTGGAGCAAGAGGATAGAGTAAGACTTTTTATTATAACTAAGTATTAAACATACTCTGATGACATATATACTTAATATTGGATACAACACTATGTAGTTTAAAATGTAATAAAATAACACACAATATGCAAAGTAGCAAGACATTTAAATAAAATGTTTAAAACAAATACAGGCAAGACATTGTGAAAGCATAGGTCAAAGGTCAAGAGATGACGTCATATGGACGTGACAGGATTGATGGGTGGGCGTGTCCGTGTAAAGAGGAGATGGTGGGGATTGAAGGACATATCACCTGGAAGTTTAATTATTTCTAGAAAAGAGCGTGAGGTTTTGATTGATGGGTTTCCTTGTAAAGATGAGGATTGATGGACAAAATTATTTTAATGATAGTGCTTGGCACCAAGATGTCTGTCAATAATGAATCATTTTGAAGGGACTTTTAATTGTTTTGCAAAGGTTATGAGGCATTATTTGAACCCAAGGTTGTTCCAACTGTAAGAAATAATGGAGACCTTATCCCAAGTTGAGGAGGAGGAGTTTAAGTTTAGCCTTAAATTTAGGGTTTTTGACTTTTTTGGTGAACTTAAAAGACGTGGGTCACAGGTCCAGGATCAAGTCACAGTTATCATTAGGATATAAGTCAATAAAACAACTTGTAAGTAAACAAATGCACATGAGAGACAACAAGGGGCAGTTTATCTGCCACCACAATACTAAACTTAACAACTGGCTTTAGATCACAATCACATACAGTGAAGCATGGTATGATCAAATTAAATTATTATATCCCGATCCAAAGTTCCACAAGAACAAGGTACACCAGTAGGAGGGACTACTGCAAGACTTCCAGGCACTGCCAGCATCAGGGACCCAGACTTCTGGTAAGATGTACATCAGACCCAAGCATAGATTATCCAATCTGAAACTAGAACACTAGCATTAACAAAATAATAAATGAAAACAAGAGGGGGGGGTAAACTGATGGGCTGTGATGGGCATGTTCCCCCTCGTGGCTCTCAAATGCAAATGGAAGAATTAAAGGTCAGGAATCTGTCTAAATGGTTAAAAACTTTTAATATTAATATCATACTGTTGGATTTGCTTAATATCAATCAGTGTCAGATTGTATTTTATGTAAATTAACCCGAGTCTGTATTTAATGTAAATCCATCAGAGTTCAAATGAAAAGGATTTCCCTAGTGATCTGGTTTTCTGTTATAATATTGCTAACTTGAACAATGTACTCCTTCCTTTTGGGAACAAAGTCTTTTTGTCACTTGTAAGGATATGATGTTTTATGCATACGGATTATATACACGTGCATTTGCCATTTAAATTTAACTACCTTCCCAACATAAAAATGAAAAAAAATGTATTAAATCGAGTAAAATTGCTGTGAATCACTTGTTATAAATATTGTGTTGAAATATATACACAACTACTTTTAAGGTAGCAACAATTTACCTCACAGTGTTTTGTAAGGTTTTGTGGACATTATGCCATCATTATTTTAAGATAATATCAGAATTTATATCGGAACTTGGCAATCTGTTTACATTATTCCACACATAATTTTAACTTTGCAATAAATTTCTTGGATGGCCTAAACATATACACTATTATTTTTCAAAGAAAGCTACTCAGTCAGGCTGACTACTTCAAGTTGTACCAGGCCACGCACGCAAATTTCTTTCATAAAAATTTTAGCCTTATAGTAGGCCTCGAATAAAATTTATAAATATTTTTTTCTGACATTAGTCGCATAAATTCTTTATAGAATAGTTACATTTTATTAACCTAGACTTTCCTCATTTCTAAAATGCAAAGCCATTAGATTCAGGGAATGTTTGCCATATCAGGACTGATTTTATTCTAGATTTTAAAATATTTTGTACATTTAGAGAAGTCTTTGTAATGTTTTGTGAATGTTGACTGGTTCTGTATGTAAATAAATATACATGCAGAGATAAAGTCTTATTCCCTCTGAGATTTCCTACATGTTCAGGTCTGAAGATTTGTTAGATTATTGTGAAAGTTATTTCATTTTGTTAATGTTCCCATTAATTTTTTGCAGCCAATAGGAAACTTATTTTGCAACTTACAGGGCTCACTATCTTACAATTGTTTTTAAGTGCATCATGGGTCATTAGTGTAATTAGAAATGTTATTCTGTAGTAGGCACGTCTCATGTTTTAATCTCATTTCTTTTTACAGATTATTTAGCAATTTTTGTAAGTTAAAAATCAGAAGGATTATAAGCACTATTTACGAAACAAAGCCAGCTTTCTCTCTAACTAATATATAAAAATACACACATCCCACAATGCCTCTAGATATACATGGAGAAATAAAGTCATTATTCCCGTCTTGACATTTATTACATATTGGTAAATTTGCTTTAGTTGTTTTTTCTCCATTGTATAAATGTTTCAGATAAAAGTTAGTTATTATTGCGCAGAAGTTTTGTATGCTACAAGGCTCACTGGTTCTTTTACCCACAAATATGTATAGAACTGTCAAATAATGCTTATTTTTTAAGTATTACCTATTGCAATAGTTGCTCATAGCATAATTTTTCATATGAATTCTAACAGTTTGTTATGAATACTTTGACCTTGTGCTTTTGTGTTTTGTAAAGTAGTACTTACATATCCCACATTGTAAATACAATATATATCCCATAAATAATATCTCACAATATTATAAATACATACATTTTACAATCCACAAATAAATTTAAATTTTATATTTGGATACTGTGGAATTTTAGCTTGATTTTTAAAAAGCTATGTTTTAGCATATATAGCGCCTAGGTGTGGGCATAAAGAATATCAATCATTTACATTTGCAATTGATCTGATGAAAACTTTGAAGTATTGCTATCCGCACTTTTACCTGGAGTGCCTTTGTTGGTATGACCTTTGGTTTTTGCTTCAAAACCCAAAACCTTTGTGGGAATGATGGTAGTTGCTTGCTGTTAGTCGACAGTTTACAATACAGAACCTTGACCAACTGTATGTACTGGTTTCCTCTGGCCTTTCAACTACCCATCGTGATATGACCTGTACACTGTTGAAAGCGATGTAAAAACCCAAATAAATGTGTCTCTAATTGCTGGTCCTAGGTGTTTAAAAATGTAAAAACAATCCATGGGATCGCTTTTGACCTTTGATCACTATTGAAAGTGAAAAGACATAAAAGGTCTCACACTTCCTTATAATTTGTTACTGGGTTGGAATGTCAATAGAGGTTACAGGAAAACATGAACTATGAATAATTTCACAGGGCCAGATTTCAGTTTTGATCTCTGTTTCAAAATGGGATTGGTCACCAAGAAAACTGGAATGACTTGCAAGAATATGTTGCATGTTCCTTATAACTGGTCCCAGAGGATTGGGGTTGGAAAACTACTAATATGGTCTGCAAAAGTGCGTCATAACATTTAACCTTTTAAATCTGTTTCTATGTAATCTGTTTCTAACTTAGGCCTTGAATCTCCCCCATATCATTTATCAAAATGGTTCACAATGTGAAATGTGAAATTATTGATTGTGAACATTGTGACAATGTTTGCTTGACCTCTCATATTTGTATCCTTTGCTTTATTGTTCACTACGCCGCTGCGCATTGGGAGTTAAGCTTCTCTGGGAAGGAAATTAGCCTCATTCTGAAAATCAAGATGGCCACTGCATTTCTTTGAAAATTATCTACCTTTTTCTACTGGCTAGTTCTCACAAGTAGAAGGTTGACTCTCCTCATAGGCGATATGTATAACAGATATACATGTCCTCTACAACCTTGCAGATATTTGATCTTGAAGCTGTCAATTCAAGGTCATCAATCGAGCACCAAAGAAAACCTTGTAGTGGACTGTAAAAGTGTCTATATCTCCTTTTTGTTGGTCCCAGAGGTTTGCAATGTAAAACCAACTTATAGGAAATCATTAGATGGGAATCTTCTGATGTGTTCAGATTTGACCTTGAGCCCCCCTTCAAGGTCAAACGAGGACAGCCAAACTTAAAAGTGCTTATAACTCAATTATTATTGGTCCTAGAGGTTTGGGATGGTAAACCAACCTATAGGACATCGTGGACTGGAAATCTTCTGGTGTGGTTAGATTTGACCTTGGGGCCCCTCCTTCAATTTCAAACGAGGATAGCCAGTCTTAAAAGTGCTTATAACTCTCTTATTATTGGTCCTAGAGGTTTGGGATGGTAAACCAATGTATAAGAAATCGTAGGCTGAAAATCTTCTGGTGTGGTTGGATTTGACCTTGGGCCCCACCTTCAAGGCCAAACGAGGATAGCCAAAGTTAAATGTGCTTATAACTCTCTTTTTATTGGTCCTAGAAGTTTGGAATGGTAAACCAACCTATAGGAAAACATATGCTGGGAATATTCTGGCGTGCTCAGATTTGGCCTTGGGGGCCTCCTCCAAGATCCAACGAGGAAAACAAAACTAAAAATTGCTTATAACTTGCTTTATTATCGGTCCTAGAGGTTTGGTAAGAAATCATGGGCTGGGAATCTTTTGGTGTGGTCAGATTTGACCTTGGGCCCCTCCTTCAAGGTCAAACGAGGATAGCCACCGTTAAAAGTGCTTGTAACTCGCTTATTATTGGTCCTAAAGGTTTGGGATGGTAAACCAATGTATAGGAAATCATGAGCTTGGAATCTTTTGGTTTTGACCTTGGGCCCTCCTTTAAGGTCAAATGAGAATAGCTAAACTAAAAAGTGTTTATAACCCGATTATTATTGATCCTAGAGATGTGGGATGGTAAGCCAGCGTATAGGAAATCATGGGCTGGGAATATTCTGGTGTGGTCGGATTTGACCTTAGGCCCAGGTCCTCAGTGGCCTAGTGGTTAGCAAGTTTGGCATCTAATCATAGGCTGTCACCTCTGTGGGTTCGAGTCCCACAAGTGGCAATTCTGAGGACCTGTCCCAATATGACCTTGGCTGTTGAACGGGACCTAAAACCCCAACTTTGACCTTAGACCCCCTCCTTCAAGGTCAAATAAGAATTTTCAAAGTTAAAGTGGTTATAACTCACTTATAATTGGTACTAGAGGTTTGGGACTGTAAACCAGCGGATAGGAAAACATAGGCTGTGTGTAGTCAGATTTGACCTTGGGACCCTCCTTCAAGGTCAAATGAGAATAGCAAAACTTAAAAATGCTTATAAATCACTTATTATTGGTCCTAGAGGTTTGCAATATGAAACCATATGGGATTCAAAACCCTGACCAAGAGGATGTTCGTTAGGAGAATTCAAACATTAGTCTCCAAGTGAGAGGAGGGTTTGGACCCAAGGTCAATGTGAGACAAGATTTTAGAAATTTTAAAAACTGAAATACATACCCATACATAAGCAACCAAGGGATAATAGTGTACATATATAAGACACTTACATAAGAAGGCTATTACAGCCACAAAAGAAAACACCAACTTTGAAGCCAGATCTCAATATTATTGTACTCGTCAAGATTGGTCAAAGTGTAAAATAGTGTCAAATTTGAGAGGGGGGACACAGGGTCAGCCTGGTCTGCCTAAAGGTCCATCCAGATCCAATAAGGGACTTGCCCAGGTCGAAAGGTCTCAAAAATTGAACCAGTGGCCTACATCAATCCAGCAGGAGACCTCCTCTTAGTAGAGACAAACTAAGGGGGTCCCAGCCACTGATGCTTCCTGCAGGAAGCGAAAAGTCTCAAATAACAGAAACCTATATCAATCCAAACGAGAACTCCCCTTTGATGAGACAAACCATGGAGGTCCCAGTTACTGAAGGTAGGAAGATCTCCCATCGCAAATCTCAACATACTACAGCGGCCTTTTTTATGATAGTAGTACATACCTGAATTGCATGATAAAGGCAAGTTTATTTATTAATTATGTCAGGGACGCTTATTTGTTTTTAACGAAGTTCGACTGATCACTGCCGCCACCGCAGGATTATGGTCTCCCTTGAATAACTTCTTAGCCTTTCATATTTTGCTTTCCTTGTTACCTTTCTTTAAAACTATAGGGGCGGGAAAAATTTTTGGGATACTTCGCGCAGACCTTAAGCTTTACTTAAGGTAACCTTAAGCATAACTCCAAAACACCCCCGTCATCGCGTTTCGGAAAAAAACACACACACCTGTGCTATAAAATTTATCACATACATTCTAGACCAAATTTCCAAGGTGGGAAAGGATTTTCTCATCAATCGGACCATAGATGCCTGAATGGGAGGGATTTTATTTTCGTAATTTTTTTAAAAATGGGTACTAGATCTGTATCTCAAAAATGGTGAGGATTTCAGCGTTTTGTTGGAATAACTTATTCAGCTACTTTTTGATAATCTTTCACATGCCGAAGTTTTAGCCCTGTATCTGCAATCTTAAGGTCACCTAGGTCGCCTTAATGTCAAAAAGGGGGTTTTAGCCCTCCAGTTCACTTAGTTTTTCACTTTTTTCGGTCAAACTTGCCACATATATTAAGATTTGCCAAAGGAATATCCTGACTTAATGGTGACCTTAAACTCAAAATGTTAATGGACATATGGCTTGCTTAAAGTCATCGAATTGGAATAAAATCCTCTGGCTCCTTTTTTTCCATTTTTTTATATCGAAATTATCACAATTATCAATAATTGTATTAAACTAGATAAAAATAATACTTATGGTCACCTTAAACTCTCAGTATGAATGGAGTTGTAGCCACCTTAAACTGAAATAAGGAGGTTTTCAGCCTCCAAGTATCTTATTGTTCGACTGACCTCAGTTAAACTTTGCACACCTATAAAGGATGGCAAACCAAAGGGTTATCCTGACTTTATGGTGACCTTAAACTGTTAATATAATTTTGACCCCCTAAAGTCATAAAATTTGACTAAAGCCGTCTGGCTCCTTTCTTTTTCCATATCTAACATATATTGATATTGAAGGGACGTTCACATATTATGGTCACCTTAAAGTTGCAATATGAATGAGGTTATGGTCACCTTACAGTGAAAAAGGAAGTTTCAGCCTCCAGCTATCTTATTGTTCGACTGACCTGAGGGGGGCCACGGTGGCAGAGTGGTAACACTCTCGCCTCCCACCTCTGAGGTCGGGGGTTCGATCCCCGTGACGGCCTTAAGTGGGAAAGCTGGTAGTTGCTTGCCGTTGGTCGGCAGTTTACAGTACACAACCCTAGCGAACTCTATGTACTGGTTTCCTCTGCCCTTCCAACTACCCGTCGTGATATGACCTGTACAGTGTTGAAAGCGACGTAAAACCCCAAATAAACAAATAAACAAATCGACTGACCTGAGCTAAACTTATGCTCGGTTAAATTTTCTACACTTTTAAAGATGACAATAGGGACATTCTTATTTGCTTTCCACTTTGGAGTTCCAATACAGGAACAGTCATGACCATCTTGACGTGAAAATGAGGGTTTTCCGCCTCTAACTGATTAACTAGTCAGTAACAGTTTAAGTTGACATTGATTATACTTAAGTAACACTTTGTATAACATTTCACTTAAAATTCCTGTACTTAAGAGGCTTTGGCCATCTTAACACGATAAATATATACTTCTTGCTCCCCCCTCATTTATTTTAGCACTTTTTTTAAAGCCACACCTGGCATATGTATACTTCAAAAATATTTATGCTCACTTTAACTTGACATTGATTATACTTAAGTAAGATTTTGTATAACGTTTCACTTAAAATTCCTGTACTTAAGAGCATTTGGCCATCTTTACATGATAAATATATACTTCTTGCTCCCTCCTCTTTTTTTATTCATAGCTATAATGATTAACAATAGAGTATATAGTATAACAATGGAAAAAAATTAATATGTACGTATTAATTTCACATACAAAAAAATAGACATATTATTACTGTTTTCATACAGGCAACTTGCCACAAAAAAAAGACACACACACGCACACTCTGATGCATTGTGACAAGTTTGTATACAGGAATGCACCCACAATAATCCATACAAAGTGCAAAAATGTGTCTCTGATGTATTCAACTCTTTTTTCTTATTGTATATATTGTGTAGAACATGTAGCTTACACTTTAAAATTATTAAAAATTCGGTAAAGTTAATTTTCTTTTTGCAATTTTTAACTTTGTTTATGTACCATTTACCGATAAGTATGAGGTAGTTGATACAGTAAAATAGGGGGTGTTGGTATAAATTTAGCCCCAACATAATTTCACAAACAGTAAAATGTATATTAATATCAAAAGTGTCTTTTATTTTTTGGGACATTTTTTGCCAGAAAACATTACTACTGCTACAGTAATATAAATGGTGTTCTAGTGTGTCTATTGACATGCAATAGTCACACTTTGGACTATCAGTTAGTTTCCACTTGTGCAAGTTTTCTTTGCAGTTTATAATTCTGTGAATTACTTTATACTGAAAACTTTGATAACATGGCTCACTAATAACTTTGAATGGTAGGGTGTAAGTGTCTTCCCATGAATGATTTTCCAGGAATGTAAATAGATTTGACCATGTATTTTGGGATGTTGGTTGTTTGACAGTTCTACTAATTAATTCTTGATATATCTTGATATATGACGTGTAATTTTAGCCAAAAATGTTGAAGTGTTCACAATATTTCTTAATCTTAGATATTGTAAAAAGTTTAAATTCCAATCTAATTTAGTATTTAAATTGGTATTGTCTAGTGTTTTTCCTGTTGCCATATTTATAATATCAATTATCTTTGTGCCATAATTTTAGTGGTATTACACAGACCAAACATCTGTGGTGTCAAACTGCTTCCATCTGTTTGTATGAAAGCAGAGTTAAAAATATATTCATTAAGAATTTCACATTTTGAGTTTGGTTCAACATTTTTAAAGTATATCCAGTTTTCTAGCACCTGTTTATGAAAGGCAGATTTACAATTCTTTGTTTGATTTAATGGTAGCTTATGGTTTAGGTTTGAAAATTTCAAATTCAACAAATCTAACATTAAGGTTTTCCACTTATTTTGTCTCATATCTGAGAGTCTTTTTATCCAAGATATCTTAGCTGTTTTATGAACAGAAATTATGTCAGGCATTTTCAAGCCTCCATCACTTATGTTACCTATGATCGTGTCCTTTTTAATTTTTGCTGTTTTGTTACCCCACAAAAATGAAAATAAAATTTTATTGATCTCATTTAATATTTGGTCTGGTGTGAACAGAACAGAAAATAAAAAAGACACTTGTCCTAAAATTAAGGATTTTATAATCGTTACTTTGCCTTTTAATGACAAATTTCTTGAAGACCATATATTAGTTAGCACTTTCATTTTATTGAGTCTTTCTTGATAATTTAATTTTACAGATTCATCTTTATCATACGAGAACCAAATACCCAAGGTTTTAAATGGGCCTTTGTTGTATTTTAGTATATCATATCCCCAGTTAGAATCAGTTGTTGAAGTTAAACCAATTGGAATGATTTCAGATTTCTCTAAATTTACTTTTAAGCCAGAGACTAAGGAGAATCTTTCAAAAAGGGAGATAGATCGTTGGACTGACTGAATATCTCCCAAAAAGAGGGTAGTATCATCTGCCAGTTGAGCTATCTTAAACTCTATTTTCATTAGACTGGTGCCCTTTATATCTGTATTACTTCAAATACTAATGGCAACAAGTTCGGCTACTCGTCTGAATAATAAGGCAGATGTGGGACATCCTTGTCTGACAGACCATGATACATCAAATGATTCTGTGTAATAGCCATTGTTTCCAACACAAGATTTTATATTTTGATATAGTACTTTAATCCAAGTGATGAATGTTTTTCCAAAATTGAAGTGGGTGAGACACTGCCACAATAAAGACCATTCTATGTTATCAAATGCTTTCTCAAAATCAATCAAAGTAATATAGCCTGTAATATTGGTCATTTTTGATGCAGATATTACATCTTCAATAGTTCTTATTGCTTCACCAATGTATCTACCTTTGATATATCCTACTTGGTCTTCATTAACTATTGTACCTATAACTTTTTGTAGTTTCTGGGCTAGTGCTTTGGTCAATATTTTATAATCTGTATTAAGCAGACTAACTGGTCTCCAATTCTTCAAATAACGAATATCCTTGATCGTTGATTTTGACTTAGCTGGCCATTTAGAAAACAATAATTGTAGCATTCAACAAGTAGCTCTTTAATGTCATTCCAGAAAAATTTATAAAAATTTGTGGTTAGCCCATCACTACCTGGAGATTTATCATTTGATAACTTTTTAAAGCATTTAAATAATCCTCAGTAGATAGTTTTTCCTCACAGGATTGTTTATCTTCTTCTGACAGTTTTGGGATATTACTGTTTAAAAAGAATGTGTCTATATTGTTTGAAGTTGAACTATTTAATTTTGAGGTATACAGTTCTTGATAAAAGTTCCTCTGTTTTTTTAATATTTCATTTGGCTTGTTATTTCCATTTTTGTACCTGTAATAAGTTTTTTTATATATTTGACATCATGATTTCATTTTTCAAGGTTTAAAAAGTATTCGCTATTTTTTCTCCCTCTTCAACCCATTTAACTTTTGACCGTATAATTGACCCTTGAGGCTTAATTTTTTGGCAATTTTCCCATTCTTCTTTTACTGTTAAATATTCATTGTAGTTGTCTTTATTATAATGCACTGAAGTGTATTAACCTATTTGCCAGTTCGCTTTCTTTTTGTTTTCTCTTGATTTTCTAATGGAATAGTCTATTGTTTCACTTCTTACTTTACATTTAACAAAATCCCATAACATTGCCTTATTATCCATTTTGACATATTTTTTTTAATTAGCAATTGTTTCTTTAATACGTTTTATGAAATTCAAATCATGAAGTAAACTATTGTTGAATTTCCAGAATCCTTTACCTCTTTTTTGAGTATCTAGACATTCCATTTCTATTATTACTAAATTATGATCTGAACTATTACCTGGTTTAACAGAAGATCTTTTTATTTGATACTGTAAAGCTGTTGAAATAAGCCAAAAGTCTATACGAGATTGAACTAATCCTGATTTAGACATCTCTCTTCTGCTGTATTGTAATTTTAGAGGATTTTGGATCCGCCAGATATCTATCAATTCCATTTCATTCATAAAATTATTAAGTTCTTTATTTTATTTGGATCCACTTTCTTTTGAGGGACTTTTTTGTCAATATTGAAATTGAGGCATGTATTAAAATCACCTCCAATGATAATATTGTGACCACTGTAATTCATGAGTAATTGTCTAATGTATTCTAAGAGCATTACTTGTTCATTTGGTTTATCTTTAGTTGGAAAGTGCACCGTTACAATTATGCATGAAATGTTTTGTATCTCACATTCCATTAAAATTTCTTGCTCCCTCCTCATTTATTTTAACACTTTTTAAAACCTCACCTGGCATATGTATACTTTAAAAATATTTATGCTATCTGGCAAACCTAACCTCTTAGTATTTATGATGTTATGACATCTTCAAAGACAAAAATGAGGTATTTATGATGCACTGATGTGGTTATTAACATATTGCAACTGATCAGTGTTGGAATTGTGGGGATATAACTTTTTCTTTTTGGAAAAAAGCTTTAATTTATTCAACTTTTCTTTTGCAGAAGAAGTTGAGGATGTAGGTACTTGTTCGAAATTCACTTGTTCACATAGACTATGTAAATTGGTCAAATTTATAGACTTGACTTCTTTCAGAGTATAAGATGACTGTAAAAAAAACACTCTCTCATAAACAGTTTTTCTTGTACAGTATTTTATGTAGCTCCAACTAAGTGGAAATGAATGAGTTGTCTCTTTCTGCTTCCTCCTCAAACTCTGTATTTGCTTTGGTGTGATATCTATCTAGAGTTACATTCATGGAAAGTCTTTCTAACCAGAAAGAACCCCCCAACTCTCCTTTAGTGCACTAACATGCAGGTGAAAAAAGATTTGCCTCTGTATGTGGGGGGTGGGGGGTGGATGGAGGAAGAGTGGGTATTAGTGTGGTTTAGATGATAGATAGAGATATAAATATATGTGTGTGTGCACTTCATGGAAACAAAAAAGTCTAGCTGTTTATGCTGTTCTTTAGAATGTGTATTGTTTTCTTTTACTTTCTTCCATTTTGTGTTACACTTGTACATTTAATAAAATTAAGCTCAAGTTGGAAATGAATTTTGGAAATTCTCCTTTAGTCCACTAACATGCAGGTGAAAAAAATATTTGCCTCTATATGTGGGGGGTGGAGGGAGGGAGAGTGGGTATTAGCGTGGTTTAGATGATATATAGAGATATAAATATATGTGTGTGCACTTCATGGAAACAAAAAAGTCAAGCTGTTTATGCTGTTCTTTAGAATGTGTATTGTTTTCTTTTACTTTCTTCCATTTTGTGTTACACTTGTACATTTAATAAAATTAAAGGCCCAGTTGCACGAAAAAATAACAATCCACTATTGAATTGTACATAAACTCACAAGCAAGAAAATACATGTTATACAGCAAGCAATTTACCACTTAGTCTCCAATCTCCATTTGTTTACACAGATACCAGATTCACTGAATGCAGAAAACACAGCCATGCTTTTCTTAGCTGTGACGTAGGCAGGGGGGTTTGTTGTGTATGCAGTTCCACAGATTAGATAGTGTTTTGTTTATCTGTGCTAGAAAATTTCAGTCCTACACTTCATTATTTAGTTTCTGAACACTCAAAATAAACGAAAAGTGGAAAAAAAGTTAATTGGGGATATTTTTTCATTTTAAAGCAAGAGAGACAACAGTCTCCCATTTACTCATGTAAGTAAAACACATTTGTTTTTACATTAATTTTGATTTATCAAACATGTTTTAAGCTGATGCACCTAACTATGCTTTATTTTTCTTCACCATATAAATTTTTAACTCATAAGTGCTGGGTGGTGAAGAACTAAATTTTTATTATCTGAACTGATTTATGGTTATGGCAAAGCTGTGTCAATGAAGTAACTGTTATTGAACTTTGTTTAGCTTTGTGCCTTAGATTCTGTGAAAAGTCAGAGATTAAGTGCTGCTAAAGTTTATATTGGATAAGATATCTTTGCATGTTTTATATTAACTGAAAATTTAATAAATGATTTATGTGTAATTGTGAAGATGAGTTTATAACTTCACATAAAACTTCATCTCAATCAGGTAGCTTTCCCAAATTCCAAATTGTTCTTCATTTGTTTGTTTTTTTATAACGGATTAAGGTTGTCTCAAAATATTAGTGGATAAGACTAATTAAAAATATTCATCTTGAGTCCTTTTTGTAAATACACCATTATTAAATTCAGTGAGACTGAACCTACCAGGTACTTTTAACACCAACTGAATTTTCATTTACAGATCATTCAAATATGGGAAAATATTGTGTGGCAGCTAAGTGCTCAAACAGTCCTGATATTAACAAAAATGTTAGCTTCCATAAGTTTCCAAAAAAAGAGACAAATGAGAAAAGGTATGCTGAATGGGTCCGCCAAGTGAAGAGAACAAGAGCAGAGTGGAATGGACCAACATCTGCTGATACTCCTATATGCAGTAAGCATTTTACTGAGGAATGTTTCGAAAAAGTCACCCAGTTAAAAGAGGAAGTTGGTTATAGGAACCGAAGACAGCTTAAGAACAATGCTGTACCTACACTTTTTCAGAGGACAGATGCTGATTCACCAGTACAAAAGAACCAAGAACAGCATTTCAGAAACGGCAGAGAATGAGTACCATCAATGAATGCATAAATGAAAGCACTGTAAGCTATGACAGCATGGAGTGCACTGATATTTCTCAATCTGTTGACACTGACTTTGATGAAAACATATGTGCTGTTGCCTGTCAAACGGACTTTGTAATTGCCAAAAAAAAACACTAAAAAGGTTCAGGTGACTATAAAATGTGGTAAGAAAAAGCCAATCCAAACAGATTCAGTTCAAACTGAGAGCAAGTTGGTGCAAGTTGGAGATGGTGAAATTAATGAATTAGATACGAGTTGTGCAAGTTCTGAAAATGAGCACACATATTCCATCAGTAGAAAGTGAAAATGAAGCGGAGGAAGAACGTCAAAATGAGCATGCAAACATCCCATTTATACAGCCAGCAGCAGAACATACTGATGGCAATATTTTAAGTGAGCCAAAATTTATTTTGTTTTGGTCCAGTTTGCAAACTATGCTATCCTGGATATACTGTCCATCCTGCAACAGTCATGAAGTGATAACGTCACGATGTTCTGATGGTCCAAGCATGGGTACTTTACTTAGGGTACAGATATTTTGTGAAAGCTGCGGTAAATCTACCTATTGGAAAAGTCAGCCATTTGTTAATGAATACCCTGCAGGAAATATTTTACTTAGTGCTGCCATCTAATTCAGTGGTTCTATTTGTTCAAAGGTACTTCTGATGTTTAAACATATGGGATTGTGGACAATTGAAAAAACGACATTCTTTCGCCATCAAAAAGAGCTTTTGTTTCCCGCGATAAAAACAGTTTGGGAAAGGCAACAACAAACACTGATTGGGTTGTTACGTGCAAGGAATGACAGAATTGTTTTGGGTGGGGATGGTAGAGCTGACAGTGCTGGTCATTCTGCCAAATATGGAACATACACATCTATAGAATTAATGTGGAACTGCATTCTGGATGTAAAAATTGTAGGTAGTTCAGAGGTTGGAAGTAGTTATCACATGGAGTTGGAAGGGCAGAAGAGGAGCTAACAGTTCCTAACAGATTGGTTAACAATTGATGTACTTGTTACTGATCGTCATAGACAAATAGCCAAGTGGTTACGTGAAAATTATGCAAATATTTTACATTTGTATGACATCTGGCATGTTGCCAAAAGTCTTAGTAAAAAGCTTGAAGCAGCAGCAAAACTACAAGGATGTCAAGATATACGCCCATAGATTCAGAGTATCGTAAATCATTTATATTGGTCAACTATATCTACACCCTCAGGCCATCCTAATATGATATTGTCAAAATGGGAATCAGTCGTGAACCATGTCATCAATATTCATACACACAGAAGTAAGTTATTTCCAGCATGTTTTCATGGAAACTTAGAGGGCAGGGAAGAACGCAAGAAATGGCTCAAAGTTGGATCGAAATCAGCCTTACAAGTAGAAGATATATGCCTGAGCAAGCACTTTCTCAATGATATTGCTAAGCTCTCTGGATCTCATCAAACCTGGAATTTAGAGGCCTTTCACAGCTTACTGAATAACTTTGCACCAAAAATGTATGCATTTTCACCAATTGGAATGGAATGCAGGGTTAAAATGGCAGCCCTTCATTATAATGAAAATGCAGGACGACCACAACACACAACATCAGATGGAAGATTGGCATTCAAAATCAAATATCCAAAGTACAAGAAAGGAGGTCATATTGTCCAGAAAATTTTGCAGGAAAAGACTTATGATTACATAGTCACACTCTGGGACCAGGTGTTATCTGAATGTAGGCAAACTTGTAGTGCTAGAAAAGGTGCGGCATTGGCGGTAAGCCTTCCACCTACACTCTGTGCAGACTTTACTCACCCTGTAAAAGAGGATGCTATTAGAGAGCACAGTACTCGATATAAACAAAACCAATAAAGGTTTATTGACTTATACAGGCATTTTTGACATTTATAAGTGTAATATTTCACGTGGCAGTTTGTTTACAACAATAAACACATTTTACATCATACCTATTATAATATAAAGTGAAATACAATTGAAATCAATCATTACAATGAATAGAACCTACTTTATATAAAACAACAAACACAGGCAACAATGTAAAATTACATACTTACAGTTTGTTTTGTATTGTTCTTTGACTTAAAATCTAAATATTGCTAATTACTACACTAGTCTATAATATATCAACTACAAATTAAAGACATTCTGTTTTAAGCATATTCTGTGTCCTCAGCAACAAGTTTCTTATTCTGCCAACAAGTTTAAGTGTATCCCATTAAACATCCACAAGTTGTATTCAGTCGTACATTTTTCTTCTGTTAGCTGAACTTTGTTTCCCCCTATAATTCTAGTCTTGGGAGTTCTCTATCTGGGTTGAAACCTTCATAATCAACACTTGGAAATTCTGCCCTAATTCTCTGAACTGTACATGCAGGTAGAGGGACATGTACTTCTTTCCCAAGGTAGCCCCAACACCAACGAGTAAACTGGCGATATGCAATATACCTATATCTATAGCATTTATTCTACTTCTCTGTGCCCATAGTCTTGACGATAAGCAAAATATGCTATCTGTAAGGCATAAACATTAAGACATCCAGCTTCAAATCCAGGATGACCAATGATGCAGGTATGGTCCTCTTTTCTTAAAGACACTTGCTCTATTTCGTGACAGCAAATTGACTCTTCCACAGTAGGCATTGGGACACAGTTAAAACAGCTGCACCTGATATACATATAACTAAAGTCAGACCTTGAGTTCTAGATGATAAATTAAGTTATGTTTTTTTTTATTTTTGAATTATCTCGGCAAACTTTTTGGCACACTATAAAGACTTTGGTGACTACCTTTTCAGACTTGTAGCTCAGTGGATGGTTATCTGTTACATCACTTTAGTGATTAATAAATGCTTCAATTATTACAATTGTATGCCATTACACCATTATTTGTTACAGTATCATTCTTACTCAGCTGTAAATTTCTAATGCATGAATTTGTCTAGCATTATGTAAACTTAATTTAGAATATTTATTTCATTTCTGTACATACATACATTTATACTTTTTTACAATATGAATATGATTTTGGCACTTTAGTAAATGACAGAAGTTTGTGAAAAGGGAACAGCAGAAGCTAAAGCTTATCTTGGCATATAAATCCCTTGATATATAAATCCTTCTTTCATTATTTTTCAAATGTGAGAATGTAGTATGTATAAAAAGTCCCCATCGACACAAAAATGGGTGGAAATAACTATGTATGATACATATACATGTCCTCTACAACCTTGCACACAACCTTGAATTAGGAGCTTCAAGGTCATCCACGGAGTGCCGAAGTAACCCACATGGCGGACTTTAAAAGTGCCTATATCTCCCTTATTATTGGTCAATGTCAAGCCAACCTATAGGATATCATGTGCTGCAAATCTTCTGATGTGGTTAGATTTGACCTTAGACCCTTCCTTCAAGGTCAAACGAGGATAGCCAAGCTTAAAAGTGCTTATAACTCGCTTATTATTGGTCCTAGAGGTTTGGGATGGTAAACCAACATATAGGAAATCATGGGCTGGGAATCTTCTGGCGTGGTCGGATTTGACCTTGGGCCCCTCCTTCAAGGTCAAACGAGGACAGCCAAACTTAAAAGTGCTTATAACTCACTTATTATTGGTCCTAGAGGTTTGGGGTGGTTAACCAGCATATAGGAAATCATGGGCTGGGAATTTTCTGGTGTGGTCGGATTTGACCTTGGGTCCCTCGTTCAAGGTCAAACGAGGACAGCCAAACTTAAAAGTGCTTATAACTCACTTATTATTGGTCCTAGAGGTTTGGGATGGTAAACCAGCATATAGAAAATCATGGGCTGCGAATCTTCTGGTGTGGTCGGATTTGATTGACCTTGGGCCCCTCGTTCAAGGTCCAATGAGGATAGCCAAAGGTAAAAGTGCTTATAACTCGCTTATTATTGGTCCTAGAGGTTTGGGATGGTAAACCAACATATAGGAAATCATGGGCTGGGAATCTTCTGGTGTGGTCGGATTTGACCTTGGGCCCCTCCTTCAAGGTCAAATGAGGACAGCCAAACTTAAAAGTGCTTATAACTCCCTTATTATTGGTCCTAGAGGTTTGGGGTGGTAAACCAGCCTATAGGAAGTCATGGGCTGGGAATCTTCTGGTGTGGTCGGATTTGACCTTGGGCCGCTCGTTCAAGGTCAAATGAGGACAGCCAAACTTAAAAGTGCTTATAACTCGCTTATTATTGGTCCTAGAGGTTTGGGATGGTAAACCAACATATAGGAAATCATGGGCTGGGAATCTTCTGGCGTGGTCGGATTTGACCTTGGGCCCCTCCTTCAAGGTCAAACGAGGACAGCCAAACTTAAAAGTGCTTATAACTCACTTATTATTGGTCCTAGAGGTTTGGGGTGGTTAACCAGCATATAGGAAATCATGGGCTGGGAATTTTCTGGTGTGGTCGGATTTGACCTTGGGTCCCTCGTTCAAGGTCAAATGAGGACAGCCAAACTTAAAAGTGCTTATAACTCGCTTATTATTGGTCCTAGAGGTTTGGGATGGCTAACCAACATATAGGAAATCATGGGCTGGGAATCTTCTGGCGTGGTCGGATTTGACCTTGGGCCCCTCCTTCAAGGTCAAACGAGGACAGCCAAACTTAAAAGTGCTTATAACTCACTTATTATTGGTCCTAGAGGTTTGGGGTGGTTAACCAGCATATAGGAAATCATGGGCTGGGAATTTTCTGGTGTGGTCGGATTTGACCTTGGGTCCCTCGTTCAAGGTCAAACGAGGACAGCCAAACTTAAAAGTGCTTATAACTCACTTATTATTGGTCCTAGAGGTTTGGGATGGTAAACCAGCATATAGAAAATCATGGGCTGCGAATCTTCTGGTGTGGTCGGATTTGATTGACCTTGGGCCCCTCGTTCAAGGTCCAATGAGGATAGCCAAAGGTAAAAGTGCTTATAACTCGCTTATTATTGGTCCTAGAGGTTTGGGATGGTAAACCAACATATAGGAAATCATGGGCTGGGAATCTTCTGGTGTGGTCGGATTTGACCTTGGGCCCCTCCTTCAAGGTCAAATGAGGACAGCCAAACTTAAAAGTGCTTATAACTCCCTTATTATTGGTCCTAGAGGTTTGGGGTGGTAAACCAGCCTATAGGAAGTCATGGGCTGGGAATCTTCTGGTGTGGTCGGATTT
This sequence comes from Sabellastarte sp. h YS-2021, assembly GCA_964017235.1. Taxonomy (NCBI): domain Eukaryota; kingdom Metazoa; phylum Annelida; class Polychaeta; order Sabellida; family Sabellidae; genus Sabellastarte; species Sabellastarte sp. h YS-2021. Next base: position 68,087,439 of record OZ024938.1, read on the forward strand.
GACCTTGGGCCGCTCGTTCAAGGTCAAATGAGGACAGCCAAACTTAAAAGTGCTTATAACTCGCTTATTATTGGTCCTAGAGGTTTTGGTGCATTGTCTTTACGGTGGATACAATTTGTATCGGTTCTCCGATGCGCTAGGTCTAGTTTTTGATTATGTTCATAGTCACATATAGTTATTATAAAAACGTTATAACGTCTAGAGTACACCAATTATTGAAATATGATAAGTATAGGAGTTGAAAATTCTATTCTACATTAACACTTAATCTCCGATTTCATCTCTATTTGCAGAATATTTGTTCCATCCAACAAACATTGTAGTCAAGTGGGAGATTATATTGTAGACAAAATGAATGAAAAATATGAAGAAACAAAGATGTCATGGATTAGAGTTGTAACGATATTTTTCAAACAATGCCTGAAGGTATACCGTGACCTAGTGGGTTAGCAGGTTTGGCATCTAATCACAGTTTGTCACCTCTGTGGGTTCGACCTCTACAAATGACAAATGCTGAGGATGTGTCCCAATATGACCCGGGTTGTTGACCTTTGACCCAAGCGAAGTTTAGGTTGAGTGGGTTATAGTGGAAAATATTACTCTAAAACTGGTATGGCCCAACCACTGACTCAACGTCTAGAAAAATTACACTGGAAAGGTTTTTCAGCTAGTTGAGAAACCAAAATTACCAATTAATTTTTCACTTCGCTGGAACAGCTTTCAGCATAAATAATGAGGACTATAATTGAGCATCCATTAAAACTGCTCTTATTTGGTTTTGGGTAGCATTTCTTCAGCACTGTTGCTAGATTATGGTCTCCCTTGAAAATCTCTGTTATTAGTGGACACTTTCTAACCAATTTTGGTTTGGTGTTTATATACCAAAGTCTTGGACAAGTTTTTTTCACATGCTTATATTTGATTCTCTGCAAATTCACATGACCAAAATGCGCTTTATTTTAGGTACACTTTGTCATCACGGCCAATCAGCAAAAGGTACTTATTGCAGTATGGTGTGATTTTACATGCACCTTAGTGATATCAAAATCTCAATATGATTATATTTTTAGAGCGATTGGACTTCAACCGAGTGATCTATCAGAACCACCAATTATCTCCTTATCAGTGCATATAGTTCATTTAGTGCTACAAAATGTATTGAGGACAAGAGTAAACCATATGCTGAGAGTTTACAAAAGGTGAGATTTTCACCCTGTCCACCTTCGCCTTTTTGATCAAACTGGAGTGACAGATTTGGCCTTATGTCTTAATACTATTTTATGCATTAGAACTGCCATTTTCAGAAGTGACACAGACTCTTTCTGATTGACTTCAGTCATGCTTTACTATTGTACAAATAGTACTACATATATTTTCATATATATATATATACAGATATTTTCTCAAGTAACTCGTACAGGCTCTTTCCAACTAATTTCAATCACGGTATGTTAATGTATAAATAGTACTTGTTTGTTTGAACATCCATTTTTACATGTTACACAAAATCCTTCTAATTGAATTCAATCTGGAATCTTAATCTTAAGTAATTTTGGTTCAAACATTTCAATAACCACATTCAAAAGTAACATGGAGCTTTTCTGACAGAACTCAATTTATCTGTAATCCCCTGTAATGTGAGTGCCCTCTGATCTGGAGTACTGTGTGCTTCTTATTTCACCATTCGTGGGCTTGCTTCATTTTTCCTTTCCAGCACCATAGACATTCGAGTGGCCAGTTTCTTGATTTCTGGAATGGGTTGGTCAGGTTGGTCTGTCAATGATTCTTTCTCTCGTTGGTCTACAAATGTAAGCAGGAATAAAATTTATTTATTGAACTCTGATAAGCTAGAATTATATAATATCATTATAATGGTGCGTTGGCTGATGGTTTTGCATGAAGTCATTTTCAAATGCTCTGAACCACACTTATCTAAGTCAAAAGTAATGAGTGTGATAGAGTGCTAGGTTTAAAAATCCAGTTCCTACAGTCAGACTTGTCATTTAGACGATACATTAACATTTGGACACAAAAGACTTATTCGATACAGGCTACTATAGTCACTGTGGATGATGTTTCTCATCTAGTAAAATGAATAGTCTCAGTAGAACATATGTAACATTATTCACTGTTGTTAATATCATATGCCCATATGTTAATTTGGGATATTTCAACTTGAGAGTTATTGTTTATTGTTTATTTGGGGTTTTACGTCGCTTTCAACACTGTACAGGTCATATCACGACGGGTAGTTGTAAGGGCAGAGGAAACCAGTACATAGAGTTCGCTAGGGTTGTGTACTGTAAACTGCCGACCAACGGCAAGCAACTACCAGCTTTCCCACTTACGGCCATGACGGGGATCGAACCCCGGCCGCAGAGGTGGGAGGCGAGAGTGTTACCACTCTGCCACCGTGGCCCCCTAATAATGTTATATAAAGCAGGGAATCAGAAAACTCAGGTAGAAGTCACCAGTTTAGTAAGTAAGTCATTGTGATGTTTAAATAGCATTTAATACTTTTATTTGAAACAACAGTTATAGATTAATAACAAATTGATACCTTCATGTAATAGCTTAGGTCATGTTTGAAAAGGCAAACAGTTTACAAATTGGCATGTGTCATATTGAAACCATGGCAGCAGACGTGACTAATATGACTATGTGTGTGGGAAACTAGAAACCAAGTCAGAGTTTAGCAAGACACTTAGAGACTGTATTTTTTGTCTGTGAACTCGAATATTAACAAGGCTAGATTAACATTACTAACATATAGTAAAATAAAAGAATATTAAAGTCTTTTTATCACCCCTTAACTGATCTTCGTATATCAACTTTTAACTTCAAGGTCATTTGACAAACTGTGCTAGCATGGACCATTCTGGGCTATACAGGTCAGTTTTGGGAGTGATTCCTTTACTTCTACCTGAAGCACCTCCCCCAACAAAGTTAAGACATATTTTATAGTATTCCCCAGATACATTGGTATAAATTGTTTAAATTGTTAATAGTATCTCATAGATAATGCTCTCCTACAGTGTGGCGATATCATGCCTCTTACTATTTTAACTGTGACTGGTTACTCATAAAGTTTAATGCTAGTAACTACATGGAATCTTGTGGTAGTGCAATATAAAGAAATGTATTTTTCATATAGTTACTCTCATATAAACTTTATCATATACATGTAATATTCTGTGATGTTCAAACACAAATACCTGTGTATTTCAAGTGCAAATTTTAATACAGTACATATACGGTATCTATTATTATGTAAAAACTTTGAAAGGAAATAATATTGAATATATGCTTAAGTGGTGTAAGAGGCCACGCTAAATATATTTAATAATATTTTAGTTATAATCATGTTTGGAAATAGTAAGTGGATTTGGTAGTTGGGGTTTTCAGTGGCCAAGTGAGTTAGGGGGCATGTCATCTGTGTGTGGGTTTGACTCCCACAAGTGGCAATGCTGAGAACCTTCCCCAATATGACCCTGGCTGATGAACAGTAAACTTTGAATTTGACTGCGCAGTTACCATACATTGATAAGTTATGTACATCACAACAAAATATATACTTAGTCAAAAAATAAATGAAAGTTTTATTTTAAGTATAAATGTATAGATAATGTAGTTGTATGTGATCTAGAATACTAACAAGGTTGCAGTAGCATTTCTTATACATAATAAAAGAACTCAGACTTTTTATCACTCCTTAACTTACCTGAACGTTGAATTTCAAGGTCATCTCACAAACTGAAACTGTACAATGTGTGTATATATGTTGGAGAGAATCTGCAGAGTCAAGAGATGGAGTCTTTACATACAATGGCTGAGCTTTAAGGGCAAACAACCATTGCCACATGTAGATGTCCAACAGGGCAAGTAAGTGTTATGGTTATGATAATGACCTTTTAGACAGTTGAGTTATTCCATGAAACTATATTTATACAGGGTTATTTACCTCTGCAAAGGATATATTATTTTCATAACCATTTGTCTGTTTTTGGCAGGATTACGCAAATATCACTGGGACTCCATAAAAAAAATCAGAAGCTGGATCTTGGTCCAACTTGCATTAAATTTGTGACTGACTTGGATCACCATCTTGGTGTGGCAGTTAGAGTGATCTAATTCCACATCTGAGGTCGCCAGTCAAATCTCGGCTCGGGCACTTCATGTTACTTGCGGATGCCTGGTGGTTTACAGTTCAGAAACTTGATCAACTAGTATGCACCGGTTCCTCCACCTGTAAACTACCCGTTGCAATATGACCTTGGGTGTTGAACATGATGTAAAACAAAAAGTAAATCTGAATCATCATCTAGATAGTAAAGAAATTCAGAATTTACCATTTAGGGATTACTAGCCTTGGCACATTTGTGCACTCCCCTAGTGTTCTTGTTTTTTTTCACCTGAGTGATATAAAACCTACATGTTTACATTGGAAGTTACAGTTTAAAATGTTCCTTTTGGGTACTTAACTGACTGCATCTGAGAGAAATATCCCCACTGAACAAATCCACTAGCAGGGCTATGCAAAGAAAGAGTTTCCTGGTCCTTATAATTACATTTGCAAGAGACTACTTAGTGACTGTTGTTTTTAATGATGACTGCTAAACATTTCAGACATTTTTAACGGACTAACACGTTTATATGCCACAAGATTGAGGTATTTACCTGTTCACTAAAGGTGACATCAAAGGCCATCATCTTGACTGGCTTCCTGGTACTGTCGTTTATTATTTTCCCGATGTGGGCCTGTTAGAAATTAATACAATTACACAGTATTTAGATTTTGATTTGTTTTTCGTTATCACTGTCATAATATTTTTATAATCAGTCGATAACATTGTAGAAAACAAAACATTCAGAAAATTATGAGGATTTGTAAAATAATAACTTGAAGATACCAAATGACATGTCTTCAACAGCTATTCTACAAACAGAATTTACTTTGTTAAAACTGGTCATTTCAAAATATAATGTTAAATTAGTTATCCATGTCTTTTGGCTATATTCATACTTTCAAGTATGTTAGTTTATTTGGCATTTTATGTCGCCTTCAACACTCTGCAGGTCATATCACAATGGATAGTTTTTGGGCAGACGAAACCAGTATATATAATTGGCCAAGGTTCTTTTCTGTAAACTGCTGACCATCGGTAAGCAACTATCAACTTTATCATATAGGTATCGGATTTGAAAGTAACAGAAATAAAAAAAATAAATAGGGAAATAAATAAATAAAATTTATAACTTGTTTTTTTATTGAAATTCTGCCTGAAATAAAATTGGCCACACCAGCAGTAAAAAGACCAAGTGAAAACCCAACAATGTTTATGCTAAAGACCTAAGTCTAATGAGAATTACCTCTAAGCTTAGCTCTCCTTTTCAGAAGAATAATTACAACGGTGACAATAATAACCAGAACAGCTAGTCCACCTATCACTACTCCCACAATGAGTGTTGTTTTTGGTCCACCAGCTAAAGCACAGAACAACATATCATATTAGAAGCAAAGCTAATTCTGTATTTTAAGGTCAGCAGAATAAGTAAATCCATATATCTGAAAGTAACTGGTCCCATACATAATATGGCGCATCTGTAACTATTTTTTTGTAAATTATTGATTTCTTTTCATTAATGTACTGATATAATGGCATTGTATGCAATAGCTTGCATTGTAAACAATTCTAAACAGACTTTCATAGTGCTCAGTCTCCCCTTTACAAGACGGCTCCAAGGCACATGACAGTCCACCAATATCAGGATACAGGGACATAAAGAGGTTAAGCACCACAGAGTGCAATGGGGACATATTAAGACTAAGGTGAGTATGCGTGGTGTAAAGGTAAGGTTTCATCTTCTTTCTGAAAGAGGTAATGGAGTGGGACACACAAATGTCCTTAAGAAGAGCATTCTATTTATTTATTTATTTGGGGTTTTATGTCGCTTTCAACACTGTACAGGTCATATCACGAAGGGCAGTTGGAAGGGCAGAGGAAATCAGTACATACAGTTCGTCAGGGTTCTCCACTGTAAACTGCCAACCAACTACCAGCTTTCGCACTTGAGGCCGTGCCGGGAACCGAACCCCGGCCTCAGAGGTGGGAGGCGAGAATGTTACCACTCTACCACTGTGGCCCTTAGCATTCTATACAGTGGGGGCATCAAAGCAAACTGTAATGAAACTGTTTGCTTCATGGCACCAATTTTTTATCACTTTTAGCAGGTTAAGATGATTAATTAATAAAGTTATAACTGTTATCTTTTGATGGAATAAGATTATTAATGTCCAATTTGAAAGGAAGATATATGTATTATGTTATTGAAAGGATTATAAGGTGATATCATCCTAAATGTTTGTAAGTATCATTAATATATTTACATGCGAGGGTTTGGGGTTATAAAGACTTGAGAATAGGACTGGGACGAAGGCCTACAATTCAGGTAATTACTGTTTTGATCATGAAAGAAAACACTAGTTGATTCATTAAAAAATGTGATTCCCCCAAATGCAAAAACTTTCAACCTTAGAGTAGTATTTTGCTATATTGTTATAATTTGATTTCATACCTTTTATAGCATTTACTGAAACATTTATTCTGCAAATTATAATCGGTAATATCTGCTTTAAATAAAAAGGAAATTCTACATTTGTTTTAAATGTTAATTCAAGTTTACATTAACCTAGATGTGTGAACTTTCACCTTCTTAGATGCATCTGGATAAAGTTCCACTAAAAATGTCGTTTAAATCTCATCTTTCAATTTTCAAAACATGTAAAGAATTTTTTTTTTAAATCTGGCCTAAATAACGTCTAAATTTCACCATGCCTTACCTTCATAACAGATATCATAATATTTCCTCTCGCTTTGCACGCCATACTGTTCCCTCTCTTCTGAAATCACAGAAATGAGTTTACACTGACTATCAATGCCTCCTTCTCAGCCACTCGTATGTAAAGATGGGATATCCATGAAAACAATTTGGTACAATTGAACACCATATTTCATGGTAAAATGCTCAAACTGAAAATTCCCATTTACTATATAGGTACGCCATGGCCTACTGAAGTGAGTGTACCAAAATTTATTTACTGTCAATTTTGAGGCAAATCCTAAGACCCTAAAGGGTTAAGATATCTTTGCACGGGATATGGTTAAAATGAGCACTTAGTCTTACAATAGATCATTATTTACTAAACCATTTCCTGTAAACAGTAATACGAGCATATTGGATTATATAAATTTGGATAATAATTTTGCTATGTACAGATAGAATCCCAATTTGAATAATTTTAAATCCTGTTCTCACTATATTTCACATCAATATACAAAATACGCAAGACTACTCCAACAGAATCAGATTACACATATTTGTCTCCCCTTGTAAATAAATAAAAAAAATGAACACTTCAGGGTTGATTTTACACTCAAAATCTACATTAATATAATAAGTACAATAAGCCTATGTTTACATCAAATATATCTTCACTGAATTTGTATTTCAAAAACCAGGGGTACATTTTATGCATAGTAAAGGGCGCCAGTAATAAGAAATACTTTCATCAGAGGCAGTCAGCTGGCAAGCTCACGACAAGGCAATTTTGGGTATTTGCATTAAAATACGATGCCAAATTTGAAATTTTTTACTTATAGCTTCTGACATACAAAATATTTAGATACATGTCAAATATGTATTAGTACAAAACGAATACATTTTCATTCAATATTTATGCTACTTTGAAATTATTACTTACAGCGTCTAGCACACAAAATACTTTAGGCACATATAAAACGTATGTTATACTAAATAAATAAATTTTATTCTTGCAGTTCGAAAGGTAATCAAGGCAGATCAATGACTGACCAAGGATTGTGTTGATTTCAATCTTCTTTTCATGAACCTCTGTTCCTGTTGACGCTTCTCAACTATATTTTCCCAAATCCATTTCCTTATCGATATCTGGAATCGTAAACTTGATGCCAGTATATGTCCACTCATATGATTTCAGTCTTTTCTTCCTGTCCTTTATAAAAGCATCACCTGCCATGCTTTCATAGTCAAACATATGGCGGCCTGTCACCACTTCATAGAGATGGAAGCTCTGCAGCTGCATGAAAAAGGACAGTGCTGCTAATGTATTCTAACATAGAAGCAAATATATCTCAAATTTTGATTACGAAAGAGGCTAGAATCGACCATAGATTACCAGAAGAGTGAGCACACCTGCTTTTCACTGTTAGTTGGATAAAGTACTGCAATCAGGTCAGACTGGTTTGATTTCTGTGTTTAATCTTATTCTATTCGGCACCAGAGTATCTCAGTTGACCATTATTATTTTGATTGTTAAATAAATTTGTGAAGTAAAACTTTCTGTCTTTTATACTTGCTCCATTGACTGCAACATTTAACAATTTATGACAATTTTAACCTCACTTTACAGCATCACAGATCTAACTAGTAGTTTGCATGTGAATTCATCGCGGCCAGAATGTTTGTCATTTACACTATACAACTATTTAAGCATTTCTTCTGACTAAATTATGAACAGCCATAAGTTCATTCTAATGGAAACAAATGAACTTTTATGAACATCTTCACCAAACCTGTTCTACTGTGACAAAGTTTGCAAATAAGTGTAGGTCACGAGACCACTTCCCCATAATTGTGACCTTTTTGGGTCGCCTAACCTTTGAGAATGATTATGGTTCTCAATGCTGTAACGTAGTGGCTGCTTTTGAGTGGAGTTTATGATCTATAAAAATGATTAGAATTTGAATTAGACTTTCAATTGTTAGGACTGGGAGCCAAATTTCAGTCGTCTTTGCTGACCAGTGATGGGTATTTCAGCCCTGGGTATTCTGGACGTATATGTAGGCCTATAGGCATACAATCAGACTTATTATAAGTGTTATGAATGATCTGATCTCCAGTTATCAAAATACACTTCCAAAAGAAGATAAATAATAATCAGCCCCCAATCAATCTTTCTTATTTCAAGTATGAATGGGAATTGGTTTATGAATATTTTTCAAAATTTTTGCACCTGCAGATCAATGAATTATAACTGTAGACAATGCCATTCTTACATCATGATTACTGTACCCATAGTCATACTCCAGGGTCAAGGTTGCTCCACCAATCAAAGCGTAGCTACCATTATGACATCGATCTGAGGTCGTATATGAAGCTGCCATTTCCAGCTGATGGACAACTTCTTTTGAAAAAAAATTAATTATTTTGAAATACAACTCTGTATAACACATATATCACACTTTGCAGGGCTGAATTTGTGAACTACACCTGAAGAAATTCATCTACCTTCTGTTGTGATCACTTACACTTTTATAGTTTGGTAGGGCACATAATGAGAGATTTTCATCTGGGTAAAACGGTTTAGCTAGGATTCAACACAACATGAAATGTGCGTTGGATTTGAGACCACATGTTTCAAATGTTTAAAAACCTCACATGACCTCTCACCAACTTGTTAAAATAAACACTTTGTGGGAGACTAGAGGGTGGGACGATACCAAGCAGGAAAAATGGTCTTCTCACCAGAGTCCTCCAGCTAAAGTCATCATCCAAAAAGTATATGCACATAAAAACAGCTGCAAGGAAAGGTTTTACCTTAATACCAACACATTTATATATATTTGTTTGACTGATTTTTAGTTGCAATTGTTTAACATATACAGGTCATTTCAACTGGAAGGTAGTTGAGAGGATGGAGGAAAGCAGGCTAAACCACTTGCTAAGATTCTGTACTGAAAATCTTTAGAGAAGTATCTACCATCTTTCCCCCTTACGATCAACATTAATATATTGGGAACCATGACCCATGATGTGTGTTTAAGCATATATCCTAGGGGCCACGTTGGCAGAGTGTTAACACTCTTGCCTCCCACCTCTGAGGCTGGGGTTCAATTCCCGGCACGGCCTCAAGTTGGAAAGCTGGTAGTTGCTTGCCGTTGGTTGGTAGTTTACAGTACAGAACCCTGACAAACTGTATGTACTGGTTTCCTCTGCCCTTCCAACTACCCATCATGATATGACCTGTATGGTGTTGAAAGCGAAGTAAAACCCCAAATAAATAAATTAATTAAGAATTTATCCTTTATATACTGTGGTCCAATAGCAATTTTTCAATTGCAAAAGCCTTGCAAATCTCTCTTATAGAATAATATCAATTTACTCGTGTGGTACGAGTAACCTATAGTGTGTTATTTTCAAACCTTTTTTTTACAAATTAATAAACTTGCCATTTTATATTCACTTATTATTCATAAAGACATAATTGTCAACAGGTTCCCATTTCCCCAACCAATGCAGTGATACTCACCAAAAAGAGACAGTAGAGTTAAAAGAAAGCCATACATATTTGCTTAAGTCTTCAGGTAACACCAACAACTTCACCTGAAAATATAATACAATAAGCCAAGTGTGAGCACTGTATAAGCTGGCATATCATGTGAACAGCTTCCATCGATTGTTTGAAAAGACTTTTAACATTGTCATAAAGTTTCAAAAATGTATACAAAATTACAGTTATCTGAGGATTTCAATCATATGAGACCTAGAGAAAAGTCAAAGATCAAGTAAATGCACCTTCAAATATGCCAGACAAAGAAGCTGCAAACAAAGTACTGTTCAGTACTACAGGGGGGACAGCGATTCGCCAATTTCTATTGTACCTCATTTAAAACTAATATCTATGTTGATACTGAAGGAGCCTTATAGCACAGAAAAGTGAGCAACATGTCTTGGTACTTTTTTTAGATTTTAGAACTGACAGCATGCAGGATTATAAAGATGAATAAAAAGTTTATATGTCAATGAGAAATATGCCTAACAAACTGCATCTGACTGATGCAAAGGGCTGTATGTTCTCTAAACTGTCTCTGGGGTCAATATAAATACTATTTATAACTTCATCATATGCTAGAATACAATGAGAAGAATCGCTCTTTAGTTTTAACTATAGTTTGCAAAGTGTTTAACAGTCTTTGTAACTTTTTTGGAAACAGTATAAAATAATCGATGAAATGATGATGCTGTCCACTTTCCAACAGCCCTAATCTTATAGCCATGGGACAAGTTCTATGGGTGTATTTGTAATTATCACAAAATATATTTTATGATGCTACTATCATTTGACAGTTTGAGGAACCTCTTTTCATTCTGATAACTTTTATATAACCACACTGCATATTTGTTCTCAAGAAACTGCATTTTGGTGTTTTTATGGGCGAATCGATGTCCCCCCTGTAGTACATGTAATACTAAACAAGGTATTAAAGGGACATCAAACTAAATTAATGGTCGAGTTGGCTTAAGAGTCACTCAAACCAAGACAAAACATACACTCTTGAGTTATGCTCAAAATTCCATGGACATAAATTCAGCGTTATTTACAATTATTTTTGCTAAGCTTAACAAAATGACACCTTTTTATAGTTTTAAAATGAATTTTCAATGATCTGTGGTCGATTTATGAAAAGGGGTTATATGCATGTATGAAGACTGATTTAACACTGCATAAACATTGAACTTTTGATTTACATATTTGTGTTTTAACCTTGCTTTCAACACTGTACAGGTCATATCGTGATGTGTAGTTTTATGGGCAGAGAAAACCAGTATATACAATTGGTTAAGGCTCTGTAAACTGTCAACCATCGGTAAAAACTACCAAATTTTCCACATAGAGTCTGGGGTTTGAAGCACCGTCCTCAGAGGTGGGATGTGAGTGTGTAACCACCATCCCGCTGATGTCCCCTAAAAACCTTTTGAAGTGTCTTCCCAATGCAGCACATTTTAAGGTCATTCAAAATTAATTCGACATAAAAGTGAATTATAAAATAAGTAGGTGTTGCTTCTTCGCCACAAGTATTTCTTAATTAAAGTAACCAATCACAGAAAAAAACATGACATCAGAGCTACGTACAATAGGTGTTTTTATCTCATAGTTAGGGTAGTCATTTTAAATTTTTCTGTCCACCATTTTGTATGATTAACGAGTGAAAAATAACGATGTTTAAACAAAGAATTGAAAAAAGGCCTACACATATACAGAAGCACTAGTCAACATACAATCTAGATAGCCATGTTTGCATGTATTTTTCATGTAACAAAACGAGCCAGAAATGCTGTAAAAAGACACTGTATAATAAATTTTATAGGTTACAGATCTTCTGAGATATTGGTCTAAAACTGGAAGTTATTGACACTAATAATCCATGATATGGAGGCGTCATTTTATATTAAATATATATATCATATTCCGTATATCCCACATACTGTCCAAATATGGCTTGTGGTAGTACATTCTATGCTAGACTGTTAAAGCACTCATTCATTGCATTCAGACACACTCAAAGGTGGAATAAGGATAAGCCATATTCCTATTCATCAGTCCATAGGGACATCAAGAGTCATGTCCTTAGAGAAACCAGCTCAGTCAGAAGCTACGGTGTCAGTGCCATGGCAAAAAAGCATGATTTGAATTTCTTTCTGAAGGAGTTAGCAGAGGAAGCAGTGCAAACATCATCATGCAATGCACTTCAAATAATAGGAACACCAAAGGCAAAGCTATAATCAAATTATATCTTAGATTAGTGGAAGGAAGGAGAAAACCTCAAAGAACCTTCTATCCGGTCTTCCTGGTCTTATGTTTGCTGCAATAGAGTAGCAGAAGTGGACTGGAGTAACTATGATGACCACTTGTGACAACCTTCTACAAAACTTTAGACATCCTGTGCATACAGCACCATATTAAGGCAACCATTGATAACTGCTTAAGATTGGTGTAGCCCGAGTATATATTTTGTTCGTGATAACCTGGACAAGAGGATGTATGTCTTCTGGATGTATGTGTTCAATGCAATAAGACAAACTTCTGAAAATAGCGTTATAGTAGTGTAAAGGACTGATAACTGGAGCATTTGCCTCAAGAACAGCACTATTAATTATGACATATTTTTAATATTCATGAGAACATAAAACTGAAAAAAAAGTTTTTGCTGATGTTGAACACATGATTTGTAAGCAAGAAACCTAGATTCTTCACTTTCTCAGCTGCATGGAATAGGTTTGTAAAGATATTTTGTGAAAAGAGCCTAAAGAATAAAGATGTTAAAAGAATGACCGCAGTTATATCAGGATTTTTTTTCATTTGCCTTGGAAGACTTCCATTCTTGAAAACTATGGAGACAGGAGTTGATTGAAACATTAAAGTGGTATTTCAATAGACGTGTAAAAATATCTCGATTTATGACCAACTATATGCATTTTCAAAACTCTATGATATTGCATATTGTAAGTGTTTTCATACCTTTCCACTACATCTAAAATTATTCTGATAAAAAGAGCTTTGTACCAACATCAAAAGGGTATCAATTCTTGGGACCATTGGATGTGAGCAGTCAATAATGACCTAATATTATATGGCATATAGTTCATTCAAAACAGAAAAGATGAATACAAAGCAATGCGTGTTGTAAATGAAAAAGAAGTAAACGTAATTCTTTCATAGCCACCCTTTGTAGTTTCTCCAAAACACTTTGTTTCACAGCAGCTTTCTAATCATAGCTCAAACTTTTTATGGATTTGTGTCTTGATTCTAAGGCTGTAACAAGAATCAAATGGGGTTTGATTCTGTGTGTGCGAATGATGTCACTTTTGTCTTAAAGATCTGTGTTTTAGATAAAGATATATAAGCACGGCTTGTAAGGGGCCTGCTTCTACAGTTGGGAGGGACCTTAAACTAGTCTCCTATTTATTTTGCTAGTTACTTTGTTTACTGGGACTGACCAATAAGCATTAGCCTCACCCCCAATCGACTACAATTGAATTGACCTTCTGCCATATTTATTTTCAAAGTCAATGAGTAAACAAGTTTTGTCAAAAATCATTCGAATTTTAGTATTTTAGTGATTGTGTTTTAACATATTGGGGCATTCACAATGCCTTCAACACAGAAGACTCCCTCAAATAAAAGGAAGAAAGTTACTGTTTCCACAAGAGCCAGGATCTCTACAAGGAAAGTTAGTAGGCAATCCACCAAGCATTTGAATTAGTCATATCTTCAACAGTCTACACCAAGTATCGTGAGTACGGTTCCCCAAGCTGCTAATTCGGATTTGACAGTAGGAAAAGAAGACCCATCAGCAACAATTATAGCAATGTTAAACAAACTGTCAGAGTCGAATCAGGCTCTTCTTACCCGAGTAGAATCTATTGAGCAAAGACAGAATGTTAACAGAGTTCACACAAACCAGATATCCGGATCCGCTTCTGCAAGTCAGAGGGGACCAGGGCTTGCACTTGATGGCATGCTGGCAGGTGCCAGGACCCAGGAAGCACATCATCGCACAATGGCTGCCCAAAGTGGGTCAAGGGTGAGCTTTCCCACTTTCTCAGCGACTCAAACACACCCCCAGGGAACTGTGGCTGGGCTAGGTGATCACCCAGTCTCCCAAGCTACAATCAGGAATGACATACAGTCGGATGGGGTCATACCAACGCTGGAGGCACTCAGAAGAGCACCATCCATCGCCACTTCAGTATCCCAACTACTGGAATCGTATGAGGAACAGGCACGAATTTCCCTACAAGGTAGGCAGGCCAGGAAATCTGGCAGATATAATACAACTACATTGTTTACACTGCACCAGAGTATAGGTGGCCAAATGAGGGATATCATGCCCCGGCAGGTAAGAAGAAAGTCGCTTATGATGACCTCACCCTTCCCCAGTGGACAGTAGGGCAAGTATCAAACATTTTTTACATGAAGAACCCAACCATAGCAAAGCATGCCCTCCTTCAGGTCATACTGGCCATGAAGGATGCTACTTCCCTACCCTGGCCGGCTGTTAGAGGAGCATGGGCCACATCCATGCATGACCTGGAGGACGGCCACCTAGGATGGCAGGATGCAACACAGTGGTCGATTAACCGGTTGAGCACCTCACAGATCTCAATGGCTTCCTCCCAGGTACCTCAGCCCAGGAAGTTATGCAAATTCTTCAATGAAGGTACTTGCTCACATGATGCCAGTCACGGGTTTTATAAGCATGTGTGTGCATTCTGTGAAAAACAGGGGAAGACTGCAAATCATCCTGAAAATAAATGTTTTGTGAAGGTAAGAGCTAAGGACAAAGTACCAAGTAATTAGGACATACAGCCATCTGAACAGCCGCCACATCTTAGAGACGGTCACAGGAGGGATAGACTTTTGAGGAAGGGGGGTAAGGGACTTTTTATTAATGGGGAAACTATAAATAATTCTGTTGCAAGTGACACTAAATGTTCATCTGAAATGCAGGTTGATAGGAAAATACTTTGCGAATATGAAAGGCAACTGTTTAGCCTTCATAATACTCAATGTAATCATTTGTATTCTGATTGTTGTGAATCTTGTGACTTTTCAGGATGTACTATCATGTTAACGACCCTAATTTGGGTATTTTTGAAGGTAACACAGGGAATCTGACCCCTTGTGATATAAATGTATGCAGGCTCAATGGGAAGTAACGAGTTAGTTTAAACTCTAACTGTTTTGGTAACCAAAAAGTAGCTGCAACTGCAAGTCAGTATGTTAACCCACTAACCGGGGAAGTCCACCCTCACCATCAGTGCCATAATGTTGGTCCCAATAGGGGTTCACAAAGTAGAACAGACACAGGTATATTTACCTGGTGTACTATCATGTTTACTAATAGGTACTGGCAAGATACTGCCATGGGAAGCAAAACATACCTGATTTTTATTTCGGATGGGGGAAATCTTCAAAAATTTTGTTTTTGGAACACTATTAGTGACAGTGGGATAGCCAATATCACGGAGTGCACTGATGTTGAGGTAGGTTACATAGAAATTGTTTACACTGTTGTTATCCCAGTGCTGCTTGGTAAATCTTTCAGTAATAATGTTGATCCAAAACTGACATATGACAACCATACAAAGGACATATGGTACACAAAAACATATGGCTATTCATATACAACATATATGGAAAAACTAATTGATAATTTGATCCTGCAACAGGATCCTGAGATGGTGGTTGAGGCTGATAACAGTCACCTTGACAATGAAACTGTCTTATCTGACGGCCGTTACCGTACAAATACTGCCTGTGTCTCTCTTCCACCTCACATTAGCGTCGTCACTGATGGCATTCACCAGGATGTTAATGATAGTTCCAAGAACAGAGGTTTTCTTAACCATGGACCAGCAAACTTTATTTTTATTGGCCCAGATAGAGAAATTAAGGAATGCAATGATATTAATACTTATATTGATATGGCCAGGGCAATACAAGAAAGTGGGGTCCCCAATTACAAGGGGGCAAGGTTTCCTCTTCAATCTGGCCTAAACATTGACACATGGCGTCGTCATCTCAGGGACTATACTGATAAATTTTTGATCCAGTACCTTACCTATGGCTTTCCTTTATCAACTGTAGACCGTAACTTAACCTGCAGTACCAACATAATAAATCACCACTCAGCCCTTTAGTTCCCAGCAGCCATTGGTATTTAAATAAAGAAATGGCCTTAGGTGCAATCTTGGGTCCTTTTGACACTATAGATTACGATGGATTCCATTGCTCTCCTCTTCTCACTGGGCCCAAGGATGGAAATAACAGAAGGGTCATATTGAATCTATCTTTTCCTGCTGGGGCATCATTAAATGATGCAGTCACCAGAGATATCTTTGATGGCAGACCATTTGCGTTAAGGTTTCCCTCAGTGGATGACATCCTAGAGAGTATCAGAGCTGTGCAAGGTACTGCTATGTTAGCCAAGATTGATGTCGCCAGGGCATTCCGTAATCTGCGTGTGGATCCAGTCGACACCTTCAAATTTGGTATAAAATGGGGTAACAAGTTCTACTTGGTCCATGGCAGTGCGTCGTTTCAGATGACGTCCGACGCCATTTTGTATATCATGCGACGCCATAATTGCAGGATCTTTGCCTACATCGACAATTTCATCATTGTTTCAAAAGAAAATGACCCTGAGCATCACTATCAAGCACTTTTTGACCTCTTCATGGAATTAGGATTGCCCATGAACCAGGACAAGCTTTCCCCTCCAACCAGAACCTTGACCTGTCTAGGTATAACTATTGATCTTGATAAAAATTCCATTTACATAGAAAAGAGTAAAATAGAGGAGATCTATAATGAATGCTTGCTTGTCAAGACCAAAACATATCTTACCAGGCACCAATTCCAGTCTCCCACCTCAGCGGCCGGGGTTCGATCCCCGTAATGGCCGTAAGTGGGAAAGCTGGTAGTTGCTTGCCATTGGTTACAGTACAGTTTACAGTACAGAACACTAGCGAACTAGATGTACTGGTTTCCTCTGCCCTTCCAACTACCCGTCGTGATATGACCTGTTGAAAGCGACGTAAAAAAACCCAAATAAATAAACCAATTCCAGTCACTCTTGGGCAAACTCATCTATCTCCACAAATGTATCAGGCCAGCCAGGATCTTTGTCAAAAGAATTCTAACTTTGTTTGGGGAAAACTCTTCAGCCAAGAAAATTAAGCTTACTTCAGAATTCTTCTTGGATGTTGACTGGTTTATCCATTTTCTACCATAATTCTCTGGATCGTCAAAGATTTTTAAACCCTGTATTAAGGAAATAAATTCCTTGCATGTTCATGCTTGTATGACTGGCATTAGTGGGACTTGGAGCAATAGGGTCTATGCTGCCCCCACTCCAGTATATGTGAATTTTCAACCTAACATAACTCACCTTGAGATGCTCAACGTTATGGTAGACCTGAGATTATGGGCTAAGGATTGGGCTGGTTCCTCAGTCACCTTTCACTGTGACAATCTGGCGGTTGTTCAGGTGGTTAACTCAGGCAAAATGAGAGACGCCTTCCTCAATGCGTGTATCAGTCACAGTTGGTTCATTACTGCAGTTCATGACATTGACCTTCAGCTCACTCACATACAAGGTCATAAGAATTTCATTGTGGATGCTCTCTCTAGAATTTACTCAGAAAAGGGCCTACCCACAAAAACATTTCATTCTCTCAAAAATAGTTATGTATGGGAGAGAATTCCATTGACTTTCTTCAATTTAGACATTGCTATATAATTTCAGGCTCACATCAGGATCCACAGGGCCTCTTAACCTCAGCATGGGACAGAGTTCTGAGAGCTTACAGACCAGCAACAGATCAAACCCACAAGACTGACTTTTCCACGTATCTGTCAGTGTTGTTGTTTTACTCTCTTCCCTTGGATTTGTCTGCCCAGAATATCCTCATTTTTCTGGAATTTTTAGTAAAAAACCACTATCCCCTAAGGTGATCAGGAACTATTTCTCGTCCATCTCATCTCTTGCAAAATTCTATGATCTTGATGTATCTGACCTTTCTCATCCGGCAGTACTTAGGTTTCTCAGGAGCTTGTCTGTTAACTCCACTTTCAGACCTACCCCCGTAGAGTCTTTGGAATTCCAGTGATGTACGACATTTTACGAGCTTGTGACTCGCTCCATGATCCTATATTATATAGGGCCATCTTCCTGGTAGCTTTTTATGGATTTCTAAGGCTTTCCAACATAGTTCCACACCCTGCTAAACAATTCTCTCAGTCCAGGCATTTTTTGAGAAAAGACCCGAATTTTGGTCCTCCAGGGGCACACTCCAGGACCAAAACCTTGAAGGATGGAAATTCTTCTCACATGGTACAACTCCCCGAAATTGATAACTTCTACTTATGTCCAGTGAGAGCCCTAAAAGCTCTTCTGAAGTCCAGACCTCTCCCTTCAACAGCCCCTTTATTTGCCACCATATACCATTCTCATTTGCAAGTAATTGACACTAATGTCAGAGATGCTTTGAAATCAGTCCTCTCTGTCTTGAATATATCCCCCATAGGTCATGGGTTCCATTCATTCCGGCGTTCTGGAGCTACTTTTGCGTTTGATAACAATATCCACCTCCAAAATATCATGGCACATGGCTTATGGCATAGCTCCTCTGTTTGGACTTACCTCCAGAATGCCTCTCAGGCCCCTTCCATCATTCCTGCTACTTTTTCTGCCCTTATCCCTTCTCATTTTTAGTTTGGGTTTGGTGGTTTTAAAAATTTCTCATGTTTACATTCTAATTTTTAAATACCTTATTTTAGTCCTATTATGTGTATACTAACTTGTAAATAAATGCATCAAGTCTATTTTCACTTTAGTTCATAACCTCATGACCTTTGACCTTCTATCACCTTGAGATGGTCTTAACCCAACTGATATAAGCACAGCTTGTAAGGGGCCTGCTTCTGCAGTTGGGAGGGACCTTAAACTAGTCTCCTATTTACTTTGCTAGTTACTTTGTTTACTGGGACTGACCAATAAGCATTAGCCTCACCCCCTATTGACTACAATTGAATTGACCTTCTGCCATATTTATTTTCAAAATCAATGAGTAAACAAGTTTTGCCCACCACCACTGCCCTGATACATTGTACTATATATGATGCCCAAGGGGCATCTCCTGACTCCTTAAGATGTGGATGGCAGGGTTATCCCTGCGGTAAGGATCATAAGTCAAACATGTGGCTGAAATTTCTGTAGCTTGCTCCCTTGGGCCCAGCCAAGGATATTCTTCTGATGGGAACTGATTTAGGCTTCAGAAAGATTGCACTAAGGTAGGGCCAGGCTGACCCTGATTACTTCTCTCTATTTTGACTTCTTTCGACCTCCAAACTTGATCCACTTGGAGGATTAATCTAGGATCCTGTGACTGTTGCGCCCTCTTAAGTTGGTACCTTAAGGTCTTCGTCAGATATAATCCACTGTTCACAGTACCCACTTGGGCCTGGACCCCTTATGGTTGTCCCACCATAAGGGAGGTCTCCTTTCTTGGATTGATGTCGGTCCTTGTCATTTTGGGATAGGCTGGACCAGGCTGACCCTGGATCCCCCTGCAGGCTTTTCACTTTTGTCCTGAACTTGACACCTGGGTTGCTAATAATATTTCTGAGTTTGAGTGCCATGGTACTTTTGCTATATTACAGTATATTCTGTGGTAATTTTATGCTTTATTCATGTCTGTGATATACTACTGTGCTGGTGGTTTTAAAAATTTCTCATGTTTACATTCTAATTTTTAAATACCTTATTTTAGTCCTATTATGTGTATACTAACTTGTAAATAAATGCCTCAAGTCTATTTTCACTTTAGTTCATAACCTCATGACCTTTGACCTTCTATCACCTTCACCTGGTCTTAACCCAACTGACAACACTTGTGACTGTAATAACTCTAGCCTGACTTTTCTCAAACATCTAAAATCACTTACCATATACTTCAAAGAAGATGTAGTATCCTGGGGTCAAACAATTGAAGGCATTAACTATTGGCCTTGTGATTGTATTCCTGTCATGACGTTTTTTCACTCTTAAAAGGTCACAGTGCATAGCAAAATTGTATTTTATTAGACATTCTGTCCAAGTATAAATATATCATTGTTCAAGTTTTAATTATGAAATATAAGTAATAATATGATAGTTGATAACATTGAAATACTCGATTCTATTTAACCAAAAGCCTTGTACAAGCTGAGTAGCACTGAAGTCTACCTATTTAGTGATTACTTATTTGGTCATGTGATGATGTCATTTCAGCTGATAAACTCACAATAAAAATCACTGTCTCTAATTTAGAGCTTAAATAATGAGTCATATCATAGGTAGTAGATATACACTGTGTAAATTAGGCTTCTCTCCTCATTATACAGGCAGATTACAATAGATGTGCAAAGGTTACCCTTTTAACCCATTTAATATGACTTTCCTGTTTGAATTTTACTGTCGAAAAGACTGAGTCATTTTATTTTCGTTGACGTTTAATCTTCAAGAATTTCTTTTCCTGGCTTGTCATGGTCAAGTTTAAAAATTTGAGAGCTCATTGAGAAATATTATTTGGTAAGTAATGTGTAAAGAAATGTAAAAAACAACATTACACAATATTTTCTTATAAGTTTTATTTCAAGGACCTGTCATGCCATATCATATGAAAGTAAATGTTTTTGAGGGTTCAAGTTATGTTGCATGGTTTTCTGGAAAATATGTATCATATGATATCAAATTCAGAGTAGCGATTACAACATCCCCTATCATTCTTTGTCCAAATGTTGTAGCAGGACCGGTTTTGTTAATTATTACAGAAATATTTACACTTGATACACAAAGATTTTACACTAAAAACAAATATCTCATGATTCGCGAATTTTTTTTCCAAAAGTTCAAGTGAATGGATGATTCACTCGTGACAGACATAAAATCAGCACATTACACCTTTCTCTGATTCACGTGAAAGATAAATATACTTCATGTGTTCAGGTAAGAAAGCATTTTTTATGATGTGCTATATCCATAACAAGTTTACATTATCTGGTACAAGCTAGCTCTGTCTCCATCTGGACAGTCTCAAGAGGATGATGTCAGATAAAATATGCACTTTGATCTACTTGGACTAAAAAGATGAGATATTTAAAATTTTAGTGCAACAACACTAATGTGTCATACTGCACTATAAAAACTTTGACTACTATAAATACATTAGCTAATATTCACAAACATATATATACAAATAATTAAAAACTGGCAAAAAACAAACAAAAAATACAAGATTATACAAAATGACTAGAATAAACATTGTAAAAAAACACAATCAACAATATATGAACAACTAACAAAATAAAGTGTAAAAATACAAAGTATAGATCAATATCACAAAACAACATGAACCAAGACTAGATATTAAAGAATAAATTAACATGAAGGACAAAACACAAAATAATTTAATTAAAACTTTTTAAACAGGTCACATTCTTTTAAATAATTTATAACGTTATAAACATTTTCATTAAATAATTTTTGCGTTGTATTAATATCTCTATAATATTTTATTCTAGTGTCACGTAGGTCGATACAGTCTAATAATATATGCTTGACTCTATCAGGACAATGACATGGAATACACCAGGGCATATCCTCAACTTTCAATAGATAACTATGCATGAAATAAGTGTGTCCTATACGGGCTCGAGTTATAACTATTTCCTCCGTACGAGATAAACCCGTCCAAACATAAAAATCTCCTACTGTAGGGTTTATTTGGAATAGTTTGTTATTAGGGCACACATCCCATTGGGCTTGCCACTTTTGTTTAAAAACACTATTTACATTCACTTTCAAGTCTGTATAGGGGACTTTCAAGTCTAAAACATTAAAATTCAAGGCCTGTTTGGCAAGCTCATCTGCTTTTTCATTGCTCTTTATGCCTACATGACTTGGAACCCAAGCTAAAACAACATTCTTATTCACTGACAAACAATCATTAAAAAGTTTTAAAATATCTTGAATAAAAGGATAATCACAGCTGTTGTCATCAAAAGCTTGAAGACTAGATAAAGAATCAGTGAATATGATAAAATGATCCCCATCACAACTTTTTATGAGAATAAAAGCCAGTTTTAGAGCCTGTAATTCAGCTATGAATATACTAGCATTGCCTGGAAGTCTGACCTGGCCACTGATGTTATTAGATGTAACTGCTGCAGCAACCCTATTTTTTGTCTTTGATCCATCAGTATATATATCCGTATGGTCAGGATAACAACTTTTCAACTAAGCAAACAGACTTTGAAAAAGACAATCATCATCAAGATGTTTCTTTTGATGGGTGAGGAATAAATCTATGTGAGGTTTCTGTATAGTCCAGGGTAGGTCATCTGGCAATGACACAGTCTGAATTAGTTCCAGCTGAGCACAGACAGCAGACAAATCTTCCTCTACACGATGCCCAAAAGATCTTCTTGTAGATGGTTTCTTATCATACAGATCATAATACCGGGGGTTAAAACAACATTGTAAGCTGGATTGTCAGTATTACTTCTCAATTTCAAAGCATATTGAACACATAACTTATCAAACCTGAGATATAAAGGGGTTCATTTTCCTCAACATACAAGCTTTGCATTGGAGAAGTCCTGAATGCTCCCAGGCATATTCTTAAGCCCTGGTTTTGAATGGGTTCCAATTTTTTAAGATATGACTTACGAGTAGAACTAAAAACAGCACAACCATATTCTAATCTAGAATGAACAAATGAACGATAAAGTCTCAATGAAACACTTCTATCTGCTCCCCAATCCATTTTGGCAACTGCTTTCAATGAGTTTATTGCTTTTTCACATTTCTGACAAATATAATCAATGTGTGCCTTAAAATTCAGTTTACTGTCAAATATAACGCCAAGGAACTTAGTTTGTGGAACAACTGGGATTTGTGAATTATAGATTGCCAATGTTGGGTCTTGATGAAGTTTTCTTTTATTACAGAAATATATGCAAACAGTTTTGGCTTTAGAAAATTTAAAACCATTTTCATCAGCCCAATTTTCTACCTTATTCAAACACAATTGAAGTTGCCTTTCTATTGAAGCCATATTTCTAGAAGAACAAGTGATTGAGAAATCATCAACAAAAAGAGACTTTTCAAAGCTAGCTGGAATCACATTAGCAATACTGTTGATCTTTAAAATAAATAGAGTAACAGATAGGATACTGCCTTGAGGGACACCCATTTCTTGTTCATATATATTACTATAGAAAGATCCTAAACAAACTCTAAAAACTCTATCGGTTAAAAAATTCTGAATAAACATAGGCAGTCGCCCTCTTAAGCCTATTTTATATAGGTCTCTGGTAACCCCATATTTCCATACTGTATTGTAGGCTTTTTCTAAATCAAAAAATACAGAGACTACATGATTGCCTTTTAAAAAGGAATATCGAATAAAAGATTCAAGTCTAATTAATTGGTCTGTTGTAGTTCGACCTTTTCTAAAACCACTTTGATATTTTGTTAAAATATTATTTTTCTCAGAGAACCAAACTAGTCTAGCCTAGTCTCATTATGTCCATGGTTTTGCATAAACAGCTCATCAGAGATATGGGATGATAATTGGACAAGTTTTCAGAGTCTTTGCCTGGTTTAGGAATAGATACCACAGTGGCCTCTTTCCAGCATTCAGGGATTTCACCTGAAGCCCATATATCGTTAAATATGTCAAGAAAACCATAAGTGAGTCTCTTGGTAGATGTTTAAGCAGTTGATAATGAATTTCATCTTGACCAGTGGCTGTGTCATGAGAGTTTTTCAGAGCATCACATAGTTCTCTAATGGTAAATGGTACATTCACCCAAGTACAGCAACAAGGATCTGACCCAAGTACACCAACAATGGGCTTGTTTACAGCAAATAGTGACACTTTTGACAAAGGTCTCTCATTGTCTATTCCTTTTACTAGCAGGAATCGTGGCCATGTACAAATCTGTGCGGAATCCGAGTTTGTAATCATGAGTTCAGGCGAAGTTCTAATCCTTTTTCTATCAGTCATTTGGGAATTTTGTGTAGCCATGATGTTGTAGTGGTTATTCATTGCCAATGCTCTCCACCCACCCTTCGAGCCCAACAAGGGGATATCACAATAGTGTGGAGCTGAGCCCTGCACACTGATATTAGAGATACATTAGCAATATACTCAAAGAACACATAAAACATGAACCTTGATTGACCTATTAAGTAGCCGCCTTCTAGATACTCCAAACAAAAGCACTAACCAATCACCAGCAGAGTACAACAATCAAGAACAATAGTTTAAACCATTAGAGTTCAACAAGCTTTCACTAATTTGGAGCACTAGGGCTTGGCACTACCAGCCGATAGATTAAACCAGGCCATCTTAACCTTCCGACTAAATGAAATTGAGGCCAAAGCTATGTATTGTCTCCTCAATGATGCAACAAAGTATTGGCTCAACAGCCAGGACCCTCTCTTCCACTGACACTGATTGCAACCCATGGCAAACAGGCTGCCCCCAATTAGTCACTTCTTACGACACGCAGGAGGATATGTTGGGCCTATTCTACATCCCCGGACCCACAGGGGGCTACTTGAACTAAAAAATGATGATAAAAATGTTGACATTATATTGCAACATAATAATATAGACTCCTTTACATTGTGCTTGAAAAGAAAAGAAGAGTTTGGGACGAAGCCTTTGCTAAAATTCATTACATAAGAAACACAATATTTTGTTATTTGATGGTATTTGCCAAAACACAATATTTGTTCAATACAGTGTCATTGTTATGTTTATACAGAAATAAAGATTATCAAAGACAAAAAAGTTTTAAAACTCCAGAATATAAATTCAGAAAGGAAATTTTTACAGTTAATTACAACAAAAGAGCAGAAAACAGGTACAAAGGTTTTGATGGATAAACATCTCTAAATCAGTTACACAGATTGACTGAAATATTATTCGTATATGTGTAAATATTATGTGTAAAATGAACCATGGATTTTTGTCATTAGACGAAATGACAGAAAGTTTTAGCCATTACTCATAATGATGAGTTATTTCAGCCATTGCGCCAAGTGACTGAAATTTTTAGTCATTATACATAAGGAGTGATTTCACAGATTGAGTGTAACAACAGGTTAATTAAAACATTGAAGTAAGGCCACCTAAAGTTGAGGTCACCCTTGATATTTTTTCGTAAGGTGTCCTTAAGCTAATTGTACTTTAACGTGGTCCTACTTTAAGGGAATATTTACTTTAGATTAAGTTTGCACCCATTACTTGAGGATTTTCTTATGTTAAGATTGACTTAGTTAATAACATTTCCTTCAACATTACAATTTCAAATGAAGTTAAGACAAACTTAAATTGAACAAGTTTTACACGATTTATGTACAAAGGGGTGTTGTGACTGGGTTGTTTCGGTGGTTAATAGATTTAACAATTCTATAACCTATATCTGGATTGTTTTGTTTTCTAAAGCAAACTGCACAAATGATAATCCCTGTTTATATTATGTTGCGTTTGACAAAGTAGCACAGAACTTCAGTCCTGGGAGGGGGTAGGTACTTTTTACTTGGTGGTGTATATGTGTGGTCAGCTGTGTGCACTGAGGCGCTTTCATAGTAGTCAACCAGGCAGGGCAGTGTCCTTGATTAAAGTCTTGAGTAGTTCACCCTCATGAATATTCATGAGGTCCTAGAACAGGGTTATCACCTGATGTCTGAAAACATCTTTAAATATTCTGAAATTGGGTTAAAACTTTGTATTTTGATCTGGGCTGGGCACTGCTGACAGTGTGCGTTAAATATTTTTAAAGAAAAAATTACATTTTGTTTTTATTTAAGTGGTTTTATTGGACTTTTTAGTTGATAACATACACTGCCAGCATGGGTAGAAAGAAGGTCAAGCAGAGTGAAGTTAAAGAAAGTTTGCCGGTGCAAGAAACTGACCGAAATTCGACTGATGAAAAATTTAGTGCATTAGAAAATAAACTGGAAAAATTGTTGAAAACAGTATCTGCCATGGAGGGTCGTATGGACAAGGATGGAGGTCGAGTTCGTGAGATTTCACCTGTTCCCTCTGCCCACAGTTCCTTGCGAGAGCCCAGGGGTGCCAGTGATCAGCATCTGCCCACATTTGATGAACTCAGATCCGATGATTGGATCCAGATGGAGGTGCAGCGAAAGCTACACCAGTATGATCAGATGTCTAGAATGGATCTGAAAGGTAAAAATTCTGAGCAATTTAAATCAGGGCGGTACAGGCCTGGTTATCAAAGAGTTAGAAAAATTATTTCATGGCCACAAGATCAGTGTACTGTAGTGGGGGGTAGTCGGCAACCCACATATGATGACTTGTCTGTATTTCAATGGTCACAGGGTTATATACAAAGTGTGTTCGAGGAAAGTAATGAAAAATTACGAAAAAATATGTTGAGGCACTTTGTTAGTATGATGCAAGACTCAATTGAGCTATCTTTTGCAACAGCTAAACGTGCACATGGCCTAATTCTCCAGGAGATGGAGAAGGGAAATGTGGATTGGGCTAATGTTGAAAAAATTGAAAAAATTAGGGGCAGGAACACTCAGAGAGTTTGGCAATCAGAAAACAATTCTTCACCTGCTGGTTCAGAAAAAACTATGCTATGTAAACTGTACAATAAAGGTAATTGCAGACATGACAAGCTATCTGAACACGTAGAGAAAGGGGTCACCTACCAGCATTACTGTAGTAATTGCTATGCAATCACAGGTCGTAGGTTCGAACATCCTAGGAGTCAGTGTATCAGGTTGAAAGCTGATAAAAAAGAACCCCAAATGGGGCAGCGTGTTTAGTACTGATTGTAGTGTTAGTCTTATAATAAAAAGTGATCATGTTAGACAGGAGCCTAGTCGGTTACATGGTATTAATAGTACTGATGAAAATTGTCAGTTTTCTGTGCCCCCTGTACCTTTAAATGTGGAAGCTCTTGAATTTCCCTATAGGGGTACCTCGCAATTTAATATTTTTGGAAAAGTTTTTGTGTGTCAAATGGGCAGCAGGGGAGATACCTGTTGTTATATTGACAACGCAGGCAGATGGCATAAATATGATAGCAATAAGCAATTAAAATTGAAAAATTATGGTAACTGTCATAATGATAGCCAGATTATATATGCTGGCTATAATGAGCAGGGTGAGTGTCGGCAGTGTGTAAATACTGATAATGCTGAAGTATGTGGTTATGATTTACATTCTGTGGGCCCCGGGGGCCGACCCTTGGTCCCCAATCTTCTGTAACTTTGGAAAAACATATACTTATATCGAGTATAGGTGGTGAACTCTTCAGTGAAGAGGGAACTCACAGTACATGTAGCTGGGAACAGTTTGAGTATCAGGCTGATTGCCATCAAATGTCTCCCAGAAAAAATATTACTGAAAGCTTGGTAAGTGTGGATCGAACCCCGGGCCCTACAGAATCTCAGATGCAAGTCCATGACTCAACCTTGCCTTGGGTACAAGATGTTGAGGGTAATGGCGTATGGTGTGACTCAGTCAATTTTGTATGTGAAGTCAGTAGGTTTGAGGGTAACAATTGTATAATTGCCAGTCATCCTGATTCACTAGATGCAAATTTGTTTATGAGCGTTGGTAGTGGAGGGTTACAAGGAAAAAGTAACCTTATGTACTGGGATTTAGAACGTGAACGTCCTGGGTTTCAGTCCATGGGCAGTATACATGATATTACAGGTCGTATTAATCCCGGCCCGGGTCAAAATACTCCCATATGTACATATACTTGTAGTAGTCTTAGTTTAAGTGCTAGCATTGGTGACATCATGGGCACTGGGACATTTGGTCATGGCCAATTGCCTTGTAATACTCCTTCTAAGGTTGTATATAGTGATATTACCCCTTTTTCACTCAATATAATGCAGGCAGTAAAGCGTTTCAGTGCACAACATACATATTGTCGTAGTGTTGGTGTCTTGCTGCTAAATACATGTCAATTCACTCAATACAGTGGTTCACAATTGTTAAATAGTAGTGATATGAAATCATGGGTCGTGGAAGCACATACAGTAGTCAAAAACACTGCAACTTCCAACTATAAGCAGGCTAGACTGATTCCCTCGGGCCTTAATGTCAATAACTGGCGAAGATATTTACAATATTATGACATAAAAGTCCTTTGTGACTATCTAGAGTTTGGGTTTCCCTTGAAAGTTGATAGGCAAATTTTTCAATTTAATACTAATAGTAGTAATCACTCCTCAGCTAGATTTAATACTGAAGGAGTAGATAGGTATTTTAAAGAAGAAATTGGTTTTGGGGCCATAGTTGGGCCCTTTGAAAATCAACCCTTTGAAAAAATTCATGTTTCGCCATTGATGGCTCGTCCAAAACCTGATGGTGGTACTAGGGTAATTGTTGACCTTTCTTGGCCTTTGAAATGTAGTGTTAATAGTTGTGTACCTTTGAATAATTTCGATGGCATGGACATTCAGTTAAATATCCTACTGTTGACAACTTAGTCGAAAAAATTAGAAAATATGGCCCTGACACTCTGTTGTTTAAGGTGGATTTACAGAGGGCTTTTAGAAATCTTAGGATTGATCCAGGGGACTATGACCTTTTGGGTTTGAACTGGCGTCACCAGACGTACGTAGACGTAGCTATGACGTTCGGATTTCGCCAAGGTGCGTCCAGCTGCCAGTTTTGTACCGACGCAATCGTCTACCTTATGACGCCACAACACCACTGGGTTATGGCCTACTTAGATGACCTTATAGGGGCTGCCTTACCAGCTCGTGCAAGTGATGCTTTCACTACCTTAGTAAATTTATTGCAGCATTTAGGTCTCCCAATAAATTATAAAAAAGTTGAAGCCCCTAGTTCACAGATTACATGCCTAGGTATTATAGTTAATGCCAAAGCTGGTACCTTAGCTGTACCTCCAGAAAAATTGCAAAAAAATAAGCAAATGTGTTCCCAATGGTTGGGGAAAGTACAAGCTACTAGAAAGTAGATTCAAAAGCTACTGGGGCATCTTTTGTACATACATAAGTGTATTCCACCTGCTCGATTATTTACCAATCGTATACTACAAACTCTTCGAAGTACCCCTCGAGTAGGTTATGTTAAGTTATCACCCAGTTTTCATAAAGATGTAAACTGGTTTTGTGTATTTTTAGAATATTTTAATGGCACAGTTAAGATACATCCCTCTATGGCAGTTCATTGCAATCATATATTTGTAGATGCTTCTTTAAGGAATTTGGGTGCGATTTTTCAGCGAGAAGTGTATAGTATTCCCATTATTGATACTTTAAAGCAATATTTTAGTATAGTCCATTTTGAGGCCACAAATATATTATTGGCAATACGTACATGGCTTAGAAGGTTACATGACCAAGAGTGTACAGTATGGTGTGATAATAATGCTGTAGTAAATGCCTTCACTTTTCATAAAATTAAGGATAACTATTTAATGGCCTGTGTACGCTCTGTATGGCTATTGTGTGCCCAGTATAATATAAAACTTAAAGTCGTACATATTCGTGGTACATGTAATCAATATGCAGATATTCTGTCTAGATGGGATAACTATGTCAACTGTAATATGACAGAAGTTCAATTCTTGCAAGCCTGTACTTGGTTCAGTCCTAATGCTCAGGATGTGATCCCTAACTTTGAGGTGTAGGGGCTGGTACCCCCTGTATGTTGTCAGAGTACTGCTTTTCCTTCTTTTTCCAGGTAAACAGCCTATAACTTGGTTATGGCAGCAGGCAGTGGACAGAGCGGCCTTGGGTTTGCTTCCTCGTACTGCCAGGGCTTATGCCAGTGCCTTCAATCTCTTCATGGCGTTTACTGTATATATGGACATCATGGTTCCTTGGCAAGAAGTGGTAGTAGTTACCTTCTTGGAGTTTTTGGTGAGATCCTCGTTATCGGCCGCTTCCTTACAGAACTACCTCTCAGCTTTGCATCATTACTTCGAGATGTACAACTGGAGTGTCACCGCCTTGCAAGCAAGAAGAACATTGTTATTAGTAAAATCTGTAAAAATTCATAACCCTCTTAAACCAAAAATTAAAGGTATTTTGTCAGTTGACATGTTAAAAGGCTTGATTTCCGTGCTTGGCTCTATGCCTAATGCTGTTGTATATCAGAGTGTCTGTCTACTAGCTTTCTTTGGTTTTTTTCGCCTAGCTTCTTTAGTGCCTGTAACCAGTAATGTGTTCGATAGAACCAGGCACCCATTGGTGCAGGATGTGATATTTACCTCAAAGGGGTTCCAAATTATTCAAAAATGTGCTAAAACAATGCAATTTGCGTCACAATATAGGATTGTTCATATTCCTAAGCTGTCAGTTGTAGACATTTGTCCTGTTAGGTCTCTTAAAACCATGATTTTTATCCAAAAATTGACAGAATCTGACCCGCTGTTTGTAATTCAAAGTGGTGATAAAAAGATTCCAGTAACGACCTTTAAGGTCAGGGCTACACTGTCAAAGGCTTTGGTAAAGATGGGACTTGAACCTAAGGACTATGGTTTTCACTGCTTCAGATGTAGTGGAGCTTGTTTAGCTTTAGAACTTAAAGTACCCCTGGAAAATATAAAAATCCATGGCCACTGGCGTTCAGACGCTGTGTGGGCTTATTTGCAAAAGACTCCCAAGGCGGCGGCAGTCGTAGCTGATGCTTTCCAGAACAACTTGCATTAAAACTGTACTACCACACTACCACTTGGGTTTGGCAATTCATGTTTTTAGGCCTTTCTGTTATTAAATACTTTAAATTTATTTCATAAATATGTCACTGATAGGTTTACAAGGTACATACTAATCTTAGCCATTTAAGTATTGCAATTTCTTCATAAAGTTGTTATAAAAAACATTGAAGTTTAGGCAGTACTGCCTTGTCATAGCCAAGCTACTTTATTAATAACTTGGAGTGTGGCTTGTAAGATTGTAGCCTATTTTATAACAGTAACTGTGACATAATAATAATAATAGTATTTTGATTAGCAGTAATGGTTTCAATGCAACAGAGTTTCATATATAGAACTTCTTAAAGCATTGATATCCCCATACAGTAATATTTCATTTAAATGCAACTTAAATGGGGATTGTGTATATATAACATCACAGTAGTAAATAACCTGTAGAATTGTTGGACATTAATGAATTATAACATTAACATTGATGTATGGTAACTATTGTTGTATAATATGTTAATATGCTAACATTAACATGAATAAAAGCCAAAGTTTTTATCACTTAACTTTGAGTACTTGATGAGTTCCCCTCCCCTTGGACTGGAGCATTTTGTGGGGACTTACTTGAGGTTGATTGCCTATTTTTTCAGAGTGGGCTCCACATGTTCAGTCGGTTTTTATGGTCTGATAAGATGCAGGCTTATTTTCCTCCATGCAGCATAAGAGAGTTGCATGTGAGCCTCCATGCCATCCACCATAATGTCACTTAAATATTCAAGCATATGTTTTTGTGTCCATGCTGTGAAATCCACTGGTTATTGACAAAGATTCATAAGAAACTCTATTTTTGCTAGAACTTGGCAAACTTTTGTGTTTGTCCTGTGCATTTGAGCCCACAGGCAGGTTCATCTGGAAAAAGTGTCCTGCATATTTATCTATATTTCTTGGAGCCACTAACACCTCCTTTGTCCTGGACAGTAGAACATATTTCACCAAAAAGCTGTCATAGTAAAAACACTCACAGGAAAATTGTGAACACATGAAAGAATTTAAATCAAAAATTTTATTTTAAAGTGGAGACATCCTATATTTTTGACTTGCCAAAATCTACTTCAAAATGGAAAATATTTCAGATTATACTGATGATAACATGTAAATGAAACTTTCCAAATAAGATCTTACTGGTTAGTTTGCACTTGATTTATTGTATTTCTGTGACCTTGGTTTGAATCTACTTCATCGTAGTTACATATCTGATACAGCGAGAGTCTGAAAGTGACATTTGTGTTTGCTATTACTGAACTAACCTTGTAGTATTACATATATATTATGTACCATTGTTTCACTGTTATATCCAATAAATTTTCTTATACATTTTAGCTACTGTTAAAATGTCACGCAGGCCAATACTATGAATTGTATTGTTGTATTGTATTTGTTTTTATACTCAGCACAATATCCCATGTACTACAGCACTCAAAGCACTATATGACCCATTCGACTTTGCAAGTACAGTCCATCTCTCAGATTACTCACATTGCCCTAACTGAAAGACAGAGGCTCAAGGATAACCACTTATCAACGTCCTTGGGGATAGAACCCAATGATAGAGGACCGCCATTTTAAGTGGTCACAAAATCAACCATATAAAAGAAAAATTGAAAATCATATATATAAACAAACAAATGAGAAAAACTTGCAAAGGATTTCAACAAAAGAGAAAATGGTGCTTTACATTTATTTCATTGACACAGGAATATCCTCTCTTTATTCATTGTGGGTAGGATATTCTCCAGGCAAAGCAATAGATTAGATTGGATTACTGCAAACACTTAAAATCACTTACAGTTTAATGCATCACAAATCTGTGTTTATTCTCCCAGTTCTCCACTCAGACAAAGGTGGGTCAGACTTGTTTGCGGAATTTTTCTGTAAAGACGATTTGGAAGTATGTTCCTTTCTTCTGGTTCTTCATGGGTACCTCCTGTTTTCAATATATTTAGGTATGTGAGTGAAGATGACATCTGTAAAAATTATCACTGATTCTCCAAGTAAGTCATTTATGTTAAACCATATTCCAATATTCCTACTAAATGATTTATTATCATTGCACTACCATCCATAACTAAGGTAGGGAATTGATACTTCGGGGAAGGTTCTTTTCCAGATAAATCCCAAAAAGGTGTTTTGACTCCCCTGATCAAAGAGGCAGCTCTACCTGGAAAAGAATAAAGAATTAAAAAACTATCACCTATTTCCAGCTTCGGTTTACTTTTTTTATTTGGTTGATTGGGTCTTTACCAAAGAGACAATGGATGAAGTCAGATTAGCAACAAGTTTCACCATTCTAAGTAGCCATCTTACAAACAAAATTTTTCAACTGAAATGACTTTTCTGTCAACACAAATGAGGTCTATCTTTTTCTTGTTTGGAGCAAACCCTCGGCTCTGGTGTTTGCTCGACTTTTCTGCTGCTTTAGATAAAACCAATCAACAAACCCTCTTTGGCTATCTCAGATCCTGGTTTCTTCTGACTGACCTCCATAACAGTCAATAATGAGAAACACCTGTTATATCCTTTTTCATTTTGAATGTTTGCTTCTGGGGGCAAAAAAGGTTCAACAATTAGCCCCACTCCCTCCCCCTATCCTGACACTTCAAAGGTCTGTGGCGTCATACATGCTAGTGATGTCACAATGAAAGATTGGTATTGTGGCTTGGAAATTATATTTTAATATGATCAAAATAACATACAATTCCAAAACTATATGACAGGGCCAATACACAATTGGTAGGTGAATATCTGAAGGTCTTAGGGTAACATGTTTTATAGTGACCATAAATTCATATCTATATCTATTATTACAATTAGAAAAACTGTGTAAGGGTCGAGAAAACGACCAATTTTCTTTTGACTGTTTATGGTATATTTTGGGTCTTCATACTTTGACGCATCCAATTAAGTGAAGGTCATTTCGCTGATAATCCCAGTGGCGTTGATTGTGACTTCACAGTGCAAAATTCAAAATATGAATGGCTTTTAAAATTTATTTTGGTATGAAATAAATTATTCTTTAAAACTGCTTGATAAATTTTATAAATATTTGGTAAGTGGATGGTACTAAAATGTAGAGTACACCTGCTTTATGGCGACCTTAAACTCCTGGCAATAAGTCTATAATAGTAACTTTAAATAGACCACTCACAAACGAATAAAAAAACAATTACTTTCTGAATTTCAGTTATAACTGGTAAATGGGTGTGGTTTTGACCTTGAAAACTGTATACTGTAAGGTGTCCTTAACATCTGAACCGTAGTGACTAATGAATGACTTTAAGGTCAATCATTCAAGATTCAGTCAAACAGGATTGACTTGACAGATTCCATTTATTCTTGCCATCTGGCTGTGCATAGACCCTGGGACAGGCACCAACAATAAGTGTTTTGCAGTCATTAATTAATTTAAGATTAATAAATACAATTTAAAGTAGAGTTTATGAACAACTAAATCTTTTGAAAAAAGTATTTTTATAGAATGATTTATTCTGGTATTTTTTAAAGAAGAGTGCTCTGTTCAAGACGTATATCTGTAACTCTTGTACTGATTAAATACTGTTTAATTAATTAGTATTAAGCTTGCAATTTACAAATGTTCCCACCTTTTTAATTTTGGGGGTCATTTTTGTCTTGATTTACCTTGACTTGGAAATTGGGGGCTCAGTCTGGACCATCCTTAAATGTGGAGCCAGACCTCTATAACTGATATTGTTCTGCTGTTTTAAAGTGGGTATTCTGATATCCTAATCCTAATAAGTCTTACTAAACTCTTCAGTATCTAGTCCCCAGGAACTGATCATGACTTATGGAAGGTCTCCTTCAGGATAAATTTTGATCCTACATACTTTCATTTTACTTCTAATAAACATAAGACTGACCTGGGATATAATATCCCTGACCAATGACCTCAGCAAGGACCTCAAGGTCAAAACTACCTTACTAAGATGGTAAATTCATGATATTTATTTGTCCACATTTTATGATTTTTTTGTGTTCTTATTACGTGAAGCTTGAAAAATTGGCCCTTTGCTGAATCAGCCCTCCCCCCCAAAAACCTCAACCCTCAGTAAAATGGTCCCCAGGTGAAAGTAAATTGAAAAATAATAAGAGTGCTTGTGTACCACATAAGATGACAGACTTTCAGGGTGCCACAAACTAACAGGACTGAAGTATTATCTAGACTTACCCCAACCAGACTGATTAAATCCTGGAGTCGGGATCAAGAGTTCGGATCGAACCAAAACTATATAAACCTCCTCTGGCTCACAGAAAATGTCAGTTGTGACTAGAAAGATGCCAGCTGCACATCATAAAGACTTCATACATCAGCTTAGGGTACTTTAACATTTCCATTTGCATCTTGATGGAAAGACACATTTGAATGCAGAACCATCACCTGCCATACAGTCACCAGCACAGCCTCAGCCCAAGAAATCCCGCAGGAAAAGATGAAAGCCACCAAACCCCTTGGTCAGTGTCAATGTGTACGTAAGTGGTCAGTGTCAATGTGTACGTAAGTGGTCAGTGTCAAGTGGTTGAAGGTCAAGCCTGTTGGTCATCAATGACTGGGAAGGAAGTCTGCTGGCCTCTGGTTTGCTGCTGCTGCCCTTTGGCTGCCTTTGGTTGGATGACATGGCTTGCGGGCATCTGTGTCTCTGGGATGGTTAAGATGTATTCCCTTGCAGCTGGTGCTGGTTGCTGTGGCTGTTTAAATGTTTGTTGAAATGTACTCGAGCTGCTTGAGTGTTCTTCTGCCCTGCTTTGAATGTTGCTAAGGAGCTTGACAGCCTTGTTTCTAAATGTCTGAAAGTCTCTCTTCTGTAATCCATTCACCTCCGATGCCAGGTAGTTGCAGAAGGCTGTATATGTTGTTGCCTCCTGCTTTTGCCTGAGGAATGATGACCACATGCTTCTCGTCTGTGTGAACTGAAGCTGTGGTGGGGCTTGTGACTTGTTGAGGCTGTAACTTGGCGTCTGTTGACCGCATGTTTATCTCCATACTGTCTGTGTCAGTCAAGGCTCTGGAGATGTTGTGTGCTTTGAAGTCTGAGGACTTCTTGAGCCCCTTGAGTATAATGTGCAACCTCAGAAATCCTAACTTGTCCTATATCCAAGTCTGACATTCCATCATCTTCGTTAAGGGCCTGTCCATACTTTGATTGTGTCAACTTCCCAAAACATGTCCTTTGCAAGTCAAACCAGGTCTCGCACACATTGACAGACAGCTTGTGACTCTTGGCAAACTGCTGCCAGAGAAACTCCTTCCCCGCCATGACCTTGAAATGTTCACTAGTCTTGTCATACAATGCCTCGTGGTCCTTCACAAAATCCACAATAGCCTGCTTATGAGAATCAGTGATGGTCCTGCTTCTCCTCCAGCAACCTCGTTTCTTTGTCACTTCTTTCTGTCCTGGGCCTTTTTCCTGGATTCCCGTCTTCTTGGAAGTGCAATTCCTCAGCTCTTACCTACTCCTCCATCCGTGCCTCTTCCTTCCTCTGTTGCTGTGCCCCCTCCCTCTCTCTGGCCTCCCCCTCCCCCCTCCTTATCTGTGTATCTGCTGACGTCTCCCCCAACTCAAATTCAGGAACACTGTCAGGGGGAACTTCTGTTTTCTACACTCTTCTGCATTTCTTAGGACCCATTGTCAAATGCAGCAGCATTTTCTTAAAAAATAAAATCCTAAAGTATGAAGTCAGCCATCTTCAACTAAAAAATACCATACATAATTGTGCAAAACAGACTCTTACTCTTGAAACACTGCCAGATGTAATCCGTCATATGCCAGATTCCAAATGGTGCACTGCGCAAACTGACTCGCTTTATATAGTAACAGATTTCATCAGCAGACAAGCCGTGGGTCGCAAAAAAATGAAGCCAGCTTGTCCTACACTGTTCCTGTTTTTTACAGCTTATCTGTAAGTGTTCCTAGTTTGTCCTGCTGGG
The DNA here is from genome assembly GCA_964017235.1 of Sabellastarte sp. h YS-2021. Taxonomy (NCBI): domain Eukaryota; kingdom Metazoa; phylum Annelida; class Polychaeta; order Sabellida; family Sabellidae; genus Sabellastarte; species Sabellastarte sp. h YS-2021. The sequence goes on from OZ024938.1 coordinate 68,124,548, forward strand.
ATGGTACTGACCCTACAGGTGACGACTGGGAGACTTCCAGTCTTGACAGGAAGTGGCCAAGTCAGGTCTGTTGTGTTTACGACAGCCCGGTTTCCTTTCAAGTATGGTCGGTTACTGTAGCCGGCCTGTCTGGAGGTGGAGTTTTTCAAGACAAGACAGTTACAGTATAGGCCAAGGTGGAAAGTGGAACCGACAAGCCTTAGAGATCCATGACAGGACAGTTTCCAGGTGGACAGAGCCACAGTGTGGATACAGAGTTGTGCAGGGTTGGTAAAAATATCAAACAGCTCGGAAACTACAACTGACCCTAACCGACTCAAACATTGCTTCGACCCTCAAAAAATACCAGTTACCAATATGTTGGCTCCAGTGGAACACCCCCATAATGGGTTGCATATATTATAAACTATTAACTGTATACAGCAGCGCCACATTACCATGGATAACTAGTCACAATTGCCAATTTTTCATCAACATGTTATCAACTATGTAGCCCACAAATATGTGTTATGCATCATTAGAAATGTATTTTAAAAGTGCTTCTGCTGGTTTTTATTGCTGCCTTAGTCTGTCATATGATGGAGATTATGCATTATAAACTTATGCTTATTGGATTACATTTATCTTCAACTGAGGTCAAGTTTGTGGGGCAGAATTTTAGGGGCAATTTGCCACTGCCAGAGTTTTAGGGTACTGATTTGCAATGGATGATTTGGCACAAGGCCAATTTTGCCGGTTCCCTATTCATCGTTGGCTCTACTCAAACCTGTTCTGAATCCAGATTATTGGCCTGATCAGGGTCAGGATCCAGAATTTCAAGTTTTTAAAATACAGTCATGCTCAAGCTGCTTGAGTGTTCTTCTTCCCTGCTTTGAATGTTGCTAAGGAGCTTGACAGCCTTGTTTCTAAATGTCTGAAAGTCTCTCTTCTGTAATCCATTCACCTCCGATGCCAGGTAGTTGCAGAAGGCTGTATATGTTGTTGCCTCCTGTTTTTGCCTGAGGAATGATGACCGCATGCTTCTCGTCTGTGTGAACTGAAGCTGTGGTGGGGCTTGTGACTTGTTGAGGCTGTAACTTGGTGTCTGTTGACCGCACGTTTATCTCCATACTGTCTGTGTCAGTCAAGGCTCTGGAGATGTTGTGTGCTGTAGTAGCTGAAGCACTGGCTCCTTGGACCTTAATTTGAAGTCTGAGGACTTCTTGAGCCCCTTGAGTATAATGTGAAACCTCAAAAATCCTAACTTGTCCTATATCCAAGTCTGACATTCCATCATCTTCGTTAAGGGCCTGTCCATACTTTGATTGTGTCAACTTCCCAAAACATGTCCTTTGCAAGTCAAACCAGGTCTCGCACACATTGACAGACAGCTTGTGACTCTTGGCAAACTGCTCCCAAAGAAACTCCTTCCCCGCCATGACCTTGAAATGTTCACTAGTCTTGTCGTACAATGCCTCGTGGTCCTTCACAAAATCCACAATAGCCTGCTTATGAGAATCAGTGATGGTCCTGCTTCTCCTCCAGCAACCTCGTTTCTTTGTCACTTCTTTCTGTCCTGGGCCTTTTTCCTGGATTCCCGTCCCCTTGGAAGTGCAATTCCTCAGCTCTTACCTACTCCTCCATCCGTGCCTCTTCCTTCCTCTGTTGCTGTGCCCCCTCCCTCTCTCTGGCCTCCCCCTCCTCCCTCCTTATCTGTGTATCTGCTGACGTCTCCCCCAACTCAAATTCAGGAACACTGTCAGGGGGAACTTCTGTTTTCTACACTCTTCTGCATTTCTTAGGACCCATTGTCAAATGCAGCAGCATTTTCATAAAAAATAAAATCCTAAAGTATGAAGTCAGCCATCTTCAACTAAAAAATACCATACATAATTGTGAAAAACAGACTCTTACTCTTGAAACACTGCCAGATGTAATCCGTCATATGCCAGATTCCAAATGGTGCACTGCGCAAACTGACTCGCTTTATATAGTAGCAGATTTCATCAGCAGACAAGCCGTGGGTCGCAAAAAATGAAGCCAGCTTGTCCTACACTGTTCCTGTTTTTTACAGCTTATCTGTAAGTGTTCCTGGTTTGTCCTGCTGGGATGGTACTGACCCTACAGGTGACGACTGGGAGACTTCCAGTCTTGACAGGAAGTGGCCAAGTCAGGTCTGTTGTGTTTACGACAGCCCGGTTTCCTTTCAAGTATGGTCGGTTACTGTAGCCGGCCTGTCTGGAGGTGGGGTTTTTCAAGACAAGACAGTTACAGTATAGGCCAAGGTGGAAAGTGGAACCGACAAGCCTTAGAGATCCATGACAGGACAGTTTCCAGGTGGACAGAGCCACAGTGTGGATACAGAGATGTGCAGGGTTGGTAAAAATATCAAACAGCTCGGAAACTACAACTGACCCTAACCGACTCAAACATTGCTTCGACCCTCAAAAAATACCAGTTACCAATATGTTGGCTCCAGTGGAACACCCCCATAATGGGTTGCATATATTATAAACTATTAACTGTATACAGCAGCGCCACATTACCATGGATAACTAGTCACAATTGCCAATTTTTCATCAACATGTTATCAACTATGTAGCCCACAAATATGTGTTATGCATCATTAGAAATGTATTTTAAAAGTGCTTCTGCTGGTTTTTATTGCTGCCTTAGTCTGTCATATGATGGAGATTATGCACTATAAACTTATGCTTATTGGATTACATTTATCTTCAACTGAGGTCAAGTTTGTGGGGCAGAATTTTAGGGGCAATTTGCCACTGCCAGAGTTTTAGGGTACTGATTTGCAATGGATGATTTGGCACAAGGCCAATTTTGCCGGTTCCCTATTCATCGTTGGCTCTACTCAAACCTGTTCTGAATCCAGATTTTTGGCCTGATCAGGGTCAGGATCCAGAATTTCAAGTTTTTAAAATACAGTCATGCTCAAGCTGCTTGAGTGTTCTTCTGCCCTGCTTTGAATGTTGCTAAGGAGCTTGACAGCCTTGTTTCTAAATGTCTGAAAGTCTCTCTTCTGTAATCCATTCACCTCCGATGCCAGGTAGTTGCAGAAGGCTGTATATGTTGTTGCCCCCTGTTTTTGCCTGAGGAATGCTGACCGCATGCTTCTCGAGAGAGACTAAAATGTAAGAATCTGTACAAAATAACCTATATATAATAAACTATGAACTATCATTACATAGAACTAGAAGAAATTATTCACTTAAATGTAACTGTAATATGGACATAATCAAGTCCAACACACCGATATTCCAATTTCTAAATGTTGTTGCATTGTGACATCATCAACATGTGTGACCTCACATACCTTTGAAGTGTCATCCAAGAACCAATGCTAGCAAACAGGTGGATTCCCCCTACTCTACACCGAACCATCACCTCACTGCTACTATGACTTTCTGAATTTGATTGACACCTCAATCATCCATTGAGATTCTTAGGTGTCTTATTGATTAAGTTGCCTGTGAATCCTACTTTCTTGTAAATTCAGAAGGAAAAAGGAAATAATGTATATTTCTCATTTTTCCTAATATAAGTTGCTTACGTCTAACAGAGGAAAAATAAGCTGAAATTCAATAATATTTGGGTTCTTTGCAGCAACTATAAAGGGAATTTATATATTGTTTCTTGAATATTATCCTATTTCTAACTTCTTGTTTGCATGTTTTATCATTTTAACACATGTTGTAAGTATAATTGATAAGGTCAAAATACAAAGTGAGAACAAGAAATGCATAATTTTCACTTATGACCTTTTCCTGTTTATAGGACACCAAATTAACGGAATGCCTCATGATTGTAACCCAATGATCAGTGCTGGGCTCAGTTCATACATATCTGTTAAACAAGATCATTAGCTCCCAATCTGGAATTAAATTTCATTGTATGTTAATAATATTTTATTTCTTGATATATCAAAGAAGAACACTTCGTCCGACTGGACTTGATCGATTGATTGCATCCAAGGTGTCTAATGGTGGATGTCTTTAAATAAATTAAAACTAAATCCTGGCAAAATTTAATTTAATGTTCTTGTTTCAAAGGCCCAACGTGAAAGACTGTCATCTCACTTCCTTGATATTAACCTTCCCCATCCTATTGACACTGTTAGAAAACTAGGTGTGTGGTTCAGTGCAGAAGGTCTCCTCTGCACACGTTCATAAGACTACCAAAGTCTGTTTCCTGAAATTGTGTAACCCTTGGCTGTCCTTGCCGCAAATGCCTTGGTTAGTAGTGTAACTTTTCAGAAGATTAAGATTCCACCTACATAAGTTCCAGTATATTCAAAACACTCACGCACATACAGTCCTAAAGAGTTGGATCTGTACAAGTATTTGGCGTTTTATTACCTTTTGTGTGGGACCACAAATTTACACTATTCAAACAGCTCCTGACAAGACAACATCAGCATTACTTGGCAATTCTGTCTCTATTGCTGCTTTCAGGAAAAAAATCTACAAACCCACAAAAACCTATTTGCTGTAGCCACACAACATCCTTGGGTCTCTCTGGTACGACGTGGCTTTGTTTATGGACCAACTATTATTCACTATGTTTATTCATAGTTCCACCTGAGAATCTGCCACATGGTGGAAATAAGGCACTCCATAAGTCATTATTAAATTAGGTTAGTAAATACTCTCTAGACTGTATGTTAAAAAGGCAAAATATGGGAAAATACGAAACTATATTTCAGTTGTCAAGGACAAGTATGCGCACTTAATGTTAAGTTTTGTAATAAGCAGATGAACCAATCGATCTAAATCTCAAGAGAAGAAGCTATTCACATAGGTGTTAACACTTCAAGACTGTTACAATAAATCAACCGCTTAGTCAGATGACATAAACACTTGTTAGTCCATCAGTTCAATAGTTTTTCTCATAGCAGTGCAGTGTAAAGATTAATCTCAGGAGACATACACCTGGAAAACTCACACATTTGTGATGCAATATTATCTGTGGAAGAGGGTACCACAAAATAGGAGTTATTGTCCAGTGTATGTCAATGAAGTTAAATGTTTTTAAAAGATATGTCATACAAGTGTAAATACAATGAGAAGCTCTTGATCTGCTCCTGAATACCAGGGCATCTGCACGGCTGTCCTTGGGTATGAAATTAGGTTTACCTAAGGAGTATTGTCTAGGTTATACAACCCAATTTTTTTTCTTTTTTTTTAGAAAGGAGCCCGTAGTTCCATGGTATTTTACTATTAGTATGTTACATTTTTTTGTAGTAACCGTGAATCATGAAACAGTTTGCTAGTATAATATTTCATCATTTTTATTCTTAAATAATCCATATGCCAAACATTTATTGCTATATGTAACTTAACCATAAACTTATATATTTTATGATGTAGTCCATAGATTGGACATTTATATTAACAACTATGAGCTCCACCTTACATAAATAGTGGAATACAGAGAATGGGGTATATTTTTATATCGCGGAGGCCCAGTCGCTATGGATAATAAGCACCACAAATTCAAATGCCAATGTTTTGGTTATTATTTTGTTGATTAAATAAGCTACAGCTATGTTATATACATCACGAAAAAGGTATTTGTTATCAAGCTTCTGCTGCAGAAATGGACTTTCAAGTAAAAAACATGAAGTTTTATTTTTCAATGCACACACATTTCAGATATATTTTTTTCATTCTTTTGTTGCATTCTTAAAAAGGCAAATAATATATAATGTGCTCTTTGATTTCTACTTGAGAAAGGGAATGGTGACAGGATGTTTACACTGCACTATACTATAAGTGATTACAGTGGCTTGAGCACTTATCTTGAGAATCATTTGAAATATTTATCACACCCAGGTTGACTTAAACCGAACACAAATATGTTAAACTTCTCCACAAAGAGCTAACATCCTTCTGCAATATAAATAAATGTGTACATATAATTTATATATTTTTTCAATTAAGTTTATATAAATTATATGTTATTACTAGATATTTTTGTAATTGCAGCTAGATATGCAATGATAAGTCTTCTGACATAATTATGTATATACAGCATCCTTACTTACAAAGACAAATTATATAATTGGGTCAGATGATAAACATCCCATATGGTTGGTGTAGATAGATAATTTGTGCATTTTAAAAATATCTAAGAGAAAGTCATGAAAAATTCAGAAAATGGTAGGATATGGCCAGAACTTATTTTATAATTGGAAAAATTACCAATTACCAATTCGGGGAAATTACCATTATTTTTACCTGCAAACAGGCAACGGTTTGGGTAATAATTCTGATTATAATAAATGTAATCACTGCATAATGTTTTCAGACAAACAGGACCAGGAAAATGTATCAAGATTCTAATTTTTTGCGTTATAGTTCCTTGATTTTTTGGATATTTTATAGCATTTTTATATTTCTTCTTTTTATATCAAAACTAGGTCAACAAGTTCAATTAAAAATGTACTTTTTAACACATTTTGTCATAGATATGGTGAATTATGTTCTAGTTCATATTAACCCAAATGTTTACTTTTTGTACCTTTTAAAAGTGACTTTACAAGGCTTTTCTTTATTCTATGATGACAGGGTGTTCTTCCAGAGAGAAAATCATAGCTATGTTGGAAGAATAAAGACCATAAATACTATTTTATAAAATACTGCTCTTTGGAAAAAGTACACTCTTTATTACAATCTGAGGGAATTATGTTAATCGTTGGGTGTCCCAACTGTGGAACAGCAGTGGTGTTGGCTAAAGGCATGATCTGTAGTTATCTAGACTATTGTATCCCTCCACTCTATCACATGGCAAAGGCACACAATGGTAGACTTCAGAGAGATCAGAACACCTATAGTGAGTAAGCTGAATAGGTTCAATCATGTAATGACATTGTTGAATATACTACATTGTCTTCCATAGAGTTTTGAAGGTTAAGTACTACATTCCTTCTTAAAAACATCAATTTGAATCAACTCTACGGCTTTCATCCCTCATCAAACAAAATGACTATGCACAGAGAAGTCACCATTTGGTTTCAGCAACCTGACCAACAATTACAACGGTTTAGAAGCATTTTAGAAATAGGTGGAAATTAGGCAAAACCCACACATAATAGGAGATGATGGTACATAAAAATGTTACCAGGTGTCCTTGTCCAGGTTATTCAATTACGTTAGATGGTGAATAGCAAAAACCAATAGGAAAATATTGACAGCTACTTTATGTGATAATAACCTTACAAAAATGAACAACATTATAAAGGTGTTTGCGAGTCTTTCCCCAAAATTGTTGCTGTTAGAGGTAATAAAAGTACTTACATGATGGGCATGTTCATCTTTTATTTGTGTCCTATTACATGTATTAGTTGAGTGCATAATTAAAGTATTATTGTTGTGCAACATAAACTATAATATTGACATCACCTCGTTATGAAAGCATGAAAAAGTATTATGATATAATACACACATATAATTAACATATTAAGTTTCTATTTTAGTATGCAACTGAACATGTACTGGCCAATAAAATACAATAATATTTCAAATAAAACAGAATGTAATTATACAGCATGTTAAATATTTCTGAATGAAAAAAACCTATCCCTCTATTATATATTATAGCTACTTACATCATTATATTTTTAAACCAAAAACGGACATTTCAAATAGACTCAAGGTCACAGATCATTTGTCTTCAAATATTACTACAATATGGGTATTTCATTTACTAAAACAATGTGAGTCATTCAATTATTCTATCAATTCAATGTATGCCTTATGATAAATAATACAACAATTCATTCAAAAATATTATATTAATTGGAAATAATGTTGTCAGATGGTTATTGAACTACAGCTGTTGGTATCTCCTGCTACAGAAATTCATCCTAAGATGAGCAAGGTGCTAGCTATGATTTCATATGTAGCCTTTTTCTTCAGCTGGTCTGCAAAAATAATCAAAAAACAGTTTAAAAAGACATAATGGAAATATTTCCCACCACGAATAATAACATTGAGAAAAATGGCAGTACGATATTTTTCTTGAAAATATTTAAAGAAACATGTTTTTAACCACATTTGTTTAGGGCAACACTTTATCCAATAATATGTATAGAATATATCAAAAAAGAAGATGACAGTATTATACATGTATATAGAGATGTTATTGTATTGCTTTTCTTCCCCCGTCATGGGTGATATATCTTTGTCAATGAACAATGAAATATTTTTGTTTTCTTTTATTAGTCACTTTTTGAAAAAAAAAATAATATGTCAAATACGTCCATATTTTAAAAGAGATGCTGAAATATATGTAACAGTATCAGTGAATATAAAACCATTAATCTTTAAGATTTCTTTGCCATTTCTATTTCCAATTTCAATTGAACTCAAATTTCTCAATTTAAAGACTTAGCCCTGACTTAAACTTAGACTTAAGACTTTTGTCCTTCATTAAGGCTAAGTCTGCGGCCTTACTCTTAGCAGATTTCAAACAGCAAACAATTTTAAGCTTCACTTATATGTTGAGCTTAGAGTTAAGCCCACCTGTAAGAGGGTTTAACATTTGTAAACAAAGACTTGAATATGACCTGCGTTAATTTTTTTGAAATGCCGGAAAATAAAGAATCAATATATACAAAAGCTCCTTAGTGGTTATTTGATAAGCTTGGACTTAGCCCAACCTTTGCAAAATCAATTTAAGCCAAACACTTATCTAACTTCCCACCAATTCATCTTTACAAACTTTCAATTTTTAGACAAATGTGGCTTCGAAATCAACTGTCATATAAACACTCCCATCCACCTCCCCCCCCCCCCCCCCCCCCATCTACTGTATATTCATCAATGTCACATGGTACCTTAACTATTATAATATTTTAAATTACACCTGAGAGATTTTCTTTTGTTAAAAGTGTCCAATATCGTCCACTATTGGCCACTTTGTGATTTTGAACATGTATAAAAGTCCCTTTAGTACCTTTCCAAAAAAAACTTTTACATTTATTTCAGCTAAAATGATCATAAAAACCAAAAAATACACACCATAAATATAAAAAATGAAAAATAATGATGTTAAACAACATCTTTAAAATGATAAATTAAGCAATAGGTGTGATTAATTACGGGATCTCATTATTTTCCAATATTGGACTCTTACTTGGCCATTAACCTATACATAATTCTGGTTGTATTTCAATATGATACAAAGTAAATGAAAACACACACTGAATTCATGTCATGTATTTTTTAGGTTTCAACTTTTCTTTAGCACTTAACGCTTTCCTACAAGCTACACCTCAGTGTAAATATGAGAGAAGAGATAAAATAATGTAGTAGTTATCAACGAGTTGATTTACTAGACTATAAGTGGAATTTATTATGTGAAACTCTTATGAAAAATGTCTAAATAAGTATTCAGATGTCTGTAATGGGAGTAACTTGAGTGTATAGCTGAGTGTAAGACTGTGTTAACTAATACATACGCACCTGTTCTTGCACATATATCAATGTTACTTATGAAGTAAAACTGCATGGTTAATATATATAATTAATGTCATGGTATTGGCCTCCTAGGACTGAAATCCATGAAAGTCAAATGCTTAGCTAAGACTAAAGGCGCAGATTGAAGTCCCTGACTTAGCCTAGGTCCAGGCTAAGTCTAAGACTTTTTTGTGAAATAGTGGATAACTTGTGATTCCATCAGATGAAAATATAGCTATACCATTACATGTGAGTAAAGTCAAAAGTGTAATACACAATGAAAAGCAAAGTCATTTACCACCTGCAATTTAAACAACGTTAATTTTCTTATACTTACAGCAACCGTCAGGTAAAGCCCAAGATGCAAAAAATAACATTGAGTGTTCAATGGTATTAGATAATTCAGATACAAGTTATCTTTGTAAATGGCCCATTACTTTAAATAGGTTTTAAAATATTTATTTTAAAAAGTTCTTAATTAATAATGACCTGTTGGCTTCATAATAATCAATATTTATCACTGTCATGAAAATAACATTCGTTGTTTTACAATAAAATGTCAATTACTGTTTTGTTAAAACAGTATTTTAGTGGTTTTTTCATGCCCTCCCAAGTTTTTAAAGGGACATGCGACAGCATCTTAATCTACTTTATAATGAATCAAGAAATTAAGTTATTAAACCTTGGGCGTCTTATGGCCACATATTGGATTCAAACCCATGGGCACTGAGGTGGCAGCAAAGAGAATGTTTGTCGAATTTAATAAGAACTAAGCCATGGCCTCCTAATGTGTCTGAAACTGGAAACTAACAACTGCATATTTGCCCTTGATTAAATATTTTAGATATTTTTCATTTTGTAGAGATCAGCCTGTTTCTGGGCTAGTCAGAATGATGAAGTATTTACCTTTTTACTTAAGCTTTGCAAAGGAACACCTTCTTCACTCTCTGCTTGGCGCTGTGCTTCATTATTTGCAAGATTTCGGCCTGTTTGAAATAAATACAATTGCACAATTGTTGTAATATAAGGAAAGCAGATAAACTTCATAATCTGCAAATTCGCATGGGAAACAATGCCTGAGCCTTTGTTGTAGAAACAAAATTACCTCGTTAAAGCCTGTTTTTTCAGAATGCAATGAAAAAATTATCATACTATCTTTTGGCTGTGTCCAAATAAGACAGCAAGCTAACATGCAGCTAATTTTACCATGACACCACCTATTTGAAATAAATAACAGGACAGTCCGGTTTGGTATGCTCCTCTTACCAAGGATATATAGTGTTACAAATGTGTAATCAAGTGGTTATCACAAATACTTCATTAATACTGCAATATATAGTATATACATACTTAGAAAGTGATTTTTGCCTTTTGTTATTGCACCACAATCTATGCAGAAATTATTGATAAATCTCAAGTTAAATTTTGAAAAAAATATTTATCTGTAATGGTTCTTGTTACTATGAATACGTTGTACAGCTAATACCTGAGATTTGTTTAGGTACTGAATTAATTTTCCAGATTAGAATTAAGTTTTGGTACTGTGTTACAATATATTACATTCTAAACTTGAGTGTGCTTATTGAATGTTTTCAGGACAAAAATTTTGTTTTGAGATAATAGCCACTGGTACATACTAAAATTGTAAATATAAACATGATCAATTTCTTTTTGTGAAAGTATATTCGTAAAGAGTGTAAGTTTTTAAGATAAGATGAGATAACATTTATTTCATCTCTGTCAGAATACAAGTATATATGTGTAAATATACATACAAAGTAGTAAATAATGAATACATTAGTGAAGTACAACACAGAATATCAATATCATAGAAAAATTTGAAAAGGAAAAAGCAGAAGCTCATCAATGCTGTTCCCACAACTAACTGGTATCAATTTTTAGTCTATCATAGAATCATAATAAACAATAAAAGAAGCAATGAAATATAAAGTATTATTGGTATAAATAAATTGTACACATTGCTGCAACTGATTACGAATAATTATTAATTTCACATAATAAAAAAATTTCTATAATTTCTTTTAAAGGACAAAAATGGAGAGTCTAGACTTATTGAAGAGGAAACTTTGTTCCATAATTTTACACCATAAACTGACAAACATTTTGACTTAATATTTGTTCTTACATATTTGACTGCAAATTTATGTTTTTATCTCGTACTATAATATGAACTTTCTTCTTTATTTGTGAAAACTTGTTGTATATTACTAGGCAATGATGCATACATAGCTTTAAACATTAACATACCTATTTTATAGTTCACCAAATCACTAAAATTTTAGAATCGTAAGCTTTTTAAACAATGGCGATGAATGAGCTTTATAATGACAGATTAGTCTTGCTGTCTTCTTTTGAATGATTGTAACAGGAGTAATATATTTATCAAAACTTCTACCCCATACTTCACAAGAGTAAAATAAATATGGCTGAATTACTCCACTGTTTTTAGTGAGTAAAGAGTCTTGATTGAGTTTATCCTTTGTCTTAAATAACATTGCATACTTCTTTTTATTCTAGTAATTTATTCTAGCAATTACAAAATTGATATGTTCTTTCCCAGTTAACGTCTCATCAATCAAAACACCTAGAAACTTAGTAACAAACACTCTTTCAATGGGGAAAGAAAGACCCATCATAGAAAGTTTTTATTAAAACATTATTTCCAAAAACACTTGACTATAATTATGTATTGTCTGTTGTTATTTGTATCATTCCAAAATACTAGCATTTTACATGTCTGGCAATTGAAATTTCTTCATCAAAATCAGAGTCTAGCTTTTTATTAGTCTGATGTTATATTTCATTTTGTGCCGGGATAAGTCAATCAAGGTACTGTGCATTAGTGTCTCATAAACAATGAATGTAATTTTGTTTTTCTCCCGATAAACATATTTAAAAAAGTTTTGAGAATCAGTATCAGTAAGGCCATTAGTAACTCTTCAGGTTAAAAGTGCTGTCTCACTTGCACGATGGAAAATGGGCGGAGTAAAGCAAAGTGAGTGGGGAGAAAGATAGTAATATATAAGTAAAGCAAAGCAATAGGAATGGGGGAAGAACCTTTTAATTGACACTGACAGTAATTGGCACATTGTACAATGAGGTTAGCAATAGTAAACTAAACATAAAAAAGACAAGAAGAGTTCTCAACATAGACTGTAAAAGTTGCATAAAATAGTAACAAATAACAAACGCAAAATGGCATGATTTACATGTCATACTGAAATCACATACTACACATATTATGTAACACGTGAAGCACACACTGAAATATTTAAAAAAAATATATGTAATAATTAAACCTTTTCACATAACTAAGAGTGGTGTAGTGAAAAGGTACACATAACCTGTAAGGAAATGTAGTAACTGGTGATGCTGGGGAGGTTTCAACTCCATCACTGACAAATACAAAGTGGGGAACCCAGCAGCCTAATCTAAGCTAATAAAAGTGACAGGAAAACCCTGAACATAATTCACTGTTCATTATTTTACACAAATACTTAACAGTTTGTGGGTGGCACTTGCATAATAAACAACATAGCAAATTATTTATGTGACACCTTAAAACATGACAATTAAACCCCTGGCTTTGAGTGATCATTTGTGCTCAGCATCAGCAATAACAGTCAGTAATGACTCAGTTCAGGTTAAAAGTGCTGTCTCAATTGGACGGTAGAAAGGAGGTGAGTAAAGCAGAATGAATTGGGGAACAGCCTTTTATTTTACACTGACATTAATTGAGAAAGCAGAATGAATTGGGGAACAGCCTTTTATTTTACACTGACATTAATTGACACATATACAGTGATGTTAGCAACATTAAATTTAACATAAAATGACAAGAAATGGTCACAAACCCAATTAAGTAGAAAGTTTAGACTGGAAAGTAGTATCACCTTTGGACGAGGCTTGGCAGTGAATTTTAAATATGAGTGAATGGCACTGGAGCACTTTTAGAAACTGCAGATTTTTTTGAGAGACTGCAGATCTACGAAAGGCAGTAAAAACGTAATATGCTGGACTGAGCTTCAGGGAAATAGGGTGGATCTGATCGGGGGGAAGAGCGGGGGGGGGGGGGGGGGGAGGGAGGCCTTAACAGTGGAAAGAGGAAAGTTATGGGTTGAGGCAGTACATGGGGGAGGAGTAAACAGGTGGTATTTGTATAAGCTGATACTTGCTTGAAGCTTGCAAAGCCTTAGTTCACCGAACTATAATGTGGGCCCATAAGCACTGAATATAACATCACTACACCAAAGTAACGGTAGGCCAAAAGAGTTTGGAAGAGGAGACGGTCATATAGGATCATTTCAGAAAGCCAAAATAGGCCCGAAGGAAAATGGATTTATAAACATAGTCACAGCGAAGTTAGTCACATGCTTTGACTAGCCTGAAAAATGATGTAAGCTTTAAGCAGGGACTGTAAGTGAATTTGAGTGCATTTTATAAACAGATGATTTTTTTATGATTTAGTGGCGTGGTATCCACATTACACAGTTTAAAATACACCAGTTGAAATTTTACCATATTTATTAAGGCTAAGGAAATGTTCTGAATTCTGAAAAATAGGTAGCTGCAGTACTTGGCCTGAGAGCAGCATTCCACACTTACATAATCTTGGCTCAGCAATGGCCACCTGCCTACAATTACAAAAGTACATTAGGATAGAATGCATTGTCATGCACTGGCCAGCACACATAATTTTGACACAACTCGGGTTTTTAGTGAACCAGTATCATCTTGGAATAGTCTTAACAGGACCTTTGCACTTTCAAAACCTGAAATATGAGAAAATTGTAGTTGAATGTCTCCTATAACAGCGAGCAGCCAAATGGACCTACCAACAGGCTACATGAAAGTGTCCATGATTAGACCATTTTAAGGGCAAACACAACAGCTTTGTTATAAATATGATATTTTACTTAACTGTTTGTCTAAAATGCCCAAAACGTTCTGAAAGTGAGATATCTACATACACATCAAATATATTCCTGACGTCACTAAACATGACTTTGCCACTGAACTCTCCTAAGAAGTTTAAAAACCAGAAAAAAAAACATTTTTTTTTCATTTCTGAATCTATTTTAACAAGGATGCCAGTATTCCTAGCTGTATTTAACTACCTAATTACAAAACAGAAGGTGTACACTGTAGATGTCAAACAACACACCCAAGAGATTCTGCAACTGCTTTTGCGAAACATATTTTTGTTTACAAACAAGGAACACAAAGCAAGGATTTGCAGAATTTTTTTCCAGTGGAATACAATGATGTTGAAGGTCCAAGTCTACTTAGTCGCACTACCCTTTTTATGATTAACAGGGATACCTAGGAACTCAAATCAAGACAAGAATCACAAATCCAGGGCCTCATCTAAATAGTTGTACGTTCTGATACATGACACTATGACGTGATGGAAAATGTCTGTAATGTGTAAACAGAGGGTACTGCTCGTTTTCATGTCTGTAAGCACACGTGTCTGTGGGTACACTTATATCTAAATGTGACTTTCCTTATCATTTGAGGCCAAAGAAATAAAAGTCCCCCGGGGCACAACATAAATACCTCCTAATGTTTATTTTGAAAGCAATATATCAGGACCCAAATCATACAAAGCTTCCAAAATGTTCTCCACATATGGATACTCAAGTTTGTGTTGCACACTACCATACTTACCATAAGGGGTACATAGATTAACAATCACGTGATGTGTGGTATTCGGTTTTGGTCTAGATAATAAAGTTGAATGTTGTACAAGGAACGGGAAATCATTACTAGGGCCCAATGGCATTATGATGAAGCCCTTTGGCAAAAATAAGTCCAAAAGTTCAAGGGGTATTGTTCTACCGACTGATGATGTGTAACCTCCCTGTTGTATACAAATTTTTACATTTATTAACACAAAGGAAAGCCCAACTCCATGTAACCAAGAAGTACCTGGTGCTTATAATTACCACAGAGGTTCCTCCAATTATCAATTTTCAATTCAGCTGGAACCTTTATTCTACTTGACTGATAATTAGGACACCCACTCTGGTTAACAATAGTATTTTGACATTTTAACACCTGACCAGGCCGATACACAGGCACAGGGAAATCATATATGAAATGATGTGTCTGGAACACAAATTGTATAGAAGAGCTGTTTTGCATATTTTATTTTATTTATTTATTTGGGATTTTATGTTGCTTTCAACACTGTACAGGTCATATCACAATGGGTAGTTGGAAGGGCAGAGGAAACCAGTACATACAGTTTATCAGGATTCTGTACTGGAAACTGCCAACCAAAGGCAAGCAACTACCAGCTTTCCCACTTGAGGCCGTGCCGAGAACAGAACCCCAGCCTCAGATGCTGGAGGTGAGAGTGTTACCACTCTGCCATCGTGGCCCCTTGTTGCATATCTTAAGTTGGATTTCTGTTTATGGAAATACTGACACAATCAGAATTTTCAAATTCACCCACATTTGTTAAAATTTACACAAATTATCCTTCTGGAGGTCATTAGGTGGGAACAGTACAATTTTGTCATCTAATCAGAACCCCATATGGGCATGGGTCTCTCAACATCAGTTGTATATTATCTCTGCTATAATTTGATTCTCGTGTCAATTTACCAGGACAACTATAAAGGTTGTGTGATATTTCTTTTGCTTGACCAGGGAAATCTTTAAACCATGACAGATTTCATCATTGTGAATGGCCTCTTAACATAGTTCAGTGCTGTTGTAGCAATTTTTTTAAATATTGCTTCATCACCTTGTGCTTACAACTCCTGAAATAAACCTTGTACCCCGGTACCATAAAAATACAAACGAAATCCCAATTATAGCTATTCTACCTCCCATTTACCCATCCAGCTACGTAATTCTTCTCACCAGAGTCACACTTAAGCCCAGATGAGTTAAACATTTTAGCTTGTCTGTAACTTGCAAAGCCAATTCAGGTGGATTAGAAGTAAGCGTATTTCTGTATATTAAGTGGTCTGCTAATTTGTGCCCGTCTTCTTTCATGACCTTACTTTCCACAGTTATGTGGTCTTTGTTTTGTAATTTCTTAGCATTCAAGATGTTTCGTATGGGCATTTGGAAAGCATTGCTGTTACTTCAAAGGGGATCTTAAAACAAATTGGCAACTAAGTCTTTAAGTGCATCTAAACATATTTGTGCTTGTCACAATTCAACCAAAATTTTGGCTGTTATATCTTGTAATCTGTTCTTATTGCATGTCCATTTGTTGTTAATTATACCAACCCTAACCAAACACAACAGTATTAAGAACACAGTCGTAAGAGAAGTAAATACATCTCAGTGACCTAATTTGGAGCAGTATTGGAAACAAATGACTTCATCTGACTTACACATCATGTTTGTGGGTTAGAATCATGTTCGTTGTAAGATGATGTATGTATTGATATCTTGTCCGAATATCACTCTTGCTGGAAAAAGGGACACACAATCAAACTTCGCTTATTGGACCAGATGGGTATTTATATGAATGGCTGGGTGACAAAGACGAGGTAGAGAATAGCTGAGATTCGTCATTCAGTTGAGACAATCACAAAAATATCATATCCCACAACTCAACTCCCCAATTAACGATAGTCGACCAGAGGTATTTGTCTTTTAATGTTTTCGTGTATTGGCTATGGTAATTTTGCATTTTATGTCATTAATGGCATCTTTGTTTTTAATATAAA
Organism: Sabellastarte sp. h YS-2021; assembly: GCA_964017235.1. NCBI lineage: Eukaryota > Metazoa > Annelida > Polychaeta > Sabellida > Sabellidae > Sabellastarte > Sabellastarte sp. h YS-2021. Next base: position 68,141,718 of record OZ024938.1, read on the forward strand.
TTACAGTTCTTTGTAATCCCCCAAATTGAAACAAATAAGCTTTTAAAATGCCATATGAACTGTATGAACTTTGACCTTCACAGTTGTATATGGGTGGACTTTCTGTAAAATGACATGATCTAAATCTGAGGGTTAGTGATCATTGGGTAGCCAAAACATTTACAGAAAAAACACTGGTGGAAATGTTCCAAAAATGAAGGCTAAACTTACCCTTTATGTCCCTTTCATAACAGATCTTGTGAGCCTTCTTCTCGCTTTGCACATCATACTGTTCAGCAAATACTTCCAGCTCCATACATTTGCCTGCAGTCATTTCTGCTTCCTTAATTGTCAATGGACAGACAGTGGCTACTCTCACATCTGAAATAACATTATAATAATGATAACACCAAAAAAATGTTTAGTTCTGGCTATGCTATAAAAATGTAAGGATGCAATGTAAACGAATACAATGAAATCAAAGGTAATTCCTGTTATTTTCCCAACCATAATCTCAAAGAGTGTTTGAACTTGTTTGTTATGTGCCCTATATTCTGTGCAACAGACAAACAAACATCTATTTACAGCCAATTACGACGTGAGCTTCAAAGAAGTTTAAAGGTCCCTGCTGATCGGGAGAATATAAAATGCCCTTTGTGCGTGAGTTTGTATGTGCTTAAGGCATGCAGATATTTCTTAAAATGAGGAGTTGTATGGGCTTTTACTAAAACACATTATGAATAATTCCTTATGTCTACTTTTGTTGTGTTTCTGTAAACCTATGTACTTAGCTATGTTCAATTAAGTGCTAATGACTTCTACAATAACTGCAATTACAATGTATTGCCTAGTTTAACTATTATTACCTCCGCCAGCGGCAGTTATGTAAACATTGGGGTTGGTCATTCTGTTTGTTTGTTAGTGAACAGCCTAACTCATAGAAGGTATGAATGGATTTTCTTTAAATTTTCAGAAAGTGTCAATGTCACCGCCACCAGTGTAAGTTTCACCTTGAAGTCCTAAAATTAAGTTTTTATCCCATAAATCGCACTGTGGCTCATTTTGGTCTATCATACCTGGTGTATTTGTCACAGTATCAGAAATATGTAGTCTAACTTTATGATTACCTTGAATGTTTATATTTTATCAAGTTATGGCCACCTTAAAGTGACATATTTTGTTGTTTCTTGTAATTTATTTAGCGAACTTTGTGGAGGTGTATGCAGGTCAACCTATTATCTTTTGACATTTCATTTTCAACATTTAACAGGGGCCACGGTGGCAGAGTGGTAACACTCTCGCCTCCCACCTCTGAGGCCGGGGTTCGATCCCCGTCAAGGCCCTATGTGGGAAAGCTGGTAGTTGCTTGCCGTTGGTCGGCAGTTTACAGTACAGAACCCTAGCGAACTCTATGTACTGGTTTCCTCTGCCCTTCCAACTACCCGTCGTGATATAGCCTGTACAGTGTTGAAAGCGACGTAAAACCCCAAATAAATAAATAAAATAAATCAACATTTAACATGTCAAGGACACCTTAAACTCACTAAAATGGGTTATTCCCAGAAAATTATGAATCAATTCTGTTAAAATTTTCAGATAATACTAGCATTTGCGTAAGTAACACGTGATGAAATTTCGGAGGTATCAATGCCACTGTCGCTAATGTTAAGGCCACCTTAAAGTCGAAAATGAGGTTTTTGTGCCATTGACCGTCTGGCCTGGGAGTGGTTTGCACTCTTTTGAGAGCTTCTTTACACAATTAATTCTTACTCATGAAAAATGCCATTTATATTCAAAACCACCTTTTCTGGTGGATACGTTTTGCATCTAACCACAGATGTGTTCTTTGTTTAGTATTCCACACTTCAACTACAATATCATACCTTTTCAAAGGTCCTTCTGGGAAGTATTTTCAGTTTTTAACACTTGTAAAGATGAGCAAATGCATTCTAAGTAATACAGCACTTTGTTTTATATGTTGCTTACCTAGGTATTTTACATGATTAAGACACCAACAATTTCAGAATACACAATCCTAGCCACACTGATTCGGAAAAATATATACAAATTTGTTTTCTTATTATACTGTATTAATATTGAAATATATCTCACAAGGATTAGTGTTCATTATTATTGGTAAAAGCCAATCCATATTTATGTGAAATGAACTCTCACCGTAGTGTTGTATGAAACAACATCCCTAAAATATATCCTTAGCAAGGGGACCAGTTAGCAAATATAATTTCAATTTTTGATTTACACTTCCTCACCAATTCTCTGTGGATTTTGATGCAACAAACAACAGACATAGTTGCACTTTTCAAAGTTTTTTAAACCTTTGGGAAAACTAAATAACTATTTATAGTGAGGGGTACCAAGGAATTAAAAAACATAAAAAAGTTACAAGATGTCCCCTTTATCATTATTATGTACCATGCTACCTGATTTGGTGATGGAAATTTGTTAAATGTCTTACACAGTTACCTTGTGCCAATTTTGAGCTTTCTGCTAAATTGGGGCACACACATAAATTACATTACGACAAAATCAAAATGTATTGCTAACAGGTTAATTAATTGGTACGGATTTTTCTGGATAAGTGCCTTGTTTCAGTGCATATTAGAATGAAATTTAATCTTGTAACAGAATGAAATATATTTTTTTTGCATGAAACTAGTACAAATAAGAAAAAGCGTGGCACCAAGAAGAGTTTATGTGTAATATGGGTTATGTTGAATGTTGGAAATGATAACTATTATGTCTACATAGACTACATATGTTCACTAAGATTCTCTTTACCTTTGCTGCTACAGGACTCAACATCACCCTTTGTAGAGGACTTCCATGTAATTTTGACACTGCTGCAATCTAAGGAATTGTATGGCTCTGCTGTGGCTTCAAGCACATATTTCCCAAAACCTTTCACCACATTAATCTTTTCCTCACTGCTATTAGTGGTGATGTTTACCCACTTTGGTGGATCTATCAAATACAAAACAAGGATACATACTGAACATTATGTCAGCTTAGAGATTTCGGAAATGGCTTCATCTGCTTACTAGCATGAATAGAATCTCAAGAATATGCCAATGATAATAGCCTAATGTGGTAAACTAGCATATATAGCCACTACTAAAAGTTATCTGAATCCATACTGTAAACAATTAATTTCTTGTTGAAATTAGGAGAAAGTCAGTCTAAGTGTTGGACAAACAGAATAGACATAAACTCAGTTCCCACCACTACTAAATCTCACTGGCATTGAGGAGTCAAAATTTAAAATACATATCTTTTGGGCTGATTTGCTATACATCTCACTGGTCCTCAGTGGTTTATTGATTTGCAAATTTGACAAGCTATCACCTCTGTGAATGGTTTGACTCCCAAGAGTGCCAATGCCAAGTACCTATCCAATTATGACCCGAGGTGATCTAGCAAACAGTTGAGTGTGTAAATTATGTAACATTACAATGACATACAATTACTGAATAAATATGTAGAGTTTCTTCCAGCACTGTTATAAATTTCTAATCGCACTTTTATAGCCCTTAATCTCTGTCAAAGGACAGACTCAAAAACTTTGTTCCATACGCTAGAGACATTGCAGGGGTCAGTACCTTGGAGAGAACAGAACAATAGAACAATAGAAAATTAGGGTGGATATGCTTTTCTAAAGAAGTAAGACTTTAGCCTTGACCTGAAGGAGCCAAGTGAATTTGCAGAGCAGACCTCGTCAGGAAGGTTGTTCCAATTCAGAGGTGCATCATATGCAAAACTGAGGCCAAAATGCTTTTGAGACTTGAAAACTGAAGCAAACTGGGGGACCTCAAGAAACATGCATCAGATTGACTTAGATGAGTGCTATATGCACTATGTCTGGGTATTAGAATGGGTTCAAAATATTTGGGGTTACCCCTGTGTAGAAGCTTATATACAAGTCCGGCAGTCTTAATGATGGAGCAGTACTTAATCGCCAACAGATTTAGTGCTTTTGTAACAGGAGTGATGTGTGAATACTTGATGGTGTTGGCCACAATTCTGTCAAGACTGTTCTGATCACACTGAAGTTTTTGTTGATCCTTTGCAGAGAGACCTCTGAACAGAGAGTTACAGTAATCAAGAGGATATCCGACCAGAGCAATGGCAGCCATAAGGGCAGCTTCCTGTGTCAGATGTCCTCAGAGTCACTTAAGATCCCTGATGAGCAAAACAAGCCTTGCAGACATTCATAACATGTGAAAAATGTGAATCAAGTTATATACCAAGGTTCCTAACTACACCTATTGGTGATATAAGATTACCAAGTATATTGACTGAGAAGGAGTGATCAAGTTTTTCATGCTGAAACTTTGAGCCAAACACAATCAATTTAGTTTTATCAGCATTTAGCTTTAGCTTATTAGTGGAGAGCCATCTCATAACATCATCTAGGCAGTGTGATAACTTATCCAGGGCCAGGACAACATATTTGCGCATAAGATGCACATATTATTGTGTGCCATCAGCATAGAATTTGAAACTAATACCAACAGTTATCTGCATGACTTTACTCAGAGGAGTAGTATAGAGAGAAAAAAGGATTGGCCCGAGAACAGAGCTTTGAGGCACACCAGACAATAACTTTTTGGCATCGAGTTAAATAAAATTGACCCAATCTTAATGCATTGTACTTAGTCTGAGAGGTAAGACTTGAATCAATCTAGGACTACCCCAGCAACACCAAACCAGGAACTGAGAGAATCAAGAAGTGTATCATGGTTAATAGTATCAAATGCTGCTGATTTATCCAGGAGAACAACAGCAAAAGCCAGTTAACATCAATCTTAATTAAAAGCAATGCAGATTCAGCTAAATGACCAAGTTTATAGGCGAACTGTCTGACATTCTCTAGCCCATTAAAGCTGACAAGGTTATTCAACTGAGAAGCAACACCATGTTCAGCAAGTTTTGATATAAAATCCAACCCTGAAACATTTTTTTACTGGATGGTAGTAATGACTTTTTAATCAATGGGGTAACAATAGCCTTCTTAAACCCATCTCATACAAAATCTAACTTCTAACAGTGAGCAGTTAAAAAGCCTAGTAATTGAGAGCAAGAGAATGTCTGTGCATTCCTTGACAAGAAAAGTAAGCCATGGATCTAACAAACAGGATTTAGTTTTTGACTTCATGATAATTTTTCTAATTTACTCCTGAGAAACTTGCTTAAAGCAGCAAGAAGAGGCAGAAGGGTGAATGAGTCACTAGAGGAAAATGAGTTTCTGATTTTGACTATTCTGTCATAAGTGGCAAAACGTTCAGCAAGACATTTCTTTGATTCATGAGAAGGGAGTACTGTTTCGGGACTTGAGTGTAGTGCCGAGCATAAGACCTGCCATAGCTTCTTAGAGCCATAAGCATTTCTTCTAGCTACATTTCTTAAGTAATGTGAGTTATCCTTGTTGACCAATAAATTAAACTGAGCAATCTTTCTATGTAGTCTATCTCGATTGTATGCCAATTATCTTTACACCAAATTCATTCCAGTTGCCATCCGACGGATTTGCCAGCCGGTAGGAGTCAGATAACAAACCAGTAGCTTACTTAGTAAAGTATGAGTAAGTAATGGTGCATGCTTATCAAGAAATTTGCTCAAGTGCCTAAGTATTGCTCACACCAAACATTGACTATATTAAAAGGACATCTAACAAATGAACAATTACCCAAATCTTTACGCAAACTGTCCATGTCAATTTTATTATACCTCCTAAAGGTGACAACATTAGTCTTTTGTGAGGGAGGATTGACTGAATCAAGCTGAGCAAGAAAAAGAGCATGATCTGAAATGTTCCACTATCACGTCTAGTCATAAACTAATTCTGAGTCATAAAAATTGGTGGGGGACTGACATACTTAATGTATGTGATTTACCCTGAGTGAAAGTTTAGATGTAAAACTACAAAGATCAGTCTTGTAACCAGCTATCAACTGCTACAATTCATAAACTGACCAGCCCATACACTAAGCCCCTATCCTCCTTGTGCAGTATGATGTTGGGTCTTTGATTATTCTTTTCTTGGAACAAATATCAGATATCCTCGTGCTTAATCTCTGAACTGGTGAATTCTAATGCACACCATCCAAATCATAATGCACAAAACTTTGTCGGGTCATCACCTTATTGACCATCAGTGTTCTGTATTTAGAAAAACTAATGTGTGATAGACTTCTGAAACAAATAGGATTTAAGTCACCTTTGGAAACATTAAAGTGCAGGAGCAGCTTAAATATCCAGTGGCAAATCATTCCACAGGTTTTGAGCATCATATGAAAAGCACCCTTTTTTGAAATGAACCTTAGATTGATGAACTGAGGAGATATAGAAAGTAACATTGAGAAACATATTTATATTATTTATATTATATTGCAAGGCCAAATACAAGCCAAAATAGCTTGGCTTGCCAGTGCTGAGGTTCTTCTGTATGAGTACCAACAGTTTAAAGAATATGTGGTGTTTAACAGGAAGCCAGTGGTCGTGGTGATATGAGTAAATCAGGAAGCACCAGGGACAAAGTGTGCCAAGCAATTTTGGATATTCTGGATCCTTGTGATGTCTCGGAAGACAAAAACAATGAAACAGAGAATTGTAATAATCCAGACGATTATTGACCAATGCATTGGCAATCAAGACATCATATGAAAGAAAACATTGTATACAATGCAAATAACGTAGATTATAAAAACAGGATTTGATTACAGAATTTACTTGATTAGTGAAACTAAATCTTGATTCAAACAATATACCCAGATTTTCCAAAATGTTGATAGGGAGAATCCTTAAACTATTTGTACTTATCCATAAAACCAAAGGCTATAAACTCTTTTTTCAGGATTTAATTTCACCTTATTTTCCAACATCCAAGTATGGATGTCATTTATACAGGCCTTGAGCTGAGGAAATAATTTTGGACAATTTCCCAAAGATTGATGAAGGAACAGTTGGGAGTAACTCGCACAAAAGTGTTTGACATCCATATATTTTACAAGCACCTGATTGGGGAGGTAGTGTAAAGGGAGAACAACTTTTTCCCCTCTTTCTTGCTTTGTTTACTGACCTTTACACAAGGTACAGTTTTCATTTATTGATTTTTATCAAACCAACAGCTCACTTGTGTTTATATTCCCTGGCGTAAGCCAATCATATTAACCAAAGTAAATGAAGGACAACATATCAGTGTTTATGCGTAGTGCAAAATACATAAATAAATTCATGTATTTTAAGCTTGTCAGGAGACAAAATAATCTGTGAATATTTATTTTATGTCACATGAAATTTATTTTGTTATATTGTTATTATGCACACAGCTGTGCCAAATTCACATCCAGATATATTGTTATGCCTGCTAACCCAAAATGTTACAGGTGGCATATACCAACAGTGTAGTTACATAAAGTGTACAAAATGAAGTCACATGATACAGAAAACCACTGCTGTGTGAAAAATCAGTCTTCATTCCGCATGGCCCCCCCAACAAAACCTACTGCCAAAAAGACAAGCAATTGGGATAAATATATTATTTATTAATCTACTAAAATTCTTTTTAATAACATATAATTCAACATTTAAATCAGAGTTAACATTACTGACACATAGTATAACATTTAAGTTCAATCTTATACTTAGAGTCAATTACTTGCAAGAACTTTAAGAGTTTACTGGCATTGGCAATATTACAATTATGAGTTACTAAGCCAATGTCTTAGGTCAGTAAGAGCTTACTAAGATAAGGGCCAAAAAGACATTACACCTTGGCCTTGAGAATTTAAGTAAAAGATGAAATGCTATGTTATTACATAAGATATACACTGGCGGACATTGAAATTTAATTTTTTACAAAGGATACCGCCAGCATGAAACCAAGTGTGCCTGGCAAGGCCCCATCCCCTGGGGATTAATACACGCCCAAGCCAAAAGTAAACAGGGGAGGTCAATGATATGACCTCCCATAAAAGGTCACCCAACCTACTGAAACATATAGATACAAGGAGAATTTAGGATACACACTTTTTAGAGGGGATTGGGAAAGCCCAGGCAGAGTTGGTACTATGAATTAATGAAAATAGGACTTTACAAGTTCTATGGCAGTATTTTGTACATATTAGCGTGGAAAGTATGGAGTAATTTTGAAAAGAATCAAGAGTGAGATGTAGACTACAGTATAACTAGGGGGCCAAACAGCCAAGCTTAAGAAAGTAGGTGATGTTGAAAAGTAGTGGAGACTGCTGAAGGGGTAGTGGAGATATCATTGATGTATTGCCATACTGAATCAGAACGCCATGTACCGTGGTGCATAATTTGACTCAATGGGACACCATGTTGAAAGGCCCAGGTGGCTCCAGACCTTCTAAAGTCATGAAATGTGAGATGAGGGGAGAGTTTCAAAACAGTTGATATTTTATGGAGGTGCCGGCGTGCAACAGAATCCGTGGGACCCGGGTACGAGCCCTGGAAATTTGGAAAAGTGGATCATTAGAATCGCCTGGAGAGGAGAGGAGCAAAGAACGCAACGCCTCGGCTGGACACAGTGTGGAAGACCCAAGCATGGGAAGGCTGATGGTACGAATCTGTTGTCTATTTTGCATAGTCTTGGACCATTTTATAATGAGAAGGACTTGATCTTGAGCAACAATGACATCTCCTTTTGCAAGGTGGCGGGTATAATCGAAGGAAGCCACGGTATGAGGCAGAATGTTAGATAATCGCAAAAAAGAAAAATTGGCTAATATATACAAGGGTTTGAAAATGTGAGAGTGCTGCAGACTATCAGCAACCTGAAAAATGCTTGTGAGTAATTGGATATCAATGTGCTTATGTAACTTAGGCTGTAGTGGCCTGTTGATTTTTAAGGATTTCAAGAAATACTGTATTTGGTGATGTTGGAAGGCAGCAGTGTCTAGATACTATGCATTGGGCTCTAATGCCAGCCAAATAATTTGATATATTTGCAGGAGAAATTTGGTTCGAAACCAAGTATTCCATGAAAGCAAGCAATACGAGGTGGTTTACCTGACCAAGATGAAACCCAGCTGCCACCAGGAAGCCAAGGAAATCGCGAAACATACGCAGGTAGGCCTTCTGTGTGGCTGGTCTGAAGGCAGAGTGTAACCTGGCTTGTGCCCTGGTGGCAAGCTGGGCCACCGGGTCAGGGAGATCTGAAAGTACATCAAATATTATAATTTAAAGCAGTTAAGTCAATGTGAGTATTTATCCATATGAAGTGTGGCAACAACTGCTTAAGTTTTTGCTCTGGATTTACAGTAATAGTCCATCTGGACAATAAGTCAGCAATGTGGTTATTTTTTCCAGGGATATGTGAAAAGACTAACTGTATATTGAAGATTGCGGATATCAACCACACATTTCTGGCACACAGAGCCAGAGTTAAGTACTTCAACCACAGCTAAATTGTCACATTTAATTTCCACCTTTTTGTTTTGCCATAGGTTTGACCATACTTTGAGGGCCACTATTATGTTTAACATTTCCAACTGAGCTATGTGGAGATGTGAAAACTGGTCGCCCAAAGGAAGGGCATAGACCATGGGGCCAAAATTAGCCCCAAAGCCTGACAAGGAAGCATCTAATTGGACCTCAAAGTCGACTTTCTTATGATCAAAGTAAGTAACTCCATTGCATTGTTGTAAGAAAGTAAGAAACCAGTTTAAGTCCTGGTGAAAAATTGAAGATAGAGAAAAATTAGAACCGTGAGCATTCTCTCTAAGTACTTGCAGCGTGCGATTAAGGAAGCTTCTTGCTGGCCAAACGCACTTAGTTATATAGAGTAATGAACCTAGTAGGGATTGAAGCTGTGTCCTACTACACGATTGCTTATATTTCCATTTTTTACACATGTTTTTGATTTCCTGAAGTTTTTCAGGGGGTATAGAAATTGTTTTATCAACTGTATTAATTAAAATACCCAAGCAAACTACCTCTGTAGAAGGTGGGATTAATTTCTTTTGGCTTACCTGCAAACCTAGATCCTGAAGCAAGGATAATAGGAATGTGTAAGATTCATGAATTTTTTACGGTAAACCAATATATATGAGGTCGTCAATGTAATTTAAGAGGGCATTATGACCATGACATTTCATAATGTATCTTATAGCATCGCTGCACCTCTCAAAAAATCTGGATCTGAGTCGAAATCCGAACGGAACCGATCCATCGAGATATAAGTGCTTATGGACTATAACCAGTAAGTCAATATCCCCTGGATCTATTCTAAGTTGTCTAAATGCCCTACTTATATCCACCTTGAATAGTAAAGCCCCAGGGCCAAGATCTTTAAGTTTGTTAGTTATATCGTCCACTGAAGGATATTGCAAGGTGAAATAAGTGTCCAGGTACTTGCATTTATGAACAAAATCGTTTACGGACGCACCCTTGGGCCAACTCAGATCTACTATAGTTCTCCTGACATCAGAGTTTTGCTTTTCCCTGGTCATGAGTGGGGAAATATGAACGGGGAATGGAGGTTCATGGAAGGGACCATATATGGCATTATGATCTAATTCTTCCTCAATATATGCATCCACATGCTTTTGAAACTGATCTGCTGACGAATGATTAGCATATGAGGAGGTAATAGTACTACCCCTATGAAAATCTAACGGAAAACCAAATTGTAACAAATCTGGGAGTTGCTGATCCCAATAATCTTGGATATGTTCTCCATATGTTAGCATTCAAGTTGGTTTCCACAGGAATACGACATTTTAAAAAATTTGGCACCCCACTTTCTTGGACTAAGTTATGTGCTTGAATGATATCTGGTATAACATCCCACGTCACTGGGGGACCTGTGTAAATTTTTAAATCTGTGAGAGGCACATAGCCAAAAATACCATTATTTTGCATTAAACAAGCTTTATGATCCTTGGAAGTGTTTCTATGATTCCAGATATACAATGGAATTTTTTCCTCCCTGACATATGGCAATGCGTTAGAGTCGGAAAAGGACAGATCGTATGCCTGGCCACTCTCCGGAGCTGGCTTGAACCCAGTTCCTCCATCTCCCAGAGTGGCCAATTGTGATGAGTTAGTGTCCTTCTCGAGCGTGTACCCTATATTGTTATGGCTATTGCTGGGAGAGGCCAAGACTTCCAATTTGTGGTCGTATACTTGCTTATGAAAGCCATTAGGTATTTCTTTGTAAGATCTTTGCAGTGTAGTACCAGCCGAGGCTGTAACTACTTCATCCAGACCAGTGGGTGCGTTCTCATGGCTCTCACCTGTGTTATCCATAAGATGTTGCAATATTTGAAAAGTATTTTTGACTGGAATATCAAAACTTGCTTTACTTGGTTGTATGACATTTTTAGCACAAACTCTGTATTTGAGAGCAACTGGTGAAGACCTACCCACGGGTCTGGAGGATTTGGGTTCAATACTAACCTTGGAAGAGGTAACAAGAGCGGCATTTGCATTTCTTTGGGGAACAGTGACAATGCGAGTACCCTTTACGTTATCTCTGTTAGTAAATGTCCCACAAGTACATTTGGGTGTTTGTGAAGCAACCTGGGTGTAAGTTCTACCATTTTGAACATTGGCAAAAGCTTTGGCAGTGCCAAACCAAGACATATATGTAGCTTTAGAAGCTCCAAATTGACCAAAACTTCCCTTAACTTTTTTATTAGTATTCCAAACAACTCTATCCTGAAATTTTTTGCCAATGTGTTGACTGACGCCCAACGCTACTCGTTTTTTGTAGCCTTTTGCTTATTTTTACATTCTGCCTCAGAATGAGGAAATGTTTTGCCATTTCTTGTGAAACACGAGGAGCATATATGCCGATAAAGAACGCCTCTAGTTTCGTGAGTACTGTTCTGAGTACATGTACCTTGGTTAAAGAACTGACAGGGCATGCTTTTGAGATTTTTGTCTCGCCTATTTGCATTTTTGTTATGAATCTGGCTACTTTGTGCGACATGTCTCTGAGCATGGGCTCGCCTGACTCTATCTATAGCTTCAGTTTGAGTAAAATCTTTGATTTCGCCCTGCTCCATGCGACATAGGAGTACTGCGTGGCAGACCTTTGCTGCAGACCATGAGAAGTCATTCGCATCATCTAACAAAGAAATTAAGTAATTCAACATAGCTTCCTTACAATTTTTGTCTGACTCATCTCTCATGGTCCTGCAAAAACCTGCCACCCATTGCCCCATGGTCAACTGATCATAGGTGACCCTTTCTTTGTTATTACCGGCCAAAACGTACTCATGTGGCCATTTGATACGATTTTTTACTAACACTTCAACTTGGCCACCTCTCTGAGATTTTAACTTGGGGTCAGTACCTGTTTTACTAATTTGCTGCAATTCTTTGATTCTGTCCTCCACTAATTGTTGTATGGAAACATTGTTCTTCAAATTTTCAAGAGTGGGTAAATTCAAAGTTTCTGTGGCAGTACCAGTACTTGGTGTGGTCAAGGTTCCGGTAGAGTGGACATGTGTGTATGGGCTTTTGGCAGTAGTACTTTTAGTTTTACTCTGTGCACCCCTGCTGGCAGTTTTGACATGTTTTGACTTTTTCCTAACCTTATCTTGCTCTAACTTCTCTAATCTAGTGCCAATGGCACTTAGCTGAGCCAAAATTTGCTGATTAACAAGAGTCTGGTCTAACACTGCAGCAGAAGTACTCGGATTCTCCGCCTGTAAACGGTCAAACGAATGCCCCTGGGTACTCACATCATCACTGTCCAAACCACCGACTACAGCACTCAAGTCTAAATCTGAATCAGAATTGGAAGAAGCATCCGAATCCTGTTGTGCAACCGATGTGTTGCCCAACAAATTTAAAAATTCACTATCATCCGATAATTGAAGTTGAATTGGAATTTGGACAGTTTCTGTCCTAGCAGAGGGCAAATTATATTTCTTTTTCTCCATTGAATAAGTGACTGCTGAACTAATAAAGTACTTAGTAAAAAACTAAAAACCTAAAACTTAAAGCAGTATAAACACGTGTTTCAATGCAGAAAAGGAAATTTTCCTGTTTCCAGTGCTACCTCCCCAAGTCTGAAATGCAAATGGAAGAGTGCACGTGGAATTTCCAACACCAACTGCCAGTCGACCAATGAAATGCTCTGTAACAAATCAAGTACTTCCAATACTAATTGTACATGCAAACTACAGAGACAAATGCTAAACTAAGGTGGCCCATCAGGAATGAACACACAGTTGTAGTACAACTGCCCGCAAATTTTGTTTTAAACTTATGACATTGGTACTACTTAAGTACTTACTTTGTGAATGCCTGTTAAAGACAATTCTTATATGGGAAGAAAAGCTTAGGTTTAAGCCTAAAATAAGACTAAGATTAAGAAATTTCATCAGTACCGCCCTGGAAAATATTTGGATTACCTGTTACCACTTACTATGCACAAATAGCCTAAGAGCATCATCAACAAGTGCCGCATTTTTATTTATATCTCACTAAATATGTAGGCTACAGTTGTAATATTTTAAATAAACATGATAACATCCACACAAATGAAGCAAATTTCCTTGTAATATTTTAAACAAAAATTATGATATCCACACAAATGAAACAAATAAGTTAGAATTAGAGGGTCAATCATATACCATACCATATTACACAATATATTAAACTACATCATGAATGACCACCCACATGCACAATTAGTGCATAAAAACGATAGTTCTTCAATTATCGCCCACTTGGTAACCAATAGACGATATATTCTGAGTTCCTTCATTTATCCGAACCCCTCGGTTATCTGACCTCATTGTATGCCCCCATCGAGTTTGGACAATCAGGGTTCTACTGTATATACAATTGCTTTAATTACAACCCACATTCAAGAATGAAAATCAAAGAAATATGATCACTTTTGAATTATCACCAACTGGCAAACTTGAAACACTGCAATATGAATATTAGGTTTAAAATATAGTGAAAATAAATAAAATAAAGGCATTTTGATGTTTGTCAGTAAAAAGCTCTAATTTATTACACAGCTTAAGCATACAAAAATTATAAAACAATTATAAAATAAGTACATCATATTGTTACAATTCTAAGGGTTATAGAGACAGATAAATTACTGACCAAAAATTTTATTGATTTCTATCTTGTATTGCTTATAGTGTGCTCCCATTGCCACTTCTCCTTCATATTTTCCCAGGTCCATTTCCTTGTTGATATCTAAAATCGTGAACCTGACCCCTGAATCTGTCCACTGATAGGATTTCAGTCTGTTGTATCTGTCTTTTATGTAGGCTTCACCTGCCAATCTTTCATGGTCAAACATATGGCGGCCTTTGGTCAATTCATAGAGATGAAAACTCTCGAGCTATGTGAAAAGGTGATAGTAAAGCTAATTAATTCTAACATGTAGATGAAGCAATATTTAACAGCGTCGGCTGTAAATAACCGGCAGTCGTGGGTAACTTGTAGAGAAAAGAAGTTGCATAAAAACGTTATATTTCTTATCAGTTGAAATGACTGAAATTTTGAGTGACAAAGTGAAAGGAATGTCAACCAGCACACATCAAAAACACTAAATCGTTGAAGCTAATTCAAAAATTACAAAAAGATTTACTACAAAAGACCCATCTTTCTTAAAACGTATTTTAAGGTGCAATGGACAAATAAAATATCTGCAAATTTGATGGTCTGTTGGGAAGAAACTGGCTAAAACATATTTGAGGAAGTATATTGTACAAAAATAGTACCTTGCAGACAAAGCATTTCATCTGGCAATCTATACATATGTTTGCATTCATAATCTTACAGTCCACAAATTACCTCAACAAATCTATCAAAATTTTAACTTGTTAAGAATATGCCCAGGTATTTCGAAGTGACCCCTGACCAAAGTAAAAAATAATGTGTATCTCCCACCAGCTGGTGGCCAAAACTGGAAACACCAAGTTGCAATTATGAAAATTTTAAGAACCATAAAAAGTTAACTTATTTTTCTATACATTTGCAATTCTATTCCAGTCCTTGCTTAATACTTAAGTGACATGGCTGTAGAGAAAATGTTATTTGGTGATAAATCCGCCCAGTTTAAATGAAACATTAAAAATTATAATGGAATGTTTGTTTTAATCAATTGATGCTTTAAGTATTCAATAAAGATTATTTTCTATACATGATGTATTGTTAATATTTACACAAGATAGCAGTGAGTATATATAAAACATCATTTGATGAAAATCTATGTTAGCATAGACCAAATGATACAGAATGTTCAAAATGAAAATAGTTTATGCTTTAAATATTGTAAAAAAAACAAGCATTGGCAAATTGCAAAATCACTTGACAACATAATATCTTACGAAGTAATATCTTACAAATTAATTCCTTAAAGCTACAGCATATTTATTCACAGTGTAATTTAAAAAATATATATACATTTATTTATTTATTTGTCGTTTTATGTCACTTTCAACACTGTACAGGTCATATCACGACAGGTAGTTGGAAGGGCAGAGGAAACCAGTACATAGAGTTCGTTAGGGCTCTGTACTGTAAACTACCGACCAATGGCAAGCAACTACCAGCTTTCCCACTTGAGGCCGTGCCAGGAATTGAACCCCGGCCTCAGAGGTGGGAGGCAAGAGTGTTACCACTCTGCCACCGTGCCCCCCCCCCCCTTAAAATATATATACAGGCTTATTGCAAAGTTTAATTTCAGTGGATATAATAATAAAATAATGTGGGTAGACTATTTCAGGTAAACTATTTGCGAAAGAAGGTTGTCCAATGAAACTATCTCTGATTCTTGCAAACAGGTCAAATCCATAGAATGTTTCCATGTAGATGCAACATCTGAACTGTTCCATCAGAAGCTTAGCAACAGTACATGACTTTGGGTTGAGGGGTAAAGCTGTCTCATTAAGGATTCAAACATTTTTTTTTCCATTTCAGGACGAATTACATTGGAAATGATCATACAGATTACATTTATTTCACAGGGTAGAATCTTGTGCTTTAATTTACCTTGTAGCTTGAAACCTTTAGTTAGGAAACGATACAGAAAAATATGAGTTTTTGAATATTTAATTTACTTTAGTGTTAATGCTGTGTGTAAATCTCATGATGAAATCTGACTTTATAATAATTTTAAGTGATAAAAATAATTTTAAGTGAATATTTATATGCTGACAGTGTGTCATCTCAGGTTTTGTGTTATTTTACCTTTGTTTATTGCTTGATAACCCTGCATAGTTCTACGAAGTATTATAAAAATTGCATGTTTCTTGATTACCAGGTGAAATTTTCAAGAACACAAAGTTCAGCAGGCTACAATGTGTTGAGATTGAAAACACAATTTCGTCCGTTGTTGCTGTCCATTAAACATATTCAACATATTTCAAACCTTTTGTATGCATGTATTTCTGACGAGAGTATTCCTATCTTATGTTGCTGATCAAAATGCATGCAGCTAACATTTGTGTTATGGTTAGTCTTTTCCACTCACCTCATGATAGAACTATACTTATGCAAAAAGATTATTCCATGAATCTTACCTGCTTGGGACTCAGTGGGACAGTTTTTCTGAGTGACTTGTCTGAATTTTATGAATTTTTATAACTTGAGATAACTGAAATATAATTTTAGACCATTCTTACTTTGGTATAGTTGTATCCATAATTATATTCTAGGGTTAAGTTATCTCCACTAATCAAGGCATAGCTACCATCGAGGCATTCGAATAAAGTTGTATATGAACCTGTTATTTCCAGCTGATGGACCAGATCTGCAAGAATAAAGGAACATTCATTTAAAATCTAACACTTTTTGCATTGGCATCAATACAAATGAGAGAGTAGGCTTACTGCCTCTTTGTACAGGGCAATCTACTAATATCTGACAATAAATTCAGAACTGATATGAGACACCTAGTACACCTGGGGCCGGTTTCACAAAAGGTCTCAGATTTAGGCTAAGTCAGGGACTTAAATCTGAGTCTTTTGTCTTTGCCAAGTCCTGGACTTAAATGGATTTCACAAAGGGTGACTTAGCTTGCCATATAACCACGGTGGTTTTCTAGGTCATGTGACCCTTTATTTCTACTCAACATATTTTAGTGGTAACATATATCCCTTGTTTAGC
The DNA here is from genome assembly GCA_964017235.1 of Sabellastarte sp. h YS-2021. Classification (NCBI taxonomy): domain Eukaryota; kingdom Metazoa; phylum Annelida; class Polychaeta; order Sabellida; family Sabellidae; genus Sabellastarte; species Sabellastarte sp. h YS-2021. Next base: position 68,158,827 of record OZ024938.1, read on the forward strand.
TCATTTTATCTTTGAAAAAATGCTGTATTTTTAAATGGGAAACCTTACAATCACCCAGACATGTCCAAAGAATAATGTAGGGCAGTGTTCTATATATTTATTCTTTATTTTGAAGCATTTCAAATTTTGAAGTGAGAAAAATATATGGCGGCCATATTTAAGCCTTTGTTTACAAAAGTTAAGCCCACTCCTGGGTAGACTTAGCCAAAGCCTAGACTTAGCAGCTTTGTGAAATCCTCCAAGTCTAAGATCACAGACTTAGCCTCATTTTAAGACCAAAGTCTTCAATTTAAGTTTAAGTCTGGGCTAAGTCCTTTTGTGAAATCGACCCCTTGTACAGACTGATAATGGTAGGGTATTAACGTATATAAAACAATATTTATAAATTGAAGAATTTTTTAACTTTTATTGGATAGGAAATTATTGCTAACATATAGCATAGACCACTCAATAAAATGACCTAAACTTCCGTACTTTTGGTCAAATTATTCACCATTTCTGTCAATTTAAACAGGCTGGTATCTGAGTATCTCGTGAGACCATATTGGACCACTTTGTTGCATACATGGCTCGAGATGAACAAATCAGCACTTTGCCAAATCAACCCTTGGCATCTTGTACCCCTTGTACCCCAAATGGGCCCATAAAAACCCGACCCCTGCAAATTCGGACAATAATTGAAAGCAAACAATAATATAATGTAACAAGAGCACTTTAAATGCGCTTAATCCCTCTCACATGACAATCTCTAAGGCTGATGTACATTTATATAATGTACCTCGATTTCAGTAATTATAATCTTATGGATGCTATTGAAAAAAAATAAGGGATGATTGTTTATCGTCATGTTTGTTTCATAAGGCTGACAATTTCTGAAGTGATATTTAGCCAAAGGGCAATTAAGATACCATAAACTATGTTTAAAGACATTTACTGTCAAAGCACTTTATGTCAAAGATGAAGACTTGTAAAAAGTGATATTGTAAAAGGTACAATTAACATGCGTCAAAATTTTGAATGCTGTAATAAATATATTTTATCCTAATTCTGAATGGACTTTTACAACGCTTAATCTTTCCCTTACAAATAGGACTCTAATGTGGGTGTTTCACCACACGACTAAGGCTCCCGATTAAGGATATTTGGGGGTCGGTTGAAAATATTTTCTTAGTCCCAGGCCTCCTGTAAGGGTCGGTTGTGGTCGGTTGAGGCCGTGTGAAAAATCAAACATGTTTGATATTTCTCACGACTACAACCGATTCACTAGGTCTGGGACTATGCCCTGACTAAGGGTAACTGACCCTAACCGATCCAAACCGACCTTCCCAGGATGCCTGGGACCACACATTTTTAGTCTGCGGCGGCCTGAGGACGCCCCAGGCCCCAGCCTCCTCAGTAGCCATCCAGTCAGGGCGGGTCTTTGACCTGCCAGGCCCTTTTCAGGGCCACCAAATCTTCCAAAAACAATTATTCAGCTGAAAGTTGTTAACATTACCCTCCCAAAACCAAAAAGTTCAGTACAAATACTTATCACAAAAAGAAAAAATTAAAGTCCAACACTTACACCACCCCAAACATGAAATAAATAACCCATGGTACCACACATAACTAAAAAGGCCACATTAAAAAAATCATAAAAAAACTCCCAATATGGCCAATAATCAGCCCATTTTTAGCTTAAAATCCATGGGATAGTTTAAAATCTTTAATTGCAAAGTCCAAAACTTACACCTTCCCTAGAGTTAAAAGGGCTTGTCACATACTTACCAAACCCAATAGCAAACAAAACCCAGACCAAAAAACAGACAAACTGCTTTGCAAACATATTCTCCCATTATTAAAACAAGTTTAGTAGTTATATCCAATAAATATTTGTCAAGTGGGGTAGAAGAATTTATTTTTAAGATTTCCAAGAAAACATTTCTGTTTCAAATATATTTGCAAAATAAATCCAAAATTAAATATGTAGCTTTCATATTCTACTTTGCAATTTATGTTGGGGTTGTGTCCTGTTTTAGAGAATATTGTTTAGCACTTGTTTTGTTTGTTTGTCAGTTGGGTGACTTCTGTTTGTCATGGGGTTTGTCTGTTTGTGCGTGGGTACAAGTTATGTTTGGCATGGGGTTTGTCTGTTTGTGCGTGGGTACAAGTTATGTTTGTCATGGGGTTTGTCTGTTTGTGCGTGGGTACAAGTTATGTTTGGCATGGGGTTTGTCTGTTTGTGCATGGGTACAAGTTATGTTTGGCATGGGGTTTGTCTGTAGCAAGCATAGCTCATTAATTGTTTTTTGAATATTTGGTAGTCCTGAAAAGGACTGTTTGTTAGTCCTGAAAAGGACTGTTATAGTTAGTCCTGAAAAGGACTGTTACTGCAGCAGGACTTATATTCTGCCATCTTGTCACACCACTGCTACCTCATTGTTGAAGTAGTCCTTCAGGTAATCCCTCTGTCTCTTGGCTTCTCTGGCAGGGTTTCTGTCTTGGCCACCACCAGCAGCACCACCAATCAATCCACAATCACCAGGCACATCATCATCATCGTCCTCACCAGGCTGCTGACCACCAGGTTGAACTTGATACTGGCTTCTTAGTATGTTGTGCAGAACCACACAGGTCAAGACCACTTCCCTGACTGTTGCTGGGGGTAGTTCAATGGTGGTCCTCATCACCCTGAATCTTGACACAAGGATGCCAAAAGCGTTCTCCACAACTCTCCTGCCCCTTGAAATTCTATAATTGGCAATCCTTTCCTCTCTGGTTAACATCCTTCTGCCATAGGGTTTCATGAACCAGGTCTTCAGGGCAAAGGCATCATCTGCCAGAATGAAGTAGGGGACATCTCTCCCACCCTGGGTTATAGGTGCTGGGTCAGGGAAGCCTATTCTGCCATCTTCAATCCTCCTCTTCAGCTGAGATGCATTAAATATCTGGCCATCCGAGCAGGATCTTTCAGTACCCACAGCCACCCATCTAAACTTATACTGTCCATCTACCAGGGCCAACATCACAATGGAAAAGAACCCCTTGTAGTTGTGGTACAGGGCTCCAGTGTTCTTGGGCTTCTTCAGGGCCACATGCTTCCCATCCAGAGCTCCCAGGAAATCCCTCTCCTGTTCTTTCCACTCATCTGGGGTAGTAGGACATTTCAGGTACTCCCTGGTGAACTCATCCTGGATGGCCCTGCAGACCTCTGGTATAAACTTGGAAATGGTGGATCTTCCAACCCTGAACTGACAGGACAATGATGTGTAGGACTCCCAGTGGCCAGATATCTGATGGTGAGGGCTAACTTCTCCCCAACACTGATTAGAGCTCTGTAGTTGGTGGCCTGCCTGGCTAGGTGTGGTTCCAGTCTGGTCTTAATCATTTCAAAAAATTCTGGGGTCATCCTCATGTAGTTGGTGAATCCTGGAATGTCTGTGGCATAGAGATCAGCCATAATGTTGTGGTAGGCCCCCCCTCTCCTCTCTCTGCAGTAGCCATGGCCTGATCCACATGTTGTGCCTTCTTTTAGGTCTGTGTATGGGTGCTTGTGGTGGTGGTGGTGGTGCTGGTGCTGGTTTCTGTGGTCGACGTAAAAATTGTAAATACATGATTATTTTTAACTGAATAAAAACCAAAAAAGCCCTAAGTTGCTGTTGAATCTGTCCTCCATTAAAAGGTGGCATCCTGCTGTGTTCCCAGAAAAGCAATGATATTTGCTTGCGGATTTTATATATATATATATATACCCAAAAAATCCAGCAAATTTGCAAAACAAGAATTGGCGATCCTGGTCTGGGGAAGACTGAGGAGGCCTGAGGATGCCGGGAGTTAATCGTGTGTTAGTCGGGGCTTAGTCCCAGGAGGCCTGAGGCATCCAGGGACCCAGTCGGTTTGTCTGCGACAGGATCGTGGTTGAAACCGACCAGAAATGCGGCTTAGTCGGTTCTTAGTCCCAGACCAGTCGGGGACTGTCTGGGGCCGCCTGGGGCGTCCTCAGGCTTCCTGGGGCCGATCTGCTCTTAATCCCAGACCTCTAAACGGACCCATTATTCCCGCCTATTTTTGCTTTTTTCCACCGACTGTCCACAATTAAGGGTCCCAGACAGGATCAGGACTTAATCCTTTGGTGGAACAGGGGCATAAGGCACACACAGAACCCCAAACAATCATCCCATTTCAGCATCCAGGGACAGAAAAGAGATCAGTAGCACAGAGAATGCCAGGGATGATTAAGACTAAGGTGGCTATATCTTGGTGTACAGGTAGATTAGCCAATTGCCAATTTGTCTTTTATTCATTGAAACAATTGATTATTTAAGCTGCTTTCTGAAAGAGGTTAGTGAGGGAGACACATAAATCTCATCAGAGAGAGCATTTCAAACAGTGACCAAACTGTTTGACAGATTTATGAATAGAAGACTAGATCATTGGAATGATAAGAAAATTACCACCACTCTTAGTGTACCTGGTACTGTTAGAACTGCTGTAAAAAGAAATATATGGAGCAATATACTTGAGAAAATTAGTGTGAAGAAACAAGTGTGGCTGTTTTGAAGACTGTCCGATGTTTAACAGAAAGCCAATGCAATTTCTTAAGCACATGAGTTATGTTGGTGTATCTACTGGTGTTTGGTAAACTTCTGGCTCATTCTTTTGAATGCACTGTAATTTATTTAGATTAACCTTGGAAAGACTCCTGAAAAGTGAGTTACAGTAATCCAACCGAGTAGTAACAAGAGCATTAGCCACAAGTACAGAAGCATCATGAGTAGGAATCTGCTTGACATGTCTGAAGTCATGCAGTTGCAAAAAACAACCTTTGCAGACATTCTGAACATGTTTAGACAAGGAAAAATCTGAATTGGCATACACACCCAGAATATTGATTGACTCAACAGGGCAGAGAAAACAACTTATCCCTCTGTCTTTTGGAACCAAAGATGATAAATTCAGTCTTGTCAGGATTCAATTTGAGTTTACTGGTTGACATCCACTCTTTAACATCGTCTAGGTACCTGTTCTGTTTTTCAAAGGCAGCGGATGTATTCTTCTAATCTAATCTAATCTATATCTACTGCTTTGCAGGCGCAATATCTTCCCCAGTAAGAGGGGAATTCAGTGCACTAGTTAACAAAAATCATTTTTAATAAGGAGAGTTGAGGGCGTTCAAGGTCAGTAATCCAAAGTTGTGGGTGTGACGGAGAGGGAAGGAGGCTAAGTTGGGAAACTGGAATTACAGATGCGGGTTTGGAGGTGTTTCCTGAAAGATGCGACAGAGGGACTGTTTCTTATTTGGAAGGGGAAGAAGTTTAAATGAACTGGGGCATAGTGACTGAATGAATAAGAAAAATGTTTGATTGATTTATGAACTTTACAGTCAAAAGTATGGGTATGAAGGAACTTCAGTTTAGGGGTACCATGTCTTGTATTTCTTCTTGTATTCTTCTGGGATAAATACACATAAATTTTGGATGCCATCTGCATGAAATGAAATTTTATTTCTTTGTGCTTATGAATAACCAAACTGAGAGGAGCAGTGTACAATGAGAACAACAAAGGTCCCGGGACAGAACCTTGGCGAAAACCAAATAACAGTTTACAAAGATCAGCTAATGTTGAAGCAGTTTTGATATGAAACTAAGGCAAGATACTGGACGGTAGTTTTCCAAGTCATCAACCAAAAGATTTAGCCTTTTAGATAGATGCAGTAACTACAGCAGTTTTGAAACTGTGAGGGACACATCCTTCCATGAGTGTGCAGTTGACCAGCTTTGCAAGTGATGGTAATAGTATAACACTACATTCACAAGTTCACAAGTGCATTGCACTGAGCAATTTTGCCACAAAGCAGGCTTCTGTTCAGTGAATTCTTGGCCCTTCACCAAGTTATTTAAAATTGCCTCCTCAAGACTGTGCACTTCAATAGGAATCAGACAACTAATCCATAGAATCTTTCTGTGCCAGTCTAGATAAAGGACTATCAAGAACATCACCCAAATCATGTACATATTGTTTATTAAGATCAACTACAGCATTATCTGGAGATTTGATGCAAGAAGTATTTTGAGATCAGAATTGAGGCCAGACATGTTGATATGGTAATACCTCCTATAATTCATTTTATTTGGAATATGAGCCAGTTGACGAGGAAAGGCAACTGATCATTTGACTAATGCATGATCAGATACAGTTACAAAAATAGTATCCTGATCACTGGGTGATAGAATGAGGTCCAGTATGTGACCATGCAGATGGATAGGTTGGTAAATCAACATGAATGTTGAAGTCACCCAAATATGATATGAAGAGTTAGTAGATGATCCTCTGTCCTTTACTCACCTGTTTATGTTAGAATTATTAATATTGCGATTGATATGATGAAGATTAAGTGCTATAAAAGTTTAATTAGATTACATATTCGGTTAAACCTAACATCTCTATTCACTAGCATATGTTTTGTAACATTTGTCCTTTAACATATATTCTCTGTATGGAAGCACGGTATTTTAGAGACTGATATAACAGGGGTATTTTTGTCTTATGGGGTCAATTTGACTAGAGTATTTATGTTGGGCACCAATCTGATGGGGTGCTGCAGATTTAGCAAAGGCCCAATTTGTCTTTTATTCCTTGAGACAACTGATTATTTTAAATTTGAATAGCAGATGAAAAAGCCTTGCATCTATGTAATTGTATCATGCTAGATTCAGATGTAAAACAAATTTGACATGCCTGTCACACGTGTAGTAACTAATATGCCATTTTCTTATCAACTTGTTTAACTAAATTAACATGACATATCATATTTACCGGCAACAAACATATCAAAACATTAAAAATGGTGACAGTTGACACCAATTTATTGATACTCACCAAAAAGAGATAATATAGTTAGAAGGCAGCCATTCATATTTTTCAGCTCTTCAAATGACAAAAATAATTTTACCTGAAATACACCACAAGCACAGAGTGTAGCTTTAAACTACTTAGGGGAAAAAGCTTCATTGAATTTTTTGCATAGACTATTAACATTGCTCCAGAATGTGGACAAAATTGCAATAATGTGTTTTTGTGTAGTTTTAGACATATGGCATAGATTATTTATTTATTTGGGTTTTAATGTCAGTTTCAACACTGTACTAGTCATATCACGATGGGTAGTTTTATGGGCAGAAGAAACCGGCATTTACAGTTGCTCAAGGTTCTGTATTGTAAACTGCCGACCATCGTTAAGCAACTACCAACTTTCCCACATAGGGTCCGGGATTTGAACTGCAGACCTGTGAGATGGGAGGCGAGTGTGTTACCACTGTGGTCCCTATATATGGTACAGAGAAAAGTCAAAGCACAATTTAATGTGTTTTCAGAATTTCTGAAAGCAAAAAAAAAAAAAAAAAATTTATATGAAAAATATACTTTTATACATTCTTTTGGTGTTATCATATTGATATCCTAGGTCGTGCACTTGCTAGTGTGTAAATGTGTATCTACATTTACGGAGTGATTCTAATCAAAATCAAATCTGAATATGAGACCAGACTAGACTTGAAGGTAACTTTTCTTGTTATTGTCTGACCATAAAAAGAAATAGAAACATATTTATAATGATTTTTAATAATCCATGTTCAGTTTATGAACAAATTTGACACGATTATGTCATTTTAAATCAAAATATGCATTGACACAAGTGTAAGGCATAAATTACTTTACTAAAATAAAGTCCAATCAATAAACCTTTTAGAATTGTTTCAATGGGTGATGGGGGGCCACGGTGGCAGAGTGGTAACACTGTCGCCTCCCACCTCTGCGGTTGGGGTTCGATCCCCGTCATGGCCGTAAGTGGGAAAGCTGGTAGTTGCTTGCCGTTGGTCGTCAGTTTACAGTACAGAACCCTAGCGAACTATATGTACTGGTTTCCTCTCCCCTTCCAACTACCCGTCGTGATATGACCTGTACAGTGTTGAAAGCGACGTTAAACCCCAAGTAAATAAATCAATGGGTGATGGGATTATTTCTACTAGAAATTGGCACCCATATTTGGTATAATTTGCATATGGAAAGTGGCGAGGATTGTAAATTTTATTGTTGTCATCACCTTAACCTTATTTGGTTTGAGAAAGTACATGAGTTTCTGATGACAAGCAAATGTTGATAAAATTCCAACTTCGGTTTTGTGCCATGTTGAGGTTTGTGCCATGATACTGCACCAAGAAGTGTCCGAAATATTTTGAAAACAAAACTCCCTTGTATTTATAACACAAACTATTTGTATGACAAATTTATTCATTTGGTGACAGTAAAACATCCCCTAAACTTCCAAACACAGGTGTAAATATAATGTGTGATGTATCATGTATAAAACTAAACAGGGAAATACTATTTAAAGAAATATATCTTGTAAATGTAGAAAAAAATATTTGTGAGATTTATATTTATCACACACATACTACCTGATAATATATATGTTAAAATGAGAAAATCTAAATCATAACAAACCTTATTTACTCATTTATCAAAAATAATCTTATGTATTTTAAACCTCTTGTCTTTAAGTTTGCAGTTCACATTCAGGTAAGCAATTAAAAGATCCCCAGAATCTACTATAAATGAATGCGAACAGCTTGAAAAACAGCTTGGATGAAAGATGGATTCAATGGATCGATAGGCGGGTTCATCAGACAGAAGTAGCACTTGGACAATCATCCTCACAGGCAAGTTCTTTATCTGTTACTTTCCTCAGTTCTTCTGGGGCCGATTTCACAAAGTCCAGATTTAGACTTAAATTTAAGACTCTGGTCTTAAATTTTGTCAAAAGAATGTTAAATCTGTGGTCTTAGACTTAGTGGATTTCACAAAGCAGCTACGTCCATGAAATTGCTAAGTCAGTGGACTTAACTTTAAGTCTGGGAGGTAGTACTGGGAGGTACTTTAAATTTTGTAAAGAGAACTTAAATATGGCTGCCATAGCCTTTTTTCCACTTCAAAATTTGAAATGGCTGTAAATAAAGTATAATTACACATAACACCTCACTAAAGTGGTCTTTGGGGTTTATTTGGGGTTTTACATCGTTTTCAACACTGTACAGGTCATATCACGACGGGTAGTTGGAAGGGAAGAGGAAACCAGTACATACAGTTCGTTAGAATTCTGTACTGTAAACTGCCGACCAACGGCAAGCAACTACCAGCTTTCCCACTTGAGGCCATGTCGAGGATCGAACCCAGGCCTCAGAGGTGGGAGGCAAGTTTTGGTAAGTTTATATATGGTAACAAGGATTTCCATTTGAAAACAGCCTTTATCCTTAGATAAAATACATCAAATGAAGGATATATGGCACCAATATAATATTGAATAGGTATAAAATGTCACATGACACAGACAACCACTGTGGTTATTTGATAAGCTTGGACTTAGCTAAGTCACCTTTGTGTAATCCATTTTAAGTCCCAGACCTAACTAAGACCAAGCTCTTAGATTTAAGTCCCTGACTTAGCCAATAAAGTGACTTAGTTTAAGTCCTTTAGTGAAATCGGCCCCAGGTAAAAATGTTTCAAGCCATGGTATTGGGCTACAATTTTATGTTATCATGTTACTATGTTATGTAACTCATTGGAAATTCAGAAATATTTTATAATAATTATCAGTAATTTTATTCCCTGAGTAAACAGGTTTTCCAATGTATGAGCATTAATGCATTATTATTCTTGGTAGCAGGTAGTACAACCTGTCGGTGGCTGAAGCTAATGGGATAGAAATGTATCTTGCTATGTTTAATTCACGTGAAAATTAGAGATGTATATCATAGTGGTATTAGTAACTTCATTGACTTCAGTAAATTGGTAATCACTTGGGATGTTAACTCAGGTTATGCTTATCTCTGTTTAACTAGAGTCACAATTATTGAATTATTGGTAAATTATGTACTTACAATTGTTGTCGCTGACTTATCACTTTCAGTAGATAGTCGATATATGATAGTTGAATTATCATATGTATATCTCGATCAATTTAAATAAGATTTAAAAAAATTGCTGGTAGATCGTACTGTAGCCACATTGTACCATTAATTTGATTATGGGTGAAAAGGTACTCCATTATAACTTTTAAGTAAATATGTTGACATCTAGTGCTCTAGAGGCCTTAGATTTAACGTTACATTCTCATAGGGTTACCTTTCCACAAAGCGCTCTTATATTTTCTCTTCTAACTTTTTTACTATTTTCTTTAACTTGTGGTACCCTTCTTATTCTTTGTGTATTTCTGTAAATGCAATAAATGCATTAATAAAGTAAATGTTATCTGCAATGCTGTCTTGACATTTTTCCTCCAACACTCAGGATTATTTGTGAAAATTCACTGAGACTCGAGGACCTGTGAGAGAATCTAACTCAGTGGAATGATTGTAATGAATAAAAATTGACTTTTTTGCACTGTGTGGATACTTTTTGAAGATCAAAGAGGGGGGGGGGGGATTCTTGGGCTTACAGAAAATATTTGGCAGTTATTTTATTCACTACCAGAGAGATATCTGGCAAGGTGTCCGGTGTTTTTTTTCTGGTTTAAACTGCCTGACGTAGAATGTACCATAGACAAACTTGGCGATATTAGATAAATGGTAAAAAGGTGAACATTAAGAAGTTTTTTTGAGATTTGAACATTTTACTCATATCAGAGTTTGTGATGTGAATTGTACTGAGCCCAGGAGATTTCTTGGCATTTATTTATCTCGTTCCCACGATATAAGAAGTCATGCCCACGAGTTAGCAACTCATTGCCACAAGTTAACAACTCATTACCACAAGTTAACAACTCATTGCCACAAGTTAACAACTAATTACCATGAGATACTGTGTTATTACTACCAATTAGCAAGTCATTCCCACAAGATAGTAAGTCATTCCCACAAGTTAGTAAGTCTTTCCCACAAGATAGCAAGTTGTTCCCATAAGCTAACAAGTCATTACCACAAGATATGAAGTCAATCCCACAAGTTACCAAGTCATGCTTTGATGCCAATATAGAGCCAGTTTCTTAGCCTATGATCCCTAACTTATGTAGATGTCACCCATCTACTGGCATACCATTAAAGTTAACATGTGCCTGTAGGCTTTTCGTTACTTTCCTAAGTCTCACTTTACATGTCGAACGTTTATACATTTATGGTGACCGTTTAAAAAATTTTAATGCTTATTCTTCTTAGTTGCCTACCTAGTGACCTTCAGAGGTCGCCTAGTTTTTATTGCAGGTATATTACATGACTCTGTTTTAGAAGTTAACTACTAATTGGATTATAAGTGTCTGCATGTGGCACCTTATGGGGGGGGGCTACCATACCATTGTGTGCTGATGTATGTTGTAAATAATTTTTCTGTCTTTCATCTATTAACATTCTTAAACAAATTTATTTATTATTAACAAGTGGTGGGAACGAATTACCAAGTGATGGGAATGAGTTAATAAGTTGTGGTAATGAGTTAGTAAGTTGTGGGAGTGACTTATTAAGTGGTGTGAACGACTTTTTAAGTGGTGGGAATGAGTTTGTAAGGGGTGGGAATGAGTTAGTAAGGGATGGGTATGACTCAAAACGCAAGGATTTACTATCTTGTAGTCAGCACTTAGCATCTTGTTCCCACAAGTAAGTATCTAATTACCATGACTTAGCATCCCATTCCCACATATTAGTATCTTATAACCATGACTTACTTATTTGTGGGAATGACATATTATCTAGTGGTAACAACTTGCTAGCTTGTGGGAATGACTTAGTATCTCGTGGTAACGACTTGTTAACTCGTGGTAACGAAATAAGAAAATTATAGAAAAACAATTCTATGTCCCTTCTTGGGCTCCGTAGAATGGTACCTTGGCAATTGCCATTTTTGTAACTTGTGCTTCATTCTTGATGAGTTTTAGAAAAGATTCAGAGTTTGTAGAATAAGTTAATTAGCAGGAGAAGTTCCGGAAACTAGAACATAAAAAAATTCAATGTTTTGCTGTTTTGAACTAGTTCACTGTCCAACCAGACATGGTCATTGTTGCTGCATGATTATATTTTAAATTATTTATCTATGTTGAAATAAGCTGAAAAAAAATTAAATTTATATGCAAAGCGACACAATTCCAAAGTTCACTCTTATCAGTTGAGAGATGAGGTAAAAGCCACTTGTACCATTTTATCACCATTTCGAATATCTCTTATCCGGTACATATTTAGACCAAACTAAATGCTATTGACAGATCATGATTGTCTCAATTACCATATTTATTATTTCTGTATTTTGACTTATCAAATAGATAATTCAATATGTTTGGCTAAATTTCTTAAGGTTGTTGGTACAGTAAAATGAATCGCGACCCAGCTTTCTCAGGTTGAATATGTTTACATATCCATGTAGAGAAACCACCGGAAATGCTTTGTTTCTGGAGTTTGTTTATAAAATTATGGTTTTGAATCCTGAGTGAAAAAAAGCTGAAAAAAGTAAGACACTCAACACTCAAGTACTTTAGTTCATCTTTAATATTATTAAAGTTTGCTGTCCAGTCATTATAGCTGTTTGTTATTTCATATATCCTAGTATTATTTGTTCATTTATCTACGCCTTATATAGATACACTTTCAGTAAACACAATTCAATCAATCAGTCATACAAATTGTTTAAGATATGAGTTTAACTAACTAAGGAGAAATGTCTCCCGATTTCTTCATATGTAAGTCTGTGACATTGCAATTCTTGACGTAAGGTACTTCCAAATATTTCCAACTTTTTCCATGTGCAACACCGCCAAAGGCCCATGAAAAAATTCAATGTCAATAACACCAGACATGGATAGGGAAAAGTGACCGAGTTGGGGACGCAGGATACGCTATACTACAGAAACTTCATCAACATGACTCCAAGTGTCTTGAATAAAGAAGTTTAAAGAAGAATGAAACCCCAATGATGGAAAAAAGTTTTCAAACTTCAATATAATTTTGAATTCTGGATTAAACTGGGCAATAACCTTGAGACACTAGGCGATGAGAGAAAAGTACACAAAAAAGTACTTTTGATTCGGGGTCAAGCAAAAACAAATTTGTACCCAAGAAATGCAGAGCCATTTATGATGAGTTGCAAAGAGAGGTCCTGGCTTGAACCCATCACTCCTGAAACCATGGGCTGTATTCTTCCACAATACATAGACTGTTCCTAACTTGGATTCTTAAGTTTTTCTCAAGCCTTTACTATCTTAGATCAAAATGGTATTCATCAATACACATAACTCTAAGGCCACCTCAGACCTCTACTTAGATTTCAAGTTGTTGGTAGAGGTACCTTAGATGATAGAATGTTTTTAAAATATGCATTTTTTGCAGGGAATCTTGTGTTGTTGTTGACATTAAACTGTGACACAATATTAAAAACAGCACTTTCCTCAAGAAAATGAGCTTTCGCCTTTTTAACAAAGCAGGTGATTCAGTAAAAACAAAGGACACCTTACGTAAAAATTGTTGTGGAAAAAGACTCTTTCTAAATTAGATATGCTGGTTTCCAAGTTTACAGTTACAGTACAAAGTATATGGCGTTTTCCTAACTTAGAATCTAAATAATACTTTAAAAAGTAGAGGCTGATGAATATGAAATCTAAGTAACACTTTGGTAAGTAGAAAAGCATTCCTTAACTTGGGTCTAAGGTGACCTGAGGCAAAGTATTGTTAAAGAATACGGTCCCTGGCTTAAACTGGAAAAAGGTTACAAGGTTAGATGAAAGGTTACAAGGTTAGATGAAATGCTCGTCATGCAAGTAGTATGATAAATATAAAACACAAAACATGTAGAAATGCAACTTTAATAACAAGTGGATGTTTGCTTCTTTTCAGACAGAATATGTTGTCAACAGAAACAACATCATTTAGATATCAATCGTCCGCGGTGCCCCTCCCCCCACACACTCACGCATACAGGTATGTTTTGCTGATTATTGGTGAATAAGAGATGAATTGGTTGTAATTATTCCAATAGTTATGTAACCATGTTATTCTCTTTATTAGAGACAACTTGGGAATAACAGAAAAATTTACAGTTGAAGGATAAACATTCACTAGTGCCCTTTCATTGTTGACTTATTTTATATACTTTTAAATGAATTACCTTCGTTTGGTCAATAGTGACTGATTTCACATTCATTTAACAAATAATGACTGATTTACATTCTTTTAGTGAAAAATGACTAATTTTACTTATTATTCAAGGAAAAATATAGACAATTAATATAAAATAACCTTAGGGATGTACATGTATAAATATCATAGTTCTAAGGACTCAGATTTATCTTTCGTTGAGATAAAACATAAAAAGTACATGATACTCCGATAATTTACTCAATACATACGTGGATTGACTGAGACTCTCCCAATGAAGTTCTTTAAGTTGATATTCCACCCATTTCGAGCAGCAAAAGCTGTTCCACATATGTTATCAAGCTGTTAGCTTAGCAAAGCAACCAGGTCCCCAAAGCAAGCACGTCCATTAATGCAGTTTATGTTTACACAAATTAATTAATTTAGAAAATTCCCAAATTTTAAAACTTCTTATATTCTTATTATATTCTTTGTCACTAGACGCTACCCGAGGGTCAAAGTTTCTTCAGCTATTTTCAAATTAATTAATTAATTTAGAAAATTCCCAGATTTTAAAACTTCTTATATTCTTATTATATTCTTTGTCACTAGACGCTACCCGAGGGTCAAAGTTTCTTCAGCTATTTTCAAATAAGTCCGTGTTTAAAGAGAGAATGTCAATAGCCACTTGAGATAATTATCTCCCATTTTTATCTCCCACCGAGTTTTATCCCAGGAGGCAGATTTTAAGTGCACTATGAGTGTGCGTGCATATGCATGCGTGTGTGCATACGTGCGTGTGTTAGTGTACCATGCAGATTTCTCCAAAACTACTACAGCTACAGATTTTATTTTCAATTAATTGTCCTTGAATTTTTACACCCTTGAATTATTTTTTTGGTTTTGTGGACCTATGCCTAAAGATAAGTGAGTAATAGGAATTTTAGCTACTTTGAGTAAAGGACTCCTAACTCAAAAACTATTGGAGTTAGAGTTTCTTTTCTTGAAATATGTTGTTCAGCTACTTTGTCATGGCATATACTTTGGAGTTACATTGCATGCCATAAGTGAGTAATAGCTATTTGTAGCAAAATAATGACAGAAGTAAATGTCAAATATCTTGAAAGGTATTAAGTTGGGCAAATCCTATATATAAACAGAATAAAATTGCAATTGAACTAGACAATATACATCACACCATTGTCTAAACTGCCTTATATATGCATTTATTGAATGCCTATATTTCGATTAGATAAATGTATCATCATCTCATCAGAGGCTAGGATAAAGCTACTTTTACTCCCCTGAGGTAGGATTTTTGCCTGAGGATTTTAATAATTTTTGCCTGAATTGATTTTAATAACAAAAACGAGCAGAAGCTCTGCAAAATTATTTCTGATGATGCATATAACATGCATGTATTTGTGGCTTGTATAATTCATGTAATATAAAAGACAATAGTCCCTTCATGATGGATTTGTAACATAAACATGTAACGTAAGTGGCATAATAAATTTTTAAATATATAACCGGGTCTGTATGTCTGCTATTTAGGGCAAATACAGGGTGTGGGGGATACTAAAACTAATTAAAATATGGCTAAGTTATATGTTAATGAATTTAGTAAATGACATAATAATAATAATAATCAAAAACTGATAGCATTTGCTAATAGAAAGGCCAATACTTTAATATCCCTAATTGAATCATGTTATTAAATGAATGAGATTAGGGGAGATAGATAGATGGGTGGGGAGATAGATAGATAGACAGATGGGGAGATAGGGGAGAGGGATAGTGTGTTATTTGGTGGTTTCTTTGGAGCTTAATTAATGTTAATCTTCATTTAAGAACAGACAACAAGATAAGTCTTGACACTACAAGCATTTATTCTAAAACTGCCAGATTTCACATAACAAAATCTTATATATACATTGCATGTACAATATCTAATAGTTGGTACATTATAAATAGTGGAGCACACACATATATCACATGCCCCTCTTTTATTTAAAAAAATAATTAATTAATTAATACAAAATTATCTTTATAAATGTCTATCAAGATTATTCTTTAAAATATAAGCATATAGGTTCTATTGGAGATGTTATGTTGACTGGATTTAATGGCTTGTCAGATCTGTGTAGTGTTCCTTTAAAGTGATAAATTATGCCATTCTTATCTTGATAGAAGAGCTTTCCTGACATCATAGGAAATGCTGTTGCTGTGCACAATAAAATGTAATACATCAGTAGCTTCTAAAATTACTTTAAATTTATGCACTGAGATAAACATTTGTTGGAAAGTTGTTTTCACAGATGTAGCATTTCCTGTGAAAGATATATTTGCCTTTGAATTTTCTCCTCTCTGGAATTAATTCTGGTGCACCAAATATTGTAGAGTGGATCTTATGGCTTAGTACATATCAAGTGTCACTACATTATTTAATATATTTAAAATGTTCCCCTATTTTATTTTTTTATCAAGAAACTAACATGCATTCTCCAATGCTGAGAAACAGGGTAGACTGCCCTTTCTCTGTTTTATCACCCAAGGGATTATTCTGCCCTTTTATTGGTGTGATAGTAATTTGCATAGCTTAATAAATGCACAAATAGTTACAGATCTAGTAATCAGGTTGAACTATATATACAAAGTATCCACTTAGACACAAAACTTCCAGTATTGCCCAGAAAGTTTCTTGTGATAAAGTTTCTGTGAACTGATTTATATTTCAACTGTATTACACATTTTTAGTGATGCAGTTTCTGTAAATGGATTCTATTTCGCCTGTATTCTGCCCCGTCCTATGTTGTGACAATATATGAACGATCACTGTGGACTGCCTTGACAACAGCTTGTTTCCAGCATTTGTTTGGTTGTTGCATCATGATGTATTATCCTACAGCAAGCTTAGGCAGGGGTTTAGATCCTTGGTCATAATGCCTCTTTTGCCTTTGCTGTTTTAATCTCAGTCGTGTCTTCATGTGTTGTGGAGACACATAACACGGTTTCAGGTGATTACTATGGGTTGGGAGAATGGAGCGTAGTTCTCGGCCCATGAGGAGAACGCTGGGTGCCTCTATCTGGTCAACAGGTGTGTTGCGATATTCAAGTAGGACTAAGTTTATATCTTGGGAACTGTCTTTATATTTCTGTAACAGGTTCTTAGCTATTCCAACAGTTTTTCAGCAAGACCATTTGACTGAGTATGTTTTACACTAATTGTAGTGTGGACAAATCCATAGTCCTCTGCAAAGCTCTGGAATTCTTGTGAAGGGTACTGAGTTCCGTTGTCTGAGATAACTTGCTGTGGAATCCCATGCGTAGCAAACACTCTTTTCATCTTTGTTATGACAGCTTTGCTTGAGGTAGACCCCAGTTTTTTCCATTTCGAAGAATCTGCTGAAATAATCCACTATAACCAAGTAGTTGTCATTATTCCAACTGAACAGATCAGTTGCAATCTTTGCCCATGTATTTAAGGGTATGTCATGTGGTTTTAGTTGTTCCTTGGTGTTAGATTTCCTGTGGATCTGACATATGATGCATTTAGTGATCATGTTATATATGTCAGAATTAAGTTTGGGCCAATACAACAGTGTCCTGGCTCTCTGTTTACACTTCTCAATGCCCTTGTGACCAATATGGAGTTTATCCAACATTGTTTTTTGTAGTGCTTGTGGCATCAGTATCCTGTCTCCCTTGAATATGATTCCATCAATGATGCACAATTCTTCACTCACTGACCAGTATTCAAGGGTTTCTGCAGGACAGTTGGCTTTGTGATCTGGCCATCCTGTATTTATGACATTGGTTAAAACTTGCAGCTGTCTGTCTTTCTTGGTTTCTAACTTGACTTCATTAACTCAATTATCGCTGATTGGCAGATTTTGCACAATAGCATGGACCTGAGCTTCAATATCCTCATCCCCTAGGTTGTCAGTGCTTTTCATGTGCTTACGTGATAGAGCATCAGTGACAGGTATTTCTTTCCCTGGCCTGACAGTGGATGACAGT
This sequence comes from Sabellastarte sp. h YS-2021, assembly GCA_964017235.1. NCBI lineage: Eukaryota > Metazoa > Annelida > Polychaeta > Sabellida > Sabellidae > Sabellastarte > Sabellastarte sp. h YS-2021. The sequence goes on from OZ024938.1 coordinate 68,176,931, forward strand.
AATGTCTACTTTCAAAGGGTTGCCACTGTAACTTGTCAGGCGGATTGAAGTCGGCTTTAAGAGTATAGCTGGAAGACCTAATTTTCTGTAAAGCTTCAATGGCAAAACATTTACTTGTGCCCTTGTATCCAGCTTGAAACTGACAGCTTTTGCTGTTGATCCAGTGGACAGTTTTACAGGGACAAATACTTCATCTTGTTTGAAATTGGCACTTATTTCACCTATATAGAAGTGTTCACCTTGGTCACTATCTGTGTCACTTTCAGTCGCACTTTCATTAACGGTATGAACTTTTGGTGGGTTTGACCTACATTTGCTGGCAAAGTGATTAGCTTTTCCATATCTGTAGCATTCTTTCCCCATCGCAGGACAGGTTCCCCCTGGGCTGTGTTGACCACCACATCTGGGGCATTCCTTTTTAAGTCTTGTGCTTTGATGGTTTTTCTTACTTTTACTGGATTTTCCATGAGAAATTTTCCTCCTAACTACATGTAACTCTTCAGGTGGACTGGCCATAGTTTTCAGTTGTTGCTTGCAGACCTCATAGGTTTGGGCCATTTCAATGGCGTTATCCAGGGTGAGTTCATTTCCTTTGTTAATGAGTTTTTCGCGTATATTTGGGTTGTGCACGCCAAACACAATACGATCACGCACCATTTTCTCATCCTCTGGATATGAACAGTCTTTTACTAACAACTTGAGATCAGTGACAAAGTTTTCAAAAGGCTCACCATCAGCCTCAACTCGAGCTTGGGACTTGTAACGGGCGAAAACTTCATTACTCTTTGGGGTGACATAAGTTTTGAATTTGTCATAGAAGATTTGTAATCTCTTCCCTTCTTCGTCTGACAAAGTCCAAGTATTCCCAGTGTCTCTTCCCTTTTCACCTACCCATATCAGTAAAAAACTGACTTTGGCTCCTTCACCAAGCCTTCAGAGTGGACCAGAAAACAGTAACTCTGTATGTTGCCTGAATTTTTTCCAGACTTCTGGTAAGTTTTTAGCTTTCCAGTCCATTACAGGTGTTGTTACATGCCTATCCATTGTCAAAATTGTATCCATTTGTACATAAAATATCCAAAGTATATGTAAGTTACCACTTCTGACACCATGTGTTATTTGGTGGGTTTCTTTGGAGCATAATTAATGTTAATCTTCATTTAAGAACAGACAACAAGATAGGTCTTGACACTACAAGCATTTATTCTAAAACTGCCAGATTTCACATAACAAAATCTTATATATACATTGTATGTACAATATCTAATAGTTGGTACATTACAAATAGTGGAGCACACACATATATCACAGATAGATAGATAGATGGGGAGATAGATAAACTTTTTATTATACTCTCACCTGTTATATATTACAGCCAGCCAAGTATGGCTTATGAGAGAGTTAATGTATAAAATGAGAGAAACATAACAGAAAGGAACATAACATTATATATACACAGTCAGCCAAGTATAGCTTATGAGAAAATTAATATTTAAAGATAACCTTCTTTACACAAGTTACACAAATTTGATATTAATATTACAGTAGTAGTCTAGTAGTGTTTACAGAGCAGTATTTTTTTATATGTTTGTTCTTATTTGAAAAATCTGCAAGAGGTATTTACTAAATTTATACACATTTTTGGTATTCATTAGTTGATTCCATTTGTTTGCAATTTTTATATCATTACATGTATTTACATTCCAATTTATACTCTTGTAAAAATTTAATCTTGTATCTACATATCTTTGACAATCAAAAACAAAGTGTTTTTCATCTTCAGTTTCTTTACACAGTCTGTCCTCAGGTTTATGAAATTGTCCATATCTCATTAACTCAATATTCAGAGGTAGTATCCCAGCCCACAGTTGTCCAATAACAGACCTCTCTGGCCCAGTCAGGTTAGCAGTTACATAGTTTTCAGCACAGTAATCTGTTTTGAAGAGAATGTAGGTCCTTAATTTGCTTTGGTTTAATATTGCTTATGGCCAAGTTGTTTGAAGTTTTTGCAATAACGATGATCTCACCTCGGCAATAATAGAGGAAGGGCTTAAAGTGGCAAAATTACAGCCTTGGTTAACCTGTATTTGACAGTCTTTAAGAATGGACCATATTGATTAACTCCATGTCTTTCCTTTATGTGTCCAGGCCGATAGAAACACCTTTTTTGTGACTCTGTTATCATTCATGAGCAACAGTTGTTTCCACAGTGATAGCATAGCAATATGTCATCTTATTACTGGGCTTGTCCAACCTGCATCACCACTAATTGCTGCTAGTGATGCAAACTGATGAACACCCAGGAACGACCTAATGGCCCTGTTTTGGATGAGCTGAGGCTTATTATAACTGGCATATCCCCAAACCCCTGCACAGTAATCCATTATTGGAATCACACAACAGTCATAGAGTTTGGTAAAGGTTTTAAATGATAAATTATTTTTCTTTAAACATTTGTTTATAACAGCCCGAGTGCCCTTCCAGCTGAGTCAGACAGAGTATCTGCAGTAATTGTAAAATCTAGTGTTTCATTGAGAACACATCCAAGATATTTATATTTACTGCTCACTGTAAGATTGTCTTTTCCAATGGAAAACTGAAATTCTTTACAAGTGATTTTGGCTCGTCTGAAGTGCACAATCTGAGTCTTTTCTTGATTGATTGTCATCAAAAACTTTTTATACCAATCATGTAATAGATCCAGCATCCTTTGTAGCTTAACTTCTGTGGTAGCTATTAGTACAATGTCATCAGCATACAGTAACAGCGGTACATTAGTATTTTCATCTATGTTAATTCCCAGTCCAAACTCCTTTAGGACTAATGCAAGGTCATTTAAATAAATTGAGAACAGTATGGGTGACAAATTGTCACCCTGCTTAACACCACATTTTGTCTCAAACCAATCTCCAAATTTATTATCCAATAAGACTGAACAAAGTCTTCTGTTGTAAATATCTGTTATTTACTGATATAGCTTTCCTGAGACACCATATTTTAAGCACTGGTGAAGCAATGTGTTCCAATCAACTGAGTCAAAGGCTTTGGCCATGTCCACGAAACAGCAGTATGTACTGAGGTTTTCTCTGTAGCCAACCATTATTTATTACTGTTAAATTGAGGAAACTCTGTTGAGACTGCTACCCAGAACTTTTCAAATTGATAAGCAAACCCCTGAACACCATACCTGAACCACAAACCCGTGAACACTTTAATTTTACAAGCAAAATCATATGTTTACAATTGTCATTTATAAGAAAAAAGTGTCAAGTTGCAGTAATTATTTATCCATTTGAAATATTACGTTTCAGTATATATCTTAGTAACAAAAACACATCCGAATGCAAAATAGTACAGGCAATTAAAAAGTTTGTGAGTAAAATATGAAGAATATTTAATAGTAAACACACCTATTGTTGTTATTTGTGTTTAGTCCTTCATAGATTTACAGTCATCATATTCTTGGCACAGTGAGACAAAGGTTTGGGAATTTTATTTTACATGTTACTTATGTAGTGTTAGTTATAGGATAAAAGCTTTTAGAATTTTAACTGGCCCAAACCCAATCAAAGAGGGGAAGGGAAGACAGAAGCAAAGGTAGAGGGAATTATGGAAGCTGTGGTGTTGGCATTTTGAAGGTAAGTCCATAGTGAGGGGCTTTTCCATAAACCATGGGCTATTATGTTTTGAAGTGGGACCTGAGAGTCAAAAGCAAGGGTAGGCCCTGATCTGCGGAATGAATGAAACCCATGACCTTTAAGGTCAATTTTGAGGAGTGTAAGGACAGATTTCAGGGCCTCACATATCTTTGTACCAATAATAGAGTAATGTGGGAACACCTTAGAGGCAAATAAAGGAAAGGTAGGTGGGAGAGGGAGAGATTGTAACAATTCCATGAGGGCCCTGACTGGACATAAATGAGGATGATGAATTTCAGGAATTTGGATAACATGATGCCCACTACCATTTTATAATAACATGTGCACCAGGAGGTCCAAAAATGACATCTTGTTGATTGAGGAGTTTTGAGTAATCAAATGCTGAAACCGGATGTGGTGCAATATTGGACATGCGAAGAAATCTGAAAAATGCTAGCAGAAAAACAGATCTAAACAATTGAGGGTCAGGGCCCGTATTCACTAAACCTCCTTTATTCCAAGGAACCCTTAAAAAGTAAGGATTTCCTTTATTTCTTGCCCCTTCCTTTGTTTTTATATTCATTAAAGTTCCCTCAAACAAAGGAGCCTAACTTTGTTTCCTTGACTTTCAAAGAAACCTTAAAAATCTAGAAAATCCTTAACTTTCAAGGGAATCTTGAATTTTGATATTCATTAACCTTCCTTTACTGAGGAATCCTTGGTTTTTTCCCTTAATTTTCAAGGTAAGTATGTGACTACCTTTTTATAGGGGAGTTTTGGTGGTTTGACTTTTTAAGTAAAAAGTGAGGTAATTGGTGAAATGTTATGACATTTGCACCTTTTTTGTCCATACTATATTATTTATATCACCATATGTCTTTCTTTGAAATTCTTGGGATATTCAGTTGATATGTCGTCAAACCCAATGAAAATGTATTTGACATGTGTCACAATATCTGTGTGAAAAGTGGCTATTACCACAATAGGAAAATTTCCCGAATGACTATTATATTGTTTATCTTCATGAGTGATATATATTTTTCTGTGTATGTCTGATGAGGGATGCTTTATTTTTATTATCCACCATTTTGTACGATATATGGGTTAAATTGTATGAATATTTAATGAGAGGATGTGAAAAAGCATGTCAAAAAGCATGACCACCAGTGAATATAAAAACTGCAATCTTTAACCTGCAATATGTCAGTCATTTTTGCATGACTTTTAATGTAACAAACATGAGCAGAAGGGCTATAAGACAACCTTTCTAATGATATATGAATAAAATATATTCCCCTCCGTATGTCCCTCTATATGGGTTAAATAGTATTTGTCTACGGTAGATAATAAAATATGGTATGCAATACAAAAATCTTTAAAAGTTAGATATTTATTTCTTAAAATATGAAATATCATCTTAAACTGCAATAGAAAACACATCATAACACTAATCGTAAACAAATAATAAACATGGAAAGAAGAAAATACAATAGTAAGGGAAAGATAAAGGAGCCTTTGTGAACAAATGTTTTTAACCAATCAGATAACTGAATGCACTCCTTTAATAAAGGATCCTTTAGTTAAGGTCACCTTTGGTAACGAAACCACAAATGAATTTTAGTGAATAACGTTTTAAAGGTTACCTTACCAAAGGAGATTTTTCACCTTCCTTTAATAAAGGGACTTTAAAAATATAGGAGGTTTAGTGAATACAGTCCCGGATAAGGAATTGCATGCTTGGGAAATCAGTAAAAAGGTTGGGATGTCAAAATGCCTCTAGAGACAGTCTTGAATGTTGCATTTATAGTAATACTGCGCACAGAGTGGTGATATAAACTCTCAGAAGGTATTTTGTATAATCTAGCCATGGACTTTAGAGAGGAAAGGTAATATTTAATAACTTTGCGTGAAAGATCATTCACTCGCAAAAATTCCAAAAACCATAAAACATTATACAGTGAAAAAGAAGGGGGCAGCCCCATGGCTACAGTAAAATCCAAGAAAGTGTTGAAGTGGGTACTGTGTGAGCTTCTGATTGAAGGTCGAAAAACTGTGTGAATTTTACTACTGGCTGAACAGATGAGTTGCAAAGAAGCTGGAGTTGAGCCTGAAATCAGATTGTAAGATCCAAATTAAAATAAGTGGGAGGAACATGATAGATCTGATATTTAGCTTTGAGTTCGAACCTAAGGTCATCAGGAACTGATTTGTATGAATATAACCAGGAAAGGGTATCTGATATTCTGTTGTAAATCCCCTTAACATGCTTTATTCTTAGTTTTATGTCATACTTGGAGATAATCAGCCATATGTTTTGCAAAAACATGCCAAAATTTCATCCTTTGTCCTACTAGTTTGGATCACTTGGACCACTGCCCCGCTAAAAAGGACCTCCTTATGGGCCCATTGGTAAGCCCATACTTTAAGGTCTATAAGAATATTTAGTATTTCAAGGTTGGCAATAGTAATGAAGTGCTGTGGAATCCCGAATATAGGAGTGGAATACACCTTATCACCCCATACGCCCCCCATGTCGGTAAGACAGGCATCAACATATATAAAGTTTCATTAGCCTGAAGCTTCTGTTTATCAATAAAGACAATGCCATTATATTCAGGAAGTAAGTGTGTAAACCAAGACAAGTCTTTTTAAATTCATCATCAAGAGTAATACTTTTTGTAGGAATTTTCCCTAAACACTTGCAAAATCCTATTTACAAACATGCAGGCGGGAGCGACACAGTTATGTACATAATAACTTCCCCAAAAGGTATTGAAAAGTGGGTTTACTAATACGAGATTTGCCATAAATGGCTTTACACTGAGCATGAATGGTTTGAATATTGGCTTCTGAAATACTAATAGCATTGTTGATTGTTTTGACACCAATACCAAGACAAGTGAGGAGTTTCTAGGGGGTTATTACATTTTGTCAAGGTTAATAGGGAGACCTAGTTCTTACAATAGGTCATATAATGCTTGAAAAGCTGCCTGAGCCTTAAGTTTAGGACTGACCATAATAAAATCATCAATGGACGCAAATTCCTTTTTCTTCAAGACAAATCTGATGGCGTCGGCGGCTAATTTGAAATGACACACTGCCATGAACTCAGTCAGTCCCATCAATATAGTAATTACCACCCTATTTGATACCAAATTTAAGCCCATCTTTAGGGTCAACCCTAAGATTTCTATACGCCAGAGAAATGTCAATTTTTATAAGGTATGGGTGCTTAACACAGTTACTGACCTATTGAACAATGTCATCGATTGTTGGGAATCTCCAAGTTACGTGTGAGTTGTCAAATAAACATTTATCCACATAATGATTTACTAAATCACCTTGTAAATGTGATAAATTAAGAATGACTAGACGTTTGAGAGTATCCTTGGGCGAGTAAGAAGAGGGGAATATAAGTTACAGGACCTAAAATAACCCCCAGTGATCTTTCTTTGCAAGATAATATTGATTTTTGTTTGTGTATTTGGGGTTTTTACGTTGCTTTCAACACTGTACAGGTTATATCACGACAGGTAGTTGGAAGGGCAGAGGAAACAAGTACACACAGTTCTTTAGGGGTCTGTACTGTAAACTGCCAACCATCGGCAAGCAACTACCAGCTTTCCCACTTAAGGGCGTGCTGGGAATCAAACCCCGGCATCAGAGATGGGAGGCGAGAGTGTTACCACTCAGCCACCATAGCCCCTGTCAGTGGTATTGAAAAACGCTGATTGAGATACAACTTTCAGCAAAATAAACTAAATATTTGATCTCATTTAACAGCTAAGCTTAGGACAGCAAAAAAAGAAAGTTACAGGATAGTGTAATTTACCTATGTATCTGTTGAATGGGCCAGTTGAATGAGTTAACTGTTATCAGAATTTTTTAGCAAAATGTACTTTTTGTTAAAATACATAGTGAAATCTATTCTATAATGTGTGAAGGAAAAAAAATGAGGTAGTCACACTAGGAGTTATGGAAAATGCTAATCAAGAATTGCTTTCCATCCCACTGCTCTTTTACCAAAATGTAAGTTTCTGTGGAAATACCAACTGAAACTATTCTATAATGTTCAGTGTGATAAATGAAATAGTCGCACTAGGAGTTATAGAAATGCTATTCAAGCAAAGGCTAGTGGGACATTAAAACATGTAAGCAACAAAGTAGTTGTGGAATTTGGGTGGAAATGTTTTTTATACAATGGTTAGTAGGAACATCTGAAATGTCAGAAAAAAAACACAAGAAATAAGACAAGTATGGCACAAAAGAAGGTTTACTGCTTCTGTCAGATATATTAGTTCAAGATATTCCCAGTCTGTGAGACAAAAAGGTGAAACAAAACATGGAAGTTGATTCATCTTATTTCTCAATTTACAGGCTTAGAGACTTAAATATAAGTATATATGCACCTGTGTGTCAATAAAATGAGTATGATTTTATTCTACTTAATTGAAAATAACCTTTTATCAAACAGGAAAAAAATAAGAAAAGACTGTTACATAACCCCCTTCAGATAATTTTACACAAATCCAACAATCTCAAACAAACACATTTCTGAAGAAGTGCAACACATTTCGGTCACCATTTTTTTCTCCAGTAAAAAAGGTCAGTTGCTCATAAAAAACAGAGATATAACTTTGGCTTATTACCACACTTCTACAGCTAAAAGTCATGGTGCCTGGGATTACATCATTTTTGTTGGTAGCTTTTATATTTCATTACCATGACAAAATACACATTGATGTGACTTCCACTACTATGTGGAGGTGTGCAAGCTTAGACGGCTGATTCACTACTCTCAGTAGGTTTTTATTCCACAAGATTTACCATGCAGTAGGACTGTAATTTAATGTTACACTTGGATTCAACAGTGATTTCCCAAACAACTGAAACGGGGTACAATTGTAGACGAAAGTTTGTGTCATTTTTAGCAGCCAAAATAGATTTGTTTTTGCTTTTGAAGCAAACTACTTGTGTGTAGCTTCTCAAAATGAGTTAAAAGTGTATTTTTCATAAAAAAGGTCAATCCTGAAGCTGTTTGAAAATTTGTTGAGGAGCCTGGTTCTGAGGCTGACCTCATTTATTGCATTTGTTGGCAATTCATTTTTTAACAGGGTGGTAGGCTTAATATCAGCAAAGTGGAACAGTCATGTTAGCATGATATTTAAACTACGATAGGAAGTTACTGGTAGACTACACATAAACCATTGATATAACGCAAAAACATTAATGCAAGCATGTTGCAAATAACTAGGTGTGTGTTTATGTATGAGGCGCGATTGGGGAGAAAAGGGGGGTGTACATATAAACTGAAAAAAGGCAATGCACCTTTAGAGATGGAGAAACAGGACAACAAGAAGTATGTGGAAATAAATACACAAAAATAATATAATGCTTTTTAAAAGTTTGATTAAATTTTAACAAAAAGAATTTGATAATATATTCAATTTTATTTAATAATGGTTTCAGCAGAATTTGTATGGATGTTTTCATTGATTTTAACAGGATATTTTACATCAATATTGTTATGGTCAGAGAAAAAAAAAGATATATGTATGTACATACGTCAATATTATTTGTGCATAAAAAAATTATAAATATCTATAATTTGTAAATACAATTTCAGACCAACTGTGGCAGCAGAGACAGCAACACGTGCAGCTGCTGCCGTCATTGCGGCGGCAGGTGTACGAACTTCACACCATGGATATAATTTAAGATGCAAGTAGAATTTTTTTTATTGTTGATATGAAAAAAAAACTTAATTTACTGTACAAGAAAAGAATGAATATATCAGTTAGCACACAAAAGTATACAAAAAAGAACTTTCTGCTGGTTAATTTGGGTATTCTACAAAATAACTTTACATTTTTTTATTTACATATATAAAACACAGTAAAACTTTTTTAAAAGCAGGCAACCACATAATAAAAAGTAATTCAGATAAAGACAGTAAAATATATTTTTGCACAAAAGAAGGAGTAAGTGATTATGGTCTCTTATTCAGAAAATTTTTTTAAAATTATTTCTTTTCTTGTAGCTAGACTGTATGCTGTAGAGAAAGTAAACAGTAAACATACTTATTTCATTCAAATAGCATTTCCATGACAATACTTTAAAAAAACCTACTTGTCATATAATAACAGTCTGATCAATTAGTGTACTTATTTGTGGTCTTACTGAACATAAAAAATAATATATTCAGCATTCAATTATACATGATTTATATATTGACAGCCCCCTTCATTAATTTACTTATTTGTGTCTGACTGTACATAAAAACTATGGTACATTCAACATTTAATTATATTTCATCAATATAGTGTCCACCCTCAATAATAATTGTATTTATTTGTGTGTGTAACTGTACATTAAAAATTATGATATAACAATCTATTCATACATCAAATTATCAATGTTTCTTTTTGGTTTTTTCTTTCTTTCAGTCATCAGAAAAGTACAAGTTAGCAAGGTGGGTTTTTCCTCCGGATATTGTAAAGCCGAAGAATGGTTTGCAACATCAGTGTTATGCAAGTTATTATTTTCAGAAAGTGAAAGAGGGAAACTAAACTTTAGATAATGAATCACCCTCTTATCAGGATAGTCAAGTAGATAAGCTTCCTATGTTGATATATTCAAAGAGGAAGAAACAGGAATTCTAGCAACCCTGTAATGATGCAATCCAGTGGACTGTATAATTTTCACCACTGCAACATACTGGTCAACAGTGTCCAAGCATAAAGGAAATCTATCAGGACCAGTGAACTCAAAGTCTGTAGAGTCGTGTGCCAGATACCCTGTAGTCTTATGTGGATCATTAATGTCTGCAGGGAGAGTGAGCTGCTCACTCAAAACAGTGAAATCTCTAATCTGCACTCCATCTGAAGAGACTGGTATGTCATAACCTACAAATGTGCAAAAGTACGGTGCTTTATACTACCTTGATGACTGATGTCCACCACAACCTCAGACACCTCTATGGCATCACTGGGAGCATCAGTGTAACCCTTTATCAAGAGACTGAATTCAACTGGCTTGAGACTATTTCCTTTGATAGATTATTGGTTTGCATTTGACACAGTTTATCAATTACTTGTTCCATGTATGCTGTAAAGTAACAACCAAAACTTTTCATACAATGCAGGGCCTGAAGATAATTACAGTACGCATTATTGTCGACTACATTGATTTGAGGTATTGGGTTAACAGTGTTCACAAGTGCATACCAATACTGCATAACTTCAAGACAATGAGGCAAACTGGAACAAGTACTGAGATCCCAATAATTGCCACTGCTGTCATACTTGGCCCAATAAAAGTCCTGTAAACCATGGAATATAAATACACCGAGCTGGTTTGAGTAAAATCAGCATTATATACACCAATTCAATATGGTCGTGGCCTGAACCCCTGCAATATGGCAGGTGTTATTGATCTCAGTACCGCTTCCATGCCTTCTATCCATACGGTCAACATTGGACTTACAGTCATACAGTGAGTGCAAGTTAAAATTCTGACAGGAGGATTTGTCAGCTAGATGTCTTCTGGAACCCACATCTTCATGAACATCAGGACCATTTAAAATCAAATTAGAACAAGATAAGTTATTACTTCCATTACATCTACTATGTGACTGACAATATCAGAGGAGTTACATATTGACAAATCCAAAGATAAGGACTGAAAACACCAACACCTTTTACAAAGCCTTTACAAAGAGCATATTTCAATGGTCGAAAACAAAGTTCCACTATGCAGGTAAAACCGAACATGGCATCACAAGAAAACACAGAAATGTACTGCTTCATTTGGGTATAACAAGTTTGTCAGAATTGGATCCGAAAATTTGCTTTGTATATATAGGTTAATGGAGAAGTGAGTGTCCAATATTGCAAAGTAATGGATTGTTTTATAAGGTGCAAAAGCTACCGAGTCAACGATCCATTGTTTTCTAAAGTTGGACACTTTTGAGACGATTAACCTATTTAAATTATATCTCTTCCTTAATTTGTAATTTCTAAGGTGTTGTTTATCATCATTACTTTACTTTTTTATTTCTGGTGTGTATTTTTGGGTTCCTATGATCATTTTAGCTGAAACAAAATTAAAGGGGTTTCCTTGGGAATGTGTGAAAAGGGCTTCCTTATGTGTAATAACTCTTAATTAATGAAACATATTAGACACTTTTAGCAAAGAAAAACTCGCAGGAGTAATTTGATGTTGATGTAATTTGATAGTGACATTTTTGGTGCTTGTGAGAAGGCACATCATATCAGTCCAAACTTTTTTTTGCATATCCTACTGGCTCGTAGTGTTGTCAGGTATGAAGGGAGTCAGGGTTTAACCTTAAATTGCAAAAGTTGTAAAAATTAATGAAAACCCCAGCTTTTTGAATGGTTAACGGGTGTATGGTATATAAATTCTGTGCTCTTGCATCTTCGGTGGTGGTTTCAATTACTGTCCATGGCAACACGCAGATGCACTACAGTTTTGTCAGGAAACTACTCAGCTGTCAAAATCTGGACTTTGATCATTGTGCTGAATGCTGACCAACTGTTACACATTGCTTTTCCCCCATATCTTCAACTTCCATTTGATGACACAACCTGTGTGATGAAAAAGAGGTTTCCCATCATGTTGGTAACCTCCCAAAATGGCTAGAAATGCAGTACCATATATTTTATTTCAATGCAATTAAGTTGCATACAGAGTAGACAATATAATCCTGGCTGTTGAAAGGGGCCTAAAACACCATTTTTTGACCTTCGGCGAAATCATATCCAACTTCAAACAAACAAACTGCTTAAGTGTTTTATGTTATGAAAAATACAGCATGTGCCAATAAAACAGTCAATATCTGTCAATATTATTTATTTGAGAATAAATAGTAACCCATGAAAAATTAAGAGAGATACTATAACTCAACAGTGTTTTTGTTGAACTGGGGATGATTTTACATGAATCCATTCTTATAAAGTTGTGTGCATATGAACATTATGATTAAACACATAATAGCAAAAACTTTGCGAATGACACATCTGAAAAAATAAACATCACAAATAAAGATAGTAATATTATATCAGTGGGTGGCAGGAGTGTTATATTTTTAATAATAATAATAATAATATTAATAATAGTAGAAACATAAACCTAGCCAGAGGTCATAACCCATTAACTGGTCCACCAGGGAGGGGATGACATGGTGGTGGTTATATGCCAATCTGAACAGGAAGGTCTTGAGTGGACTCCTGAAATTGGATATGGGTTGGGATTAGGGATACATTTTTGTGTATTTCTAATGCAGAAAACTTATTTTACTTTTATAACTTTTTCGTTCCAATAACACGTAAAATGTGCTAATTAGGCCATGGTAAATGTAAATGAGGCCAATCGAATGTAAAAATTAATTATGAATCTATCCACTTAATCCATAAGCTTGAGGTTTCTGCAATTTCTTAAACTAATTTAACCCACCTCTGAGGTCGGGTTTTGGTTCCCGGCCCTACCTCAAGTGTGAAAGCTGGAAGTTGCTTGCCGTTGGTCAGCAGTTTAAAGTGCAGAATCTTGACCAACTGTATGTACTGGTTTATTCTGCCTTTTTAACTACCCATTGTGATATGACCTGTACAGTGTTAAAAACGACGTAAAACCCCAAATAAATAAATAAACTAATTTAATGCAACATAGCGTTTAGAAGGTCTGTAAAATACCTTTCTAATGTATGTACCAATAAGTAGGTCAAATGCATTGTTCTTGGATCATAAAAGTTTTTCTTTCTGTCCCCTAAATTGTTTGGTATCTTTCATTTCTGACAATTTTCACCTCTTTTTGAAACAAATATTTAACATTCCTTGTATTCAGTTACTTCTATGGCGGAGACAAGCATATGCTAATATTTTCTCAGTAATGACAAAAAAGATGTTTCATTGTCTTACAAAGGGCAGACACAAGTTACTTTGTTGCAGAAGTCTTGAAAAGACACTATAAGATATTTATAGTATTCAAATTATATTTCTTCAAAAGAAAATACCTTTTACAAAACAATTGTAAGCTATTGAGAAATATATTTTCTTGACAAATTCTTAGTAAAAAGGCTTTTTACAAATGAGTTGTCCAAAGTTTTGTTTACCACACATATTGATTGATACAACACTGTTGTTTTCTGCGTAATCCTGTACTTGTTTTATTTATTATTTACTGCACTTTTTTAACATAACAAGTTCATGTGCATGAGTTACATAGACCCCTTTCAGAACTTCCAAGAAAATACAAAACAGAAGAAATCGCAATTTGCAATCTATTCATGTCTTTGATGGTGTTGCGTATGCACTAGTTAATCAAAACCCCTTTTGCCCGTGCTTCAACCTGGGGTTTGTAAATCAAAGCATTCATTCTACTGGTGAATTTGGAAGCTTTTAGTTGACAATAAGTTAGCAAACCCTTGTATAAATCAAAACCTCAGTTAGTTTACTGTTGGTTATATTTTTCCAAAAAAAGTCTCAAATTTAAAGATAACTCAGACCCTGTTGTTAAGTATTAAGTATGTAAACCCTCAGTACTTTACATTCAAGAAATTATAAAGTTATCATTATTGTATGAAACAAAGTTGTTAAAATGTTTTATAATCAAATGATGTGTAATCTACCTAAAGCTAACAATAATTGAGACATTTTGGTTAAGATTTATGATCTGGAGGGAATCTCTAACAAAGATGTAACTTCTTCTGACAGTGCAACGACTACTCAAAGAATGCTTCTACTAAGGCTGCATTCGGGTGAAAATTCAAGAATCATGGCAACAAGCTTGTTTAAATGCCAAGAACGACATCACTGGCCTTTTACACCTCTTTTGAGTAGGGTTCCTTCCTAGAAACTTTCCCATTTGTGACCTTCACCTCAAATGACAACAAAGATGCAGAATACATGTGCTTTCATTGTAAAAAATGTTTATTGTTCCAGTGCTCTGAAAATCCTTATATAACAATTGGATTTCATTTTTATAGAAGTATGCATTGACATATTTGACCAATTTTCTTTTTTGTGATAATTTCTAATGGACAATTATATAATGTTAAATACATCAAAAGAGGAACTCAAATTAGCAAATGACCCCTGAGGGTTTAAATTCATTGCTTCTTATATATTTCCCAAATTGATGCTTGCGCCAATTAACAAGTAGTATAGGCATATGCACAAATTAACCAAGCACATATGATGGTGAAAGTGTCAGTCTGTAAGTTTCATTGCAATATCCATGTTTGTATTTCTATTGTTACTACATTTGATGAGCATTTATAAATTGGGTTTGACATAGAACACTAAATAAATTAATTAAATACAATCTGAAAATCAATGTCATACTGTAATGTGGTTTTGAATGTCGCCAGCAGATATTGAACTATGCTCGAGGTCACCTCTTGGTTACAAAAACAGCTTTGGTAATGTGAAATAATTTTTTAAAAATGATCAAAACTTTAATACGAGCTGGTTTTAAAGCAACCTCATAAAACCATTTCCAAGGATTTTTTATTATTATTTTAATGATATTTTTTTAATCTTTGTAGTGAATTATTAGCAATAAGGTCTGAATAAGTCCTTGACATAGTTTGTCTTTCCTCAGGCTTTCTACAGGCCATCTGCTTTGATAGCTCTTACATATTTTTCTCAGAAAAACATGCCAAATGTCACCATTGCAGTTTTATTCCTTTTGGAAATGTTCAGAAAATCTGTAAGGTGTTTATAAACCAGGTTTTACCAGTACTTGGCCAATAAGATTTTCTTTCTTGTTTACCACCAATTATGTTGTCGGTGGCGCAAAGACTTTGATCCTGAAAGTAAATGCTAAACTGTTGTTTATTGTTAACTAAATACCACAGAATCACTATAGAAGCATATCTGCAATATAGATTTTCTGTTTTCTGAAAAGGAGTCCGCTGTAATTTATATATTATATGTGCAAAAGTGTGTTGAATTAACAAGCAAAACAGTTACCAACATAGTTTATGTTTATAACATAACCTATTTCTTGCAATAAAATTTGTTTTAATATCTGTGCTGATTTAACCCACATGTTTTGCTGAGAAAAGTTTAACAACTTTATATTTTGTAAAACATATGCGGCCTGTTGAAAAATTCGGTATTAATTAGCCAATCAAATGGAGAGATCTGACACTAGATTTGCACTGGATTGGATTATGTTCTAGTGATGTAGTGTCATGAACTGCAGTCACAAAAACTCCTATTGTTTATTAACAGTGTCCATATTTTGTAGCAAAGGCTTAGTTAAGCTAAGCAGCTAGCAAAGTCAGGCAAAATATTCTCATCAATTGTATAGTTTGTTTTGCTAAACTGCACTTTATTTATAATTAATTGAGCATACAAGTGTTATATTACTCTATGAAGAGTTCTCATTTGCTACTTTATAACACTTGAATTGTAAAATTCAGCTTACAGTTAAGTACATATTTACTTTGTGCAAGTTATTTGTATCTTAGGTAATACAGAACTTAATATTATTACTAGATTAGGTTTATCAATAGTCTATTATTTTTAAAAAGTTTTAATGTGTCCACATTGTGAAGAAAGTATGGATATAGGTGTTTAATCACTTTATGAACAGCTCTCCTATGATAAGCCATCACACGGTTTCACTGGTAAGCAACAGAAAGTAACCTCTCAGCATAAGCTGATCATAACTAAATACCATTGCCTGTGCAACAAACAACATATTGTAGAGATGCTACTCTTAAAAATAGTGGTGTTTTTGGTCTTTTTCCAGTCAATAGCTACCCAATATTATTTTGGAAACCTTACCTTCGGCACTGGTGGAGCCACATTCAGTTTTCTCAAGAAAGATGCAGAATTAAAATTTCTAAAGGACAATGGATTTCGTGATTTTCAAGACTTTGTTAATTCTAAATGGTTTGGCATATGGAATCCAACTGAAAAAACAATAACGAAGTTTCCTGCCACACCTTTAAAAAACAAAGCCAGAGATTGGTGGAACCTGGCCCACAATTACGCCCCACCAAAGAGAAAATGCCGCCGCAGAAAATGCAAAAGGGATATTCCAAAATCTACCATAACTGAGCAAATACTGAACAGAAAGAAAAGACATCATTGTGAAAATATCCCCTCACCACCAGCTCTCAGAAGGCGAGAGTGGCGACAAATGAGTGAACCTGACCGGAACAGTTTCATTGCAGCATTCAATGCCATGGCAGCAAACAATGTGCCTGGAACAAGTGTGTCTGAGCTTAATATGTTTGTTCAACAACACAGGGCAACAAACTCCCCAGGTGCTCACGGTGGTGCTGCTTTTCTACCATGGCATAGGGAATTTCTATGGAGGTGTGTAGCTTGCTTAAAAATGGGTACAGAAGTAAATTTATATTAATATATTTCCACAAAAACAGCTCATGTCACACTAAATAAAGGTGGGAATATAGTTATGCTGTGTCAACACATTTGTCTCTGAGGGATTCAGTTTGAATGTCCTAGTTGTGGAGCTTTATTAGATATTTGTAAATCACCTAGCAGTTTAGTATGCGGAATCTTTACCAAGTGATGTGCACTTCTTTCTCTGGTGTTCTCAATTACCAGCTATGTTATGAATTTTTGTGTTGGCAAATCAGTTAATCAATTAAAATCTATTTATACTTTGGTTGTATGGTCTTTGCAGCTATAGACACAGTTCCATACTGGCTTTACAACCTATATACATACAAACAATATCAAACTCATCTGGACTCATTTGTTAATCAATGCTTTTCAAGTTTTCCTTTTCAAGTGCATAGTAGATTTTTTTAAAATTTGAAAACTTACCATGAGCTCCCATGTACAGAACTAAAAGTACACACCAGAGGGGTGAAAGTAGAGGGAAGGAATGGGTATTTATAGTCATTAGGAACCAAAATTCAAAAGTAATTTACAAAGACAACATGGAACTGTGTGAACCGGTCATAAATTACAATGGCATTTCTGTAGAAGATGTTTACATTTGTTAATATTGCCTTTGTCTTTTTAATTTTTTAGTGGTGGGAAATCTGGAGTTGGTGAGTAACTATTTACCAAGAAGTTATAAATGCTCAGCATAACTGTGGCCAAAGAGCATTCATAGTAGATTCGGAGGGGGTTTCCCTGTCTTATATTTGTATTCAGTTGTATTTGTTATCCCATATCTATGCCATTATGTGATAATTCTACTGTGTAATGTTGTATTTTAGATGTTTCTAACAACAAGGTTTTTGTTACAATCTTTCAGTTTTCAGGTATTTTAGCATGATATTTCAGCTATTGGTAAATAAGAGATAAAATAACACTCTTAGCATTGATAGGTTGCAGGTTTCTGTACCAAAATAATGCACATGGGTAACAAAAACCTCACTACACCTTTGCGGAATATGGGAACTCAATATCCCCACCAATGAAAACATGTTAATACCAATTAAGAGAAATCATTCAAGCCAAACAAAAACACTTTAGTGCATTACAAGTCTCATTTCGTGTGTGTGGCACAAGAGACACTAATTACTGGATATAAATTAGTCTGATTCATTACAGTTCGCGCCCTGCAAATCTACAATGACACAAATAGAATATTTGTTTAAATAACATCCCTGTACAAGCTAAGTAGGTGCATCTCAACTTATACATTGATTGCAATATATTACTTCTAAATAATCATTTCGATATCATTTAGGTATGCAGTCATGCAATTTTAATGCATTTCATTGGTAGTTCTTCGGATCATCATAATGACAGATTAATATTCATTGCTCCACCCTGTATATGCAATGGTCCAGACATTATATTCCCATTTTCCATTGAACCCTTTCCTTACGAGAAAGTTTCACCCGATAGGCAAGGTAATTGCCTTGGTTTAGCCATCTTAAGTTGATCTAAATTGACTGCCATTGTATGAATATATGTCAGCCCTTTAGAAAAATGTCAAAACATAGCCAGTGAGGATTCTGTGATACATTCTTTGACTAGAACATGTACACTAGCATATAATAATTAGACAAATAAAAGCAAAGTCAGCAATGTAGGCTATTAATGGGCTAACAAGTTAGTTTTTAAGCTATTTTTTGTGTCACTAGATTTGCAAATCAACTGCGAAGAAATAATTACAATGGATCCCTACCATACTGGGATTCTGTGGTGGATATTGCCCTGCCAAATCCTGCTGACTCAGCAGTTTGGACCAGTGCTAATTTCGGTGTACGTATGACTACTTCAAATGGCATATATAATTGTCTGCTACATATCCGGCAATAGCACCTCATTTTATAATGTTTTATATAAATTTATCATCGATTCCTTAAGGTGGTTTAAAAAGAATTCACATCGTTATGGACTCTGATATGTTTTGGGAGCTCCAAGAATCTTTTAAGAGAAAACATAAAAGCAATATGTGTTATAAACTTTAAATATGGTAGTGTGGATCATGTTTCACTATTTTTCTTCCATTTACAGTGCATCACTTGTTTGATTTGTTTGTGATACATTCTTTCTGGCCAGTACTATGTCATATATAGATATGTTGGCATTGTGATACACAAGCTTAAGTTATAAAGATATGCACACATGTAAAATATATCCCATGCTTTTATGGCCCCAGAAGTCTCTTTTTCTATCCGCAGATTGGAGCTCCTGTTATCATTAATACCCCTATATTTCACTGCAACCTAGGGCCAAGGTGGCAGAGTGGTAACACTCTCGCCTCCCACTTCAGAGGACGGGGACCCAGCACTGCCTCAAGTGGGAAAGCTGGTAGTTACTTGCCGTTGCTCGGCAGTTTACAGTATAGAACCCTGACCTATACTGGTTTCCTCTGCCCTTCCAACTACCCATCGTGATATGACCTGTACAGTGTTGAAAGCGACGTAAAACCCCAAATAAATAAATAATTCACGGCAACCTACTGGTTGACACAATCACATAGGAACGCAGAGGTTGTGGGTTCAATCCCAAGTATAAGCAGATACACAGTGACTTGGAGGGCCACAGGGGTAGCCCTCTGTCATTTGTCCTTTCTCAAAAGAACCCCGGAGGTGTTGATACATGTTCATTCATGAGACTGTCTCAAGGCAATGTCAGTCATATAACTATCACATATGTTGACAGATGATCAAACTTCAAAAATAAAATAATCTAGCAAGCTTGATAAAACATGATAAGCCAACACTTCAGCAAAGACTTTTTATGGTGAGGATAAAATCAAACTGGCCTTTGGAATTTTTGCCTGATGGAAGGTATTACCATAAGCATGACGTAACATTGATAGCATTGGATAATAGGAAAATAGATACAAATAGCCTTTGTTGGCTATGGACTGCATTGCTTCAGGTTTCAGCTTTGAGTGTAAATTTAATCACTTAGTGGTTTTTAGTATTGATTTAAAACAACTTCTTTGATCCTCCTTTTACGAGTTGTAACATTGATTTATTTTGATTATAATATGCATTGATACAACTACCAGCTATAAATGTACTCAATTAACAATGCATTAAACTTAATTGATCTTGTTCAATGTTGTTAAAGAGGTGGTAATGCAATCTGTACGTAAAATTGGCACCCTAACTTGGCATACATAAATTCCTGAAATCAGTCAATTTCTTTCCATCTATACTTTAGCCACCATCTAATATGGTATGGTAAACTTCTGAAAATGCACGAGTGTTGTCAAAAGGGACCAGGTCCTGGGCAGTATTTTGCTTTCTGCCAAGTTATGGTGGGGAGCAGTAAGTATGTATATTACTTTGTCCCAAAAAGTGTCACCCCAAGTAGGCAGGTCTTAATGTGTACTACCTTCTCCATGTAACTGCTCTGTTTGTCATACTAGAATTAACTTAAATTGCATTACATTTGAATCTTTTTAAAAATTCTTAGACCAGTTCAGGACTTGTCAATGTACCTTGGACAAACATTAATGCCACACAAAACTGCCATATCCAAGGAAGTGGGGCACTTAGAAGGAACATGGAAAATTCCTCTGATGCCCATGCCTTAATGATGGATAGAGACTCTGTGGTCGCAGTCAGTAATTGTTACATGCATAATTATGCCAATTTTAAACTTTATTCCATCACATCATTTCAGTATCTTTATTTAGACTTATTTAAATGTTAAATATGGCATCACTTTCATCACAACAGATACTTTGTATGATTGGTACTTTTCCTGAAATCAGGTGGTTTGTTCTGTAAGGTGTGTTCACCACTTCAGAGTCACCATGGAAATTATTGTGATACAAAAAGGGACAATTAACAGTAACACCTGAGGTACCTTAAAGAAAAATCTACAAAGTGTACTGTCATCATCTGCATTCAAAAGACTTAAAAACACATTCAATTTACAACATCTTGTAGAATAAGGAAAAAGTTGAAGCAATATAGAGTGGTATTTCCATTTTTATTTCACCTGGTGAGTTACAAAGACAATAAATACCCTTGCATACCCATCAATATTTATACCACAAGGTGAATTTTCACAGCTAAAGATTAAACATTTATAAAGCAGTAAACTACATTCCCATGAAGTTAAGCATATTACATATATTATGTATTATGTTAAATATACTAAAGACCAAAAGAGATCACATATTAAGCCTTGCAGTTATAAGAAATATTATTTTGTAAGAAGTTTTAGTAATATATATGCAACATGTTATAGTAATGTGATTTGTTTTGTTATTATACAAAGATATTACAGTGATTTTTCAATTTCAAATCTACAGATCCTCGCAAAAGAATGCTTCCAGCATTTGACCAGAGGATGTGACCCATTCTTTGAAGACAGTCATGAACGAATACTCCTGTTAATGGGAACTGGCCAAATGTCTGATCCAAATTGTGCCCCTACTGACCCTGTTTTTTGGCTACACACAGCTTTCATGGATCACATCTGGGAACGATTCCGAGGAAGTCAAAATTTTGTAACTAGAGAATTGGAATACCCATTGGAAAATCTAGGTAATTAAAGTACACATTTTTAAATTCACAAATGAGGAGACTTCCATAGATTTGCTTTCAATTATAGGATATCTTCAACAAAAGCCCTAGTTTTATCATAATAAATAGAATTTATAAAAATTGCTGCAAAATGTTAATAACTTTGCGTTACTATACACAATCAATGAGCATATTTTTGTTCACCTGAAATGGAAGGAATTGTGTCTATTTGAATGCAATTTGAGAAAAGGAGATTTATTGCATTATTGTCAGCATCTATTTAGTTTGGAGGATTTCACTCCATGCTGCATTTAAATAGCAGCTCACTTATTGGAGATGCTGCAAATTAGCAGATTCGATTGGTTAAATGTATTAAAAGATGAACAGAGTTTTACATTTATTGTTATAGATAAATATTAAGTAAAATTGATGAAGTCAAAGAAAAATGCAAAACAAAATTGAATACTACATACATGAATCTCTATTGTGAATAATATTATTATATATTTTTAGCTTTTATATTAACTGTAAACTATTAATCTAATCAATCATTGCTGCTTTTTATGTATTATTTTGAATACTCAAACATACAGCAAAATGACAAAAAACACAAAGACACATCATATACACAAGGAACACTAACAGATGAAAGGACAGCAAAAACCTATCACAAAGCACAGGACAAGTGTTGGTGCATCTTGGTGATGTTGGGAGCTGTATTTTTCTGAAACAGCTTGACACATTCAAAAGGCATTTTCTGCTTCTAGTATTTGCAGTAGTGGGCCCCCTGTGTTTCTTTTCTATTATTGTCTTTAATTTGTTGCTTACTATGTTCTTCTCTATTTTATAAGTCTTTTAACTTTCCAGAAGGCTCCAAGGAGATTACTACCATTACTCGTAATTACGTATGTATATTGCTTAATAATATAGATGAGATTGTTCACAATCAATTTGACCTAACCTCACACCGAGTAGAATTGACTTGCTGTTTAAAAGTTCATGCAAATCTATGCAGGTCTTTACCATTTTTTTTCCAAAATTGGGTAATTTGGGGGCACTTCCAGAAGAGGTACTCCAATGTTTCCGTCATGGGGCCACAAAAGTAGCATTTGCATTCTTTTATTTCACAACTATTCAAGAATATATTTGTATTGTGAAACCATTGCAAGATTTTATACTAAAAACTTCTTGAAGTAGGTGCTTTCAAAAGTCATAGGAAAAACACGAAAAGCATTTTTAAAGATAGATATATTGGCAAAAACATGAAATAAGTCTATGGCATCGTGTTAGAGTTGGAGGTGCACAGAAATGGACTGATAATATTGCTGGATTTAAAAATGGTTTTCTACTCTTTGGAGTGGAATTACAATAACGAGGTACATTAATAATGATGTGGGCAAGGTAACCCCCTCAGTGCCAATATTTTTTTATGTTAGCCATAGAACCTTTAGCTATGGAAATTAAATTGGATAAGGAAGTGAATCGGTAACCATGGGTAACACAAATTTTAAATGGGGTCAATATGTTGATGATACCGTTTTATTACTAGATTGATCAGAAGCATCTTTGAGAAAAGTTTGGCAATTTCGGGAGAATTTTATCTTTGCACTGGTCTCAAATTAGACTTTGACAAAACAATCACAAGTGGTTAGGGGAATGGAACTATCTAATAAAACACTATGCTCTGACTTAAACTCGAACTGGACCAGGGGCTTCACACTATTAGGTACAGACTTTAATGTTGATAAACACATTAGGGTTCCTGAGAATTACAACTCAAAACTTCATGCCAAAGAAGAAATCATTCATTGTTACAAAAAGTGAAAATTCTCCCTCACGGTTAACTGTACTAAAGACTCTAATTGCCGAAATACTGGTATATGTTATGCAAGTACTACCTTCTCCTATACAGTAATTTCTAAAACAAATGGAAATATCTTTAAATGCTCCGTTTGGGATGATAAAAAACCAAGAATAACACTAGCTCAACTTGAGAAGAATATTCAAGAAGGTGGCCTTAAGTTATCAAAGCTTGACGTTTTGAATCAAGCTCTAAAAATGACATGGATTACCAATTTAATAAAAAAAGAATAACTGTTGGCAATACATGTTTGAGCATATTGTACCAAATAACAAAAAAGAAGTTTGGCTGTTGGATGTTGTTTCTCTAACAAAACTAAATGACTCAGTTCAAAAAGATTTTTGGAGAGATGTTTTTAAATCCTGAATTAAATAAAAAGAAAGATTTTCAAACGAAATAAATGTCAGAACCTATACATTTTTTTCAATCCTACTTTTACAAACTGCAATATTCTACTTAAAAACAATTTGAACATAAAGGACTCCACTACATAAATTATCTACTTGCAGATTCAAGAGAACTTATGGGCTCAAAAAACATAGATAATGAAAATAAATGTTGTAGACTTAAACTTGTTAATACACTTGATCTCAACAAAATTTTGGGCTATGTTATGGGACCACAGACATAAGATTAAAGGTCCGATCTTTCAGCCCATTTTAATGAAGGTGTAGCAATGCTGAAACTTTGCAAAGGTACAAATTGGAAACTGATTAGCCCATTAGATATAAAGAGAAATACTATAAACAAGTGATCAGAATTCGTTAAAACACAGTTTACTAAAGAAATTTAAATTTCACTTTAAATTTTCAGTGTACAATTGAAAACATTTAGATTAAAATAGTGGGAGTTTACGGAAACTACTTAAGAGATTACATTCTAAACTTTAAATTGTTGGGCATTTTATATGTAATTTTTATTATACAAGGAATATCAATTCTTCAATTTCAAATTCTGTATGCCTATATAAGAGCACATCTTTTTAAAGAATAATGTGACAAATGAGCGGAGGTAAAGAAAGCTTTACAGAAATCACTGTGATGAATAAAGTGACACTTAGGCTTTTGTGGTTCTTGCTGGAATAATGCCAATCAAATCGCAACATGATAGAAGACAACAACATTATATTTTAAATCTTTCAAAAAACCTTCTTGTGAACAAAACAGCCAATAAAGCAACCACATTTTTAGTTATTGTTTTCAACATTTGAAAATGTTAGAGGAGTGGAGAAATGATAAATTTTGTTAGATCATAAAGCAATGAGGTCACATTGAAAGAGTGTGAGATGGATTTCATGAAATTTTAGTGTGGGTCGCTTTTTCCAGAAAATTGTACAGTGGATCACAGGAGGTACAGATGGAACAGAAAAATGGCTCCTTTTGAAGGTCTGATCAATATACATGGACTCAGTAATTTCTACACAAGCTATTACTATAGCTATTCACGAGCGTATGTATATGTTAACCAAATTCTGCATTTTCATTTTTTGTTCATTTTATCTCAGGAAAAATGAAAACATTCGAATCAAGTTTGTATTAATTAGGCACACTGAGTGAAAATAATATTGTGTGCTTAACCATATTGTGCACATGACATGATGATATAAAAACATACACAAGACTTTACTTAAAATTATTTACTTATTAATTTTAGAGTACAATATCCATAAACAAAGACTACATCATGGTCAGTTTATTAAAACATTCTTAAATTTCTCTCCAAAAATATCAGCCTGAATTAGTGATTAACACATTTGGTGAATGAATGTTACATTTTATAATTTACATTAATGTTATGAGCAACACAAAAAGCACACACGACTTTACTTGAAATTATTTACTTACGTTTTATAAAATACAAATATCCATGAACAAATACCACATCGTCAATTTATTTAAACATTCTTAATTTTTTCCCAAAATCTCTGTCTGAATCAGTGATTACCATATTTCTTGAATGACTATTTTTTTTACCTTTCATCAATGTTATAAATTACTTATTATGAAGTAGTTAAGAAATGTATTTTTACAATATTCATAATTTAGGCCCTCAGAGATCCACTGCAATAACCATACTGACTGTCGAGGAGAAATGCTTTGGTGCAGACACAACTTGTGCATGGCTAAAATTAGGGTGAGAGAAACTGTATGTATGTCACAGTGAAATTGTGTAATCAAAGTCTGAGGTCCGAGTTTACAGAATGAACATATTTCCATAAGTATTCAACACCCACATTTCCTAATTTTGGCATTTTAAATCTTTATTCAATTAGATCAAAGGAATCCACTGAATATCAAAATTGGGGATTTCATGATTTTTTTGTTTACCAAATCACATATTTCACTACAACTTACGTAAGAACAAAATATAAGGAAACACCTTCTGGTGTAATTTCACCCAAATATAAATATATATTCTAATTCTAATAGTACTTTTATAGTGCTTAATCTCTATCTATTGATAGACTCTAAGATGCAGAAAGCCAAACTCAGAGATCGTAATCGCTAAATCAGGGTCATTCTAGGGGTCGACACCACAGATGAAGACAAAATGAAGACTAGGGATAAACTAGTGTGGGTAAGCTTTTTCAAAGAGGTAAGTTTTCAACTTATTCCTGAATGAGGAGAGAGATTTAGCTGAGTGTACATCATCAGGGAGATCATTCCAAATCCTCGGAGCATCATACGCAAAGCTAAGGCCAAAATGCTTTTTAGATTTATATATTGAAGCAAAATGTGTGACCTCAAGCTGCACACCATCAGATTGACTTCTACGCGTTCTGTACACACTATGGATGGATTGAAGGAAAGGTACAAAGTATTTTGGATGCATGATATATGAATAAAATATAACCAAAAGAGTCTAAAAATATTTTGAAATATCTCAATTACTGTCTGTTTTTTTCTTGAAAAAAAATCTCTTCTTGTTTCTTTTATTTCCTCTTTACAGGAAGGGGGGAGATGTGTAGCTGAGTGGCCTGATATCCAATGCCATTGTGTTAGCAGAACCCCTATCTGCACCACGGGCCTACGGTGTGTGTGTCAAAGAAGAGGAAAATGAACAAGAAAATTCCCTTTAACGTCAGTGTAAATCTGCATCCCTTGTGCACCAAATTATATTTTTGTTTAAATTATCCCAACACTGATGATGATAAAGACTAGCAAAAACACATAACACACTAGTGGCTAGTTTTATTTCTTCTAACTCTACCTCAGTTTCATATATCAGTTTCATTGAAATATGGTCACATGTATCTGTACAAAATAAGAAAAAGCACCAGCCATTCCAGACGGGGTGTTTAGGGGGCTCAGACATCCTGCACTGAATAGTGCATGCCAAGGACATGTGACCCCATCATTTTTTTTTTTTTTTATTATTTTTATAGGTACATTAATATCTGTAAAATACATTTAAATTACAGGAACATGGTAAATGTAACATATAAACAGAAACCAAGTATAATTAGGATCTTTAAACAGAACATCACACATATCACACACTCTTTACTAATTGTTTTCAATATTCGTTACGAACAATTCTTCATTGTTTTGGATTACACATAATCAAATATTAGTAAACAAATTTTTCCAATTGTGCCATCTTTTTTCAAATATCTCACTGCGACCATCTAATTCACTCAGAAGTTTCTGTTCATCATATTGTTTTTTTATTAATTTTTGCACTTGAAATATATTCAAATTTTTTTTTTGTTTTGAGCACTTAAAAACATAGTATCTGACTGTAATAAGTATAAAGTTGACAGGCCAAAAGTTTGAATCATATTTATGATAGCCAAGTATTTTCATTGTTGTATCAAATTTGATGCTTGTACCAGTTCTAGTTAATATCCAATATTCTACATTGGTCCATAATTCAAGAGTTTCTCTACATTCTGAAAACAGATGGGTAACGGTTTCTGGGTTGGCATTACATAACTGGCATTGAGAAGACTCCGATATTTTAACTTTTTGCAGATAATAATTTGTACCTAGGATATTATTTATTGTTTTATATTGAAACCAGACATAACTGTTGTTATATATAGATTTGAAGCAGATTTTGTAAATTACTGACCAAAAATTTGAGATGTTTGCATCAACAAGTGATTGCCATTTTATTTGTGCTACGGGCCTACTACCAGGATTATTGAGGAAGATTTCATAAAAATCTTTGACTCCTTTACATGATTTAAAGAGAATCCGTAGATGGAAAGGGCATGATGGTCTAGAGTAATTAAAGGATTCTTCAAAACTGAACTTTTTAACAAAGTTTTGAACAGAGAGTTTTATCCTGTAATAATCTAGTATATTACAATTGATGCTATATCTTTTCTGAAGTGTTTCGAATGATTCAATTTTACCTTTGTCATTTAAAATATCCCCTAATAGTAACACTCCTGCGTTAAACCAATGTGAGAAATATAGAGGTTCTCTTGATATTTTTGGATTATACCAAATACTAGTGTTCATTATGTCCATGTTGCTTTTTGGTTGTTGTTTTCTGCAAAAAATCTGCCAGTTTTCAATAACCTCAACCCAGAAAGCATTCGACATCTTTTTGATAAGAACATTTCCCCACATGCTCTCGAAATACAATTTCCCAGTATATGTGTACATTTCATTGAACAGAGTTAACCATTGACATTCTGGGCCACAGAATATTCTTCTCACCCAATTGGCCTTTAAAGATTTAATAAATGCATGGGCATTAATCATTTTTAAACCACCCATTAAATAGTCAACACAAACAGTTTCTCTTTTAACTTTATCTGGTTTGTTATTCCAGAGGAATTTGAAAAATATAGTGTGTAACTTATGAATAAATGATTCTGATATTGGTAGTACTGAGAATATGTGGATAAATTTTGATATTACCATAGTCTTCAGAACAGTAATTTTGCCCATTGGTGTAAGCTGTCTTGATTGCCAATTATTTATATCTTTGAGAATTTTTTCCAAGATGGGATTTAAATTTATTACCTGCATTTTATTTAAATCAACGTTGAAATTTATCCCAAGCAATTTAAAATCTGTTTTGCCCCAATCAAGTTTTTCAGAAATTTGCAATTTATCTTTGGAGTGTTTTTTCCTGCCTATCCAAATGACCTTGGTTTTTTCTTTATTCATTTTTAGTCCTGAAAAATTACCAAATATTTCAAGTGTGTTTAAAGCAGCCTGTAGTGATTGTTGTGAGCCATCCAAGATCAATGTTGTGTCGTCTGCAAACTGTGTTATCTTATAGCAATGCGAAAAAAGTTTTAGACCCACAATATCGTGATTCAATTTAATAAGGAGTGCCAGAATCTCTGCTCCTGTAAGGAATAAATAAGGAGCTATAGGATCACCTTGCCGGCAGCCTCTCCCAACTTTAATTTTTTTAGAAAGATAGCCACTTTGTAAGACATACATTTCAATATCATTGTTAAATAGCTTAATCCAGTCAATGAACTTTGGGCAGAAACCAAATAAATCAAGGGTCTTATAGAGGAAATTCCAAGAAATTGAGTCAAAGGCCTTTTGAAAGTCAATTAAAAGAAGAAGTCCTGATAGGTTATTTGTTTCAGCAGCTTGCATAACATCATAAACTAGTCTTGTACAGTCACTAATTTGTCTACCTGCTATGAAACCTCTTTGAGTAACAGAAATAATTTTGTCAAGAACAGTTTTCATTCTGCTAGCTATTACACCAGATGCTAACTTGTATGTAGTGCACAGGAGTGAGATTGGCCTCCAATTTTTCAGGTGATACCGCTCTTTATTTCCTTTTGGGATACAAGTTATTATTCCTTGCCGAAGAGTTGTTGACAGCTTTCCTTTTTTAAAGCAGGCATTAATTGCCCGGGTAATAAAGAATTTTAATTTTTTCCAAAAAACTTTTAGAAATTCACTTGTAATGCCATCCATACCTGGGGTCTTGTTATGTTTTGTTGTTTTTAATACTTCACTTAACTCCAATGTAGAAATTGGATCACCCAGTTTATTATCAGACACTTTATGGAGATTAGCATTCTTTAATATTTCTTTTAGACTGACATTTTCTAGTGTATCATCCTTATTGCTAAATAAATTTTCATAGAAATTTTTTATATATTCTAAAATGTTCTTCTGTTCAGTTATAAATTGACCATCCTTGTCTTGAACCCGTTTAACAGTTTTTTCTAAGTAGTTTCTTTTTTCAAGGTTAAAGAAATATTTTGAGGGTTTTTCCCCTTCATGTAGCCATTGAATTCTGGATCGGATCATCTGGCCTTGAATTCGTTCTTCTCTAATGGTTTCCAATGTGGCCTTTTTATCAAGAAGTAGTTGTGAGTTGTGACCCTGTGTTCTCTAGCTGTTCAATATCTGTTATCATGTGACCCCATCTTTATTTAAAGGTAGATCTGCCCCTGAGATGACAAATATGAAAAAAAAATTATGTCATGCATAAAGATGATGATGGGGAGTATTCTACACCCGGTAACAGTCATCCGAACGGGACAGTAAAAGCGAACGCTAATATGAATAGTAAACAAACAACATTGAAAGCCACAGATAATTACCTATACCTACTTATTGAGGTTTATATCATTATTTTATCAATTTTAATCCATTTCTAATGGACTAACAGACAATAAAAGTCTTTTCTTTGTATTTTGCTTTGGGTTTTCCCCAGGCATGCATAGTTTCAATGAGAAGGGGGTTTAGCACTGAAAGGGGGGGGGGCAGAGTCAGCATCTGATCTACTGCCAGATAATAATAAAATAATAATAAATGATCCTCCAACCACTGAGGAACCCTGCCCAAACTGTCTATTGTATCATCATTTGTTGTTAAATGGCCGTTCGGTTTCACTGTCCAGTTTACTGACGTGAACCACTGAGTAGGTACTTGTGTGAATCAGTATTTAAGTACACAAACGATTTCCCAAATTAGACTGAAATACTATTTATATCAAGGTAAAATATGTATCTCCATTTTACTACACAAAGGTTAAATAATGGCGTGAGTTTTGTACTTATGTGACGTAAAAATCAATAAAGCGTTCGGATCCACTGTTACCGGGTGTACGTATGTAATTTTTGGAGCCCCATTTCTGCATAGATTTAAATGTAACAAATACAAGAAAGGAGCTGGGTAAAATACCTTTCTAATGACGTTTATGACATATTTTATGTCACATAATTATTGATTTAGTTATGAAAATTTGTCACTTGCTGAAGAATTTGTTATATTAATTATGCATAATAACTGGCATCGGAGTATTAAAAATATGCTACTCTGTGTGTCTCAGTAATTAAATCAATTAGGTTGTCTGGTACATAATAACTATAGGTATTGCAGGACTATTCATGGGTCAGAAAGTTGTGTGCTATTTAGCCAAATGTACTTTATTATTCCCACATAAAACTAAAATATATCTTCTTAATATTTAACATTTCTACAGGCCATAAGAGCACATCTTTTCAAAGAATTTTAACTTCTGAAATAATGCCTGGCATTATTATTTATGAAGGGTTCACACGTTCCCAGTCTTATGTGTACCTTGTAATATATGAGCAATATAATGTGACAAATGAGATGAGGCCAAGAAATCTGTACAGATCACAGTGATGCTTAAAAAGACACTTATATTTTTGTGGCTCTTGCTGGAATAATGCCAATCAAAGCTTAATATTTATATTTTAAATCTTTAAAAAGAACCTTCTTGTGACTACAACAGCCAATAAAACAGTCATCTTTTTATTCAGTTTCTGAAAGTTTTCAACATCTGAAAATCTTTGTGGAGTGGGTGTGAAGAAAGGATATACATTTTGTTGGAGTACAAAGTAATGAGGTAACATTGATTTTAGATATAACTCTCATGTTAAAATAATTATGCACATACACTTATGGATTACACTGTAGCAATATCATTAATCATATGCAAACTCTCAAAGAGCTATGTAATTTTAGATAAATATGCATAAAATTTAATATTAATCTCATATAGTAACCCCGACTGTCGGATCGGGTTCACTGCCTTTGATCATTAGTATATCCTATATACACTCAGAGTCGTAAGTATAGTCCAAACCTATGTTGACTTAATTACACTACGTGACTAATCTATTAGATTTTTCTCAGCTGTGGAGGTTTCCCCTACCTAGGTAGTTAATTTTGCCTCATTTGCATACGCTTTTGATTATATAAGTGGAGATTCTCCTGGTCACTTTTGTGAAACACCCAGGGACAATTCATGTTAATTTGAAGTCAGCTGACAGTATACAAATTCAGTGTACCAAATATAACAAATAGTAAACCATGAACAGATTAATCAAGGCAGACTCCAATAAACATTAAAAATACCCCTGTTCCACTTTTGTGATTAACCTTAAGACAAACAAATGTTAAAATTGGCGGTGAACTGGTAAAACCGAAATAATGTATTTAATTTTCCTATAATAAAATGATTGGCCTCACCAGCCAAATATTGGACTTATAACCTGCTCTATGACTACCACAATTGAACACCGAATTTCAGTCACTCTTGGAAAAAAATTGGTTGCATCATGGGAAATGTGGGCAACATAAGCTTTATCACAGAACAGATTGGTTCTAATGAATCATAAACAAATTGGCATTTTTATTAATTTGGCACCCACCATATTGACCCCAAGATAAAATATTCAAATCCAATCGGCCCTCAGAAAAAAACCTGGATAAATTGGCCTGTAGAAAAAGATACCTTCGCCTTCATCAAATTGATCCAGGAAAATTATTATGCAATCAAAGAGATTAAAGTAAACAAAGGGAAGAGATCTTAAAAGTTTTATGTTGCTGAACAGAAGGTATGGGTTTAACCTAATATATGGTTCTATAATACTTTTATAGCACTTAATCCTCATCAAATCAATTGCACTTTTCATAACACTAACTAAACAAGTGAGCAAATGACAGACCATGAATGGCATTGGTTAAAACTTTGAAAATCAGCATGAAATGATAGGAAGGATATTAAGTACCCAAAAAGTACTCTTTTATTACATTTATTGACTGTTTCCAACTGGCAGGCCAAGTTTACATGGGCAAAATCAGTTTTGTCCAGTTCCCAGTCCTAACAACAAAAATATCAGTTACAACAACTTGGGAAATAAATACTGACTGAAACATCCTTAATGTATTTGACTCTCGCTAATGACCATGGCCAACATGAAAAAAACTTGCTACAGTGGAACAGGGGTATTATTTTTACAACAACAGGATAGTCTTAGTGAAGACCAATCTATTTTTGTAATTTCATTTTATATTATTTTACAAAAATCTCTTCAGTATTCAAATACTTTTGTCCAAATTGTTTCTCTGCATATGCAATTATGTTAACTTGGTGAACTCCAGGATATATATTAGCCTTACATTGATATAATTAACATATAGTCATGTTTGATTCGTTTTTATGGTAGTATATTTGTTTTCCATACATTATCTACACCATATAGTACAATATTTTAAAAAAGCATAAGTGCTCAATGTATGTAAATTTTATGGTATTTAAAGCCCAGGTATTGTTTTAACTTTCTCTGTCTAAATGAAAAATTAAATTTCTGTTTGATTTGTTTATTTACAAATAATACTGGCAACACTATCAATATTAGATTTTATGGTTGTGTACTCAGTGACTTTGTGGAAAAACAAATGTGTCAAAGAGAGTGTTTTCACTGGCAACTTCATTCAAAAATTGATGACTGTTTCACATAAAACTATCGACTTAATGTTACAAACGTAATTATATTAATAATAATAACAATGCATAAACAATAATGAAATGTCTTTAGTTTATCATAAAACTAGAAAGCATATAAGAATTTGCAATGATGGGTATTGCCTTTTGGCTTATTTATTTTTTATGCACGTTACAGTTTCTAACAGGCAAACTCAAGCAGTATAATTTGGATGCAGACAGATCTTGCATGGCCCTTCTGTATAAACATGTCACTGTAGCGTTGGTTGCACATGGTCTGGTCAATTAGCATAATTCGTCCCTGGGTTTATACAAAAGATGACCAGGAGCATCTCCACTTTATGTCATAAACAGTGTATGCAAATGAGGCAAAACTAACTACCAAGGTGGGGGAAACCTCCACAGCTGAGAAATGTCTATTTAGCTATAATCCCAGTGTATATACTCGTATAATGTTCTCTCTCTGTACAATATGCTTTATCGCCTGAAGAAGTACTAAGTGATTGCACCATTTTGTTTCTTTTTCTTAATAACAAATCATTCAAGAATGCTAAAGTAAATCAGACCAATGTGTGATTGGAAGGGAATAAAATATGTCCATTGGTATAGTTGTTATATATACTCGTACAGCAAATCTATCCTCTTCTTTACATTAATATTTCTCAATTAATGAATAAAAGTCTTTCAATGAAAAATGAAAATTTACTGTATATTTATCAAGGCCCATCAGGTCAAATGTAAATTACCAGCTTAAAAACAAATACATTGTTCATTTTGCGAGGTATATCCACAAAGACCTCCCCTTTGGCGCCGCTGTCTAGGTGCGAACACTCTGGGCAGGTGCTACTGTCATGATCAGGTTTGTTAGGATCCTATATGCATGAGACACATTGGTAGAGCTCCAACCTCTCTGTGTAAAGTTTTTTTTGTTACATCCAATGCCTCATGCCACTCATTTGCTTTCAGACTAACCCCTTCACTTGTGGGGTAAAGGATGCCATTGGAAATCGTTCTCCATTTTCGAATTCCAACATATTTGTATGGTGAGTTCACGCTTAGGTACAATCCACCACATATGTGTTTTTTAAGATCTATATCCTTAGCTCCTGAGGTGATTCTGTCTAGCTGATTGGTGATCTGCTGCCCAAAATCCATTACCATCATGATACTTGGAATGTTCAGGGTTATCCCTTGATTCAAAACGTTCTGACCATTCCAGTGCTTTGATGTAGATGTTTTTAATCAGCCCGTTGAGACCAGCAAACATGAGGTACTGTTTTCCCCCTGTATGAAAGGACCTTTTGTATGCCGTGATCGTCTGAATGGGCTGCACATAAGAAACCTCTGGATCAATTCTCACTGCTGCAGCAGCAGCTGAGACTGCAGCTGGAATGTGGACTGTAAGTTTCCTGTGTGGTCTTGGGTCTAACAAAATTATATCCTCAGAACCCTGAGTCACAGTGTGAGACCTCTTCTTGCCTCCTCCCCCTAGATGATTTCCATCATTTTTTCTCTGCTGTAGCAATAAAGGACGAGGTTTGAGTACTGTATCGGCGAATAAATCACAAGCATCCGGCCATAATGGACAAAGCC
This sequence comes from Sabellastarte sp. h YS-2021, assembly GCA_964017235.1. Classification (NCBI taxonomy): domain Eukaryota; kingdom Metazoa; phylum Annelida; class Polychaeta; order Sabellida; family Sabellidae; genus Sabellastarte; species Sabellastarte sp. h YS-2021. The sequence goes on from OZ024938.1 coordinate 68,211,672, forward strand.
CAAGTCCATTATGGTTGGATGTTTGTGATTTACATGCCGATACAGTACTCAAACTAAGTCCTTTACTATTATAAAGACCGGTATGATTTCAACATAAAAACGTCTATTAATTCACCCAAGAAATGTAGTTGTTTAGGAACTATGTCTTTCCTGAATTACAGCCATTTGGACTACTTTTACAATATGACATCCCTCGCATTATAATGTACGCTAGCAACGATGCACAGCGATAAGTTTTTGCTCACTGTGCATTTCCGGTCTTTATAATTTTTTTCTATAAAATTTTTATTTAAAAAAGCCTCTGCCATAGTTTGAAAGATCAATGAGCAACTGTATTATAGACAAAAATGAAACGTTTTGGTTTCTCTGACTGGGAGAGAGCATATATAGGTTACTTTTGACTTATCAAGAACCAAAAGTGAATGAATTATTTTTTTAAAAACAAACAGATACGACTAATTGGATAGAAAGGGGTGCTGCAGGTACCACTTGTCTCAATTAACACCACCCCTATCAAAGGTTACTTGGATCTATTCTCATAATCAAAAGTTAGAGAACTTGTGGTTCTAAATTGTGGTCATCCAAAATATTTTGCACCTTTTCTTAAACCTAGACAAAATGTCTACAACACACGAAAAAGCCAAGTTGATGGTGTGTTCCTTGAGGTCCCCCACTTTGCTGCTTCAGTATGTAAGTCTTCTAAGCATTATGGCCTCAGTTTTGCTTATGACGCTCCAAAGATTTGGGGGCCACGGTGGCAGAGTGGTAACACTCTCGCCTCCCACCTCTGAGGCCGGAGTTCGATTCCCGGCACGGCCTCAAGTGGGAAAGCTGGTAGTTGCTTCCCGTTGGTCGGCAGTTTACAGTACACAACCCTAGCGAACTATATGTACTGGTTTCCTCTGCCCTTCTAACTACCCGTCGTGATATGACCTGTACAGTGTTGAAAGCGATGTAAAACCCCAAGTAAACAAATCCAAATATTTGGATGATTTGCCTGATGATGTATGTTCGGCCAATTCTCTCCACTCATTCAGAAGGAAGCTCAAAACTTATCTCTTCACACAAGCATATCTATCCTAACTTGCTTTCCCTGATTTCTCTCCATTGTGCTGACCCTTGCTATGTCTCAGGTTTATGACTATAGTTTTCTGCTTCTGTTTGGTGCACCTACAGTCTGTCTTTAGATGGAGGTTAGGCGCTATAAAAATACTATTAGAATTAGAGACCTGAAATAAATTCCTAAATCTTGGGGAAGACATTGAGCATAAATTCAAAATTGGGAAAGTGTGTCCAGTGTTCATCCATTGGAATATCAAAACATTCCCAATAATTTAATGTTACACCTGGACACAAAACCTTATCACCTTGACCTGTGCATATGAAACCTGCTCTAGCAATCTCTTCTGGACGTACAGGATGGGATTTTGGCCCATGTATGAAAAGTAGGGTATCTGGTGTCATATTTAGTGTAAACATTTGTGTAACATAATAATTGCAAAGAATTGGAATTAGGCTAGAAATTCCTAATTGTGGAGAAATTGGGATATTATGGGGGAGGCGTAAACCACAAACCAGTTGACTTCTGTGTAGTCCTACTTTGCAAAGAGAAACCACCAACCATAGCTGAGTTGGAGTCTTTGTTGTCTGTGGAGGAGGTATTTTCTTTAGATATGGCAGGAAGAAGAATTCCCTCACCCTCAGGTGAATGCCTCTGATTACTGAACATTTCGGAAGTGAGTGCTTGAGCAATATAATTAAAATAATATCAAATTAGAAAACTCTGACTTATTTATATTAAAAATAATATCTATTTATAGCACTAAATATACTAGGTAGACATTTTCAATAACAACAAATGTAGGTTTTAAATTTTTGATTAAATATGCATTTACAGGTTTTGAAAATTCGATTAATTATACATTTCTAGTAGTGTTGGGTTATAAACTTTTGACCCTTGGTATAGATTCTGGTACACTATGGCACAGAAATTTTGGAACCATTTATGAAAAGCTTTCTGTCAGGATTTTGAAAATAGAGTTGTATTGTTTTGTGATCCTTTTAAATTAGGTAGATCATTATAAATTAGGTAAAGTTTCTATTTGGATATATTATTAGGACATGTTTATTATATTTTCTCATTTACTAAAGAAAAAAGGTTTTTCCAATACGGTGTTAACCATACCGTAATCATTATTGGAGGTGCACATTGTTAGTTAGTAAAAGAGAAACATGATCTCTTAGAAATGATCGAATTAGGACAGAATTTGTGAAACCCAACTGCTAAATAGATCTATATATTTCAAATATCTGTATTATCCAATTTTATATAAAACGATTCTATAGATAAAAAATATATGCAATATTATTATTGTTTTTATTATTATATTTTGTATCTGGTAAAAAGCATTGTTAAAACCTTGGGGGCTAAGAGGGATTTATCTTTCATTATTAGATGCGTACATGATCAATTAGTATTGACATATATGATCTCTTAGAAACGATTAAAATAGGTCAATTCCCAATCTTCATATTTTAAATATGTTTATTAGTTTTTAAAATCAGCCATTGCTAAAATTCAATTCCAAATCACTTCCGGGTATTGGTGACCACAAGCCACCCTGTACATAACTGCTGATAAATTCATGGTAGGAAAACTTTTTTTCAATTAAAAGTGCAAAATGGTACACAAATACATACGCCCAGGGTCATAAATGACCCCTCTCAGTCACCTGAGGGTTAAAAGAATTAGCATTATAATCACCCTCTTACCATTAATTCAGTTGATTACAGTTGATTATAAAGCTGTTGAGCCAATCTGCAAAATTTAATTTATTAATCAGGATTGTGGTTCATACTTCATATTATTAAGAAATTATAGCTAGTTATTTTACTAATTGAGTTGCTATCAACATAACAGTGAAAATTGTTGTAGCAATGACTGATAACTTGTTAAAAGATATCAACAAACAGTCATATTTTTTGTAATATTACTCAATATAAACGAAATTAATTACGACTATTGCTTCTGAAAGGGCTGTCAAACATTTTCCAACTGATTGACTCATGTGTGAAAATCAATGGAGATTCCAACTTCACATTAAAAATTTGCTGAGCCAGCATTTATCACAGCTTCACAGCACATGCATCATTTGCTTCATAGACTTCTCAATGTTTTGCCCAGTGACCCCACCATTTTAATGTTTATTTTGGATTGATGTTGTAGTAACTTTGTTTTCACGAAATATTGTGAAATCATAATGTTAGAAGTTTCACAAATTGCCTCTCAAATTATGTGTATTTTAGTCAGATATTCACCTCAATTAATAAGTAAGTAAGTAAGTAAGAAACACTTATATAGCGCCGAAATTGATGTAAACATCCTCTAAGGCGCTGATGAGCAAAAAGGGATAGTCCAGTTCCAGAAAAAGGTCCGTTTCCATATTAGCGTCCGATAGGGGAGATAGGCTATGGTGGAGGATAAGCCAATCTAAACAGGTATGTTTTCAACTGTTTTCTGAAACCAGAAATGCTTTCTATGGTTCTAATGGCTTGAGGAAGCTTGTTCCACTCTGTGGAGGAATTAGGAAAGTTCTGTCATAGCTTTCCTTGTGCTGAAACTATATTCACCTGTACCATTCTTTAATTGTTTTGTTTAATTTTGGTCAGTTCAGTGTAAAATATGATATTACAAAGCTACATTAAAACTAATGTAATACATAAAAAAACATTACAAAATAGTATGCTAAGTCCTTTCTTACTTAGCTATATGTAAATCACACAAAATCTGTGAAATTATAGGTCAACTTGTTGATTCAATGAAAAAAAGTTTCCGCCTATTTTTTCAATGTTCTTGACTAGAATGGTTCCTAGTGTGATCATTAGTTTGATTGTTTTTCCAGTTTCTTCTCCAAGATTTGAAGTATTGAGTTTGCATCCAGCTTTCGGACTGGCTTGACTGGTCCTAATCACCCCCCCCCCCCCCCCATATACTAACCAATCAGAAATGGCTCCTAGTAGGAGCTCAAGTATAAAATATTACAATTTATTACTTACATAAATGGTAAAATTATACAGATATAGTGACGTATTACAATTTATAATTACTCAACTTGCTATGACAACATTTAACATAATAATTTTCTCAATTATAACATTAATACTCTTACACAATCTAATGGAAGAACCCTGACTTCACCATCCACATTTCATCAGTTTTATAAATAGATTTTACAGTTTAAACATAAAAAAACAATAAATATAAAGCATCTTCCTTTGGGATAACCCAGGATCCCCCCTCACAAAACACACACTCACAAAAAATCTCTGCATACCTAGGGTTTACAGACTGTCACACTTTGCCAGTGTTATGCTTGTATAAGACCATTGGTAGAACACCTTTAGTTATTTTTAAACCTTCAAAACTACTACATTAATTAATTAACAATAATCCATAGCAATTTATTACAATACCAGATTGCAACATTAATTATGTGAATGCCAAATTTTGTTTGGCACAAAATTTGGGTTACAACAGTATAACCAAAAGTAAGAAAACTAGAAAGTATCTCACATTAGCAGCCAAAGTTAAGATCCTGCATGTAGGTCAAAGGCACCAAGCAGCTGCAGTGGAAAGGGAAGCTGTTGTAGCTTTAGCTTCTAAACAAAGACAAAGAAACACATGTGTAAATATCATGATTTTGAAAAGTGAGGTCAAGACCTACATTCATCCATACTGGAGTAAATAATATATAGTGCCGTATTTTTTTCACAATTACACCAGTAACAGTCACCCGAACGGGACAGTAAAAGCGAACGCAAATATAAATAGTACACAAACGGTATCCATTGTGAACGGCGAACCTACCATAACATTAAAAAGATAGATAGTAGCAGCACAGGGTCGCAACACCCCACTTATTGTAATATATGAATACATAAATGAGCATCTAACCACTGGTGAACCCTGTCCCCCCTGCTGTCTATTATTTTAAATGTCACGGCAGAATGCTGTTTGCTAGGGATGCCCCGTTAACATGACCCCCCCCCCCCTTGTACCCCAACTGCTCAGTTATTTTATTTTATGATATAATGAATGATTATCTAACCACCGGAAAACCAGTGAATGTTTACCTCATTTAGAAATCTTTAGACCATTATATTTGCTATGTTTTTCTCTTTTTTAAGGCTATCCAATATCCTATCTCATACTTTAAAAACATTTGATTCAACCAGGCAATTGGCTAGGGGGGGACTTCATCTCGGTGGATCATGGGGCTGTTGTACTCATAAAAGAAGCAAAACTATGCAAGATAGGAAGCAGGCACTTACAATCCCTCTTCCCAATTTTAGGTGCTTCACATTTTTGCCCTATCACAGCTATAAGCAAGATGATTCAACTGTTTCCAGCTTCTCCAAATGATCACTTGTTTGTCATTCCACACATTTCCAAGGACAGGGAGGGCCAATATATTGGACCCTCCCTATTGTTTAATGTCTGAGTTTTAGAACATGTGTGATTATTAATATCACAGAACATATTACTGCCATGTACTGTTTTTCAGATTGCCATGTATATTAGTGGCGGATGTTGATTACCACACTCACCTTCACATTGCTCAGACCAATACGAAAGCCTGGAACCGCCATCCAAATTCAAAATATGAAATATGCTATTTGGAATTCCAAATACGTATTCGGAATTCCAAATACAGTATTTGGAATTCCAAATACGCTATTCGGAATTCCAAATACAGTATTTGGAATTCAAAATACCCTATTCGGAATTTCAAATACGTATTTGGAATTCAAAATACCTTATTCGGAATTTCAAATACGTATTTGGAATTCCAAATACCCTATTCGGAATTCCAAATACCCTATTTGGAATTCCAAATACGTATTTGGAATTCCAAATACCCTATTTGGAATTCCAAATACGTATTTGGAATTCCAAATACCCTATTTGGAATTCCAAATACCCTATTCGGAATTCCAAATACGTATTTGGAATTCCAAATACCTTATTCGGATTCGGAATGCAAAGATTCTAAATACAATTTCAAATATGGTCCCTCCAAATGACAGAGTCATCCTTCCCATGTTATCTACTAGCAGAACCGGTCTAGTACTATACCAGGTGGAGCATGATACTTCCTTCCTGTCTGGAGCATGCATGGTCAGTTGGGAGGACCTCACCTGTTTATTAGGTAAGGTATTAAATTATAAAAATTTAATTTACTTATTAAATTTGCAATTTAGTTATTAATTGGACAAGTTTATTGCGTTAATACATCTTACCTAATGGACAGTTTAATGGTAGAATAACTACTGCTTGGTGGGCAGGTCAGTTACTAGGGACTACAATTGAACTGTAATATTAAGACAAAGGCATCCTTAAACAGGACTGTAGCCAGTCTCATAGGTTGGTCATCCATGTCGACCGAATACCTAAGGTGTCCCTCACCTTTTTTACAGACATGCTCTGAGGTAGGAATAGAGAGGTATGCGTTCAGTCCCTGGAAATAAACCTCCTAAAAGGAACCATGTCACTGATTTGATGTTCATGATGAGGATATTTTTAATCTCTCACCAGCAGCTGAAAGATGTGGTCAGGGGGTTATGATATGCCTTCCATACATGCATCTGTCTGTGCATCCCTTCGTCATGTTTTTAGATGAACCTTAATATCTCATTAATTTATGAAGATATCTTCACCAAATATGTAGGGGATGTTTATGGCTATGAAAACATGTCTGTGCAAATTTGTAGCCTCATTTTGAAAATAAAATGACCCCATGGGTGATTTTTTGAATACGATAAAGATGCTCTAAGTCTTGAAATATTGCAGAGAGTTTCATCAAAGTTTCAGAACCACAGGTAGAGTAGCCTTCAGTGACAGTGATGTTGAATTTCTCTATCTTGCTACACAGCCAGTCATCTGAAGGTCGCTTTACAGGGACTTCATCAGTTGGCTTTGTCCTGGGACTGGCAAAGGGATTGTCACGTTGAGATGAGGCTGAACCTGGTGACAACCTATGAAGGACCTGACCCCTCTGATGGTCTCCTAGTAGGTCTGCTCATCACTCAGCTGTTGGTCCAGTTCTTGCTCTGGCATAGCAGTATCCTGATCAGACATCTTGCCCTCTTCCTCCATGAATTGAGCAGGGGAGGATGGAAAACTTTGCTACTACATATCAGAATCTGGGTCCTGTGAGAGAGCAGCACCAACCAATGAAGATATGGGCTGGACACTCTTGCCGGTAAGAGTCTGATTGGTGTTTTCTGAACAGCCGCTCCGGTGACTTGAAGGTCTTGCATATCACTGTAACTGGTAGCAGTCTGTAACTTGGTGATGTCACTGTAAGACTGAGGAAAAGACATCTCACAGGGACAATAACAATCTGGCTTCCACTAGCAGCTTCGTAGACTGGTGTAAAGGTAAATTCTCCCCCTGGAAATCCTCCCCTCCCCTGGGTGGAGAATATCCTTGTTAATCCTATCCCGACCAAAAGATCCTACCCCCATCTCATCAAACAGAAGCTTCTTTAGGGTTAAAATGAAAAAAAAACTTTGGATTCTTGGTAAACTTTCTTTTAAATAAACCAGCATGTTATGCACAATTAAATTCATATAAACCTATATATAATGCACAATTCAATTGACAAAAAATAAATCACTAGATTAAATCACCGGAAGGGTAAAAGCTGGATAACTGGAACCAGTAGTAGGTTGAGTCTGACTGCTAGAGATCTGAATGATTGGTCCAGTAGACTACACAACACTGGATCCAGTAGCAGGCGGAATTGGTGGTATGAAGAGTCTCAGATGTCACCACAGTAGTAGGCTGTGAAACCGGCATAGTGAAGGTCTTGGCTAATGGCATTGTCAGCCAGGCACCAGTCAGGCACTCTCCTGCCATTATCAAGCAGACTGTGATCCTGTGCTATGAGTTCTCTGATCAGGTGTTCCAGTCAGGAGTCTCCTTAGAGCAGCTTTTATCAGCTTGCCATTGAAAGTCACATAACACCTTTGAAAACTGTTCACAGTCCGAACCCCTAGGAGCAAGGATAAGGGAGATATAGCGTCTTTTGTAATAGGATAACCCCATTTAACATTAAACATGTGATATGGCAGCCATTTTGTTTTTGAAACTAGGTCAAAATTACTATCAGGCTAACTTTCCTGGCCATATATCTTTTGTGCAATGTTTCAAGATTTAGAGCATCTTTATGATTTTTCAGACAATCGGCAATTTTGCACACATTTTCATAGCAATAAACATTCCCTACATATTTGTTCAAGACACTGGCAACCGACCTATGGGACTCACTAGAGTCCTGTTTAAGGCCACCTTTGTCTTAATATTACAGTTCACTTGTAGTCCCTAGTAACTGACCTGCATACTAAGTGGTGAGGTGAGGCCCTCCCAACCGACTGTACTATCAACTTACTAAATAAGTATAAATATGTATTCAGGTCATATTTGGAATTCTGAATAGTTTATTTGGAATTCCAAATACGTATTTAGAATTCCAAATAGCATATTTGGAATTCCAAATAAGGTATTTGGAATTCCAAATGCATATTTGGAATTCTGAATAGCGTATTTGGAATTCCAAATATGCTATTCGGAATTCCAAATACTGTATTTGGAATTCCAAATACGCTATTCGGAATTCCAAATACTGTATTTGGAATTCTAAATACGTATTTGGAATTCCAAATACGTATTTGGAATTCTAAATACGTATTAGGAATTCCGAATAGAGTATTTGGAATTCCAAATACGCTATTCGGAATTCCAAATACTGTATTTGGAATTCCGAATACGTATTTGGAATTCCAAATAGCATATTTCATATTTTGAATTTTGAATTTGGATGGCGGTTCCAGGCTTTCGTAGACCAAGGCTTTTTGCCACATCATGAAGTTGGAACACATGCTTGATTATCTCATTTTCCTTTGTGATGATGCTAATGATTTTTTATAAGATGTCAACAAAGGCCAGCAATGCCAGTCCTGTTATGTAGGATGGAAAAATGGATTGTCAGATTTTAGCCATACAAATGAAATGGACAGGATAAGAAGGATTAACACTCGAAGGCACATTCTTCCTACTTCTGCTACCCAACCCCCCACAAATTCCCCCTTAAAAAATCTGAATCCTAGCATATTAATACCCTACAAGAAATTATACTTGGCACATGCACTCATAGTGGGACACATCAGACCAGGTACATTCTTTATTGACATGTTAATGCAGCATGCTTTTCCATGGAAAACTTTTAAAACATTCTGAATTTTTTTCAAACACAATTTATGTTCTTTAAACACTCTTCCCAAGAGTTTGTCAAGATTACTATTTGAAGAAAAATTCATTTCTCACTGTGTTCAGTTCAAAGCATTACAAAAATAAAGAACAGAATATTCGAAATTTTGACAATAAGATCTTGCTGAAACGACAATTCTTTCAAGACTTAGCATGGCTCAACAACTTTCTTGCACACTGTAGTGGCATTACATATTATGACCAAAAATTCTCAAGAGTACCAGTTCACTTACAAACAGGCTGGGTGGACATTTTGGTTTGATGGTGTAATCTCTCCCAATATACTTGGAGTAGATAAATTTTACATTATCCATCTTGAGATCATTAACATCATTGTGACCGCAAATATTTGGGCTGCTTATTGGACAAATACAAAAATCCAACATGGCTGTCATTGAAGTTCTTACTAAAGCTAGAGCCAGGGATACCATCCTGTCTGCAGGTGCCAGAAACTAGTAGCTAACCCTACCTGTGAAGATATTCATTCAGACATAACGTGTCTTAATTATAGGGCCGTCACGACTAACCGACTAATCGACAACGGTTAGAATAGTGCTATATACCGGTTTCATATTTGAAACTTAAGGATAATCGCTTAATGTAGTAAAATATGGCAGAAGGTCTGAATGCATAAAATATGTCGATATTGTCACATAAAATTAGTTAAAATCCAAAAAACAGCTACGTTTTTAGTATGGTTTATGCAGTCACGTAAAACCGGAAGTACCATATACCTCTTATATCGCCCATTTCCTGTCTGCAATAAATGAAGCAGAAGTCGCAGGAAAATAGCAAATTTATTAAATTATACAGGTTATAGGCATATACTTTCATTTTATTTCACATATTTATCGTTTGCTCTGCTTTTTACAATATGAAACTTAAGATTTTTTTTTGTTTTGTAAATTCGACAGTTAGTCGGTGTCGACACGAATAGTACTTCCCGATTAGTCGACATAAAATATTTGGAGTCATGACAGCCCTACTTAATTATTCAATTAATTATTTAATCCGATTTTTAATTTGTATTGTAGATCTACAATCTAGTCCCAATTTTAACATACCACTGTTTATTTGTATATAAAGTGCATCCCCACCTTTACACAATTCCCAGTTGCACCACATCAATGTTTGTGCCACTAATTTCACTCAATTTCTCTCTCTCTTGGAAGAAAAAAACTCAAGGCCAGAAGTCCAAAGTTTGTGTGTACTTAATGTGTATCAACTTTGAAAATGTGTTCAGATCTTTATCATGGAAATGCTTGTATAAAGTGCTGTCATTTTTTGGTTACAGCCAAAACCAAATGGGTCAAGCTCTATACATATTTTAAGGTTTACATCTTACAATGCGGTTTATCAGAAGAAATTAACACTGGAAGAGGGTGTCATCAAGGAGACCCAATGTCATCATATATTTTCCTACTAGGTGCAGAAGGGGGCTCGGTGGTGTAGCAGTTAGAGTTTTCGCCTCCAACCTCTGAGGCTGCCGGTTCGAATCTCGGGCCAGGCGCTTCATGTTGGAAAGTTAGTAGTTACTTGCCGATGCCCGGTGATTTACAGTGCAGTGTGCACTGGTTTCCTCCACCTGTAAACTACTTGTCGCAATATGACCCTGGCTGTTGAACGTGACATAAAACAACAAGTAAATAAATAAATAATAGGTGCAGAAATTTTGATAAGATTAATTCTTCTGAATCCTGATATCATTGGGCTAAAAATTGAAGAAAAAGAGTTTAAACTAACACAGTTTGCGGATAACACAATTTTAATGCTAAATGGAAGCCAACACCATCTACAATATGCATTCAATACACTAGAAGTTTTTGGTTTAAAAATGAACAAAGAAAAGACAAAGGTGATCTAGATAGGTAGTAGGAAGCATTGTAAAGAAAAATTGAATGTCACAGTCAATCTGGAATAGGGTAACGTATAATCTACAGCATTAGCTCTGAAATTATCACAATGCACTACAGAATATTAGGTCTGAAATAAACAAATGGAAAAACAGAAATCTTACACCTTTAGGGAAAATAGCATTGATTAAAAAAAATTCATATCAAAATGTGTTCATCTACTAACTTCTTTAGAAAGATCTGAAAATTTCTTAAGAGACTTAAATACTGAACTATATAGGTTTCTGTGGAATGATAAACCAGACAAAATCAAGAGGTCTCTACCATATGTGATGACTACTACTTGAAAGGAGGACTGAAAATGGGTAATATTTTTGCATTTGAAAAAGCACTTAAGTTCACTTGGATTCAAAGATGTTTGAAGAATCTAGACTCACAATGGTACAATATGTTTCAGTTAATTTGTCACAATACAGATAAACTCTTTAAATTTGGCAATGAATGGTGTCTACTGTTGTCTGAAACTTTGACCAGCAAATTTTGGAAAAATATTTTGCAAGATTGCCATAGCCTCAGTAAAAACAACTACCAAAACAAATTCTGAACTACTTGAAAGTTCAATTTGGTACAATTCAAATGTATGTAAGCAACAAACTGACTTTCCTGATTGGTATAATAAAGGGATATATATTTATTTGGAGACATAATTAACTCCAAATCGAGCGGTACAATGATAAACTTTGAGACCTTCAAAATACCTTGAGGCAAGAACTAACAGAAACGGGTCCATCTGGAGTAACTTGTTCAATGGAATCGATGAGATGCTGCGATCACCAAATTTTGAATTTTATCACAGCTAGCTGACTTCTAATCCTGGGCTTCCAATCCACAAAGCAATTCTATTAACAATAAATGCTTGATCAAGAAATATACTTGCAATCTTTTGATTTTGGACAAATGTGTGAGTATACCAGTGGTATTATGTCACAGTATTGTGTGTTGTTTCATATATCAGTTTAACTCACATAGTTTAATTTCAGCAGCATTTAAAATCTAGTGATAACTTGTATCAAAATATAGTCAAAAGTTCCTTTTGCACTATTACTAGTTTTTTTCTATCTTTGTACATATAAAAATATATATATAAAAATAAAAATATAGTTTGTGTGTACTGCATCCCATGATTGTCAGAAATTTTCACTTACACAAAATCGCACATTTATTTATTTGGGGTTTTACGTCACTTTCAACACTGTACAGGTCATATCACGGTGGGTAGTTGGAAGGACAGAGAAAACCAGTACATTCAGTTGGTCAAGGTTTTGTACTGTAAACTGAGGACCAATGGCAAGCAACTACCAGCTTTCCCACTTGAGGTAGGGCTGGAAACCAAACCCAAATCTCAGAGGTGGGAGGTGAGAGTGTCCCCCTCCTTCTTGTTTAAGAATTGTTTATAAAACATAAACATAATCAAACATTGCAGTAAGTTATTAATGACTATATTTCAGGGGAGTGTCAAATGAAAAGTTATTTTCATACTTTTATTTAAATATTTTTCAAGCAATATAAATTATAACCAAAACTTTTATTGTGTACTTGTATTTGCATTTGCTTTTTTCCTTTGTGGGTTTCCAATTTATAAAAGGTGCACAAAATATTATCATATCAGTAGTATAACTTTTTATGTAAATTAAAACAATTTGTGTGCTCCAGATAAAAATTTTACTGTAGAGTTTATAGTGCAATATTACCAGGATATCAGTGGCCCTGTAAAAACAATCCATTCTGATATATCACAGCATTCTGCTAACTTTATGTTTGAAAGCTGTGGGGAGGGAGCTGCACAAAAAGGGAAATATTTCCTCTATACCACGGCAGTTTTCAAAATGTTTTATGTAGGTGCTTTGTTCATAAATCGAGTCTCTTTCTACAATAGATGGTTATACCTGAGATAGCACTATTTATGGAACTATCTTATAGATAACCTTATTTCAAATAAATGAAGAGGTAGTATTGGCTAGCCACCTCTGAGGTCGGGGTTCGGTTTCCGGCCCTACCTCAAGTGGGAAAGTTGGAAGGTGCTTGTTGTTGGTCGGCAGTTTACAGTACAGAACCTTGACCAACTGTATGTACTGGTTTCCTCTGCCCTTCCAACTACCCGTCGTGATATGACCTGTACAGTGTTGAAAGTGATGTAAACCCCCAAATAAATAAATAGTATAGGTTATAATAACTAAATAACAGTTTCCTGGGGAGTACAGAGCTCTTTTCATCCTTTCATCCATTTCCCTGCAAAAATAAGCAAGAGTGAATTATAAACAAATCATTGGAATATCTCCTACAAGAATAATATCGCCACTTGACCAAAATATATTTAAAATATAATACCTAGAGTAGGATTTGTTTTAAACCATATAATAAGAAAACTTGTGAGCCTGTGAGTTTAAGGACACCAGGAAATATTTAAGAAGAACACCTTGATATTCCCCTGCCATTTTAACATTAATTTCAATGCCACACAGACTGACAAGACCTTAGCAAAGTACCTTTTAATGATACATGTAGCATATATTACTTTTAATGTATCATCAATGCAATTAGCACTTCATAAATTTATAGCGCTAATGATGAATAGAAAGTTTACATGTTACTAGTGATCACCTGTTTTAGGGTGGAATGAGCATTTGATAGTTTTACCTGTTTACTAAAGGTTACTTCAAGGTCCATTCTTTGACTGGCTGCTTCATAGTGTCGGCCATCATTTGCTCGATTGCAACCTGTTCAAATTAAATGAGATTGTTGAAAATTATGAGGTTTCTTTAATGCTGTACAAACAGGATGATCAATGCTCAAAGTCCGTGTATATCACGTTTTTTTTATCAGCCTACCACTGAGGATAGGACGTAATGACGAAATATGTCCATTCAAAGTGGTCTTCCAAGCCACTGTGTATCTGCCCTAAACTGTAAGTCTTTTTATGTTTCTGGGAGATTGTGTTACATTCTAAGCAGTAGTAGACTCTTTGAACTTCACAAAATTCTCTCTCCTTGTAATGGCTATTGTGTTATTATAACTAACCATATTTTCCTTGAGTAAGATTTTTCTGCATGATTTACTGAACTGAACAAAAATATGTTTTTGATGTTTGGATTCATAACTGTGAGGTCTTTCTTGGTTCAAGGCCATTTCATTATTTTAAATTGAAGTCAGGAATACCATAATAAATGGTGTTAGGCCAACAAGTGAATCAAAACAATTAACAGAATCAAGACTTATAAGTTTCTCTTTTACATAAACTTGTTTTACAGGCATTTGAATATTTAAGTTTTCAAGTGTTATATCAGAAAGTTCTATCTTACCTCTCATTTTTAGATATGCAATGACAAGTATAACTGCCATGACAACAAGCACTATCACACCTGTGATGACTCCAACAATGAGTGGTATATTGGATCCACCAGCTGAAACATACAACATATAGCATTACCACAAAGATCCAGTTATACTACTGTGCATAAAAGTTATTAGAATATACAAAGATGTTTTTCTGTGTCTTTAGGGAGCAGTACCATGTGCCTATAGGAACCTGGAAGTCAAGGTTATCGGTCATTTTCTTTTACTTCAGTAGTGATTTGGTTCACAATTGGCTATTAGTGGGGGGTTAGACTAAAGTATACCCTTTGTTCAAAATCACATTTGGATATAGATTAGGTCAGAGTATATTTTATTCTTGTTCATACTAAGCTTCAAGGGCTAATATGCTGCCAAGCTTTATATCAAACTGCAATCTTTTTATACGTTCCTTCAATGATAAACTGTACAATAATAAGTGATAAGCAGCAAGCCATGGACAACTTGGTCAGTTGAGTAGGGCCTGTTTGAATTGAGGTCTAATGCTAGTGGTTCCTATAAAATAGAAACAGGTACAAAATAACCAAATAATGCTTCTGTAATTGAGTAATTGCAAGTTTTGGTGATTTTTTTTAAAATCAATTTTGTTCACAATAGCTAGTTTTTGCAAGTGTCTTAAATAGTAAAGTAGTATCTGGGCAAGTCCATTTTATACCAGGGTATAATGTCCCCCAAACTAGTTTAATTGATTGGATCTTCTAGGCGAGGTTAGTCTGGGTAGGCACGAAACAACCCAGGTGAATTATGGAAAAATATCTTGATCTGTAGCATAAGAATGTTAGCCCTAATGGCAGAGGAAGATCTGGTGTAGGAGACGGTGCTTTCCTCACTTTTCAGGAGATCATACTTTTGAGGTGTTCTTTGCATGCAGAGCCTTAAAAATGTCATGTCCACCTGTCAGGAAGTTAACAAGGCTAGACGTATAATCTTCTATTAATGGCCCGTGTGGGACTTTCAGCGCCATTAATAAAGAAACAAAGGTTGTGGGAGATGTTTTATATAAAAGTAGCCATTTTAGTAATTTTATAGATATATTTGTCATATATATTAGTGAGTGCTTTAAGTGTCAGATATTACTTGGAAATAGATGGTCAAGAATTGTCAGAGCTCACTTGAAAAGGTCGATGGCAAGAAGTGGTAACCTTTTGACAACAGACGTAAAGAGGATTTACAATTGGAAGAATCAATTGGTCCCTCCTATATACAAGTACTAATTTCATTACTCTGGGATCAGATAAGGAGATTTGGACTGTTCGTTAAATCTGTGTATGAGTGTGGTCAGGTAATGTAATATGCACTGAATCATCTACCATTGAGGAGCAAGCTGGTGGGTGGCTCAACAAGTAGATTCCTGTCCACTCACGGTACCAGAACAATTGGTTCAGGGGCCAGTCAGGAGCTAATATAACAAGAACTCAAAACTTTGGATGGCTACAAGACCAAGCATCTGATTATATAACTGTCTTGAGAGCATTAGTAAACAAAGTAAAACAACAGGACCAGACTTCAGGAGGCAAGAAGGTAACTGCTGAAAACTATTCATCTTCTCCATTTTCTCAAGTGTCAAACACTTCTGATAGTAACAGTACTCGCACAAGAGATAAAAGGGCTTAATAAATAGCGCAAGTTCCATACGTTATGTTACATATACTGGTTCTGTGCTTGGTGTTTTTACCACATAAACCACAGATATAGGTTTTAATTGCAGTTAGCTATTTGACAGCTTACTCACAGAGGCAAGAAACACCTCAGTAACATGGACATTCTCTGGAGGCAACGGCATGACGACAATAGCCCCTTCAAATGTTTTGAATGTCAAACAAATTCATAACACACTAATCACATGTTTTTCAGTCGACTGGTCCACAGCACAAACAATGGCAGAAATCCAAGGAACAGCAGCTGATGGCAGTTCATACAATGCCAGTAGACAGTACCGCCATCAAAGTCAGAGGGACTACTGCAGAAATAGAAGGCATGGTGGAACAACAACTTGCCAGTGACTACAACATCTGTTCACTCTGTACATTAATACAGACCATACATATCAACAGAAGAGTACACTAGCGTCCCTAACAGGTGTAAGAAGTTGCAATTTTGAACAATTAAGGTAAGCTAGACATGTTGTTAATTGAATCTTTGAGTGGAAAGTAAAAGACAAAAATGACAAAATTAAGTTGAATTACGTTGGAAGAAATCCACATATGACTAACTTACCATAAATTAATGGTTGTTGTTTTTCCAAATACAAGAAGAAGAGAAAATATGATGTCACATGTAACATGGACTGTATATCAATAAGGTTGGCAGCGAAATCAATAAAATAGGTCACGAAAAATGGTGACCTTTGCGGTAACTTTGTAAATTGTGAATGCTACTTGTTTATAATGTCCTCATATAACACCTTTAAAAGAATCCTTAGTAGTTATAGATGTAATCTGTATTGTGTATGCTATATTTAATTGCATTTATAGTGTCATGCGATGAAGAAACAATAGATGGCATTGACATGATTCGATAAATCTATAACGACACATAGTTATGTATTAACTCAGCAGTTATCAATCCCAGTATATTGTAAATTTATCATAAGTGAATTAATACATGCAACAATTTAACAGATTTCATGCAAATAGATTTTGGGGATAATGGCTTACAGGTACATATTGTATAGTATAAAGCAACTAATGACATAATATGAATGTTTCGGTGGAGAAGTATGTTGTAAATATATGTATATTTTGTATTTGTATTAAAACTCAGCGCAATATCACCATCTACAACAGGACGCAAAGTGCTATATCACCCATTCAACTCTACAAGTACAGTTCAACTCTCAAATTACAGATATTCCCTGAACTGAGAGATAGAGGCTCAAGAATGATCATTTGTGAACGTCCTTAAAGTTCTTTAACCTCCCACTGGGGATAGGACCCCATGATAAAGGACCTCTATTTTAAGCGGTCATCTGAGTCACTATGTATCTGCCTGTTCATGGGATTGAACTTATGTCCTCTGTGTTCCTAGGCGAGTGTGTTACTCACTTGGACACAGATGCAGATAATATATTACAAAACAAGTAATAAGATGAACTTATTTATGCATATTCGGGTTATTTACATAAATTTGACCCTAACTTCAACTTCAAGGTCATCACTCAAATTGATTTTCTACATTCCCTACATCCAAACTCATGTACATGTTTCAGGTGATAACTGTGAGCCCATTTAATTGTCAAACCGATACACTGTCAAAAGGGATTAGACTCCTAGGTGATGGATTAGATGTTAAATTGGATAAAAAGAGAATTACAACTTTTTGGAATTGCTTAGTACAGGTGTCCCAGTTTATAATTTATTCAACACTTTTTCTAGTTTGATAATGGTTTAAACTTCACAACCTTGATAGTACACAAAAGTATACTGTTTCCAATTTACAAATCATTCATTTTGTCATATGTTTTGAAAATTTATGTTAGTTATAGTTGTTACGAAATTGAAAATTACTTAATTAATGTTTTTTCAATAAGCTATTAAATGATATATATGGTTTTCTTTTATTTCATATTTAATTGCAGGCATAGTATTAATTTTTAAAAAAGGATAAATTTCAAAAAGTAAAAAATTCAAATGAAGTTTCAATTAAACGTTTGTTTGCTTCATCTATCGATCTCATTTATACGATGTTAAAGGATTACAAAATAGTTCAACAACAGAAATATTGCAACAAACAAACATCAAATCATTTTTCACTTCAAATTTTATCCATCTTTTTTGACTTGGTATTGAAACTTAATGTCCGGTTTTCTTTCCTCAGGTTCCATTAAAATGCATCTAATCTAATCTAATGTGGACTTTTATAGCACTGATGGACTCTAAGGCACAACTGAACCTAAAGGAAGGCAGTTAACATTAATCTGAGGACATAGCCAGGTCATACCAAGGAATCACAGGGTGACAAGGGAGGCTATGGCGGATAGGCTTTTGCAAACAGGTAAGTTTTAAGCTTCCTTTTGAAGGAGGCAACTGATACTGCACTGCTCACATAATGAGGGAGTTCATTCCAGATGTTAGGAGCATCAAAGGCAAAGCTGTGATCAAAATGTTTGACAGACTTGAAAACTGACGAGCGAAAAGGAGGAACAGTAAGGTATTGACGATCTGGGTGACTATGCCTGGTACTATAGGAGCAGCTGCTGGGAGACAAGAAAGGTTGAAAGTATGAAGGAGAACCACTATGTAGAAATTTATAAGCTAGTGTTGCAGTTTTGAACATACATCTATACTTCACAGACAGCCAATGGAGCTGCTTCAGAATGGGTGTAACATTAGCATACTTTCTATGACTTGTAACAATACGAGCACGGGTATTCTGAATACTTTGCAATTTGTGCAGATTGAAATATGACAAACCCCTAAACAGAGAGTTACAGTAGTCCAGATTGCTACTAACCAAGGCATTTGCTGCAAGGACTGCCACTTCTGGGGTAAGATACTGTCTTATCCTATGAAGGTCATCTGAAGAAAGCACGCTTTGCAAGTTCTCTTGACATGTTCAGAGAAGGAAAATCAAACCACACACCTAGATTTCTGACAAAATCAACCGGATGAAGAAGGCTACCAAGAATACTGACTGGAAAAAGGGAGGAAATCTTCTTAGAGCCAAAAACAATGAATTCAGCTTTTTCTGGGTTGAGCTTCAGTTTACTGAGCGACATCCATCGTTGCACATCAAGGAGGCAGTCATTTAACTTGGCAAGAGCAGCAGAGGCATTCTTGTGGGAGAGATGGATGTATAGCTGTGTATCGTCTGCATAGAAGTGAGATTTAATATGCGGATGAAGGCAGATGATTTTGCTAAGTGGTGTAGTATAGAGTGAAAACAGCAATGGACCGAGAATTGAACCTTGGGGAACTCCATAAATGAGCCTGCTTAATTCAGATAGTGTGGAACCTATCTTGACAGACTGACATCAATCACTCAAGTAGGAGGCAAACCACTTTAGAACAGTTCCTCCAAGACCAAATAAGGATTTAAGGTAACCAAGAAGAATATTATGATCTATGGTATCAAACGAGGCTGATAAATCCAGAACTAGAGCCGTAGGTTTACCATGTGCTAAAAGAGATGTACCTCATTTTTTATTGACAATAGGGCTGTTTCTGTGGAGTGTCCTGGCTTATAAACTGACTGATATGGATTGTCCAGTTTGTTGCTATTGACGTAAGTCGCTTAGCAACAACTCGTTCAACCAACTTTCATAAGAAACAAAGACCAGACACTGGGCGATAATTCTTGAGGTCATTTCTGGGCAGAGAAACCTTTTTAATGAGGGGGTTGAGAACCGCTTTTTTGAAAGTACTTGGGAAAGAGCCTTCAATGAGAGAATAATTCGCCAACTTAGTAATAGACGGAAGGACTATATCCAGACAATCCTTGAGGAGGAATGTTGGTATGGATTCCAATGGGAATGATTTAGTAGGACACTCATTGATGCACTTACTGACCTCGTCTTCAGTTACAGGCTTAAAGGTATTGAAGGCAGCTGGCACCAAATCTGGTGTGTCATTGAAAGAGCCAGAAGTAGAAAACATGTCCCTGATTTCGCTTATTTTATTGGCGAAGAAAGATGCAAACATGTCCGCAAGCCTTGTTTTTGAGCTATGAGCCGGCAGAATGGTCTCAGAGGTGCGACGCAGTACCTTCCTCAGTGACTGCCACAGCTTCTTGGGTCCTTACTATTTGCAGTTATAAGATTGGTGCAGTAGGAGCCCTTGTCTTTATTGGCCAGTCGATTGCACCAGGCAATTTGATTACGGAGCCTTGACCTGTTCAACTGTGTCTTATGTTTTCTCCAAATTCATTCAAATTGCCGCCTTAGGGAGCGGGCCATGCGATATGAATCAGACAACCACTCATCTGACTGCCGTTTTGCCATGCGTGAGATGATAGGAGCATGCTTATCTAGTACCTGGGTAACACCAACCACGTACTGATCATACAATTCTGCCGCATTTCCTTCAGGGGACCGTACAAATAGTATACAACTAAGGTCATTGCAGAACTGGTCAATATCAATCCTAAGATACCTACGATAAGAGACCAATTTTTTAGTGCAGGTTGTTTGGGTGGAGAAATCAAATTTGCGTAGTATGGCAGCATGGTCAGATATATAGTCTCCGACACTAACATTACGGACAAAATCAGAGTCACAAGGACATATCAAAACATTCAGAGTGTGACCCAATATGTGAGTTGGGCCATTGACATATTGAATTAAACTGCAACACTGAAAGATGTCATTAAACCTAGATCTATCACCACACTCAACATCCAAACAAATATTTATGTCACCACAAATGATGAATTTGGAACCAACTGATGACAGAAAGCTAGAAAGAGCCAGAAAATCTTCCAGAAATTGAGTAGTGCAAGAACTTGGAGGACGGTACAGACAAGCAGCAACAAAGCTATTGTACTCGGACCTGAAAGATAGTATGATGATTTCAAATGATCTAAACACCGGTGAAGAGACAATACTAGGAGAAAAGGATTTTCTACACAAAAAGCCAACACCACCACCCAAACCAGTACACCTTGGTTTTTAGATTAAGTTGTAATTTGTGGGTGTAAGAGGAGTAGGAGTAGATTTTTTAGTTTCAATTGTGGAGGGACCTGTTTTGAGTTGCCAAGGTAACAATATTTACGCACCACAACATGGAGCCGAAAAATAGATGGGATGCTTCTGTCAACCTTTCCACCATTCTGACCCTTGTCGGCATTGAGCCAGTTCCGAGACAAACTAACACAATGGAAACATATCACTAGAGTAACCTTAATGACTAACATTGCCAAGAAACACTCTACCAGATCCCAAAAACTAGAAGAAACAAGGACTATGCAAAAATAAACTATGACAAGAAAAATAAATGGAAAAAGATCACAAAAGCATAACTGTTAACAAACCATGAAAGCAGAAGACCCATGAATTACAGTCAATCAGAGCAAGAGTTAGAAACACCATGTAGAAGTCTATAGTCATCAAAAATACTAGGGCATGCAAAACCATGGAATATAATCACTGAGACATATTAGGTGATAACCATGTACAAGTCTATAATCAACATAAAAAGCATTTAAAGCCATAAAATAAACACTGGGACATGAAAAACCATAAAATAAACACTGGGACATGAAAAACCATAAAATAATGACTAATATATGTCACGTGATAACGGAGGATGTGAATGAAATCAACAAGATGTTAACTAAATACTACCACGATAACGGGGAATGTGGGCGATAATTGGGTATTTCAATAATTCTGAAGAAATGAAGCAGATTGAAGCAATATTGTGGATATATTAATTGTTAGGGTAATATATATGAGATAAAAGGACAATATGGAACATCAACAACAAGCAAGTAGTGTTATTTTTCAGTTTTGATTCTCGCATCGTTGAAAAGCAATACCTGCCACGGCCTCATGCATGAATTATCCTCGTACCAAATTCAAGCAACATCATGATAATCCATGACCCTATTTTATCTAATCTTGAATCTGCCTCTAAAGTTGGCTACTGTACGCTTGCCTGGGCAAAGTAGAGCCTAGAGTTGGTCTGTGCCTTACCATCATAACAGACGGTGTAAACTTTCTTCTCACTTCGCACGCCATACTGTTCAGCAAACACTTCCAGCTTTGTACATGTTCCTGCAGTCATTTCCACTTCCTTAATTATCAATGGACAGACAGCAGTTTCCCTCTCATCTGAAAAGTCATATTTATGACTTAACAATTTAATATCAAGGATTATGTTTCTTGTATGACATAAATGTGCAAATATAAATCATCAATGAACAAGAATAACTTATATTCAGAACCTAACATTCTGATGCTTTGTATTTTTGCAGGTATTACATTGGTACCCCATAATTTGGGCAAAAGAGAGTACCTTACTGGATTTATAGTCAAATTTGTGACCAAGTTAGAAGAACTTAATAATGTGAAAAATATTTTTTTTCTAATAGAAACTGTTGCTTAAATGATTACTTAAGTTAATACACAATACAATTAGTGTATAAAACAACACAAAAGTATTTGATAATAGAACTATGGATATTAAGAGTTGTACTCAATATAGAGTGAATCTCAGTGTGAATATTTTACAATCCTTTGTTAACAAATCTCATATTCATATAAAAGATACAGAAAACCAGTTCCACGCAATTAAATTACCCGCATTCGTCTTCAGTGCGAATATATTTAAAATGAACATTACATTAAATGATTTTAAGTTAATGATGCACCACAATAATAATTAAAATAAGCCCATATGTACATCAAGGATTACTTTCACTGAACTGTTAAATGAAAAATTCAGTGGGAAGTCAGGATTTAAATTCTGATTTCAGAGTTGGGAGGTGGGTGTGTTTTCAATTCACTGCTGTGACAGATAGCTTTTTGATGATGATATATTTATATATTTTATAAGTTTGAGCAAATTTGATTAAACATAGTAACTTGTTTGAATGTATACTTTACGGTGGAAGTTAGTTTTCTAGTGTTTACCTGAACGCCAATGACAGGAAAAGGACTTGTATGTATAACCTGATTATTTTCCTTAATAAAATTAGTTTTATATTTTTATATTTCCAAATAATATCAAACTGCTGAACAGATCATCCACAAACTCACTTAGCTGTGAATTTCATTACTATTTGATAAGATTAACATCTTCACACTGTCATGCTAGAAGTTTTTACAAATGTTTCACATTGTAAAGAGGTCTTTTCCATGGGCCTTATATTATAATCAATAAAACATTAAGTTTCCCAGGCATATAACATATTATGTTGAAGTTGTGATAGACTTGCATGGACATATATTAATGATTGTAAAATAGAAAGTCAAACTTTTATAATAGTTAATGTCTATGCTCCTACCAAAGATAAGCCCCAGGAACAGTTACTATTTCTGAAGAATCTTCAAAACCTACTAGATACATACTCTGGTAATGCAATAATAATTGGGGGTGACTTTAACACATATTTGAATGTTTCTATTTACAAAAAAGGAGGTACATCAGAGCGACAAACAGAATACAGTCAATTATTACAAGGCTTTTGCCAGGAAATGCCGCTCACAGACATTTACAGGATAAGGCATGAAAATATTCCCGGATTTACAAGAAGACAAAGAACAAAGCTTGGACTTGTCCAGTCTAGACTCGATCTTTGACTTATTTCTGTTCAGCTTGAATACCATGTAAAATGTGTGTAAAATTGCACCGGGCAAAAGCTCTGACCACAGTATTATATCTCTGGAACTTGAACTAATGGAAAGCCAAAACAGGGGAAAAGGGCTGTGGAAATTCAATAATGATCTTCTAACTGACCCAATTTATGTACAGTTAATAAAAGACACAATTGGTAACATAAAGGATAACGTGAATTTTGAAAACAAAAATACACTTTGGGACTATAATTTATTCTACAAAAAAGCAAAGCAAATGAGAAAACAAGAAATAGAATTGTCCAATAGATTAAACCTTCTGGAGAAAAACTTGTCAAACAACCCGGATGACAATACATATGTAAACTACCTTTAGTGTAAGCAAGAATGGGAATCCTTACTTAAAAAGAAAACTGAGCCAATAATATTAAGATCGAAAGCAAAGTGGGTAGAAGAGGATGAAAAAAATTCTAAGTTTTTCTTAAATCTAGAAAAAAGAAATCTTAATAATAAATATATAAAGAAATTGATATCAATAGAGAACTTACAAACTTAAAAGATATAATTGAAGAAGAAAAGCTATTTTACAAAACCCTATATGCAAGTAGCACTAGGAACTCAAAAAAAGGTATGGAAAATTTGTTCAATAAATTAGAAATTAGATATTCCACAGCTTAATGAGTTAGATAAGGCATTATGTGATAAACCATTAACAATAGAAGAATGCACTAAAGCACTTAAAATTCTAAAAAATAATAAGTCACCTGGATCTGATGGTTTTAGTACAAATTTTTACATATTTTTCTGGACTGATCTTAAAGACCTACTATTTCAAAGCTTTAAGTATTCTGTTATACTAAGCCAAGAACAGAGAAGAGGGGTTGTCAACCTTATTCCAAAGGTTGGGAAAGACCTTTGATATCTATCAAATTGGGGACCAGTTAGTCTCTTACAAATGGATTATAAATTTTGACTAAATGCTTAGCAATACGGTTACAAAAAGTGTTACCTAACAGCATTAACTCTGACCAAGTTGGGTACATACCTGGTAGATATATAGGTGAGAATACAAGAACACTGGAGGACATTATGACCTATACCAGTAAAAATAAAATTCCAGGATATATTGTGGTCGACTTTAGAAAAGCCTTTGACTCAATAGAGTGGGAGTTTCTCTTTAAAACCTTAGAAAAATTTAATTTTGGTAACATGTTTATGAGATATACGATACGATACACTGACATATCTTCATGTGTAGGAAACAATGGTTTTTATTCTGGTTATTTTAACCTGACAAGAAGCAAGTTTGGCATCTAATCATAGGCTGTCACCTCTGTGGGTTCGAGTCCCACAAGTGGCAATTCTGAGGACCTGTCCCAATATGACCCTGGCTGTTGAACGGGACGTAAAACCCCAACTTTGAACTTTGAACTTTAACCTGACAAGAGGTATTAGACAAGGCTGCCCAATTTCAACCCTTCTATTTCTTATAGTAGCTGAAATAATTGCAATAAATAACAATATTAAAGGGCTTACTGTCAATGGAAGTATATTTAAAATTAAATTGTTAGCAGATGACACAAGTCTCATACTAAAGGATATGAAATCAGTTGAACTAGCTATTAGGGAATTTGAATACTTTGGAAAATACTCCAGGTTACAAATTAATCTTGACAAAACAGAAATAATCCCAATTGGTAGCAATAGTTCAAAACACATTGCAGTTCCAGACTCTTTATCAAAGATTCTAATATGACAAGCTGCGCAGAAACGACTTTTGAGTTGTATGCGCACACAATTATCTGGCAATAATCGTACTGCCCTTCCATCCGCCAAACATATTTTGTGGTTGGGTTTTAGAAGTAATGTTGTTATGTTGTTTTTATTTATATTTCATTGAATATGAAATATTTATTGAATATTAAATATTATATATTATATTTATTTAAAAGATTCCTGTATCAAAACATTGTAAATCTGTGGTTGTAAGGTACAATGGATGGAACAGCCGGTTGCTAAGGTCACAACATTGTAAACAAACCTACGTGAAATAATTTTTTCTTGTAAAAATTAAAAAAAAAAATTAAAAAGTCCCTCAAATAAGTTTAGATGTCGGCTTTGTGAAATTATTACCAGAAGTGCCATGGTTAAATGCCGTGTAAAACCATGATCACTCATGGATTATTTCTACATTAATATTAAAATTGGTCCATACCTTAGGTATATGGTTTTCAAACAATCCAAAAGAAATGGTAACTCTTAACTTTAATAAAAGAATAGAGAATATAAAAAAATACTTTTCACTTGGAACTCCAGAATGTTGTCACTAAAAGGGAAAATAACAATTATAAAAGCGCTTGTATTGCCTCAAATTTTATTTTTGTTCAATCTTATTTATGTACCAAATGAGATACTTGATCAAATAAATAAGGAATTTTTAAATTTTCTCTAGAGAAATAAACCTCCAAAAATAAAGAAAGAAACTATTATTGGACAGCTAGTAACACTCTCGCCTCCCACCTCTGCGGCCGGGGATCGATCCCCGTCATGGCCGTAAGTGGGAAAGCTGGTAGTTGCTTGCTGTTGGTCGGCAGTTTACAGTACACAACCCTAGCGAACTCTATGTACTGGTTTCCTCTGCCCTTCCAACTACCCGTCGTGATATGACCTGTACAGTGTTGAAAGCGACGTTAAACCCCAAATAAACAAAGACAGCTAGAAGATGGTGGACTAAAAATGATAAATGTGTATAACATGCATGTAGCAGCTAAATGTAGTTGGATAAGACGGTTAGTTTGAAACAAAAATGGTAGTTGGAAAAAATTATTTTTCAAAATGTTGTCGATAAATCTAAATATGTTAAACAAGAAAATTAATCTGGAATATGCAAAAAACTGTCTCTCTCCTTTTCATAGACAAGTCTTGGAAAGCTGGATAAAGGTATTTTGTGTTAAACCTGAAACTACTACAGAGATCTTAAATGAATACATTCTGTACAAGAGAGAAATTATAATAGGTAAAAAGATTATTGCATTATATCAGCTTCCAAATAAATATTCCTATGACATTAAAATAGTAGATATACTGGACAATGAGGGAAATGTTTTGAAAAGATCTCAGTTAAATCAGAAACTTCAAACACATTTAAGCGAAATGTTTTATAATTCTGTTGTAAGCTCTATACCACAACTATAGAAGAAGAAGTTGAGACAAGTTCCAAATCCCTAAAGAAGGACACGGTACAGATGAAATTAACATTAAAATGAACAGTAAATGGACTCCCCTTAGTAAAACTAATTTAAAGTTAATATAAGAAAGTTTGCTTAAAAAAATTATTAATCCACCACCATCAGTCAATACATGGATTGAAATTTACGCATTTCTTGAAACATTTAATTGGACTGATACATTTATTCTTCCTTATAAAGTCCTCAGAGAAGCATATCTGCAAAGTTTTCAATACAAAATTTTGAACAGAATAATTAATTGCAATTATAATCTTCATAAATGGGGTATTAAAGAGTCATCACAATGTATTTATTGCGCAAGTGTGGATACAGTAGGTCACCACTTATATGAATGTAATGCTTGCAAATTTTTCTGGAAAAATCTGGAAGAGTGGCTATACAAGCAACTAAAGGTTAAATTCCATTTTACTGTTTGTGAAATTTTATTTGGATTACCCTTAATTGGGGACCCTCTGCTAGAAGTCTTGAACTATGTCATTATCTTGGCAAAAAAATATGTATGTCTAGTATTGTATTTGTATATACAAAGTGTGTTGTACCTGTAGGTTGTGTACTGTATATGTTTTCTTGTTGCAATAAAATAATTTTTAAAAAAGTTGTGATAGACATGGTGATGATAGAAATAAATTAGATATATTTCAAGAATTTTTGTCTTTTTTTCAAAATTTCTTGCAATTGTATTAATTCATTTTAGCCCAACTGAATCCTAAATTTGTACCCACAAAACAAGGAAAGTGTGCCAAGTTCTTATAACTAACAGTAGATATTTTCAGTCATTTCAGTATTGTCATGTTACACCAATGATCTTGTTATGTGGACCAAAATTTTCTGTGTGAATATACTGTGAACGTCTTTACCTTCTGCCTGACAGGACATAAGAATCCCATGTGTTGAGGACACCCATGTTATGGTCACACTGCTGCAGTTTATGGCACTGTATGCATCTGCTGAGACTTCAAACACATATTCCCCAAAACCTGTTTCGAGATTAACTTTTGTTACACCAGCAAGAGTGGTGATTGTCACCTCTGTTGGTGGTTCTATCAAGTACACAAACACAATAGGGTGACTTCAGGGGCATTCTATCAGCTGACAGTTATGTTGAAAACAAACTGACTTGATGAATCTCAAAAAATGTCTAAGATAAGATGTATTTAGGGGTTAGTTTGTATATTTTTAACTTAATCAAAACGATGAAGAATGTATTCTGTTAACAAGATAAAAACTCTTTAGGATAAAAAATGAGATGAGGTGAAAAACATTGATAAAAGGACAAAACTGAGATTAAGTGAAAGTCAGTTTTAATGCTTAACCAAGAGGACTGACTTAAACTCTGTAGTTCTGTTCGCTTTTGATGCTCACTGGTTTCATTGGACCAATATTTAAAAATTGAAAGTATATGGAAGTGATATTTGAATTCCACTTAACACTACCACTTCATTCAAACAGTTGCATTCAATGTAAATTTCGTGGTATTTGGATAGAGCAAATTATCGTTACTGAACACTTATATAACTATTTCTGATACCCTGCTTGTTTCTAACTTAATGCCTACAAGTGATCTTGTTCATATGTATGTCATAACAATTAAGCTATATGATATATCAAGAGTGAAAAGTTGAGTCATACAATTAAATAGATCTGTCTTGGAACCTACAAGCTACATTTGATTGAGATCATTTGTAATATTATATAGTGAAAAAAGAAGTACTGAACCCTAAACTGATGTAGAATCCTCTAAAGTGCAGAAGTCCAAAGAGGGATAGTCCAATGTCCCAAAAGAATTTGTCTCCATGTTAGCATCCGATAAAGCTCAAACTTGGGCTTTTACATCCCATTCAACAGCCAGGGTCATGTTGGGACAGGTCCTCAGCATTGCCACTTGTGTGAGTCAAACCCACAGAGAGGAGATAGTCTGTGATGAGATACCAGACTTGCTAACTCATTAGATTACTGAGCACCTGTCAGCTTCCAATAATAGATAACACTAATATAAAGTTATGATCATTTTTACAGTAATCTGGGGACTATGTATGGCCAATTAAATCTTGAGATAAGATCATTCAGATTCATGATTTGGCAACAAAGGTTGTTGACACCTAAATATCAGATTAAATAACACACACATGCCATTATATTTAATTGTACTGCCTTACAAACAAGAAAGCCGGTTGTCAGTATAAAGGGATTAAAAAACAGCTTACAATAGTTTTCAAGCATGTTGGGGACTAAACTGGAACAAACACCTAGAATTTGTGCAATTATGTTTCTGAACTTCACATGGTACAAGCGATAGATTATGCTTGCAACACCATTGTGGGGCAGTCAGCTGGTACCCTCATGACAAAGCAATTATATTTGGATATTTGCATCAAAATGTGATGCCATTTCGAAATTTGTTACTTACAGCTTCTAACACACAAAACACTTTAGGCACATATAAAACATATGGTAATTCAAAACAATTACATTTCATGCTTCTAATGCAAAAGAAAATCCAGACAGATCAATGCCTGACCAAGGATTTTGTTGATTTCAATCTTCTTTTCATTAAACTCTGTTCCTGTTGATACTTCTCCACTGTATTTTCCCAAGTCCATTTCCTTATTGATATCTGAAATCACAAACTTCACACCACTGTCTGTCCACTCATAGGATTTCAGTCTTTTCTTCCTATCTTTTATGAAAGCTTCACCCGCAAGGCTTTCATAGTCAAACATATGGCGGCCAGTCACCACTTCATAGAGATGGAAACTTTCCAGCTAGATGAAAAAGGAATGTACTGCTAATGCAGTGTGTGATAAAAACAAGTATGTTTATCAGGCCTTGGCAAGAATGATCTTGTGAAATATATGGCCATGTTCTACTGAGGCAAGTTTGCAAATTAATGTAGGTCGTAAAACCACTTCAATTGTTATTAGAGGGAGCCCTATCTCAGCTGTAGTTGATGGTTATTAAAGGTACTTAACATGTTTGAATTTTTTTTGAATGAGCATGCCAATCTTGACACATCCTTTTGATCGTTATGCATGCCACCAAACTTACGTGTGTTATGGACTTATGTTCTCATAATGAAACTAATCTTTCCAAAGTAAAGCCAGAATCTAATGTGGTTGGCATTATGAGTGACTTATCTGACCTTTATGTCTTCTTAAACTATATATAACTAAAATATAAGGGAATTTGTAGAGCTTATATCCCCACCAAGCCATGTAGAATTTTTATAATGGCTCAATAGTTAAGAAAATTTGTAATTTTGATACATTTTTTGTTTCCGGGCAGTGATCTGGATTACTTTTTAAAATTGAATTGGATCTAAGTTGGACCAAGATGATCTAAGTTGGACCAAGATACATCTCACTTTTCATGAGTATTCAACAAGTAGTATTGGCATGATCACATAAACCGTTATAAATGGTATTCTTACTTCAAAATAGTTGTACCCATAGTCATACTCTAGGGTTAAGTTGGCTCCACCAATCAAACCATAGCCACCATTGAGACATTCATATGAGGTCATATATGAAGCTATGATTTCCAGTTGATAAACCACATCTACAAAAATAAAAATCAATTTCAATAAAATACAACAGTTTGGCATTAACCCTAACACATATCAGTGAGTTAATGAAGACTGTATGCAACAAATACAAAACATTCTATTAAGATCTGCCAATAAAGTTTTAGACCTAGCTTCTTTATACTAATATTTGCTTAAATCGCCCTACAATTTGGCTAATACCCACGTCAAAAGGTATCATTATTATACAGCTTAAACCTCTGATTGAAATTATCTAAACTCCAGTATTTTGGTCCAAATTTTATACCATTTCCTTTATTTAAAAGAGGACTCTAACATCTAACAATCTCATATTGGAATTTTGTGGATTGATTCATTGCAGCCTCAAATCTCCTTGAAACAATTGATTTATTCCATTTTAAATAACACGTTTTGAAGCCTTGGATCTACATAATGATATGATGCCAGTTTAAGATGTAAAACAAATCAGATATGTCTATGGCACAGGTACTAAGTAATATGTAATACACGTAAACAACACGTAAACATATTTAATTGAATTAACTTTTCATTTACTATTTACTGCTAACAAACATATAAAGACATTATAAGTGATGAGAGGTCCCCAGGAAACAGAAAGATACTCACCAATAAGAGGCAACATAGTTATAAGATAGCCATACATACTTTTCAAATCTTCAAGTAATACCAGCAATTTCACCTAAAAATATATACAAATGCATAAAGAAACATTAAAATATGTATTGAAACTAATAGATGTTGCAAATAAAAACAGTTATTTTGTCTTAAGAATTTCGCGTAGCCCTGATGCACTTACTGACTTACTAAAAAGAAGAAATCAGCATAGAAGAAATCTGTAGAAGAACAATAGAATGAGAAAGAATGGCAAAGGTATGAAAGGATTGGCTGACTGCAGAAAAAGCAGTGAAAGATAGTCCACAGTAGAGACTTCTATGCTGTGAGTTACAAGGAATGAAGAGGACAGGTGAGGTGACTTAGTGATGCTGGTGACAAACTGTACGAGACTATTCTGGAGGCATTGTAGTTTGTAATCCTTGAAATTAGACAAACTTATGAACAGGGAATCACATTATTCCAAACATTATTACTAACAAGAGCAAAATCACCCATGCCAAATTTACACTTAAAATATTGACTTTCAAAGCTTTAACTTGACCTTCCTTGCCTTGCAAACTCAAGAGTGACACATGCTTTCAGTTCATATGCCAGTCTCTAGCAGAGCAAAAGTCATGGCACCTTCATGGATGGAAATCATCCTGAGCCACATTTTGCGACAGAGGAGGCAGTTACAAAACAAAACAGACCAAGAACTGAGAGGAGTGAAAGTGAAATGAACACAGAAGGTGGAGGAGAGGCCAGCACATCTACTTAATTCCAATACAGGTGCAAGAAACGACATTGCGAACATTATTTAATACACTCAGATGTGGAGGCTGTTGTAGACTTTGGCAAGGATCATTAAGAACTTACAACGAAACCAATGAACACTTTAAGCACAAGGCAAGGAAAGTTGTCCTGTAGGAGAGAAGTTGCAAGCAGACACAACCTGCTCAAGAAGATGTGCAACAATTGTTTCAAATCCCAAAGGACTCACTATGGAAAACTAACCAAATCCACTTCTGATCAGACTCCAAAGGAATTGACAGATGCAAAACTGGATTCATGAAAATTTAATTTCTGAAGACCCGCATGAGAAGGAAGGGTCCCAGCAAATCTTTAGGCTTTGAGTCATCACTGAGAATATCTAGTGCTAGTGAAGCCTAATCCCACGACATTTCATAAAAGCCTATGGATGCTCACAGTATACATAAACCCGCATCCACTTTGACACACCACACCAGCCATCCATCTACAGCACTGCTAGTTCCATTGCAGTGTCCCAACCTTCATCAATCGACCAGCAGGGCATGTATCAGTTTGCCCAGATGAAGACTATGCTTACATCTGTCATTGGGCCAAGACAGAAGACCACCAGAACGGCCTTCTGCAACTACCTGGCATCAGAAGTTTAAAACTTTGAGGAAAGCGACTTTTAGAAATGAGGCAGTAAAACTATTAAGAGGGATACAAGGGAAGCTAGAGGAATGGAACTGTCAACCATAGCAATCTGCATTTTCTAGGAACTCCAATACCACTTGAACATGTGTGCCACAGATCTAACCGCTGCTGTCAAATGTACTTTTCGGGACCAATGCTGATTCACAGGTCCTTGGGACCACCTGAATCTCACCAAAACACTAAATAAGCTACATGTTAAAAAATTGCAAAACAAAAACATTACACCACCCCACATCAAACACACGTGACCCCAAAACACAAGAAATAAAGTGAGTGAATGAGTGAGTGACTGACTAAAATTTGAAGCTAAAAAAACTTCAAACATGGACTTAAAAATGTTGAACTTCGAAAATACATTTTAGAAACTTTGATAAGTTTCAAAGAGTTTTGATCTTTGGATTCAACCTTTGAGATTCGCTCAGATTTTAAAACACGTGGACCTCATAAGAAATTTGACAAGTTTAAATGGGTTTAAGCTTTTTCTAAAAACGAAAAAAGACTTTGACCTTCAATAAACCTTGACAATTTTCAAATGCCCCCTTGAATTTGACCTTTCACTTTTGACCTTTCAGAAACTTTGAAATTAAAAAGATTTCAAGAGTTTACAAAGTTTTACACTTACAAATGTAACAGTGGCTTTAATAAAAGCTCTTCGAATAATTGGGTATTCCTGAAAAGGACTGATAGCTGCCAGATTCTTCTGCCCTCCAAGGTAGTTCCTCTTCACATCTCAGATAATTTCCTCCTACCTAAACAATGCAATAATGTGACTGAAGTAACTCTTCAGTAGGTCTTACTGATGCTTTGCCTCCCTCGAAGGACAATCCTTCGATTTTCATCATCCACATGTACTACTGGTTGCTATGACTATTGTGTCATCTGGTGGTGTGGATGCCCTCTTTAGTCTGTCTTGGTGTGTCCACAGGATGTTGTGCAACTCAGCACATGGTAAAACAATGTCTCTGACAACCTTTATTTTTCATCCAACCTCAGAATAACCCTGAATCATCTTACCAGGAATCCAAATGCATTTTCCACTACCTTCCTGTCTCTAGATATCCTGTAGCTTTTCTCTCGTCCCTTGTGAGTTACCTTCTGCTGTAGGGTTTAAAAAGCCATGGTATCAAAGTGCGGGTGTCATCACCCATCAAAAATAGTGGAAATCTGGCAGTCCCTCCTATAGGGGTTCAGGTGCCCGAATCCTCAAGGTGCCATCCTCTATTATTTCCTTCAACTTGCTGTGATTAAATATTTGTGTATATGATGAAGATCCACTTCACTCAACATCATTTCAGAGAAATATGTAGTCTGCATCGACCAGGGCTAGCAGAACTAGGGAAAAGAAGTCCTTATAAATATAATATTCACTTTCAGATTTCTTTTGCTTCTCCGTGGCGATATGTTTTCCGTCTATTGCCCTAAGAGCATGGGGAACATTCATCTAGTTCTGGACTTCTCTTCAATCTGTTTCCTGTCTTCGTGATAAGGCAGGTCAAACCCCTTTCCTGTAATTCCGCAAGCATGGTCCAGCAGACTTTGGGAACGAATTTACATATGGTGGTTCGACCAATCAGTGAGTCATACGGTAAGGACATGTACATTCTCCAGTTGTCAAGCATCTCAGTGTTATCGCCAGTTTCAATTCAACTTCTAAGGATTTCCTTAAATTTGAGACTTCCTTCTTGGTGTGGTGGTTGAATGAGGTCAAAAATCTCAGCAGACATACTGACAAAATTCAGATAATCTGAGATATCAGTCTGTATTAAGTCTGCCAGAAAGTTGCTATAGGGTCCTTTGTCTTGTCTTTGAAGAATCTAAGGCATGATCCAGAGGTTTTGTGGCATTCTTTTTTTCTCCTGGATGGTGGCTGTGGTTGTGGTGAAGGTGCTGGCCGTAGGCAGGTGCTGGTCCTGGGTTCTGATGAGTTCTTATTTCTGCAAATTAGAATGGAAATCAAAATATTTAGCTCAATAAAACCACAAAGAACTTTGCTTTTGAAAGTCCCTTTGATGTTGATCTGGCAACTTTGCAGTGATAAATGATGAGCTACAGTAGCCACAAGGGGTATATATAGGGTTGGTTTGATCCCAACTCACGAAATAGACTCCAAAAACTGATCAGTCCAGTTGGGCTGGAATGGCGCACTACTCCAGTCTTGTCAGTCCATCACTATGGCTTGTCGTGACCTGATAGGGCGTGTTAGGGTTTACAGCTTGCCCTGTTGGTTTCCTGTCTAGTCATGGAGAAAAACACCCCGATCCCAAGTCAGGGTTGGATCTTGCTGCGGAAAAAAACTGGTATGCACTATGTTCAGTTGGGGAGGTGAGACTGACCCATATTATTCCACATTGTTTTTTCTTGATTTTTGTCTCTGATCCCCAAGTCATAGAGTCAGTTGTAGGGTTGGTTCCAGTGGAACAGCCCCATTAACATAACAAATGTTTTATGTAATTTGTACATAACACGTACGCTAACTTATCACCTATTGTAGATTTTTTTTTATAGTAGTATTTATATAGCGCAAAATTGATACAAATCCTCTAATGCACTTATGTCCAAGAAGGGAGAGTCCAGGGACAGGCATGGGTCGACATCTAAAAAGCGCCCGCCAGGGTATAACTAAGGTGGGGGGTATGCCAGCCTAAACAAGTGTGTCTTTAGCTGGCTTCTGAACCGATCTATTGTTTGCTCAGATCTGACAGTTTGTGGCAGCTTGTTCAGCGTTGTACAGTCTTTACACAAAACCTGAATGCAATGCGTATACACTGTGGTCTCAAGCATTGAAGATGTTTTTGCTTTGAGTTTTATTTGAGTTAAGACACCCACAAAAAGATGAAGCAATGAAACAAACTGTTGCTTGTTATCTTCATATTATTAGCAGAATTACAAAGCAAAATAACAAAAACGTAATTAGACTGATATAGTACCATATAGTGATCAATACCAGGAAGAAATTCGTGGAATTTTATTTGTATAATGTGGTTCACATGGGGGTACCAATACCCTATTCTTCCGGAGGGAAAGACTATGCAGACACTTTTTTTCCAATTTCCAGGTGAGTGGACTACTGTCCAGTTTAAGTGAAAATTAATGTTGCGATTAACGCCTATCTCCCAAAAAATCCAGTAAAAACACCAAAAGGCAGTTTTTTGAGAACAAATATGCAGTGTGGTTTTATAAAAGTTATCAGAATGAAAAGAGATTTCTCAAACTGTAAACTGATATTAGCATCCTAAAATATATTTTGTACAAATACATCCATAGAACTTGTCCTACTGCAATAAAATTAGAGCTGTCTAAAACAATTCTAAAAATATGTTTGTTTTACTGTTTGAACTAGTGTGTGGTCATGGTTACTACAAAATTAACTTTTTAAAGTTATTGATCCAAATTATCAAATGATTACAACAAACGACATCATTCTAAAGTTCAATATTGTCAGGTGAGACATAAAATAAAAACCACTTATGTGATGACATCATCATATTTGTTTTCACTTATGTGGTACATAGAAGGAGCAAATTAAATTCTTAAACTGCGGACTTTTTGAAAAAAAAATAGATTGTCATCTCCCCGTCAGGTTATTTAGAAATTTCATACCTCTAGCAGGCAAGGGAAACAATCTAGATTCTTGGTTTGATACAGATTTTTTATTTGCTGAACTAGTCTGTAACATTTTTTAGACTCTATATATTCAAATGCATGACTTCAAGTTGGTTAGATAGTACCTGACAGATGAGACTGCTATCATAGCAGAAAAATACCTTCGCGAGTAATTTTCTTGCTTACTGCAAATTTGCTCTTTAAAGTCTATTCTGATTAAACAGGCAAAAACTCTAGGATATTCATAATAAACTTGATAGGATTGTCTCAAACTGCACTATATATACATGGGTAGCTCATTCAAAAAACATACAAGAATGAAGTTTCAGGAAACCTTTAGAAGTGGGATATAAACTGGCAATGACACTGAGACACCTGGCAAGGTGAAAAATGTACATGTCCTTTCGTATCACTGCCTGGTTGGCCAAACCATCATATGTAAATTCATTACAAAGGTGTTCTGTCCATCCTACCCTATCACTCCTCAAAAGACTCCATCGGTTGTGCATAGACTACTGCTGTCTCTTCAAAGCAACCATATCGGTTTCCAGGTTTCTCCACAGTGGTTATACCAATGATTTTGGTAGTTTTTGAACTATGTGATGTGGTGAATATGGTATAAGATATATCCCACCAGATAAAACGTTCTCGGGGGTTCCCTGATTTTATCTATCTTTACAAATAACTAAAAGACTACGATCACAGTTTTGCATTGATGCTGCCACAGTTTGGAATGAATTCTACTGTAAGGTGCAACAATACCAAAAAGAATGCAGCAATTTAAGTGTCTGGGAACAGAAGATATGTCAAGCACCAATGAAATTACCAAGAGAATAATTAAGACTATGTTGGTTTGAATTTGTGTAGTGATGCTTTGAAAGCTTAGTGCTGAAATAGGATATGGAGGGTGGACACATAAATCTAATCGGGAAGAACATTCAAAACAGTGGGGCATCAGAAACAAAGCTATAACCATACTGTTTGACAGACTTTTGAGTGGATGGGTACAACTTTCGTACAACAGGCAAATTACAGTACAACCTGAAGGAAGCTGTAGTTCGCCATCTATGGGTTACTGAGTGGGCGATAATTGAAAAATTATCATTTTTATGCACTAAATATAGATGCTGGTGGTCATTTATGATATAGTTTAATATATTTGTGTAATATAATATAAGTGACCCTCAATTGTCGCTTATTCGCTCCATATCCATGGATATTATTGTTTTTATTTAAAATATTATGCAGACTTGAGCTGGATGTGTGTGGTTGGTACATGCATTGCTGACTTTAGTTAGTTTTAGTTTTAGGTAAACATTGTTACTCATTTTGTCAACTGAAAAACCCCGGGAGGTTATTTATTGTAAAACCCCAAGCGAACACTACTTCAGTGATAGGTGTGTTTGCTTGGTAATGCATTATTGATGTCTTTTCCTTTGATACATGTTGTCAGTCTGAATCGACCCACTACGGGAGATTATAACTTGCACGACCCAATCAAACAAACTTTCATTGATTGGCGCATTATCAAAGAAGTTGTGTAGCGGAATCGTGTAATTCAATTAATTTCCCAACTATTGTAACAATGAGGCTCTTCGTGGATGGTATGTTTTATAAAGCACTAGAATTAATAGTTTCCGAGACTGTGTAAAATCATGTGTTTTCACTCACACCAGATGGTGCATTATATGTAGGGAGACAAGATTTCAGTTTGGTTAATTTGGAAAATGGAAGGCCGGATAATGAAGGTTCTACATCCATTCTACTGTACCAACACTCTGACTGCACCCGGTAACAACTACAGCAAGAAGATACATATAGATCTAATACTTGGGAGAACCAGTATGTAGAAACTTGCAAACAGCTATGGCTGTTTTAAAACACTGAACAATGCAATTTCTTGAGGACAGGAGTATACATGTGTATCTACTAGTGTTACATGTAATTCTAGCTGCACAGTTTTGTACATATTGTAATTTGCTTAGAGTGAACTTGGGAAGGCTCTTGAAAAGTGAATTACTGTAATCAGATGGACTACCAACAAGAGCATTAGCCACACATATAGAAGCATCATGAGTCAGAAACTGTCCAAACCATCTGAAGTCCCAAGTCTCGCAGTCATGAACATGTTTAGACAAGTCGAACCACATACCCATATTCCTGACTGACTCGGTGGGGCAGGGAGGACTACCAAAGATATCATTTAGGTAAGATGTTTCAATTTATCCCCCGTCTTTTTTAACTAAAGAGTATGAATCTCCTGATGATGTTCGTTCTTCCTCCTCTTTGACTTTTCCCCCACCCATGGCCTCACAAAGGCCAGTATCTGTTAAATATGTCATGAATAAAGTACTTGTGAAGCCATAATTGATGCTTGGTAGAGAAAAATGCTGCTACTTCTGCTGTGGTTGTATGATAGAGTGATGAAGCTCTGTAAATGTGTCTCTATGTACGTCTGCTGCCTTAACTGACACTAAGAATAAGTTTATGTTAAGAGTTGCCTCAAAGGATGCTGCTGTATAGATGGCTGATACTGGACAAAAGTATTCTGATGTGCAGGAGGGTGTCCCTAAAGTCTCACGTATATGTAACATGTATTGTTCTGTGTGGGTGAAGCATGTAATGACTGTCCATCTGGCTGCTGTGTAATGTGGAAAACGAATTGGTTCTACTATACATGATGTACCGTTCTTGTACATTTATTGGATCTTGGTCAATACTTAAATAACTAAACCTTGAATTCATCTGTGGCTACCTCTGGCATTCAGTTTAACTCGGATGCCTTGAAGGTACAGTCGTTAGCCATCCAGGATCTGTACTTGGTCAGAAAATGGTTCTTGGTTCCAAAATTAAATGTCTTGTGTTCATTGACTTCTAGATACAGAGCTCTCACTAACTGTGCATACTGCAAACACAGTTATCTCGCCTGTCCCCTTCCCGCTTTGTGCAACTTGGAAAAAGGGTTGCACAATGTTGGATTTCTTTGTGGAAGATGTGGCCAATGGAGTTTGTATGGGTTTAAATGCAAAGGCAACAGCATGGTCACACCACCTGCTGTGTGGCATAAGAAAGTCCGCTTAACTTTCCATTGTTTATGTAGCTGCACCTATTATCTTGGACTGAGTTTCCCACATCTGGTTTACTCGCCCTTAAGCTAAGTGTCGTGTAAATGTTCAAAACGTTTGTGTTTTGTTTTTCTGTATAGCATGTCCAAAGTCTATCTTGAAGCTGCTTGTGGGCAAAGGAATCATGACTATTATTGTAGAGTTTATCATGGTGCAGGTACAATGACAGGTATAAAACTGGAGTGCCGCTTTTATACCAAACATGTGAACATTCATGACCATCCTCATCCTTGTTACAATCCTGTGTCAGGGGATATTGCTGCATGTCTGGTATTATATTTCGTTCTGCGGTAGCTGCCTCTGTGTCACAAGAATCATGTATGTTTGTTCCAGATCAACTAGTGTTAAATAAACAAGGAACTGATCCCCTACAGGGCTCTTAGTAGCCCATTGGTAAGTAAGTTATGCATCTAATCACAGGCTGTCACTTAATGTGAGTTCAACCTCTCACAAGTAGCAATAAGACAATAGATGTATATTGAAAACCTGATTGTATCTTTGACCCTCTCCAGACTATACATTTTTCTCGTTTTATGTGTTTTACCATTCTTGGGTCTTATTTTATGTGGAAGTTAAAGTCTAAGTCCAACACATTATTCAATAAAAACGAAATAAGGATTTTCAACAGTCTTTCACACAGTTAACGTTTTTTGTTTACAAAAGAGAGATGTGGTACAAATGGTGAAGTGACCCAGAAACCATTGCTGTGATGTACGTGATCAACCCCCACATCCTTTTGAATTTGCTTGCTGCCTGCCAGTGGCTTCATGTTACCAGTTGGTACACGAGATGGCTATTCGATTGTGGGCCAAGTTCAGTTGCAAACATGTCTCAGGTTTAATATATTGATATGCGCAAACAGTCACAAAGACAAAAGTTCAAGGTCAGCCCCCAGGGTCCTGTCAAGGAAAGGTAAATTATGGTTGACCTCAGAGGGGTACACAAAGGATCCCATTCCTATATGACCACAATCTTTGCTCGTGTTACTGAGCTTCTGTGACCATGGACCTTTAAAAGTGATACAGAGGGTCATGGACTGAGTCACAGGAATATCCAACACAGATTCCTACTTTTACTCACGCTTCCTTCTGAAAGCACGACAAATGGGATGGCCACTTGCACTAGCAACAAAGGGGTGATACAATAAATTGTTAAAACCAATCAAATGCTAAAATAACAATATTATAACAGCAGGAAGCTCCTATGTCCATTAAAAAATCCTGGACTGAGCATGGACCGCTCAGACACAATAATTTAAAAATGGCAGAAAAGCCTGATTGTTAAACTTGAAGGTTTTTACATTCACCAGTGTCCCAGATACAGATGTATCTCAGTGGCTTATTTATTGTACAGTCTTTTGATAAATGTGGGCTGATGTTAGTTATTATGAAAGGAAACTTACAGATAATATATGCAAAGTAACTTTTGTGATGCATATGATTAACTGGATCACAGACAAATCGGTCCTCGTCAAACCGACCAAAAGATAAAATAGTTAAGTCCAATCCACCCCAGAAAGTTACTGTACTGTCAGTTTATTTACTTGGTGTTTTACGTCGCTTTTAACACTGTACAGGTCATATCACAACGGGTAGTTGGAAGGGGAGAGGAAACCAGTATATACAGTTCATTAGGGTTCTGTACTGTAAACTGCCAACCAATGGCAAGCAACTACCAGCTTTCCCACATGAGGCCGTGCCGAGAATCGAACCCCGGCCTCAGAGGTCGGAGGCGAGAGTGTTACCACTCTGCCACCGTGGACCCTACTGTACTGTCAAAGGTAAAAAAAAAATCATAAAATAATATGCTAGTGAACAGAAGTGGTGGGTTTACGTTACATCTAATCTAATAAAATTTCTATAGAACTTAATCTACATTAAGTCAATTGCACTTTTAATAATTTTAAAAACGTGGGTATAGAGTAGAGAGGATAAAAGGCATTGGTTACAGCATCAATTGCTAAATACCACTAAAGTACTTGACACAATGTCATTATGCAATTGTGTTTTTCCTAACATGAACAAGTGTCTAAAGAACATGAGATAAAAGGACTTCATTGAACATAAAAATATATTTGGTATAGAATAATTACACTTTGCAAATTATCCCTTTAGAAGTTGGCACCATTATAAAGAAACACAGGATGACCACAATAAATTATCCCCCATTATTTGTCATTAATAACCTGATACATGCTTACCTGATTAAGTGTTCATAAGTAAATGTCTGACAGCCTTATAGTCTGTTGTATGAGTAAAATTTGATGCTATAAATATTTGCAGGGGGCCAAGTTTTTAGGAGACCAATTTGTTCAGTTCCCTGTTTAATTACTTCATCTTACAAAGTACTCGAATTGTCATTATTTCTCTTCTGTTGTTAAACCTAAATATTCATACCTCTG
Source organism: Sabellastarte sp. h YS-2021 (assembly GCA_964017235.1). Lineage (NCBI taxonomy): Eukaryota > Metazoa > Annelida > Polychaeta > Sabellida > Sabellidae > Sabellastarte > Sabellastarte sp. h YS-2021. Next base: position 68,253,496 of record OZ024938.1, read on the forward strand.
TTATAATTGTCTTAATAAATATTTACCTGAATCGATTGAGGTGCTCCAAATGAAGTTCCTTAAGTTGATATTCCACCCACTTTGTCATTCAGAGCTTTCCAAATTTCCTTGCAAACTTGTCAAGATACTACTGCATGTCTGGACAATTAAGTACATTTGAAAATCCTTAAGTTTGCATTTCTGTTGGCCAATTACTGAAAGTGAGGCCAAAACAATGATAAATAATGTTTCCAATCTTCATAAATAATGTTTCCGATCTTCATAATATGTCTTATCCGCATGCAGTCAATTTAGGTCTAGTCTCAAAATAAACAAGAAATCTGCCAAGAATGACATTATTACATACTTGATATTTGGGTTAGTTATTGAACATACAAAATGATCGATAGCAAACGTAAACATCCCTCACTAAACAGATTTGAAAAGTATAGACTCACAAATATAAAACTATAATACTTGCACAATACACATCTATATTACAATGTGAAAGTTCTAAGTTGAGATTTTTCGTTCTCATTCAAACATAATTGGTTTAATATTATATTGCCATCTTCATTTATCATACTGCATATTGTGTATATTACTAGGTAATAATTTTTTTACTCATAATTGACCAGATACAGTATACATGTAAATTACAATTGGCAATGACGTGAAGTCAAAGCCCTGCACACCAATCCCCAAATCAGCCACAATCATGGACTGCTCGGACACAAAGTATACACGTTATGTTACTGTCACCACTTATGTCACTGTCACACTTACCCGAATCACTCACAAGTCATTACATTTCTAAGCATAGGTAATATTATGAATGTGTCAGCAAAAGCCGATTTTCCTTAATAATTCATCAATTATCTAAACAAATATTTTATATACAAAGAAGGAAGGTATTTTTACAGGGCTATTTTGTTTAATTGAAATCCATGTGATATCTCAAAGTGAAAATTGAAGCGTTTATAATCAGTAATACTCCTTTTATGTATGACATAAATTGTGAATCTTTTAAATATTGGTTCTTTTACTTGTAATTCATTTGGAATTTGAGATAATAAAAGTAAAACATTATCTCATACATAAACAAGAAATATAGCACTCGAATATTAGCAAAATAATACACATGCTGCTCACTCTTAAAATATTGTCTTCTTCATTTTTGATGTATTGTTTCATATATGCCATTCGGGGAGTGTATTTTTTAAACTTTGTAAGTTATTATACAGGTATGCCCGCACTGTATCTGCACATTTTTTTGTGAAACAATATTTTTTTTCCTTCTAAGATATTCTTTAAATCCACGAAAGTACATTTCCAGTGCACATGAACTCTGATTGGAGTGTGGTCTTTGAGGCTCCTAAGAATCGGAATGACCTATCGGACAATGTATGCAATGCAACATCTCTTGTCTCCTTCAGGGAAAAACTCAAAACCTACCCGTTTAGAAAAGCCTATACACTTTAGACATCAGACACTTTTTACCATCCCTTTTCTCTGATGCAACCTTGCTATTGTAAAAGAAAGCATTAGATAAATGTTATTAAAGCAAGCTGGAGGTCCATATCTGTTTTAATTCTTATGACTGAAGAGAAGCCATGGAGTATGATAAATTTATAACAATATCCACTACAGGAAAATTTTAGTTTTCAATTTACCTCAAGTGATCAGACAAGAAAACAGGACAAAGAATTATTGATGACAGTATTCAAGATAACAATCCACATGTATAATCACTTGAACATCAAATGTAAGTAGTTCTTATCAGTTTCTAGTTCTACTGAATCATGTGAGACAAGTTGTCTGTTGAAAGTTAAAAGTTCAAAGGTGTTTCTTTACGTCATGATCAACAGCCAGAATTTTTTTGGTATTGGCCCAGAGCAATGTTACATGAGTCGAACCCACACAGAGGTGACAGCCTGTGATTAGGTGCCAAACTTGCTATCCACTAAGCCAATGAGGACCTCACATTGTTGGATAAAAAGACCCGAAAGCCATTTATCTAGTAAGGATCCTGATAGGTGTGAAGTTAGATGAACATTTTAAATTTTTGTTAGAGACGGAGGAGGGGTCAGGCACCACAGAAAATGTCAGTGGATGATCCAGGCTAAGGTGGGTATGCTTTGGTGTACAGGTAGGATTTAAGTTGTTTCTGAAAGAGGCCAGGGAGGTAGAGGCACGAATCTCATCTGGAAGAGCATTCCACACAGTGGGAGCATCAAAAGCAAAACTATTACCAAACTGTTTGACAGATTATGAATGGAAGGGTAGAACGTGATTCCACTACCAGATTACTAGACTTTAAAACTACTCCAACAAATTTAAAAATATGCCTTCAGAAAAAAAAAACAATTACCTGCATGTACATCTGTAAACTATTTTTAAATAATAGATTAAACAGGAATAATTGTCATGATGCTTATTTTTGATAAGGTTGTCTTGGAGTGCAAAATGCCAAATATTTTAGCAGATAACTTGCTGTAGGTCCTCAAATGCTGAAGACAAGGGAATTGCCACCACTTTGACTGCGCCTAGTACTATATGATCTGCTGCCTAGTACTATATGAACCTAGTACTATATGAACCATGCGCTGTTCAACAGGAAGCCAATGCAGTCTTCCTCCTTTGGTGGTCAGGTGGAAGTTCAGGCTACTGGTCCACGTGACTATAACTACAACAAAGTTATGATAGTTAGTGACGTCCATGACTCACAGAAGCAGCACTGCCCACACTGGTAACAAAAGAGTACCTACTCATTTGGGGCAGTCAAAGTTTCTTGTACTCAAGAAATCGTCATGAACGACCTTATCAGCCAGGCTGCATGCTATTGACTTAACAACCAATGGTTCACCTCAAATTGTTTATTCATTACACTGAGAGACGGGGAGGTTTGTGTTGTCTCCCAGACCTGCTGTATATTTTTGATAAAGTTATAATTAATTGAACTAGCCCAAAAATGAGGCTGGTAAAGTTTTTAATAATGATAGAGTAAACATACGGAAGGTCTGGACTGCCAAAATTGATTTTATATTAAGTCGAATAAATGACTTAGTATCTCGTATGTACGACTTAATAACTCATATGTACAACTTAGTATCTCGTATGTACGACTTAATAGCTCGTATGTACGACTTACTGTCTTGTATGTACGACTTAATAACTTGTATATACGACTTACTATCTCGTATATATGACTTAATAACTCGTATATACGACTTAGTATCTTGTATATATGACTTACTATCTTGTATATACGACTTACTATCTTGTATATTCAACTTAAGTTTTTAAGTTACTTTTGCAAGATACTAGGTTGTATATACAAGTTATTAAGTCATATATATGAGATACTAAGTCATACATACAAGTTATTAAGTTGTATATATAAGATACTATTTATTTATTTATTTATTTATTTTTTTTTGGGGGGGGGGGGGGGTTTACATCGCTTTCAACACTGTACAGGTCATATCACAATGGGTAGTTGGAAGGGCAGGGGAAACCAGTACATACAGTTCATTAGGGTTCTGTACTGTAAACTGCCGACCAATAGCAAGCAACTACCAGCTTTCCTACATGAGGCCGTGCCGAGAATCGAACCCCGGCCTCAGAGGTGGGCGGCGAGAGTGTTATCACTCTGCCACCGTCACCCCTATATGAGATACTAAGTCGTATATACAAGTTATTAGGTCGTATATATGAGATACTAAATCACATATACAAGATAATAAGCCGTATATATGAGATACTATGCCATATATATAAGATACTAAGTCATATATACAGGATACTAGTTCGTGTATACAAGTTATTAAGTGGTATATACGAGATACTAAGTCGAATATACAAGATACTAAGTCATATATATGAGATACTAAGTCATATATACGAGATAATAAGTCAAAAATACGAGTTATTAAGTCGTATATACAAGATAGTAAGTCGTATATACAAATACTAAGTCGTATATTCAACTATATATATAATAAAAATTTTGGCAGCTCAGAGCTTCCGTATATACAGGACCCGGATGTGGCTTTTTGAAACTTCAAGAAAAATCAGTGATGTCAAAATTATTACAGATTAACCTATGGTCAATACCATTGAACATTTTGATAAATCTTGTTATGTTCACAAACATAATGGGACAGGTACTTAATACAAACACTGATATCGACAGCAATGACAAAGGCAGACATCTAAATAACATTGATCAATATCCAGCCACTGTTCCCTTAACTGTCTGAACTCATATACAGGGTAACATAATTTATAATTATGTAATGGATTTTAGCTTCTTCAAGGAAGACAAAGGGTATTTGCCCCAGGTTAGTACTAATTTTTCATTCACTGGCCCAAATACGTAGGAGATACAATTAACACTGTAGAACCAATGATAGATATTACTCATAAAGAATGAAGCTATGAAGCAAGAGAGGAATCCACATTAGTAAGGCCTTAACTTAGGCATTTGGGACAGATATTTGCAGAAATACTTACATTAAAGCTCTCCCCTGTCGGTTGAGAGTTGGGATGTTTTGAAAACAAAATATAATGTCCATTAATTTTTCGCAATGACCAAATCCCAAAATGGTCCAAGAGTATTTACACAAAGTGAAATGGCTTGGCCCATCTTGGGGCCAATAAATAAGTTCCCCTTCTCACACATTTCATTGTTCAACTAGGCATACTAGGGTTAAGGATAGTGACATCCTTTAGTCAATAGCCATGGAGATAAAACTCAATCCATGATGTTACTTGGCACAGGGCGGACTGTCCCTTACTTATGTGTTATAAGCAAGTGGGGTGTTGCATTGTCTTATAAGTATTTATATTCAGCACAATATCTTCTCAAAGTACTTTTTAACCCATCCTGATTGCACATGCACATCCCAGTACATCCCAAGTACTAGTCACCTATGTTCTCCTGTCTGTTCTCTCACCTGTCTTATCGTCCAAAATACTATAACTTAGAAACTAATAAATTGAATAAAAAGGGCATATAGCGTGGGATAACTTGTGTACAAAATTAGGACTTACCCCCACCCCCCACCCCTCCATTTGATACGGGTAACTTATCACAGGTCTGTTTCTTTCTAAAGTTACAGGTCATGATTGGGGGCCATGGTGCAGAGTGGTAACACTCTTGCCTCCCACCTCTGAGGTTGGGGTTCGGTTCCCGGAACACCCTCAGGTGGGAAAGCTGGTAGTTGCTTGCCATTGGTTGACAGTTTACAGTACAGAACCTTGACCAATTGTATGTATTGGTTTCCTCTGAACTTCCAATTACCCATATATGACCTGTACAGTGTTAAAACACCAAAATAAATAAATAAATACAGGTCCTGATGTGTTGTAACTTAACAAAACTGTATTTTTTTGTTTAATCACAGAAAATTATTTCGGGACTAGGGGTCGCCATACAAGTATTTTTACCATTATAGAAATAACATCGAACCCTCCATCTAAATCAATTGTGAAACCTAACATTGGACTTGTAAGCTTTTTGAGTTACAGGTCCCCTGATAGATTTTAGAAAATGAGTGTCAATCCAAAACTCTGGGTGCTTCTTTGAGTCTCAAGTGGGACATAAAGTCCTCATATAAGTTGTTTATTTTTACGAGAGGCTATTTCATTCTCTAAATGCATAGCCTGTCTAAAACTAGCCTAAAAACTAAAACTAGCACTAAAACATTTTAGATAATATTCATAATAAAAAAGAGATTTTTGGACACCACTTAAACTCGTTTGATAGCATTCAAATCCATCCATAAAGAAATAAAGTTGAGTTTGTTTATGTATACTAAATTATGTATATATATGTATACCATGTATAATAAATTACCCTGGCAAAACAGACACCATTCAAATTTGCAGAAGTAGTTGTTCTTTGCAGGCTCAGTTATGAAGATCATGGGAAAAACTGTAAATACACTTATATGTGAATAGAGATTAAGTCATATATGCAGATGGACAATTGTAAGTTATTGAAGATCTATCTGTCATTAAGAAAAGACCATATAATGGGATGTCAAAACCCTTTGCTGCAAAATAGTGACACAGTCAGTAATTACAATGAGTAATGTTATACATTTAGATTATTTTGGGCTTAATGCCACTTTCAACACACTGCACTGCATACGTTATATAACAATGGATGGTTTTCAGGGCAGAGGAAACCATTACATACTAACTGTTGAGCATTCTGTACTGTAAACTGCTAGGCATCAGTAAGCCACTACCAGACTACTAGACTCTCAAACTAATCCAGTGAATTTAAAAAATATGCCTTCAGAAACACCAATTACCTCATGTACATCTGTACACTATTTTTAAATAATAGATTAAACAAGAATAATTGTCATGATACTTATTTTATTAGGTTATTCTGGACACCTGTCCCCAATATGGCCCTTGCTATTGAATGGAATAAAAAACCCCGACAATGACTGATATCTTGGAAATCATCCAAGAACTAGGGGTTGATCATGAGGTAAGCTGACTTTATTTTAATTGACCTATAAGACATTTTGTAAATTTGAGAAAATTAGATTTGAAAATGGGTACCATTCCTGAAAAGATGATTTTTTTTCTTTAGACTGAGTTATAACATTTAAACTTTTGAAATAATGGGAGAATTTTTAGAAGACCCCTGTACCTTGAATTACTGCTCCGAATAATTGCAAGTCCAGTTCAGCGAAAATAACTTCCCAGAAAACATTTAAAACGTTTTTAAATGGTTTAAACGTTTACAAAACGTTTTTAAAACCTATGTAAACCCTATCTTCTGGTTTTATAAATGTTTCCAACTTAACGTTTATGCTGTCATGTTTAAAAAAATTTTATAAACATTCTCTATACAAACGTTTTTACTGAAAACGTTTATTAAACATTTACAAAATAACTCAAGAAGCTAGGTTTGACTGGAAACATTTTTAAAACATTTATAAAATAACTCAACAAATGAAGGTTTTGCTGGAAATGTTTTTCAAACATTCATCATGAAATGTTTGATAAGCAGTACACATAAAATGTTTAAACAACATCAAAAAAGTTTCTTAAACCCATATTTTTAAACCTTCACCTTTAAACATGTCCACACAAAGATAGCGGTGAGCAATAATAGGAGATTTTAGAGGACTTAAAAGCAACAATTGAAAGGGGGCACAATTTCTAAGCCACTATCTTACAATTTTAGACATAAAAATAATATTTTCAATATTGAGCAACCATACAAAGATATTGAATTTGACCTCTGACCCCATTATTATTCAGACATTATTATGTTAATTTATAATGCTTTTCTAACATTTATCATTAAATGTTTAATAAACAGTATACATAAAACGTTTCAAAACATTCTATTATAAATGGTTTTCGTACCCATCATTTTTTAACCTTTGCCAAACATTTCCTTTCAAACATTTGCAAAACCCAAAAATGTTTAGTCTTTAATATCTCCACTAAGGAAGCATTAAATCCATGACCATTTATTTATTTATTTGTCTGTTTGTCTGTTTGTTTGCAGGATTACACAAATACTGCTGACCAGGTGTTCTTGGAAAAAACGAGAAGATGAATCTTGGTCCAACTTTAACTTTATTTTCTTTCTTTTTCCTTGTAAACAATATATCTTTAATATCAGAAATAAACCATAATAATTAAACTTCAGAGTGAACCAGATTACCGTCGGGATGCATAAAGAAATCACAGTTCCAGATTTCTCTGTTTACTTATTATTGAGCTATTTTTTTTAATTCATACCTGGATAGGCTGATGTATGCACTCTCTGAGTGTTCTTGAGTTTTTAAAAGCATTGGTGCAAACATTGATAATGTTTTGATAACCTTGTTGATGTGGAAGTGGGAGAATGTTGAGACCAATCTTCGCAAACAACCATGGGAAAAGAGAGTTTATTTAAAGAACGTATTTAAGATTGTACCCAAGAAAATGGGTCATTCATGTGGTGTTTTTATTTTTTTCTGTAGTTAAATGGTTAGGATGCTGACTTCATGTAGTAATTTGTTAGACTAATATGACATTTCCAAAAATTGGAACTAATTATAGAGGTCTTTCTGAGCTAAAATGTTGTTTCGTGTGAATAATGCTTATATACTGATATTACATAAGGATCAATTCCCATCATGTCCTAATATATGAACCATATTATATGTATCCTTACTTGAACCATCGTGCCTTAACATGAGACATAGAAATACCTTAAAGCTGATTATGTGGAATTGAGATTTATGAAGGTTACATATAACAAACCAAAAAAATAATCCAATATGAACAAGACAATTATGGTATGATACAAAGTGAGTTTGTTATGTTTAGGTTGCCATTCATACACTATTTAAAGAAATCCCCAGAGAAGGAAATTTGTGACACATATTGAATTAATCACAAATTTTGGGGTACCTCATTTTTAAGTCCTGTAGTAAACAGATGACCTGATTGGATCTGAATGTCATGAGAAGACATCGATAACATGGAAACTAACACTGCGAAGCTTTGGACAATGTATTTTTTCAGTTGACATGAAATCAGACTATTCTGAAGTAGAATAGCTTTTTGTGAATAAGTAAAATGATAAATAGGAGTGATTTGATCACAATTAGACCACTGCTTTGCTTTTGATTCTCCCACAGCTTAAAATGAATTACCTGGGGCTGGTTTCACAAAGCCTCCTTTGGAAAGGACCTCCTTTAGTAAAGGAAGGTAATTTTGTTTTCCTTCGGGAACGCCACTTACAATCTCTGTTTCACAAAGGCTCCTTACAAAAGGTCTTCCTTAAAACTTAAGGAGGGAGGTTGTTCCCTCCTTTTGTTGAGAAAATAGGTAAAAACTATTGATTTCAGCTGTAAAGTTTCACACAAACACCAGAAATATTGGTTTGAATAAAACGACCACGTATATATTTCTCAACTTCAAAGTTGAAAATGGCTAAAAATAAAACAAAATGCTTTCTACAGCCTTGTAAAGTAGAATTTTATTTTTGTTAGTAGATAAAGATTTCCACCGCAAAACTTATCCCTTTCTGATAAAATTGTCAACAGAAAGAGGACAAGTTTTACAGCATACGTGAACACATATCCAATGAAACATTCTTCATGTTTGTATTGTGGTGAAATCCGGTGTTTCGGCGCCGATGTTTAGTATCCACTGCTTTCCAACAATTAGGTCAGGGGTCAAGGACACAGAAGTGAGTTAGTCTGGCTTTTTCAAATATAGCATCAGTCTAGCTCCTAACTGCCAAGTGAATGGTCACAAATTGCAAATAAATAGTTGCTAGCCTTTGCTGCTAATCTAGCAGTACAGGTTTATAGAATAATCTGTAAATAAATATATTGTAAATATAAATACTGTGAACTAGTCAAGTGTTGCTGTGAGGTAACAACCAAGTGACAGCGGACACAGTATTCTTGGTGAGTTCATACTTTATTGGTACCAGAAGTGTGTGAAAAGCTCACATTTCTGTTGCTTGGTGCCAATAAATTCATATATATTCAATTCTGTTGTATGTTGAGAGTTTATACACTGTTTTTTGGTTTATTTGAGTAGAAATTCACGGCAATTTCGAGCGTGTAATTAACGCAAAATCGCCGACTTTTGAACGTGAATTTGCCGATTTTTGAGCATTAAATTCACTGTAATTTGACTCCAAATTGCTGTAAATGAAGTATTAATCAGTTATTGTCCATATATTTGTTGTTTTAACTGATTTTTGAGGCAAATTACTGGTACATACAGTGTATAAGGCTTCGACGAATTGAATTTGCTTGTGTAATGTTGGTCCACTGTTGTCAGAATTAGTGGATAATTTATATATTGTGATTACAAAAGTGCAATAATTCTAAATTTAAAATATATTGGAGCCGTATTGAATTTTTCTTGGTGAATAATATTTTATATTCGCTACGGGAGTGTTGAAATGCATTGCCATTGAATTTTGATTGGTGAATGATATTTTATTCACTGCAGTAGTATTATGTACTGAAATTGGAATACACCAGTGAATATTTAAAATCCAGTGTGTATTTTTTGTTGAAATTGAAATATACTGGTGAATATTTCATAGTGTATTAATTTGAATTTTGATACATATTTCATGCACTAAATTTTGACACTTACGCCAGTGAATGATATTGATGAAATTCAATTTTTCATTGTATTTATGCACTGAAATTTGACGGTGACGCCAGCGAAGGTTACCGGTGAAATTTCATTTTCATTGAATTAATGCACTGAAAATTGACGGTGGCGACAGTAGGCAATGCTGTTGTAAATGTCAATTTTAATTACATATGTTGAAGTAAAATATAGACTTTGACAGCAGTATATAATATTATTGAACATAACTTATCAGGATTACATTTGTAATTTCTACAGTTGACTTTTCGCCAGTTTGATGTATAATTTGGTGAAACTTGATATAGTCTTTAGATATTTGGAATTTTGCCAACTTATGTGTTGAAGTAACATAATTTCTATTAGTGAAAGTATAAGTTACAAAGTTTACTGAATGGATTTGAAAAGTAAATGGATTTACATTGAATTAAAGTAACTTTGTAAAATATAATTTAAACTTTTTGAAAACTTATTACTTTGATATTTTGTATGTATTACTAACCTAGTTAGAATCATACATGCTTTTGAATAATTAAGCCAAAATCAAAATTCTGATTTAAATTTATTTTAAACTGTTTGATTTGATTTTGTTATTTAAGTTTGTAGTCAAGTTGTTCAGCGATTTCAGATCATCTGTTCAACAAAATACAGTATTTCTCTTACAGGTACTTGTGAATTAGTATTGAAAATTTATTTCATCAAAATTTATTTACTTCTACCATATATTTGAATTTGATATAGTGAATAATATTACTTTTAGATATTAATAAATTGATAGTGCATGTTGCATCTTGGAAAAGAATTATTAGGAAAAATTCCAGAAATATTTTCAGATTTTCAGATGAAAATTAATTCCTGAATTACAGATTTAGTAAATTCAAATTTAGTACTGATTACCTATTTCAACAGTGAGCAATTATACATTTTGATATATTTGTGAAATTTTTGTTATTGCGTTTCAATAGACAAAATGGCTGCCAAGCCATTACACATTGAACATGCCAGTAGGGAAGACTTATTACAAGTCCCAGGTATTGGTGTGGAAAGGGTTAAGGTAATATTAGCCCGTAGAAAAGCATTAGGTGGAACCATGACCGAATTGGAATTTCTGGAACTTGGTTTTCCATCAAGTTGTACTCAGAAAATTTTGGATGAAAATTACATTCAATTTTCTGAACAAGTTGTAGGTTTGGATAAGTCAAGTCTGTTATCGGTACAGTCTAGCGCCGATTTTGGATACCAGACTGATACAGCTAATACTGTATCGCACGGAAAGACTGAATTTGATATTTGCGACGCTAAATCGACTTTGTTGCAATCAGATGATGGAACTGATACAAAACCTACCGCGTTTCACGACGAAAAACCCGTCGGAGCACCCAATGAACTCGTAACGGTTAGTACTTTGCTTGTTTTTGAAAGTCGTATTATTAAGGAATTTAGATTAGTATCTTCATCGCTTTCAGATAAGATCGATGGTATGAAATCGAGTCTCGATGAAGTCAAGTCAACAGTTACGACTTTAGAAGATGCGCAAAAAACAACTCAATCAGACTTAGAACAATTGCGAAAACATGTAACTGATGAGATTCCGAAACAACAGGAAAAATATGAACAAAATGTTGACAGGGTGGAAAGTAGTATGAATGTGTTAAAGAGAGATGTTTGCGATTTACATTCGGAAGTATCGCAGGCTAAGGATTCAGCAGACACTGCGCATGAAAATTGCAAATCCGAATTCAATGCCAAAATTGAGGGTGTCAACCACACCATTAGCGATATCAAATCCAGTGTTGCTGAAAATCGAGCTGAACTTGAAGACCATAAAAACAAAGTTGAAAATGACATGGTCACGGTTAAAACCATGGTTCGAGAACAAACCAGCAAAGTGAATCAAAGCATCGATAAAGTTAGATCCGATACTTACCAACACAGCACTGAATCACTGATCAATTTTAGTAATTGTCAACAACAGGTCAGTGCATGTGGAGAAGAAATTGCGCTTATTCGCAAAAATTTCGAATCCAGCCAACGTAGTATTCGAGGCGATGTCACAAAGGTGTCTGACAGTGTCGCTCAACTCCGTGTCAGAGTGCCACGAGAGTTGACAGTCGTCCATAAGAGAATAGACGAGACGTGCCAGCCCATGCAGGGTGACATCGTACAACTTAAACAACAAGTTGGAACCATGACTTGCAGTGTTGGAAGTTTGCAGTCTGAAGGACACAGTCATCAGGAACAGCTGGAAACATTAGCTTCTGATGTTCGACAGTTGAAGACTGCAATGACACAGTCCGCACAATCTGCTCAGACTGAAGAGAAGGAACAAGTTTGCCAGGTACTTGATGCCTCTGTGCATGAAATATCTGAACTGAAGTCTGAGAAGGAGTCATTCCTTGTCAGATATCTCAGGGAAGATGAAGAGCAAAACAGACGCATCAGGGACATGCAGGAAGAAGGAGATCATCTCTTAGTCAAAGCTCAGGCCATGAAGGAGCAGAATCTATCATTTATGAACGACTACTTCAAAAGCCGTTCTGGAATTCTCAAAAGGAGAATAGAAGACAGTATAAATAGCATGAAATGTAATTTTGATGAGGATTACATCATGCCCTCAGGTTGGGAAAAAGACCTAGAGTGGACAGGATTAGATCTGTTGGAACCACATAGTTTGAAGGTGCCCAACACCGAAACTTATTGCAAGGAACCAGCTGTAATGGCCGTGGGTTCTAACTGCAGGGATTCGGTGTCCAACAAATCTGAACCTAAAGTCCTGCAGTTTGCCTTCCAAAAAGATTGCAGGTCATCAACACCTGTTCAATCTAACCAGTACAAAGCATTAGACAATATCACTCATACTATAAACTCCAAAACTCTGGATGGTCGTTATGTTGGGAGAAAAGGTGTAAACCAGCAGACACCAACCCAATACAAATCAAGGCCGAAACAATACCAGGTGAAGTATCATTCGCCTAGGATCCCTAACAGAAATGTGGAGTCTGATGATTGTAGGAGTGATCAATCTAGTGATCAGGAACAAGTGTACATCTCGCAGGGTCCATCAGAATCTGATGAACCGGTCTCATCTGGAAGAAGGCCGGTACACAGAAGTAGGAATTTGAGGTTGCCAAAGATGTCTTTTGATGGAACTTACTGGCGAGGTTTTGTCAGTCAATTCGAAGCTTATGCAAGAAGAATGCAATGGACAGAGCTCGATAAAGTTGACGCTTTCGCCATGTGTCTCAGAAAAGAAGCGGCAGAATACTTTAGTGTTCTCCCAGAGACAGTCAAAGACACTTTTGATGGCATAAAACTGAAATTTGGGCAGTTCTTTGAAAGAAATGATTCTCCATCAACCATAAGATGGGAGATTCTTTCAACTGAACAACGTGAGGATGAAACTCTGGAGAAGTATCTTGCTCGCTTGCAAAAGTTGATCTTGAGTGCCTATCCAGATTCCAAACAGATGGAATTGCATAGTTCCTTATTTATTGAGGCATTCCTGAAAGGTTGTCGTGACAAAGCCGCCGCTGTTGCAGCAGGTGTGAAACGTCCTTCAACTTTGGAAGAAGCTTACAGTTGTGTTAAGACGGAACAGCAAGTGAAGAAAGCTATCCTTGGAAAGAAGGGCTCTGTCAGGAAAGTCAAGCCTTTGCAACCAATGGTTTATAGCGACTCTGATGTTTCAGAAACTAGTTCAGTTGATGAGCCATCAGTAAGAACCTTCACTGCTAAAAGGAAGGTCAATGAGAAGCCTAGGGTGTCAACCACCACAGCCTCAGAAACCGAAATCAAAGACCTAACCAAGTCTATCACACAACTCATAGAAGTCATGTCCAAGCAGCAGACCCCTCAGAGGAGTGGTCCATATTCCCCAAGCAGGAACCCCGGATGTTATGAATGTGGGGATCCAGGCCACTTTGTACGTGATTGTCCCAGAAGGAAGCGTTTCTCATCACCAGGGAGTCCCAGATCCAACTATACTCCCAGGTGGCAGACTTCCCAAAAGCAGGACTATGAACGATCCTATAATATGGATTGGCGTTATAGAGAGGATCAAAGGGACAAAGATAGTCCAAATTCCAGATCCAGACAACCTAGGGGAATGGGGAGACAGGAGCACACATCCGATGAGTCTCCTAGGAGATCCCCTGGATCAAGTTATAAAAATGCCACAAGTCCACCACCACCAAAAAATGTGGCAGGTGGGAAACAACAAGCCCATTTTACGCCTTTAAACTACTGAGAAGGGGTGATCGTGAAGTCACTGCTTTACCCCTGAATGAGTGTAGAGGTGGACAGTCGTATACATGTCAACAGCTGCAAAAAACAAATTATAATAATTTGTGTGCCTTAATTCCATGTACAGTTGATGGTGTTCACACCACAGCTTTATTGGATACAGGTGCCGATGTTTGCTTAATGAGCTTTGATGTGTATGAAAAATTACCCAACAAACCTCTGCTAACTGAAAAATACAAGTTATCAGGAATAAGTGATAGCATGGATTTGTATGGCTGGTTGATTGAAGATGTGCCAATCTCTTTCAATAGTCAGCCTTCCATGAAATGGAAGATGTTGGTGGCAGCAATTAAAGACCCTATAATTATTGGAATAGATTTTCTGTGCAACTTTGGCGCAGTTTTGAATTTCAATAAATACACGTTCACTCTCAATAGAGTTGAACAAGATATGACACATTTAAAAACACCAGATGGTGATGAATTTAACACTCATAAGATCATTCTTGATCAGAAAATTCATATTCCATCAAATACTGTGTTAAGAATAATGGGTAAAAGTGAAATGCCATTGAACACAGACATGGTTGTTATATCAAGTGGTTTTAATAAAGGAGCTTTATTGCCCAATCTTCTGGTGAGAACCGCCGAATCCGTACCAATTCAGTTAGTGAATGACACTGACAGAAACATAGTTCTTCGTCAAGGTCATGTGTTAGGATATGCGATTCCTCCAGATGCAATATTGGATGATGAAACAATTCACATTCAAAAACTGGAAAGTCATCAACAACTCCCAGAGCACCTGCAAGGATTATTAGAGAGGTCAATGAAAGGGTTAAGCAAAGATAAGGCGAATCAGGTCAAAGATTTGCTTATCCAATACCAAGATATTTTCTCAAAAGGGGGCCATGATCTTGGTTGCTTCACTGAAATTAAGCATGTCATAGATACTGGAGAGGAGAGGCCGGCCAAGCAGCCAATGCGACGGACTCCATTAGGGTTCGAAAATGAGGAAGAGGAAAACCTCAAACTCATGTTGGATACAGGAGTCATTACTGAGTCATCCTCAGACTGGGCCTCTGCTCCAGTTCTGGTTAGGAAAAAAGATGGCACCGTAAGATACTGTATTGATTATAGGTGTCTTAATTCCAAAACCAAAAAAGATTTGTTTCCATTACCATCTATCTCTCAATGCATGGATCAACTCTCTGGAAACCAGTATTTTTCAACGTTGGATATGGCCAGCGGATACTGGCAAATCGAAATAGATGAAAAAGATAGGCATAAAACCGCATTTATTACAAAGTTTGGGTTATTCGAACATAAGCGAATGGCTTTTGGACTTTGTAATGCGCCTGCAACATTTCAGAGAGTAATTCAGTTTGTGTTGCGTGGGTTAACTTGGGATAAAGTGCTCGCTTATATTGACGATGTAATTATTCTCGGGAAAGACTTTGAAGATCATCTAAAAAACCTCCAATTAACCTTTGAGAGATTTAGGAAACATAACCTTAAATTAAAACCGAAAAAGTGTAGCTTGTTTTATACACAAACTTTATTTCTCGGTAGAGTCGTTAGTTCTGATGGAGTATCAGTAAATCCGGAGAATGTGCAGCGTGTGAAATCATGGCCTGTACCGAAATCGGTAAAAGAAGTTGAACAATTCTTAGGTTTTGTGAACTACCATCGGGAACACATACAAGATTTTGCTAAACTAACGTCCGTGTTATGTAAGTTAACCGGTAGTCGTGCAACTTTCTACTGGGGTGAACCGGAACAAGAAGTTTTTGATCAGCTGAAAGGGAAAATGATCTCTGCACCGATATTAGGTTATCCAAATTCGGAAGATACCTTTGTTTTAGATACCGATGCTTCAAATTATTCTATTGGAGCAGTGCTATCACAAATTCAAGATGGACACGAACGAGTTATCTGTTATGGTAGCTATGTCTTAACCCCGGAACAACGGAAATATTGTGTTACCCGGAAGGAATTATTAGCCGTAGTTAGGTTCACAAGACAGTTCAGGCATTACCTTTTAGGTAGGAACTTTTTGTTAAGAACTGATCACAACAGTCTAACTTGGCTGCTCAGATTCAAATATATCGAGGGACAGTTAGCCCGTTGGTTAGAAGAACTCAGTCAGTTCGATATGACTGTAGTACATCGTCCCGGAATTAAACATGGGAATGCAGATGGAATGTCGAGAATTCCTGACGATTATTCATTCTGTGATTGCTATAAAGCCGGGTCGGAATTGTCCCAATTACCATGTAAAGGTTGTAAGTACTGTGCGAGAGCTCATAATCAATGGTCTCGGTTTAACGAGAATGTTGACGATGTAGTTCCGTTAGCAATCAAAACTCTTGTGTCGAATGGACCGAATGAATCTCCAAACAGTTGGTTGTCTGGTTATACCCATCAAGAATTGCAGGAAGCCCAATTGGCTGATTCTAGTTTGAAAAAATTGAACCTGAACAAAATGAACTTTTTCTTTGTAGCCCAGATGTTAAATACTTTTATAGAAACAAAACACACCTTTCATTTCAAAATGGTCTTTTATATTATCACTGGAAGGATCAATTGGGGGGTAAATTGTTACTGATAATTCCGGAATGTCTGAAAGAGAAAGTAATGTCACTCAACCATGACATACCTTTAACTGGACACATGGGTATTGCTAAAACCATTGCTCGCATAAAAAGCCGCTATACATGGTATAAGTTAACTGATGATGTCGAGCAATTTATTAAGTCTTGTAGTGCTTGTAACCAGAACAAGAAGGCCACTGTGAAACCAAAGGCTCCATTAGGACAGTACCACGCAGGAGCACCGCTTGAGCGTGTGCATATTGATATTCTTGGACCATTTACGCCAAGTAAAAAAGGTAATCAATATGTTCTTGTTATTGTAGATCAGTTTACCAAGTGGTTGGAATGTTTTCCACTTCCTCGCCAAGGGGCTGAAGAGGTAGCAAAATGTGTGGTTGATGGGTTTATCTCAAGGTTTGGGTGTCCTTTGGAAATACATACGGACCAGGGTAAAAATTTTGATGGAAAATTGTTTACTTCAGTATGCGATCTATTACAAATTGTTAAAACTAGGACAACGCCGTATAGACCCCGTTCAAATGGACAGGTAGAACGATATAACAGGACAATACTGCAGTTAATTAGGTGTTTTTTACGTGGGAATCAACAAACGTGGGATGAACACCTACAGCAGTTAGCTGGAGCAATCCGTTCTACCATTAATCGAAATATTGGTTTCACTCCTAACTTAATGATGCTTGGTAGGGAAGTTATGCTACCGATTGATTTAATGATAGGGGGCCTGGAACAGAAGTATGACAGCGCTGCTGAATATGTAGTTAAATTAAAAACTATATTAAAACAAGTACATACTTTGGCTAGGGACACATTGGAGTCATCTCAAATGCGTCAAAAAAGGGATTATGACCTTAAGCTCAAAACTCAATCTTATGAAGCCGGAGATTTAGTTTACAAACTTGATTCCGCTAAAAAAGTTGGTCAAAGTCCAAAATTACAAAAAGTATGGAAGGGACCATACTTAGTGGTAGAGGTCGTTTCTCCAGTACTTTTCAGAATAGCAGACAGGAAGAAGACATATGTGTTACATCACGACAG
This sequence comes from Sabellastarte sp. h YS-2021, assembly GCA_964017235.1. NCBI lineage: Eukaryota > Metazoa > Annelida > Polychaeta > Sabellida > Sabellidae > Sabellastarte > Sabellastarte sp. h YS-2021. The sequence continues at coordinate 68,271,512 of OZ024938.1, forward strand.
GTTAAAACCATGCCTAGATCGAGATGTTCCACTTTGGCTGAGGAGAAAGAGGAGCAGTTTATTACAAGGGCTAAATGAAGATAATGGTGAGCCTGATACAGAATCTTTCGGTTTAGATAAGTTATTGGAAGAATGTTCTGTAGATGGTAATGACTATATAAGCCCAGATGAATTAGATAAATTAGAAGAAAACCCTTTAGAAATCCAAGACCCTTTAGAAAGTAATGCATGTTTTCCAGATCCCCTGCCACCGACCAGAGCAGGAAGAGAGCGCAAGAGGCCCCAATACCTGGCAGATTACCAAACTTAAATAGTTGTTGCATGGTTCAGTTCAGGTTGTGGGATATAATAAGATACTAAACCATTCCTTGTGCATACATTGTGAAAACATGTTAAAGGGTTGTCTTATTTCTTCCTTACTCTACAGATGCCGCGTGGACAGCGTTTTGTCCGAGGTAGGAGTCGTGGTGGCCACAGTCGAAGAGGCGATTACCGGCCACCAAGGGACAGCCATGACAGGGATCAGCGTCGTCGGAGCGATGTCTATCCAGGTCAGGCTAGGGATTTTGAGGTAAGGAGGGAAAGAGGGGTTGCTGATCCTCGCCGGGAGGCAGATGGTCATCCAAGATACAGGCAAGTAACCTCCAACTATCATCGGCCACGAAGCGACGATGTTCAATCAGGTGAGGGTAGTCGTCGCCAGTACAGCGATGGCAACAGGTCACAGGTGAGTGGCCCTTCACAAAGTAATTGGACCAGGTGGAACCGAAATTCTGGTGCTGTTAGGGCGCCAGAAACAGTGTCCACATCAAGACCTACAAGTGTGTCAATGGTAGATCAAACCGGTGTGTCAATGGTAGGTCAAACCAGTGTGTCAGTGGTAGGTCCATCAACGACGAATGTGCCAACGGTAGGTCAAACAACGCCAGCACAGGATGAAGCCGTAGTCTCTATGCTGCATCAGATATTTGATTTGGCAAACATAGAGAAGATTAGGGAAAGAGTGTACCATCCTTCAAATAGGGTGGAACCTTTCAATCAGGCTCTCCTTATGGAGCGTTGTCTCAGGGACATAGGCAGCAGGATGGCTCGACAGGGTTTGTCCGCGTCGGCACCATCAGCTTCCCTGGGGGCTCCAGTACAAGTAACCAGAGCAGTGCCAGCCCAACCGGCTGCATCCGCTTCAATAGCAGTAGCACCGGTTCCAGCAGCTGCTCCATCATCACAACCTAGTGGGCAAACAGCACCGAGACAAATCTATGGTGTTGCCCAAGAAGAAGCAGAGTTTCGTCAGGCAAGGAGGGAGTATGCTACCTCTCAGAGGAAACCACAGTTATTGCCCTCCAGGCCAACACAAGCAAGAAGTGGCTATTCTATGACACAACCTGACAAATGGACTGTTGTGCGCTTCAAAAAGTCAAAAAAGATGCCCACAAGGTCAATGCCTGAGGAAAAACAAGTGCCCAGGAAGGAAGGCCACTCTTCATCAAGCACTGCCAAAATGCCAGTGAAAAGAAGGGCTCCAGAACCATCAAAAGAAGATGAAGTCCCTAAAAAACACAAAAGAAGGCCAGCATGTTTCATGAAGAGTTGCGGGAAGCCTCAGTCCCACATGAGAAGACACGTCATAGGACGACATCTCCCTGAGGGATTTATGACATGGGTTGAAATGTCAAATGAGGTGAGAATGGAGTCCATTGTGAACTTTACAACCACGATCCAAAATCTGTTAGGGTGTAAAACTTTGGATGATTTGATCACGAAAATTCGCAAGGACCGGCTCTACCCTGACCCCAAAAAGATGATCATCGCTACCACTGACGAAGATCGCGGTTTGATGCGTGAATTTAACAGATGGGTGAAAAAGGAAGACTTAACAGTTACACCTGAAGTCAGTCCACCCAACTGCGTCGCATCATTGGCTCACTGGCGCCTAGCAGCATTTGTTTTAAGCCAAATTGGTGAAGAGCGTGTTCAGGTGAAGAATCCCAACTTTGAGGTAAAAATAACTGGATTGGGAGAGAGCGCCTCTGAAACAACTGCCACATTGACGGTCAAGAAGGTGAGAGAGCCAACCCAGTCAAGTGACCGAAAAGTTGAATTTGTTGCTGGACAGAAGAACGTTCTCAAGAAAACCGTTCTAGCTCAAGTTCAGGAGGCAACTGCATCAGCTCAGAGTGCACCGACAGAAGAGCCAATGGAGCTTGATCTGGAAACAGAACAGAATGTGTCAGAAGTTCCGGATGCAGATGAGCTTTGCAGACAGGTGGATGAGGTGTTAGCACAGAATCAACCATCAACCTCCTCAAGTGCAACGTCACAGGTCACAGAAACATCTGTTTTAGCAATGCCTGAAAGTGAAGGACACACTCCACCACCAACTTTCCGTCCATATCAGCCCCCAGTGATGACCAGTACTGAAATCATCAACCAACTGCTAGACGGAACAATGTGCATGGATCGTTTCATGAGCGTTAAGGTGCGTGAGGAAAAATGGGAGGATCCACCTCAACCAACCTTCAAAGAAGTTTTGATCAAACCACCTCCAAAACCAATTTTACCACCGCGAATGGAAGACATTGGGGAAAGATATGGTGATCGCGAGTGGGAACAAAGAAAACAGAGGTTGTTGTCATGTGATGAATCGCAGAAAATTGGATTTGTCGACTCACACTTACATCTTGACAAAATCAGGGCAGTGGCAGGTTTTTCTGCTCTTCAATCTATCCTGAACAATGGGCCCATGCCACAGACACCTGTTCGCCTGGAACATGCTGTGTGTAACTTCTGCCATGGGGTACCAAGTCGGGAGGATATGGTTGTATACAAACGGGATCACCGATTATCCTTCACTTACGGTGTACATCCAAAGGAAGCAAAGTATGTCTCTCAAAGACAACTTGACATGGTAAAGTCCGCCGTAGAAAAGGATCCCCGTTGCGTAGGAATCGGCGAGATGGGCATGGAGTACTCTGAAGGCTACTCAAAATTCAATGACCACCAAATACGGGTGCTGAAGGATCTACTCCGATTCTACGTTGACAAAAAATTATGGTCAAAAGTATTGGTGATCCACTGCCGTGAAGGTGACAATAAGTCAAGGGATGCCAGTGATATGTGTTTGGCCGTAATGTCATCTGTTCTGAAAGACGATGTGGCAAAAAATTCTAGAATCCACAGACACTGTTACAATGGAGGAGTCCGAGAAATGATCAAATGGAGGGACAGCTTCCCTAGTGTCATGTTCGGGTTCACCGCTCTGATATTGCGGCGAGAAAGACATATAGAAGTGGATGATGTCATCAAACAATTGCCAATGGAAAAGATACTGTTGGAAACGGACTCTCCATATTTGAAAGCTCCAGAACATCTCTCCAATAGGTTCAACTCCCCATATGGCATTGAGGCTATAGCCAGAAGAGTTGCTGAATTGAAGGGTTTAGGCTTGGCGGAGGTTCTCACGAAGACGTCTGAGAACGCAGCCCGCCTCTACGGACTAAAATAAAGGAGCAATAGGTTGCATCGATAAGCATCCGATGCATTTAAGGTGGTCTGTGGTGACCTGAAAATAGTTGTCCTTGGCCTTTTTCAGAACAGGGTGGAATGTGGTGAAATCCGGTGTTTCGGCGCCGATGTTTAGTATCCACTGCTTTCCAACAATTAGGTCAGGGGTCAAGGACACAGAAGTGAGTTAGTCTGGCTTTTTCAAATATAGCATCAGTCTAGCTCCTAACTGCCAAGTGAATGGTCACAAATTGCAAATAAATAGTTGCTAGCCTTTGCTGCTAATCTAGCAGTACAGGTTTATAGAATAATCTGTAAATAAATATATTGTAAATATAAATACTGTGAACTAGTCAAGTGTTGCTGTGAGGTAACAACCAAGTGACAGCGGACACAGTATTCTTGGTGAGTTTATACTTTAGTATAAGCAACAACATAGTAAATTATGTTTCTCTAAAATGAAGTTGTAAGAATAATACGGATACTGGTATTGTGCAAATATTTTTGTTTGCAGAAAAAAGGATAAAATAATATGGCTCTAAAATACAGTTGTCAAATAATGGATATTTATAAAACTTTTTCGTAAGCAAACAAAAAAAACCAACAGAAAAAACTTGTACAAAATGGTGAAACAATATTTTAGTGCTTTAAAGACTGTAATTTTGTAATAAGGAGACAAATATTTTATGTGACTGGTGATACTTTCAACAGTCTAGTACAGTTAGAACCTCTATTATCTGATCAGGTTGGGAGAGTTAGATTTTGTTTAGATTATAGAAGGTTCATAGCATAAAAGAGGAATTTTAATATACAATATAAGGACACTACAAACATAGGAGAGTAAAAATGGTTCATAAAATTGAATATTCGGATAATAGAAGGTCTGAAAACAGAGTATAAAGTGTACAAAAGTTACTTCAAGGACAGTTTTCTTAAATTTAAGGTAGATCCTTGGTTTTCCTTAAATTTCAAGGAAGTTTTCTTGAAATTTCAAGGTCTCCTTTAAGGAAAAATGCTTTTTGGACTTGAGATTTTTAAAGGAGGGAGAAATTCAAGGAAATCCTTCAATTTAAGGTAACCTTATCTTAAGGAGGCTTCGTGGAACCGGCCCCTGATGATGTTCACTCTGAACCAACACTTGCCTGTGTGAGAAAAAATCGAAAATTTTATCTTCTCCAAAAGGCTTTCCCACCTGAGTGTATAAACCCTCGATGACATCCATCTCACTATGTGTATGGAAAAATGATTATTGAAATGGTTTCTGGTATTGTGCCTCACAGTCTTCCTTGGGCAGCGATTACACGATATAAAAACGTAGAATAGAATAGAATCATGCAATAAAAATGGACAAATTTGTTTCTTATAATGTCAACAACAGAAGTTTCCTGGATACTATTATGTCTGTACATTGTGTAATAATGGAAAAAACCAGTTATTTGTCACCTGGTAATGGTTTTTTTGGAGATATAATACCTACATTTAGAGTATCTATGACATCAATTAGATGATGAAGCAGACATTAGGGAACTTACTTGACATGGTGAATGATAATAAGTTGTTCAAATAATGAAGTGTGAATGACTAGGCTTTTAAATATCTGTACCAGTGGCAATTAAGTCCCCAGTAAACACTCCAAACTCTGCAAGAAGAAGTTGGATATGTTCTTAAATACATCTTATTATTTTTTACATGCGTATAAATTGTATGGTATCCATTCCTGCATGTAGTTATTGTATGACATATGACATTGCCAAGCCCCAAGACACTTTGTCAAACTTGATGATGCTATGAATTACTTAAAAATGATATAATTAGTTTTATTTTGTATTTTGTTCATTTGTTATATTGACATTGACATGTTATACATGAGACAATGAGACTGAAACACATTTTACATATACCTCTGATAATTAAAAACATATAAATGCTCAAGTGAACTACACTATTTTGAAACAAGTATTTTTAACAAACAACTCTGCCAAAGCCGGTCCCAAGCCCGGTTGAAAAAAAGAGGAGGGTTGAGCTATGGGTTAGCACCTCAGCACCCATAAAAAACACAATCTACAAAAACGGGAACGGGGAAACATTTTCAACATTCTGTACTACAATTCTATCCTGATACATAATTATGAATTCATGTGTGATAAAACAATATGGTTTGTATGTATGCAGTCTTGTTAAAACCCTGGCCAACACCAAAAATGTAATCAAACAGTTGGTTGTCTATCATCGCTCTGTATTTAAGACTGCTTACTGGTGTACAAGAGGTTATCCTACATATTTTGAACCTTTTCTTAAACCTAGACATATTGTGCACAATACACGTAGAAGCCAAGCTGATGGTGTGCTTTTTTGAGGTCCCACACTTTGCCACATCCATATATAAGTTTACTAGGCATTTGGGCCTCAGCTTTGCATATAATGCTCCAAAAATTTGGAATGATTTGTCTGAAAATGTAAGTTCAGCCACTCCTTTCCACTCGTTAAGAATGAAGTTAATAACTTATCTCTTTGAAAAGCATATCCATAATTTCTTGTTTTTCCTGGTCTTTCCCATGGCTTTGTCTGTGGTTATGTGAGTACAGATTTCTACTTTTCTATATTATGTGCCTAGAGTCTTTCTTTTGATTGATATTAAGCACTATAAAAGTACCATTAGGATTAGAATGTGAATTAGAGTTTGAATGTGATTCATCTTTAATGCAATATTCATTGCATACTTTACAGAATCTATTTTCCAATAAAATCCTATAGTATCTTTCTGTTTCAAAGGCCAACGGTCAAATTCCAAGCTGTAATTGAGCAAGTAAAGAGTGTTGTGTTCAAGTTATGTTTCATTTTATACCCCATTCACACGACAGACGGTATAATCCATAGTTATAGATGTTGGGCCAAATGCTCCTATCTTTCAACTACCCCCAGAGGTTTGTATGTGACCTTGTGACACTGGCAAAATATCCAATTTAAATCAAAGAAAATGTGAGCATGTGGAGATTAATTTATTGCTATGGTTACTCAGGTGTATTCCAAGGTGTATATATGGTTTTGAGGAATGTGAGCATGTGGAGATGATATTTTTGCTACGGTTACTTAGGTGTAGTCGAAGGTGTATATATGGTTTTGAGGAATGTGAGCATGTGGAGATGAATTTTTTGCTATGGTTAGTGATGTGTAGTTCAAGGTGTATTTCTGGTTGTGAGGAATGTGAGCATGTGGAGATGATATTTTTGCTACGGTTACTTAGGTGTATTCGAAGGTGTATGTATGGTTTTGAGGAATGTGAGCATGTGGAGATAAATTTTTTGCTATGGTTACTGATGTGTAGTTCAAGGTGTATTTCTGGTTGTGAGGAATGTGAGCATGTGGAGATGATATTTTTGCTACGGTTACTTAGGTGTAGTCGAAGCTGTATGTATGGTTTTGAGGAATGTGAGCATGTGGAGATGAATTTTTTTGCTATGGTTACTGATGTGTAGTTCAAGGTGTATTTCTGGTTGTGAGGAATGTGAGCATATGAAGATGATATTTTTGCTATGGTTACTTAGGTGTAGTCGAAGGTGTATGTATGGTTTTGAGGAATGTGAGCATGTGGAGATGAATTTTTTGCTATGGTTACTGATGTGTAGTTCAAGGTGTATTTCTGGTTGTGGGAAATGTGAGCATGTGGAGATGATATTTTTGCTACGGTTACTTAGGTGTAGTCGAAGGTGTATGTATGGTTTTGAGGAATGTGAGCATGTGGAGATAAATTTTTTGCTATGGTTACTGATGTGTAGTTCAAGGTGTATTTCTGGTTGTGAGGAATGTGAGCATGTGGAGATGATATTTTTGCTACGGTTACTTAGGTGTAGTCGAAGCTGTATGTATGGTTTTGAGGAATGTGAGCATGTGGAGATGAATTTTTTTGCTATGGTTACTGATGTGTAGTTCAAGGTGTATTTCTGGTTGTGAGGAATGTGAGCATGTGGAGATGATATTTTTGCTACGGTTACTTAGGTGTAGTCGAAGGTGTATGTATGGTTTTGAGGAATGTGAGCATGTGGAGATGAATTTTTTGCTATGGTTACTGATGTGTAGTTCAAGGTGTATTTCTGGTTGTGAGGAATGTGAGCATATGGAGATGAATTTTTTTGCTACGGTTACTTAGGTGTAGTCGAAGGTGTATGTATGGTTTTGAGGAATGTGAGCATGTGGAGATGAATTTTTTGCTATGGTTACTTAGGTGTAGTCAAAGGTGTATGTATGGTTTTGAGGAATGTGAGCATGTGGAGATGAATTTTTTGCTACGGTTACTTAGGTGTAGTCGAAGGTGTACATATGGTTTTGACTTGGTCATCTTTTAGTGTAATACAGTGACATAAGGTGAGTGGAGGTAAATGGATGTTTCGCCGCTGTGTCATAAAGGTTGCATATGAACCTTACATCTCTTTTGAATTATTACATTGCAGAACCTACATTTAAGTCCTTAGTGTAAGAGCTAGAAAATAACTTCTATTGGACCCCTGAGCCCAGTTAACCAGCTGTTTTTAGTGTCATTTTGTCTCTAGGCATGTCTACTAGTCATATGTTCTTGTTCAAATTGAATTACTAATGAGCTCAAGTTCATAAAAAAAATTTGAAAACTGATCACAATAGATGACGCCTGATTAAAGACAACCCACAACTGTTATTTATACTGTTTGACCCCTTAATTAAATAGTAACTGTGTATAAATATATATATGAACCTTGAAAAGGGGAAGACAGTATCTATTTTAGGACAGTCCGCCTGAAAACCATAAATTTTCCCTGAATATTAACACAATTTCGGGAGGCTAATTTCAATTTTTTTAATTAATTTATTTTTGTACTTCTAAATGTCTATTTACTACGTTTTGTGTCGTTCACATACCAAAGAACAATAGCTACAAAAGCACCTTAGATATTTGTTTAAATATCTTTAAAATGTAATATTTCAAAATGCTATCAACTGAGATCCACTAAGTATTGTACATAAGACACACTTATTCATGTAGCCCAAATAACTATATACAAGTGGTTCATATCAGTCTTTAATGTCATAACTTCATACTTATGATGAAAGCTATTATTAACCCACGTGCTTTATCTCCTACTAGTTACCTTAAACTTTGCCCTCTATCTTGTCTCCCAATCTGGTTAAATATGATGCATTGATCCTGCCCCACTTTTTGCTGAGACTTAAAAACACTGGTGACTGATTGCCTAAAAGTCTTTAATTCTCTTCCCTGCTTCATTTCTTAGAAGGAAATAAGACTATAATGTTTAAAAAACGTTTTATAAACATTCTCTATAAAAATGTTTTTTGCTGAAAACATTTATTAAACGTTTACAAAATAACTTAAGAAACTATGTTTTTTTTAACATTCAAAACAAAGCAGAAAAAATGAAGGTAATGCTGAAAATGATTTTCAAACCTTCATCATAAAATGAAATTTAATGACATTGTTTTGTAAATATATGCTCCGCAAATGTTTTACAAACTTTTAATAACGTGTGGCTTTCACACCTATTATTTCAAAACGTTTTTGAAATGTTTCTGTCAAATGTTTTGAAAACATTTTCCTTTCACATTATTAAACGTTTACCTTCAAATATTTCCAAACAAAAATGGCAGTGAGCAATAAAAGGGGTTTTTACAGGACTTTGTCAAAAATTGCCTTACTTGTAACCCTTAAAAGTAAGAATTGAATGAGGGGCACAATTTTATGGCCACTATGTTTCAATTTTATAAAAATAATATTTTCACCAGTGAGCATTTCAAAAAAGATATTGAATTTGACCTCTGACCCCATTATTATGTTCATTTGTAACATTTTTCTAACATTTGTCGTTAAAATGATTAATAAACGTTTAACATAAAATGTTTTGAAAACATTCTTCTATAAATGGTTTTCATACCCATCATTTTTTAACCTTCGCAAAATGTTTCCTATTAAACATTTGAAAAGCTCCAAAATATTTACTGGAATGATGCCTCACAGTACATTCACATTGCATTAAATCCTTCACCACACAATCATATAGTTTGAAGCCAAAACTAAAACAAGGCTGAAGTTTCTGTAATACATGCAAAGCTTTTTAAAGTGATTCACACACTGTCAGTTCCATATCTGGGTATGAGAGTATAAAGGAATCAGAAAATGGAAAATTATTATTTCAATTCACAGAATTCTGGATAAAAATTGAATTTTCCATTTCATTATAAATGGTTAAAAGTCCTTCAGTTTCCGATCCATTTATATCCGGTGACTGGAAAACCTTTCAGCCACTGATAATATAATAAATCATCCCATTTATTAAGGTAGAGTGAGGAATTATTAAAATAATAAACTATGCCATCAACTAGGAAACCCACAGAAAATATACCATCAGCAAACTATCCCATTCAGTAAGGAAAATGCAACAACTGTTTCTCCTCTTACTATACTAAGATGAAAAATCCAAGAGTTATTCCTCTTCGTAGTGAATCATCCGTGCAACCTCCAATTTCATACAATCGCCCACTGAGTTTCCCACCCTCCCAAGCTGCTCTTGGTCCTTTGCTCCAACCAGCCTTCATCGCAGGGTGGTCATCCATCAGAACTACATGGGTATCACTTGCTAAGTGATAGAAATTGAAAAAATCAGCTCTAGCTACTTTGACTGAGTGACCTCCATCTATGACCACAAGGTCACATGTAATATCTGAGTGATTAGTATGAAAGATTGGCAGTGTTTTCATAGAATCACCCCAAGTGACATTTAGCCTGCCTGGAAACCTTGATTGCAAGTATTTGGCCATTTCATTTGCATATTTATGGATTCCAATGTCAAAGGAATACACATGCAGATTTGGGTTGGCAGTTAACCATAATAACGAGCTATGTCCTGCATTGAACCCTGTCTCGCAGACTGTCTTCACAAAAGGTAGGTTTGCCAGCCTCCAGTAGACTTCTAAACTGGTGGACAGCTGAGCTGAATATCCCTCAATTGGTTTCTTGTTCTTTTTGGCATTCCTTATTTTACTCACTTGCGTGTCATATTGTTTCAGCTCTTCTAAGAACAGATCAAAACCTTGAAATTCAAAGCCTGAACTGTTTTGATTGTAACGTGTGATGATGTCTTTGCAATATCCTGAACCAGTTTTGATAAAATCCAAAGAGAACAAAACCTGTTTTAATGTTCTTGTGATATTCCTACTAAGATATTTATCCCTATAAGCAGGGGTTTTATATTTCTGAAGTTGTTTTTCAAACATAGTTGTATTGAGAATGCACAAAAACAAACATATGAAACAGGTAATGCACACAAAATAAAAAGGAAAGGTTTTCATTGTTAAACAGAATTAGCTATCATAAAAGTGTGATAGAATTCAGTTTATATCCTGGTATAGATGCTAAAACGTTCTAAATAACAATGACTGATACATGTGGTGTATCAAATATTCATTCATATAATACATCAGTTCAAGTAATGCATGGTCACAGATGTAAAAAAGAAACTATTATAGCTGTTATACAACTGAAAATAAAGGGAAATAATTCATCAGTTCATAGCAATTAACTCACTACTGCATTGCCTAATGGTAACTAATACAGGCTAGCACGGAGACATCTCCTTGATCACCTGAATTGCAAATAGCAGATAAACACACAGCATTATCAACCAGAGGGTGTTTGTTGTCGGTGTTGTTAAGTTGTATACTTTAACCCTTTCACAGTCTTGTTGCCAGATTACAAGTGGCAGTAGCGTTTTGGGCTAGTCGTACTACTTCTATGACTGACCTTGCAATAAACGTTCCCGAGTCTACGTCTTGTCGATTGGATCATCACATCCTGCCTATTAGTGTAACATCCTGTCGGGGACTTCATCACCGACTCAGCATTTTCACGCCTTTTTTCTACGATCCTAGGACTTTCACAACCAACCCTAGAGTCATAGGGTCGCTTGCATGGTCGGCTCCAGGGGAACACCCGCATTAGGCTCCTGTGTGCTGGATCCAGTGCGGCAAAAACTGTTTGAATGACACTTTGTGTCTATGTGTATGGCGGCTGTGTGAATAGCTTCTGAACTACCTATCTGATTCACTGAAATATGTGGAGTCTCTTTATACATTCTAAAACATCGTGGGGGCTACCGTGGGGCAGTGGTTGGAGGCTCAAACCCCAGGCCTTATGTGGAAAAGTTGGTATTTGCTTACCAATGGCTGGCAATTTACAGTACAGAACCTTGAACGGCTGTATGTACTGGCTTCCTCTGCCAACAAAAATAGCCGTGGTGATATGACCTGTACAGTGTTGAAATCGACATAAAACCCCAAATACATAAATAGACAAAATAAATAAAGTTCAGTTGTGGTATTTAAGTAAAAAGTTTTGTGATAATTTACAGACAACAAAAACTAATATTTTTTTTATGTTCATTCTGAATATTTAGAGGAAATATTTCTTAATTCTCTATACATTTGCTGCATTGGGTTTTAATTCAGCTTATGGTTTCATTTTGGGATGTACTTATAGCTTTTCATGATACTATCCAAGCTACTGAAAGACACATTGCCCCTGTATTTTGTTCTTTTAAATATTTGTTTCTAATCTAATGTTTCTTTGACTTATTATTGAATAAAATTCATAGTATTTTATTATCCACCATGCGCCAAATATGGATTGTACAGAGTAGGATATATATATTTTGTATACAGTGGCTCCAACTTACCATTGATAATTAATGTCAATCAGTGTCGGTTTTCCATTAATATCTCAAAAAGTATGTTATCTTCAAATATTTATTATGTATCATTAGAAAGGTCTTTTTACAGCACTTACACTGGTATTTGTTGCGTAAATTCTATGCAGAAATGGCCAAGGAATTGAAAAGTTAAAGATTGAGGCTTTTATATTCACCGATCCTTATGTCTTTATGACAGCCTTTTTCACATTCTCTCTTTAAATATGCATTTATTTAACACATAAATCATACAAAATGTATAAAAGTAAAGCATCCCTCATTAGACAGTGTTATATTAATAGTTAGACACCATGCAAACATGTGCATATAAAGATTTAATGATAAGGATCCAATTGTCCTTGATAGTGATTTCGGAGGTCCTCAGTGGCCTAGTGGTTAGCAAGTTTGGCATCTAATCATAGGCTGTCACCTCTGTGGGTTCGAGTCCCACAAGTGGCAATTCTGAGGACCTGTCCCAATATGACCCTGGCTGTTGAACGGGACGTAAAACCCTAACTTTGATAGTGATTTCTAAATATAAAATGTTCAGAAAGGTAGAGTGAAGTATCTAAGATAACGGATAATACATGTCAATGGTGCACAATACCTGCTTTGTATATAATACAAGTACTGAAAGCTGTAATTGTAAGGATTTAGCCATTAAAAATGTCACGTTTAAAGGTACCAGACCTTTTTTTCAAAATATGTACTGCAGAAAGAATTAATTATATTTAAGTGTTTAGAACTGAGAGACCACTTTGTGTCTCCCACCTGTGATATCATTCAAAATATTATGAATTTAGGAATACTGAAATGAATTTCCCTGAAACTATATTAAAATAGGGCACGTAGTGTGATTAATTCTATTCTGACCTCCACAATTGAGGGTGTTAGAACCCAATCATCAAGTCAGTTTAGTATACAGGATGAATTAGTACTACTTGGTTCAAATAATATAAATGACAATTTGATTTTACATGTGCTCCTTTTCATTGTATGTAAAGCCAATCCAAAATCCATTCACAAGGAAAAGTTTCTTTTGCTAGCGACATTTTTTTATGGAGGTCACGTCTGGTCTGCACGATATTGTATCCAATGTCTCGATGAATATTCAGCCTACTTTCTTCCAATAAATATTTTCACAACTTACAACAAAATGATATAACTGGAACATTTCTCCACCAAATACAAGAAAGATGGTGGGTCTCAACAAGTACTGTTTATTTACTTTATCATCATATGTATAATATACATCCACTAAAATGTATTTCAAACGTTCTTCTGCCATATTTGAGTAATGCATTTATAACCACTTATTTTGACAGTCAAATCTCCTATCAGTCCCAGTACTCCCAGCAGAATAAATACCCTGAAGTGTATATTAATAATGAGAATTTCTACTGATCAATACATGCGTTGATGCCAGCACCTTTGATACATATGTTTTGAATGGAGAATGAACGGAGAATGATATCCTTAATTTGGCAAACGATAAATTCAGTCCAAGAGGTCACCTAGGTAGAAAAGGGCTGATGTAAGCATTCATGGAAAATCAATAAAGGAAACAGGTATACAGAAAAGTATAAATTTTTATTAAAATGTAACACTTTTGGGGTATGTTTAGTATGTATTTATCACCTTTATTCGTCAGTTATTCCTAAAAACACTTAGATGTATAACAAATGACGACCATGAATATTTAACTATGGAAACTAACATCCCTATACCAACACGACAGTATATATCTGAAATTACACAAACAAGAAAAGTACTCGAAGAGTGTAAACCTCCCCTAAGGCCTAACACCTCCAATATTGCTTACAAATGGAATGACAAAAATCTTTTAAAAGTTCCTGGAATGCCATGAAAAATTGAATTGTCTGTTCCCTGTGCTATTTTCAACATTTCCTCACCCTGGTCCACTAGAGGCATCTGCTCATATTCCATCTGGAATGAAAAGGTTTCAAAATTTCAGGTGACCTACATCAATCCGAAACGGAGAACTCCCTCTGCTGGAGACTGAGTAGAGGGGACCCAGTCACTATCAAAAGAATCTCAAATTGGTGACCTATATCAAGCCAAAAGGAGAACTCTCTTGGCTCGAGATTCAGCCAGAGGTCCTAGTTACCCATGAAAAGATATCTATTTGATCAAAGCAGAGTCAAGACTATTGAAGTCCCAAGCCAGTTGTTAGCAGTTGGATTCCTAATTACTCCCCTGCTAGTAAGGATACCAAGGAGAGGGTGAATTCTTGTGTAAGCGGAAGGTGGTAGGTTCAAAATTTCTATTGACTTTAAAGTTCATAATGACGAGAAACCTTCAAGAGAACGCGCCAATGAAGCATGCAGTGACCTTGATCCGTTCATAATAAAATATCATTGACAGCCACCAGTAAAATATTTGCATTAGGGTTACATTCTGACCTTTACAAGGTCACACAGCCTGACGTTTAACTCTTGACTCTCAAACTAGATATTCATTGCATGCTAAGAGCCACTGGCCAACGCATTAAATAGTTGGGTGTTATACTTAAACCAGCCTGATGTCTTAAGATAAATATAGAGACAACTGTAGTGGTGTATACAACCTAATATGCATAGTTGGTGTTGTACACAGTAACCTAGTAGTTATGAGGATTACTTAACATTGACATACAAGTATATGCAGCTAGGTATTAGCTCAACTAAATTTGTTAATAGTAGTTGTACAGGTTCTTGTTAATGAACATTTTTACACTTGGGTCTTCAAAAAAGTTATTAAATTAGTAGTCAACAAGTACTGTACTTTGATGTCTAATTTGTAGTGATACTAATACTGAGATAACATAGTAGTAATGAGGATTACTTAGTAACAACAGGTTAGCTGTACCTGAGTAATAGCTCTTCTAATTTTGTTATTTGGTAGTGCAAAAAGGTTGATATTTGAAGTTTATACATTGATAAAAAGATTATTACATGGATAAATGTCAAGCATTTGCAATTGGTGTCTTTAACTTGGTAGTACTAACAATTGGTGTGTGTACATAATGTATGTAACATTATTTTAACTTTATTTTAATAAACTCCAAGCATTGTTATAAATACTTGTCCTTATTGGCTTCCTCACTTGCTTCCTCACAGCTACAGTAGTCAACACAATGTTTCAGTGGAGCAACGGCGAGTGACATCACAGTAATGGGGGCCGATATGACCAGAATAATTTATCCAGTGCAGGGGAAATGTAAACCCATATCAAATTAATTTCTATTAGATTTAGATTAGCAGTTAGCATAAAATAAATACAGACACAATTCAACGTTCCCTGGGAAGCAAAACATGAATCGTCTTACAAAAAGGAGGACGTGAGTGGGAAATCTTTTACATATGATAACATTCTTATAAAAGGAGACCTGTCAAGGAAAGTGCAGAAGTTTATAGTCAATGTTACCTTGACATATTGATTGCCAAAAACTAGTGCATAAGGTTATGTGAATTAGAAAAGTTTATATATTATAATGAAATTTTAAAAAAGAGGGATTCTGTCAATTGGCAAAAAAAGAGGGGAAGGTCACCCCCAAGTCTCCGAGAAGTGACCAAGAGTGAAAGTAAGATGTTGGGCAAGCAGATGAAGGATGAACACAGTGATATTCAAATAGTGGAGAAATTAAAAAAAATCCTTGTTTTCTTCCATTCGAGTACATTTGTGGTTTAAGATCACTACTTTAGTTACATAATGCATACACTCAAACAACTTGGTTGCATTTATGTGAACATTATTAAATAACATTTGAGACACGCGACAACATTCAAAATATGTACATGAATATGTGCCCATTTAGCAATGATAAACATATAATATACACATATAGAACACTTATAAACGCGTTTACATTTGTCTTTTCTATGCCAAGAATTGTAGTTGTTACCACTCGGGAGGCTGTGTTAAGGCATTGGCCCAGTCAGTCCTCCTCCAGCCTTAAGTCCACAGGACAGGATACCAGTCTAGTGTTTTAGTTTTGGTATCAGGGGTTTTAGCTCCTAAATCAAGGAGCATTTTAAATTAATTGGCTTTGGCATGTTTACTTGGCATTTCCCTCCAAATTCTAGGGACAGAGTCATTATGTGACAAGAGTTTGAAGTGTTGACATTGACTTTTTCTTATATTGAGGACTTCAAATTCTTGTGTTGCGATTTTATAAAGAACTTTTGTGATTTTAAGTTTACATATTTATAACTGTTTTTACTGAATTTTAGGAAGCAGTGGACACTCTGAAATGCTTATTATGTGGAATCGATTTAAGTGAACTGTGATGATAAGCTGATTGTGAAACACTTCTGACAGCTCTAGTTTTGACTACCTCAGGCTTGGTTCCATTTGCCCGACGTCTGGGCCCCAAAGGGGTGGTCTAACCCTATTTCTTGCTTTTATGGGTTAAATGTCATTTGGCTGAAATTCGTATTACTATAAATTACAGAACCAAACTCTGAAAAGGTCAATGCAAGAGCGCTGAAGGCTGTTGCTTTCTATTTTGTAGTGGTACGAACATGGACAATTAAAAGTGATATATAATAAGTACAGATACATAAAATGGGAAAACAGAAGAAGAACTGCTGGAAATGTGGAAACAGGCATTATCCTCCAACTGGGACAAAGTTCGAGAAAGTGGAACTGGTAAGTGACTGCTAATGTCAGTGGCAATGTTGAGTCAGAAGTGGCTGGGTCTGAGGAGAAGGACTCTCACGTTATTCCCAGTACTTCCAAGATGACATCAACTTCTACTGTGCAGGTGTTGGAGCAGTTGCAGACGGTGAATCGGCGGCTAGACAAGGTAGAAGGCAGAATGGCAAAGGAAGGACACGGAAATAAGGGCAAGGACAGTGGTACGAGCGCTAAGAAGTTAAGTAGTTTTTGTAAATGACAAATGCAAGTAGTCAGTGATAGTTCACAGTCTGATAGTGAGTCTTCAGACGAGGACCAATGTATCCTCAGTCTTAATAGTATTAGGAAGTTTGCAAAAATTCAGCGACAGGTTGATACCAGAATTAGGCAGTTAGAACAGCAAAGCGAAACAGCAGGGACTGTAGGAAAAACTAAGTCCAAAAGAGGGGGAAACGTGGAAGTTTTGGTTAAACACAGAGTGGCTTGGCCACATGAGGCAATTTGGGGGATGCAACCAGATCTAGACTTTCTTATGACCAACTAACAATGTCACAGTCGGTACAGGGTTTCTGTAAGAATATTTTAGATGAATCAGACCACAAAATTAGGGATAAAAATTCCTACATGGGGAAATTGACGGAGGACTCCACTGATTTTTCATGGCAGGGAGCTAAAGCAGCCCATGATGTATTGCTGTGTGAATTTGAAAGGGGGTTCGAATTGAGAGGACATAGCAAGAATAGATGGAATTAGGAGGGCGCACACGCAGAAACATGTCAATGGTAGTAGAAATTGGGCGAAAAATTTCACAAACCATGGTATTGTAAGCAGTTTCAAACTGGATCCTGTGTTCACAGCAAGGGTCATGAAGTTAATGGTAAGATGCACAAGCATGTGTGTGCATTCTGTTTGTCGCAAGGTCGGCTGCTAGGCCATGCTGAGAAAGATTGTATTTTCAGCAGAAAACATAGTACAAAAAACGAATGAGAAGCTGTCCTTCCAAAAAATTGTGGAAGGGCAGCTCTGTTACAGTTAGTACTTATGCAAATGTGAATAGGCAGGTGAAACATAACAATATGTCAAAAGTGAGTGAAACAGCAAACATTGACAGTGAAAGGTCAAAGGTCATGTCGAGAGAGGGCTCTGGTTTGGAAGTGAGACAGTGTCGCCGTGTGTTCTGTAATAAACAGTGTGCTCCCTCCGAGGTGGAGAGTTTATCAGTTCGTCCCCCTGGGCAATCCATAAAAATTTTCAAAGCAGTTGGCCTTGAACCCAGGGCCAGGTCATATGCAGACGTGGTTAAAGGTACAAGTCACACAATAAACAAACTCTCGAATTACAACAAAAGTCGAGTGTTTTGGGCTAGATACAATAACATAGGCCCTGGAAATAATGATCAGGTGGGGCTAAGCCTAGATACTGGCAGTGAAGTCATTAGAAATGACAATGAAAGAGATCACAATAGGGAGGTCGTGTTTGGTGAATTCATGCGCAATGTTAACATGCAGAACAATGGGCTCAACAGAACAATAAAGGAAACCTTGCAAAAGGTAGCTAACCATGAAAACTAGGATACATCAGATAATGACACGCGTTTGGATGATGCCAGTAGTATTGAAACTGATTGTGACAATTCAAATGACCAGAAAAAGTTGTTGTTTGACATTAGGATTACTGACAGTGACAAATTCATTAATTCCACCATTTTTAATGATCAGGACCGATGGGTTAGCCCAAGTCAATGTGTCACATATGATTTATGGTGTCAGCAGTCTAAAGTCAAGTGTGGTTTTATACCACTTACTGACCCCATTATGCCAGTGAATCACCAACTCTCATCTTTACAAATTGCAGACCCTATTGAGCTGCATAAGGAGGTGAAAAAATATAATTTACCAAATTACTTGGGGGGCACGAATTCCCATAAAGTCGCAGATGAACATTCAGGCATGGGAGTCATTATTGAAATGATATTGGGACAGGCAGCTATTGGAATGTCTGAAGTTTGGTTTTCCTTTAGGTTTCAATAGAATGTGTCCTCTCAAACATGATAAACGAAATCATAAATCTGCAGTTGAGTTTCCAGAACTTGTCGATGCATATTTGGCAGAAGAACAAAAATTTGGGGCCATCATAGGGCCACTTGACAAACCTCCAATTCAAAATTTACACTCCCCTTTCATGACCAGGCATAAATCAAACTTTGACAATAGAAGGGTCATTTTCGATTTGAGTTGGCCATAGGGGGAATCAGGCAATGCGGCAGTTGATAAAAACAGTTATATGGGTAGTGATTTCAAGCTGATGTTTCCTACTATAGATGATTTGACGCAAGAGTTGGTCAAAATTGGAAAAGGGGCTCATATTTTTAAGATAGACATAAGCGTGTTATGCCTTGGCATTCTGATTGATACTGAGCAGGGTACCGTATCTATTCCGTCACACAAGTTACAAGATATTAAAGAAATGGTCAAGGATTGGAAAGGTAAAAAAATACTGCATGAAGCGTCAGTTACAGTCGTTGTTGGGCACATTGCTTTACATACACAAGTGCATTAAATAGCTTGTTACTTGTACAATGGTGTTTCTATGTATGCTTATAAGATATTAAACTCCATATTAGAGCTTGACTGACGGGTCTGGGGGGTTGTTGGGATGAGTTTGTGTACCACCTTCCCATAGCACGTGGATTTGCGTATCTGGATATTGTACATTTAGAAATGGTAAATATTGTCATGGCTTTGCGTTTATTTGTTCGTTTCTGGTCTGGTACCAGAATATTGGTGAAATGTGACAATGACACTGTTGTCAAAGTGCTGAACGCAGGTAAAGCTAGAGATCCATTCCTACGTGCATGCGCATGCAATATATGGTATATCTCAGCTTTGGCTGACATAGATTTGCAATATGTCCATGTTCTAGGTAAAAATAACACAGTGGCAGATCTATTGTCCAGGTGGCAGTACTCTGAGCAGAATGTTATTCAGCTTAAGCAATTTATTGATAATCCTGTATGGCTGCCAGTGGACTATGCTTTGTATTTTCAAATACAGAAGCGCTGACAGAATATGCCAGAAAAGCCTCAGTACGCACCAAATCAGCATTCAGACCAAGAACTGTCAAGTGTTATAATATATTATATAGGTCCTTTGTGGCCTTTTGTATGTATGCAGTATTCAACAGTTTTGTCATATCTTGAATTTTTGGTTCAGAATGCTGTTTCTATACATATGATCAAGAACCATATCTCAGGGCTATCTCAATTGTGTATGGTCTCCCTCATGGATCATGGGAACATCCAAATCTTAAATACTTTGTGAAAGCATTAAAGTTACACAGGCCTTTGGTACTCCAAAAAAGAGATATAATTGATATCAGTACTTTAAGCCATATGGTGGCACTGTACCAGCAGTGCCCTAATGCAGTGGTATTTAAAGCTGTGTGGCTAACGGCGTTCTTTGGTTTCTTTCGCTTGTCCAACATTGCTCAGCATGCTATTGCAGAATTTGACTGTAATAGGTATTTCACAGGGGGTCACATGGTTTTTTTTCAAAATAACAAAGTTCAATTGTTACTTAAATGGTCTAAGACCATACAGTACCGAAATGAATACAGATTAGAGACTTTACCAAAATTGGAGGCATCACATCTATACCCTTATAGGGCTCTCAAAAAGTTGTACAGCCCAGGGGTCAATTCCCCTTTATTTCAAATTAAAACTACATCCGGTTGGCAGGTGTTGACGGATTCAAGGATTAGAAAAACCTTAGCCACAATTAAGCAGCAAATGGACCTCCCATTGAATTTTTTTATACTTTCTATGCTTTCAGGTGCTTAGGTGCCTCGTTAGCATATGATTTGGATATACCAGTTAAGGAGATTAAGGAACATGGCACCTGGGCGTCTAATTGTGTCTGGAGGTATATTCACCCAAGTACAGTTGCAGGGCAACAAAATGTTAGAAGATGAGTTATGATGTTTCTACCACTACAGTGTCTTGCGGTTTGGGGAGTTTTCATAATATAAATATCTAAATATGGGGTTGTCAGAAAAAGCTCAGATAATAAATCTAGTAAAATTAACATTTCGGATTATAATCAGGAATATGACCTCAAGTTTGACTCCCAGGGGGTCAGTAGATGACCTAATATCAAGGTCACTACAGACTGACCAAAATATGACCTTGGTAACATGACCTTTGGGGTCTGGAACTGGACCTGGGCGGATCAATGTACTAGAGGTTATTAGAGCAAATATGGTGAATAAGACCTCAAGTTTGACAATCAGGGGTCAGTAAATGACCTAATAGCAAGGTCACTACAGATGGACCAAAAGATGGCCCGGGTAAACGACCTTTGTGGACAGGAACTTGACCTTTGCAGGTCAATGCAGTAGAGGTTATTAGAGCAAATATGGTGACCCGGGGGGTCAGTGCGTGACCTTGTCAAAGCCACTGGTCAATGTTTATCAATTTAAACAATTTGATATTTATTTTAATCGAACTATAACTTTACATTGGTGTTTTATAATGTGTACACTATTATTGAAATGTATATATATATTACTAGTTAGATTATGTAAAATTTACTGAATTAATGATTATGTATAATAAAATGTTTAAATCCTCTTTGGTTGTTGTTGGAGTTGAGGACTGTAGATTAGTTCTGTAATCGAAGTTGACAAACAGTAAAAAGCTGACATGTAAGTGTACTGATACATAAGGCCAGAAAACACACATAAAAGCCTTGTAAGGTTCAACAGTCAGGGTCACTTGTGGGAGTGGAACCCACACAGAGGTGACTGCCTGTGATTAGATGCCAAACCTGCTAACCCACTAGAACATCCCAGACCTCTGCTTACAATCCCAGTGTCTCTCTTTACTTACACACATACTTATCATGTAATAATATCATGCATGGAAATATTTAAGAAAAATATTGTGATAATACTCTGCCATCACCTCTTCCAGAAATACAAGGTGAAGCACCCCAAAACTGAAGTTCCTCCATACCCCTACTTTTAACCCTAGAGTTCATAAATCAATCAAATACTTCTAATTTTTTCCGTCACTATGCCCCAGTTCTTGGGAACTCTTTCCTCTGTTTAAATAAGAAATAACCCCTCAGTTGCATCATTCAGAAAACATCTTAAATCCCACCTCTTCAACTCCAGTTTCCCAACTTAGTCTTGGTCACACCCATAACTCTGGATATTGCGCCTGCAAAGTAGTAGATTACATTAGATTAGTAAAAATACTTTCTGGACCCACAAGCCCATACAACACTTCACTTAATTAGGATTTACAGAAACCCCAACTGAAAAAATCCCAACTGTAAAAAACTCCAACTCTAAGGGCATGCTACTAATTTTTTTCAACCTGAAATGAATGGTATGCAAACAAAGCTACATGATAATTACATGTATGCATGGGTGCAATATCAGCCGCTTCTTAGTTCTTAGCGCAAGTGTGAACATATCAGATTAATGTCAACAAGAGCACTTGGAGATATATTTTCGAGACTAATGGTTTCTTTTATTTATTGAGTTATTTATTTGGGGTTTTACATCACTTTCAACACTGTACAGGTCATATCACGACGGGTAGTTGGAAGGGCAGAGGAAACCAGTACATACAGTTCGTTAGGGTTCTGTACTGTAAACTGCCGACCAACGGCAAGCAACTACCAGCTTTCCCACTTGAGACCGTGCCGAGGATCGAACCCCGGCCTTAGAGGTGGGAGGCGAGAGTGTTACCACTACTAATGATTTCAGAAAAAACACTAATTTTTTTCCAGGCCAAAGGGAAAGCAGTCCCCAAGTCTCGCTCCTAGATTTTGCATATCTAGACATGAAACCCCTCCTTTTTAAAAGCTCAGTCCACATTTGGGTTGACATGACTATCACTAGGTTACTGGCCTACTCCACTCAAACCCAAAATTCCTTGATGAATTGGTCTATTTAGTTTGAACATTTAGACTTTAAAGAAACTGCATAGGTGATATCAAGATGGTAAAAAAAATGAGCACATGCTACTTTGTCAAGATTTTATTTAAACAAATTTATATGCAATTATACAACAATCATAAAGGTACAATTATATGAAGTATATTTGATGAAAGAAATATTTGCAAATGGATTATGATTTTATTCTATTCTGGATTTTTATGGCGCTTAATCGCTGCCTTTCAACAGACAGGCGTAACAACCATAGGAACAAGTATTCCTAAATTCACCAATCCATGTCATAATAATAGGATTAGCCACAGTGAAACAGACTGAATCAGAAACTAAGGTGAGAAGACCTTGTTAAACATATTTGATTTGAGTTTCTTTCTGAAAGATACAATGAGTGAGATCAAATGAACCAGTATGGACCTAGTCAGATTTAATTAAGATAAATGGATTGCATCTCTAGATTTTATCTATACTAAAGTTGTTACTGCCAATTAGTAACAGTTCATTCCCTATCTCTATGTTAATTACTGCCTGTACAGTATTAGCCTAGCACAGTGAGCACAAGAAATGCTGCAGATCCACATGGAGGCCAGTCTTTAAATATGCATCAAAATTGCTAACTCTTCAAACAAAGGTGTTCAGTAGCCTAGTGGGTGAGCAGGTTTGGCATTTAATCACAGGCTGCCTCCCTTGTTTGGTTTGACTCCCACAACTGGCAAATGCTGAGGACCTGTCCCAATATGACCCTGGCTGTTGAACTGGATGTAAAATCCCTACAGTGACCTTTGGCCCTATTCTCAAACAGGAGTGAACATTGTTGTCAAGATTTTCAACTAATAACCACGGGACACTAAGTAGCAATAAGTAATTCACCACCTAAGGTCAAGGCCAGGGCGCAAATCCCCAGAGAAGTGGGAAACCAGAATGTTACTCACTGAGACACTGTTCCACAATAGGGTATATCGTATCATGTCTACTTGGAAAGGTCAAAACTAAATCTTTTGAAACAAAGTCATTTATATTTTTCACCTGGTGTCCAATTGAAAGTACCTAACAGCGATATTTTGTATATATTTCAGTATTAATGTCAGTTTAAAGCTTTGTAGAAGTCATATCCTAAAAGGATGCTCTTAGGATGGATAGAAACTGTGCATATTAACTGTTAATCATTTAAAATTTGTTCTTGAACCATGATTTCAGTCTCATAACATTTCATATTAAACATGTTTTAACACATTACATAAAGCATATCACAATATTTCATTACTGTCAGAAGAAAATAACAAAAACAAAAACCATTCTACAAGATAGGTTGAGAAACTAAATAACACATTTTCTTGTGAGACTTTTTTTTCTAAAAAATCTCTCTCGGAAACTGCAGTGTCTAAAGCAAATTGTGTACATACGCACATTTTACATAATATGTAAACTTGTTTATATCCTATAAGAAACATAAGTGAACATATGTAACAGTAGATATTAAATATATTCCATATCCATTTTTTATAAATATATAACCAGTAGATATATACAAACATAGTAATTGTACAACCTAGGTATTATAGATCCCCCGAATGCCTTGCAGGTTACGTCTGGCTTTGTTTTGAGAAAAAAACCTGCTAAAAGGTAGCAATAGTAGACAAATATGAACTACTGTGGAGTGAAAATTACTTGTTGAAACCTTTTAGCCTAAACTGGATGCTTCAGATGTGTCAACCCAATACATATACCTTTACTTTGATAGGTATATTTTTGTGATCATATTAAAAACAACATACAGTGAATTTCATACAAGAATGAAATTGAACATAAGTGCTTCAGAATTGCTTCTTCATCTGAACAAATGTAGTTCAGATGATTTTTCATTTTTTATTTTATTTGTTGTGTAATTTATTGAGTGTTTTACATCACGTTTTTTTATCTTATTGTGATGGGTAGTTTTAAAGGCAGAGGAAACCAGTACATACAGTTGGTCAAGGTTCTGTACTGTAAACTGTGGACCAACAACAAGCAACTACCAGGTTTCTCACATTAGGTCAGGCCGGGACTCAAACTCTGATCTCAGAGGTGGGGGGCAAGTGTGTTACCACAGCACCACTGTTGCCCCTTTCAGACAATACATGGGACCACGGTGGCAGAGTGGTAACACTCTCGCCTCCCTCCTCTGAGGCCGGGGTTCGGTTCACGGCATGGCCTCAAGTGGGAAAGCTGGTAGGTGCTTGCCATTGGTTGGCAGTGTACAGTACAGAACCCTGATGAACTGTATGTAGTGGTTTCCTCTGCCCTTCCAACTACCCGTCATGATATGACCAGTACAGTGTTGAAAGCGATGTAAAAACCCAAAATAAATAGAATAAATTCAGACAATACATCAATAGCATTCATCAGGTTTTCTTCCCCACAAGCTTCACAGGGACCGTTGCAGCCATCACCAGCTGCCCAGTTTCTTCCAGAGTTTTTTTGAACATGTAGAGGTTTCGGTAGGTTGACCTGTAGATAACCCTCTCCATCAGCTGGTCTGCAAAAATGAGCAAGAAACACTCAACATAATGACATAACATCAGTGAGAATCATACAATATCTTGGTGACAAAGAGGTTGGACTGCAAATTTTTACATGAATGTATTTTATTAAAAAGTAACAACAGTAAGATACTGTGCTATGTATAGCTACCTAGCTTATTTTTGTATTCTATCTAATTATCCCCCCGTCTTATTTTCATGACTATTTCTTTGTTTGTTTCTTAGCGAGATTACACAAATACTACTGGTTTGAACATCGTGAAAATAATAGCAGAAGATATGGCTTGGTCCAGCTGAGATCCCATTAAATTTTGAGAGTGAGCCAAAGAATTGTGTTTATACAAAAAATCCAGATATTTCCATTTACTTATTATTAGGTGCTCGGTAGAGGTCTGCGCTCTCTCAGTGCTCGTGTTGCAAAATGTTGCTTAACTTTTCCCCATGTTTTTGTAGGAGTTTATGGGATTCACACATAGTACAAGTTATCTGGGCTGATATTTATAAAAAGACTCTAACTCAGTCTCAAACTCAGTCTCACTCATCATCCCAAACTCAATCCTACATAAATACAAACTTAAATCAAACTCAGTCTCACTCATCAACTCAAACTCAATCCTACATAAATACAAACTTAAATTTAGCTTTCTCAAGTGAAATGTATTTTCTGAAATTTGAATTAAAAACATAATTATAATCCCTTAATAAGGGGAACACATATGATTTTGGGCCTGAGTTTAAGAATATACTTACTTAAGAATTGGCTTTACAGTTTTGTTGAGTGTGAAGTTTTAGTTTGAGTTTCACTTTGACTATAAGCTAAAATAAAGAGTTTAAACCATAAATTATAGATATTGAATTTGAGTTTGAGATTGACATTTTGAATCAACACCAGCTCTGAAGTTTGAGAGATTATGGTCATGTTATGGTCATGTTATCAACGGCCTTACCCATTTGTGTTAAAGAACTGGACAATTGGGTTGTTCAGGGTTCCAACAATAAGGCAGAATATACTATGGACTTATTTGATTGACACTTGACATGATCCAAATTCATTATACAATTTTTCACAATATTTGGCAATTTTCATTTATAATATTCCTAAGTTCAGGATTCACTTTTTCTTAGTTGACATTGAGTGCACATATTTCATATTATATTTTACTTTATCTATTTTTATCTTTCATCTCCATTCTTTATAAATACATTTACGGGTGGATATGCCGACAATTTCTAGAATATATTTATTATCTCAACTCTGTTGTTCATTATTTGTTGTTATTCATTATCAGTCTTTGGTTGGATATCCCATTTATAATATAAATGAACTGGTATTATAATATCTATTTACACAATATCCTTATTTCAGTTACATGACAATTATGCCAATTCTACCTTAAAAGTGATAAATGTGTACAATTGTTCTACAAGCTGCCAGTAACAGTCTACCCCAGACAAGATACTGTATATACAGCTAAAATTTGTGGTTGTAGCTTAGTTTGGTCTGATTGGTTGAAAGTGCTCAAATATGCTGTTACTGGATGCACAAAATCTTACTAGTGTATAATGCATATTTACTGTACCATTTGAATAATGTGTTCTGTTTAATATTTACAGTATTTATGTAAATATCTCCGGGAGATAGAGTTGTGAGCTTCAGTAAGTAGCATTTAGCGTGGGATTTATATGAACTGGGGGTTTAAAGTGGCACTTCAGAGTCAGGCATTGAACTGAAAACACTCATGTGATGTTCAACTCAGTAATTTGGGTATTATGAGGACATAAAGTGACACAGTTAAGGTAAATATATAGAGGGAACCGTAAATTGTACTGAGTGGACTGGTAGAATTAGAGGAGTCCTAGAAGATAGAGTTGTGTAGATTTGAGCATTAGTTATTTATTCATTTAGGGTTTTACGTTGCTTTCAACACTGTACAGGTCCTATCACGACAGGTAGTTGGAAGGGCAGAGGAAATCAGTACATACAGTTTGTCAGGATTCTGTACTGTAAACTGCCAACCAACGGCAAGCAACTACCCGCTTTCTCACTTGAGGGCATGCCGGGAACCAAACCCCGGCCTCAGAGGCGGGAGGCGAGAGTGTTACCATTCTGCCACTTTGGCCCCTGTAGAGTTAAGCAACCCAGAGTTGTCCCGGACCTGTCCCACAATCCAGACAGTGATGAAGCAAGGTGGGTACAAATACTTCATTTATAAAAAAACAATTATGCAGGTAATAAAATAGAGTTACGTAAGATTAACTCACTACCTGCTGCATTAGGCATTCTGATGAGTTTTTGTTTCACGTCCTCTGACATAACACCTCGACTAACGAGTCTCAGCAAAACATCCGGAACACTTGTCATCCTGGTGAAAAATTCATGGTTTTCCCTCATGTTGTCCCTGTCAGTGTCGCTGAGCATTTCATTGGCTGAAGAAAAAACAATAAACAACTCCTCACCTCTGAGTCATATCAAAATCAAAGTTGGGGTTTTGCTTCCCGTTCAACAGTCAGGGTCATATTGGGACAGGTCTTCAGCATTTGTCACTTGTGGGAGTCGTACCACAACAGAGATCATTGCCTGTGATGAGATACCAAAATTGCTAGCCAATAGGCCGCCGAGGACCTCTGAGTCAAATCAAAGTGTGATGCCAAGTTGGAAATAACGGCATGTTCGCATAGTTCTATTCAGTTGTAACAACTTGTATTTGAATAACACTTCATGACATGGCCTTTATGCCTCCGAAAAGAGACACTGTATCTTTGTAACTGTTCATCTTTACAAAGGAGCTGCCTCATAGAGCCATTCCTCTACCATGTACCACTCCTATATGTATATTTTAGTTTAGCATATGACAGCTTGTAGTAAGCTTATACAACCATTTAAAAATCTGCTATGTGCTTGAAATATTGTCCAAGTTAAGGAGAATGCGTTGTATGCAAATACCAGTCCCGACTTTTGAGCCTAGTTCATATTACTAAAACACAAAATGCATTGAGTCACAAATGAGCTCCAACAACTAATATAAATATTGCTGGTATGTAGCTTGTGGGGCCAGTACATAAAGGTGTGAACTAAGGCTAAGTGTGAGCAGGTGATTATTTTATATAAATAATTGTCTGTTGTTTAGATCACAAGATTGAACTGGTTTTACTTTGAGAGAACAATTATTTATTTGGTGTTCTACATCGCCTTCAACACTATACAGATCATATCCCGATGGGTAGTTTTGTGGGCAGAGGAAACAAGTACATGCAGTTAGTCAAGGTTCTGTACTGTAAACTGCCGACCAACGGCAAGCAACTATCAACTCTCCCACATAAGGTCTGGGTTTGAACCACCAACCTCAGTGGTGGGAGGCGAGTGTGTTACCAATGCACCATTGTGGCCAACAAGAGAGTCCAATAAGGTCAAATAAGGTAACAGTTGCCTTTGCAGGTAAGTAATTGATTATGATATGTCCTAGATAGTTTTAGGAGAAACCATGTGGGATGACTGTACTCGTTCATAGCAGTAGAGAATGCAGTACATCCAGTGTACTATGTTTTGCAATTACAGTTAAAGTTTATATAGTTATTACATACAATGTCCTTCTATTCTATTCTACTTTAAGCAAATTCTTAATTTTAATCAAACTAAACTGATTTCAATTGTAAATGTCATTACCTTCTACAAACTATATGAAAAGATAAATTTATATTTAATGTTTAGGGCAATACAGCCCATGTTAAAATAGTTACTTCAGGAATTCAGTATGTCAAAATGATGGCATTTTGAAATGAGGGCGGGGTTATCTCATTACAGGTAGCAGAGGTAACATTCTGGACTTTAACATACCATATACTACACTGCAGGGGGTGATGAATGAGAATTCCCCTGATCCATTCTTGTTTATTGCAGCCACCTTGAATTCTTCAGCTCTGCCTAATGACACAGAAGTTATGACAATATCATGAAAATGTACTAGCCCACAAACATTATTAGTTCCCCTTAACAGCTTGGTAACCATATACAAAAACAGCACCACAGATGTCTGTACATACCAAGTTTCAACCTTCTACACCTTACAGTTTCTGATATACACCCACAAAAAGGTCAAAACATGGCAAATCCACCCAAAATAATGTCTCAACCCAGCATCAACTTCCTACACTTTACGGTTTCCGAGAAATTGCCCGGATGAGATTTTAAAGGTCAAGGCTACTCCAGATAGGTCTTATGGTACACCATGACAATGCACTAGTACAGCCCCCAATGTTCCTTACAAGTATTAACATACTAAAGCTTGCCATTACTAAGATACACCCTGGACAAGAATTTTCCCAATGCTGACCCACCTGACTAACAAACCAGACTCCATGCACCTTCACGGCCTATTAAAGAGGTGGTGGATATATATATAAATTTTACATATATTCTTCCACATGTTGATGTATTTGTGAGTATTTTTATTGTGTTCCAATTATGACTTGTGAATAGTTGGGTCAATAACTTACATTTTGCTTTATAAGGGGATTTGGTGACTTTGTCAGTCAGTCTGGTCCACTTCTGTCCCTGTCTATACTCCACCACTGCATGGGTAGTTACAGGCAGGGGGCCACACACAGGCCAACACCAAGACAGGACAAACTGGTTTTCATTGACTTCCTCACAGTCCAGATACAGTAACTTGCCAGGAGGGGACATTTCTGTTCAAGAAATTGATAACCATTTTGATTAATTATGAAGATGCTTGTGGATATATACTGTAGATACTTTCAATATCACACCATTGTCCAGGAAGAAAATATCAATACATATTAGCCTTCATCAAATCTGAGAAGCCTTATCTCTGGTAGAAGTAATTTATATTACAGGTAGATTGATCAAAGAAGTTTCACGTTGTAACATTGTAGTTTGTTGGCTTTGACAAAAATTTAAATATATCAATAGTTTTATGCTTTACCTTTGTATGTCAAGTCCAGATAACTCTGCACATTGGCGATGTGTTTTTCAATCTTCTGGCTCCGAACTACAAATGAAGAAATACAATAAGTACATTTAGATGACAGATTGTAATGAACATTTTATTATCTACACTAAAAAGGCAACATGATGTTAAAATGTGTAGCCATTTGCGAACACTAAAATGCCAGTTTTAATCTATTGTAATGATAAATAAATACAAGCATACTGGAGTAAAATAATGAACCAGTTAGATGAGTACAAATGACTTATTACAATGCATGCAAAAAGGTTTATCCTAATCTGTTTTATTCTATTCAAGACATTTATAGCACTTAATCTCGCTTTATGTTACTTCAGTTGTTCTCTTTACTGCTAAAATGAACTTAAAACATTAGCCTTTGTTTTACTCAATGATTCAGTTACACTTTTTGTTTAAAACATTGAGCTTATTTTCTGACTCACCAGATGGTGCAATCACTAATGCCCTGGGAATTTTATCTCCTTTGCAGCAGTCATAGGTGACATCTAGACCTTGGTTTTTCAGAACTTCACTTGGGAGCCGTTGCGTCACTGGGTATAGGCCTTTTACAATGCAGTGAGTGCATTTGAAATAGATCAACTTGATCACACCAAGTAGTGGCTGTAAGATTGACTCCAAGTCTACGTAGATGTCAGAAGTCACCTGCCACACTTGTGGAACATCACTGATTGGACCACAGACACAGAGAGAAATTGTTGATGTTTCAGTATTTCTCACAGCTCTTATCTCTAGTGTCCCTATCTTCACCTGAATTCCATCACGCCAGGCGTAGCGGGATCCACCATATTTCTTTTCAACAGCCGTCTTCTGCACCTGAACCTGCATGACTTCGAATGCATTAATGGGGATGTTGTTGTGAAAGACGCAATCGAGTAGGGCTGAGAAATACTGCTGATTAATTGTGTGGAGTTTGCCCAAATCCAAGGCAGTTGGAGCTTTGTTTCTTTCGATAAACCATGGCATGAAATATACCTTCTTGCAAGCATCAACTTCATAGCAGAGATGGAATTTCTTCATTACTTCCAGCACTGCTGCTTCTTCCTGTTCTTCAAGCCCATACTGTCGCCAGAGAAATCGCAGGAGTTCAATGGCCAAGAGGCCCTCTTGCTCATACTGTTTCATCATCAATTCTATATGGAGGGCTGGAGTGGTTTGTTCCAGAGCACTGAAGTCGGTGGCTTCCTTCAGGTTGTGGTGAAAGCAAGATTTCAATAAATCAAGAATAAAGTCTTTGTTGTGGAAGACATAATCAATCAAAACGTCATTGTCTGGGTAGTACAGCACATGCCCAGCAGCACGGTAATATTCCAGTGCTAATGTGAACTTCTTCATGATCTGAGAGGGTTGAAGTATCTGCAAGTGCTTGACATAGAGGGCTTTGAAAAGTTGTTGAAGCTCAGTTAACTTGAGAAATTTCTTTTTCTGGCATAAAATCACTTTGTAGAATTGAACCCATTTTTCAGGCAGTGACACACGCTTGTGTGCAGTAATCTTCATCAGGAACTCCTTCAGAATGTTCATCCCATCGTACGTTTTGCTTGACAGAAGAAAGACCTCCATGTTGGTCTTTTGTTTTTCAAGTTGGGTTGATAACTTAGATCTGCCCTCATCTGGCTGAGTATGGCATGCTAGACTATGTATTTCTTCATCAATACATGCATGGACCTATTGCTTTATATAGTCCTTGTTCTTGAGCAGAATATCTGTTCTGACAACATCAGTGTGAGTGAGAACCACATGCACTTGGTTTTCTGGGTGGTATTGCAAGGCATGTCGTAGAATGTTCGTTGTATCCCGAACACTGGTTTCACTAACTTGGCTGATATCATGAACGAGCAAAATAATGCTGTTGCGACCAATAAACAAATGGCTAGTGATCCTGTATACTTCGTGACCACCATGGTTAAAGAGCTGAATGGAGTCAATGGCAGTGATATCCCAAGTTTTAATGTCAGCAACTTGTGTTCGATCATCGATGTGCACCAGAATAGATTTCCCAGCAATCAGTGAACTCATCAAACTGGATTTCCCTGCAGTCGTTGGTCCCAACAATGTCATGCTGCAGAGGAATACCAATAATCAGACGCAATCAGGTATTGTCAAATGCTGGATTTGATTTGTTGTTATTTTGGAAACCTAATATGTAAAAATATATCAGGTATAAATATAAATATATCAAATATAACATAAATAAATACTGATTTCTCATGAAATTTCAACAATACACCAGGGTGATCAATAAAACATGATCTCCCTTTAAGAAATACGATTTCACTTTGTCTCGAAGTTCCAGAATTAGAATGTCAACCAGGCTGTTACCCCTCCACAAGAGCTGTCATTAATCTTCAGAACCCCAAATGTCCCTACATGCTACATTGTTAAGGCATTCAATTTCCTTAAATTTTATGCTTTTTTGTTAATATCAATACTTAGTACAGCCTCATAAGTCCTAGAAGACATAAGAAGGGCATGCTTGTTACACTTACGATGATGTGATTATAGCCTAAGAAATGTAAGACAAGCGTTTCACAAATTACTGACGGATTCACATACTTTCTACTTTGGCAGTTCATTTAATAAAATATTAATATCTATATTGTTTCAAGGTTCGACTTAAGTTTCAAGTTCTGTTGTACTCAAAAATACCTCAAAATACTCAATTATTTATATTGTAAGGATTTGGCAAGTTTCAATCTTGAAGCTAAGTCAGTGTATATTCCAAAATTGTGTTAATTATTTACTGATATTGTAGAAAAAGTATCTCAACCGCAGAAGTTACCAGAAACCGAAGAAAAACATTATTTGTCTTGACTAAATGTAAGCATTTTAAATGAATAAATAGTGGCATAGATTAAGTGCTTCCCATTTTAAAAGCAACATCAAAGACCAGCCATTGAGAATTAAGGTTATTCCATTCAATACTACAGAGCCCTAGGGCAACATCAGTTACAGTGTCATTATAAAAACACAAAACAATTTACCTTGTCTGTGTAGTTCTCACAGAATTTTCTGTGTAATATTCTAGCACCGCCTCAAGTCCCTGCAACATCACTTCTACAGGTGGCTGTTCCAGTCTCCACTTCAGTGCCTGACACAGGGTCTTCAACTTGTTGTAGGTGTTTTCGTGAAAACACTTTCGTCCCAAAACCGTCACACTCAATGAATCAATGAATAAAGAAATCTCTGTGTCCGGAAGAGCATGTATGGAGTGGAGTTCAGGGTTTCCTGACAAATCTATCTCAGACAGCTCTGCACAGTGATTGCAGTCACCAACTGTCAACAGCTCATTACTGGAAAGATGAAGTTTTGTCAGTGTAGGTGGGAGGCTTCTCCAGTCTACGTCTTTGATTTTATTCCTGCGTAAACCCAATTCCTTTAGCTGTGAACAATGACTCATGTCTCCAACTGCAGATAGTTCATTTTTGTAAAGGTCAAGCTTTGTCAGTGTAGGTGGAAGGTTCCTCCGGTCGACCTCGCTGATTTTATTCCAGTGTAAACCCAATTCCTTTAGTTCTCTGCAGTGACTTATAACATCAACTCTGGAGAGTTGATTTTGGCCTAGGTCAAGCTTCGTCACTCTAGGTGGAATGAGACCAAAACAGCCATCACTGATTTTGTTGTTACTCAACACAAACTCTTTCAGATTCTGAAAATTCCTGTATTTCCGTAGGTCTGGAATAGATTTCAGTTGATTACCAGATATGTCTAATACAGCATACTCAACATTATCGCTTATCTCCTCCAGAGCTGAAGTCACATCATTGTCATCTAGACAGGTGCTGCTCCAATATATCCTTGCCATTTTCCCCTTTTCATCATCTGTATCTCCAGCAGCTATCATAGGGAGAATATATGGCCAGCATATCTGTCACAATTCATTTCCAGACAGTATTTTGAAAACCGCTTCATGAAATAAATTTAAATTTGGTATGTGTATGTGAGCCTTGCTTATGGCTCAAATTTGCATGATATCTTTTTAAAGATGCACACAGATATTTCGTATTCATAGAGCACTCATACATGTTAAGAGATAGAACTGTATCAGACAGAGAGCCTTGTAAACTTTGCAGAGACGGTTCAGCCTTGCAATCCCCCGTTACCATGACTACCAATTGATTGACAGGCTATTATATGAGGGAAGTATTCCCCCAAACACCAGTTGACTGAAACCATATGTGTGTTTTTGTGACATGCACAGCAAGCCATCTGTGTACTCTATGATACTGCTGTGGTTAAAACCTCACTTAAGTCTCAATCACAGATAAAAGCTTTTCTAATGATCTTGCTCCCTCAGCTCTATGTATTTTCAAAAGCAAAAGGTTTTTCATTTTTTGAGATAATTTTCTTTCTGTAACCTGCTCAGTTTATTTTTAAAATTTAGTTCATTGTGATAACTTATTTAACTTCATTCCTTATATATCAGGGCAATGTGTTACTCACACAATACTGAGAGAAGACCAATTTCAAACACACACACTTAATGTTATTTCAAACACACATACTTAACCTAAGGGTAATGTTTACCTAAGACCAATTTACATTGACAGTGTTTGAAACAGGATCTAAAACAGATTTCAAAATGTATCAAAATATGAAATTTCCAACTAAGTTTAGAGTTGAACCTCTGATATCCAACCATGTTGAGAGAGTTAGATTTTGTTTGGATGACAGAAAGATTGTAAAACAGAATGGGTAATTAAGAATTACACTGGATTGTTTTGCTATGATCTGGGTCTGTGGAGATAAAAGGCCACATTAACTCACTATATGACTTTTTATGTTAGGCCATTGTGGATATAAAGAACACAAAATGCATATTGAGAGGTGGGCTAAGAGGGATTTGACTTCAAGCAAAGTTTACAAGGCTCTTTCTCTTAGCTGTATAATGCTGTAAAAGTCAGTACATCTATGAGTACATTATAGAAACTGAAACTTCATTTTTGAACTAAGAAACTTTCCCTAACTGCAAAAAAACTTGAGCCTTCAGCAAGGGTATGTGTATGTAACCAGTCGTAGAGATGCGTCCTTTCTTCAGATAACCAAAACTCTCTCCACTTACCCCTACCAAGGAGGTATTATTATTTTCATGACCGTTTGTTTGTCTGTTTATTTGTTCGTTGGTTAGCAGGATTACAGAAATACTACTGGTTGAAACTTGAGGAAAAAGTCGGAAGATGGGTCTTGGTCTAACTTAATTTTTGTTGTTAAGATTATGAACCTGGGGATTTAAGACACTGGTCCTGCAAATGAGCAACAAAAAGGCAGAGATAAAGTAATAGTAATATGTCCTGACCCAGTCAGTTTGATGGAATGATTTAAAATTGTTTTAACCTGGAAGTCGTAAGTTTCTCTAACTATTACCATACTGAAATAACATTAGAATTAAGATATTCAGTTAATCTAGACATGTGAACATGTTTAATTTAAACGAAAACTCGCCATTACCAATTTTGCACATTTTCAATCCCGTTTTATTTACTCTGTTAAACTCTCATATACCCATTAGATTTATTTATTTGTTGTTTTACGTCGCGTTCAACAGCCAGGGTCATATTGCGACGGGTAGTTTACAGGTGGAGGAAACCAGTGCATACTGCACTGTAAACCACCGGGCATCAGCAAGTAACTACCAACTTTCCAACACGAAGTGCCCGGCCCGAGATTCGAACCGGCGGCCTCAGAGGTTGGAGGCGAGAACTCTAACCACTACACCACCGAGCCCCCTATATATACCCATTAGAGACAATGACTTCAGAAGTTGTGATCAAGAAGTAAAAGTAATCCTTTTATGTATGAGCTCTAGTGAGACTTCAGCTTTCTGAGAGAACTGTTTAAAATATTTTTTTCTCTTTTCTATATCACTGAACTTTCATGAATTGTCATGTACCATTATGAGTACCTTTCTCATCATTGAAGTTAAGCTATAGTGGGCTATGGTGGTAATTGGATGGGTGACTGTCTGAATTCTAGGCCAGATATGGAATGTATCTGACTTGTAATTTGTTTTTGTCACTAGATTTTCATAAATTTTAGTGCACTTATCATGTCTCTTCAGGCTGTGCGGATTGTACATGTAGACCAAAATACTTTAAGGCCTTCTTATTAATTTTTAGTCCGGCTAACTGTGAAAAAAATGGAAGTTAAATAGGGATTCGCTACTATATAATCTAACTCAAAAGCATCTAGCAAGGCTAGATACAAAAAGATTTTACAAATAGCCAAAAAAAGAATTATGCAAACAGTACACTGACACATTGACACATGTGTTTTAAAGCTAGGAAATATATAGGAATACAGAGCTTTATGAAAACAGGAAGATACTTTTCAGGTTGTCCTGGTAGACTTTCTATTGACTTAATGTACTTGTGATAAACGTTCGTACAATTACAAAGATAAAAAAAAATGACGCAATTACAAATATACACTATCCCATTCTGTATCATGGCATCTCACCCTATTATCAGCTTTAAGAAATAACTCTTCATCTGGCCTTTTTTATCAGTTAAAAGCTTTAAAAGATTTTTCAGATAAATCCAAATCTGTTTTAATCAGAATTAACTTCGTAGTACAAACGTACAGCAAATTAATTCTATGATCAGCTGTTGAACATGTTGGAATGTGTTTTTTTACCTAAGAATCAGAATTTGGGGAATATGTAAAACAAGTTCTCTGTTTTCAGCTGTTATACAGTTTTGTTGAAACGGTCTTCTGCTTGTGTCAATTAACTGTGCATTATAAGATTGAAGATGTTTCCAAGCTGATGATCTGTAAAATAATAGCTTAGTTGAAAAGATAGCGCTTACATGAAAAGTAACTCTGTAACCTTTTAAAATCATTCGGTAAAAGTGTATATTTATATTTAGAATTTCTTGAAAAAATGAGGCCTTAAAATAAGAAGTGAAACTTTTTTTATAAATTTACTATTTTGGGGGAGATCCTTTGTCCGGATACCTCTTTATGAGTGTTGTATTATAGCCATTTAAACTTGCACACTCATAAACAATTGTTAGGAACCCATACAATATTTTAAATATAAAATATTTAAATATTTAAAAAAGCAAAATACATTGATTCACAATTTTTTTTAAATTATTGCCAGATAAACAAACAGAATTTTAAAAACACTGCACTATAAGCACCCTAGGAACAAGCACCCTACAGTTTTGTGTTTACCAAAGTAGGATCAGACGGCTGAAAATGGCTTTAGTTGATAAAGCCAAGGAAATTACCCCCATCACCACAAAATAATTTAGAAAAATGATGTTATTTGACAAGTTATTTGCTACTTGTCAAATACAAAAGCTTTGGTTTATGTACAAATTTCATTTTAAATATTTGAGAAATCTGGAGCCTGGGTAAGGCTAATGGTTTATTTTACATATAAAAGATTTAAGAAAAGATGTGACCAAACAGATATTTTTAAGTTGCTGCCTACTTTTATCACAAAACTTCCTAGTTTTCCAATAACCTGAAAAGGCCCAGCATTTTGAAACATAAACATTCCAAAAAAGTATATAATAATTCATCGAGTGATTCATATGGAACTAGAAAAGTACTCGGTGAGAGCTGAGGCTGTTTTCTTCGACAATACTTAGACTGTTCCTAAATTGAATTCTATGAAATATGCAACTATTGCAGGATATCTTATGTTTTATTAATATTAAGCTGTAACCCAATATTAGCACAGTGTTTGCCTCAAGAAACGAGCTTTTTCACCATTTTAACAAAGCAAATGATTCAGTAAAGAAAAAACAAAGGACACCTCACATAAGATTTTTTGTGGAATAAGATTCTTCCTAATTTACATATACTGGTTTCCAAGTTTACAGTTACAGTAATTTTTTTTCCATATACTACAGGACTCAAAGGGCTATTTAACCAATCCGACTGCACAGGTACAGCCCCACCTCACAAGTAACTTCCCCTAACTGGAAGATAGAGGCTCAAGGATGACCATTTATCAACGTTCTTGAGGTTCTTTAGCCTGCCACTTTGGATAGGACCCAATGACAGAGGACCGCCATTTTAAGTGGTCATCCGAGCCACAATATATCTGCCTGTACCTGGGTTTGAACCCACGTCCTCTGAGTTCCTAGACAAGTGTGTTACCCGCTAGGCCACAGTGGCAGATATGTACAAGGTGTAGGGAGTTTTTCTAACTTAGATTGTAAATAAAGTTAAAAAAGTAGAGGTATGTGAATACAAAATTTGACTGCTACTAACCCACCAGGCACAAGAAGTTATTTCGATATCAATGATTATGTCATTATTAACACTTATTTCTGATATTTAACATACAGTCTGTTTGAGTTATATATTTATGTGGAACATTAATCCCAATTGTCAGTCAATCCTAATTCATTAATCGCTAATCAATGAAAAAATTTTGATCACTTCCATAATCAAGATTTGACCGATGGCAGATTTTACCTACTACCAAAAATTCATAAAAAGAACATCTGTGGCAGACCAATTTGCAATACCACAAACCACCCCACTTTCCAAATAAGTAAATATAAAAAAGTATATGGTAGAAGCACCTCCTTACATCAAGGACACTACCGACTTTTTGAAACAACTGTAATTAATATCAGCATTACCATATGACAGTCTACTGGTAACCCTTGATGTAACTTTGTCATATGCGAACATTCCAAAGGAAGAGGGCTTGGGGTCACCCATAGAAAATTACTAATTAAGGGACCCTAAAATGATCAAACATAGACTGTATACATAATGCACCTCATGAGATTAGTATTACAAATACAAACTTCACTTTTATTTATTTATTTCACTTTTAAAAGCAAATAATATATCATTACAAAGGTCTTCTTACAGTGCTTCTATTCATGTCCGTTACATAAAAATCCATGAAGAAATGATTGAGATATTGCAGGTTAAAGATTGCAGCTGTTATATTCACTGGTGCCCATGCTTTTTGACATCCTTTTTCACATTCTCTCATTAAATAATTATATTACAGAATCCATAACTCGTACAAAATGGTGGATAATAGAAGTAAAACATCCCTCATCAGACATATGCAGAAAATATTCCAATCCTGAAGATTAACAATATAATACGTGTACTATGCATTCGTATAAAACTGTTTTCTTCATTCATGATATATTTTTTCTGTAAATGCCATCCAGGAAGTTTTCCAATTATAAAGAAACTGTTGTCAAAAGGAAGTATACAGTTTTGGGTGGATTTAAAACTTGGATGTCATAAAAATTTAATTTTGATATAATAGATGTCATTTTGAGTTCCCAAAAAGGACATGATTTTGATATCTTGAAAATAATGTCTTTTTGATGTCATGATAATCATGTCATTTTGATGTTGTGAAAATGATGTCAT
The DNA here is from genome assembly GCA_964017235.1 of Sabellastarte sp. h YS-2021. Classification (NCBI taxonomy): domain Eukaryota; kingdom Metazoa; phylum Annelida; class Polychaeta; order Sabellida; family Sabellidae; genus Sabellastarte; species Sabellastarte sp. h YS-2021. The sequence goes on from OZ024938.1 coordinate 68,311,202, forward strand.
TAGAACTTTCAAACCAAATCAAAAAAGACAGTTTATTGACACCGGGTTCATTGTCATTTAGATGTCTACATGACATAAGTTTGTCCATTGGGAAGGTAAGTAGAAATCATTCCTTACTTGGATCTAAGGTGACCTTAGCAAAGTGTTGTTGAAGAATATGTCCCCACACCTCTTGCAAGGCCCAATACCTCCTCTTTGGTTTGACATCCTGCATCTAGACTCCGATCAGGATCACTAGAAAGGTTGTCATCTGTTCCTATTTTATTATCAACATTTCTTGAAAACTTCATCAAACTCTGCCCATAAACCTTCGAGATAGCTGCAAATAAACATTTGCAGTCAATGCCATATACCGCCTTTTCGGAGGTTAAATATAAGGTAATATTTCCATGTCAGATATCATTTATTTATGCTAAATGACCACTGTAGCATATAATATCTACCTAAAAATTTAGAAAATGCCTTTAATTGGAATCAAATCAAGATAAGTAGTAAATTCAAGTACTAGTGAATTGCAATTGCTGATGCACATCCAGTTAGAGTCATCCAAGCAGTAAAATGTAATTGACTACAAATGTTAATTGTAACTAAAGCCATTTTAAACTTGGAGAGAATGATGCACGTTGGAATGGCCACTGGTCAGACATAGTTTATCTGCCATTGTGGGTAAACTGTGTAACACACGCCTAAGAACACAGAAGATGTGGGTTCAAACCCAGGTACAAGCAGATACATAGTGGCTCGGATGACCACTTAAAATTGCGGTCCTCTGTCATTCCGTCCTATCCCCAGTGGCAGGTTAAAGAACCACAAAAGGTTGTTGATAAATGGTCATCCTTGAGCCTCTGCCTTTCTGTTAGAGCAAAGTCAGGAGAATGTGTTTGTTGAATTTAGTCTGCACTTGTATAGTCATAATGGTTCCTCTAGAGCTTTGGATCCAGTTGTACAGTGACAATGAGGCTACATACACCATACAACAAAGAACTTCCCTATCCCCCCAAAATGCAGACATAAAAATACATATCATGGAAAAAAACTCTTAACAGGAGTTTTAGTTAATTCAATTATAGCGATATGAAGAATGGATATTTACATTGTGAAAACGTAAAGTTTCTGAAGGCAATTAAAGACAAATATGTTGTTCAAAGGTAGTTTTACATTTTGTTATATATTTATTCAAAACACAATACACACTAAAACTAAATCAAGTCTCCTAGATACTTTTTATGATTATACTGATATACATCAGGTTAATTTTGTCCCTAAAATAATCAGCCCAATATTCATTAAACCCAAAGTGCTATTGATACGACATATCCAATACTTTACACTGATTTCTTATACTTTTCACTGCAAACTGCCTCCTACGATATGACCAACTGTGCAGTACAGTGCAGATTCAGTGTTTTGTAACAATTGGCTGATTTCAACATGAAATCATTTTATCATCTGTAAATGGTTAATTCTGTGGAGTTGATGCGGATCAAGTCTATGACAGGACATGTAGGTGTCCTGTTGTACATTCTTATGGTCCACCTTTTGACCTTATACAGCGGTCTTCTGAGTCATCTTCACATACTGAATTACACTCGGGAGGGGAATGAGCCTGCCATGTTCTGTTAACGCCTGTCTGTGCAAATTATTATTACCATTTCACAATTTGGAACAGGGACATACAACCTGGATGTGACTCTGTTACAATCAAAGGTCAAAGTAGGGGTTTTACATCCCGTTCAACAGCCAGGGTCATATTGGGACAGGTCCTCAGCATTGTCACTTGTAGGAGTCCAACCCACACAGAGGTGACAGGCTGTGATTAGATGCCAAACTTGCTAACCACTGGGCTACTGAGGATTTAGATGCTATAATGTCTTCATATAGGATTCACCTTAATAACAGCTTCAGTGATAGAACTGTGTATTCATGACAGCATTAATGTTATTATACAGAACTGCAGACGACTGTAAAATCTCCTGATTGATAAGAACTGGTGTAAGTAGGACTAGACTGTGGAAACTATCAAAAATAAAAGGACACTTATATTCTATATAATAAGAGTTTACAATTCTTATTCTGATACAATAATAATTTGTATACAATACAATTTAGGTGAATTGAAATCAATTATAAATATAATGCCAACCTGAGCTCAGCCCTGCCTTGGTGGGGACCTAGGGGATATAGTTATAGGTCTCAGTAATATCTATACATAGCTTAATCACTTTTTTATTTATTACCGTTGGTCCCCAGAGGGATCTGTTTATTTGTTTTATTACCATGGGTGTATTTTCATGGCTTAGTCTTCCTCAAAGATGGACATATGGTCCTGATCTAAATTACAAATCCAGGCAGAAACAGGCACAAAACAAGATTTTATCTTAGGCTGGGACAAATTGTGGCCAGGAAGCAGTATGTTGATTTGTCACATGACAACTTGGAGGGAATGTATTGAAATATCACCCCTTATGGGCATTGTAAGCAATAAATGTGAACATTTTTGTGTGTGAAAAGTACCATTTAAACTTGCATCTGTGTTAATCCATGCTTTTGTAGTCTCTTACAACTATATGGTCATCTGTGATGTTAATTTTCTGCAGATTTTAGTGCTCTGTTAAACAGCATGAAAAAGCTTCAGTATGTAAAAATAGCCTGGACCAGACTCATATGAAAGAGTAATAAATTTTCTAGAACCACACCTGTCCATAAAGATATATATTAGTTGCCTGTTGAACAAGGATGCACTTTTAAAACTCTAACTGTGGTATGCAAGTTTCTTCACACTGATTTTTCAGCATATTTAGTATTGTAGCTCCTACATTACTCAAACATTGTTTTTATTATCCACTGCATGCCGGAGCGGGATATATTTTATTTGTATACAACGGCGCCTCCTTACCATGGATAACAAGTGTCGATAACTTACGGGTTTTTTATCAATATCTCAGAAACTTTGTTACCTATAAATATGTAATATATATCATTGGAAAGGTCATTTTACAGCGCAAGTTAAAGAATGAAGTTTTTATATCCACCGCCGTCTGTATTTTTCACAGCCTTTTCACATTCTCCTATTAAATATTCATGTTATTTAACCCATAAATCGTAGAAAATGGTAGATAATAAAAGTAAAACATCCCTCATTGGACATATATCATTCATGAATAATAACATAGTACAAAATGGTGGACAATAAAAGTAAAACATCCCCCATTGGACATATATCACTCATGAAGAATAACAATATATTACTCGTGCTGTGCACTCACATAATATTGTTATCTTCATTTGTGATATATTTTTTCTGTATATATCATTCGGGAAGTTTTCCTATTATCCACAACGCCAAATTCAGCAATCCAGACAGGAAGCATTAAAGCCTTTCCACGTTTTGTTTAATTAGTGCATACCCCCGACCTCAGTGACAGCTTTGTGCATGTCCCTCCAACCTCGTGAAACGAGCTCTGTGATGACATATGAACTGCATTTATGAGGTCATCTTTCAGGTCCAAATTGTATATTTTGATTTCACTTTACATCATACCTTATCTTGATAGAAGTACCGGTAATTAAAGGCAAAAACAGTATCCAGTACATTTTAATGACAACTTTTGAATTTGTCAACAGATTTTTAGTTTTATGTAAATATCTAACTTGTGAAAAGCTACTTCCCATCACAGTTTAAAAACCTTGAAAAAATGGGAGGCAATATCTCATACAGATGTTTACGCTTTCTGCATTCCAAGACAGGTCTACTAGTATATCTGTGTTTGTTAGAACTGTTAGTGGTTAAAAATTAGGTAAAACACTTGAAAAAAACAGCATCTGGAAAAAAATAAAGGCTAGTGACCTTTTTTCTGGCAAATAAACATGTTATCTTCCTTCAGTTTGTAAATATATACATTATATCTCCAACTAAACAGAACTTCGTTATGTACCTGTGATGTCATCAATCATCTCCTACGAGAAAAACAATATGTCGGCTTTTTACTCCACTAATTTATTTTTTCTAATGGTATTTATGGCTCTTGTACCATATATTTCTTAAAATAAACCACATTTTCATTCTTATAGGTTGTTTGTCTACTGAATTAAGTTCACTTCCCATTTTTTGTGAAAAATGTTTCCTATGACCTTTAAGAAAGGAGACTTTGTGAAACTGAGAATTTTTAAAGGAAGGAGAAGTTCAAGGAAATCCTTGAATTTAAGGTGACCTTTATCTTAAGGAGGCTTCGTGAAACCGGCCCCTGAATTCTATGCCAGGTATGGCGTGCATCTGACTCAGATTTTTTTGGGGGGTCACCAAATTTAATAAATTCTAGTGCATTATTTGTGTCTTTGCAGTTTTACATCCCATTCAACAGCCAGGGCTGTATTGGGACAGGTCCATTTGTCATCTGTGGGAGTCTAACCTAGACAGAGATGACAGCCTGTGATTAGATGCCAAAGTTGCTAACCAATAGGCTACCTTGGACGCCCCCTGCCACCGAGAAGATCAAAAACTAAAAAAAGTGCTTATTGCATAGCCTTACACCCCTTCACATCTCCTTCAAGGACAAACAGGGTTTGAATACCAAAACTAAACAAAGTACATAAAAATGGCATATCACTATACATGCTCGATACTTACTCAACAGAGTTGCATAACAAGATTATAAAGAAAGCAACGCCTTATTAAGAACCATTATAAACACTGAACTGTTATTTACACAAATTGACACCAAAAGCTTGGTTTCACCTAAGTGGATTTGCAGTCTATCTAGGCCAAATTAAACTTTAGATTTTTGCCTTGTCTTAGTGTTACTTTGTACTGTGTTTCATTGCATGAACAATAACGATGGTTGATTCAATGTGACTCTGTATTAAGTGTAAAGTCGCCTTTTGGACAAGGAACAGACTTTGTCACTTTCCAGATTTCAGGTTTTCAGACATTCTGCAATGTCTGTAGTTTTAGTATTTAAAGCCCAATATTTCATTGCCAAGATTCTGTATGTGTTCCTGGTCATTTTCCAACTCTGGTTATTCCAAAAGAAGTCAAATAAAATATGTGTCCAGTTCAAAACCTTACTTAATCTATTTCAAAATGTTACTCTTGATCTATTAAAGTACAAAAATCTAATTCAGGTTCGAAAATTTTTCAAGTTAGCCCTTGCCTTTAAAATAGTTCTGGGGTAGACAATTGATAAGGGAAATAGCTATTTTACGATGAAGTTGCTTTTAACCATGCTAGTTTATTTAATTACATAAGCATCAGTTAAGCTGTCTATTGTTGTGAAATGTTATGCAAGATCTTTTGTGTTTATTTCAACCAAAGATTTGTATTTGAATCATAATGCCCTCATAATGAGCCAGATAATGTGTATATTAATAGCTGTACAAATGAATTGTGTAGAAGTGCTAGCTTTGCTTATTAGATGTTTTATGTTTTCTTCTGTCTGACTATAATTACAGAGTGGCTGATAATATTAATCTACTGAGGAAAACTGAACTGATGCCTGGAGACATTATGGACTATGTTTCTGAACTGTTGACTGTGAATTCTGCACAAAAAACTATTTTCATCATTACATTAAAGGTATAGTTTAATGATGCTTTACAGCAAATGCTTTTACAGAATAGTTAACATATAATAAATATAGTAATCCCATATTCTATTTTCTTGCTTCATGAGACTTGGTGAATGATGCAAATGAATTACTTTTGTGGGGGATGCGGCAATTTTTCAGGGGTGAGATTACAGGGAGCTGATTTCTCGAGGGTCAATTTGCAAAGGGCAAAATTTTTCAGCTCCTTGAAAGATGATCTGAACTTTATTTTATAACTAATTTTTTGAAGCTGGTCCTGAAGACATTTTTTTTTTCAGTTTTATGACCTTTCTTTTGGTTGGGAAAAATGATGTGTTTCTAGCTTTGTGTGAAATATGTCCTAATATTGCCCTGATTTGCTGCATCTCATGCTATATGTCTATAAAGCCTAAACTAAAAACACAAGATCATTTTTTGCAAACTTTAGACAGGTGTTCTCTAGTCTACACAATGCACTAGTGATATGGCAAAGTAACCCAGTCAATGACAAGAATATGTAATGTGTATAAACAAGAAAGCTGGAATGGAATGCATTACATCTTTTATTGGTCAAAGTATTATATAATCTATGTGAAAGAGCCTTTGATAAGGAATCACAAAACCTGGTGACAAAAATGAGAAACAACAATTAAATTCTGTATCTATTTGTTACAATTGTTTATTTTGGGTTTTACGTCACTTTCAACACTGTACATGTCATATCACGACAGGTAGTTGGAAGGGCAGAGGAAACCAGTACATACAGTTTGTCACGGTTCTGTACTGTAAACTGAACCCCGGCCTAAGAGGGGGAGGCGAGAGTGCAACCCTGGCCCCATATTTATTACAAAACATCTGGTATTTTTTTCAAGGGTATGGTGTTGTCCAGTAAATTACCAGTCTCCTCAGCCAGACAAATTGAGTTGGTATGTGATACCTTTTCTCCATATGGACCAGATTATGGTGTTACAAATACTTTAGGTACATCCCTTGACCAAGTTAACCGTTTATTCTATATTTAATTTCTTAGCCAAAATTAAGCATTGTTATCAAACAACCCAGAGTCAATAGCTTATTAAATTTTCTTCAAATAATTCACAATTATGAATGTCAAGGACACTCTCTCGCCCTGTTGAAAAGTTCATCTTTTCTGTCGAGTCATTCTGTATTTGCCAGTGAAAGTCATAAACTTTTTAACTATTAATATATTACACTTGGTTATAGGTTTTACTCGGTGGTGGATGCCTCATATCTTCCCAAATTTGATAAACCCTTGATGTGGTTACTGACTCATTTTGGTATCAGGTGTTTGTCCGATGACTATATAAGGTGAGTACAGGTAAATGGAGGTTGTCTTTGTGTGTACGTTTGTACTACTGTCATCCTACTGTTACTGATAGTTAGTAACCATGTCCCGGGGCCACGGTGGCATGGGAGAAACACACTCTCCTCCCACCTCTGAGGTCGGCGGTTCAAACACTGTGACCTAAGTGGAACAAATGGTAGTTTCTTTCCGATGGTCGGCACTAGTTGAAGGACAGATGTGTTTTATCTAATGCCTAGAACTGCGGGGCATACCACTTATAGTGTCAAAAGGGGTATAATTTATACACTTCTCAGAAGTTGGCACAGCGTGAATATAAAATCCTTATTTGGACTTATTTTACTTGTTTACAAGTTGAATTCTTTTGATCAAAATCCTCATTGACAGAATAAGTGATCAATCTACTATGCAAAATATGTAATCAATTAACATTTTGCATAGCCTGTTGGAGACTCTTGCTTTATTTCTATTGTTGCTTCCACTGTCACGTTTTCCATCTCCTATGGTCTGGCATGTCACAAAATAATTATTATTGTTGTCGTTGACAGTTAGTCTTCTTTTTTTCTAATTTGCTGTAATGTGGTCTTTTAAAGCACTTAATTTCCACCAATTGACAGGCACAACTAAAAGTAAACAAAGTGAATAATAAGAAGTCCAATAATATAGCTATGTCATACCAGAGAAGACCAAGCTGTTACTGGAAATCTATAGCCAATTTTTTTGTTGTGCATGTCACGTGATCTACTGATCTGTTGCTTTGAAGTCAGAAAGCACAGTTACAAATGTCTCAAAGTAAGGTCCTTTAGATACCAAAATTTAAGCTATAAATTTTAATTAAAGTTTACACTAAGCATCTTTAAACGTAGCAATTTCTTTCGTAAACCATAAATAGTGAAAGTACATACATCAATGAAGATTAATAAAGCTTGAGACTCTTGCTAACAGACATGAGACAACAATGCGACAGTCTAAACTTTGAGACTTAATCAGGAACTAAATTTGATATTAGATTTTTCAAGTTTCCTTCTGCTATTTGTTTGTTTACCAAAAGCATTTTAGAAATAATATGACTTATGTCACCATATCCTTGTTTATTGTGGATTAGTTTTAAATCTTTAAGTTTAAATTTTTAATAATTTAATAATCGGCTCTTACCAGATTGATCCAAATATGAGCAGAGCTAATAATAACAGTAATAACAGATGTTTTATGGTTCACATGCTGCACGAATGGACCTCCATCAATAATTCACTGCCTTTCACATAGTTAATCCAAAAAAAAAAGAAATTATACACTGTTTGTCAGCAATTTTACTCAGAAATAGTTTTTATTTTGTTAAAGAGGTCAAGAATCTTGGTACATTATTGACCTCAGATATCTTTTCCCTAGGTATGTCCAATGTTTCTGTAAGGCTTGTGTTGTATAATATAGGGTTCTCAGACACCTTAGGTGATGCCTTACATGAGGTTTAGCTATTAGGGCTGCAAATGCTGTCATAAGCAGCCGGCTTGACTACTGTAATTCCGTGTTTAGAGCTTCCCTGGAAAAGAAGAGCCTGGCCAAAACTGGCACAAACAACATATATTCCAACACAACAATGCACTTAGGGACTTCCATTGGTTACTGATTCAACAGTTCTAAACATTTTAAAGAGGAACAATGGTTAGTCTGCAAGCTCCGCCAAATACGTCAGTCCACACAGGAGAAAGAGTGGGTATAACCCAGTAAGTCAGATAAATGATGAGGAGGTTTCACTTTACCTTATGTTACCCAGCAGTTTTGTTTTAACTTTGCATGTGATAAGTTTTGAATGAATTACCCGATGATATCAGCTCAGCTACTTCTTTTCTGTCCTGTGTAAAGGAGCTGAAACCCTATCTTTTTGTAAAAGTATATTAACCTCGCTTTTTAAGCGCTAGCTTTAGAGAGGCCCATTCTTCTAGAGATTCCTTAAATTCATCATTTCCCCTTTTTGTCACCATATTTCCATGAAAATTGGTGTAATATGATGACTATCTATCTATTCAAGGAAGTTAAGCAGCATTGGACTATGTTATTAATTGGATGAGTGACAGTCTGAGTGCACTACTTGTGTCTCTAATGGCTTTGAAGCTTGCGCATGCAGACTGAAGCACCTTTCAGCCTTGTTTAATATATATATATATACATATATCACTTGTCTTTCTGGTGTGATCACATTTAACTGAACCACGATTTTTGAGTTAGCATTTCTGTTTCTTTCCATATCATGGTGCTTGCAGTGTTATTTGAATGTAGATTAATCTTTATAAAAGTTTAATTAGTTATGACAATTATTACCTTCGGAAAGACTATAATAATGTCACTAATGGAAGTGTCAGAATTATAATCATTAATAGGGGTCCATTTCTACAGAACATTGTGTTTAGCATGGCTATGAAGGAGCCTGCTGTGGCAGTTTGTACCCCACCTTAAAACTTGGGTATACCGTGCATCATCACTAGGCAAAAATTAAAGTATTATTGGTCGGACCAATCACTGATTGGGCTCACTTCATTAGCCCCATGTGTTGGGGTTTTCAATATCATTTTCAAATAGATACCAAACAGTGTACATGGTGGAAAATTTAAACCCACCTACCCTCCACTGACACATTAATAACAACCTGAATTGACTATGTGCTAGCCCTCTTGGTACTTGACCCATTTCAAGAGTGTATTTGGTTCACTTCTTTCAACCCAGGAGCCTGACCTCTTGAGCTTGATCCACTCTTGAGAGTTCTTCCCGTTAGGTTTGATATAGCTCCTGGCAATTTGATCACTTTCATCTTTTAAGCTGGACCCTTCAGTCTTGATCCACCTGTGGGAGGTCTAATCTGTGATTTGACATAGCTTAAGAGATAACATTAGGATTAGGTGAACCAGACTGACTCTGGATTTCCCCTCTCAATTTTGACTAAGCTTTGCCCGCTTGGGCGTTTACCCCACCCCAAGGGTGTATTTGGGGTTTTCTTTCGATCTTGGAGCTGGACCCCATGAGACTAATCCACTCGTGAGAGGTCTCCTTGGATTGATGTGGCTCCTTGAGATTTGGATTTCTTTCGATCACTGAACTATACCCCCAAGTCTTGATCCACATTGGGTAAGGGTCAGTTCCGTGTGCTAGGATTAGGCAGGGCCAGACTGACTCTGGTATCCCCCTCTCTATCACACTATGACCTGGCTGACTGACGTGTGAACAAACCTTTTGTAAACATATGTTATTATATTTGTTGTTGATTAACCTGTGAGGTATGAATATTGTTGTATGACCTTTTATGGTATTCTGACCTTTTTTGGTATTTTAATTGTAACTGTATGTATGGTGATTTTTAAAATCCTTCTCAGATGTTTTAAAACTCCTCTATTGGGGACTTTACCAAGTTATGTCTAACATGTAAATAAAATTTCCTCAAACTGTGTTTTCACTGTCTTTCTATGCATGTATACCCAACTCTGGGTTCGAACCTTTATAAACGACTTGAGTCTGTATGACCTTTCAGCCATACATGACCTTAGGCGAGCATATGACCTTTATCTCTCACCTTTGGGTTTGAATCTTGCCAAGGTCAAGTTGACCTTGGCCACTGATAGATTATCTTGGTCAAACTGCACTGTAATATTCCTTATTGGTACTATTATTACCTTATTTGAATGCTTTCTATAATGTATAACTAATAACAGTAGTATTTACCTAAACATCTACAGCCACAAACTTAATTGGCTTTATTGTTGTCTAAGCAGCTGGTCAATACATTACCATTACATCATTCCCCTTCTCAATGGTTATGATCAAATAAAACATTCAACAACACCAGAAATTAATGCATTCATCATTTAAGTTGAACTTTAATGCCATTTCTGAGAATCTATTGACCATCAATAATCACATATATTCTTAATTCCAATATACAATAAAATGTCAAACGAAAACAAATAAAATAGTCTATACTTGTGTTGCTATTTCAAGATACTAAGCTGCTAATACAAAATTTTCACAATCACGCCTACTTATAAGTTTGATTTGGTTTATTAGGTGATTTATGCCATTCCTAGTGCCTTATCGGTCATATTGTGGACGGTGGTTTTATTGCGAGAAGAAACAAGTACATACAGTTGCTCAAGGTTATGTACTGTAGACTGACGACTAACGGCAAGTAACAACCAGCTGTCCCATATGAAGTAAGGCCAGGATTCAGACTCTGACCTCAGAGGTGCAAGGCGACTACTACTGCACCCTCGTGAACCCTCTCTCAGTTGTAATACCCAGTCAGTTTGAAAAAACTGATGGGAAAACTAAAAGAAAACATGATATGAACCAAGTAAAAACCTGTCTTGGTACAAGATACCTGAGAGTTTCATACTATGAACAGGATTATTCACATCATGAGAAAATTGGATATGATAGATTGTGGCATCATACAGATAAGACTAGGTACCCAAGTGCAAGTCACAAGGGAGCTAAGAGTGAACAGATCAGTCATGCATACTCAACACAAAATACTTTCTCGTAATATTTTTTTAAATATTTTACTTTTTTGACATGCACAATTACTTCACTTATTTCTTACACAAATCATTTGCAGTTCTCAGTGAAGTTGCACAACTGGTCTTCCTTATATACAAGATAATTCAGTTTCATGTTGATATGTAGACCTTTCTGTACTGGAGTCACAAACTAAGGCCCAATGGGTTTGCCTACCTTTGGTTGTAGTTCATTCATTTATTTATTTTGGGGGATTTTTACATCGCTTTCAACACTATACAGGTCATATCACAAGTAGGTAGTTTTGTTGGCGCAGGAAACCAGTACATACAGTTGGTCCAGGTTCTGTACTGTGAACTGCCAACCATTGGTAAGCAACTACCGACTTTCCTACATAAGGTGTGGGGTTTGAACCGCTGACCTCAGAGGTGGGAGGCGAGTGTGTTACCACTGTACCCCCATGTAGTTTCTATAGTTTGTTAAGGTACCATTTGCTTGGTACTTTGGTACTTAGAATGACTTCTTAGTGATTCACATTTTGACTAGGATGCCTTTGCTGCGATATGACACAACTTGGAAGGCGTTTTGTGTTTAAGACAGCTACGTATGAAATAGTTGTTAGGACCTGTCATGAGCTGTGCTAAAATATATACTTGCTGGATGGACAAAGAGAGGGTGGGTAGATATACAGGGTTGCTTAGCAGAAAAATTAATCAGATCACAAAAAGAATAGTGGGGATGGGTCGGAATGAAAAAAAATATATATGTACATTGTTAGGTGCCTTTGCCAAACTGTACCCATTTCGGGAATCCATGTTTTAGTATACCCCAACAAATCATGGATATTTCTTCTTAAAGACATTGCAATAAAAGTCCCTAAATGCAGAAAAATATGAGTTTTCCTTCAATTTTATGTGTTGTCAAGCGAGACAGAGGTTATCATAACCAAAACATTGCTGTTCGGCTCAACGTAATCACAATAAAAGTCTGCAAAATGGACAAAAAATAAAACAAAGGCTTATTTTTCTCCAGATTTTGCGTGTTTTCCCAATACTTTATGTCTTCCTTCCATTACATATGTGGACAAGTGGAAGTTGTAAAATCTCAACACGGTATTTCATTAAAATGCTCTTGATACAGAGATGCGAGTCCTTCCGAACAATTCTGAAGAATGAACAAGATAGGTTATTATACTGTAGCGATACGTAGTAGCATGATGAATATCTTCAAAGGCAATTTGCAATTGTTACCTATGACAAGGAGGTATTTTCTGCATGACCATTCCTTTGTATGTTTGTCAGGATAATGTAAATGCTGTTGATTCAAATTTCATGAAAAAAATCACAAGATGAGCCTTATACCAATGTAGATTCCATTAAATTTTGAATCTGATTTGAATCACCTTCTAGATACCAAAAATATAATCAGGATTTCTTAATTACTCATTATTTCATGCCTTGGCAGAGGTTTGTGCTGTGAGACTTTTCTTCTTCTTCTTATGCTTCCAATTTTTGACATGTGTAAAGTTTGGTCATACCAAGAACACTTGCCACCATGGCCCCCCGATCTCTAATAGAGGTGGGAGGCGAGTTTGTTACCACTGGGCCACCATGGTCCATAGTAATTGGGAGACAGACTTGTAACAGTTGAACTAGAGAATAAGTGAAATACATTTAAGATGAACAAAAATCAGAACTCTAATAAATTGGAAAATAAGCAATTATTTGCTACATTCATGTCCACAGAAGGCAATGAATATTAATTGATTAATGGACTCCTTATTTTCCTCACCAGTTCAGCTATTGACCTCACCTTTTAATTAGCAGCTTCATATTGATGATTTCATTCCTTATGTCGATATTGTTTACTTCAAATATGGCTATCTGCTTAAAGGATACATTCATTGCAGTAAGTTATTGCTTCTGCATTTTTTGTGACATTTATTAGCCTCTCAGTTGTTTGTAATATTCAGGTGTAATATTATGTTTAGAGTTTATTTCTAAAGTCTGGCATGGGGTGATTTGGCCACAAAGTATTAACTTGGAGAAGAAGGAAAAATGTTGGACGAAATAGAGAATTTCAGCTGCAAATGCTTAAAAATGTTGCGAGGATTATATTATAGTGTATAAGTAAAATTTTGCACTAGGTATTAATTTCAGCTATTTTATCTAATGACGTTGGTGAAATTTTAAATCTGTATTAATACCTCAAAGGCGAAGACTAACTAGTAGTGTAATTAATTGTAGTAAAATTCTGAATAATGACGATTTTTCTTCTAGTTAATATTTCATACATATACAGTGTCTTCTAGGGCCGTCTTCTCGCCTTAGTGCGTGCCTGATATCAGCGGTGTTGCTCAAGTCTGTTTATTTATTTGTGGTTTTACACTGCTTTCAAGGCTATACAGGTAATTTCACAAAGGTAGTTTTGTGGGTGGAGGAAACTAGTATATACAGTTGGTCGAGGTTCTGTACTGTAAACTGCCGACCATCGGTTAGCAACTATCAACTTTCCCACATTAGGTCCAAGGTTTGAACAGCTGACCTCAGAGGTGGGAGGCTGGTGTATTACCACTGTTCCACCCTGGCTCCTTTAGGTCTACTCAACTCAGTTGTGAATTTCTGACTTTGAGTACATTGGTCAGCATGAACAATAAAAAGAACAAACACAACAATATATATATGTATATATCCACTCAGTATCGCTCAGTCTTCATAACTGCCTCACTCAATGCAAGTATTCTTGAAATTCGGTACTATAAAGATATTTTCGTTTTCATATATTTCTCTTTACATATAGTTTAACTCTGATCTGAGCATAGATTTGTATTTAAAATCTTCACAGTTGTTGAAAAAAGTTTAAAACAGTTTAGAAGGAGGTGTATTTAATTCTGTTTAAAAAAACACCAGACAACTGGTTTGGAAATAGGAAAAAAGGTTATACATGGAAATGAAAAGTTAGACTTTTCATTTAACATAGGTCTTCTGGCAATATTCGAGCTAGTTAATGTTTTTTTAAATGTCATATATTTAAATGACATATATAATCCAACGTGGGCTTGGCAACCCATTTTGTATTGTATTCCTGATATATGTTTACGTTACCTGCCAATATAATAAAGTATGTAGGTGTCAGTGAAAAGATTAACTTAATGTGGCCCCACAGTTTTGCTCATCTTTTCAAAAATACTCAAAATTCTGTTGCAATTTTGCTCCTGATGTGTTTATAGTGTGAAATGGGTTGCCGGTTGGGATTCCTGCTTCCTCCTCTATTTCTTCCTTCAGAAAGGAACTCAAGCCTTCCCTCTTTGCCAAAATTGACCATGGTCTTTTCGTGAATCCTGTGTCCCAGTGGTGCAGACTTTTTCCTTGCCTTCAACATTTTTTTTGAAATAGGAATTTGTTCTTCGCTGTTATGACTCACAGTGTACTTTTCGGGAACTGGACAATTTGGCCCTTTGCCAATTCGGCCCTTGGCAAATTGGCCCCATAAAAATGACAGCCCTGTGCAAATCGGTTCCCTAAAAAATCGGCCCTGGACAACTCAGTCTCCAGTTTAAAACTTTTAAACTTTTAACTTATTTATGGACCTGCAGAGAGCATTCGACTATGTTGATAAAGATATTTCAAACAAGGGGTATTTTCATCTGAAACTGCATGCCTTAATTGAAATGGTGTTGAATTATAATCTGGTCAATGTTAATGTTGACTGAAGTGGTGGGGGTAATTATGTATAATGGTGAGAACTTTAGGGATTAAAACATACCAAACATAATTTGATACTGTAATCAATCCCTTTAACCCATATCCATTTATACTCGTTTGTGTAAGAATTATTAAAATTGCAATTGTACTAAATACATAGCCTTTGCAGATAGGATCATAACTTTTGTCATCTTTTTAAGAACATTTGACTTTCATTACAGGCTACTGTTTGATCAGTGCGTTTATTAATAATCCCTCTGATTAGATATTAAATTATTTTGTAACTTTTGTGATATTTTAAGACTAATTTGCTTTAGGTAGGTAGGTAGGTAGGTGCACCTATTTCTAAATTTTAATTTTTGGCTTTCATTGGTCATGCATTGCACTTTTTGGTTCTGTTTTTCCATCCTCTTGACTGTTCGGTCAACAACCCCCACCAAGGAAAATAGTTTGCCATCACCAAAAATTATTCACCCAAGTTTATTCTCCTCTTTGGACAGTTGCAACATTGCTTTTGTCGCCCTGCAGGCCCACTGTCGTCAAGTGACGCACTGTTTCAGAAATGTCAACCCTTGGTGGTCCATCATCCTGATTCTTTCTGGCGACATTAGTTTGAACCCAGGTCCATCAGCCAGAAATATCAAAGCCTGTCATCTGAATGTCCGTTCATTGCATAACAAAACATCAGTATTTAGTGTTTTTGTTTTGTCAAATGATCTCGACATCGTTGGTGTCACTGAGACATGACTAAGACCGTCGGACACACAAGGCCTAATGGATGAGATAACCCCTGCAGGTTTCCAGCTTCACCAGGTCCCACATGAGAACAAGAAAGGAGGTGGAGTTGCTGTCCTTGTTAGGAATGACATTGATAGCGTGCGTTGTCAAATTGATCGGCGGGAAACGTTTGAACAGATTACCGTCAAACTGTCAGATCAACAGTCAAGCCAGCTCCTGGTACATGTAATTTACCGACCTCCAAGTACCAGCAAAAGCAGATTTATCGAGGTATTCAACAGTTTCATGGAAGCAGCTGCTTTGTCACCACATGAAAATATTATTCTGGGAGATGTCAATATCCAGCTTGACAGTCAAAATTGCTGGACAGAAAATTTCAACACAGTTCTATTGGATTTTGATTTTATTCAACATGTGTCAACACCTACACACATACAAGGACATATCCTTGATGTACTCTGCACTAGTAAATCCCTAACTTCCTCAGTTCACCATCATGTAAAGGATGGCATATCAGACCACCTAGCTGTCTTTTTCACTACAACATTCCCTGTCAAAAATTCCTGCAGAGTAAAACGGTTGAAAATCAGGAAACTTTGCAAGATAAATAAAGCTGAATTTATGTCTGACATTGTAAATTCTAAGCTTATCCAGGCTCCTTACAAAACAGCTAGCTTACTTTCACACCAGTACTTTCATACCCTTAGGAACATACTTGACAAGCATGCACCTGTACATGAATGTAAAACCCCACAACATGCCAACAAAGGGTTCATCAACAGTGAGATTTTGGCAGCAAAGAGACGTAAGCGCAAACTCGAAAGGGAGTGGCGAAAGGACAACTCTGCCATAAACCGCAGTAGGTATAGAGCCGCTGTGAACCATTTCAACCATCTCGTGGAATGTGCAAAAACCAAACACTACAATGATATGGTTAGGGAAAATGAGGATAGCCCCAAGACCTTGTGGAATTCCATAAAGAAAGTCCTCCATAGATCACCAAAAATGGTACTTCCAGATTATACCACCATGAACAGTCTAGTCAACACTTTTGGCAGGTATTTTGCAGACAAAATTGCTAAATTAAGATCTGGATTACTGTCTACTGATGCCGATTCCCCTGTCTCAGGTTCCTACAAAAACAAGTTTGTTTCTTTCCGGACCATGTCAGAGGAAGAAGTCCTTAAAATCATAAAGTCCACACCAAATAAATCATGTGACTTGGATCCCATCCCAACATCATTGGTCCTTGAATGTATCAGTGTGCTCCTGACTCCTATTACAAATATTGTGAACTACTCTCTACAGGAGGGCAGTTTCCCTTCCTGTTTTAAGACTGCACATGCTACACCCTTGTTGAAAAAAGCTGGTCTTGACAAGAATATTCTCAAGAATTATCGACCAGTGTCCAACCTCAGCTACATCTCCAAACTCATAGAGAAAGCTGTGGCTAAGCAGATAAATGAGCATATTGCTCACGAGGGTATATCTAACGAAAACCAGTCCGCATATAGAGCTTTTCACTCAACTGAAACGGCGTTGCTCAAAATACAAAATGACATTGCCACATCAATGGACAAGGGTGCAGCTGTTGGATTAGTCCTTTTGGACTTATCTGCAGCTTTCGATACAATAGACCATTCAATCCTATTCAACTGCCTTCAGCACTGGTATGGCATTGATGGGGTAGTGCTTAAGTGGGTCCAGTCATACTTCAACTCACGCAAGCAGCGCATCAAAATAGATGGACATCTTTCAGATGCTTTTCAACTCCCTTACGGGGTTCCCCAGGGCCCAGTTCTAGGGCCACTCCTTTTAACCCTATACACAACCCCTCTCAGTTCAGTCATATCTAAATTCAATGTCACCCACCACTTATATGCAGATGACACACAAATTTACTTGGAACTTGACTCTAGGAACTTCGATTCCACTGAATTAACAAATTGCCTTGAGGCGGTCCAGGCTTGGATGGGAAGTAATAAGCTTAAATTAAATCCTGACAAGACAGAATTCATAGTGATTGGTGATGATCAAATTAGAAGTTCCCTGAAGTCATCTTTCCCAGTGAGTTTGCTTGGCAACACCATGGAACCAGCTGAATCGGTAAAAAACCTTGGTGTCATCCTGGATGCTTAAAATTCAATGCAAAGACACGTGGCTAATCTATGTCGCATAAGTTACTACCATCTCCGGGAACTACAAAGGGTCCGCAGGTACTTAAATCATGAAACAGCTGTAAAGGTGGCAAATGCCTTGGTAAGCAGTCGTCTGGATTACTGTAACTCACTGTTTTACAACACAAAAAAGGCATATACTAGCAGACTACAGAGAGTTCAAAATGTCGTACGGTGTGCAAGCTAAATAAATACTGTCATGTTACACCCTTCCTGCACAAACTACACTGGCTCCCCATTCATTACCGTATACTGTTCAAATATAATCTCCTCATTTATAAAGCAATACATTTGAGCCAACCTCCATATCTCTCCGCTCTAATTAGGCAGAGTGACCTCACACGGGGCAATCGCCTATCAATTTCCTCATCTAAACCAAATAAATGCTCAGGGCTACGCAGTTTTATAGCAGGGGCTCCCACAGAGTGGAACAAGCTTCCTCAAGCCATCAGAACCATAGAAAGCATTTCTGGTTTCAGGAAACAGTTGAAAACATACCTTTTTAGATTGGCTTATCCTCCACCATAGCCTATCTCTCCTACCGGATGCTAATATGGAAACGGACATCTTTCTGGAACTGGGCTATCCCTTTTTGCACATCAGCGCCTTAGAGGATGTTTACATCAAATTCGGCGCTATATAAGTGTTTCTTACTTACTTACTTACTTAATTTGTATGCTACTGCTTGATTAGTAGCTATGCTAATAATCCCACTCCTTAGACATTAAACTAGTTCTAACTCTTGTGATCATTTGAGAACAATTGGCTTTAATTCATTAATATTTGTGTAATATTTACAGAAGTTTGTTTCATTAACATCTATGTAATATTTGTACAAGTTTCGAGACTAAGATGAATATTCTAAATGTTATTATTCATTCATCATCAAGGGGCAGATTTGGCCATTTGGTAAAGGGCTGAATTGTCTATGATTTGTAATTTTCAGTGGAGATTATGTGCTATAAAAGTGAGTTAAATTTAGAATAATACCGTTCACCAAAGTTTTGTATTATTTGAGACTGTATTCTGCAGTTTTCTGAGTTTGAGCACCATTTTGCTGTTAACTTAATAGACAAAAATTACTCGAACAAAATCTGCCATTTAAATTGCTTTGGAATGTTTATGACTATATTGAACACATGAATCTTTTCTTGTACAATATATCAAATAAAAATCCTGAAATACATTTAAGTCAACCAGATATATTAAAGGACATTAATAACCAAGCCAGAATACATCCAGTTGTGTATTATCAGCACTTTTATCTGTTGAAATGTATGTTTCTGCTACAGACCCGGGAGAAATTGGGTCAGGTTACTACTTCTGTGTACACATCATCAACAGAAGAAGTACTGGCTTTTTTGTTGTTTATGTATGCAGAGATCAGTTGCTTTGTCAGTGTATTCTCTTCATTTTACATTTATTTGGAACTCTTTTGGAATACTTAAAGGGCCATTGCAACCATAAAAAACTATGTTCTCAGTATATGGAGTTTTGGATAAACCAATTGAGGAAAAATACAGATATACTGCATACAGACCGTTTGTAAGATGGTCCGTTTGTAAGTCCTTCTCCCTTCTTGTGTTACAGCTGTCATTAGGCAAAATTTTAATTCTCCTGACTTTGTTGGATTCAAATATCCACAAATATGAAAACTTCAAATTGACACTGTTTTACATGGATACATGTTTTATTATACATTAACATTCTGTTGGTAATATATACCAAAGTTTTTTTTTACATAAACAAAAACAAATTAGCTGTGAGATGTTTTCTTTTCATGATATTCATTGTAACAATATTTTTCATGAATCAGGGATTGACTGTTTTAATCAATTGTGAGATCATTGCTTGTGTAGCTTTTATGTTCCAAATTGCAAAGACTAGTCTGTGTGGCTGTCAGTCAATTACAATTCATCTTCCGGCTGCCTTTTAAGTGCTATGACTTATTTAATAATTTTATTTCTTTTAAAACTTTTTATGAATAAAGATACATGCATATGTGAAGCCCAATCCATGAAACAGGTTAAGAGTTTTAGTCAAATAAGACATATAAAAATCCCATGAAAATACGCAAAAAAAATAAAAATTACCGTGAATTGTAAATTATAAACACTGAAGACACTGTTCATATGCCATAAATATATATTTTAATGTATAGCTGATGTTTCAGTTAATAAGATACATGTTTTATTTAAATTAATAAATGCCTAATTGTATGAAATATGTCTGTTTTATTGCAAATCTAGAACTATGATTATCAATTTCTGTGGTAAAATAGGATGTTTTTGCATAAACATTTGAATATAAAGTGTAAGTTAATGTTCACAGTAACAGTGAAGCAATAAAATCCTTTTATGCATGAAAATTTCTTTTTTCATACATGGTATTGCCTATTTATGGGCAAACAAAACTGGACAAATTGGCTGTTGGTGATCATTATATGACTTTAAAATGGCTGCAAAACTGGTCTGTATATTGCAGATGCTGAACATAAAGATAATTCCAAATAATGATGCTTTCAATGCTTTGTAATTTAAGATAACACAAGGTTTTTAGACTCCAAAATACTACATGCACACTGTTTTTGTACTGATGTGTGAGTACAAGAGATTTCTTGTGTTCATGTGATGGCGTGTGTACATGTGATCCAGAGGTCAAATGTTCAGTGAGGCAGATTTCTGCAGGAAAGCTAAACAAAAGCATTTTTTGTGGCTTTCCAAGTGGTTATGTGTATATTTATCTACTGGGTTGGGTACTATGTGCTTTGATGAACATATACTGGAAAATAGTTTTTTGGTTGCAGTGGCCCCTTAAAGAAACCCCATGGGTTTCCTAGATTTCATACTGTCTATGCAGACACTAGCTAGTTAACAAAAAGAGTAAACAAATGGGAAGAAACTTAAATTTCTTCTCCTGTTAACATGTTTGTGTACGATTGGTGACAAATATGGAATGAAACGTAGATGAATAATTAACTATGTAATAATATAATTGTAAACATGGCAAGGTCTCAAATCTTGCTCCCCTGCACATCTGCACTGTATGCCTGCTGTGCTAAAGTGATTTGAATTTCACTTGTTTGTAAGCAGTAACATTTTGCTTGTCACTAGACAACATAGTGATTGAGATCACTGTGATGTCATTACGTTTGTGATGTCACAACTTGTGTTTGTGACACCATAGTTATTTGCTGTGCATGTGTTTATTTAATGGTGGGTTTAAATTAAAAAAACGAGTTGCCTTGTGCTAGTTAGAGGTAAATACCTGATATATTGTTGATATTTGTCAGCATATATTTTGACCCTCTTGGGTTAGAGTATGGTCTCATCAGAGGCTGAGGTAATCTTAGATCTGACCCCCTAAGGTACAAATTATAGCTCCGGCAAGCGACATCATTATAGAGCCCCACACAGTACTATTATTGATTATTTTGGGATCAATCAATACCCATGTAACAACTTTATTGATCATTTTGTGATTTTATTGATCATGGGAAGATTGACATAGTTTGACTCTATTAGGTGTTCTATGTAATTAGTGTACCTTATAGTGGTTGCCAGACACATACAAAATTTGTTAATATGCAATACCAAGAAATTAGTGGAACAGCTATTCCATTTAGAGAAAGTATTTATTGACACATTGACATAAAGCGATCCTAACATTCCCATTTAGAAGATCACTCTCACAAAAATGAGACATTCACTGTGATTCAATGGCTAGACACTATAACCAACCCAGATATCCAATATAGGTGCACAACCTTGAATAATACTTAATTTGGGATGTGCCAACCATTACCTTGATTAGCATCACCAATTTTGTGTAGTAATTATTCCTCTTATTGGTATACCCCTATACCCCTCTATGGGTTTAAATTAATATAATGGATATACAACATTATATAAGCAAAATGAAAGGTGCACAATTTCGTCTGGGAGACTCATCAGAGGCTTAGTAGATAGTGCAGTTGCAAAATAAGATTTTTTAAGAATTTCCAAGTGAGTTGAAGAAATCTCTGGTGGTTAATTATTATTGTTCATAAGGAAATACAACCCAAAGTTTGTTGAGTATTTTCCATGCATGGTGGAGTTGCCATGGTCAAATACTTAAATTGGTTTAGTTTGAACTATTTGTATGAACTGTGACAGAAAACACAAGGGATGAAAATTGATGAAAATTTATGGAATGGCAGACTACATTAGTATAAAGAATATTAATTTTATTAAAATGCGACAAGTGATACTTTATGTAATCTCAGGTGTGTAGACCTGTAAAAGTTGAGACTGGCAGATAAAATGCGGTATTTAATCACATAAATTTGTTAGAAGTCTAGTACTTTGATGATACTAGTGTATATTTGTATCACAGAGATTCAAATAAAATGCCACAAACAAAACATTGCTGTGAGTTTTAGCTTTGATTGTGGCAGTGCTCCAGAGGGATGCTGTGTTTTGTAAACATACATGAAAGATGTAGTATATTTAGCAGAAGTTATTCTAATTTATCATATTACTTGTTTTTCTTTGTGGCATGGAGTTTGCCAATAGGTTTTAAAAACATAAGAGTTAATAGGAAGATTGCAAAAGAAGTATAAAGTATACTACTACCTACCAATAGAAGTGTACATCTTTGTTGTCTCAACAGCTATTATAAGATAGAGTAAATAAATAATTAATAATATAATTGATTGTCAGCTTCATAGCTTATATTACTCCAAAAGTTACTAGATTATCTTAGTGATGATATGTAGGTAGGGCATGGTCAGAGGAAGAAGTAATTACATTTTCGAAAAACTCCTGAAGTTGGGAAAAGGCTCCCTTCTGGCGGGTGTGTGCTGTGCAAGTGCTTTTTACATTTATGAATAAAATAAATTTTTATGTTGTACGCTGACTCTGATATTACCAGGTAAAGGCTATAATTTGTTTGCAATTTTTTTCATAATTTCAAATGTTTAGATGGGCAATTCAAATATAATGATCTTATATATAGTCCGACAATTGGTTCTACTAAACTGCATATATTTCTTTTAGATTCCAGGCTTTTGAAGATTACATATGTGTTTATTGCTTCATAAAGATAATGACATAATCACTGCTTTATGACTTTACTCTATCTTGCTATTTTGATATATATTTGCTTTATCTGCCGTTGTAGCCTAGAAAAGTTTTTGTTGTTTTAAGAACATTGCCTTGATTTGATTTAAAAGATGGGTCCTTAAAATTTAAGGACAGAATGTAGGAAGATAGAACTCCCCACAGAAAGAGTTTGAGTTTGGAGATGCAGCTGCTGACATCCAAAGGAAGAGGGAAGAGAGATAACAGAGAGATAGGGGGGGGGGGAACAACAAAGGGAGTAGATGGACAGGGAGGAAGCCAGAAGGGCGGAAACTCCCCCCAAAGGACTAGCTTTTGAAAATTAACCCAACCTTTGTCTGGCGAGGCTCTAAAAGAAATGACATACAGGCAGAACTGGATTCAGGATAAGTTTAAGTTTTTGCAAAGCAACATTAGAAGGTAAGGCCTCAGCAAGACTTCTAGATTTAAGTCACTAAAGAGAGGAGCCAATGCCAGTGCAGCCTCAGCCCACAACATTTCACACGAATCCATAGATCCTGGCATTATGGAGACCAGCATGGATCAATTTGCCCAGATGAAGCCTATGCTCGTTTTTACCCTTCGGTGTCAGGAGACAACCAGAACAGCATTTTGCAACTACCTGGCATCTGAAGCAGAATACTTGTAGGAAAGAGACTTTCAGACTTTTTTGAAATGAGACAGGTAAACTTTTAAGTGGGATATAGAGCAGGGCAGAGGAAAAGAATCTTCAGACACAGTCACATACACTTCCGAGGCGCTCTAGTACCACTTCCACATATGTACCATAGATTTATCAACAGCAGCCACTGTCATGGAATACATCCAGACTATTCCAGAAACCCAAATGTCAGCAAACCAGGGCATGCAGCCAATTCAACAATGCCATGTGTTGTCAAGAGGCCAACAGCCCCGAGGGCAGCAGACTTCATAATTAGTTGTTGACGATCAACAACACAGGACTTCAAGACAGCTACATTACAACATCAGCCCCCACCAACAACAGCAGGTAAAATACTCTCCCTGTAAATCATCAAGGATGGTCCCGCAGACAATAGGGATAATTTTACATATGGTGGTTTCACCAACCAGCCAATGATACTGTAAGGGCTTGTATGTTTCTCCTGTTGCCTTCTGTATCAGTGTTATTGCCAGTTTGAATCCACCTACTAATGCCTTCTTAAAATTTGTGACTTTCTTCTCGATGGGGTGGCATGTGCATTGTTCAACAGTCAGCCACCAGGTTGTTATAACATCCCCTTTCTTCACTTCGGTGGATCCATGGCATGATCCAGGGGTTTTGCAGCTTTCTTCGCCTAGGTGGTGGTTTGGACTGTGGTGAAGGTGCTGGCTGTATTTCAGGTACAGGTCCAAGGTTCAGATGTGTCCTTTTTGTCAGCAAATCAGAGTAAAAATATTTTAACTTAATAAAAAAACAAGGCCCTAAGGTTCTGTAGAAAGTCTATCTGATGTGTAGATGGCATCTTTGCAGTGATAAATGATGAGTAACAGCAGCAACACGGACACTCCTGCAGTCTTGTCGGTTTGTTGTTATGGCTTATTGGTTAGGGCTTTATGACTTGTCCTAATAGCTTCCCATCTAGCCATGGAGAAAAAACATCCCAAGAACAAATCAGGACATGGATCTAGACAACCCGATATGTACTTTGTCCTGTTGGTGAGGTGAAACTAACCCATATTTTTCTGCAGTATTTTCTGGATTTTTGTCACTGATCCCTGACCCAGTTAACCGACCCTAAAATTGGTAAGGGTCGTTCAAGGTTGGTTCCAGTGGAATAGGCCTATTAGCAAAAATTATTCTATGGTTAGACACCTCACACAATTATACTGAAATATAGACTTTGATGTATAATTTTTGTCCAAACAATGGCATGTTGAGGACACTGAAAGTTAGGTGTTACCTTTCCTAGATGTTATTTATCTCAGTTCCAAAATCATGTTGCCCCTCTAGCAGTAGATAATATACACTATATAACCTTGCTATTTGATGTGCAGCATTGTAGTTGATTATACAATCAGTGTCTGGTGGATGTGATTCAGTGTATGGAATTGATGGCTTTATTAGTATACAAGCCCATTTAGCAATAAAGTAAAGTTTTTAGAATTGGGCAACTATTTTAACGGCATCATTTCGAACATTATCCCAAGAAAACTATATTTTAATAAAATTGACATTGTTTACATACATTAGTACAGTGGCCTGTGAATGTACGGCCAGGATGGGTCATATAGCTCTTTAAAGCCTTTGTTAAAGGACATATTGTGTTGTGTATAAAAATATATGTACAATATTGCTATGTATTTATACAAATTACCACAAATGTGATATAATATTTATGCACATCTTAACTTTTTATGTTTCAGACACTGACAGTATCAGTGGCCATTGTTCTACTTCTGATGATGGTGAGAAATCCAGGCTTGCTGAATAATAACACAAGTAATTACACATCTAAAAGTATTTCATTGCTATGTACTATGTACAAACACATAGTTTTGACTCCTTTATGGTTTCATATACTATATACGTAAACGTGCAAACTTGTAAGAACAATGGCAACTTCAAGCACTCTGAGAGTGCTAGCTTTGTTATTCAGTATCAACTTATCCATAAGGTAAACATAATTAAAAAGCATATCTGTCGTGAGTGGTCATAACATAGATTTTGATAGGTATGTAAATTACTACATTTTAGTGTGATGTTATGACTTATATTTTTCTCTCCATGATTAATCATGCTCATTCCTCTGTAAAAATGATGCAAGGGAATCTAGTTCCAATAAAAAGATAAGCAACAATTATCATAATAATTCTTATGAATCTTATCAATCAAAAACAGATCGTATGGGTGGTCTTTTTAAATGTTGGCACACCACATTGTTTGTCCATTTTCTGCATCACCCTGCTGAGTTAGGGAAGGTCTTGGCGTAACCATTGCGAGTGGAACTGGACTCTAACTGGATGATCCTCCTTGTGGCAGTCTTCAGATGGTGAAACTAACTATCATCAGGAAATACTGTCTTTGACACAACTGAATCTTTTAAAGAATATTTGAAGACAATTTTATTCCTCATATGCACAAAATACATGGCTCATTTTGGGAAACTTATTGTGTAAAACAGTACACCTACCTACAGACAGATACGTTAATAACAAACAAGTAATAACATATGTAACCTGTGTAATGATTTACAGTATGGTAATACCATATGCCATATGCAATAAAATATAGAATATGGGCCAACATATAGAACTGAACTGAACATATAAAAACTGAACTAATCAGTTCTTTGCCAAAAAAGGCGCTAGGCAATTTGCCCTCATCCCCTAAAATTTGTTTTTTGCAAACTCATCCAAACTGGGTGTTGTAGTCACCATCAGTTATGAAGTACATGCATACATTCTCCTATTTCATATTGTCTCATGTGCTTATTTATATAATATGTGACAAAGTCACCAATTGTAATTTCCATAACTATTCAGAGTCTAAGATAAGTTTTAAACTTCTGGACGGTGCTGAATGATTCCTGGAAGATAAAAAGTAGTCCTTTTACACAGAAATCATTTCTCTTAATTAATTTTGATTCCACTTAATGACAAACATGAACCATAGTGGAGCAGTGGTAACACATTAGTCTTCCAACTACAAGATCAAAGTTTGAATCCTTGCCCAAAATAAATTAATGGCAAATAATTTGGTACTAATCTTTATGATCATGTTTGGAAAAGGGTGACAAGTTCTTCATTAATAATTACTTTTGTTTCAGTCCATGGATTCTCTTGATCTTTGGTCTTTGTTAACTTAATGTTCTAGTTGGGAACTAAAGGGAAACATTTGACTTTTAATTTGTGCTACTGTTTGATAACAAACAAATGTGGTTTTAATTTTGTGTGGTTAAGTATAGCCAATTTAAACTTGAATAGGGTATTGAACTAGGGTATTTTATGCGGGTTGATTTTACAAGGGTTATTTTTCCTCCAAGCCAAATTAACAGTAGTGGATTTTTGCAAATGGCTGAATTAACTTGATCAAATTGGTAATAGCATGCAAAATGTGTTATGATACACAACATAGATATTACTATATGCAGTATGTAATGACATATAGAATATGTGCTAACTTGTGGAAATAGCATGATATTTTATATATATATAATTTGCTAGTAAGTATTGTATATTATAATGTGTCTTATGTTTGCATTATAAAGTATGCTTCAGTCATAATTTTTCATGTGGTGTTAATTTCAATTCACTTTCATTATTTCTATTTACAGCTCACCACCTTAAGATTCCTGGGTATGCTGCTGAAACATATGTCAAGCAGCACAGAACATGTAAACCATTCAGACATATATTCTACCATAAAATACCAAAAACAGGGAGTTCTACATTTACCAGTATACTGAATAGAATGATATTCAAACATAACCTCACTACATACATGCTAAGGATGCCAAAGCCACACCCAAATGCATTACTAGTAAAACTGGGACAGGAGCAATACAATGCAACATTAGAAACTAGATTTGACATGCATGTAAGCCATGGAATATTCAACAAGGACACTCTTGATCGAGTCATGCAAAATGATACTATCTATGTATCTACACTCAGGCATCCATTTCAACATTTGATATCGCGATTTTTCTACCATTACAGAAAGCATGGAGTTTCTTTCCTGAAAGCAGAATTTGATAAAATGCTGCGAACCAGTGTCTTTCTGCATCAGACAAATGTATCCATCTTCAGAGATACCAAGTATGGCTATCTAGAAAACCCAATGTTTAAATACTATAAGTTTAATCATACAAAGGCTCAGTTAAATAACAGTTACTTTATGGAATGCATAATGAAAATAACTTCCCTTTTTCAAGTAATTATCACTGATAAATACGATGAAAGTTTACTTTTGTTGAGGCATAAATTTTGTTGGGATATTAAAGAAATACTATTCATTAGTCATAAAAATGCTTCATTTTCTAACAAAAACAAAAAGCCATCAGACTATGGGATTTTGTATGAAAAACATCAAAACATATCAACATTAGATTATCAACTATACTCACACTTCTTGGAAATTCACAAACAGAAAGTGAAGGCAGCTGGTAAGGCTTTCCAGGAGGAATTACTGGAATATAGAAAAGCTAAAGCAAGTACAGGCACATTTTGTTGGAGTGTTTATGCAAAACTTACAGGTAACAGAAATCTCACATTGAAAGAGATCATTTCAGTGTTGAATGATGAGCTGGTGTTTGAACATGGTAAATTCTGGGATGGATTTACCATTACTGCTAGGGATTGTATTTTTATGGCTTTATGTGAAAGTGACCTTTGGCATGCCAGAGTGGCTCTAAACTATCCGATTTCATGCGAAAGAACCATCCCTGGATTCCGATACAATCATATGTTTTGTGCAAAAGAAAATAAGACAAACATTTTTAGTTACAATAACCTGCATTTTCCTTATTCTGCGATTAGACAATTGACTGTTTGTGACTTAACAGTAGAATATAAAAGGTAACCTTTTTCTAGATATGTAAGGTACAATGTATGAAAAGTACCATCACCTCAAGCTTCACCATCATCGCAGCAAGAGAACCCTACAATTACCAGGAATATGGTCCTACAATAGACAAAGAAACAACTCTCTTCGATTTCAATGATTTGGAACCTTCACAAATGGTTATAGCTGGTTTGTAAACAGGAGATAAATGAAGCCATGTAATGTTTTTGAATTGGTCTTTTGGGTTGGCTCTTAAAAGCATTGTTATCACTCAATCTGCTGAATTCATTATTCTCTTTACACAATTTTAAGATGTGTTAATGTTTTGGTACCTCAAGTTAATAGCTTTACAAATCATCTCAGAGTTATTGATATTGACTTCACATATTCTCGTCTTTATAATCATTGTATCTTTGATAAAGTTGATGACTTTGTACACTTAATTATGCAGCTACACTGCATTTGTTCTAAATAGTGGACATACAAAGCCGGGAACATTTTTTTTTTGGTATTTGTTGGTCTCACCTAATGTAATTGATTGGCATTACAATATAGCATTAATAAGCTATGATTTTGCGCTAATATTTTAATAATTTGCCACTTCAAATTCACATTTTATATGAATATTAGTTCATCTTTCTTGCATTGACACCTTTGAACAATTCACTCAGATATCTCAATATTTTATCTTTTCTTTAAATATGCTTATTCTAAATTATTTATACAAAACGGTGGGCAGTGAAAGGGAAACATCCTTTTATAGACTTGAATAAAAAATTAAAAATATCATGAAGATGAAAATAGCGCATATATATCGCTCACAGAGATAAATAATATAATTCTTATTTTCTGTTGTCTCATTTTATCATCTGATATGCTAAATGCATGTGTACACTTTAGTCTTGTGTGTTATTAATTATTCAAAATGTTCAAAATGAAATATTTATCATTTTCACACACACAATACTCCTAATCGTAATATTTTAAAGATAATTACCAAGGAGATATCTTAGAGTTATTATTTTAAAGCTTCTTTATTTTTAGAATACAATGCTACTTTATAGCTATGAACTGTTTGTTTTAAACCCAAGACAGTACTCTGTCATAGTTTTAATCATCATCACAACAAAATGCCATCTGTTATTACCCTAGCCAGGGAGGAGATTTGTACTGCATCCATTTGTTTGTTTGTTTGTCATTGCTCTAAAACTAATAAACACATTTTATGAAACTTTTAAATGAGCTCTTGGTATCCTAGTTGTTATCAAGTTTGGCATCTAAATACAGACTGTCACCTCTGTTTGGGTTTGACTCTCACAAGTGACAAAGCCAAGGACATGTGTCAATATGACCCTGGGTGTTATATGGCTAAAACCCCAACTTTGACTTTGATGAAAGTGTTTTGTGGGTAAGGCAAATCAAAGGAAGATGGGATTGAACTTTGAGAAAGATCTGCTTCATACACTGGGCAAAAACAAACAATTTTCAGAAGTCCAATGTTTAATGATCATGTTTTCCTATTATGAGAGTTAAAATAAAATGCAGTAATTGGGTAAAATTATAATACGGGGAAACTTGGCTTTCCTGGGAGAGGTCTGAATTCCAGGAGTGTTCTATAGTTTACAGAGTGATAAAGTCATAAGGCATTTCTTAGAATTGTTATTGTTGACTATTACCATAATTTTATCAACAAAGTTATATAGTTATAGTTTGTGAGTTGTGCATGTGAATA
Organism: Sabellastarte sp. h YS-2021; assembly: GCA_964017235.1. Lineage (NCBI taxonomy): Eukaryota > Metazoa > Annelida > Polychaeta > Sabellida > Sabellidae > Sabellastarte > Sabellastarte sp. h YS-2021. The sequence continues at coordinate 68,341,564 of OZ024938.1, forward strand.
TTGTAGAAAAGTCACAAAAACACTTTTGCAATGAGGACCAAAAAATCGCTAGACCTCATCTTGTTTTGTAAGTAAGACCTTGTTCTAGGATACATTTTTCACGCAGAAACAAACAGGCAAACAGACACAGTGGCAAGACCATTACCCGACTCTACTAGGGTATTCCTATTTAAGGTAAACAATACTGGTATTTCTGTCTGAAGAGAGTTGCTATTTATATACTGTTCACACTACAATCCATGTTGACAAGGATTGAGGGTGGAAGCAGATTGAAGCAGATTAATCTCAATCCATGTTGAGTGTCCAAACTACAGAGTTTTATCAGGATTAAAAAGTTTCCAGAATCAGAGTACAGTAAAAGCTTTTATTTAGACGACAGATCTACTACAGTCTTGTCTAACATTTCTGCTTAATCAAATACATGTAAATGTTACACTCGCAAATATTTATACAGTTATGCTAAATTGCAATTATTGTAAGATTGTTGAACAATCACTTTAGGTGGCCTTTGTTTCAGTTAGTTTCTCCGACTAACATAGGACTAAAGCACATATATTGGCACAACAGTATTAAGTAAAACACTTTCTCCAAGGCAGTAAGTCATTTAATTACAATATCAACACACTCAACCCTTGTCAACCCGGATTGAGATGGTTTACACTGTAAAGGGGAGTTGAAATAATCTGCTTCAATCCATCTATTGAGTGGGGTTGAGATTTACCCTTGACAACCCGGATTGTGAGTGTCCAGACTAGTCTCCAATCTGGTTCAATCTGTGTCAACCCGAGATCATTCTTTCCACCAGTGACATATCTAACATGAATATTGGGGAATAAAGGTCGTTGGCAGTTTTGACCAAATAGTCTAAGCCAAATCTTAGGCTTAACTTAGCTCAGCTTTATTTGCAGAGAAATGTTAAGCTTAAAACTTGTCTAAGGCCTTTGGTGAATATGACCCCATATATATTTACAGATCTCACCATAAATAATTTTTTTATGATTTCAAAATTATTTTAATAACTATATTATCGATGCAGAAGAAACCTCAAGAAAAAAATTCATATTATCTTCAATGTCACATTTCTTGTCTAATGCTTTGAAATGATTTTATCTATATGTGACAATTTGTTATAAAACCTGCGATATTCAAAGCTACTTTTTCCTGGTGACAAAGCAAGGCACATATATGTAAAAAATATCTATGTAATATCAGAAAGCTCAGGATATATACACATATGTCTTTGGATTTACATCTTTTAACATTAATAAATTGCAAAAGTTCTTACTTTCTCAATTGAAGTATTCACAGCCATTTATCATTTTTGTAAATGTACACATTTTTGTGCAAAATTCAATAAAACACAACATGCAAAAGTTTGTAGTGACGTTTAGACCATATGTTGGAACACAGAATATTACACTGTTTTAAACATACTTACATTGCATGGAAAATCTGCAATAACTTCCCCACGGTGGGGAACTAATTGTGATAAATGAACTAAAAGAATGTTCCAAAAGATAGTTCAGGGATGATCTAGTTCATTCATCCAGTTCTGTGGTTGTGACAAGGTGGAAGGGCTCTAAGTGGGAAACGTGCCCTGGTGGAGGTTTTTTACTCTACGACTGCTTTCAGTTTTTTTAATCTTACTTAATCCTTGATAAGCAAAATGATAGATGATGATAATCCTTGATAAGCAAATTGATAGATGATAATAATCCTTGATAAGCAAGTTGATAGATGATGATAATTCTTGATAAGCAAAATGATCGATGATGATAATCCTTGATAAACAAATTGATAGATGATGATAATCCTTGATAAACAAATTGATAGATGATGATAATCCTTAATAAGCAAAATGATCGATGATGACAATCCATGATAAACAAATTGAGACATGATGATAATCCTTAATAAGCAAAATGATAGATGATGATAATCCTTGATAAGCAAATTGATAGATAATGATAATCCTTGATAAGCAAATTGATAGATGATGAGACTTATTTGCACAGTAAATATGAGGTTTTCTTAGTGCAAAGTAAGCTAGCTTTAGGCCATTAGTCTGTACATATGACATACTATAGAAGTTGTTATATTTTGGCCTGAGAAAGGCTAAATAGAAATATATTGATTTGTATTCACAGGCAATTTACAAACCAAATCAATAAAGGCATCTTTAAGTCGATTAACCCAATTTAGGTGCAGAAAGATCAAAATTAAGAATTAGGAATTGGATAAAAATATTATTTATTTATTTTTAAGTTTAAGCTTACATAATATAATGAATGAAAAAAGAATCTCTTTCATACTATAAACTCATCTGATCACCCAGAGCAAATACAGATGGAACAACCTGAAGGGGTACAGCATGAAAGTTGTAAAAGATAACGCGCATGTATAAATTGTACACAATTTACAGATAAACCAATTCACTGGTGAACTAGTTGGCTGAACAAGTGCTAATTTTGCTAATAAGAGTTACATAAAGAAACAGTCAGCCACATTTAATATTATCCATAGAAGGTACAAATATTTATAACCGTAATAAAAAACTACAAAGTCTTAATGTGGATCATTGTCTACACAACCGCTGATTACATCAGATATCAACTAGTTAAAGTGTCAGGTGTCAACTGCTTATGAATTAATCAAATTTAGGATTCAAGAGGCATAGTATATAGAGAAATTGAGTAACCAATATTATATGAAATGCCAAAGTAGTGACGTTACATTTCTATATAACCTAATGTAGTTACATTATATCATTGTAGTATAAACTTAAATGAGTTAACAATATACAGACCATGCCACAGTAAATTATAAGGAAACCCTGACAAATAAAACAATTGTAAGTCATGGCTACTTATTAAGCCTTGTAATGAGGAAATTTTTAGACTCAACATTTAAATATTTTTAACTATTGAAGCATTAGAATAATGACCAACCACAATTAACATTGGTTGATACATACCTGGATCCGATTTCACAAAGGGACTTAGACTTATCCAAGTTTTTGGCTAAGTCAGGGACTTAAATCTAAGACTTTGGTCTTAGCTAGGTCTGAGACTTAAATGCATTTCAAAAAGGGTGACTTAGCTAAGTCCGAGCTTATCAAATAACCACAGTGGTTTTCTGTGTCAAATGACCTTTTATATTCTTCATTTGATGCATTTTATATAAGGATAAGTGCTGTTTTGAAATAGAAAACCATACATCAAATAAACCCCCCAAAGACTACTTCAGTAAGGTGTTCTGTATAATTATACTTTATTTACAGCCATTTTAAATTTTGAAGTCAAGAAAAGTTTATGGCGGCCATATTTAAGTCCTCTTTACAAAATTTAAGCCCACTACCTCCCACACTTAAAGTTAAGTCCACTGACTTAGCAATTTCATGGACTTAGCTGCTTTGTCAAATCCGCTAAGTCTAAGACCATAGACTTAACATTCTGTTGACAGAATTTAAGACCAAAGTCTTAAATTTAAGTGTAAATCTGGACTTAAGTCCCTTTGTGAAATCGGCCCCTGTATTGTAATGTGTATATACAAGGTGAATATTAACTTGAAAGCTTTATACAAACAACATTACCGTGAATTGTCTGTACACTCTCGCCTCTGACCTCGGAGGACGGGGTTCGGATCCCGGCATGGCCTCAAGTAGGAAAGCTGGTAGTTGCTTGCCCTTGGTTGGCAGTTTACAGTACAGAACCCTGACGAACTGTATGTACTGGTTTCCTCTGCCCTTCCAACTACCCATCGTGATATGACCTGTACAGTGTTGAAAGCAATGTAAAACCCCAAATAAATAATTAAATGTACACGATTGAACATACATGCGATTAGTGGTCAAGTAACACCACAAAGACCTAAAAGACCCAAATTAATGTGAATTATGACTGTTGCCTGTATTAAAGTAATATGACACCATGGCACATAGTAACAGGTTGCAAAGAGAAATTTCACCCACAAAGCCACTGTCAACTAGTTTCAGTGCATTACTCTCTAAATATTTTCATGACACACCAAGATTTCTAAGTCAATTCCATTACACGCACATACACAGACGTCACATGTGACTCTTGGAGGAAAGTCGAGCTTTTTAATTTTCGTATCAGACAAAAACATCTACCTCAATCAATCAATCAATTAGTTGTCCAGGTGCTTAATCTCCGTATCAACGGATTCTAAGGCACACCATCCAATCCGTAAGGCATAAATCATGAGACATTAGACATGTTCCGAGTCGTTGCCAGGGAGGCGGTCCGGTGTTCGGTAGTAAGAAGCTATGGTAGGAATGATTTCTGAAATAGGTAGGTTTTGAGTCGACTTTTGAAACTGGAGAGATTTGGAGCACTGCGTATATCATATGGAAGATCATTCCATAACTTAGGGGCATCATATGAGAAACTATTGTTAAAATGGACCTTTGATTTATGGATGGAAGGACAGTAAGAGGGAACCAGAAGGAACAAATTTTTGGGATTGGAACGTCTTGTATTCACGGCAGATTTGTACAAGGGGAGATATGGTGCAAAATACTTAGGCTGGCCAGTGGTGAGGTACTTATAGACCAAAACTAGGGTTTTGAAGATAATACGTTGTCTAACGGGTAGCCAATGGAGTGTCCTAAGGGTGGATGTAATGTGAGTGTACTTTGAAGCACCAGTGACAAACCGTGCAAGCGCATTTTGAACATATTGGAGCCTTGTAGCATTTCGGGATGACAAACTGCGAAAAAGAGAGTTGCAATAATCCAAACGACTACTGACCAGAGCATTTGCAATCACCACTGATGTATCCACAGAAAGAAACCTCCTGATACGATGAAGGTCCCTGAGGCTGATAAAGCAGGATTTCATAACAGAATTTACGTGATTGGTGAAACAAAACTTTGCATCAAACAGAACACCCAGATTGCGTACAACATCTGCGGGAGAGAGGCAATTACCCAGGATATTGACAGGTAGTGAGTCACTGAGCCATTTGTGTCTGTCTTTGGCACCGAAGACTATGAATTCTGTTTTATCAGGATTTAGCTTGAGTTTGTTTTCAGACATCCAGACCTGAATATCATTCAAACATGATTTAAGACGGTCAAAAGACTTGAGACTATCATCAGGGGATAAGTGAATGAACAACTGAGTGTTGTCCGCATAGAAGTGGTAACGGACTCCGGTATATTTTCTGATGACTTGACCAAGAGGTGTTGTGTAGAGGGAAAACAGAAGGGGACCTAAGACAGAACCTTGGGGGATTCCAAACTTCAATTTGAACAAATTCGAAAGACTAGAACCAATCTTGACTGACTGAAAACGATCCTGGAGATAGGATCTAAACCATTTTAATGCCGTCCAGCAAAACCAAATCTAGACGACAGACAGGATAGGAGTGTGTCATGATCGATAGTGTCAAATGCCGCAGACAGGTCGAGTAGCACTAGTGCTGTAGGCATGCCCTTGGACAGAGATAGGTGAATCTCATTTTTGATGCACAACAAGGCAGTTTCTGTCGAGTGCCCTACCTTGTAGGCTGACTGGAAAGTATTACCAAGATCATGAGAATCCATATGAGATCTAATTTGGGCAGCCACAATTCGCTCGACCAATTTTGACAAGAAGCTGAGACCGGACACTGGTCGGTAGTTTTTCAAATCCTCTTTTGAAAGGGTGGACTTTTTGAGGAGGGGAGTGACAATAGCCTGTTTGAAAGGATTGGGGAAAATGCCATTTTTGAGGGACAAGTTAACTAGTTTAGTCAATGAAGGGAGAAGAATGTCAATACATTGTTTCACAATGTGAGTGGGGCATGGATCAAGGGAGCAAGTTTTAGAAGGGGATTCCTTGATAAACTTAAGGACTTCAGTCTCAGTGACAGCTTGAAAGGAACAGAAAGTCGGCGGCTCCTTGTCTGGATGAAGAACCTGAGATCGGGTGTATTTAAACCTACCTATTAAAATAACATTAATATCAAATATCACTCTTTTTATAAAATTACCCATTACACAGCTTAACCATCACATTCAAAGAAACTTAGCACTGTAATTTACAACTGAATTTCTAGTTGCCAGCAACGTCCTCCTAAATATGTAAAACATCTGTAAAGGAAGTCTGGTTTAAACGTGTCCTCCAGGATCTTAGTCCAGGACACCCATGTAGAACTGGCAAGAGGCAACAGAACTGAGGAACCTAATGCATAGCCTAGGATAGGGCTACTGGGGAACCCGGTGAGCTGAAGGCCTCCCGCCCCAGCGGAAGTGATGCTGGGAAGGAGGTGGCACTAATCAGATGTTGTTGACAATGAGATTTGTTTTGCTGTGTTTAATTTCCTGACTAAACTCCTGGAGATAAACCACTTGTAACCAGAAAGCAGAGCAGAGGACGAAGGCTATACCTATTGTGTAATCCAGTTTCAACCCTCTAGCAATAGTTCGCCTGCAGAAGGGAATCAGATTTGCAGAGAACTACTGCTTGACAAAAATATACTGCAAAAAATCTGTGAAGTTAAAGTCATATATTTAATTTCAATGGAAACACAGAAATAGACGGAATGGGATAGAATTAGTAGAAAAGCAGCAGATCAGCTACAGAAGTAAGACATTCTGCAGTTATTATTGATCATCTGAGGTGATGTGTAAATGTTGAATGGTTTAAAAAATGGTCACAGAAGATGACGAATGTCAAAGTATGGAAACATGACTGATACTGGTGGGACAGTATGTGCTTAGTGAAAGGTGAATATAATTACACTTCTGATAAATTTAATCTATTTCATCATTTTTTTCTTTCTGTTTTATCTTTACAAAGAACTCATTTGTCCCTTAGGAATATATTTGACAGTCTGTATTGAAAACCACAACAGGTCATTGTCTTCAACAGTTTAAAGCAGTATTGATAAAAAGTTTTCCACTCATTATTTGTTATTTTTGTCTTTAAAGCTTTTTCCCAATAGGAGTAATAAGAAGTCCTTTTTAAATTTTCATTGTTTAAGCTGCTATAAATGTCTTTAAGTCTCCCTTGGGACCTCAGTAGTATTTGTGTCTGACAATGATAAATTGGTTTCAAGCTCCATCAGTGCTTTTATTATAAAAACCTTCTATGTACCTTATAATCCTATGGTATTCAAGTAAATTTTTGGGGCCACGGTGGCAGAGTGGTAACACATTCTCCTCCCACCTCTGAGATTGGAGTTTGGTTCACAGCTCTACCTCAAGTGGGAAAGCTGGTAGTTGCTTGCCATTGGTTGACAGTTTACAGTACAGAACCTTGACCAACCGTATGTACTGGTTTACTATATCAAATAGGTAGCAAAAAGTCTTGACTGTGATTAGTTGTCCCTCTATGAGAGTACTCCAGTTATTTAAAGTTTCATTCCAAAATCTTTTGTCCATTTTCTTGCTATTTTTAGAGTAGTTTGATCCAAGTCAAATTATATTGTCATAGGGCCTGGATGAAAGTTGTTGCTAGCTTAGCCCCATGGACCATGTGGATTATGATAAAGGGGTCGTAACTACTTATTTTAAAGACAGGAAGAAACTTGAGCATATTCAGTCCACCAACTAAATAATTTCTTGTCAGGGTCTCTCACTTTATTTTGTCGGGTTTATTTTTCCAGATGAACCTACAAAACATACATTCAACATCTTTTAAAATTCGAGAGTGGCTTAAGGAACTGACCAAGAGACAGAGTCACAAGCTTTTTGAAAATCTCTAAGCATTAATAAGCCTGGAATTTTGTTTGTATTTATGTAATGCATCATATATCAAATGAGTGTTTTTGACAATGCACCTACCAGTCGTAAAACCACATTGAGTGTTTGATTTTAATTCATTTTAAACTAGTTAGAATTTCAATGCCAAAGAAAATGAATCAATTTTATAAATAATTAATAATAATGAAAATGGTCTCTAATTCTTCATTTTCTCAGAGACACAGACATCTCACTATATTTTAAGCCTTCAAACAAAATATTTTATCTTTCCCCAAAAGACCTTGAAAAATTCAGCTGGAAAGCCAACGGTACCTGGGCATTGTTGATTTTAAATGGATTTTAATGCTACACTTATTTTATCTAGAGTCAGAGCTCTTTCATTTGATTCTTGCTCAATTAGACATTGTGAACCTATCAATGAGGAAATCTTTGACGGGTTATATTTACAAAAATCATGGTCTTTATTCTCAATGAGATTGGCATAAAAACTTTCTGATAATATTTCTTTCTCGCTTGCTAAGACTGTCCCAAATTCTATTAAAATTTTTGTAACTGTTTTCTCACTGTAAAAGTGTTTCACCTAAGAACAAAGGTACAAGGGTTTTTTATCATCATTCAACCATTGGGTTTTAGATTGAATCATTCTGCCCTTAATTGTTTTATTATGAAAATTCTGTAGCTCCTTTTCTCTGGCATCTTCAAAGTTTTTTTTCATTGTTTCAATTTCTTATTTTAAATTTTGAAGACTGCCTTTTCAAATTTGAAGCATATTTCATGTTTTTTTCCTCTAGTTTGGGGTAATAGAACTTTGTAAATTTAAAACTGTAAAGTTAATGGAAGAATTATAGAGTTTACCGACAATCATATGATGATACACACAAAAGGCAAAAATTAGCTCTTCCCTGTCTATAATATTATTAACTGCAATCAGATAAGGATTATTTAGTGACAAAGGGCATTTGAATTTCCATAAACTTAAAGGGGAAAATTTTTGACCCTGGACGAAAATCTCCTCAAATTACAATGATCATACATTTAAAGTCTTTATATAACATATAAAATAGCTTTTCAGATGTGTTCTCACTTCCGTATGGTGTGCCTCAGGGTTCTGTCCTGGGCCCCCTCCTTTTTACCCTTTACACAACCCCTCTCAGTAATATCATTTCCAATTTCAATGTCACCCACCATCTATATGCCGATGACACCCAAATATATCTAGCATTGGACAATAGGAATTTTGATTCCAGTTTCGCTGAGCTTACAGAGTGTCTCACATGTATCCAAAACTGGATGGCTGGCGTGAAATTGAAACTCAATCCCGAGAAAACTGAATTTATTATAATAGGTGATAGACAAGCCAGAGAGTCCCTCATAAATAAATTCCCTACTCAACTTCTCGGAAATTCTATTTCCCCTACCGATACAGTCAAGAACCTGGGTGTAATTTTTGACTCTGGAAACACCTTTTCCAACCACATAACTAATATGTGTCGAGCCTGCTACTACCACCTTAAGGACCTAAGACGTATCCGTAAATTCCTCAGTGTGGAAACTGCAGCCTTGCTTGCAAACTCAATGATCGGTAGTCGACTTGACTACTGCAATTCCCTACTTTATGGCATCAGTAAGTACAATGTTGCTAAACTCCAAAAGATACAAAATGCCCTTTGTAGAATTGTTTTTAGACTTGATAGAACTAGCCATGTCACTCCTTTTCTTCAAAAAACTACATTGGCTTCCTATCACTTACCGTATCTTGTTTAAGTACAATCTAATTACTTTCAAGGCTATAAATTTCTCTCAACCCATATACCTATCATCCTTAATCAAAACCAGTTGTCTAACACGTGGAAATCGTCTTTCTCTTTCCTCAGCCTCTCACAAAAAGGCCATCGGTAGGAGAGGTTTTGCAGTGGCTTCCGCCATAGAATGGAACAGACTCCCACAATCAGTACGATCACAACAAACAATAACAGGTTTCCGTAGCCAGCTAAAGACCTACTTGTTTAGATTAGCATATCCTCCACCATAGTACATCTCCCTGGCGGGCGCTAACCTTGGATCATGACCTCGAACGTCCCTCGACTTTCCCTTTTTGATTTCAAGCGCATTAGAGGATGTTGCATCAATTTTGCGCTATATAAATGTTTCTATTCTATTCTATATATCAACAAACACCACAGCTTACTGGGATATAACATATCACCTTTGACAGCACTGATAAACTCTTCTTTCCAGATTAAAAGGGCATAAGTCCTCAAGGAATTTTGTTACTTGATGCAGTTTTTTTACTGTTTTAAAGTACACAAACTTTATTTAAATTTTCAACAGCAGATTCCTACATAAGTCCTTCTGTACACAGCAGTTGTTAATTATCTGAGATAGGAGTATATTACAATGCACTTGCCACAAGGTTCATAAATGCTCTTTGACCCCTCGACTTTGGGCTTTAAATCCCGTTGGAATTTACAGAAGCTTAAAATAGATTCAGAGTTAGAATGATTGATCTGACATTTATTTACTAGATCCAAGAAGGTGTCAGCTATAAGAACTTAGTATATGCTATAAAACTACCTGTAAAATATTGCCCTCCTAGATATTCGTAATAAAGCGTATGCTTTGAAAGTCTGCAGTGAGGTTTGGAAAGATAGGGTAATACAGATTCAATGTGACTTTCAATCATTGGTTGATACTCTCAATCCACAGCTTCCCATGCCACAACTGCCAGCTATTGGCTCATTTCATAATTGGGGCCAGCTACCCTTGCAGCCTATTCGTGCCACTTCAGAGAAGATTTGCAGGCTCCCCTAGCAGTAGGCAGGCCTGTCATTGCCTCAGGTTTCCTAAACATTTTTAATTAGTTCCAATGTCAATATGATGGTATTTCTCTTTGCTGGTATTTATCTATATCCACATGCAAACTAATGTAATTTGACAGTATTTTCTTATGCCTTTATTCCACCACGAGATTGAGGTTCACGATTTAGGGTTTTTGGGGATCGGATTCAGAGTCCGGGACAGTCTGGGTCTTTTTGGATCTGTTGTGGTCAGTATAAATATCAAATATGTCTGATATTTTTCACGACAGTAACCGATCCACTTTTGCCCCTACCCACAAATTCCCCAGTCTCAGGTTTCCTGGGGCTTCCTCAGACCCAAATTTACACAATATTATGTTGTTTGAGGCATCCTGCTCTTCTTGAACCCAGGACTCTTAGTCCCAGGGGGCCTGGACTTACTTCCGGACCTCAATAAAAATAGCCCATTGTTGTCTTAGCAAATCTGTTATTAGTCCCAGGAGGCCAGTCTGAGACCCAGTTGCTGTATTGCCAACAGGATCTGGGTTGACACACTTAGCTTAATCACTTTATAGCTGGGGAACAATTGTGACTTGTCTAAGGACATCTGAGGCTTCCTGAGGACGATGTGTGCTTGATCCCACACCATGGACCAGTTTCATAAAGCCTCCTTTAGAAAGGACCAGCTCTAATAAAGGACGGTCATTTTTATTCCTTTGGGTAGGCAACTTCCACAAAGCCTTCTTTAACTTTCCTTACCTTAGGTCTTCCTTAAAACTTAAGGAGGGAGCAAACGTCCTTTAAATTTATTAAACATTCTTTGAAGGACACTTCCTTATATTTAAGGTAGGTCCTTCGCTTCCTTGAAATTCAAGGGAGTTTTCAAGGTGTATTTTAAGGAAGAAAGCTTTGTGAAACTGATATGTTTTAAAGGAGGGTGAAATTCAAGGAAATCCTAAAATTTAAGGTGATCTTTATCTAAGGAGGCTTCGTGAAACCGTCCTCTGGATCAAGATTCCATTTTTCCTCCCATTTTTTCAGATTTTTTTTCACAGACTCCAAGGGTCCCAGGACCAATCGGGGATTAATCCTTTGGTGGAACAGGGACATTAGTGTTTATATGTCATATGTACAATTTTTGTCTTCATACAGTATTTTTTCACATTTTATATGCATCTCTGCTCTAAAAAGAAATAAAAAGATGCAGGCTATACTGATATGCTATACTGATATGCAGGCTATATTAATATTCTAGCACTGTTCAGTTATGGAAATCAGCATTACCCTTGTTATCAAAACTCCTCACAATACAATAAACATTTTTGCTGTCACTTGTTCAACAGATTAATAAAATCTGATCAACTTTGTAAAACCTTAAGCCCACACTCTAAGTATGACCCACATGAACACCCCCAACAACATGATTTCATCATATTCTTCTGAACCTTTATCACCCCTGGATAATGAAATGGCATAAACATGGCATAAACTGGGATACACATGGTGTTCTGGCCATATTTAGCAGTTACCCCTGTTCTCAGCCAACTCAAAAGTTATGTTGCTCATATGTTTGAGCATATTTCAATTCATATTTTACCTTCTTATTCATGGGCAATCATGACAAGTAACGTATCATAAGAACACCCGTTCATAACGGTATTTAAAATAAGTAAAATTGGAGGATTCATCATAATTTTGACTGATGCATGTCATGTGGTAACACACATAAAACACATCAAATATTACAGAACAAATTGATTAATATTATTTTTTGAAATATTATGCTAGATATATCTTACTGTTTTATCTTACTCTTTTACTAAATGAGGTCATTCAATATGCTTCTTCTGAAGCAAAATCTATGGAAGTATCTGTACTGGCAGTTGAGATATTACACGGGTGGTCGTAATTGTGTCCGGTTCATAATTGTGTCCTTTAATTTTTTATTGAACGTGAATGTACTCAGTTTGTGGATTTAGTTCAATTTTTAACATTTTCATGAAATAAAATCAATCTCAATGAATATAATTTGAAAAAAATATTCAAAGTTCTGGATGTAACATTTAAAAAATAAACTCCAATAAAAATCGGACATTATTATGAACCGGACACAATTACGACCACCCGTGTAGGTTTTCAAGACATGAAGGGTACATATAACTGGCGATTCAGTCACTGTTTTTTATTAAACTGTGTCATCTAGATTCCTTTGTTCTCTGCATGTTTGTGATATAGAGTTATCTTTAGTGCCACACGCATGGATGATATCACCAATATAATCAATACTAATACCAGCATTTAGCCAGTACCTTTATTGAATATCTATAGGTCTATGATTTATCATTTTTTTGCGTTTCTATACAGCTTATAATTGACTAATTCGTTAATGTTTTGGATATTTGTTAGAAGAAATTTAAACCAGATTTTAAACATATATGGACAAATAAAGTTTTGAAGTTATATTTTATTGTAGAAATCAACTGCTTTTAAAACATATTCGTTATTGCTATCCCCATGAAATCATGCACAATGTTTTACTCCACATCACCTTAGATGTGTCAAGTATATTTTAGCTGTAGCCATTTTAGGTTAGGTGTTTTGTGTCAATCTAAATAAAGTTAAGAATAATTATGATTTTTTACTATTATTGCTGAGGATAAATGTAAGAGATGTGGGATTACAAGTCATTTAACTGTAACAATTTTACCCCGAATGTTAAGTGATCTAGCATGCCAGACCCATAGAATTGTTTCAATAATATTTGGTTACAGTTAAGCTTAGTAATTTTTTTCTAAATCAGCAAAAAATCAACTGCCTAAAGATTTGAATGGTCTCTTTAATCAATTGATAACGATACTTTTTTCTTCAACTATTGACTTGTCCTTGTATATAATATATACCTCAGTTTTGCTCTTGTTAAATTTATCTGGTGGTAATGAATTTGCTAACTTGTGAGAACGAGTAAGTATCTTGAGGTAATGACTTTACTAACTTGTGGGAATGAATTAGTATCTTGTGGTAATAACTTTCTAACTTGTGGGAATGACTTATGTGGGTGTTCCACCACACGACTAAGGCTCCCGATTAAGGGTTTTTGAGGGTCGGTTTAAAAAATTTGCTTAGTCCCAGGCTTCCTGTAAGGGTCGGTTGTGGTCGGTTGGGGCCGTGTGAAATATCAAACATGTTTGATATTTCTCCCAACCCCAACCGATTATTTTTTCCCGCCATAAACAAAATGTCCAGTCCCAGGCGTCCTCAGGCCTCCTCAGACCAAATTTACACAGTCCTATGTTGTCCCAGGCCGCCTGCGACCCTTAGTCGCCGACCCTTAGTCCCAGACCCTCTATTCTCAATCCCAGGCTTCCTGCGACCCTTAGTCCCATTGCAAAACAAAAATCGGCTATCTCGGTCTGGGGACGCCTGGGGACGCCTCAGGACACCTTGTGGGGTCGGGACTTAATCCTGGGTTAGTCGGGGCTTAGTCCCAGGAGGCCTGAGGCGTCCTGGGACCCAGTCGGTTTGTGTACGACAGGATCGTGGTTCAAACCGACCAGAAAAATGGCTTAGTCTGTTCTTAGTCCCAGACCAGTTAGGGACTGTCTGGGGCCGCCTGAGGCGTCCTGAGGCTTCCTGAGGACGATCTGTACTTAATCCCAGACTTTGAAACCGATCCAGTTTTGCAGTCCATTGGTCAATTTTTTTCCATTTTTTTCCAAGACTGTCCACGATTAAGGGTCCCAGACCCAATCGGGGCTTAATCCTTTGGTGGAACAGGGGCATTAGTATCTTGTGGTAACGACTTGCTATCTTGTGGGAACGACTTGTTAACTTGTGGGAATGACTTGTTAACTTGTGGGAATGACTTTGCTAAATTGTGGGAATGAGGTAGTATGTTGTGGTAACGACTTTGCTAACTTGTGGGAACAAGTTAGTTTTTTGTGGTAGCTACTTTCTAACTTGCGGGAACAAGTTAATATCTTGTAGTAACGACTTTCAAACTTGTGGGAACGATTTAATATCTTGTGGTAATGACTTGCTAAATTGTGGGAACGATTTTCTAACTTGTAGTAATGGTTTACTATCTTGTGGTAACAAGATAAACAAACAACAGGAAAACAGTTCTATGTCTCTTCCTGGGCTCCGTACAATAATGATTAATCTTACATTTTCCCGGCATAATTTACCTTTCACGTATTCCACATGATCAGGAATTATGATTTATTTTAAGCCAATTTTAAATCTTTTGCTCAGAAATTGAGCTGGGATTTTAAAGTGCGTATTCAAATAGTATGGAAGTAAGCCTTTAATTCTTATTGAACATTTGTAGAGCTTATTATCTACTTTACAAGGAGACTCTATTGCGCAACATGAACAAAAAAGGTCAACCAATATTAGTGTCCAGGGTCAGAGAGAGTTCATGCACCATAGGTAACAACCAGGGTATATTAAGACTAAGGTGGATATGCCTTGGTGTAGACTAAAGATTTACGCTTCTTTCAGAACGAGGCAATAGAGGGGTATGCATGAATCTCATCAGGAAGAATGTTCCAGCTGGTTGGAGGCATCCAAATGAAAGAACCGGACTGCTTGACAGACTTTTGAAGAAATTGATGAAACTTTGGTACACACTTGGTAAGCTGTTCCTGGTACTATAAAAGCTACATGGGGCCACGGTGGCAGAGTGGTAACACTCTCGCATCCCACGTCTGAGGTCAGGGTTCGGTTCTCAGCCCTACCTCAAGTGGGAAAGCAGGTAGTTGCTTGCCCTTGGTCGGTAGTTTGCAGTACAGAACCTTGACCAACTGTATGTACTGGTTTCCTCTGCCCTTCCAACTACCCGTCGTGATATGACCTGTACCGTGTTGAAAGCGATGTAAAACCCCAAATAAATGAATATAAAAACTACAGTAAGAAGAAAGATGTGTAGCGAAGTGCTTGCAAAACCTTGTACGAAGAAACTTGTTAAAAGGCTGGCTGTTTTATACTATGAGTCTATATTCAACACCAGAGCAATTTCTTAAAGGTGTACTCCCCATTTTTTCAACTTTTTTTTATTTACTAAATATGTTCTTTATAACATTCTTTATGAAACCTATATATTTTAAGAACCCATACAGTTTTTTAATTAGCAAATAAATTAAGATAAAGTACATGTGCATATGTTTGTATACAAAGGTTTGTTTTGAAACCACCTGCCACATGACCAAAGAAAATTTTGAGCTGACCAATCAGAGTAGAGTACTCCCTGGCTTTCAACCACAGTGATTTTTTACTTTTATGCTCTTTTTTTATTGCTGGAATAAAGCTGTGTTTCCTTAATGCTGATCACTGTCGACTGATAGTGATTCCTGTGATTCCATATACAAGATATATGATATGTGTATGTAAATAAAACCATGTTTTTGCAACTCGCTATTTACTACCTCAACCATGGAGGTTATGCTTTGGTGTGCACTCATTTGTCTGTGTGTCTGTCAATTACTAGAGAAGTGATGAATATTTTTATAATTTTTGGGGTGGGTACGGCATTGTCAAAAAAGAAGTGATCAAAAAAAAAGGTTTTGAAAGATCAGTGTCATATTCTGGACCCCCCCCCCCCCCCAAACTCCTGAACATTTAAAAATGCACCATATTGGAGATCAATGCTCTCGGATTGATTTTTGGGGTTGAGTTTGTTTTTTTCTTCATAATATCTTTGAGATATTAGTAATTCTTTCATCATTCTTCACAGTACTATGCATCAAGCATGCCTATATATAGTGAAATATGTATAGGTAGATATGACAACTATTGCTTAGGTTTACTGCCCCTCTGCTCTGATAGCCGAATTTCACTATACAGAGAGAAAAGAGGAATAAGGTTAGCAATTACACATTAACCATGATTTAGTGCAGGGAAACATTTAGAGTAAAATCAGATATAGGGATAAAAATGAACGGTCGGTGATCACTGATGTGGAAGTACCCACTAAGACAATGAGGTGTGTGACATCCAACTGAGTTGCTTACATACCAACACATGCTTCCAGCTCATCCTGTTAAATGCATCACACCTTATATAAATTTGTATGTCTAAACTTAACGCTTATATAACTTGAAGAACCCTTTTTAACAACTTATTTATTAGAATTTATAGAATAAATTAATAAGAATTTATATATATACTCGTTTGGTTGAACAACATTTTTATTGAAAGATTCAAAATAAGGATAAGAAGTTTAAAAAGTGAAGAGTGTCAAAATTTCAAAGGGCATATTTAAGTATATCCAGATAGTTCACTGCAAGGTCATGCCTATCAGTGTCAGGATTTTTCTTGCAAACAGAAACGTTACTGTACATTGTGAAAATTTAACACTCAATTAAATTTTGAATTATTTGCAATCTTTGCAATAAATTTAATTTTTGTGGTAACAAGCCATACTACAAAAATAACAACAAAAAGTTATGACCATACATTTCTTAGAAAAGAAATATATTGTCTGCTTCTGTTAATTCTACTTTATTTTTTGTACATTTCCCCTATTTACTGTAACCCAAAGTGTTTTATAACCAGTTTCCTCCTTTCTGATGTGACTTTGCCTTTATAGGTTTCAGTGTTGAATAAGGAAGTTATGGTTAACCTATTTATCTTGTATATTCCTTAAAAATTGATTGGCCAAAATTTTGTGTAATTAAGAACAGCCCAACAATAACTATTAGAAACAAAACAACATGTACCAACACAACTTTTGAGCTCAGAAACTTGAATTGATTATTGATTGAACTGTGCTATATGTTTAAAGCAGCAACAGTGGTCTACAAGCTCCATCAAATTAGCTGTATCAAATACTGGAGTAAGCAAACGAGAAACAATGAGTATTATAAAAGTAGTAAAATTTAGAGTTCTGGAGATTTTAGTTTGCATAAGTGTATCAAGCAGTTTTGTTTCAGCTTTACATGTGATTAGTTCTGAATGAATTGCCGGATGACATCAGCTCTGTCAGTTTTCTTTCCTCTTGTAAAAAAGAAGCTAAGTTCTATTCCTTTGCATAAGTACAGCACACTCATTTTTAAGTGTGTGCTACTTTCCTCAATACCTCTTTCCTTATTGGATTTCTATTTTTCTCTCTACTGAGTCCTGGGGTCTGATTTTAATAGTGATAAAGCTTTATAAAAGTGTAATTATTATGACAATTATTAGCATTGATAGGACAGGTAATAATTGATATGTCAGGCTGACAATCATTAATAGTCGTCCATTTCTACAGAATAAGGGACTAAAAGATTCTGTAATGATACTATTATTTACCTCATTTAAATGCATTCTCTAATATACAAGTAAAAATTAAAGTATTCATTACAACATCGTCTGCCACAAACTGTTTAGTTTGATTAATTGGGTTATCACTGTCTAAGCAGATGTTCCATACTTTAACAGTCAAAAACATCAGAAATTATGCTAATTTTCAAGTGGACATGGTGTGCCATTTTTTGAGAATCAATATATCAATCACATATATTTTCTGAATTGTAGTGTGCAACTTTACATTATAAGCAACCTTAATCTATACTCAGTCAATATTTCAGGGTAGTCAGTTCCTAGCACCCCAGTTTCACATTCATGCTCAGTCGTAAAACTTGCAATTTTGAAAATGGCGGGAAAACTGAACCAAAAGATGATTACGGCCAATCTGATTTATGAAGTCCTGATCACTCTTTTTGAGGGAGTCAACAAACTTGTAAAACCAATTATGGTACAAGATAACTGACAGCTTCATCTTGCCATAGCTTCTGGTCTTTCTCCATGGCACCTGACCCCTGTTTTGTCTGGTTATATTTTTATGGACTTTTATATGTGAAAAAGGTATTTTATATGTGTTTATGACTGATAGACATGCGCAATCACTTCACTTATGTCATGTCAAGTCTTATGCTGTGTTCAGAAAACTTGTCCACTGGTCATAGTTTTGTACAACTGCAATCAGCTTCAAGATCATACTCCCTTTGATGTAATTCAACTTAATTCAGAAGGTATTTCAAAATTTTTGGAAATAGCTGTTATGGACTGTGAGGCACTATATGGGGAAATTGAATCTGTCAACCTATTTTTTGAGAAACATTCGCGTTAAGTATGTTACAACTAGGAG
Source organism: Sabellastarte sp. h YS-2021 (assembly GCA_964017235.1). NCBI lineage: Eukaryota > Metazoa > Annelida > Polychaeta > Sabellida > Sabellidae > Sabellastarte > Sabellastarte sp. h YS-2021. The sequence continues at coordinate 68,360,198 of OZ024938.1, forward strand.
ATTAAGGTTACCTTATATAAGGGCACACTTTGAGGACCGGTTACATCCACATGCTAAATGTAAATTTAATCCATCAGGTCAATTTATAGATACTGTCTGGAAACAAAGTGTGACAAGATCGACTATGTTTGTCCTCCATCATAGCTGCCAGTGACACAAAACTGTTGCAACCTTAAACTCAAAATTGTAAATCAGCCATATGCTATAACCTTACAAAAGGTACCTTTTTGGGCTAGAGAAATTAATGCCAGTTACCACATTACATATGTTTCAAACACCAGGAATTGTCCCATTCTTGTAAGGTAAGGTTATCATTAAAGTAACACTTGATAAATACATATGGATACAACCTTAAGAAAAGGAGGATTGGTCATATCATCAGAAGAATGAACAAGATATGTTAATATGTTGATAGGTATTTACAATTTGTTATTGTATGTTCCAAACCTTCACATATGTAAAGTGTGATCACACAATAATGTTATGCCTGGTTTTTTCATTATCAGGGTGATTAGGAGGGAAACTTGTAACAGTTGAACTGAGACATAAGCAGTCAACATAACACCTGCTTTCAAGATGAACAGTCTTTTTAAAACAAAGGAGTGGCAAAAGGAACATAAATTAATGTTTGCTACATATTTTGGCCACAGAAGACAAGACATGTCAGCATCTGTATGAAATACATCAATATAAATTGATTGTTGGATTCATAATATAACGTATCATTTCAGCTATTGACCTCATCTTTTGATAAACAATTGGATATTTTGATCATTTTATTCCTTCTTTCGCCATTGTTTTCTTGAAATATGGCTGTCCTCTATCACAATACATTCACCGTGGTAAGTTTAAGCTTCTGTGTTGGTTTTATTCTATCGCTGTCTCAGTTACTTGTATCATTCTGGTCAAATATCATGTTTAATATTCACTTATAAACTCAGACATTGGGTATTTTGACTGCAAAGTATTAAGTTACAGAGCAAGAAGAATCATCTGACATTTTATTGAATCTCACATGTCAAATATTAGAAGGAATCTGCTTCTCCAAAAGCAGTGTTAGCAAAGCAGTCTATGCTTGTGACAATGACAGAATCCTCAGGTCTACTCAAAACATCGAGAACATGTAACTGCAAGTGTATAGGTCAGAAGTAGCAACATAACAACAAACATAAGTACAAACTATCTATGTATATATCCACTCAATGTCCCTCAGTTTTCAAAACTGCCTCACATGTCTGCAAGTATCTTATTTTGATATATTGATATATATCTTTCTCCGATATCAAGTTTTACTCTTTTTGATCTTTGCAAATGTTTGTATTTTAAATCTTCACAGTTTCTGAAAAACAAATACTTTAAAAGTTATGAAAGGATCTTCATGATTTTTTATGGGAAGGCCCTGGCCAAAAGAAAAAGTAATTATATCTTGGAAAATATCAACTTCATATTCTGGATACAAAATAATCCTGAAGTTTTGAGAAGTCTCCTTCTGCTGAAGGTCTATGCCCCCCATAAACCTTATGCACTACCAATAAAATTGAGGGATCTGTTAGTCAATCAATCAAACAACAAAGTAGTCACAGTCTACTAAATATTAACTAATATCAGCTGTTTAAGGATATAGACTTTTTGCAGTTTTCACAGTTTCAACAATTTGCGTTGTGCTGTTGTGATTTTAGATATAGGGGGTATAGGGGCATCAACTATAAAAATATTACACAATTAATGAGTCCTCATTTGATTGATGGTTGGGAAGTACTAGATAAAGTATGATTATTTGGCTATACGCCTATATTGGTATTCTGAATTTAACATAGTGCACAACCATTCTGTTTCACTAATTCTCATATGTTTCTGAGAATATACTTTAAGGGTAGTATTGAGCATAAGCGAGCCTAAATGAGTGTAACATAACAGTAGACTTGTGCTTCTTTTATTTAAAAGTTATGATAGCAGTGTATCTTGACTTACACTTGCACTCAGTACGATCACAGCAGACGATAACAAGTTTCTGTAGCCAGCTAAAGACCTATTTGTTTAGACTGGCATATCCTCCACCATAGTACATCTCCCTGGCGGGCGCTAATTTTGCATCTCTACCTGATCTGTCCCTGGACTTTCCCTTTTTGACCTTAAGCACATTAGAGGATGTTACATCAAGTTTGCGCTATATAAATGTTTCTATTCTATTCTTATAGGCAAGATGGTGCCCGTTACGGACAGTATAAACTTAAGGAGTCAGACTGTAAAATAATTGATCGTCTGATTAGACAACTCCTTTATAAGGTCCAAATATATAGTAATATCAAACTCAAACATCAGGCCTTTGGCTTCTTGCCTTGCATAAGACACTTCTTTTATGATTTATTTACCACACAGCCCTTAAGGGCTGTCGGCATATTAATTTCACCCCATGGTGTCAAGATGGGTGGGTGCTCGTTGGGCAGCTAGTGGAGGGGAAAAAGTTGGTCCGGACTGTATCTCAGAAACTCTAAGGTGTAGGAAATTGATAGTTGGTAGGGACATTGGTTAGGGGTAGTAGGTGTGCAACATCATGATGTGACCTTGATTTGACCTTTGTCCTTGCCGCAGCGACCTTAAGTTTGAAAATCTTGTCCGGGCTATATCACTGAGGTGTAGGTGTGCAACGTCATAATGTGACCTTGATTTGACCTTTGACCTTGTTGTAGTGACCTTGACCTTTAAAATCTTGTTTGGGCTATAGCTCAGCAAAGGTAAGGTGTAGGAAGTTGATGCTTGGTACGGACAATGATTAAGGGTTGTAGGTGTGCAACGTCATGGTGTGACCATGATTTGACTCTTAACCTTGCTGTAGTTACCTTGACCTATAATATCTTGTCCGGGCAATGTCTCAGAAACTGTAAGGTGTAGGAAGTGGATACTTGTTAGGGACATTGGTTATGACATGTAGGTATGTAACGTCATGGTGTGACCTTGATTTAACCTTTAACCTTGCCATAGTGACCTTGAGCTCTAAAATCTTGTCTGGGCTATATCTCTGAAACAGTAAGTTGTAGGAAGTTGTTTCATGGCAGTGACATCTGTTAGGGGTTGAAGGTGTGCACCGTTATGGTGCAACCTTGGGTTGACTTTTGACCTTGCGGTATTAACCAAGACTTATAAAATCTTGTCTGGGCTATATCTCGGAAACCCTTAGTTGTGGGAAGTTGATACTTGGTGGGACATATGTTAGGGGTTGTAGGTGTGCAACGTCATGGTGTGACCTTGATTTGACCTTGTTATAGTGATCATGAGTTGTAAAATTGACCTTTAACTTTGGCTCTGCCAAAGTGTGTTCACCTGCCATATTTGTGACATGTTGCTCTTATGACAAAGATCTACGGATTGCTGCAACTGATAATTATATCCATTTAAAATAATTGTGCTATTTCCAATGAGAGCTATTCTCCAATTAATTTTACAGCTTCGCAATTTTTAGTTTACTCATAAATGCTGTCATCTTGTCTTCTTTTAATACTTTATCTTTACATACATTTTCTGTTTCTTAGATATTATTTTCTGTGCTGTCAACTTCTCTTGTTTTAATGCTTTATCTTTACATACATTTTCTGTCTCTTAGTTGTCATTTTCACTATTTAAACATTATTTGGAGCTTTATATCATTGACACTGAAAGTACTGTTTCACTACTTCTATACCTCATGGTCAAAGGTCAAAGTTGGGGTTTTACGTCCCGTTCAACAGCCAGGGTCATATTGGGACAGGTCCTCAGCATTGCCACTTGTGGGACTCGAACCCACATTCTATACCTCATGGTGTTGTTTGCATCAGAAACAAAATGATATAATCAATGGTCTTAAATATTGCTTCTACTACAGAGTCTTTATTTTGTCTCACTATTTTGTAATATTATTGTCACTTTAACCTGGGGGTAACACACTCACCAGGATGTGGGCTCAAACCCAGGTATAGGCGGATGCATAGTGGCTGAGATGACCACTTCAAATGGCAGTCCACTGGAACCTATCTCCAGTGACAGGCTAAAGAACTTCAGGGAGATTGATAAATGGCCAAACTTGAGCCTCTATCTAGTGGTTAGGGGAATGTCAGTCACAAGTATGTGGTGTTATTCTATGTTTTTGGACTTCCATATGTCTATCCTTTAAAAATTTTATTCTATAGTATCTATTGTCTATATTTATAATAATTAACAAATCACAAATTACACATTGTCTTCTCATTGGACATTGTTCTTGTCCCTTTTATTTTACACAATTTCTATGTGGGGTGTAAATATTAAGAAACCTGAAGCAAGTAGTTGTTTTTTGTGGAATAATAGTCAAATTCCTTTTCTGACATAGAAATTACTGGGAAACAGAAGGATCAAGTGTAGACCAATGACAAAACTCAATAAAATTACGTCAAGGACATTCAATATGACATTTAGCTCCCATCACCAGACTACAATTCAAATCATATCCTAACATCCAGAACTTTGTATTTCCCAGAGGTTAGGATTTATTTATTATAAATGTGTAGACATATTGCTCAGTATAAAAGAAAGAACAAGCAAGCGGTTTGTCATTGCTATTTGAGATATTTTCAGAAGCACATCTCTCTCAACTTGCTTAAATCAGATGCAATACTTTTTAAATGGAAATTTTCTATTTTAAGTGGCTGTTTTGGTCATAAAATCAGGATTAGAAATACGTTTTTGTTTTTTATATAATTTTTAATCCCAACTTTGAAAAACATAATTGAAACGGAAAAAAATGTCAATATTGTAGTTTTGGTCATATCATGGGATCCAAAAAATTAGATATAACATAGTCTTTGATTTGCTGATTGCTCTACACTTGATCAGTGTGTTCCCCAGAAATTATTGCATGGAAAATAGACTGGCAGTACCAACTATAAGTCTTTTTGCTGTGAGTCTATAGATGGCTTATTGCAATTAGTTACGACTTGTCTTCTTCGTAGGGCTTTCAAGTTTGATCGTACAGGAAACCCCCTGACCCCAAGTCAGGTCAAGGTGTTGATCCAGAAAAGCCAGCATGTATTACCAGCTGTTGTGAGGTGTAACCGACTCTTCATTTTCCTGTCCAAAAATAGCCCTGATCTCAGACTCAACTAACCAATCATTAAGTCGGTAACGGTCAGGGAGAGTTGGCTTAAGTTGAACAACCCTATCAATAAACCATATTGACTTTGTTGAAAAAGTTTGTCCAAATAATAGAATTTTAAAGAGAATCAAAGTTATGTGATATTGTCCCCAATTCCTAGATGGTATCATCTCTCTTCCAAAATTGATTTGCCCCAGGAGCAGTAGATTATAAACACTATGCATGCTTGCTGACATACAGCATTCTGATTGATTATATTATTAGCATTTGGTGGTTGTGATTCACTGTTTTCTGGCATTGATGCCTTTATTAGTATGCAAAGCCAGCCAGCAATACCATAAAGTTTTAGAATTGGATGTTGTATCAAATATCAAAGTTTGGTTTTACATCCTGTTCCACAGCCAGGGTTGTATTGGAACAGACAGAAACCATTGTCACTTGTGGGAGTCAAACCCTCACAGAGGTGACAGCCTGATAAGCCACTCAGAATCTTTTGAACATTTTATCCTGCAAAACTATGTGTTATCACAATAATAATGACAATATTTGCATATATTTGTTCAAAGGGCTGTGCTTGTGCAGTCGGATGGGTTTTATAGTTCTTGGAGTCCAAAAATAGATATTGTACTAATAAAACATACATAAATGAATATTGCTGGGATATATATTAATAACACATATGAAATAAGGTGTTGTTTTTGGTTCAATACTTTATACTTACCTTAACTTTTTGTGTTTCAGACACTGACAGTATCAGTGGCCCTTGTGATAATTTTGGTGATGGTGAAATGTCCAGACTTCCTGACAAGTAACACAAAAGATTACAAATTTAAAAGTATGGCATAGAAGAATATTAGTCACATAAATATCAAACTAAATCTATCTTTAAGAATGTAACAATCAGGAGCAGCTTATAAGGCTGTTATTTTCACTGTTGACAAATCACACAACTGATTCTTTTAGAGTATATTTGAAAACCTTTTTTTAATTGTATTATAACATTACAATATGTGCTAACATATAGACTGGGGAAGCTGGACGAATTGTCCCTTTGACAAATGATGCTTGGCAAATTTGAACCTCAAAATATTCCATGCTAGCAAACTCAATTATGAAATGTAAAAAGTGTGTTAAAGTCACCAGCATTTGTAAAGTGCATTTTTATATCTCATTTTCTCCTATTTCACATAGCCATCTCTTCATATTTACATAACACATGTGTCAAAGTCTAAATGTCTAAGATAGTGAAACTTGTATCATGTGCTGAATGATGACTTGATGCGCTTAATTTTATTCTTGTTCCTCTCAATGAAAAGTCGAGCATGGTGGCACAGCTGTAACAATCTTGCCTTCCATTTGAGAGATTAGAAGTTGAATCTCAGGCCAACATCAAGTGGCGAAACTGGTAGTTGTTGCTTTTGCAGTGAACCTTGGCCTACTGTTTGCACCGGTTCCTCCACCCTTCTTACTACCCATCACAATGTAACAAAACATTACCAGACATGACTTATAACAACAAATTTATAAATTACTGCCAAAATATTTGGTGTGTTTTGGTAAGGCTGACAAGTTTAATAATAACTGGTATAAGGTAATAATAACAATTGCAATTACTTCAAATCCATTGATTCTGTTGATGCAGTTAAACTTTCTTGATCTTTGGTCTTTGTCAAATTAATTTCCTGGTTGAAAACTAAAAGAAAACAGTTGACTCTTAATGTCTGCTACTGTTTGCACCACACACATATATATGTGAGTTATTTGCTTTTTTGCAATTATACATTGCCAACCAAATTCTAGCTATGGTATTGACCAGAGTATTTGAACAAGGGATTTTTTAACAGGGTCGATTTCACCGAGGTAATATTTTCAAGAAACTGCTTTGAAGGCATGGATTTGGCAAATTGGCAAATTAACTATGATTCAAATTTGTGATAACATACAACATATGATATTATACACAGTATAGGGAAGGATATATGCAATATGTAATGACAAATAGGATATGTGCTAATATGCAGAATCACAAATAGCAAGCAGAATCTGTTATAATAAAACAAATAATAACATATTATTATAGGTAATCATATAAAGATAATGTAATATAAAAACACTACCTACATTTATTTATTTCAATGATAATATTTTAGAAAAGTATCATTTACATTAAGTATTATTTTTATATTGTTTCTTATTGCTTTAATTTAGAATGATTCAATTACAATGGTTTAATAGAGTGTTACTTTTTAAAAAAAATATCAATAATTGTCTTTCCAGATCACTACAATAAGAACACTGGGTATGATGATGAAACAGCAGTGAAGCAGTACAAAACATGCAAATCATTCAGACATATATTCTACCACAAAATGCATAAAACAGGCAGTTCAACATTTACCAATATACTGAATCGAATGATATTCAAATACAATCTTTCAACATTCTGGCTGAAGAGGCCAAAGCCACACCCAATGAATTACTTGTAAACCTGGGACAGATGCAACTGAATGCAACATTAGAAACTAGATTTGACATACATGTGAGCCATGGAACATTCAACAAGACGACTCTTGATCGTGTCATGCAAAGTGACACAATCTATATAACTACACTCAGGCATCCATTCCAACAATTTGTTTCTAGAGTGTTCTACCAATACAGAAAGCTCGGACTTTCTTTCCTGAAAGCTGAACTGGTTAAAATGCTGCAAACAAGTGTCTTTCAGAAGGAGGCACATGTTTATGTCTTTAAAGATAGACAGTAGGGTACCTAGAAAACCAAATGTTTAAATACTTTCAGTTTGATCATACAAAAGCTCAATTAAATAACAGTTACTTTATGGAATGTATAAGAAACATCACTTCTTTATTTCAAGTAATTATCACCGATAAATATGATGAAAGTTTACTGTTGTTGAGGCATAAATTTTGCTGGGACATTAAAGAAATTCTATTCATTAGTCATAAAAATGCTTCATATTCTAACAAAAGTGAAGAGTCATCAGACTATGGGATTTTATATAAAACACACCAAAATATATCCACACTTGATTATCAATTGTATTCACACTTTTTAGAAATTCACCAGAAAAAAGTAAAGCTAGCTGGGGAGTCTTTCCAGGAAGAATTACAAGAATATAGAAAAGCTAAAGCAGATGCAGGCACATTTTGCTGGAGTGTTTATACAAAACTTACCAGTGACAATAATCTCACATCAAAAGCCATCATTTCAGTGTTGAAAGATGAGCTGGTGTTTGAGTGTGGTAAATTCTGGGATGCATTCACCATTACTGCTAGGGATTGTATTATCATGGCTTTATGTGAACATGACTTTCGTCAAGCCAGAGTGGCTCTAAACTATCCTATTACATGTAATAGAACTATCCCTGGATTCCTATATAGTCATATGTTTTGTGCAAATGAAAATGAGACAGATGTTTTCAGTTATGAGAACTTGCATTTTCCCTATTCTGCAATAAGACAATTGATTCTTTGTGACTTGATAGTCAAATATAAGAAGTAACATTGCCCTAGTTACAATGTATCCTGTATTAAAAGTATCATCACATCAAAATCGAACATCTTTTTAACCAGAAAAACCTGTTCTTTCCCTGATCACTTGATCAGCTGAATTCTAGTTTTTCTTTGACATAAGATGAAGATATTTCAAATTTTGTGCCTCAGCTGACAGCTTTTCCTATCATCTCAGAGTTATTGATATTGGCTTCATATAGTCATATCTGGAATAACTTGTGAGCCAGAATCCCGATAACAATCCGCAGTTTAGTACTCACCAAAGTTTGGGCACCAATTTGCAAATGTGAGTACAGGAAGTGTGTTGAAAATACTGAGAGTTATTATTAGATTTGTATTCATGCTTTAAGCTTTTGAAAAAAAAATGATAGAAAGATATTAACAGTGAGTGATGTTTGAGTAATATTATTACTACAATTTATGTTCATGCTGGCATGATATGAATTAGTTGGACTTAATCTTATTTACTACCGCAGTCAGTTCAGGTTCTTTGGGATAAAATGATAAATGTACTGTCGGTTTTGATATTTGTAATTATCAAGCACATAGTTACTGTTTGACTTTTACTTTTTTTATTCATACTATCTATGTGGATTATTGAAATAAAGTAAATCAGTAATTTTGTCTAAGATATTGAATAAATATTTTGAAGCAGGTTATTCAAATGTGATAGTTGTAGTTCATTTTTGAATGTTTTGATGCTGTCAGTAAATGTTACAGTTATATTTTCCAACAGTGTGTTATTGATTTTGAAAATGTAAAGTAGTTAAATAATTATAAACTGTGCTTAAATATTAAATTTATATTGAACCTTTGAATATTGCTAATTTTAAATATTTTGCATATTATAAATGTGAAACAAGAAAATACTAATACAGAAATAAGAACAATCAATGCTTATTGATAAGTAATTTTAGTTCCATTGTTAGAAACTTTATTTATTTTGAAAATATCTTTGAAAAAAAATATGAAATTTTACTTTTGGCTGAATACAGCTATATTAATTTTTGACTATTGTTGGAAGCACGGCCTGTGAGGGGCCTGTTTTGTCAGTTACCAACCTTAAGATTTTAGGTTATTTATTCTGACCAGTATAACTCCTATCAGAGGCTCACTCTGTTTCATTAATTTCATGTGAAAACAGGGCCATATTGGATTTGTCATTCAAAGGACAAACATCGGTTAAAATATTTACCCACCTTTCCAACCCTGTTTTGAATTTGGTCAGTAGTACTGATCGAACAAAGCAGGATCCGGGTAAGGCTGGCTCAGGCAGTCCACTGGGACATACTCTCAAATTGACTAAAACACTTGATATAAGAGCCCGATGGGCTCAAGGTCAAGATTATTTTAACAAGTTGCATTTGATGGGCTCAAGATTATTTTATCAAGTTGCATTCATGTAATTACCAAATTTATTCTCAGTAAAGTCAAATATTCATCTTATTATGTTGCCTTTCATGCAATAAATATATTAGCTGAAATAAAGTTGAAAAGCATAAAATGTTTTGTTTGAGATATTTGAGAAAACAATTACAAAAAAATGACAAGAGAAAGGCAACACAGTTCCACATCTGTTACACTTAAGATGCTGGATGTGATCCCTTGAATTGGTGATATATTAGAAGATGTGGTGGTGTTTTTATTGCTGCCCAGAAGTCATGATTCCTGAGAGTATCAAACAGTAAAAGGTTTCTATTGGAATAATCCAGTTCAGTGATGGTGATGTCAGTTCAGGACAAGATGTAGCAGCATATGTAAGGTAATATATAGTAAGGTCCAGATTGTTATAGATAGGAAGTTGATCTATAATAGGAAGTTCAATTGACTGTTGAAACTCATTTGTATGTTATGCCAAATAGACTAAACAATATTGTGAAGTCACTGGATGGAGTGTACAAAAGAACAGAATCATTGATAACAGTGACAAATTTCATGAATAATACATTTGGCACTTTACAGATCACTTATGAAAAACCAGTAGTGAAAAAATTATGTGATTTAAAGTACAGTGATATTATTGGACTATCACTTTTTTATCACTTTTTGTGTTCAGATGGTTGAGGATAGTGTGACCAGTATGCAAGCGGATGCTCAGGCACTTAATGACAAAGATAGGGATGTTAACCAAGATGTCACACATGAGACGTCCACAGTGAAGAAGGAGGTGGGTGTCATTTTGTTATCCATTAGTCTATCACTGAGTAAGTGTAACAGATTCAATCCTCTTACTCAGTATTGACTCTAGTTGTTTCCATGAAACAGAAAATGGGTGCCATCAAGAAGTGTATTCAATGTACTGATGAGAAAGTCAACCTGTGGACTTCATCAGCATACTGCGTCAACTGATACTGTAGTTCATGATCTGAGTAGTAGCATTCAAGGAGTGTTAGTAGAATTAACACTGAACATCCTATAGCCTACAAGTCATGTGCACAGTCATGCTAAGAAAATCCCATGACTCCAAGAACTGTAAAAAGGGGCCACGGTGGCAGAGTGGTAACACTCTCGCCTCCCACCTCTGCGGCCGGGGTTTGATCCCCGCCATGGCTGTAAGTGGGAAAGCTGGTAGTTGCTTGCCGTTGGTCGTCAGTTTACAGTACAGAACCCTAGCGAACTATATGTACTGGTTTCCTCTGCCCTTCCAACTACCCATCGTGATATGACCTGTACAGTGTTGAAAGCGACGTAAAACCCCAAATAAACAAACCAAGAACTGTAAAATGACATGTAATTGCACATTCAGTTAACAGACCAAAAGGTGGGATACCTTAACCATGAACTGGAAAACCAGCAACAGTTCACGAATAAAGATCTGGTTAATCTTAAACATGATTTTGCTGTTTTGGAAGCAGGATGTAGATAACCATATTGCTCAAACACACCCAACCAACTAAGGTTTTAGAAAATTTAGAATCCAGATTATAGGTCTCTTTAGGATGATCTTAACAAATCCTTGCAGGAAGAGTCTGGGGTGCTCTCTGGGTTGTTTTTCTGTCATAGAGCCATATCTGCAGGAAAAAGAAACCCAGATAAAGTTAAACCCAGATAGAAGAAAAAAAATCAAAGGTAATAGTCATAGTAATAGATTGAAATTCTGTCTTTTACATCTATTATTTTCTATTACTTTTTATATTTTGAAATTACTTTTGGGATATGGAGGCTGTTAAAAATTATCACTAAAATGGACTTAAATATTTTAATGAATTGATTTTCCCAAAAATTATTATTTCAAAATGGACTTTGATACAATAATGAATTGATTTTCATGTAAACCATCATCTTAAGATAGACTTTAATGCTACAATGTATTAATTTTCATAAGAATGATCGCTTTAAAAAGAACTTCAATAAAATAATAAATTAATTTTGTTATACTGATAAGTCAACATCAAATTCCATACATAAACACTTCAAATAATATGCAATGTATTGACAATGTATTGACATTTACAGTCGAGGGATCTTCAATTGTCTCCCTTTTAATCATTTTAAGTAGACTCTGCAGGCAAAGAATATGGTTCTTTTAAAGTTGCTTATCAAGCATTTTTGAAAATAAGACTTCTTCAAATCTGAGAACTCATCATATAGTAAATACATATGACAATTACTTGATTATAGTGAAAACCCTCAAATAATATTTACTGGTAATAAAACTTTTTTGGCATTTCAAAGTTTTTCAAATAATTTGACATAACAAAACCTGTCATTACATAATTAGAGCACTTAATTAGTATTTATGCAGGTGTTCCACTGGGGTCAGTCTGTCGGTAACTATGCATTTTTGGAGAGTCGGGCCAATGTTTACATGTAGGGTTAGGGTCTGTTGTAGTTTCCCAGCCTGTCAGGGAGAGCCGGTGAAATTTCAAACATGTTTGAAATATGTACGACCATTGCCAACCCTTGTATCCGACCCCAATTACATCCACCTTGCAACAGGCCTGTCGGTCAACATAACGACCAGTCGGTTACACTTCCCGCTGAATCGAACAGGCCTACAGGCTTGTCCCAAATATGGACTTCTCAACTGTACATGATGACAAACAGACTGTGCAGGAAATGTTACAGTACAGTTGGTAACTTTTGCCGGCCTGTCTGTAACTGTTCCCAACAGGCCTGTAAAGCTTCCAGGCCAGTCTGTAACTTTAACCGACTGGGTTGCAGAGTCGGAAAAATTTGTAACCAACAGGCCTTAAACGGCTACAGACAAGCCATAAACAATAACCCACAGGCCTGTAACACTAACAGACAAGCCGGAAACTGTAACCGACAGGCCAACAACATTTTTTCTTCTTTCGGTCTGTCCGTTTCCAAATCTGTAGGTATAAAAAGGTAAGTCGGTAGACAATCAGCGTATATTTGGGCTTTGACTTGTCGAGAGACAACTGGTGTGCAGCTTTATGTACGATTGATTGATTGATCAGCATGCCAAGGGGCAAAAGAAGAAAGATCGAAGTACCAACTGACACTCAAAATAGTTTGAGTTAGGAGATACAGATGAGGATATAGAGAGAAGGAGGGAGAGTGAGGAGAAGGATGAGAGAGAGAGGATAGAACAAAAGGAGAGGGACAGAGAGAGGATGGAGAGAGGAGGGAAGTGAGCCAGGAAAGGGGAGAAAAGAGAGCGCAAACAGACAAAGATACTGATGTAGAATCAACTTAATCCAGACAGAAGGGGCAGATGAAGTACATTTTCTTGAGTGATTCAGATGAAGAAGCCATTGTGGTGTTCGTTAAACAGCATGAGGAACTTTATAACAAGACCAATGACAGTTTCAAAGACAACCAGAAGAAAGAAAAACTTTGGGAGCAGCTAGCAGCTACCAGAAACTGGCCTGTCAAGACTGTGAACAAGTGGTTCGAGACTCAATGTACCAGATATGGCAAGCTCACTCAGACGAAGTCAGGACAAGCTACTGAGAAGAGCACCAAACAACAGACTAAATGGCTGAAGGACATTTTCAGTTTTCTACGAGTTCACATCAGAAGGAAGGGAGTTTCTAAGTCTTCTGTATTCAAGTCACCCCAGAGACCTTCTGCAGCTGCAGCCTCAGCTTCAGTTTCAGATACATCCAGAGACACAGAATCTGAGATGGAAATCAGCATTGCATCAGATGTTACTCATCAGCCTTTAAACACCCGTCCTAAGGGACGACAGCCTACAGTCCCAACTATCACCACTATGGCAGATCCAGTTTTAGATCAGTTCAAGCAGATGAGATCGATGATTTCCACATTTCTGCAACTATCTCCACTCTGAGATGGAACACCTGGAGGAGAGAGACTTTTTTACCTTCAGGAATGCACAAAGTGGTAACACTCTCACCTCCCACCTCTGAGGGAGGTTTGATTTCTGGCACAGCCTCAAGTGGGAAAGCTGATAGTTACTTGCTGTTGGTCGGCAGTTTACAGTACAGAACCCTGACGAACTGTATGTACTGTTTTCCTCTGCCCTTCCTTCAACCCTTTGTGATATGACCTGTATAGTTTGGAAAGTGACGTAAAACCCCCAAAAATTAAACCAATAAATAAAGAGACAGGTCACAAAATTTCAACTTCCAGAAGCAACACAGGCCACAGCAGGATGTGAATACATACTCACCATACTTTAAACTTAAGCAGTGTCCATTCCAGTTAGCCACAACACAGCCTGCTACAGTGATTGCCAAAGTACAGCAACTATCAAGGCCTTCATGAGCACAGCCAACTTCTTATGTAGTTGTGGATGACCAACATTCTGGGACTTACAGACAGATGATTTTCAACCCACCTTCAGTTGCAGCTTCACAACAGGAGAAAAGTCAACACAACACTTCTGGATTATCCAGTCTCTTTGGAGCTATTTCAAGTGTACTACAGTACCAGCAGATCGACACACTACAGCCATTTTTTCCCTCTCAACTTCAACCAGCACCGTCACCAGTGTCACCTTCCATTCATGAAGAACAGTCAAGACCTCACAGCCAGCGGAGTCAGACAAAATCAGCGGATTATCCTGCACAAGTTGCACCAAACCAAATCGTCAAAAAACAATTATTCAGCTCTTGTTGCCCAAAAACAAAATAAGCACAGTGTCCAACACTTACAGTCCCCCCAGTACACAGTAAATATGTGTGAATGAATGAGTGAATGTTCAACAAATATTAATAAAGTTCCACTAGAAGAAGTAAAAACAAAATTTTAAAAATGTAAAAAATTGTAAAAAAGTTTTTTAAAAATTTAAAAAAAGTAAAAAAAACTTAACTAAAATTTGTCCACCAAGAATTCCAAAGAAAACCACCCCACCCCCCCAAAAAATTATAAAACAAAAGTCCACCTCCTAAATAACAAATGACAGAGATCCAGACACCAATCCATGTCCCTCCCACCCCACACCAAAATTGAAATGAAACCAACATCCATACAAGTAAGTTGTTTTCAATGTGTGAAGGGACTGACGGACAAACGGCGAGACGTTTTTGGATTATTTAAGTAGTCCTGAAAATGACTGATAGATGGCAGCATGTTCTCCCCCTCAGTCTTCTTAAACTCTGTCCAGCTGTGCCCCAACATTATTGAAGTAGTCTTTCAGTAGGTCTCGCTGATGTTTGCCATACCTCAATGGGTTTCTGAAGTTACAATTATGTCCCTGTTCCACTGGTCTGCCTGTGGTGCTTGTATGTCATGGCCTGAAGTGGGTGGTCTATCACCTCCCCCTGATGGCTTCTAAGCATGCTATGTAGTACCACACATGTTAACGCAATGTATCTGATAACTTTTGGCTCTGCTCCATAGTGGTCAACAGCAGCCTGAATCTCCTGACAAGTATACCAAATGAGTTCTCAACCAAACTTCTCCCCCTGGATATCTTGTAGTTGGCTATTCTCACTTCTCTGGTCAGTTGTCGTCTACTGTAAGGCTTGACCAGCCAATGCATAAGGGCAAATGCATCGTCCCCCAGCAGGAAGTAGTATAGATCTGGCCCCCCAGGTCCAAGTGATTCAGGTGGTGGTAGCCCAAGGTTCCGTTCTCAATTCTTCTTTTCAGTTTGCTGTTGTTGAATATCTGAGCAACAGATGATGACCCACTGGCCCCCACATTGACCCACCGGAATATTGTAATCTGCATCAACTAAAGCCAAAGTACCAGGGAGAAGTAGCCCTTGTACTTGAAATATTCACTGCCTGATTTCTTGGGCTTCTTTATAGCAATGTGTTTTCCATCTAATGCACCGCCTACATGAGGGACATTTGATCTGTTTCTAAATCTTTCTTTAATTTTCTTCAAGTCTTCGGGATCAGTGGGACACATCAAGTACTGATGTTGAAATTCTTTCAAAATGGCTTTGCAGACCTTTGCAGATGGTCGTTCTTCCAATCCTCCAGTGTAGCTTTCCCCTGTGGATAAGTGTCTCAAAGTAACTGCCAGTTTTAATCCGACTTCCAGTGGCTTCCTGAAGTTGGTGATTGACTTCCTGAGATGGGGGTGATTCTTCCTTCAATCAAATAAAAAAATGCTGGTTCCATCCTGGTAAGGTTCTGTAGCCTGGTATGTCAGTAGTGATTAGCAACCTCTCTCCTGTCTCTGCAGTATCCAAGGCATGACCCATGGATGTTGTGGCTTCCTTCTCCTTCTGGCTGGTGGGGGTGATGATGATGCTAGCCGGTCAGGTGCTGCGTTCTGCTGTCTTCTGTGTCTTGACATTATTATGTATAATAAAATAATTAACTCCATAAAAAACAAAAGGATCCTCAAGTGATCCCATCAGTTGGTCTTGATGTGTTCCAGTCATCTTTGAAGTGTGACATGAATGGCGCACATCACAGGCGAGGGGAGTTTATATAGTGTGATATGGATCCCGATTCTGGATCCCGACTATGGAGACCGACCCACAAAAATAATCAGTACTGTCGGATAGGGTCGAGAACATGCTCCTAGCTTGTCTGTTTGTCTTTACGGCTTGTCTGTTTGTGATCCAGCTTGTCTGTTTGGGGTTTAGGGCTTTGTCATAGTACTTTTATGACTGGCCATGCAAAAAACATCCCTTACCATACGTCTTGTCGGGATGCTCATCATGTCCAATCTGTAACTATACTGTCCTGTCATGGATTTCATGACCGACTCAGCATTTTCAAGCGCTTTTTTTCCCATGGGTCAGTTACAGGGTTGGCTCAAGTGCACCAAGAACACCTGCATTACTGGTGATAACATATTTGCGTCATTTCTAAGCTTTTCAATGAATTTGACATAAATGTACCTGTCGTTACATCACAAAACATTCAATTGCTTCTTATAGAGTTAATTTAATTGCTTCTTATAGAGTTTTTCAAATCTTTCAAGTCATTGTTAAAGTGAATGAATATGCGGTCCATTTATTTAATTGTAAATATAACAAGTGGTATTTTTGTGATATTTCATTCCTTCTTGTGCAAACTCTGAAGCATTTTAAATAAATTTAGATGTACATAGCATTCTTCGTTAGTTTTATGTGAATGTTAAAATTACCTCTCAAGTTCGTGCCAAATTGCAATGGGAAGTACTAGAAGTAACAGATGCCAAAGTAATAGTAATAGATTTAAAATTTTCAAATGTAATAGTAACAGTAATAGACAAGGGCACAGAACTGAAATTGTTGCAAAAATGACACTAGCCTCTGATAAAAAATGTACCACTGAAAGGGATATACTTCATGCAAAAGTTAAAGAGGTCTGCAATCATATATCCAATGGAGTACCTGAAATGAAGCAAAAACATGGGGTGTGACTGGTTATGAATTACCTTAAGTCTCAATGACTCAAGTTAATCACGATACTATGACTCATCCTAACATTATACAAAGTAACATGTTATCAACATGAGGCACTTATTCAGTTTATGAAATGTTTGAAAAAGACAGTCAACTCAAACTATGTAACATGTAACAAGAATTTGTATCAAGCATCTGCTATGAACCAAACATACCAGAGGATATCACGTTAATCACAACTACCGATGTGACTTTTGGTTTTGAAAGTAGTGATTGTTTTCCTAGTTCAGCGGGTAATGGAATGGATGAAGCTACAGTTTCTTCGCAAAGATTTGCAGGCATAATTAAGAATGTGTGAAGAGAAGGAAGGTCAGATGTCCCTAAAAATTTATGGGGGAATACTGGAAAGGTTTCATCGGACAGTTGAAAACGCATCACAGAAACATACCATGGACCAAAGTGAATAAAATAGATACTTTTCAATGTGTCTGAGAAAAGATGTGTCAGAATACTTTGCTGCTCAAGTCAGAAGCAGTTTTGTGGAAGTAAGACAAAGTTTGAACCTCACATAGAGAAAAGTGGTGTCCCAGGTACAATCAGATGGGAGAATACTTGCAGTAGAGAAGAGAGATGAATCCTTGGAAAAATTTCTGACATGCCCACAGAAGATGATCATCCAGGCATTCCTGCAAGGTTGTTATGATAAGTCTTCCACTTTAGCAGCAGTGGTACAAAGTCTCCTAAGACACTCGGAGGGACGTTCAAGCATGTTAACCAGAACAGCATATGAGATGAGCAATATGTGGCAAGAAAGTATCTGTTAAGATCGTGCAACAGCTAAGACATTTTGAAGATGCGGTGGAAAATGTCAGTGTCAGACTGTTGAAGCCTGGCACAAATACAGGTGCTAAGCTCCCGGTACAATTTGCTGACCAACAATCTTCAGATGATAAGAAAGATAGACCAGCAAAGGCTTCAAGTGAATGAATACATAGAAAGAAATGCTTACCAACCTGGACTCAACAGCCCAGTATAAATCAAGTGGCTTGTTATGAGTTTGGGGAAAATTTTCAATTTTCAATGGACAATTTTCCCTCGATTGCCCAAGAAGGAGATATTCACAAGAGAATCCTACATTTAATGGTGCCAGATAGGGGAATTATAATGAACGACATAACTGAGGTGATTATTACTGATATTATGATTGAGAAGAGAACCACCAAGAAATGGTTATAGTCCAACTAAATCTGCAAATAGTCTAATCAGAGGCAATTTTAGTCCAGGAAAGAATAACTACACTGATAGAAGTGATGATCCCTATTCGAGGTCAATGTCAAATGAACAGTTGAGAACTATCAACCGAACTGACATTGACAATCGCCCAAAGTTTCAGAGATGTCATGGTACACCACTTTGTGCTTACACAGAAAACTCTAAGATGACCCCTTTAAACAAATAAAGGCTATGGCAATGAGAACAACCCATCCCTCTTAAGAAGTGTCAATGCTATTTCTCATAAACACTAGTGATTGTCAACAAATTTGTGAGGCTAATAAGCAGAATGCAAGTACATTTATACCATGTTTGATAAATAGATATCCAACTGAAGCACTGATGGATACAGGTGCGTATATGTTAGCTTAGTGTACTTTGGTGTGTACATGAAATTACAAGAAAAACACCTTTGGCAGAACAAATACAGATTTACTGGTTTTTGCCAAGAATGTGAACATGAATGATTGGATGTTTAAAGAAGTCTGCATTTCTTTTTGGAAATCAAAGCCAAGAAATGAAACGTTTTAGGTATGTCAATCAGAGATCCATTAATAATCAGAATAGATCTTTTGTGTTACGTTTGTGCAAGACAAAACATGTAAAATACACAAACATTGCTATAATTGGCCATTGAGAGAAATAGAAAACGGGATCAAAGTTTACAAACATAATGCTAAAGCTCAGATTATTTGTAAAATATAATTTAACAAAAGAAAAAGTAAGTTTATCTTAATAGACAGTTGAAATGAAAAAGATAATCCCATCATAAATAATAGAAAATGTAATGCTAAGATTATAACAGTAGAACATATTTTTTTACCAAAAGTCAGACGAATTTAGCTGAATCAGTTCCTTAAATCAGTAAAATAAAGGTTTTTGTTGTGAATTCATCGTGGTGGCTAAAAGATTTCAGATGATTTTGTACACTTTAAAATCTGATAGACACTTTCTTTGGCCTTAAAAGGGGAACATGCAAACAGGGGTTTCTAGCGTTACAAAACCATCAATTTCGGATTTTTTTAAATAATTTAAATCTGTGTGACCAATATATTATACACACCATTAGGGTGTTAACAGACGTTCTACTCATTTATTTTGCACTGAAATCCATGAATAATTGGCTGGAAAACTAAATATTTCGTTTTTTTTTCTTTAAATATAGTTTTATTGTTAACAATTATTCATACAGGGTAGACAATAAGAGTAAAACATCCCGTTATAAACTTACATTTAAAAATTTATATAATTTATGAATATCAATATACTATTCTAGTGCATATACTCATCAAGATGAACATGCTATAGTGCTATTTGTGCTATTCAGGAACTTTTCCTATTTTATTTTTATATAATGAACCAGAATTTTTTGACATTGTATTACTGATATGGTACCTACACATATACATTGTAACCTTTTCTTATATGAATCATTCAGAATGTAATGGTATTTTTATCATAAAATAGTGTGTAAAATATTTACCATTGCCACAGGAGTGATATGAACATTTTTCAATATAATTATTGGATGGTACTAAACCAATTACTAGACTGACATCTTAAAGTGGTTGTATAAACTGTTGCTACTATTGCATTACAATAAATATTTCATAGTTATGATTTCTTTATTGTAAACCCAATACAGTATTGTCTCTGTTTTTAGTCTTAGAGATTCCAACGAATCATACAAAGTAAACATGAAAAGAAAAAAAATATCACAAATGCACCAATTTTTCGTACTTGTGAGCACTTCTGCACTTGTATGATGGTACAGAAGGTTGTTTTTATTCAAATTTTATTCATTTGACCAATTTTGCACTCAGACCTATATTGTGTCGTTACATCTTTAATGTGAGCATATGGACACAAGACTCAAGTTCAGAATTAGTGGTGGTTACAGATTTTCTTTAAAACTGTTAGGATCATCATTTCCCCTGTAAAAATTACAGGTCAGTTACATAACAGAGTGTACTTACCACAGATACTTTCTTGATAGTTCAGTGAAAAAAATTAATCACTTACAGGGGAACAGGTAAATATTTATTCTGGTTCATTATATAAATATAAATGAAAAACCAAGTCAAAGGGAGACTTATATAGCCCTTATCTGATGAACAGTTTTTGAATTATGTCTGCAGATGTTGTAGAAAAGTCACACACACAAACAATTTTGTATTGATGTCCAAACAAGGAGTAGACCTCATCTTGTGACTCTTGTCTGATACATAGTTTTTCGACTTATGTATACAGGCCACAAACAGACAAACATACAGTGTGACAAGACTGTGGAGTAGATTGATTTATATGGTAAGATATATAAAAATGATTGCTCATTAGGTTTTTATACAGGAGTTACGTAAAAAGTGGTTTAGATAAATGCCCCTTTTCAGAATTATGATCAGAAATAAGGAAGTTCTGTCTTATATAGTTGGGGAGCTTATCCATGTAGCTGGTCATATCTATCAGGCCAGTAAAAACTTGGGGAATTCTTCAGAAAAATAATTATATTTTAATGTGTTACACCATTCTTAATGTGTATGGAAAAGGTATGGATAAGGTATGTCATTACAGTAGCAACAAAATTATAAGATCTTAAGGTCCTTACACATAAGAGCGACCTGGTATGATAAAGTCAGATGAGAGCAATTTTCTGACGTTGACACTGCCACTGTGGCCTAGCGGGTAACACATTTTCCTAGGAATGCAGAAAATGTAGGTTCAAACCCAGGTACAGGCAGATGCATAGTGGCTCAGATGACCACGTAAAATGTCGGTTTTCTGTCATTGGGTCCTATCCTCAGTTCCAAGCTAACGAACCTCAAGATATAAATGGTCATTCTTGAGCGTCTGTCTTTCAGTCAGGGGAATATCTGTTATTTGAGAGCCTGGGTTGTATTTGTTCAGTCGGTTGGGTTAAATAGTGCTTTGAGTCCTGCACTTCAGTGCGCTGAGTATAAATACACAATAACTATTTTCACATATTTTCAAAAAAGAAACTAGAAAAGATCTTGGAGAAAGCAGACACCACTAAGGCTCATAACCCCCTGTATGACTTATAAGTGTAATGATGTAAGTATCCTTTAAATATTTCTGTTAATCTCCTTTGCCATCGGAATCTAACCATCTGTTCCTGCTCCATAAAATGTCATCGAATTCCAACCTCAACTTTTCGAGTAATTTTGCAAGCCAACAGCCAAATGAAGCTAATTACACATATCTGCCATTTTGAGGTTAATAAGGAGGTTTTCTTTATTTTGAAATAGAAATATCTGTCATTTCAAGCCACCCTTTCCCCCAAGACAGTAAAATACAGGCATGGGAATTAATATTTATTATTATTGATGCATTATATTCCTTTATTGTTTTCAACATGTTAGGCGGTATTCATAATATAAATCCTGTCATCAAACAAACAGACAAACATGTGTAAACATAACCTTTCCCAAAAATTTTATATAAAACCCAAGTTTCCAATAACCCAGGCTTAAATCGGGGACACAAATTTCTTTGCTAACCCGAAAGCCAAAAATTTAAAATTCTACTGATTAACCCTACAAAATGTGACAGTAAGGCCATTGTCATAGCATTTCGATCACAACAATAAATATGGCCAATATATATGAGCACATTGTAAAAATGTGTATGTAAGTAAGATATTTGCAAAACCCTGTCACTGAAATGACAAGATTGCAAAAGATCAACAATTTACCTATCCCAATATTCAGCCAAGTACGACCTCCATGCTGTTATATTGAACCGACCACCAACAGGGATTCTATCCCCCATAAAATTGATTTTATGTGCCTCTATGATGTTAGGTACGTCAGCCCACGCGACCTCTTCCCTTGTGTAAACCATCAAGTCATTCAAAGGCAAAAATAAAAGTTCCTACCATTTTGTTGAATGCAATTCCGGTAATCAGCCGAATATTTTTTATTCAAGTGAACAAGGTCCGGTATATTATGTTTACGTTTGTGAGGAGGGTTAACCATATCATAGATCATATGCATATCCTCATCATTTTGCTGCTGTATGCATGCTAATTCATGACTTGCAGCCGTTGTAATACTTGTACTGACCTTTGCATTCTCAAGATCTTGAGAAAGTTTACCTGTTTCTTCAGTCATTTTTAGTGCAATGTCATTGTCATGACTAGGCATAAGATCCAATTTTGCCCCAATTCCGTTTTTATTGCCCCTGGATTGCAAAATTGCCTGATTACTATCTTCTATAACGAGATCATGTATATTTTGTGTGAGATCATCCGAATTTTGCCCAGTTTTGTTTTTATTGCCTTCCAAAAAATAGAAACATCCACACTAGGATTTCTGTTGTGACATGATTTGCCCAATGTTAGCCCCTTTTTGTTTTTATTGCCTTCCAATATTTGCTAAAATATTAAATGTTCCATGTTACTCTGATCGACTTTTTCCAAATTTTCCATTGTAGTCAGAGCGTCAAATCTATTAGCCATAATCTACGGACATTGTTGGCCAGACAGGTTTGATCTATACCCCACACTACGTCTGTTGTCCACACTTTTATTAGAGTTGACACAGTACTCCTCATTGCATTTAAGACGAACGCATTTCTGAGGAACGCATTTGGTCAATTGCTGAACAGGGTTCCTTAATGCATCGTATTTCTGCACGACTTTGTTATTGCCTTTTAAAGCATGGACTTGACTATATTCTTTTGATTTAGCATTTATCTTGCCATCTGTAAGAACTTGAGTGTATGTTCTATGTTTGACCATTGTATTAAAGGACTTATTAAGTACAAACCACCGAAGCCATTGGTCATGTGTTGCTACTAATTCATTATGAACATCACTAAGACATACATTTTTATTTACAAACAATCTATCTCTATGGGTGATCATCAATTTGTGTTCACCCATTTTCATTCGTTTTTTGAATGACCTTTCTGCTTATTTTTATATTCTACTTGCGGATGAGGAAAAGTTTTCCCAGCTGATGCAAAACATGAAGCACAAATGTGCTTATACAAAACCCCCACCTGGTCTCATGGGATTTTTTCTGAAGGCACGTGCCTTGATTAAAATATGTACAAGGCATTGATTTTGTAGTTTTACCAAATTTTTTGCCATTGCTAAATTTTTAGGAGAAGTCGTTTCTGAGCATTTGCATGCCTGATCCAATCTATAGCCAAAACATCAGCATATGAATTAACTTCTCCCTGCTCCATACGACACAATAACACTGTGTGGCTGGCTTTGGCCGAAACCCACAAAACATCATTGGCATCATCCATGAGGGAGATCATATATTCAAGCATATGTTGTCTAATTTCCGGATCCGGTTCATCCCTCCGACCAAAACCAGCCACCCACTGTGTAACAGAAAGTTGATCGTATGAAATATGTTCTTTTGCAAAGCCCGACAAAATGTATTCATGAGGCCATTTTACTCTATTTTTGACCACAACTTCCACATTACCGGCTCTCAGTGAGTTTCGGATTTGTACCTGTTTGGCAAGATCAGTAAGTTCCTGTAACCGTTGCTCAACCTTTAGCTGTATTGGATCTAAGATTGTACATAACGAGTATGCATTAAAATACTAATATCATGACCCGCTATCACAGTCAAATAAACATGAACAAGTTTATAACACAATATAATAGTTACACATACATTAGCGAAGCTTATACAAACGTAAAACAAGGACAAGATTGAATAAAATAACGTGATAATGTAAAACACTAAAATAATAGATGAAAACATAAAAAGAAAACCATACAGTAACTGTCGCCACGTGTGTCTGTTCATATAACTCTCAGCATTAAATTGTTATGTGTGTCCTTGTCGCTTCCCAATATTGAAATGGAAGAATGCATGTGGAAAATCAGAGAGGTCCCACGCTGTCCAGTCTTGACCAATAAGAGTTATGTATGCAAATTTTTAGTTTATACTAAATAAAGAAGGAAGGGAAGCCGAAATGATCCCGATGGCACCCAAATGCCATCTTACATATACTGAGCCTACCACATACTTCTTGTAAAGGTAGGAACATTCTTCAAGACAGAAACTGTTTAACTACCTCATACTATATATCCTTGGCGTATAAAAGCAAGTTTTTGAAAGATTTGCAAAATGTGTACCAATGGAGGTTTGTGCTTATGACTGCTTTCTAGTTTTTGATATTAGCTTATTAATTGGAGTACTATATAAGCAAAATTGCAGGAAGCCATTTACACAGTTAAAATGAGGTTGTCTTATCGTGAAGTACCTTGGTTTTCAGGTCATAATTATGTGCGAATGACATATCTATGGGTGTTGTCTTTATATTTTACATCACTTTCAACACTGTACAGGTCACATTACAACAGGTAGTTTTATGGCAGAAGAAACCAGAAAATACAGTTGGTCAAGGTTCTGTACTGTAAACTGCAAACCATTTGTAAGCAACTACCAACTTTCCCACATAAGGTCCGGGGTTTAAACCACTGACTTCTGGGGTGGGATGCGAGTGTGGGTAATGTCTCGGTGACATCCCAGCTGGTATAACCTCTTGTTATGATCGGCTAGCAAAGCAGAGGCCAAAGGCTGTACCGCCTATGAAGTCCAGGTTGAAATCTCTATCTACAGAAGGGAATCATATTTACAGAGAACACTGGCTTCACAATAAAATATACTGCGAAAATTTGTAAAGTTAAGGTCACATATTTCACTTCACTGGAGACACATGGATAGACAGAATTAGACAAGAGGCAGCAGAATAGCTACATAAATGATATGACACCGTGCAGTTATTATAGGCTTTGTGCTATGTACATGTAGAACGGTTTAAACTTCCATTGTGAGGACATTGTGAGGTGATGTATATATGTTGAACAGTTTAAACCTCCATTGTGAGTACATTGTGAGGTGATGTATATATGTTGAACAGTTTAAACCTCCATTGTGAGGACATTGTGAGGTGATGTATATATGTTGAACAGTTTAAACCTCCATTGTGAGGACATTGTAAGGTGATGTATATATGTTGAACAGTTTAAACCTCCATTGTGAAGACACAGAAGGCAAAAAGAATGTCAGATCATGGAAACTGGACTGATAGTTGCGGGACAATGACAGGTGATTATAATTACACTTGTGATAAATTTCCTATGTCTCATCTATTTTAATACATATTTAACTATGCCAAAAATGCAGCAACAAAAAATCCCATAAATATGCAAGGCAAGTAACATCCGCCTGCTCAGCATGTGTTTAAATGGACAACACAGTATGGTGATGAACAATCATTTGTTTGTTTTAAATAAACAAAGCCCTTTTCACAAATATTTGTTCATGTCTTATTTGCGTCATTAAAGCCTGATTGTATGGAATCTGTCTTTTAATTTTTCTGTCCTCATTTGACATATTAGTTGATGTTTTCCTGAATGATCTCTGAGAATGAGAACACATTGTCCTGACCTCGTCAAGGTTATATGTGACAAAAAGAAGACCACATGGGAAAATATTCTGTAAACATACTGAATTAATAAGGCCACTTTAAGTTAATTCTTAACCACTAGCATTTTAAGGTGGCCATAGCTATATTAGAATGACTATGAAATTAGTGGGTGGTCCCCTAGGTATTTACTTTATATATAGCACGGGGGGGATTTAAGTTACATTTTAACAATAAGGTTAACAAACATTTCAACAATAAGAAGAGGCCATGGTGGCTCAAGTGTAACACACTCACTTCCGACCTCTGAGGTCGGTGGTTCAAACCCAGACCTTATGTGGGAAAGTTGTTTGTTGCTTACCCATGGTCGGCAGTTTACAGTGCAGAACTTTGACCGACTGTATGTACTGGTTTCCTCTATCCATAAAACTACCTGTAGTGATGTGACCTATACATTGTTAAAAGCGACGTAAAACCCCAAATAAATATATAATTCAATAATAAGATGACAAATAAGGTTACAATAATTTGAGATATATTATATTTATTGTTCTTGTCCGAGAGACGTAATCAAGGCTTCCTGAAAGTTTGTGAGAATGGGAAGAGTAACATCACTTAGTAACAGAATTTGGTTAATTTTATATCTTCAAATGGAAAATTCCATAAACTTTAGCACACAAATACCTTCACTCAATGAATCTGTTAAAATCTATTTTGAGAAATTTTTATTTCTCCAATGAAGGAAATCATTTGCTGTGCAAATTATTTGTTTGGTTTCAAAATAAACAAATGGCTAGCCGCTTTGATGTTAACCGCAAAGAGTAAAAAAT
Organism: Sabellastarte sp. h YS-2021; assembly: GCA_964017235.1. Taxonomy (NCBI): domain Eukaryota; kingdom Metazoa; phylum Annelida; class Polychaeta; order Sabellida; family Sabellidae; genus Sabellastarte; species Sabellastarte sp. h YS-2021. The sequence continues at coordinate 68,387,078 of OZ024938.1, forward strand.
AGAGAAATGTGTTTGCTGTGTCAAAGATTTAATGATAACTCTGTAAATAAAAGTGACAAATCAGTTGAAAATGATACAAAATTATTTATAATGATATATAAAAGAAAGTTCCCATTATGACATACAGTTTTTTAACTTCAATTGTGAGAGAAAAAGTCCAGGTTTATCTAAATAGTGCCAAAAACCAGCAGTAAAACTCTGATCTAATTTTTAACTTTAAAGTCCTCAACCATTTCTGCACAGATTTTAAAGCAACAAAAGTGCATCAGAAATTCTGTTATAATACTTTTCCAATGATGCATGCAACAAATAAATACTTTGCATATTGAAATAGTCAGGAAATGTCTGCATGTGTTTGCACAAAGGTTGCAAAACGTCTATCAATAGTAAAGGAAAATTGATTTTCTTTATGTCTTGCTATTTTAGGTCAAATGCATGACATTACAGTTTATTGGGAAAATGATATAAAATCTTTGTTTTAAATATGTTCTGACTATATATTTCAGTTTTTTTTCCAAACATGGAAATTTCATGAAAACAAAGTAGTCACCTTCCTTTGATTTACACAATTTTTTGAGAAAAAGGGATTACAAAGTAGACTGGAGGATTTTTCAGTTGAAACTTAGCCTTTCTATATCTAATAGAGCTCCTTTCATTGATTTTATTAACTTGCAAAAAAGTCTGTTCAATCATCTACTTTTGTGTGAACAGGATATTTTTTATTTATTGCAATGCTGAAATTAGATACACACCTGCCAAATCTTGATCAGGACCTGTATTCACAAAGATTTTTTGAATTTAAATAATAAAGTGTTGTCTCTTTTGGAGACTTTCGTTTATATATGTACTACAATGAAGAACCTAAACAAAGGAAAGAAGGCAACCAACTGTTCTCTTTGATTTTATGTATCAACTCAGAAAATGAGTACATGTATGAGTTTTAAAATTAATTTATGTCAAAGAATTTTCTCTCTTGTTAAAAGATTGAGCTTAAGTTTAAAACACATAACTATCAGATTATGACTGAGTTTTAACATGAGTTTAAACTTGAGAGTCTTTGCAATCACTGGCATTGACCTTTGCGGTCCTAATTATGAATGATCTTGTTCTAAGACACAAGTGTGGTGATTAATTTCCCTCTGCTACCCAAGAGCAATTGGATGTTTGTGCTACGAATGATTGTATTATGAGTGAGAGTGAATAAAACTTATCTTTGTGTTGTTGGGACTTATCTGCAGAGTACTATGAGTTATATTTATGGTACTATGGCTTACAATTTATGGTACTCTAACTTATCTTTATGGTTTAGAACTAATCTAGCATACTCTAGCACCTGTAAAGTTGGAGCAGTGTTACTTGTGCAGTAAGGGACGGTCAAATAGCACTTTAAGTCCTGTAGCAAAAGGAGACATAAAATGAGACATTACAAAATGCTTGCATTGTGTATAAAATGCTGGTGGCAACAGTCACCATAACTGAGCTATTGAACTTCACTAGTGAGAGGAGAACTCATAGGATTTCCATAACTGGGTCTGTAAGGATGCAAATGTTTAGGAATGGAACTGAGCTATTATAACATTTTTTTTATGAAGGTGACCCTTTGTTTAAATTTTAAAGTTTTTTCCATAAATAATAAAGATACTCGAGTCTTAAACAAGGCTAGGAGTTGAGTTACTTTGGATATTTTAGAAGCACCAAACATAGGAAATGATTGCATCCTGTTATTACAAAACCATTCATATTTGACAGTGGGAAATCTTCAATTGGTTCAATCTAGTCTTGACTCAGGCTCACTTCTCATTGCAATAAAACTTAAGCACCATTTAGCAATTAAAAACCTGGTTGAAATTAAAAATTACACCTTGCCATTTTTCTTTATTTTCATAAATTTAAAATATATACTCCAACAGTCTGGCAATCAATGAAACACATGAATATTTATGAAAAAAAACAAGACGTGTTGAATATATAATCCTGCTTCACTGACATCTACATTCAAAGCGCGAATGTTAATGAACAAAACAACTATTTGTTCTCTTGTCACTCAAGTACTTCATAACGTAACTAAATTCACAGCTCACAGGTAACTTTAATTAATATAATTTTATACATTTATCAATGAACAGAAAAGGGTCAACTAAGCAAACATTTACAGTCAGTTATAAGGTGTGATAACATCTTTTCTGGTTAAAATCAGTGCCCAAAATCAGAACACATCCAGAAACAGTCTGCAAAGCTATATCTTGTATCCATAATTCTGGTTAGATGAAGATTGAATTTAAATTTCCCACATTGATTTGGTGATTTGAGAAGTGTGGTAATTGACTAATGCTATCAGTGTATATTAATGACCCAAATATGTAAATTAACTAACACCTACTATTCCTGGTTTTCTGGCCCTTAGATTTTGTCATATGATGGAGATTAAGTGCTACAAAAGTATATATTAGATTAGATTATGTTTTACAAAAACAGCAAAATCATCTTCTTAAAAGTAAATCAGTATGTTTGTGTCAGTCATTCGGATTGGTTATATTTTCCTTCCTGTTTTCAAAGCAAAACACAATTACAAGAAATATGAAATATCATTATTGCAGTTGGAAAGTAACACTAAGTAAGGCTAACAGAAAAACTGACACTACAAGAGATGAGGCTTTATTTATGTACCAGAAATTTTCAACATATCATTTATCAAACTCACACGGACCTACCAGTTTCCAAAAGTAGTTTTATTCCAAAAAGATTGGAACAAAAAATATTTTGACTAGGTTTTTCTTGCTTGATCAAAAGCAGGAATAAAACATGAAGTTTCTAGTTGTGTTGATAATTTTCTGTGTTTGTAGCTCTGATAAAATAGTTCATTCCCAACATGCAGAAATCTCTGCAATGTCACGGGAGGATATACATAAAGAACTGTTGAAGCTTAAGTGCGAACTGACAAGAAATAAAGAAGAACTCAGAGCCTTCAAAGGTAAGTTAAATTGCCACATAGTTTATGACTGACAACAGATATTTTCAAAATTATTTTATATTTTACAGAATGTTTACATCTGTTTGCAAAGGTTTCCCACAGGCTATCCTCCTGGGATTTTTTGGAGAGCTCATATATATTCTCATAGAGTTTTTCATGATTCTTGATGATGAATTCTCTTTTGCCTCTTTGTTACTGTTGCCTCTTTGTTACTGTTGCCTCTTTGTCGGTATTAGTCATCTTGCCATTCTTCCTTCAGGATTGTCAGGATGACTGTGAGTGCTCTGTGAGCTCATTCCTTATTCAGCTTCAATCTCTATCTGACTCTCACATCTTTGTGTCCTCTCTCTCATATATGCTGTTATCTTTCCTCCCATCTCCTGTGGCTCCTTCTCTCTCTCTCCTTCCTCTGTAGCCTCTCCTTTTGCTCTAGCGCTCTCTCCCCCACCTTTCCTTCCTCCTTCCCTGAATGTCAGTAGCCGTGATTCCTTCTTGCCTTCTTAGGAGCCACCATAAAGTATTAAATTCTAACTATATTGGCAAAAAAGTCTTTCTGTGAACTGATTCGCCCTTTTTATATGTTACTTGATTTAGTCAATATAACTGCAGTGATGAGACAGGCATTCATCACGCTGTGCCCGAATTGGTAATTCTCCCCCATTAATTACTTTGCACTTACCCACCCCACACTTCTTTTTCCTTTGTATGTAATCGTTTGTGCTGTTACCCTTTGTATTATAATTCTATTTGGACTTTTACAGAGCTTAATCTCCCGATACAAGATGACTCCAAGGCGTAACAAAACAAAAAAGCAGTTGAGCAAATTTCAATATCCAGAGACAGAAGAAGGATCAAGCACCACGGAGAATGCCAGGGGGTGATCTAAGCTAAGGTAGATATGCTTTGGTGTACAGGTAGGTTTTAAGCTGCTTTCTGAAAGAGGCCAATGATGTAGAGGCACGAATCACATCTGAAAGAGCATTCCAAACAGTGGGTGCATCAAAACAAAACTATTACTTACCTGATTGACAGATTTATGAACAGAAGGGTAGAACAAGGAAATTGCCACCACTTTGGCTGAGCCTGGTGCTATAAGAACTGCTGTAGGAAAAAAAGATAAGGAGCAAAATACCTAGGAAAACCTGTGTGAAGAAACTTGTAAACAAGTGGTGCTTGTATAATAATAAGTAGGAAATATTCATTAAAAAATAAGGACATTTTGTAGATCCGATTTAAATTATCTTTTGACAACGACTGAGGCTTTGGTTGACCCCACCTTATGTGAAGATATATCCCAGTTGCAAAACCCTTGCTATTAATCTTCAGGGGAGATGAATGAGTGATTATGCCTCATAAACACGCAAACTTCATCCTTAAGACTTGGATTGTATCAGTTTGACTTTTCTTGTGATGAAAATTAAAACTGTGCACCACTATGATAATTTTCCTGTTGTTCACAGTAATACATATAGCTGGTCTTGTGTTTTCAGAACATACAGCAGACAGATTTCACAACATGAAAACAGAGGTTGGTCAGCTCGTACTCGAAGTGGAACAAATTCATCAGGGTAAATGTTACATTTATATATTATTATTTTAAAACAATAAACCATTGACATATTATGCATTGTATTTTTAAAATAAACTAAGAAAATAAGACATGTTTACATCACTGGAATTTTTATCCAAAACTGTTCCTATGCTTCATAAATTTAAAATGACCTGCAAAAATGCACCATTTCCTTGCTCGTGTGTTTAGCGCTCTATCTGTTGAAGGGAGGAGGGGGTTGAAGATGCTATGGATCCATTACTTGTCATAACTTTAACAAAAAATCTTTATTTATGGTTTTTAAGTGCCAAAAAGTTGATTAAAAATACATGGACACAAGGGCAAGCTATAAATAGAATTTTCCAAATAATGACACAAAAGATCAAATTGACCTTTCACTTTGTTATTTAATGGGCGATAATAGAATTTCTATTTGAAATATCTAGCCTCAAATAATTGACTTAAAATTCAAATTCCTAACATGGAGATTCCAAAATGAAAGGTAAAGTCATTGTTCAGCCCTGGTAGTATACTTTTTTAGTTTCTTTAGCATGAAGTGACTTATCACTTCTCCCAAAACAGTGTGTCAGCCTGTCAACTGATTAAACTCCCCCATCTAGTCTTCTTGGTCAATTTTTACTCCTAGGTGGGAAGGGGCACATAGGTGCAATTTACCTTGTCGTAGGGTATAATCTTCATGACCTAGCTAAGGATCAACCCCATATCTTCAACTCTGAAGTCCAACACTATAACCAGAAGTCTAAAGTGACCACTGAAGATTCTGAAATAAATGTAATTTATCTCAATTTGTCACTTTAGCTGCCATCGTCTCCTCCAACTCCAAAGAATCTAGTTGTGAAGCAAAGGAATGTTTAGAATGCAATAGGTGTTGAAGCATCTTGCAACAGGTTATTAATGTAAATGCAAATACTATTAGAATATACCTATATGGCAATTATTAGCTGACAAAAATATCAGGGAAATACTAAACCAGTTTTATTGCTCCATGTTGGAATTTCAACTGGACTAGCTGTAAGGAATGTCAAAACTTAATTAACAATGCCCATGAACTCCGATTGTCACGGGGTGGTGGAGTTGGTGGATGAAGGCACTGGATGGTAGTTGGCCAGAATTTTGCACAAAAAGGTTAAATCTCGAGTAAGTAGGTAATAATTTTTTACTTCAGTTCAGTAAATTGAACACAGTGAGCTGAACGATGCACCAGACAGGTGCTTTCGTTGTGTTACCCCACTCTGGCATGGCAACCTCCATAATTACATGGACACATATGACACATCTATTTGAGAAATTAACAATGATTTCTTAACACTAAGCCCCGAGTGGAGAGATGGACATCTTGTAATTGTGTCCATCTGTTTGTCTGTTCGCATGTGTGCATAACTCAAAAACTATTCCTTCATATTTTAATGGGTGATTTATTTCAAGCTAAAAGCCTTGTATGGATATATATTTAAAATCCTCATTTAAAATATAAGAAATTTTTAAAATTTCAAGTTATTATCATTAAAAATGACAGATAGTGTCAACTTAAGCTGGGCTTTTACACACTGTCTACTTAATGATGAATAAAGTGTAACATATATATATATAACTTGTATTTAATCATAAAATGGTTCAATTCTGGAGAGATTTGAGCCTCTACAAGCTCAACTTGACTCTGACTTTAAGTTAACATATCAAGGAAGCATTAAAAGTTTCAACGACTTTGGATTGATTTTAATTGCCCCTATACTGTACTCAGTTGGTGTTGTGATAGCTTATATGATTTAAAAAAAATATGGAGCTTCTAAATTATTAAAACAAATAATTGAAGCTACTTCCAAGCATTATCAGCTGATAGAACAGAAAGCATTCAGATGTAACCGACACATTAGAACTATTTTACATTTTGACACATGTTTGCGTGCCTGTCACACATTCACGAATATGCCTCCACACTTATAACATATGCAATATATTTTTTTATTTTATTGTTGATATTTCCAGTTATTTGTATATTTTAACAAATCAGGGCTATTAAAGTTACGGAAATAAGTTTCATTTGTTTGTAAACAAGGCCGAAAGGGGTTGCAGTCTACTAGCGTGAGCGGCAAAGCCATCGAGACACAAGTAGTGCACTGAAGTGGTCACCCATCCAAGTGCTAACATAGGCCATTACTGCTTAGCTTCAGTGAAGAGACAGGTACTCATCACTCTACCCCACAATTCATGAAAGTCCAGAGATCAAACAACCCCCCCCCCCCCCCCCCAAAAAAAAAAAAAAAGTGATCTATAGATCTTGCTCTTTAAAATCAACAAAAGAGGCCAGCACAGTACCATACCATGCCACTGCTCTCTACATTAAGTTTGCACAAATTCCTTATTTGTGCTTGTTTTACATACAATTACTTGGGTTCCTGTCATTTATAATATGTATTAATATAAGAACAAACTGTTAAAGTCTGAAAGTTCTTAGAAATATCTGTCCAGTTAACCATAATAAAGTGTAATAAGGGAAATATCTAACTGTAATCACTGTCCCTTATTGCCATAAAGCCTCAAATCTACGCTTTAAAATTTAAGCAAAAAACCCCACACAAAATAACATTTAATATTTCTGCAGTACGTTGGTTGTCATAACCACCACTTAATAGTGTGTGATGCATAACCAGAAATACACAAACGTTTCCCATGATAAACAACTGCTAATTATCTTTATACAAAATCAAGCCATCTGCCATGTTTTGACATAAAACAGTACACATGCATTATTTTGTTACTACACTGTACACATTTGTAATTCTAATGGAAGTTAGTGTCAGATTTGGTAACCCATGTTTTTGATTGCTAAAATTTCATCTAGCCTGAAATGTACAATGCTGGTCTGTGTGAGATAGAAATTAGATTAAGTATGACAATGTATGTTTGTACATGATAAGCACCAACAATACAGGAAATAAATTTATCGCATTATGTAGGAGATAAAAGTATTATTTTTGTTATTAATGAAATATTTTAAAACCTGTTTTGAAATTTAACTAGGATAGCATTTTCCCTCAGTTATAGGCACTTATCAGAGGTTAACTTAATGTTTTGACATTTGGATACGTAATACATCATGTGACCAAATTCATCAGTCTGATCAAATAGAAATGGCCCACCACTGCACTTGATGGTTGATGTTATCTTAGAACCAATAAAGTGGATCTTTTTTATGGATGGGTGATCAGGATACAATGTGGTAGTGATGCAGTGACAACAGTAGTTACAAAGCTCTGTCAGCAGTGCTCCTCACAGAAATGCTCACAACATTTTAAAAACTTTTTGATAATGTCTCAGGACATCTATTTTACACCTGGCCATCTTAAGTGGTAACATCAGACTTATTACAAATAAGATTACAGTCCCAATTTAAACAGTCGATCTACAGAAGAATGTCACAAATGTCATATCAGAGCGCATCATCTGTGTTCCCGCGGCAAAGTCATATCAATTTAAAATTTCGGCTGAAAATATAGGATATTCAACACTGGGTTTGAGTATATGTCTTGGGTCCAAAGTAAGCTCACATTTGCACTATCTTCTAACTGTTTCAAAAATAGTTACCAATTTGAAAACATACTGGCAAGCCAAAAACTCCAAGATGCAGTGATTTGTAGCAATACTTTGAAACATGTATATCCTCTTTGGTGAAATTAACTATGTGTGTCATTCTGTTGACAGAAAAGGAAGTGATGAAAACCTCAGCATTCTTTGCATCAGATATCAAGGCTGGCCAAGGAGACAATACCTACCAGTTTGGAAACAGGTTGATTTATAAAAACTCCAAATTCAACCCAAGTGGTCATTACAACAGTACCACTGGAGAGTATAGCTGTCCAACATCTGGAATATACTTGTTCGCCTTCAGCATATTCGGATACAAAATAGAGGCTGGAAAGAACAGCCCTCGGGCCACTGCAAGCTTGATGAAAGAAGGTGTAGAGCATGGCAAAGTCTTTGTCAATAGCTACAATGCTGAGACTCTCCACATCACACTGAGCCAGTCTGTGGTCATCCAGTGCAATGCTAGGGACAAGGTCTGGGTAGAAAGCAGAGACAACAATAACAAAATTGACGGATATTCTGATTTTAATGTTTTCACTGGGGTCCTTCTGTCAATTATCTAAGGCTGTGAGTGTAGATAAAACTGTGCATGTTTCATATCCTATTTACTCTATAGGCTGTTTCATCTATGCTTGGAGACATCTAAAAATAACTAACTAGCTAACTGCCAGTGAAAAGGCTTGAAAAGGGCACAAAGAGATAAATTTTGAGCAGTTCGAAACTTCAATGTGAGTAGCCAGAAGCTGTACAGAATGCCACAGTATGTAAACTTTACTGACAGTTGTTTGACAGTACACAGAGTAGCTAGCAAGGAGTTATGTAAAATGCATGTAAGCACAGGGCTACCAGTGTGATTATGAAGTCGGAATATTTTATCCTGGATGAATGTGGATAGATTATGTATGCAGCAGCATTTTGATTGTTAATGTGAATAATATTTTAACCAAGGGGATTATTATCAATCTGCACCATTTTAAAACACAAACTGACAGTTAAAACTTGAGGGGTAACCAAAATATACAAAGAAATGGGAGTAAATATGTATTAATTGCCGTTCAATCAGGTTCTGTGTATGTATTTAAAATAGTAATATAGCCCATGACTCATTTCAGCATGTATTTATCGGCTGATGTCTCCTTACAAATTGGTCATTTTTATTTTTTTAAATTTCTTTTTTGAATATGTACATTCGTACTGTGATGTAGCAGAAACAAGATCAAGCATAAGAATAAAACAGGATATTGTACAATGTATGAAATTACCTCATTTTAATGCACTATTATTCCCAGACATTGTTCATGTTAAACAAATAAAGGTCTTTCACAATATGATGAGCAAATATAATTGGAGCCTATTTGAATGTTTACCTTAAATTGACACCTTCCTGTGTTTAAAGATGGTTCAACTAAAATAATTCCCACGCACAGATAAAACTACTGGAAACATAAATAAATATACATAAAGCCAAATTGCACATATAAGTTTATACATGGCAGACACATATTTATACAAATGTTAAGCCTAAGACTTGACCAAAGACCTTTTGTGAATATGGCTAATGATGTTCCATTGGGGTAATTGGTCATTCTTTCTAATATATAAGATGGATCATCTTTAAACAGTGTAAACAGCTAGAACATCCTTATATGGTAATAGAGAAATATCCAATAAAAAACTTGAAATGTAGCAAAAACCAATAGCCAACAAAAACGTCAGATATATTAATAGTTTAAAACAGGAAAGAAGTACTGACTAATGGAATTATTTACGTTGGATCATATGAAATAGTATTGTTAGATAAAAAAAATTATTTAAGTTGGATCATATGAATTAGTATTGTTAGATAAAAAAACATTAAATAAAGTTATTACCTCTGACAGGTTATGTTTCTGGATGTGTTCATTTGTTTGTTTGTGTGTCTCTATGAATTATGTTCATATAAATGTTTATGTGAGCAGGCCCTGACCAAATAAAAAAAGAGTGATTACATTTTTTTGGAAAACCCGGATCATACTTGGGATAGAAAAATACTAAACAATTTTTAAGTCTCAGTTTCAATGAGTATTTCGGTGAAGTTATGGAGATCAGCTGTCTTGGCGGAGGTGTGCACCCAAAGAGTGTTTCTTTCTAGTTTATGCACCGGTCCTTACTGTTCTATGGACTTTGAGAGTGCTTAATCTCCATCAATTGATAGACTCTAAGGCCCAACTGAAAATGTCAATAAATCCAATCACATAGCCAGGTTCAAGCTCATGTTAGAATTCTCAGAAAAAAACATTCACAGAAAAAAAATTCTAATGAATATCTAGTTTTATTAAATTTCTGACACATTATTAAGATTTCTGAAAATAGTAATTACAAATTGTGACCGTTGCTCCTCAGAATTTTCCAGTTGAAGCCCTGGGCACTGTGTGTAAATTCAGGTCAAAATGTACAGCCACCTATTACTGTTGTACAAACAGCCTTAGTGAGTGGTAGTGAGTGACATTATATTACATTTTCCTGCCTTAAGTTCATCTCTGGTGTTGTTTGCCTTTTTAATTCTTCAGTTTGCATTTCATTGCTAAAGAGTTGGGATGACCCAACCCACTTCCCTGTAACACACAGTTGCTCCACCCTATGCTTTCTGACAGGTAAGAGGTTTCTTCTGATCCAGTTATGTTACTACATTTTAAAGCCTCATAATATTGTATTTAGATAGTTTGCTTGGGCCTGCCAATTTTGCAGTAAAGCTTTAACCAACCAGTTTGTGGTTTAATGTTAGTGTGTAGTATTTACTCTTTGCCTTGTGGATGTCTATTTTTAAAATTGCTCAGGTAATTTTATCAACCCCAAACTTACCATTTCATTACCTGCCCTTCTTATTTTTAATATATGGATTGGTTGAAAATTTAAAGCACTAGTATTTGAATTGTTGACCAGCTTCAAGGTTTGGTTTCTTTAAATGTTTAAATGATGATGAATAGTACTTTTGAAAAAAAAACTTCGAAAAATGTTTACTGTTCTCAGAATATTTTTTCAGAATTATATAATATCTAGAAAACACACTGAACTGGTGGGACCTGACTGCCTCTATTGTTAATTTTTTACATTTAAATTCTGTTCTGGGACTTGCAAGATTTCACCTTTTAGTTTAAGAAGCATTAACGACCTTTCAAAGTCATTGCACCCTTTGACCTGCCACGTTTGAGTAGTAGGATTTACCTATTTCTTTGAATTGGGTACTTTTTTTACCTTTGACCTAGGCAGGCTATGTATTTCTAAAAAAAGTCCATCTTCATTGATAATACTTGGCTCCAAGGTCTCACTATAAAATAACAAGAGTGTATACATTTTAAAGATAAATACATAAATTTTATATTTTATTGTGCCAGTTAAAAAGAAAGGTAGATTAATATATTTATTAACCCATTTCTGGTATTTTATTTATCTGGCCACTAAGGTGCTGTAGTTCTAAAACACAATTAGCTTTCCTTGTAGCCAGCAAATGTTCATCCATGGTCAGATGTACTGCACTTATATATAGCTATGGAAACGTCTAGAAGGTAAAAGAACTAACATAAATTAATACTGTCACCAGAACCAGTGAGGAAGTTCTAGAAACCAGTTTAAAGGTTAATGATCAATGAGTACATAGAAGTCTAGAGGGATTATCCCTAGTCTATAACTAGATCAATACAACAGAGTACAATAAATATCAATACCACATAATACAAAAAAACCAATAACTTAGTTACCTTAAATGGTAATACATACGTACCTCTCTTCCTTAGATTAAACAATGCATTGGCACAGTGCCGATATATGTAACAGAATCAGTCACATTGTAAGGTCCAGACTTCCTACACATAAAGTGACCCTTTCCTTTGAATATGTCCATATCAGCCTGTTTGTCATAATATGCTAACAACTATGTAACTGCTCTGGAAACATCAGTAGACTGTAGTAACTGTATCCAATGTGTTGATAGAATAGGTGCCCCACTATCACTCTGTGCTGGAATATTGCGAACCCGTAGAGCCCTGTTGTCTGGCGGGCACACCGTGCTGAGAATGGGCATCGGTCTCTGGAATGTGGAAATTCACTTAACCCTGTCAGGCCATAACAGACGAACTAAAAGATGTAGAATTTGGTGCACCTCCATGTTTATTTCTCTCCACCTGTTGCAGTAAGTCCCAACTGGATTGGTCGATTCTGTGGAGCAACAATAAAACTTCCTGATTAGCCTCCTGACCAGGATTTACTGTGGGTGCCTGGGGTGATGGGTCAGATTCAACACTGGCTATATTGTCGGGGAAGACAGCTAATAATCCTCATTATATTACGATGTCTGTTTGCTTACCAGTTTTTTTTTGTTTAACACTCTTCCCGTTATATTTAATTCTAAATTAAATATATTCAATTGATGTTTTCTTTTGAATGACTAATCCAATATCGTCCCGTTTTCACATAAAATTAATGAAGCAGGGCGAGCCTCTGATTGGAATTCTACAGGTCAGAATAAATAACCTATTGTAGCATGCCAAGGGTCTTGTATTTTCAGTGTTCCAGTCCAAAGATAATCATTAATACTTTACATTAATACAACATTCAAAATGCATGGTCTAAATCAGTCCAAACCAAAGACATTTAATAAGCAGGTAAACCTCTATACAAAATATCTAAATCTATAAGCAAGACATGTATTAAGCCAATCAAACCAAGTTACAAGCCAACATAAGCCAAACTATCTGAGTGACTATATGAAGTCATCTGGAAAATATAATTATAGTGGTGTGTGTCCTACAATCAAGTCATCACAAGGAATTTACTTCTAAAGTTAAATAAAAACTATGACACTTTAGTAGGTAAATCATTACACTGCCTGTATGCATCAAAGCATTATGAGTTGGATGAATCACTCTACCCAGGTCTGTCTCTGTTCATGTTTGTAGGTAGAATTCTTATAGATGTTGACTCTTGCTGTCTCTCCTGCAAATCCCCACAACAGTGAGATTTACAGTCCCTTTTATACCCTTCAAATCTCATTCAATAATGAGATTTGAGAACTGGATCTCGTGGCTAATATGTTTAATATTAGAACAATTTATCAAGCATGACATCTGGAGTTTTATGTATACAAAGCCACGCAAATATAGTTAAAACTACCAATCGTGACACTATAATCTTAATGTGGGGAACCGACAAAGCAAGCCCGTCACAGACTGTGCTTCCAACAATAGTCAAAAATTAATCTAGCCTTAATCAGCCAAAGGTGAAATTTTATTTATTTCAAAATATATTCAAAGCAATTAAAAGTTTCTAATTTACTTATCAGTACGCATCGATTGTTCTATTTCTGTATTAGTATTCTTTTGTTTCACAGTTATAAAATGTATGTAATATTCAAAATATTTAAATAAATATTGATATTCAAAAATTCAATAAAAATTCGATATTGTTCAATATAAATTTAATATGGACAGTTCCGAAATTACACAATATCATTGTAATTAAACTATGATCAATCTGTCACCACAGTTAATAATTATTTTACTGATTTAAAAAAAAAAAATCAATAACACACTGTTAATTCATATAACTATACCATTTACTGACAGTAACAAAATATTCAACAAGATGCACTCTGAGAGAGCAGAACGGTTGACCGGATGTGACCAGACTTGCAAGTGTTACAAGCATTCTGGTCTATTGTTGTTCTTGTCTATTTTCTGTTTATTGTCTATTTGTCTGTTTAAACATTAACTGGTTGTGGGGGATTTCACTTCTGAAATATGTGGAAACAAAAATTAATTGGGGACATACAAAATCAAATTTTTTTTATATAAGACCATGTTAGAAATATAGCAATTATGAATAGGAAAAAAGTAGTTTTTGTAGTGTTAATTTAGTTTGAACATGTGCTGGAAGGTTGTATGTGATTCTAGGTCCCATTTAATATCTGTCAAGTGACCATCTCATCTAGGTTAAAGTTTTTTGGAAAGCAAAATTGTAAATGCTGGGCTTTAATTTCTCCCTTAATTATGTGTAAACCTGTACAAAAAAGAGATTACTAAAAATGTGAAAAAATGGAACTGAGGGGACGTGAACCCAAAGCTTGAGATTGTAAGTCTTGTATTACGAAAGAAATGTATTAAATATGGAACTGTTGGGAATGAACCCCAACCTTGACATTGTAAGTATTGCAGGTAACACTCACGGATAACACACCTTATCAGAACATCTGTATAAAGAGTATCTATTCCTTCATCAGTAATGCAGTCATTCAAAACCTGTGATGCTTTTGATTTTTTTCAATTATGTGATGGAGAGAAGCAGATTTCACTGTATATGATCAATTAAAAATAAGAAAAACTCTCTTGACTTAATTTTTAAACAAGTTACACCAAATTTGGAAGAATCTGTCTGTACCCAATGAAATACCTGTCCACCAAATCTAAAATCGATTGATGTTATAGTTTTTGAGTCATAAGGCCAAAACGGTGCACAGACAGACAGACACAAACTGATCACAATAAACCTCTGCTATCGTTGAGCGTTAAACATAAACAACAACTGTCACATTGGATAAACCTGATTCAAAATATTCATTCAATATCTTAACAAAAATTACTGATTCACTTTATTTCAATAATCTGCATACACAGGATGGATAAAAAAAAAAGAAAAAGTAGCTATATGTTTGACAGTTCCAAATATTAAACCCCATACAGTACATTTATCATTTTATCCCAAAGAACCTGAACTAGCTACAGTAGTAATTCAGATTAAATCCAATTAATTTATACTGTAACAGCTTGAACATAAATTGTAGTAATAATATTACTCAAATATCACTCACTATAAATATCCTTCCATTATTTTTGTTTTCTAAAATCCAAAGTATGAATACAAATCTAATCATAACTCACTTTCTGAACTCACATTTGCAAGCTGGTGCGCAAATTTTGGTGAGTACTAAACTGTGGATTGTAATTGTGATCCTGGCTCACTACTTATGCAAGATAATATCAATAACTGAGAGATGACTGGAAAGGCTGTAAACTGAGGCACAAAATTTGAAATATCTTCATCTTATGTAAAAGGAATAATAGAATGCAGCAGATTGAGTGATTAGAGAAAGAACATACATTGCCTTAATATCTCTTATTTAGTCTCCATTGTGGGACTATATTCCTTATACTTGTAGGTTTCTCTCGTTAAAAAGATGGTCTACTTTGATGTGATGATACTTTTAGTACATACATTGTAACTAGAAGAAATGTTATCCCTTATATTTGACTATTAAGTCACAAAGAAGCATTTGTCTCATTGCAGAATAGGGAAAATGCAAGTTGTCATAACTGAAAACATCTGTGACATTTTCACTTGCACAAAACATATGATTATATAGGAATCCAGGGATAGTTCTATTACACGTAATAGGATAGCTTAGAGCCACTCTGGCTTGCCAAAGGTAATGTTCACATAAAGCCATGACAATACAATCACCAGCAGTAACAGTGAACGCATCCCAAAATTTACCTCGCTCAAACACTACTTCATCTTTTAGCACTGAAATGATGTCTTTTGATGTGAGATTTCTCTCACTGGTAAGTTTTGTATAAACACTCCAGCAAAATGTGCCTGCATCTACTTTAGCTTTTCTATATTCTTGTAATTCCTCTTGAAAAGACTCACCAGCTACTTTCACTTTCTTCTGGTGAATTTTTAAAAAGTGCGAGTACAGTTGATAATCAAGTGCAGAAATATTTTGATGTTTCTCATACAAAATTCCATAGTCTGATGGCTGTTTACTTTTGTTAGAATATGAAGCATTTTTATGGCTAATGAATAGAATTTCTTTAATGTCCCAGCAAAATTTATGCCTCAACAACAGTAAACTTTCATCATATTTATCGGTGATAATAACTTGAAATAAAGAAGTGATGTTTTTTATACATTCCCTAAAGTAACTGTTATTTAATTGAGCTTTTGTATGATCAAACTGAAAGTATTTAAACATTTGGTTTTCTAAGAAACCATACCGCCTATCTTTAAAGATAAATACATGTGCCTCCTTCTGTAAGACACTTGTTCGCAGCATTTTATCCAATTCTGCTTTCATGAAAGAAAGTCTAAGTTTCCTATAATTGTAGAAAACTCTGGACACAAATTGTTGGAACGGATGCCTGAGTGTAGATACATATATTGTGTCATTTTGCATGACACGATCAAGAGTTGTCTTGTTGAATTTTCCATGGCTTACATGCATGTCAAATCTAGTTTCTAATGTTGCATTCAGCTGCATCTGTCCCAGTTTTACAAGTAATTCGTTTGGGTGTGGCTTTGGCATCCTCAGCCAGAATGTTGTTAGATTGTATTTGAATATCATTCGATTCAGTAAATTGGTAAATGTTGAACTTCCTGTTTTTGGTATTTTGTGGTAGAATATATGTCTGTATGGTTTGCATGTTTTGTACTGCTTCACTTCTGTTTCATCAACATGCCCTGGATTCTTACTGTAATGATCTGGAAAGACAATATGGATGAATTTAAAAAAAATTACACTCCATTTCAAATTTATAATTAAAGCAATCTAGATTAAAGCCACAAGAAACAATATAATTTATAATACTTATAATAGATTTATTTTGATAATTCATTATGCCACAAGATACAATACAACATAAATACAAGTCACAGCATCATAAGCAAAAGTAGTAATTGGCATATATCTGAAAAACCCTGTCATGACTTCTCAGGAATCAAATGCTTTTCGAACTTCTATATGTTGTAAATACAATTATTGTATACAGGAGAAAATAGGATGGAAATGAGTTGCTATAAGTGGTTATTTATACACAGAATGTAGCTATGTAATACTTTTAAATTGTAATCACTTGTGTTACTAGTCAGGAAGTCTGGACATTTCACCATCACCAGAATTATCACAAAGGCCACTGATACAGTCAGTGTCTGTAACACAAAAAGTTAAGATAAGCATAAATATGTTGAATAGAAAACAACACATTATTTTATTTGTGTTAATAATACATATCCCAGCATTATTGTATCTATGTATGTTTATACTGAGTACTCTATCTACTTTCGAACTCAAGGAGCTATACAACCAATCATGACTGCGCAAGTATAGCCCATTGTACTAATGTATGTAAACATTGTCACTATTATTACGGTGACAAAATGTAGTTTTGCACGATACAACATTCAAAAGATCCCCAGTGGCTTATCAGGCCGTCAGTACAAGTGACAATGCTGTGAGGGCCTGTCTCAATAATACCATGGCTGCTGAATGGATATAAAATCCCAACTTTGATCTTTGATATAATATTCAAATAACACCATAGAAGGTTTGGCCAATTCTAAACATTTACGGTATTTCTGGCTGGCTTTGCATACTAATAAATGCTCAGAAACAGACAGTGAATCGCATCCACCATCCTTCCATTGTGTTTCTGAACGACTGTTCCAGAGGCAAAACAATTGACATGCAACTTGGAGTCCCGCTCTGATTTCTCCACATTCACCAGCCAACCTAATTTCTGACAAATCTGTACTAGTTCCTGAGTATGCCGGAGACAAACTTGGTGGGATCTGGCCCTTACTAACTAGTTGTCTAGGTTCGGTGGATCCTTATACCCTTGTGTATGGCAATCAGTTTTAACTCCTTAGTTGAATCCATGGGTACTGTGGACAGTCCGAATGTCAATGTCTGTACTGGTATGTGGAAGTGGATATCCTTGAAAGCTATTGAGGTAACCTACTCCCCTTGTTGGTGGGATATTCTGATGGTTTCTAGTTCCTCCATTTTAAATTTTTACGCTTTGATGAACACATTTAGTTTGCTCAGGTCCAGTATGGGTTTCCACCGATTGTTTGGCTTTGGGACCAAGAAAAGTCGGTTGAAAACCCCTAGAGATCTCTAATTTTGAACTATTTCTACTGCATTTTTGGTCACAAGCTTATGTAATGCCACCAATAGATAGAGCTTTCTGTGAGGATTGACATAGCAGCTTCTGATGGTTGGTGACCTTGTCAAGTTCGGCCGGTTTGGAACGGGGAGGATTTAGCCATGTTTGGGAATGTTTAGTACTGTCGAATTGTCACCCAGAGCTTCCAAAGTTTCCCAAAACCTTTGCAATCTTGCCCCTAAAGGCAGATTTAAAGACAACAGTTTGGAGATTTGATCAACACAGGAAACATCATTCACATGCTTTAATTTTCTTTGTTGAAAACAATTTACAACAATGGGACTTCTTTCTTTTGTGAATGCCCCTGTGCAAAAAATATATGATTTACAACAGAAAAGTTTACAACTTTAATCTGTGGTGTCTGAGCTTCTAATGTCTTTGTGGGAGCCTCTGGATATGAAACACAATTTACTGTATGTTTGCTCCCGGCCTGCTGACCCTTGACTGGTTTGGAGGTGTAGGGAAATGACCGGCCCTAGTGTTTTCTACTCTGACCTTTGCCACTAATATTACATGAAGGCTTGTCGGATTTCCTCTCAAACTTTCTTTCCAACCATTCATAGGAATGGTACCGACCCTTGCCATATGAAGAGTGACCCTTGCTCTCGTAATTGGCAAGTCCTCAGCCAGCTTGAGTATACTGTCTGGGAAGATGGTGGCCATTTGCAGGGGAGCAGTTCGCAATGCTGCTAACATGTCCGGCTTAATACCTGCTTTGATATGTGTCATTATCTTCTGGCCAGTGTTAGATTCCCCATGGAAACAAAAACAAAGTCAGTCTGATGTTCCATGGTATTTGCGACTGCCTGGGTGATGCTGGCATCAAAGTATTGCAGTTCATCTGTTGTCGTAGTGACTTTAGAAGCACTTTTATCTTTGCTCTCACTCCAGATCGCCTTCAGTTGCTTCTGCATTTCTTTAAACAGGCATCTGTTGAAACTGGCAGCCAGATTACAAATCACCGCTGCTTCTCAAGCTGCTTCTCACATTCACAGTGTCTCTTGAGAGATATGGTGCGATGTAGGTGGGGTTGAAGGTAGTCCAGCCTGTCTCTCGATTCTTCTATAACTGCTCTTGAGATGAGATGCACCAGTACTCCACAAGGGCACAGCATTGGAGTCAGCTTTCCGGTTGGAATGCAGCCCATACCACTTGGCCTACCACTTCGCTGATTGGAAAAACTGTTCCTTGAGTCACTGGCTTCTGAAATACACGAAGGATATCCTTCGACCAAACTGATGCTAAATCTACTCAACTTGCTACATAGCCAGTCGTTAGTGGGCATCTGCACTGATACTTTCTCAGGAGCTTGTGTCTTAGGACTGGCAAAGGGGTTGTCTTCAGATGTGACAGTTGAAGTGTCCAAATCTGGGATGTTTGACCAATCCATTTATGTGCGAATCCCTCTCATAGTCTCTCTGTAAGGTTGTGCTTCAGAGAGAGATTGGTTTGTGCCTGTGATAGTTGCATCCTGGTATTCAGACAACTCTCCTTCCTCGACATAAATGTCCACTGGAGGTGGGTCCAACAGTTCACTTTCAGCATCCAACTCTGAACTTGGGAAATTGTCCTTCCTGGTCAGTTTAGAAGATGTCAGATTTTTCTCTGTAAGACAGGAAGGTTGGTACCAGTATACGAAGAGCTTGGTCCCTTGGTCTGACACAGATCAGAGTGAGATTTGAGTCAGATCAGAGTAGACTGATGCTTGACAGCAGAGGAGTCAGTTCCAGGCAAATATGTAGGTTGTGATATAGACTGAGTAGAAAGTCATTCCGTGGGTCTGATAAAAGGGCCGGTACACCTAACTGCACCTGCTGGTGGAGAGTGAGTGGATGCTACTTTAACCATCTGGAAGATAGGCTCTCTGTCCAATGTTCTTGTCATCAAAAAGCCTCAAGTTTGTTAAAGCAGTTGGACCACTTCTGGTCAAGTTCAGCAATTTTAGAGTTGGATAGGATGTATTAACACAATAAAAGTGTAATTTGTGAATTGCTACTTATTATAAATAAATATAGAAAACTGTTTACTACAGAATTAAAGATGTCCAGAGAACAAGAACCTCTTATTGTGTTCCATCAGAAGATTTAAATGATTCCAGTTGATCAATATCCACATGATGTTGGATAAGGCAACCTTGCCACTACTCCTAAAAGTGAAGCCAATCGAAATAAAAATAATAATAAACTTTCATGACTTTAAACAAAACATTTTTATAGTAGGGATATGAAAGACCAAAAACGTAGAATAACACCAGGTACTAGTGACTGACATTCTCATTGAAGAGTGAGGCTCAAGTATGGCCATTTAGCAGCGTCACTGATGTTCTTTGGCCTGCCACTGGGGATAGGTTCCAGTGGAGTGTCATTTCAAGTGGTCATCTAGGTTTGATTGTTACCCACTATTCAAAAGTGGCAGTAATATTACAAAATAATAAGACGAAATAAAGACTCTGTAGTAGATGCACTCTTTCAGGAAATATCCTCAGTTGTTGTTTCGTTGAATTCATTCTCAAATTATATATAAAACCATGAAAAAAATGTCTTGTGCAAGGCAATAAGTCAGTGATATATGAGTCTGATATGGTATATATTTCAATCTTCTTGTTTAAAAAATGTTGCCTGATCAGAGGCCCAATCATTTTACAATGAGACCCCTTAATTTTATAGTCTTATTAATGGGCACCATCTTGTCTATACATACAAGCCAAGAGTCACTACGGCCACTAAATTATAGTTGCAAAAGTCTACTGTTATATTACACTCATTTGAGCTCACTTATGCTCATAATTACTCTTAGACAATGTTCTCACAAACACATAAGAATCAGTGTAACTGCATGATGGGGTACTATATTAAACTTAGAATACCAATTACGGTGTATAGCCAAATAATTATACTGCATATGGGATGTCCCAACCATTAACTAAATGAGCACCCATTAATTTGTGTTTTTATAGGTGGTGGCCCTATATCCCGTACATGTTTTTTTTTGTTTATATATAAAATCATAATATTTTGCCAGCCCAATCAAAATTGTTGAAATTATGAAATCTGCAAAAAGTCTATATACTTACACTGCTGATATTAGTTAATGTATAAAAGTAAACTTTGACTACTTGGTAAATTTGAGTGATTCCTCAACTTTATAGGCACTTGAAGAGCATGAAACTTCAGGATTTTTTTTGTATCCAGAATATGGGCCCGTAATCATGAACATTCTTATACTTAGAATAAGAATTTCCTTAGAATTCCTTAGAATTCTTAGAAAAATAAGTATTTTTGGTATTCTATTCTATTCTGTACTTTTATAGCGCTTAATCTCTGCTAGGCAGACTCTAAGGCGCAACACCAAAAATCAAGTTTAAGAAATCATCTGTCCATAGCCGTTGCCAAGTCCAGTACCACGGAGACGCCGGATAGTGTAAGCTAAGGTGGGAATGCCTTGTGGAAGAGATATGATTTTAACCTTTTCCTGAAACAGGTGAGAGTTGGGGCAGAACGTACCTCATTAGGCAAATGATTCCAGACTGTGGGGGCATCAAAAGCAAAGCTGTGGCCAAAGTGATTTTTGGATTTATGTACAGATGGACAGAATTGAGGAACCTCCAGGAACCTTTTATCTGGATGGTTGTATCTTGTACTATATCTTCCGCAACGAGTGGGCAGAAGAGGACCAAAGTAACTGGGATGACCACTGTGAAGAAACTTATAAACTAGAGTGGCAGTTTTGAAGATACAGTGAGATTCAACTGGGAGCCAATGGAGTCGTTTGAGAATAGGAGATACCCGCGTGTATTTGTTACAGTTTGTGACAATCCTGGCAAGTGTATTTTGAATACACTGTAGTTTACGCATATTGAGACTGGACAGACTCCTGAAGAGAGAGTTGCAGTAATCAAGACGACTGCTCACTAAGGCATTAGCTGCCAGGATAGCAGCCTCATCAGTCAAGTGCTTTCTAACCCGCCTGAGATCACGAATTTGAATGTAGCATGTCTTACAAATATTGCGGACATGGTTAGCAAAGGAAAAATTAGCATCAAACCAGACACCAAGGTTCTTAACAACAACTGCAGGATGCATGAAATTACCAAATATCTTAACTGGGAGATAGGGATCTAATTTCTTGAGTTGTGCATGGGATCCAAAGATGATAAACTCTGTTTTGTCAGGATTTAGTTTGAGCATACTTGACGACATCCATTTTTGAACATCCAGAAGACAAGAATTCAGTTTGTTAAAAGCCAGGGCTGCATTTTTGTGAGAGATATGAATAAACAACTGCGTGTCGTCTGCATAAAAGTGGTATTTGATGTCAGGATGCATTCCAATAACCTTACTCAAAGGAGTGGTGTATAAGGAGAACAGCAGAGGACCAAGGACGGAGCCTTGTGGTACTCCAAACAACAGCTCATGCAAATCAGAGAGGGTTGACCCAATTTTAATTGCCTGGAAACGGTGGCTGAGATAGGATGTGAACCACTTCAAGGCTGTGCCAGACACACCAAACCATGATTTAAGACAATTAAGAAGAGTCGGGTGGTCAATTGTGTCGAACGCAGCTGACAGATCCAGTAAGACCAATGCAGTAGGCTCGCCCCGTGATAGTGAGAGATGGATCTCATTTTTGATAAGCAGCAGGGCGGTTTCTGTGGAGTGACCACTTTTGTATGCAGATTGCCTAGGATTATCAAGATTGTTACTATTGATATGTTGCATGAGCTGTTTAACAACTACACGCTCCACCAATTTTGACATGAAACATAGTCCTGATACCGGTCGATAATTTTGCAAATCCTCATTTGGAAGTGATGCTTTCTTAATGAGAGGAGTGACAACTGCCTTCTTGAATTTTTGAGGAAATACACCCTCAGCCAATGACAGATTGACAAGTTTTGTAATTGACGGGAGTAAAATTTCCACACAATCTTTCAAAAGAAAAGTAGGGACTGGATCTAAAAGACATGATTTTGTAGGGGAATTTTTGATGATTTTTAGTACCTCGTCCTCCGAGACCTCATTGAAGGAAGGTAGGTTGGGAGGTGTACACATGGGTGATATGACTGTTGCCGAAGAGGCTGTGAACATATCACGAATCCTTTCGATTTTTTTATGAAAGAAGGAAGCAAATTTGTTTGCTAAGGATTTCTCAGACTGATGAGGAGGAAGAGTACTCTCTTGACCACTATTGAGGACTTGACGAAGTGTATGCCATAACTTCTTTGGGTTACGGCTGTTATCACTAATGATGGTGCTATAGTATTCAGCCTTGTCTCTATTTATGATTGCATTGCACCGGGCAATCTGTCTGCGCAATCTACTTCTGCTCAACTGTGACCTATCCCTATGCCACATGCGCTCAAATTGACGCCTGATAGATTTGGCCCTACGGTAAGAATCTGACAGCCATCCAGCTGGTGTTTTCTTAGCTCTTCGACAAATCAATGGTGCATGCCTGTCCAACACACCACCAAGGTCACGAATATACTGGTCATACAGGTCTGCAGCCACTGTAGCAGGAGATGTGACAAAGGATGTGTTTGCAAGATCCTCACAAAAGCTCTTCATATTGATTTTATGGTACCTGCGGTAAGAAATACTGTCAACCTTCGGTACTGCAGGGCATGCAAAATCCAAATGATATTTCACCAGTGCATGATCTGAGACCATTTCCACATGGTATTCATTAAAATGCAAAGCTTATCCCTTTCTGATCCAAGTGTCAACAGTAAGTGGACAAGTTTTACAGTGTACATCAACATATTCTGAGAAATATATATCCAAAAGATTAGAGTATACATAAACAGCATTTAGCAGCACATATCCAACTGAATATATATATTTACACTGGCTTTATTTGCATATCCCAATGTGAAAGTTTTAGTTTCACTTTTCAAATTATTTTATCCACTTGGTGCAACTATTTTATTACATAATAACCCAAAATAAATATGAATAAGATTTACAATTATAAATCCCACAAAAAATAGAAACTGCACTACGTACTACACCAAACTGATGTAAAATAATTATATTAAATACTTGAAGTTATTTTTTCCCCAGAAATATGCTTGGTTTACTGACCTTGACATAACTATAAGCTTCACAATTGACACGATGATTTGCTCAGTGCATGCGCACTTCCCATTTATTGATTTTTTTCAAAGTGGCGCATGTGGGGTCAAATTAACATCTCACTTGTGTTTACAGTCCCTGGCATAAACTAATCATATTTAGGGGTGTTGTGGTAGCAATATTTTCCTTCCGGTTTCATGTCTTTCACTTCCTGGTTGGTTACCGGTTAACCGTTTTTTATTTAACAAAACATGAGAACCAAATAGTTTCCATACTGTAAAACAGGAATTGTAACATGACACAGATGTGTCCTCGATTCTGATTGGCTAAACGATGAAATATATGGTTACTCCAACTTATCGCTCATTATGGCTGTGGTATTACAGTAAAAAGCAAAAAAAAGTGGATTATGACACTTATTTTGTACGTAAGGTTAGTAAAGTTCCTTTACATTGACATATAAGTGGAAAACCGGTAGCTGAACTTTATGACGGTTTGAAATAATTTATTTACCATACCAATGATTCCGGTACTACCGCAACACCCCTAATCATATTAACCAAAATCGATCAAGGACAGCATGTCAATGTTTATGTTTAGTGCAGAATACATATTTGTAGCTACATAATTATTTGTCTGTAAAGTAGTTGTTAAAACAATATGGGTATCGATCTTTTTTCAATGCTTGGCATAAATATTCTGTAAAAACATCATATATCCCTAAAATAGTTTGTGTAAACATTGTGGATATAAGCAATATGTTTATACATACAAAACAGGCTTCATACATTTTTCAAAAAATGTGCAGAATTTTTTCTAACTACAGCAAAAAGACTTATAATCTCGCTCCAAAATCCTGTGGCCAATCTGGATACCTTCTTTTTTATTGGATATTTATTGGATATCAAAAAAATTCTGATACATGAGATTGGGTAACCATATTTCAGTGCTTATAGTTACCAAGGCACTGTAATTTTGTTTTCCTTTTGAAGTGTAAATCTGATTTGAAATGTCTTATTCTGAAATTGTATGATTTTAAGAAGTATTTATATAAGAGTGATGGAAATGGATAGGTTAATGCACTCATTTTATAGTTGTCAGGACTCAGGTGATGAGTTAACCAGTTAATATTGATAATTTTACCTGTGTAGGAAATACTTATTTTATAGTTAATATGTACACTGCCTGCCGATTTATGTTCGATAAATTTGGTTATATGAAAAAAATCAATCTTGGTCTTAAGTTGATGACTTTTCTTCAAGCGGAAACCTGCTTTATGAATACCTATTTATGAAAATTCCTAGCTGAAAAAAAATCTTGTATTTAACACTGGGCTATGCCTAAGAAAAGGCTTTTGTGAATCCAGCACCTAATTCTGACTCCATTTCAAACAATAAAGGTGTAAATATATCACATGACTGATCATGTGACATCAAAAACTATATGCATGCACATGTTTCTGTTTACTATTCTTAACTAAGAAAATTCTTATTCTTAGAAATAATTCTTAACTAAGAATTGCTTTGTGAATACAATTTTTTTCTAAGAAT
The DNA here is from genome assembly GCA_964017235.1 of Sabellastarte sp. h YS-2021. Classification (NCBI taxonomy): domain Eukaryota; kingdom Metazoa; phylum Annelida; class Polychaeta; order Sabellida; family Sabellidae; genus Sabellastarte; species Sabellastarte sp. h YS-2021. The sequence goes on from OZ024938.1 coordinate 68,412,802, forward strand.
AAGAAAATTCTTAGATAAGAAAATTTTCTAATTCTAAGAAAAAAATATTTTTCTAAAAAGAAGAATGTTAGTAAATATAGGCCCTGAAGTGGATAATTATCAAGATGTAAATAATTTTTCCTTTGGTCAGGCCCTACTCACATAAAAAATCATTCAGATCCTCTCATAACTTTGTATCACAAACTGGGAGTATTTGAAATACAAATATTTGCGAAGATAAGGTAGTTAAAACAGGAATTAAGGAGAAATATATGCATCAAGATATTTAGGATAACCAGTTTGAAGAAGCTTGCAGACATGTGATGCCATGTTGAACAATGAGCCTTATTGAATAGATACACATATAGATAGACTGTTTATGTCTGCAGGTATGTTGTTACTTCTGACCTATACACTTGCAGGTACATGTTCTCGATGTTTTGAGTGGACCTGAGGAACCAGGGTCTGTATTCACAAAGATTCTTAGAATTTTTCTTAGAATTGCACTTAAGTCTAAGAAAAATTCTATGCTGAGAATTTCTTTATTCTTAGAATAAAATCCTATTCACAAACCAATTTTTAGCTAAGAATAATTCTAAGAATAGAAGTAACAGGAAATGTATGCAATTCTTAGAATTTTTCTTAGACTGAGTGTAATTCTAAGAAAAATTCTAAGAATACAGATCTTGGCATATGTGAACAGAAAGTTAGAAATTTGAAATAATAAAGAGGCTTCATTTCATTTCAGTACAGACAATAGACAACTTAATATATAATACTCTGTTCTGGATGTCGATTTGCAATCAGTTGCTGCACTATAATTACCAAAACAGCTATTTTTCTTAAGTTAAGCATGCTATGTGCCAGTCTTAGATTTAAATCAAATCTAAGAATATTCTAAGAATAAGAATGTTTGTGAATAGAAAATTCTTATTCTTAGAAATTCTAAGAATAAAAACCATTCTTAGAAAAATTCTAAGAATAAGCTTAATTCTAAGAATAAGAATCTTTGTGAATAGGAAAATTTCTATTCTTAGAATTTTTCTTAGAAAAATGATAATTCTAAGAAAAATTCTAAAAATAAGACTAATTCTAAGAATAATAATCTTTGTGAATACAGGCCCTGGTCATTATCATGAGTTGAAAGCTGCTTTGTGAAGACTACTTTGGAGAAGCATATTCCTTCTAATATTTTACATGTGCAATTGGTGTCAAATGACTCTCCTTGTTGTCTAACTTAGTACATTTCAGACAAAATACCCAATGTTTGAGTTTATAAGTGAATTATAAACAAGGTATTTGACCTGAATCATACAACTGTGGCAGCAATAAAATATAACAAACGCAGAAGCTTAAACTTACCACGGTGAATTTATCATGATAGAAGATAGCCATATTTCAAGTAAGCAATACAGAAATAAGAAATACAATGATCAATATACAATTGTTATTCCAAAGAAGAGGTAATCAATAGATATTGATACTGACATTTGTTTAGTTTCCTATTCGCCACTCCTTTGTTTTAAAGAGAATGTCCATCATGAAAAATGGTGTTATGTTGCCTGCTTATGTCTCAGTTCAACTGTTGCAAGTTTGCCTCCCAATGACTCTGATAATGAAGAACCAGGCATAATGTTATTGTGCGACCACACTTTACACACGTGATGGTCTGGAATAATGAGCTAACATATTGTAGATGCCTATCAAATTTATTTATCATATTTTGCCAAAAAACCAAACTCTTCCTGACTCCCTCACAACCTATCTTTTAGGTGCTACTACATATCTTAACGGTCCTGTAACATATCCTCTCCATTCTTCTGATGATTTGACCAATCTTACTCTTAAGGCCAGACCAGACCTTTCTTTAAGGTTGCGTCCGTACAAATTTGATTTTTGCTTGACAACTTTGTCCTTTAGCTCCAAAAAGAGACTTTGTATTTAGGTATTTTAGTATAAAGTATGTGGAAATCACATGTAACCGTACAAAAACCTTACCTTATTAGAATAGGACTATTTCTGGTGCTTGCAACATATGTTATGCCGTAATTGAACTTTTTTCATTGATATTCATCATGCATATATATCTAAACAAAATGGTCTGTTTTGTAAGGTTATGGTAAATGGTAGATATTTATTTTTTGAGTTAAGGATGCAACAGTTTTGTGTCACTAGCAGCTATGATGGAGGACATATATGGTCAGTGTAGTCACACTTCGTTTCACACTTAGTTAAATTGAATCACATCAAAGGCACCCTAGCCATATTTGAATTCCCACGAAGGAATCCTACCATAGTACCAAGCAGACCATATGTAGATGAACCACAAAAGTGGGTAGACAAGCCCATCCATATGAAGCAGTGTGATTCAAGGTCATAAAAGTGTAATATTAAAGCTGAGTCAATTTTGTACAAAAACAAGACCAGTGTACAAGTTCAGTGAACACTGTATAAGATATGACATGACATAAGCGGAGTGATTGTGCATGTCTGTCTGTTATTAACATATTTAAAATACCTTTATGAGTGAGTTTTCCTGTACCGAGTACCCACAACTGATGTGTTCAGTCTTATGCCCCTTATGATCTATTCTTGGGTGTGCCGCAACTTATCTTTACAATCCTACAATCTGTTGTGTTCATTCCTTACATGATGTGACCTTTGTTCCTAGTAATTCTAAGAGTACTTTTATAGCACTTAATCTCCATCTAAAGTCAGACTTTAGGTACATTATACCGAAAAGTAGAAAGCCATAAAGATATTACAGGGGTGGATTGAGCCTTTAAGTAAGGTGGGGGTTCACATCAGAGTAAGGTGGGGGTTCACATCAGACATACCATAACTAAGGGGGTCAGGGGGCATGCCCACCCGAGAAAAACTTAATTTTTGGTAAAAATATATTGCATTTCCTGTAAATTAACACCACTCTCAAGAAATAATTTTGTACTTTGGGTTGAACCACTTTACATTATTTTTCAAGGGCGGGGGGGGGGGTTCCGAACCCCCTGAATCCCCCCCCCCCCCCCGATCTGCTAGTGCATTACCACTGACATAGCAGTGGCCAGAGCCATGGAGATTTATTCAGAGTGAATGGAGAACTGGGGAACAAGCAACTAAGTACACTGAAATAGTGACTGAGTATAGATTAAGATATCTGCTTTCTTATAAAGTTGCACATTCAGTTCAGAAAATATTTGTAATTGATATATTGATTCCCAGAAATGCCACAATATTTCAACTTGTAGAATAACATAATTTCTGATGTTCCCGACTGTTAAAGTGTGAAGCAGCTGCTTATAGAATGATGAACCAATTTGTTAAACTAAATATTTTGCAGCTGAAGATGCTGGGGTGAATACTCAAATTATAACTTATACTTTAGAGAATGCATTTAAATAAGGTAAGTAATAGTATCATTGATGAATCTTTTAGGTCCTTATTCTGTAGAGATGGACTGCTATTAATGATTATCTGTCTGACAAATCCATTATTGCCTGTCTTTTTGAGGGTAATAATTGTCATGCTATTTACTCTTTTATAAAGCTTTATAACCTGTAAAGTAACACTTTTAGGCCCAAACAGAGAACAACGGAAACTTAAAATATAACATCAAGGTACATTAAGGAAAGGGGGCATTGAGGAAAGTGATACAAGTTTAAAAGTGGGTTTGCTGTACTTTTGCAAAGAGATAGAAATTAACTTCTTTTTACAAGACGAAAGAGACTTTGCTGATGTTATCAGACAATTCTTCAGAACTAATTAAAACTAATTGGCACACTTAGGTAAAGTAAAATCCCGGGAACTCTCTCTTTTACTTATTGTATAATTCTGATTATCATTAGACTAGCATATTAACAATACTTTATTTGTCTGGTAAAACAGTATAATTTACGGTTCCTTGAGTGGTGGGCCGTTAATGAGAGTGCTAAACTATTTACGGCTAGCCTCTGACGTCATCAAATACTTCAAATTTACGACCTAGGCTATCTCTCTTATTTCTGAATGAATTTTGATCTAACAAAGGTAAAAAGAAGAAGTGTAAAAGCATCGTTCTCATATGTGCAATGTATTTGAAGGTTCAACAGTTTTGAAAATATTTACCACAAAAATCCTAAAATTATTTACGGAAAATGAGCAGGCATACTCTTTGTACTCATTGTAATATTAGTAATAATATCATTTCTGATATTTTAGATGAATAATAGTAACAAATGCATGTCTAATAATGATAGTAATAATGTGATTTTGGACTGGCATTATAGCTTTTTACAGGCACTTCATGAATCAATACTGCCATCTGGCATAACAGCCCTTGGCATCTGATGATTCATGGCGTGCCTATAAAAAAAACCTATAATATCCTTCAAAATCACATTGTTGTACTATTGTTTCTACTTTCACTTAATTATTTGACATAGCACGCCTCGGTCGAGTACAAGTACTTGTGCTTAATTATTCATTTTCAAGTACTTGTACTTGTACGTGACAGCTGTAAATTAAAAGTACTTGTACCTGTACTTGGCTAAAATATCCAAGTACTTTTCAAATATTTTTCAATGACATTCCAAGGACATTTGTAGTATATAACTTTGATTAATTTTTTAACTGTCTCTTTCAACAGAGTGTAAATGGATTAGTTTGTGTTGTTTTATCAAACAAGAAAGAGCTGTTCAGTTAGCCAGAACTTAGGTTTTCTTTAAGAGAGAGGCTACATTTAATCAATCCTGTTTCATATTGTAAACAAAAGACCCACTCATTCAGAATATAGCTGTGTTTTAATCACAAAGGTGCAGCATTTAATTTATCATTTTTCACTTTTACACAAAAGATCCCCTCAGTCACAGCATAACTTTGCTTTTATCATAAAAGGATAGCATTAAACCTACCCTCATTAATTTTTACACAAAAGACCCACTTAGCCTAAGTGTTGATGTCAAGTTTAGTAGAGAGGAGGGCCAATTACTTGCAGCTGATTTCTTGTTTATGTAAGACAAACAAGCTAATTCCTTTCACAAATAAAATGTTGACTCATTCATTTCAATACACCCCTTTATAAACAAATATCAGTGTTTGGTATATCTGCCTTGGCTTTTTACACTATGTGATTGCCCTTAAATATAAAGTGTAACATGAAAAATAATGGAGCAGATTTTAGCTCATCAGTATTCATGGAATGATTGTTTTAAATTGTATGTCTCAATAAATAATTAATTTTAAATATGAAGTGATGATCAACTTATCGTAGTTGTACACTCTAAAAGTACTTGTACTTGCAATTTTTCAATGTATGTGTACTTGAGTCTTAAGACCAGTACTTGTATTTGTACTTGCACCTTGGCAAAATACTTGTACTTGGTTCCATGTACTTGACCCCAGGCCTGTGATATAGTCAATTTGAGGGCACTTGTAGACAACTGTTGATGTGTTAATCTAGAGCACTGTTCAACCAGCAATCAATGTAAATTTCTAAGTGTAAATATTACGGTGATATATCTTGTTGGGTTTGTGACAGCTATGGTCAGGCTGTTCTTTACCTGGACAAAGTCTTTGGTCAATCAATTTGCTCCTTTTGTGAAAAATAAATCAAACAGATCTAACCACTTTGAAATGTTTAAAGCCCTTGCAATTGAAGACGGTTGTGGAGCCACATTCATGGTACTTGTGGAGTTCTCTGGCTGCAGTGATTGTGCAGTTTGAGCTGATGATACTTTCAGTACATGATACAGTATAAACAGAACAATGTCACCCTTTCTGTTAAGTATTTTGCTGTTAATTTTACTAACAAACAATTGTCTCATAAAAGAATAGGAAAAAGGTAAGACAGGGATCCAGATCACTCTCAAAATTTAATCAGATATAAGTTGGACGGACTACGATATATTTTCTGACTTTTTTAGGAAGAACCAACAAGTGGTATTTGTGTAATCTTGCAAACATCCAATCTTGCGTTCATGGACCCCACTGATCGCTATTCATTATTAAAGCCTCTCTTACATCCCATCATATGTGCGCGTATGTCCTGGTTACAGAGAAAAATTCCAGATTTGAAGGTATACTTAAAGCTTTTTTTACATCCCATCATACGTGTATACACACGTAAGTGTGCTGCATATATTGTTGAAAAATATGAACATAGCCTGGTATTGGGGTATCAGAGATTTGTACGTCCAAACAAGGTATATTTTTCTGATAAGAGTGTCAGTGCTTGAACATCAAAGAACAGACTGTGACTAGCTGCAGGCCTCACAGTGATTTAATATGGATGCAAAGTACACGTGTGTTCTAGGGGACTTGCGAACCAGGGAAGTAAATGGGGAGACTTGCAAGAGAAATGTATGCACGCAAGTCCCTCGTAAGTTACCCTTGAGAAATGGATGTGTTTATGTCAATTCTGTGTGCCTGCAGGGAAAATGTGCATGTCAATTTTCATTGCAGGGCCTTTGCGACCTTTAAATTATGTTATAAAATTGCAAGTGTACCTTAAGTATGCCTTGTAAATCCGCCGATTTTTCTCTGTAACCAGGATGCACGTGCAAGTACGATGAGATGTAAGAGAGGCTTAAGCTACAATTGTGATTTTATAACAGAATTTTGAGGTTACAGACACCTCACAATGAAAACTGACATGCACATTATTCTCTGCGTGCTTGCAGCATGGCTTCAAATGCATCCATATCTCAAGGGTAACTTAAGAGAGACTTAGGCACATGCATTCTCCGTACTAGTGTAGTGTTGTAGGTTCCCCCGTTCCACCAAAAGGTAGTCACATTCTGTTCTTCAATATTCAAGCAGTGACACTCTTGTTGGTAGAATACACATTGTTTGCACGTGCAAATCTCTACTACCCCACCACCAGGCTACGTCCATATTTTTCAACAATATTTGTAGCACACTTACGTGACTATACATGTACGATATGATGCAAGAGAAGCTTTCAGTAAACTAGTTTTTGATACAAAATAAATAATAAAATTCTTTTGAAACATGTTTTCAACAAGAGTGCCACTACTTGAATATCAAAGAACATACTGTTTGCACACACAGAATAATGTGCGTGCCAATTTTCAATGCAGGGTAATATTAAGGTACTTTGGCTTGTAAACTCATTGTCACTGAAAATGACATGTGTCATATCTTCAGAGTATATCCTACAGTTTATTACAACTCAGATATACAGTAACCTTTAACAATAAAGGGGCTGGTATCACCTATGATGACCTTCACCTAACAATGTGGCATTCTTTGGCACATTGAAGGTTGGTGTTTACTACCTGTGACACAGTTCTTTCCGAATTTAATCATATTTTTACCAGCTGTAAACTGGACCTGCATTCACAAAGATTCTTAGAATTTTTCTTAGAATTAAACTTAAGCCTAAGAAAAATTCTATGCCAAGAAGTTTGTTATTCTTAGAATAAAATCAAATTCACAAAAATTCTTAGCTAAGAATAATTCTAAGAATAAAAGTAAAAATAAATGTGTGCACAAGTTAGACTAAGTGTAATTCAAAGAAAAATTCTAAGAATCTTTGGAATGCAGGCCCAGAATTGATGTTCTGTATTTGGATGCCATTCTGGTGTCAAGAATAAGAGTTTTGAGCATATAGCAATTTCATATTCTTAGAAAAATTATAATAGAATACAATAGAAACATTTATATAGTGTAAAATGGATGTAACATCCCCTAATGTACTTGATGTCAAAAAGGGAAAGTCCAGGGACGTATCAGGTCAAGATCCAAAATCAGCGCCCGCTAGGGAGATGTACTATGGTGGAGGATATGCCAGTCTAAAGAAATATGACTTTAGCTGGCTACAGAAACCTGTTATCGTCTGCTGTGATCGTACTGATTGCGGGAGTCTGTTCCACTCTGTGGGGGAAGCCATTGCAAAACCTTGCCTACCAATGGCCTTTTTGTGAGAGACTGAGGAAAGAGAAAGACGATTTCCACGAGTTAAGCAACTGGTTTTGATCAAGGATGATAGGCATATGGGTTGAGAGAATTTGATAGCCTTGAAACTAATTAGATTGTACTTAAACAAGATGCGGTATGTGATAGGGAGCCAGTGTAGTTTTTGAAGAAAGGGAGTGACATGGCTAGTTCTATCAAGTCTTAAAGACAATTCTACAAAGGGCATTTTAAATCTTTTGGAGTTTAGCTACAATGTATTTACTTACGCCATATAGTAGGGAATTGCAGTAGTCCAGTCGACACTCTCTGGCTTGTCTGTCACCAATGATAATGAATTCAGTTTTCTCAGAGTTGAGTTTAAGTTTCACATCCAGTTTTGGATACATGTGAGACACTCAGAAAGCTCAGTATAAGAATAAAAGCCATTCTTACAAAAATTGTAATAAGTATGATTCAAAGAATAATAATCTTTGTGAATAGGAAATTATTATTCTTAGAATTTTTTCTCAGAAAAATGACAATTCAAAGAAAAAGTCTAAGAATAAGAATCTTTGTGAATACAGGTCCTGGTATGTACCAGTCGTGTATAGATGAAAAAATGCTGTATTAATCTGCCGTGCATTGGAAAGCCTGGTCATGACATACTTTTAATAATCAAATTATTCAAATCAATTTAACGTATTTTCAAATTACTTTCAGAGCAAAAATTCCAATTTAAAGATGTTATTTTGCTAATAAAATAAGTAATGATTTACCACTTACATTTGAAAACAAAAAAAAAATGCATTTTTAGCGATAATAGAAGATCTACAACACATTAACTGATGCACATTTTTTATTCAACAAAAGTGTTATTCAATTAATATGCGATATCATTACATAATAAAAGTTTGCAAAAAAGTTAAAAGTTAAAGCTTGCACCAATTGAGTTGTCTAGTAATGCAGTGTATATTTGTTATTGTTATTATTATAGCTAGGTGTAACTAAGGACGCCAATTTCTCATAATGGTGGCCGATAACTTACCCTTCGTGACAGAGTAAAGAGGTCACACCCACCAGACCACATACAGACAGATGATGACGTCACTAAAGCTATGTTATAAGCTTGACGAGTTTACTGGGGAAGGGTAAGATAATCCAATGATTAATGAGGACTAACCACCATAAAAATGATGAGAAATATTTAGTGCATTATGGTGACTGGCTGATGACAAGGGAAATGAAATAAAGCCTTATGAAGACTTATGCAGATAACAGTATTGTGGAGTTGAAAGCCGTCCCTTGAAACTGCTGACGTGGGATCCTGGCTTTAGCACCCACTTTTTTGCAGTTCAAGTCAAACACAAAACTAGTAAACGGAATCCCAGATGATTGGCAAGTGCTTCACTCACTAGGCTACTGTGTTTCGACCCAATTTTCCCTTTAAAATTGTTTCATGAGGTGTGACGTCACAACTTAGCATATGTGATATGTTAAAAATCACAGTGCAATATTTTTTGTATCCCGGTATGGATTATGTGTGCAACAACATACCTGCCAAGTCCTATCTTCAAACTCCCACTGGAAAGCACATTAAAAGCCAGTTAAATTTGACAGCTGGAAACAAACAGATCCTTCTTTGAAACTGTGCTACATCACACAAGGTGATTTCCCACATATCAGATAGGACAAGGTTCAATAGTCAATAGTATATTGTATTAGTTTTTATGAACTAATTCATTACTAGCTCTAGTTGACCATTAAGGACTGACAGTGGCAATTTATAGAACCCGCTGGTCAAAACCCACTGTCATCGAGACCTAAGGCTTTATTTGGCTACTCATGAGGGACGGTCAACCGTATGTTTTGATTCACATTAATCCTTTGAAGTTGAATAGTCAAATTTAGACTCAGGCTGTTGCATGCACATCCCTGGTAAGAAGTGTTTGTGTTTTGTAGTTACTGTGACAAAAAACTGTAAAATGGTCCAGAATATTGAAGAGGAGAACCTAGTAGAGGGACAGAGCAGCGTGGTGGACACAAGTGTTGATGAACGGGAGTCCCACTCAGCCACATTGTGGCAACCCAAAAATCTGTTAAGAAAAGCAAGAAGGTGTCTGTCACAAAAGAAAAGATCTCAAAACATTAAGAGGGTTATAACCGCAGGTCAACTGGACCATGGTGACAATGCTGATGGTGACTCGATAGGTGAGGCTGACTCGAAGCACATGCAAGTACAGATTCTGAGAGAACTCAAAAGGGTGTCATCCAGACTGGATGCAGCAGAGAAGAAAGTAGTAAACCGAGAGACAAGCGCTGGAAAACAGATGGCAAAGTATAAAAAATGTTAAAAAAATAACAGATAGTAGTGAAAGTGATCTCAGCGAAAGCTCTGATACAACTCATGATGAGTACAGACTACTTCAGCTGTCCCTTGTTACGACTTATTATCCAAAGCAAATTGACAAGAGTTTCGCTAGATTGGGGCAAAAACAAACAGAAGGTAATGGTTCAAGCAAAGTATAATAAAAAATTTCTAAATTCAGAAAAACAACATCAGTCTGCAAATTGCATTGTCAAACTTGTTAATGATGAAGGGGACGTTGCTTTGTCTGATACTAAAATAGTAGATCAATTAAAAGCTTTCTATTCCAAATTATATTCCAGTAATGATCCTAAATCTTTAGATATAGAAAACTACTTGGAAAAGTTAAATCTTTACCATGCACTTTCTGAAACCGATTCTGATTCTTGTGAGGGATTAATGACTAAAGAAGAGTGTGAAAAGGCTTTGTCTAAGATGGACGGAAATACATCTCCTGGGCTTGATGGCCTTAGTACTGAATTTTATAAAACTTTTTGGAATGAGTTAGGTGACTTAATTATCGATTCATTTAATGAAGCTTTTGAAAATGATATGCTTTCAGATTCGCGTAATATATCTATTCTGTCTCTGATATTTAAAAAAGGGGATACATCAAAGATTAAAAATTATAGGCCAATTAGTTTGACCAATACAGATTACAAGCTCCTTGCACATGTTCTAGTGAATCATTTACATAAAGTTCTTCATAAAATTATATCTTATGATCAGACAGGTTATATGAAAAAACGATACATAGGTAACAATATTCGTAAAGTACTTGACACTATTGAATATTTGAATAGAACAAATAATTCAGGAATTTTACTAATGCTTGACTTTGAAAAACCTTTTGACACAGTAGAATGGCCTTTCCTATTCAAAGTTTTGGAAAAGTTCAACTTTGGCAACCAATTTATTAAATGGATAAAAATTCTGTACAAAAATCCTTATACCACCATAAAAAACAATGGCTGGCTTTCAGAGAAATTTCCTTTGAAAAGAGGAATTCAACAGGGATGTCCTGTTCAGCCTTATTGTTCATATTATTAGTAGTAATCCTGGCTATAAAATTAAAAGAAAACCAGCACAAAGGTATAACAGTAAACATAGGTAATAACTCAAAAGAGTTTAAACTTTGTCAATATGCAGACGACATGTACATCTTCTTGAAAGATGAATTACAAATAGCTCCTGTTTTAGGGTTAGTACAAAAATCTGGTGAGCTAGAGGGACCCAAACTATAGGGAGAAAAAACAGAAGGACTGTGGCTAGGCAAGGATAAAGACCGGCAAGTCGATTGCTGTATTGAAAATATAGGTTGGCCAACAGACCCTATTTGATGTCTAGGAATATATGTTGGTTCATGTCAAGAAAATGTAATTATATTAACTGGTGGTCCAGACTTGAGAACACTGAAAAACTCTTAATGTCATGGAAAATGAGAAACCTGACACTGCTTGGGAAAATCACTGTTATAAATCACTTGATAGTACCTAACATTTTTTTTCCAAGTCAATTTTTAGAAAGTCCTAAGGATTTTGTAAAAAAATTCGAAAGCATAATTTATAAGTTTATAGGGGAATCTAAAGACAAAATTAAATGTACTTACATGATATCAGACATCGCAGATGGAGGATTAAATCTAACTGATTTTGATTCAAAAGTAAAGGCACTCAGAGCTATGGGGGCCAATAGGGTTTTAAGCGATACAGCAGACTGGACTTTTTATGGGAAGGCATACTTCAGCATTTTTGGACCTGAAGATCTTTTTCTGAATTTTAACATTACAGACTGTAAACAATTACCACTTATCAGAACAATATCAACTTTTTACCAGAATACTATCTTCTCCTTTAAGAAATCTAAAGAGACAAAGATTCCTACTAATCTTCAGGACTTGCTGAATCAGGTGTTATGAGGAAATGTAATTTTCACACAATACAATAACAGAACAAAACAGGAAGAAACATTATTTTTTAAAAATTGGATTAATGCAGGGTTTTATTTTGTAAAATCTTTAAAATTCATAAATGGTGCTCTGGATGAAACATATATATATGACAAAATAATTGACAAAAGAAACCTATATTGTGAAATACTTAGTTTGAAAAAGGTTCTATCTCCCTATAAATATATATTGAGACAACTTTCGCAATTGCCTGAAAATAACTCCTTGGCGGATCTCAAAACCATCTCTAATTTTTTGACAACTGAGAGGTGTCGGCGTAGGCTTTTATATAAACATATTTTACAAAAAAATGACTCCACCTTTTCAAATAAAGGTATGGCTATGAATATTAGATGTCGACATAATTGACTTTACAAATTTATATGTACGTAAAATTAAGCTTATGCCAGACAAGAAGCTGGCTGAGTTTAATTTTAAAGTACTACACCTTATACTTGCTTATGGTCTTAATTTGAACAGATGGGGTAAAGTTGAAAATAGATTGTGCAGAATTTGCAAAGTTACACATGATATTCCACATTTGTTGTTCTTTTGTACAAAAGCTATTATTGTCTGGAATTTGATTGGTAATATATTTAAATGTGACATTTTGCTGACAGATATAATTATTACAAAAATGGATAAACCAATGTGTATGCTTATTTCGATCCTTGGGTATTTGATATATAAAGATTGGTTAATAAATGGTATGAAAGAAAACTGGGAATATAACAGTATTATTCTGTACATTAAATATGAATTAATTGGCAAAATTAAAGTGTATGAAAAACTTGATTTGATGAAAGACTTTGTGCAATTAATGGAAAAGGTTATTAAAAATGTATTACTAATTGAGTGTGTTAAAGTTACCCAATGATGAAAATGCTGAAGGTGCAAAACATTTTTTGCAAGAAATTCCTGATACAAATAGCCATCTGGGTGACAGATCTGAACTGTTTATTTCTACAGTATTGCCGAAGTTCAAAATATTTGAAATACTTGAGGGATCTGTTAATGCTATGGCATCAATGTTACAACAAGAGCACTTTGATAGCACAGACATTCATCAGTTTATATAGTATAGTTTGTAATAATCTATATCAGAATCAAAAAAATACTACTAATAATAATTTGTGATTACTTGAAAGGATGTTGTGATCTAAAACTAAGCCTTTTTTCATTTTTTAACCTAATCAACAGGTTGTATTCTGTAAGTTTATATTCTCAAGACAAACATTTCTGAAGTTAAATTCTAAGTTTGATGAGATTACTACCTGGCTTTGTTGGGTGGGTGTTTGGTTGATGTTTTACATGTTTACATATTTGTAAACAAAGTGATTAATTTAATTATAATTTTTAAAATGTTTAATGTCAAGTTCTTTAAGGAGCATTTACCCATATAACCTAATAGAAAACATAAATGTTATGAGCAAGAGTGTTTTATCAAAAAATCAACAGTGAATTAAATGCTAATGAAATTAACTCTCATACTTTATTTTGTGGAACTTTAGTTCAGTTAATGTTTATCTCTTTTAACACTATATATCCTGAGTAGTTATCTAAAAGGAGTATTGATTGATAAAATGAAAATGTCTATGTGGTTAGAAAAATTTCTATTGTGGGGTAAGTTCCTGCATTCACATCTGTCGTCTGGGGATATCATTTTGCTTACAAAATAAAAATATTGTGGATTGGGGGGGGGCGGACCAGTTGAGGTCACAGTTCAAAACAAAGTGGCTTGGCCACACGAACGCATATTGGAGGGGACTAGGGGACATCATAGAAGATGGATCAGATTTCTCATGGGTTAGTGCAAATGCTTGTCATGCAGTGCTCTTGTGTGAAATGGAATGGGGGAAAGTCACATGGGGGGTACTACCAGGATAGACAGAATTAGGAGAGCTCACGCACAAAAGCATCCAAGTAAACCAGATTAGGTTTCAAAATTTGGGGAGAAAAGCCGTTATCTTGCAAAAATTTTCAGACAAGTCATTGCACATTTAATATGGATCATGAAGTTGGGGAAAATGCATAAACACAGCTGTGTGCATTGTCTCAGCCAGGGGCTTCCGTTAAATCATGCAGAATGGGATTGCAATTTGCAAAGAGGCAGGTACCAAAAAGGTTTCTGTTAGAACTGTAAATACATTGTTAGCTAAAGGGAACAAAAGCAAAACTTTGAATAATATGGAACAGGCTTTCTGTGGCAAAACAATTAGTGAAACAAAAGACAAGAACGGTGTCAGTGGATCATGTCCTTTCAAGAGTGTTTACAAATGCTGGCTTAGTAAGCGCAAGGTGTAATGTTGATTCAAATAATGTCAAGAAAAGTTGTGCACATAGTGCATTGTGAATAGTGTGGTATGTGAGACACAAGATGATAACAGAGATTCAAAATTGCGTTGGGAAGACAGAAATCATAAGACTGCTTTACAATACCAGGAAGACGTTGATGCGTTTGAGGGGAGTCCTCGATATGTGCCTCACATATTGGGAGCAGGCAAGGCACACAAATTTTCCAGCACCTCAGCAATGCTGTACATTTCATCATGCGTCACAACAGCTTTGACACCAACTACAGTGACGATTTTGCATGCGTGGGCACCCCTAGCATTCGCTGAACGGTCTTACGCCCACTTGCATGAGTTACCGGAACATCTAGGTTTGGACGTCAGCTCCAAAAAGTCCCACAACCAAAGCAAATGTATTCAAGCCATGTCACAAGAATGGTCCTCAAAACATTTCTGTTCAAGGCAGCAATCGCAGTGTCTTCTAGGGAATCTACTACACATTCATGAATGCACTAAGCCCGCACACATTTTTGTCAATTGCATGTTGGACCTTCAATGGCATTCTATCACTCTCACCCCTGATTCAATACAATGGAGTATCCTTCTTTGACCACAAACCAATTTATGGCACAAAAGAATTGGACGCATGCCTCACAGGTTTTCGGGGGTGTTGGGAGAATCTAGTGTATCACATTCCCATTGAGAAGCACTACCAGAATTTAGCAATCACAAAACTAGAAGTGTTGGATATTCTGGTTGCTATGCGTATTTTTGAAAGGTACTGGTTTCCAGCCAATAATCCAGGTAAAGTGTGACAATCTGACAGTGGTCCAAGTGTTACAAACTGGCAAAACTAAAGAGTGGATGACAGGATCTTCAAAGTATACAAGCCCAAGACAAGGCGTTGCTATGCATGGCTATTTAGAAATTTCCTAGGTTTTTGTGTATGTAGTAACATAAAAGTTGAAAATATAAGTTTGCAAGATTTTCTGGCTTATTTAGAATATTTAGTTGAAAATGGGGTGTCATTCAACATGGTAGCAAATAATCTATCAACCTTGAAGGCTAGTTTTATTATGCATGGCCTCCATAATCTCCTACTTGACCACCCCAGATTTAAGCTCATCATGAAATCAATGAAAATAAACCTCCCCCTTTCTGTGGTCAAGAGAAACATAATGTCATTAGAAACTCTTACAAAGCTTATTCATGCATGTGAACCACTCCATTCCCCAAATACCTTCAAAGCAATCTTTTTATTGCATTTTTCGGTTTTCTTAGGATCTCCAACATTGCCCCACATTCACATAGTCAATCTGACCCATCTAGACATATGATCCATCCTGACGTGTTATTTACTCAACCTAATCAAGTTGAAATGGTCCAAGACTATGCAATCTAGGGATAGGCTCCACACAATTGCCCTCCCACACTTGCACTGATCACCATAATAGTACAAGCCTTGAAAAAAGCCTTAGCCTTAACCACTATTCCAAGTATTTTCCTAAGATCGTTACGTATTAGTTACAGAAAGTAGAGTCAGAAAAACCCTTTCAAAATTAAACATTAAAATAGGTTTGAATCCACACCACTTCTCCTTTCACACTTTCAGATGCTCAGGGCCCACATGTGTATACAATGCCAACGTCCCAGTACAAAACATTAAATCTCATGGCTCCTGGGCGTCTGACTGCGTCTGGAATTATATAAAAACAGAATCAAGAAAAAACCACGGAAATTAATAAATGCATAAATGCTCCTATTGGGCTTTTGAGGCAAGTTTGTATAGATATTGCAGTTTAAGTTTGATGATATATAATGGATTAGTGTCCTTGACCTTTGACCTTCACCAGTCTCCATCTAACACCCTAGCTGGTCCTTGAGTTTGCATGTAAACATTACATTTCTAAAGCAGGACTTCTTGCTGACTGTCAGAGGGCATGGTTGTGCATGTACACATATTATTATTATTACTACTATCACGTATTTATACTCAGCACGATATCTCCATGTACTACAGGACTCAAAGCGCAATTTAACCAATTTGCCAATGTGGCCTATCGGATAACACATTTGTTTAGGAACTCAGAGGACATGGGTTCAATCCCAGGTACAGGCAGATACATAGTGGCTTGGATGACCACTTAAAATGGCAGTCCTCTGTCATTAGGTCCTATCCACAGTGGCAGGTTAAAGAACCTCAAGGATGTTGATAAATGGTCTTCCAGTTAGGGGAATGTCACATATCATAACCATTGATGTATATCATTATAAATATAATTAATTGCGTTAAACTGGTTTATTACATGTGTTGAGTAACCATAAGTCATGAGTTTGATTGTATCAGTTGTGTATTTACATTATTGGACTCTAACAAACCTGTATTGTTATTGATATCACCTGTAAAATAAATTAGATTTACATTTTTATATAAGATTATACGATACCTATGATTTTGTATATGAATAAATAATGAATCTGCACTGATGTGTCTTGCTTGACCTGGAATGGGTGGGGACTATCAAGAATGGTGTTCAGAGCACTATGGTAGTCATTCCCCCAGTTAAGCCAGTTCGTGGATGATTTAAATTTAGTGTAACTTGCAAGCAGAGAATTTATAGGAAGCAGGCAGTTCGGTGGTATTCGGATTGGCCCTTAACAAAAGAGAGGGAAAATTCATAAATTTGGAAATTTTATTTTAAATGTAGCTTTTATAAGCTACAATACCTATCTATTGTGACCATATGCTTTACCGGTGGTTGACCACGGGAAGCTTCCAACTGGAGTAAGAGTTGAAAACTTTACCCATAGAATTCAGATAGACGGGGCTATCCGGAGTACTGGTCACGGGGATGCTGGTGATATAGTACCGGTGCGGGTAAACACGCACCTGCTGGCTTGGCCACGTGACCTAGGGAACCTATCAGATTGCTCCCATGAGCACTTCCTCCTTTTTGTTGGACCAAAACCCCTTGCCCAATGTTAGTCTGGAACAAGCGGGGAGGACCAGGGTGGGCCTGTACTATTGTCACAATAGGTAGGTATTGTAGCTTACAAAAGCTACATTTAAAATAAAATTTCCAATTTTATTACACTACAATAGTCCTACCTATTGTGACCATATACTGAATCCCAGCATATTGGCTGGCTGGGAAGACTTACACTGGCTCTAAGATTCATCATCTGGCAAAGGCAGCAACCATCACAGGCGAGCATCCGGAGACCAGGGTGAAGGAGGATGAAGCCCCCTAATGAGGTCATAGGACTGAGGGGAATTCTCCAGCTCTCCTGAGGTTGAGGTGTGTCACCAAGGGGAAGAGAGGCACCGTCTTGGTTCTCACCGCCAGCGCAGGCACTCCATGCAGAAAAATATCTAAAAAAACAAAGTATACAAAGTACGATGAAACAAGGTGTCAAGGAACACATGATACGACACTAGAAGATTCTTAAGAACGTAAATTTTTAAGAATACAGAAAAAGTAACACTTAAAATTACATTCCCAAGAAAATGGAATAAGAAAACTCCTGGTAACTAAATAAGACGCAGGTATTTTTAAATGAAAAAGACAGCAGGTAAAAGATTTTTAATAAAATCGAAATAAAATAAAATTCAAGTTACCTTAAAAGGGGTGAAGACCCCGCTCTACGGTGTCAGAGAGTTCTGACACTCCCCGTCTAGGTGGTTCCCGGCGTCATGCCCCTCCCCTGTTTTCTTCCCAGGAACATGGTCGGAAGGAGGCATCACCTGCTGTGCTGGAATGAAGGCGCCCAAGTGGAAGGAGCCCTCTGATTGGTCTTGTCCGGCAAGATCTTTGAGGTAGAATCTGGTGAATGTGTTGTGAGATTTCCAATGGCAGGCTTGCATGATTTGGTCCATGGAAACTCCCCCATAGAAGGCCTTTGAAGCCGCAAATGCGTCATGGGCCTTTACCCCTACAAGGTCCATGTCTGCATTATTTACCTTGGTGTAGCAGAATTTTATAGTGTTTTCATTCCCAACCCCCCACAAAAACAATCACTGGGATTATATATATTTATTATTACATACAATAACAGATATACACAGTTACTACTAAAATAGTTGTATGGCTACATAATGTACTCTTACAGAACATTTCAATTATCATCATGAATACAATTACGATACAATATAAAATATCAAAGGTGGAGGAATGGTAATACAAACGACCTGCCACCAGAATGTAAAAAGGTGAAACATAAAATAACAAGGTCATATAATTGGGCCACAATAAGTCAAAGTGTGACTAAGCCCTGGCCCAGCAGATCCAGCAAATACCCAAGCCTAACCCACAATGGCCTAAGGCCAGCCAGGCTAAATTCTATCGAGCCAGGCCAAAGGTCAAAGTCAAAGGTGAAACTGCAAGGCCCCAAGGTCATATCAGTAAACTGACAGCCCAGATACTAATGAAATGAAAGCACAGAGGACAACCTATGTGCGAGCTAATGAAAACAATGGTTTAGCAAGCAATGATAATTACCACATACATTATGCAGATATGTGTACCTACAACCCCAACCCCGAATAATAAGAAGCATATCACAATCTATATAGTAGAATGTTATCTATATGAAAGGAAATAGTATTACATACAGATAATAGGAGAAAGCACACTCCCCCAACACAGTTGCATTACGCTAAGGGAAGTGAAGAGATAAAGGTCAAAGGCCAAGGTTCCAAGGTCATATCATTAGGCTGAAAGATCAGATACTAATAAATGACAAGCACATAGACAACATATGTGCAAGTGCATGTGGCAAATTGAAATTATGGATAACAGCTGAAGTAAAGCAGTAACCATACAAATGAAATGCAAGTTATATATGAGTTATACTTATTTAAAGGTACAGTCCCGACACTTAACATACAGTCCCGACTTTAACATACAGTCCCGACACTTTAACATATTGTCCCGACTTCACCATAAAGTCCCGAGGAACATCTGACTTCTGGGGAGAATAGACACTGCTAAGCACCAAGGAGGTGCAGGTGAACAAAATAAGGTGCACTAGCACCAAAGATCACCACAAAGGGTGGTCACCAGCAGACATGAGTGAGAGAAAAGCCATTTTTGCTGATAAGGAGGTCCATCTTCAATAAACAGATAACTGACGACAAACAGTGAGCAGCTTAATCCTCCAGGTAGGGGTGTCCCAAACACTGCTATGAAAAATTTAGAAGAATTATTGTGTCCCACGGCCCACTAAAAATGCCCAGCCAGAGCAGCAGGTGGTAGTCATGCAGCAGAGGCAAGGTATCCACAAAAGTAGGCTTCGACTATATAAGAGGAAGGTCCTGAAGGGGTAGACACGTCCTTAACAAAGAGGAATGCATGAATAACATGTAATGCACTGAAGTATAATGAATAATTAAGGTTCCTGCCGTTGAATCATCTTTCAAGTAAGAAAGTCATAGTGACCTTAAAGTAACTGACAAGGTCAAAGTGGCCCAGCCTGGCCACCAGCCCCCAGTAGAACAGGGCAATAAGGAAGACGTCCTGTAGATAGCCGGGACTTGTACTGCAACAATCAATGTCCAGTAGATAACAGGTCATTAACAGGTCAGAGTTCTATTAGCCCTCAGTAGAACAGGGCACAGTCATCTTCAGCTGGGAAACAATCTCCAAGGTAGATAAGCGGTCGATAGGGCATAAGCCACTATCAGCCCCCAGTAGTGCAGGGCAAAGATGAATTGTATAAGATAACACAGTTCGATAGTGGTCAGGCACACTATCAGCCCCCAGTAGTACAGGGCACATCATAACCACTGGAACATCATGACAGGTGGAGGAACCAGCATCAGTAGATAAGTGAACGGTAGTAGTCCAAACATCACTATCAGCCTCCATAGTAGGGCAATGAATATGATCGAACAAGTCCCCAGGAAGGCAGGAACTTCTGAGGAGGACACATCCACTTGTAGCCACAACCACACAGAGGAAGACGAGCATCAACCCTCACCCCAGACCAGCTCTGAAACCAAACACACTGACACGAGTATGACATTGATGACAGAGGGGAGGGGGCCCCTTAACCAGGGGACGGTAGGGAGGGTAAATATTTTTTCCCAAGGTGTATTCTGTGTCATGTCCAATGACAAAATGGCAGAGGTTATTCACTGGAGGGAAGGACAGGACCCTGCAACCAATGAGATGAGAGGTCAAAAATTAGGTGACCTACAAAAAATTAAAAGATCTGAAATAATGCAGATTTAAGGTGGGAGGCAGGAATGAGAGTCTGCACACCCACATGTGCAGTCACACATTCCCAACCCCCCACAAAAACAATCACTGGGATTATATATATTTATTATTACATACAATAACAGATATACACAGTTACTACTAAAATAGTTGTATGGCTACATAATGTACTCTTACAGAACATTTCAATTATCATCATGAATACAATTACGATACAATATAAAATATCAAAGGTGGAGGAATGGTAATACAAACGACCTGCCACCAGAATGTAAAAAGGTGAAACATAAAATAACAAGGTCATATAATTGGGCCACAATAAGTCAAAGTGTGACCAAGCCCTGGCCCAGCAGATCCAGCAAATACCCAAGCCTAACCCACAATGGCCTAAGGCCAGCCAGGCTAAATTCTATCGAGCCAGGGCAAAGGTCAAAGTCAAAGGTGAAACTGCAAGGCCCCAAGGTCATATCAGTAAACTGACAGCCCAGATACTAATGAAATGAAAGCACAGAGGACAACCTATGTGCGAGCTAATGAAAACAATGGTTTAGCAAGCAATGATAATTACCACATACATTATGCAGATATGTGTACCTACAACCCCAACCCCGAATAATAAGAAGCATATCACAATCTATATAGTAGAATGTTATCTATATGAAAAGAAATAGTATTACATACAGATAAGAGGAGAAAGCACTCCCAAGCACCCAGTAGCAGTAGTCACACTGAGAGATGGGCACGGAAAGAGGCTGCAACAGGGGAATTATGAGAGGAAGGTAGTTGAATGTACCTCCAGACACAGGAGGACGACCAAGTACCCTGGGCCTGGATGTCCTGAAGGGGTACACCATGTCTAAAGGCCCAGGTGGCCCCTCTACGCCTGAAGTCATGGAATGTGAAGGACTTGTGAAACCCCAAGCACCTTGACACATCTTTCAAGTGCTTTCGAGCCACAGAGTCTGTAAGGGGAATTTGACCATCAGAGGAAGGTACCTGAAATAAAGGAAGGTCTTGCAGGGGAGAAGTGGCATCCAGCATGTCCCTCAAGGCCCTCCAAGGGCATAACTTTGACTGGCCCAGGGCTGAAATGGAAATAGTGGCCACCTTCACTCTATCCTGAAGGGTTTTTGACCATTTCAGGACTACCACCACTGCCTGGTCTGAAAATATAAGGTCTCCCACACAAAGGTGCCTGGAGGGATCAAAAGTGGCCGTTGTATGAGGAAGTATATTGGAGAGCCTAAGAAATGAAAAGAAAGAAAATAAATACAAAGCTTTAAAAAGTACTGGGTTTGGCAATGTGTCACAAGCAAGGACCATAGATAACAAGATGTGTTCATCGATAAGGCTTTTGATAGCAGGCTGCAAAGGCCTGTTAATTTTTACTGCCTTAATGAATAATGGGATTCTCTGGTCCCTAAAGGCTGATGCATCGCAGTTATATATTATCAACATAGACCTGATAGCAGCGAGGTGATTTGTAATATTAGCCGCTGACATACCAGATTGCAGCAAATATTCCATAAATGCTAGCACATCCAGAGTAGATACCTGGGGCAGCGACAGGCCCAAGGCCACCAGGAAGGCCAGAAAGAGGCCAAACTTTCGTTTGTAGGCCACCAATGTTGCTGGTCTAAACCCCTGCCACAACCTTTGAACAGCCCTGTTCGCCAATGCAGCTGTCGCTACCCCAGGATCTGAAAATATATATATAACTAGGTGGTACAATAATTTGATGATGTAAAAAGTAATAAGGTAGGTATTATAATTTATAATTTAATAATGTTAAATCAATATGAGTATTCATCCATATGGGATGAGTAATGAATTTATGCAGATCTTGTACATTCTCATCAGTATAGGACCATCTAGATAAGAGATCCGCTACAGTGTTACTGCGACCTTCAATATGGACCACTAAAAGAGTAATGTTATACATAGCAGTTAAAAGCCAGATATTTCGGGCACATGTGGCCATTGTGTGGTCCCTGGCTCGACCATAGGCGAGGATATCTACTACAGCTTTATTGTCACAATGAATTTTAATACGTTTATTAGCCCAACACTGGCCCCACACTTTAAGGGCTACCACCACATTAAGCATTTCAAGGTGGGCAATATTGTATTGCATATATCCTCTGGGGATAGGGATGAAATAAACCATGTCATTGAACGCAGCCCCTAGGCCTGTAAGACAGGCATCCAGGTAGATATGATCATTTAGAGGTCTAATATCATAAAAAGTCACTCCATTGTAAGAAGCTAAGAAGGTCTTAAACCAGTTAAGGTCCCTGGTAAAATCTGGGGTGACCTTAATTTTATTTTTATCAAAGTTATCTCTAAGAAGTTGCAACATACGATTAAGGAAATATCTTGCTGGTTTAACACACTTGCTAACATAAAGTAATAGGCCTAAGAGGGACTGTAACTGATTTTTGGTACACACCCGCTTATCTGACCAATCTTCACAAACTGACATAATCTGTTGAAGCTTATCAGCCGGAATGGCCATGGTTCTTTGTATTGTATCAATAAGAATTCCCAGACAAACAACCTTTGTATCAGGAGGGTTTAGTTTCTTAATACTAATTTCTAGACCGAGCTCCTGGAGAAGATGCAATAAAGTGTGATAAGCTTGGTCTACAGAAGAGGGCAGACCAATATAGATAAGATCATCAATATAATTTTGAAGATAAGGGAAACCTTGTTGTTGCATAATGTATCTAATAGCATCGCTGAGTTTCTGAAAGAAAAAAGCCCCCAAGCGAAATCCGAATGGCAAACTTAGGTCCAGATACCACTGATCCCTATGGGTAAGTCCCAAAAGATCAATGTCCCCAGGGTCAATACGAATTTGGCCAAACGCCCGACTAATATCAACTTTAAAAATTTTGGCAGCAGGCCCAGTACTGATGACCTGTTGAATTATAGTATCCACTGAGGGGTAATGCATTTGAAAGGTAGTACCTAGATAAGAGTCTTTTAAGACTCCATCATTGACTGAAGCCCCTTTGGGCCAACTCATATCTATAATAGTTCTTCTAGTATCCGATCCCGCTTTTTCTCTAGTCATAAATGGGGAAACATGCATTTTAAAGGGTTGATTATCAAATGGGCCAATAATTGCTTTATAAGATAATTCCTCCTTGATATAGCTATCCACATGATCAATAAACTGAACAGCAGAGGGATGATTTCGATTATCACTAACCAGGTTAAGGTTTCTGTCAAAGGAAAGGGGGAAGCCAAAGGCAATTAGATCCGGAAGTTGTTGGTCAAAATAATTGACCAAATATTTCCTCCAGTTATGTACCTTTAAATTAGTGTGAACCGGTATTCTTTTGCCCAAAAAATTGGCTTGGCCACTATCCCGAATAATAGTGTGAGCTGTTAATACATCTGGTATCTCATCCCAATAAATGTCTGGACCATTGTAAGTGACAATAGGGCTGAGGGGAACACAACCAAACCTAAGACCAATCTGTTGTCTGCACTGTTGAAATTCAGTACACCAGATGGGTAGTAAACTGTCATTTTCCATTTTATAATGAGGAGGGGCAGTACTGGGGGCTTGCTGAACCTCCACCGTATCATTCTGAGATTTGTGTGGTAAAGTACCAAGTTCCATTTGAAAGGATATCTGTCCATCCGTAACAGTCGGATGATCCGGGTTACAGACAATTTTCTTGACTTTTTCCCCATTATCTGGACTAGAAACCTTGTAAAGGCATTTTGTAGCAATTGGAGGGGCATGTACCTGTATTGCATTAGTAGTATTAAACTTCGGATCCGAAAATGGTTTTTTGTCAAAAGGTGGAATTGCAGTTTTTCTGTCATCCGAACCAGAATGCCTATGCATGTTGTAGGTAGTAACCAACGGATCTACATCTTCTGGCAATGGTTGTATATCCGAATGATCATCCGAACTGTCCTTAAGAACTTCAAATCTATTAGACAATGTAATTCCACCATGATTGTTTACCTGTTTCCTATTATCCGACTTACTAGCAGTACCAAATGGATTGGAAGGTACATCCGAACTGTTGTTTTGAAAGAAAGAAGGGTATACCTGTGACATACAGACAGATTGGTGGTTTTGATTCACTTCCATATTAACAGCTACTGCCGGATCCGAAGGACTGGAAGAGTACAAATGCCTTTGTTTACTGTCTTTTAAAACGCTACATTTCCTACCATGAAATGCATGTTTTTCAAATATAACAGGTGTAATACTGTTCTCAATATGATCAATAGTCTTGTCCACTGTGGGGTGTCGGGGTTTGTGAAGGGTCCTGTCCCACTGGGTGGACAATACTTGGGCATATGAGCGTTCATCTCGCTTAGTGCAAAAAGCCATTGCCTTCTGAAAGGCTGACTTCAATTCATGTGGTGATGAAAAAGGGGCCAGGTTGGTGTGGGCGTCCACATTTGAATTAAAAATTTCTCTAGAAGGGTGGGCATGTCTCAATTTGGGCATGCCCAAGTTTACTCGTTTTTTGAGTGGCCCTGAGATTTCCTACATTCCGACTGTGGGTGTGCAAACTGCTTGTTATCTTTTGACCAACAGTATGAACAAATATGCCTATATAAGACTCCTTTGGTCTCATGAGTAGATTTTTGGCCACAAGAATTTTTGTTATAGTACACACAGGGAACACTCTTGTTATTATTATTGCTCCTGTCTGACCGGTTTCCGGAAGCAAGGGCATTGGCATGTCGTTGGGCATGAGCCCTTCTGACTCTGTCAATCTTATCTGTATCTTGCCAACTGGCAATTTCCCCCTGTTCCATACGGCAAAGCAGAACCGCATGGCTGGCCTTGGCAGAGGACCAAGAAAAATCTGTAGCATCTTCCAGTAAATTAATACAATAATCTAACATGTGTTCTTTAATTTTGCTATCAGATTCCTCCTTGATACTTCTACAAAAGCCAACCATCCATTGGATAGGGGACAATTGGTTGTATGAAATACGATCTTTACTTTGCCCAGCCAGAACATACTCATGGGGCCATTTGACCCTTTTTGACACGAACACATCCACAGAACCACCTCGTTGGGATTTAAT
Organism: Sabellastarte sp. h YS-2021; assembly: GCA_964017235.1. NCBI lineage: Eukaryota > Metazoa > Annelida > Polychaeta > Sabellida > Sabellidae > Sabellastarte > Sabellastarte sp. h YS-2021. The sequence continues at coordinate 68,438,566 of OZ024938.1, forward strand.
CTTATCACCTGCTTTAGCCCTGTCAGCCAAATGCAGCAGTCTAGCCTGCACCTCTCGCTGTATGTATGCTTCTTGTTGGAGTTTATCCGGGGTTGGGATGTGATTGCTTGCAATACCTACACTACTACCCCCCTGCTGATGACTCGGACTGGACTGTGGAACAGCCCCTTTAGCACATTTGACCTTATGTGATGTTTTGACAAGTTTCGCATCACTGGTTTTCTTATGGGTTTTGGGTCTAGTGCCCTCAATAACTGACAACCGGTCCCCCAAACTAGTAAGCTGTTGCAAAATTTGTCTGTTAATGTCATTCTGTGAAACAGAATCACTGGAACCCCCATGGCTATCAGGGACCTGCCCCCCACCAGTGAAAACCTCACCCCTAATAACCGGATCCGACAAATTTTGATCAGAATGATTAATAAGCTCTAAAATATCAATGTCCGAATCACTCGAATCAGCATGATCAGACCCAAAGACTTGCCCAGAGGTTGAAGGTCTAAGTGCCGCCATAAAGTCCTCATCACTAGCAAGCTGGAGCTGTATAGGAATGCTGCATTCTGCCTTCTTTGAGCGCAAGTTGTATGTCTTCTGTTCCATAGTGAGAATGTATAAAATGTATAACTAAAAAACAACTAAAATCATACTAAAAGTAAATATTTTTTCCCAAGGTGTATTCTGTGTCATGTCCAATGACAAAATGGCAGAGGTTATTCACTGGAGGGAAGGACAGGACCCTGCAACCAATGAGATGAGAGGTCAAAAATTAGGTGACCTACAAAAAATTAAAAGATCTGAAATAATGCAGATTTAAGGTGGGAGGCAGGAATGAGAGTCTGCACACCCACATGTGCAGTCACATAATCCAAGATAATATAGTAGAACACTGTATATCCTTGGAGTGGCCCAATTCATGAGAGATAAGCAATAACTGTCTACCCCCTCTGGAATCCTTGGTTCGGTCCAGGTAACACTGAAGGGCCCTGACATCGCAAAGTAGGATATCTGTGTCCTGGGGGTCTTGACTACACTTCAAGGCTGGTATGACCACTGGAGAGATAGATTGCGGTCCTTCTTTTTCTTTTTTTTTAGGGGCCACGGTGGCAGAGTGGTAACACTCTCGCCTCCCACCTCTGAGGCCGGGTTTGATCCCCGTCAAGGCCTTATGTGGGAAAGCTGGTAGTTGCTTGCCGTTGGTCGGCAGTTTACAGTACAGAACCCTAGCGAACTCTATGTACTGGTTTCCTCTGCCCTTCCAACTACCCATCGTGATATGTCCTGTACAGTGTTGAAAGCGACGTAAAACCCCAAATAAATAAATAAATAAATTCTTTTGCTAACTGATTTTTGGCAATGAAGGAGGGGGAGGGGGACAATTGGATCTGATCCCAGTCGCCTAGGCATAAAAGTCCATCTAGGGTCCAGGCATGGATGTCACTACGCCTTTTCCCAGAGGCCAAGGCTAGTAAGAAAACTGTCTTCCAAGTTAGGAATTTGAGACCTGCCTTCTCTTGTGGTTCAAAAGGAGGTTGAGTGAGTCTCTGCAAAACAAGGGATAGATTCCACTTGGGAAGGGGCCTGGAGGTCTTAGGTTTATCCCTAAAACTTGCTATTAGTCTGGCAATTTCTGTGTTATTACTAATGTTTTGTTTGGTATTCCCAAGGGTATCCGCAATGGCTGTTCTATAACTTTCAATGGTGGAGGGGCATCTATTTAGATCATTGAATAGATACCAGAAAAAGTTGCAGATATCCCCTATAGAGGGATTCCTGAAGTCCACCTGTTTGTCTCTGCACCAACGTTGGAAAACGGTCCACTTGGAAGCATAGATGGATCTTGTGGAGAGTCGCTGAGGAGCAGCAATTCTTTCTGCCACTTCTGCAGAGAAACCATGTTCTTGGAGTGCTGAACTCCGAGATACCAGACGCGGAGGTTCAGGGATGTTGGGTTGACATGGTAATGGTTGTTCAGTGGTTGCTTCAGCAGAGTGCGTATGGGTGGGAGTTGTCTTGGGATGTCCAGAGACAATTCCACCAGGTCCCAAAACCATGGTTTTGTCAGCCAGCCTGGGACAATCAGAATCATCCTGCACGTTTGAGATTGAAGTTTTTGTACAACTTTGAGCAGTAGGGTGGTGGGTGGAAACATGTAAGCAACCAGGTTTTCCCATGGGATGTTGAGGGCATCTACTGCCCATGCCTGAGGATCTGGAATCGGAGAGTTTTGTGTTCAGGCAGGTCCACTTAGGGACTCTCCCAAAGCTTGGAAATTTGTTTGAAGATCTGTGGAGATAGGGACCACTCTGCTGGCTGGATCTGTTTCCTCCTTGAGAGGCCGTCCGCTATTACATTGAGTGAGCCCTGTACGTGTCTTGCTCTGAGTGTGACATTGTTTAGGTGACACCAAGTGAGTATTCTCCACATTAGAGCACAGAGTTCTGCTGATCTTGTGCCGCCCTGTTTGTTGATGTAAGACACCACTGAGGTGTTGTCTGAGGCGATAAGGACTTGATTGTCTTTGCAATCTGATTGGAAGAATCGCAGAGCCAGAAAAACTGCCTTCAGTTCTAGTAGGTTGATGTGAAGATGCTTTTCTGGGAGAGACCAGACCCCTCCTGTAGAATTTTGACCTAAGTGAGCGCCCCAACCTGCGTTTGAGGCATCTGTAAAGATTAGTTTTTCGTGTTCCCTGGGGTGGAGAAATTCTCCTTGTAGCACATTTTGAGGGTCTAACCAGGGTCCAGTGATATTTCTGATGAGTTTTGAGATGCCACTGAAAAGGTCTCATATGCATCCTGTCCAATTTCACAGTCTTCTCCATCGATGCAAGTAAGCCTATGGTGGACATAGGAGTCCTTGCACTGATAACAGACTTCAAGGAGAGGTGATGGAAGATCTCCTGAAGCTTCGTCCACCTGTCTTGCGTGGGCTTCACAAGAGCCAAATCTAGTAAAAAATGTTATCCTAGGAAGTCAAACCTCTGTGATGGGGAGAGGTCTGACTTCTTGAGGTTGACTATAAAGCCCAAATCCTTCACCAGCTTTAGTAGTTTTTGAGTCTGTTCCATGCATGCTTGTTTTGTCGTCCAGGTATTGGTGGAGCCTGATCCCTGATTGTAAGGCTATCAGTTTTACTTCCTTGACTATACTGGTGAAAATGAGGGGGGCTGTTGCGAGCCCGAAGGGTAGTCTGGTGAACTGGTAAGTGACACCTTGGAAATGAAACCTGAGGTATTTTTGAGACTGGGTGTGAATAGGTACATGTAGGTAGGCGTCGGTGAGGTCTATTGATGTGACCCACTCCCCTTTCCTGAGGGAGGTTGGGATGGACTCTGGGGTCTCCATCTTAAATTTTGGAATGGACAGGAATTTGTTTAGCACACTTAAATCTATGACTGGCCTCCAGCGGTTGCCTGGTTTTGGGACCAGGAAGAGACGGCTGTAAAATCCCAGACTGTCGGGGTATGCACGACTTCGACTGCGCCTTTCTGTGACAGGTCTTGAATAGAGGTCCATAAGGCACTTTGTTTGTCGGAGCCTACGTAACTGCTGACTATGCAGGGTACCCTGGATAGGTTTGGGCGTATCCGTCTCTTATGAGCCCTGTACACACGGAGTCTTTTCCCCCTCCAGTGGGGACTGTACACACGGAGTCTTTACCCTCTCCGGTAGGGTTAACACACTCAGAGTCTTTTCCCCCTCTGGAGGGGCTACAGGAAAAACACAGTGTATGGGATCTCCTGAAAGCATTGTCAGTTCTAATCCAGGGTTTTTTGGTGATAGCACTTTGTATTGAGTGTCATTGAGGAGTTTGCTGCTGCTAGTTACCACCTGTGCTACCACCGCGGCCGCGACCCCTGCGACCGCCACATCCTCCTCTGCGACCACCTTGTGGTGGTGGTTGAAAAAAGGGCTGTTGTACCATATATTGAGGTGCCGGCATGGGTGTTGATAGTACACCCCTTGTTGAGCCTGTTGGCGTCCACCCCTGCCCTTTTTTGTTCTTCTTGTATGGGTGGAAGCGTTGCTCTTTCTTGGATCCAGGCTTCACTCCTAGACCTATAAGGTGCTGCTCATACTTCTGCATGAGACTGCTCTCAAACAGGTCACCTCCGGAGACTGGGGCAGTGTGTAGATTGCGAACCCTGAAAGTGTCGAGGTTAGAGTGAGCATAACGTAGATAGGCATCACGTCTGAGAAGCACCAGGTTTGTCAGTGAAGACAAGAAGTTCGATACCAAGTCTGCGTAGGCCTTGAACATAATTCTACTTATATCCAGCATCAACTGCATCTGAGCAGATTCTTGTTGCATCATGTTGACGAGTTGGGCAAAAATCTGCTCCCTGGTGGGCCCGTCCCGTGGTGACACGGAACTGGTCAAACAACCTTTCTAAGGTTGTTGAGGCAAGACTCGCTGGCCATTCCAAAGGTGGAGAGGAAATTGGCGATAGAGACATTCTCGCGAGCCATATACTCCAGCTTGACTAAATCCCTCTGTTGGACTGAAGCTGGGGGTCCACTCCTGTAACCAGGCTTTGCAATATTAGAAAAAGCCTGGGGAACCACCTGTGGTGTCTGTGAAAATTTGTTGTCCACTACACTGTACCAGCTTCCCTTGTGTGGTGGAATACCCGGAAATTGTTCTATCTCCAGAGAAGATGACGTACCTGGTTTAACCAAATCGTTCTGAGCAGTCTGAAGCCGAGATAGGTCGGGTATCATGGGGAGCTTGATAGATGGTCTATCCAACTTTTCCTGTTGTAGGAGAAGGAGATCACGTCCCAGTGCTGAGCCCAGTTTATAGTCCTCTTCAGCAGCTGGGTCAGGTATGGACAAAAACTCCCTAACTTTCTGGACCAATTCCCTGAATGGAAGGCGCCTGTTCTCCCATTTCTGTAGGGTCTTCCTGTTTTGAGGCGGAAGAGAAGGAGGAGGTTGAAACATCAGTCCTGTATTCTTCTTGTTCCAGCACTTGAAGAGGAGATGAGAGCCTTGGAGCAGACACAGTACCCGACGCGGGCGGAGGCTGTGTAGAGGGGGTGGTAGTAGGCACTTTTACTTGAGTGACCACCACTTGAATGGACTGTTGTGCGATTGCAGAGGAGCCCTTAACCTTACAGAGTCCCTTCTTTACCTCAGGAGGGGCAGGCTGAGATGGAGTCGGGTCCATAGGTTCATCTGATTTGGCAGGCAGAATAGCAGACACCGGTGTGATTGACACAATGTGAGGTGGCGGTGATGAAGATGCAGCTACTGGAGGCTGAGGTTGTGCAGGGGCCAAATGGTTAAACATCTGCTCCATGGACTGTTGTAAAAATGCCTGCAGTCCAGTTTGTAGTTGAGCAGAGAAATCCTGCATTTGTTGCTGGTTTTTCTCCTGCAGCCTATTCATCATTTCAAAATTTTGCTGCTCCAGCTGACTCTTAATGTGTTGTGTCCTGGGAGTCTGTGGGATCTCTGTTGTGACAGTCCTCTGAGGTTGTGGGAATGACATGGCAGCCATTCTATCCGCGACTGATTGTCTACCAGGAGTTGAGTGTGGAAGAAACCCTGGTGGAGGAAGAATGTCTTGTGTGACTGTCTGAGACATGGGGTGCGGCGCCCTGAAAAGGGCTAAAGATGAAGTCATAGGATGGTTAACTGCACCCATAGTAAGAGAAGTCGCCTGGACATTCTGCGCGGGTCAGAGGACTGATGCCGGCAATAGGTTGATTAGCACCAGTATCTTCCGGTTCTAAATCCAAGAGAGTGTCGTCCACCCGTGATAAATCTTCATCGGTCTGCGCCGGATCTTCTGTTTCCGGCTCCTCAAATGAGTCACCCTGTGAGCCGGTTCTTTGCCTGTAAGCAGAACTCTTTGCAAAGTTCTCTCTGAGGTGGGACCATTGCTCTTCTGTCAATGCAGAGCACGCTGAACACTGCATGACTTTAGTTCCTTGTGCACAGGGATCCAATCCCTTGCACTTGGTTCTACAGCCAAAGCAGGAACTATGAGTATCAAACTGGGGGATAAAATGTCCACACTTGCCCCTTTTCTGGTAGGGAGGTGTCTTAACCATGATTACCAAAGTGATCTATAAACTGTTATAAAACAATTTAATCACAATTTAACTGTCTACCCACAGTTATATAGCTGTAACAGTTCACCAAAAGTGAGAGTCACAAGCAAGCCAACTTGACAAGATGGCTTCCAACAAAAAGAAGGAAGTGCTCATGGGAGCAATCTTTCCTAGGTCACGTGGCCAAGCCAGCAGGTGCGTGTTTACCCGCACCGGTACTATATCACCGGCATCCCCGTGACCAGTACTCCGGATAGCCCCGTCTATCTGAATTCTACGGGTAAAGTTTTCAACTCTTACTCCGGTTGGAAGCTTCCCGTGGTCAACCACCGGTAAAGCATATGGTCACAATAGGTAGGACTATTGTAGCGTAATAAAATGCATTTCAGTTGGGTCTAAATAGGGCAAGAAATGGACATGTTTACAAAACTTCCCAAACTTCCTCCCTATTTAAAAGGGCGTGTTCTTTTTAAACCGTTTTTTTTCTTTAAAATTTTTTTAGCTGTGCAATCAAAGGGTTTTAATCACATAACTTTGGTTGAGGCATGTCTGTATAGAGATATTGCAGTTAAAGTTTGATGATATATAATGGAGTAGTGTCCTTGACCTTTGACCTTCACCAGTCTCCGTCTGACACCCTAGCTGGTCCTTGAGTTTGCTTGCAAACATTACAGTTCTAGCACAGGACTTCCTGCTGACGGTCAGAGGTCATGGTTGTGTGTGTACACATATCATAACCATTCATGTATGTCATTATAAATGTAAGTAATTATGTTGAACAGGTGTATTACATGTGTTGATTAATCATAAGTCATGAGTTTGCGAGGTATTAGTTGTGTATTTACATTATTTGACTCTAACAAAGCTGTATTATTATTGATATGACCTGTAAAATAAATTAGATTTACATTTATATATATATATACGATTATACTATAACTATGTTTTTGTATATGAATAAATAATGAATTTCTGATGTGTCTTGCTTTACATGGAATGAGTGGGGACTAAAGAAGAAAGACTAACGATGATTTATATACATTAATAAATGTCCTCACTCTCTATCATTGACAATTTCAGATGGAAAATCATTGAGAGCTTTCATATTAAAGAATTAAAGCTAATTATCATATTAAACTACAAAAACTTTCAAAAAAAAATCACTTCAAAATACAATGGAATCAGCTGCATATTCAGTTACATCCAATCCTTCCTAATGGATTTATAATACAAACTATGCCAAATGTACAGTTGTGTGTCTTTTGTTTCATCACTACTCCTCCACACATGTTATTTTTTGCCACTTTGAGAGACTCCATCTCAGTTGAGATGCTTTGACTAATGTGTGGTTTAGTTTATAAGGATTGTCTTAATCTCTGGTATACATATACAAAGTTTTAAAAGTTTTTTGTTCATGAACTGTGGACACAATGAAACTGGATACTTCCAGAGTCCTAGTTATGGCTGAGAAATTTGCCAGGCTGTTGGGGATCATTGCAAAATAGACATTATTCAATAAGCAGTGTTTCACCCTGGTTTTGGTGTTTATTCAAAAATTTACTCATGTGAACAAGGCAATTTTTGTTAAACGTTTTCAAGACTTTACTATTGAATAGGCAGTGCATATCATTTTAAGAAATTAATAAGTCATGAGCTGGCTTAGGTTGGGAATTTTTTTTCTCGTAGAGGGACCTCTGATTTTCAATTTCTCTCTGATTTTAGGCACATTTTTTTCAGAACAGATATTAAGTTCCAGCATAGTATTACCATTTTGAAAGCATTTTGTTGTAGACTTACTTTTCTTTTTAGTTTAAGGAAAATAGTCGCGCATTTGCTAATATGTTACATAAAATATTGTATTGTATGCTAAAAGTCAAGTATGCAGCTATAAAGTAAAACTTAACTTTCAATAAAAGAAATCTTCTCTTTTGGAAATAGATTGTTTCAATCTTATCCAGCAATATATGTGTACATCAAACTTGTGACTATGAATATACTCAATATTGCCGAGTCTATGCGATAAATAGCCTGAGTCAGTTTCAAAAGATGAACCAAGTCCAGGGGCGAGTGTCAGAAAGGAAACTAGTCTGGAATAAAACTTAAGGTTTCTCTTTAATTCAAGCTGAGTCCATGGTCTTTCACTTAGTGAATTTGACCAAACACTAAACCAATGAGTTAAACAAAGTATATATATCACTCGTAAAATATTGTGATTAGAAATGAAGGGTTACATGACGAAGAAAAACACTGCAGATTAATACCTTTTATATATATGGCCCCATACCTGGTATTCACAAAGTGTTTTAGACTTGGTCAGGCTTAACTGTGGGCTCAGACTTAAGACTTTTGTTTCAACTAAGTTTTGTCTTAAATCTGTATGTACCAAAGGCGACTTAGCTAGTACTCTGGTCTTAAACTTTAATATCACAATAAAAAATGATATCAGCCAACCAGTTAAACTAAAGCTTACAGTATAGTTACTACCAAAATGTATTCTATGTAATAACAAGCAACAGATATAGGTTAATTTTTTCTATAATTTCTGTTATTTTAACTGCAGAATTAGGCTCTGCTGATAATTAAAATGTGAAAAAATCGCCTGCTCAAAATATAAGAATTAAAATTGAAAAGTTACAATATATTACATCACTTAAAAAATATACTGTAATTTATCTTTTCATAATTAATCTTGTTCATATTTTAGGCCTATTTAAAAAACTTAAGACTCATACTTACCAGTGTTAAAGTTATCACTTTGGCTAAGCCTGCAACTGGTCTTAAAACTTTTGTGAATACGGATAAGACTAAGACAAAATAAACTCATGTGTTCATGTTTTGCATTGAACTTGTTCCCCAACAATGCATAACAAATAAAAAAGTTCAAAGGTCAAACTTAGGGCTTCACAACCTATTTAACATCCAGGATCATATTTGGACAGGCTGTCAGCTATTTGTGAGATTATATTTGACATTCTTTTGACTCATATTCAGTGACAGGAATTAACAACATTTTTTTTCAGTTGCTCCTGAAAATAAGCTATCTACTGAAGCAATTAAAACATCCATACTGTCTTTACATTTTAAATATTGACTGATTCGATTATAAAATTGTAATAAAAAGAGCATTTATTATACAAGAGACATTTAATTACAAAATTTACGGTGTATTCAATCTCAGATGTAGGTCAACATTATGAAGGGAAGTGATAAATGAAGTGAGGACTCGAATCTTTAATTATTAAATACATTGTTTATGCAAGATTATGACAATAAAAAGATTAAATATATTTATTTCCACATATATATTTCACCAGCAGCACATTTAACTATTTGGTGGTCGAGGCTGTTTAAAGCCACTAGAATATAAATGCATTAAAATATAGGTTTTGAAATTTAAGTTAAGTTGATTTTGCCAAAGGTAAAAGTCTCTTGTAACCAAACTAATGTATTTTTGTCAAAATGTTACATAAGTTCACTAACAGTTTCTAGTTATTAAGTGAAGAATGAATATTTTATATCATATGTAGAAGTTTTGTGATCTTTGTTTATTGAACTTTAAAGAATAATGATTAAAATTTAGTGAATTATTTCAAATGACATGCACAGATATTCATATTTAAGTATTTAAGTATCAAATTGTTGATTAAAATAACTTTTCACTTTAAGCATCAGGTAAATTCTGTCAGTGAACATAGAATTAAAACCAGTCTGAATCCCTTACACCCTAACATAATCAAATAATCACATTTCCCATTTGTGGCACATGACAAATTAACATACTAATGAACTGGAGTTTTGGTGGAAACTCTGGTAGAAACACCAGGTTTGCATTGATTTTAATGGACTGGGGGATATGCAAATTAGATTGGTGTGGGGTAAAACACCGCTTATTGCATAATGTCCAATGGGATAGTTTTTCAGTCCATTAAAGCACACAGGTTAACACATTCCTGCTAAGTTCCAGCAACTGCCACGATAACCATGTTCAAACACAGAACACCCTGGATGTAAAGAGGTTGACATTTCAACTGTAACTTAGCCTCAAACGTTTATGGCTAATGACTCTGAATAGCAACATCTACCAAACCTATATGCTATGTTGAGATATAAGTCTGGAAACAAAACAGAAAAATATAAAATCAGACAAAAGTATAGGGAAGTTCTGGTGATTTCAAGTGTAGCTCTATACATAGGGTATGGTCATCATACCTAACAATTCTATAAACATGGGTGAAATCTGCAAAATAAAAATGGCTTTCTGTCAGCATGTAGTATTCTTAGTACAATGTGGACAAGGTCTGTCATGTTGACACTCATGAAAATTATGACCATAATACCCACGACTGTAGATACTAAAATCCCAATGCCAGTTCATTTAGAGTTTTTTCTCTGTTTGTCTCTGTCCATTTGTTTATGTGTCTTACTATTTGCTTGTTAACACAATTATGCAAATACTACTGATTGGATTCAGAAGATAGGACTTGGTCCAACTTAAATCCCATTAAAGTTTGAGAGTAACCGGTACAAAAAACGTCATCCAGATTTTCACATTTACTTATTATTAGGTGTCTGCAAATGTAATGCACTCTCTGAGTGCCCTTCTTGCTGATTTTTTTAGGTTCTGAGATATATCTTGCCTACTCCTCTATTGATACTGCGAATGTTCCTTTTAAAGTGGAGGAGAGTTATATGAGTGCATTGAGAACCTTCCATAATTGAGTTGGGTGGTGTGAAACAATTGATCAGTGTGGTCCAATATTTTCACTTTAGACCAATCATTTATTTAATTGGGGTTTTTTGTCTCTTTAAAAACTGTATGGGTCATATCAGTGTGGGTAGTTTTATGTACAGAGGAAACCAGTACATACAGTATTCAAACTTGTACTGTAAACTGCAGACCATCGGTAGGCAACTACCAACTTTCCTACATAAAGTCCGGGGTTTGAACCACTGACCTCAGAGGTGGGAGGTGAGTGTGTGTTTTTATTTATGTACAGATGGATAGAATTGAGGAACCTCCAAGTACCTTTTATCTGGATGGTTGAATCTTGTACTATATCTTTCAAAACGAGTAGAAAAAAGATAACCAAAGTAAGTGGGATGACCAATGTGAAGAAAGTTGTAAACCTGAGTGACCGTTTTGAAGATGCAGTAAAATGTACCAGCCCCGGAAATAAGCACAATAAAAGGGCTACTAGAATTAAAACTATTCAGTACTTATCTATTTGTTCATATGTTATTGGGAATTATATTTATTAAGTGAATAGTTTTTAAAGATACTTTTCTGTGAACAATAAGGTATCCAATTTTCTGATCTTCAGCTACATTGCTTGAATACTAATCCCACATAACCATTTGTATGTAGAATGTATCTGGGTCGCATTCACCAGAGGTCTGGTTCCCAGTCCTATTTTAGGTTTAGCCCAGCCTTATGTTTTTGTTTCAGGCAAGATTTGTCCCAAAAAGATAATTAGAGCCAAAAAGGATCATTTATGTGTTTGAGGTTTTACACGCAAAAATGGCCGAAAAAATTAAAGAATTTTTCACAAAGCTCCACAGCAATAAAAGCACAAAGATGTATGTAAAAGAAACACCATATACTTAATTCTAATAAGCAGTTAAACTAACTTACATGTAAAATGAAAACAAAATACATAAGCAGATTTATGTAAAAGTTTCTAAATACTGATTTTGGCAATATTTTGTCACATTAACTAAACACTAGCCTTCATAGATACATCAAACATCCTTAGAAAATACCAGAAGTGAAAATGAACCACTATATTTAAAGTACGACTTAATTCATAATCATCAACTGAAAGTTACATACCAAACAATTATTACTCAAACCTATCAGGATACCTAGGGCCGTGGCACAGTGGTAAGACTCTTGCATAACCACATCTGAGACTGGTGCTTCAAACCGTGGATCTTATGTGAAAGTTGGTATTTGCTTACCAATGGTTAGCAGTTTTAAGTACAGACCCCTGACCAACTGTAAGCACTGGTTTCTTCTGCCCACAAAACTACCCGTTGTGATATGACCTGTACAGTGTTGAAAATGCCGTAAAAACCCAAATAAATAAATAAATGGCAGCATACCACTTATAATTTGAATATTTCTACACTCTCATGAATTGGTCTGAATTATCCAACTTACTATATTGGAACACATTGCCAATCTAGGTGACTGGTGTCCAAAATCTGAGCTGCGGGTTCAATTTACAATCAAGTTGGAAAGTTGGTAGTTGCTGAATCTAATTATATTAGTACTTTAAAAGTGTTTTTTCTTTAAGATCTAATTATATTAGTACTTTAAAAGTGTTTTTTCTTTAAGATAATTTCTAGGCACACATTACAAAAAATCAAAGATCTATAATGAAATAACCAGAGACATAGCAGTGGTTAGCACCATAGCATACATAACAAGGAAAAAGCAAGGGATGCTTTGGAGAAAAAGAGATAGATTTTCAACTTCTTTCTGAATAAAGAAGATAAGTGGCTGTACAAACATCATAGGACATATCATTCCAAACCTTTGGAGCATCATATGCAAAGCTGAGGCCATATTGCTTAGCAGATACACAGATGATCCAAAGTGCGTGACCTCAAGCACTGCACCATCAACTTGTATATTCTGCATATTGTACACACTATGTCCAGATTTAAGAAAAAAATGTTCAAAATATTTAGGATAACGACTTTGTATGAACGTGCACAGCACTAAGGATTCATAGCAATGGCTTTTTTTGCAGAGTGTTGACCAATCAGTTTGCACAGAGTTATCCCATGTCCTCAACTACTCATCATGAGATAGCCAATACAATAGAACTTTAAAAAGAGTTTAAAGCCCAATCAGTCATTCAAACCAACTTGGTACAGCATGTCATTGCCAAGCTTACTTATATTTTAATTCAAATTATAATTTATAAATTCTTATAATTAAATTTTTAATTCAATTACTACAATTACTTCAATTACTAAACCTATGGTTTATATCATCATCTAAATATTTTAATGAAAGTTGGTCAATATTTGAGAAATATCTGTGTCAAGATACCTCAAATCTAAAGAACAGAATATGCACAAAAAGCAGATATTCTGTGTAAATAGGTAACAAACATACAACTACTCTAAAGCCAAAATTATCAATAAAATCATGACAAGGTGAAATTTTTGCTTGTTTTGAAATATATATTACACGCTTATAGAACCCACAGAAGTCACCATGCAATATAAAATGCACAATTACTGTTTTAGAATAGCCATTTACTGTACCAATACATATAAGGAATACTACTGTACTGTAATCTAGTAAAGTGTGACATCACATAAATTTAAAGGCAAACAACAATATACAATCAAAAGAAGTCCTACATCTGATATAATTTTGTGATATACTTAACATATATTGTAATTTATACTTCATAAAATTTGCGTTTCATTTTTTGGATAAGTATATTTCTGACATAACTAATTTTATCACCTAATAATTCCACTAAGAAGAGTTGACACATTTGTCAATTTCATCTGCCAGTGTATATGCTGTTTTTTCCAAAGAAACAAAATGCTAAAAAGTATAGTTCATAGATCTTGTATTCAATTTCACACACACAGCCAGTTTTAATTATAACCACTTTAGTAGCACTTAATCTCTACCAAAAGGTAGAGTTTAAGTTGCAACAGGTAATGTTGCCTAAATGTTTCCAGAAATCTTATCAATGTGGCCTTACCACTCCATTTATAATATTGACTAGAATGGTTGATTAAGACAGTAAATTGAACTTGTTATTCCAACATAAGAAATATATCTTAGTTAATTATGATTATCTTTATCAATCGACCTGATATCTCAATTATTCAAGTTGACAATTTACAAAGTAAGTAATTATCATATCATATACCTCAGAATATCTCCAAACTTCTACGATACTTCCAGACTTTTAGAAGCTTTTTACATGTATAAAGTTCATTTAACCAGGTAAAAAGTCCACAGTTGCCTTGACTTTTGTGAGTGAAGCTCTGTGGATTCCAGTGATTTGAATCTCTGTCCCTCCAAACTTGAAGCAAAATTCAACGAAATTATCTTTCGCTGATGGAGCTGTACACTTCACCCGCACTTTGCACACTTTCTTAATGTCCTTGTCAGACACTTTGTATGGCGGATCTTTTATGGTGGCATATAGATCCATTTGAACATAGTCCATGGAAGCATGTGCTGGCTCTGCATATATCTTTTCCTCATAGCCATGGGTGACAGAAGAGCCCTTTTCAATAACTGTGCTGAAAAATCTGGTCCCATCAGGATTTTCTGCTAACAGTAGGTATGCCCTCGGAGCAATTCGTGAATCTATGAGAGATGGGTTCGCACCACACATCACTGCTCCCCGCAATACGCAAAGAATTGGTTCTTCAGGCTTCACAATGTGTATGTCTGGCCTCACTTTCAACACATTCTGTTTCAATTGATTTTCAAGGTAAGAACACTGACTGAATCCTCCTACCAGAAATATCATGGAGAGATTTTCCAACTCATTCCTTTGCACTGTCTGCTGGACCAGCTGCACTATTTCCTGCACAACGGGGTCAAATAATTTCTGCAGAGCTGGTGGCGAAAGCACTAGCTTGCCATTTTGACTCACTTTTACTTCGGAATTAGTGACTGGACCTCTGTACTGACCCACAAAAGTCTGAATAAACTCTTTATGCAAAGCTGGAATGTTTCCCAAATTGACATGCAGTGGCTTATCTAAATTCTTATTGCATTGTCTCTTGGCAGTTTCAAAAAAATTGCTCAAATCCAAGAGATTGGACTTATATTCGTCAGAGAGGTGTTCCATGAAGTCTTCACCGTAAAATCTTGGCAAGAGCTTCTGGAAATTTGCATTGACAAGTGTGCCACCCCAAGAACCTCCGACAGGACAGATTAGCTCTTTACATGTTCCATTATCCAGACATTCATAGACAGTGATATCAATAGTGCCACCTGCAATGAATACCAAACCAATACAGCTAGTCTACTGTCTGTTCATGTTAGTAGGGATAATGGCTTCATGTGTATATGATTTACATTGCATGCCTTTATAAGATTGTAAATTATATTCTGTAAGATCTTGAATCAAGCATTTATTCTATGCACAACTGACTGGATTATGAATTGGTACCATCTTGTATTCAGAAGATGAATCCTTCTTGTATTGATACTAGCTATAATCTTAATACATTTAGATAAAAATATAATAATATTTGTAATAATATGCACCGGAATGACTTAATTACTATGGTAATGTGTGAATTATACACAGTATCCACAAATATGAACTGCTTTCAAAGGACACAACAGAATATGTAGAAGTCTTCCTTTCACAGTGTTATACCTTCTAAACTTACAAGTTACTGAGAGTTTCTTTACAGGTTAGTCATTGAAAGTTAATATAAAGTGCCAAAAATTAGTGTACTATTACCTCCAGCATCCGCCACCATGAATATGTCCTTGGGAACCAGTTGAGCATATTTAGAAGCCTTTTTTCTGTCAGTTTCCATGGCTGGTGCACTTGTGGAAGAAATCCCATTGTAGATAGACAGACAGTACACTGAAGCTGCTTCTGGCTCCAAGGCCACCATCATATTTTGGTCACCGATATCTTCAATAATACCAGCCTGTCAAATGTAATCATTGTGATATCTGACTATTTTGATGACTTTATGCAATGTGTAGACACAGATTCACACAACAGTACCATGTTTATGGAAAGAGGGTAGGAGATTCTTAGGGTGTCTTAAGCATATCTTACACCCCACCATACATGAACATGCATCCTGCTTTTGGCAAACAATGGGCTAATTTGCTAGGGACACTAAAACTACCCATGCAATTTTATAACAGAATGTCAAGGTCGCAAAGACCCTGCAATGAAAATTGGCATGTTAATTATTTCTGCTTGCAGTATGGCTACAAATGCATCAATCAATCAGTTGTCCAGGTGCTTAATCTCCGTATGAACGGATTCTAAGGCACACCATCCAATCCGTAAGGCATAAATCATGAGACATTAGACATGTTCCGAGTCGTTGCCAGGGAGGCAGTCCGGTGTTCGGTAGTAAGAAGCTATGGTGGGAATGATTTCTGAAATAGGTAGGTTTTGAGTCGACTTTTGAAACTGGAGAGATTTGGAGCACTGCGTATATCATATGGAAGATCATTCCATAACTTAGGGGCATCATATGAGAAACTATTGTTAAAATGGACCTTTGATTTATGGATGGAAGGACAGTAAGAGGGAACCAGAAGGAACAAATTTTTGGGATTGGAACGTCTTGTATTCACGGCAGATTTGTACAAGGGGAGATATGGTGCAAAATACTTGGGCTGGCCAGTGGTGAGGTACTTATAGACCAAAACTAGGGTTTTGAAGATAATACGTTGTCTAACGGGTAGCCAATGGAGTGTCCTAAGGGTGGATGTAATGTGAGTGTACTTTGAAGCACCAGTGACAAACCGTGCAAGCGCATTTTGAACATATTGGAGCCTTGTAGCATTTCGGGATGACAAACTGCGAAAAAGAGAGTTGCAATAATCCAAACGACTACTGACCAGAGCATTTGCAATCACCACTGATGTATCCACAGAAAGAAACCTCCTGATACGATGAAGGTCCCTGAGGCTGATAAAGCAGGATTTGATAACAGAATTTACGTGATTGGTGAAACAAAACTTTGCATCAAACAGAACGCCCAGATTGCGTACAACATCTGCGGGAGAGAGACAATTTCCCAGGATATTGACAGGTAGTGAGTCACTAAGCCATTTGTGTCTGTCTTTGGCACCGAAGACTATGAATTCTGTTTTATCGGGATTTAGCTTGAGTTTGTTTTCAGACATCCAGACCTGAATATCATTCAAACATGTTTTAAGACGGTCAAAAGACTTGAGACTGCATCCATGTCTCAATGGTAATTTACGAGAGACTTGAGTGACACGTGCACATCTTGGGTACATAAATTTTACTTACAGGCTTTGCATGTGCTGTACGATCTCACGTCTTCCTTGCATGAATATAAACCCACTGTGCAACCTGTAGCAAGTCGCAGTCTGTTCTTGGATAATCACGTAGTGACACACTTGTTGGGAGAAATCACCATATTTGTTTGCAAATCTCCACTTCCCAACAGTTTACGCTTGAATTTTTCAACTATATTTATAGCACACTTGTGTGTGTATACACACATGATGGGATGTAAGAGAAGCTTTAGGGAAATATAACAGAAGTGTTAAGGAGCAAAACAGTAGCTAAAATCAGTCACCTTTACTGCAGCCTCTCTCATGAACATTTTCTGGTTGTCCTTCCAAATTGCAGGCACTGTGATCACCCACAGAATCTCATTTTTGATGACTTCACTGCAATAGAAAAAAAACAAGTGAATAACATTTATCATTTCAAAAATGATGGCACACTACATGACTCAGTTAATTGTTGAACAAAGTGTTTATTTAAGTGTTGTTTTTAATATTTTGAGATTTTAGTTAATTATCTTTCTGGGTGTATATTCTACAACAATTAATATACAAGCTGTCATGGTCAGTCATTTCACAGGGAAAGCACAGAAGTTAGTGAAAGCAGGTTGACTAGTCTTTATAATTGGAATAAACAACTCACACTTTTTTAACAATTGCCACTATGTATTGCAAACAGAAAGGACTCAAATAATGCAACATTACCATGTGGCATGAGTACTTTATGTAATAAAGTGCCTAAATGAGGCACTAGCTGAAATAGCTATCATAATATTTATTCTAATTATCTCCTCCAAAGAGGTATTATTTTCATGACTGTATGTTTGTCCATTTGTCCATACTACTCTTTGGATCTTACTGACAAACATCACTAGATGGATCATGATAACTTTGATCTCATTAAATTTTGAGAGTGGTCTGAATCCCTGTCTGGATACACAATGAACAATCAAGAGTTTTGCATTTACTTACAATTACATGCACTGGCAGAGATTTTGAAGAGTTTGCTTTGAGCTGTGCCCCTTATTTTGAATATATTTCACAATTGAGATTTCTTACATTCTTTCAGAAGATAATGATGCATTTTATTTATTATTAAAACAAATAAACAAATGGTGGATAAAGTTGTAAAATTTTTGTATATTTTAAATTTGACCACTTCATTTTACAGTATGAAGTCAGGTTATTTCATCAAATCTTTAACCAAGAATAATTTTAAAAATGAGATCCTTTTGGGTAATTTTCCAGTGATCTTACTGTACTTACCACCCAGTTTCCTTAATGTGTTCCAGGCAGTGATTGGCTAAAAACTTAATAGCCATGGCAAACACATCCAGTCCATCCAGGAAAAAGTTTTTGTCATTCTCTGCAAATATTTTCATGTCACGTTTCACCTTCTGTAAACAATAAAATTGAGAATTTTATAAAAAGCATCAGGTTTCCTATAACATTCCTATTGGATTCCCATGAGTTAGATTGGTACCATCATCTGTCACTGTGGCCTAATGGTTCTTACATTAGCCTAGGTATATAGAGTACTTGGTTTCAATCCAAGGAACAGACAGATACTTGGTGGTTAAGATGACCACGTAAAATCTTCTGCCAGGAGCAGACTGAAGAACCTCAGGTACATTGATAAACACTCATCCTGGAGCCTCTGTCTTTCAGTTGATGGAATATTTTGCATGAAACTTTTGCAGGTGATGTTATACATGTTTTTCTATCAGTCATTCAATGTCTGAGTACAGGATATGTCAGGACACTGGAAGACATGATTTTCTTATCAAAATACCAGAGTGACCTCTAAATGTTCTCAGTTGGCGAGTTATGTCTGACATATTTTTTTCAACTTTGCATGATTTAAAATAAAAAAAGAAATATGCTTAAAAGCATGCCTGAAATAACAGCCTTAAGAATACATGTCCGAAACTCTATGGTAAAACTTTAATATAAAAAAAAACTCAAAATATTAAAACATCTGCGGCCAGTTTCACGAAGCTTTCTTAAAATAAAGGTCACCTTTAATTCAAGAATTTCTTAGAACTTCTCCCTCCTTTAAAAAATCTCAGTTTCACCAAGCCTCTTTCCTTAAAGGAGACCTTGAAAACTCCTATAAATTTCAAGGAAGCTAAGGGCTTACCTTAAATTTAAGGAATTGTCCCTCAAGAAATGTTTAATAACATTTGCTCCCTCCTTAAGTTTCAAGGAAGATCTTTGGTAAGGAGAGTTAAAGGAGGCTTTGTGAAACTGAATTTAAATGTGGACTTCCCAAAGGAGTAAAATGCCCTTCCTTTACTCAATGAGGTACTTTCCAAAGGAG
The DNA here is from genome assembly GCA_964017235.1 of Sabellastarte sp. h YS-2021. Classification (NCBI taxonomy): domain Eukaryota; kingdom Metazoa; phylum Annelida; class Polychaeta; order Sabellida; family Sabellidae; genus Sabellastarte; species Sabellastarte sp. h YS-2021. The sequence goes on from OZ024938.1 coordinate 68,457,958, forward strand.
GCTTCATGAAATCGGTCCGTTGACATAAAATATGCATATTCCCCTTACGAGAATAGAGTTGAATCTTCAGTTAAGGGTACTAAGACATATATATATATATATATATACCGAAATGAGGGATGATGGTATAATTTTAAATAGAAATCAGCATACCCCAAAATAAATTCATAAGTTTATGACCGTCATCATCCCCAGAAATTGTATGTGTAAGGCTAATGACAAGCAATTGTTGAGTTTACAACTGACTGCATTTTTCTCCCATCTTCTCCCATTTTAACAAGCAGCTTATGAATAAGAACCCAGCCTCAAGTCTACAGTTGATATTTTAGTCTAAAAATAAAAGGAGGGAATACTTATACAAAGAGATTGTTATTACATACGTTTGCTCCTCAATCCCAGTAAGCTTTAACGTTTTACATTAATCAATTTTTTAAAAGTTCAAATTTGGGGTTTTACATCCTGTTCAACAGCCAATTTTCTTTTAAGACAGGCCCTTAGCCTTGGCCCCTTGTAGGAGTCTAACCAACACAGAGGTGACAGCCTGTGATGTTGTGCTAACTAGTCTAACGTAGTTAACTTAGGCTAACATATTTCTGTAGAACTTTATCTACATGCTTGAATGAGAAACAAAAATAGAACCATTGTTTAAAATTAAAATTTAATCTATGTATTACATAATAGACTTAGGAACGGTATTATAAAAATATTACATAGATTCACCTACATTTGATGCATACAGATTCATTTTGAACTGATTGAAGAACTTCAGATTCAAAGCTTTGATTTCTTCATCATCTGTTGTGGAATATCTCTGGGCATTCAAACCAAAGGAATGAATCTGTGTGGGATTGTTCTCAGCAACACAAAGGCAGGTGGGGGTTTTGAAGTGAGCACCTGCACCTTCAGCCTCCCAATTTTTATTGGTCTGTTGGTAGGACAAAACTCAAATGTTGCAAATAAATTAAACTAGTCTAGTAAGAATGTTCATTGTACAACTGAGAGTGAGTCTTATCATGTTTTGAAGATTATAATGTGCATGTCTTTCATACCTGAATGGAAAGTGCCCAAGAGATTTCAAACTGCTGTAAACCATATTGGCCCATACCCATGGGGGTCCATTTTTATGGTCAAATGAGGGGCCAAGATGGTATAGTGGTAATGTACTTGCCTTCAACCACTAGATCTTTGCGGGAAAGTTGGTAGTTGCTTTCTGATGGTCGGCAGTTTAAAGTACAGAACCTTGAGCTACTGTGTGTACTAGTTTCCTCTGCCTACAGCACTAACTCTGAGAAATTTCTGCACTCTATCAATCAAGGTATTCATCAAGGGTCACCTGACGAGTTTGTTGACTCATCAAATTCAAAGATTTAAAGGGGCCACGGTGGTGTAATGGTAACACATTCATGTCGGTGGTTTAAACCCCGAACTGTATGTGAGATGGATGGTAGTTTCTTACCAGTGGTTAGCAGTTTACAGTATAGAATATTGACCAACTGTATGTACTGGTTTCCTCTACCCATAAACTACCCATCGTGACTTATACAGTGTTTAAAATTACATTAAAACCCAAAACAAATAAATAAATAAATCTAACAAATCAAAGTACATCACATAATGTGACTCAGTAGGTAGGGTGGTCACATTTGATGCAGAGGATCTAGGGCTTTTTGTCATCTACCTTATAAAAGAGAAAATACTTGGCACACATGTGTCATTTTTCCCTATAATATATACTGATATCAACACTTCTTTGTCAGATAAAGATCTGTGACAGTATGGCATTATACTCAAGATGAAAGAGAATACCCTAAAATTGTGCATACTAAAAGAAACTTCAAATCTGTCACAGCAGGCCAGCAGGATGAACAAAATAAATTACCATTATATTCAGCTTTTCATCAACATGGGCATAGGCATAAGCACTGTATGCAGTGCCAAAGTCAATGGCAACCACCAGAGAGTAACTCTTTCCCACTATCTTGGGCATGTGTACAGTTTTCATCATGTCTGAAAATTAAACAAATCAGAATTTACCACATATTGTGCATGAATAAAGAATTGATATCTTATTTACCAAAGCAAAAGAAAATATAGGTACTCCTATTGGTACTCAAAGGGGCCATGCTGGCAGAGTGGTAACACTCTGGCCTCCCACCTCTGAGACCGGGGTTCGATTCCCGGCATGGCCTCAAGTGTGAAAACTGGTAGTTGCTTGCCGTTGGTTGGCAGTTTACAGTACAGAACTCTAACAAACTGTATGTACTGGTTTCCTCTGCCCTACCAACTACTCGTCGTGATATGACCTGTACAGTGTTGAAAGCGATGTAAAACCCCAAATAAATAAATAAATATTGGTACTCAATAACTAACCATATTACAAACATTGCTACATATGGGCCATGGTGAAGCAGTGGTAAAACTATCTCCTCCCACCTCTGAGATCAGAGTTTGAATCCCGGCCTGACCTCATGTGGGAAAGCTGGTAGCGGTTGCTGTGGGTCTGTGGTGTACAGTACAGAACATTGACCAACTGTTTTTTCTGGTTTCCATCAAACTATCTGTTGCGATATGAACTATACACTATTGTGTTGTATTGTACTGCCTAATGTCTATATGATTGTTAATTGAAATCATAAATAATAATAATAATAGCTTTACAAGTAAAAACAACAAAGATTATTGTATGGTGGAAATTGATTAAATCCGTGTAATTTTTTCTAAAACAATGACATATTAATATCCTATTTATTTTTATGTTACACAGTGCAAGATTTTTAATTTCAGAATTAAATTGTTAAAGAATAAAAACAAGATGTTTTCAGCCAAATGGTTAACAATTTTGGATTGAATTCAATCAGTTTATTCCAAGTGATGCTATCAAAGAAAGCTGATGGGTCAAAGGTCAAAGCTAGGGTTGTATGTCCCTTTCAGCAATCAGGGTCATATCGAGACACTTCCTCAGCATTTGTCACTTGTGAGACTCCAATCTATACAGAGATGAAGTCTGTGATTTACTTTAGCTGGTAGGACCATGCAGGAAGCACTGGATGCCTCTTCAGAGGGGGCCTTAACTCTTGATATTGGAGGCAAAAATAAAAAAAGGACTATGGCCCTTGAACATATTTTCATTTTATGTTCTTACACTGACATTTTTCACTTCAATTAGATCTACATGGAACTGATTTTGTCAATTAAATTTAAAAAGATACGTTGACCCACTTGCATGTAACATGACAAATTTACCCATTGGTTCATATTCAGTCAGTATGCATAGATTTTTTGTGATCCTCTTGATTTTCATATTTGAACTTATACCTTTACCTTTCTTAAGAAAACATCATAAGACGCACTGATTCCATGCATGCTTCCCCAATTAGTATCTCCCCATCCTTTACATCCACAACCCAAGACTACTGATCTACAACATCCTTGCAATTTATTATCAATTTTGTTAATTCTTTTGTAATGCCCTGGTCACACTGCAGGCAGCATGTCCCATGGTTAGAGGTTTCACTCAGCAGAGGGTCCACCTCGAAGGGCACATCATACCTTTTGAAATTTGGTTTATACATTACACTACACTTGGTATAATCCGCAGTTATACGTGTTGGTCAAACTGCATCAAAATGGAGAAGGGTATGAAGTCAATTGATTTTGAGAACAACAAACAATGCACCTCCTACCTCGCAGGTTTTCATATATCTTCTCTTTCTCACTGCTGACTACATCGGTAGGGTTTGCTGGAGGATTACTAATTGATGGATTGCTGTCATAGTCACTGAATGAAGAGTCATCCCTCGCAGAATGGTCCTTCATGCGTACTTCTGTCTTACTTGGTGGCAGTACAATTGTTTTCTTCGTATTACGACGTCTGGCTGTGTAAATTTCAATAACGGTAATGTAAAATAAAAAAATTAATTTAAAAAAACTGTTGCTCGTAAGACATAGAGGTATAATCTTTATAATATATTTATCAAAAGTTTATAAGTTACTTGCCAGTTGTCATCGTGAATCAGGATAATGCAAATAGGGGTCCGAAATATTTCCAAATCTTTGGGACAGAAATCCAACTTACGACTGATGATGAACATTTGAAAAAAAGTGAAAAAAAACCACCATAGCATGCGGATACGTCCAAGACAACAAACACAGAAGATGGAATAACATTGGGTATAGTACAGGCCTTTCAAAACAGTGCTTTGTCGACATGATGCCATCACTGAGGGGATTGAGAAATGAAGTACATTCTAGGTGTTAAAGATTCTCTATTACAAAACATTTGTGTCAACTGAATTTTGCCAAAAAAAACCCTCACACAATCACCTTACAGTTGTAGGGCGTATTTGTAACATAAGTAAGCAAGCAAATTGCAAGTACAATGAAAAAAATAACTGCTTTGATTTCAAACAGAACAAAGGAAGTAATATTTACATGGGAAGTATGTTAATAATTTGCTATTGTGTTCACATCTTAAATCCATTTTCATTTTTTATCTTTCTTCATCAATATCCATGTGATTGTCGGGTTAGAGTAATGGCAATATGGTTCTGAAACCATATGGTTGAGGTTTCAAGTCATTCTCCTAATTTGCAAAAAGTCACACTGGCTGTAAGAATATTGGCCATGGGTCTTCTACCTAAGGAGACAAATCATGCTCTGAACAATTCCTGTCAGATATGTGGAATAGAGAATGACATAGTTAAAGCCTTGGAATTTAAAATAAAGGGGCAAAGGACATTCAACCTAATATATGTGATACTGATTATTATTCTGCCTGTGTGTTGTTGGAACTTTAGCTTTCACACTTGGCTCTCACACCCTATACTATGGATATGTTCCGCACCTTACCTTTTGCCTTGTTTATGTAATCATGGTTTGACTTTCTTTATCAAAAATAGGGCAATGATGAAATATTACTACCTTGGACATTACTCTTTTCACGAAATGATAACTTTAAGAGAAAGGAAGCAGACTATTAAAACCAGAAAAAAATTTAATAAACATACGCTCTCCTTCAGCCTTGCTGTTAATGCAGCCCATCTTTTCTACCGTATTCAGGAACCAATCTCCTTCTTACCTTCTCTCAACAGTTCTGTGAGTAAAACAAAAATAATGTTTTTACTATTACTTTCTTTCAACGTGATTTCATCATATTATCTCAGAAACAAATTTTAAAACATAGAGATAAACTACTTTTGTATGGAGTTTATCTGCAATTCAATCACAAAAACATCCTCTAATTAAAAGACTCGGATCTTCATCGTATATTTGAGGCTATTTCATCATCATCTGGAGTATTTCTTCTAGGTGTCTTAGGCAATCCATGGGGGAAAAGCAGCATGTTAAAACCTGGTTAGAATTTCCCACGTATGATAAGGAAGACCACCTGCTATTCTCAGTTGTCTGGGAATACTCCCGGCCTACCAGGGACCATATTCATAAAGAGATCAAAAAATAGTCTCTGCTTTGAGATTTGGTCTCATTCTGAGCTCATTCTTAACAAAAATTATACTGTCTATTAAAATAAAAAATAAATAGAAAAATTGTGTCAAATGTTTTTTATTTTGCACATCACATGATCTACTTTTTGAAAAGTGTCTCAAAGTAAGGTACGTTTGAAACCAAAGTTTTGGCTATCCGTTGTTACAAAAGTTTAGGCCAAGTATTATATATGCTGTAAATTCTTTCTACTTTACATTAAACCATAAAGAGTAAAAACATGAATCTCAGTTAAGGTGAAATAATGCTTGAGACTTTTACCAAAATATTTGAGACCAAAAACAGTCTCAGATTTGAGACCAAAACTTGAGACTTGAGACAAAGTTTGGTCTGAGCAAGTTTTATTAATACTGGCCCTGGGTGTTAGCAAGGGCGACCACAATCCGCCCTGAGGCAGACTTCCCAATTTCAACCTGCCACAACAAAGGAATCTGCTCCAGGCGAATCAGACTCTCAGATTTCTTTATTTGTATATGTTTTTTGTATTTATACTCAGCTCAATATCACTATGTACTACACTCAAAGTGCTATATGACCCCATCCAACTGCACAAGTGCAGCCCAAGCTCTGAAGTGACTGGCACACTCCTATATGAAAGACAGAAGCTCAAGGGTGAAATTTATCAATTTTGTTGAGGTTCTTTGGCCTGCCACTGGGGATAAGACCTAATAATAGAGTACAGCCATTTTAAGCGGTCATCCAAGCCACTATGTGTCTGTCTGTACCTGGGTTTGTACCCACGTCCTCTGTGTTCCTAGGCGAGTGTGTTAACCACTAGGCAGATTAATGCTGACAAGTGATTGGTGGACCATCCGGGATGACTTCCCAGCTAACCTGGTTGGCCTTATGGCTAGTTATTGTAAGACATGTTTCCCCAGGGTAGACTTCTTATTCCGCATGGCTATAGAGAGTAGCTGACCACATTTGAATCATTCCACTTTTGTTTTCAATGAGAGAAAAATCTATACCCGTCTATTCCATTTCTCTTTATTGGATTTCTTTTGAAAAAAGCACTGTGTTTGAAGTTTTAGACAATAAAAATGTCGCCTAAATCTACCCAAAAAGGGAGACAGGAAGAGGAGGCTGGTTTCATCACTTCAGGAGGAACAATGAAATTTTACTTGGGTGTTCAATTTTCAGAAGCGGAATCACAGGTGGAAGGTTGTAGACGAATAGGGCCTCATGTAAGAGGTTGAGACAACATGCACTGGGAGGAGTCTCACGAAGATTGTGGTAGACTGGTCAGGAGAAAAGCCCACACAGGAGCCCACACATGTTGCCATCTCTAGCGGTACCAATCAGAACCAGAAAGTATAACAGGGACAAGATGAAGGTTTTGGCTCTCTCAGGCATAGAGCAACAAGAACAGTAGGCCTAGGTGTTAGAACATGACATACACTTCACTACAAAGACTCTGGACTAAAATTATACTATCAAGAAGGAGCCCTATTGGCGGGCAATAGATGCAAAGGTAAATTGAGATCCATAGAAGGAGCACTGGTTTAACACACGGAGAATTCAGTTTGGGAAGCTGATCATTGATAAACCATGCCAGACAAGAACTCAAGTATCAGAGTTGGGTCAACGAGAAGGCTGACTTATTGGGGCCCCACATTATCTGACAGAGTGTCAAGTGGTCAGCTTTCGAGGAATATAGGGCATCTGCAGCAGCTGGCTACTCATCCAAAACATTGACACCAAATTCTTATAGTCTTGCTAGATCATCGCAATATATTCTGTGGTCCATTTAACCCGGTCTAACTGGCAGCATACCTCCAGTAGTCTAGATTTGAGTGGCCCCATAAGCAGCAAAATGGAGAGGATGGAGAGGATGCGGATTGTCTCAACTCTTGTAAGGATGTTTCACGCTGAAGCACTTTAGTGCCACATGTACTCGTTAAGGTGGCAGGCATCATCCCAGGACCAGGACGTGCAACGCCTGGGTTGACTTGAGTGAATGATGACTGGTGTTGAGAAGCTGTTGGAGGTAGGGTTGAGAGAGACGTGCTAACACATGAACAACTTGCCCGCTGGGGATGTCCCTGTAACAAGTTAGAATGCCACAGCCCACACATGAAAAGCCAATGAGATAGAATTGATCAGAATTGAGGGCAGAAATCAAGACATTTGCCCTTTCAGACAAACTCCTGTTGAAGAAAAAGTAGTGGAAGCAGTACCAATCTTACCCCTGCTGCATATGATATGGGACAACCTGTGAACTGGCCAATATCACTACAGCCCTTTGCCCAGCTTTAGCCATGAGATGGAAGGCATTTGTATCACCAGCACCATTGTTACAGAATCAGGCCCAGTTATATAGAAGTATCCCACACAATATTATCAGCACTCGCCTTCACCTACACAACAGCGGTCTGCATCTACTCAAAAATCCAAGGTGATCCAGAGCACGGGTTCATAGACCCTGGGTTTACCTTGGACTGCTGGGAGCATTAAAATAACTGGCATTTCCTCTTATCACCCCAGTCACACAGATCTCTGCAAGTATTTTGATTTTCTAAGGATAAATGATCCATACAGTTCTTGAATGTGGAACAGCTGCTTAAGCCGTACATATGTTACATACGTTATTACAGTTTGATTATATGGTATTTTTACAGAGTGAAAAGCTGTGAAATGGTTCAGAATTCTCAAGTAAATTCAACTGGAATTTTTATATTCCTGAACTATACAGATAACTATGGACAAGTTTCACATCTATGTTTTGCATTGTTTTTATATAAAATTTGCAACTTAACCAATTATTGAAGCCAAGTTTGTGTATAATTAGACTAAGATATTAATCATTATACGTATACCAAAAATATAACACTGCTACTCACTAGTACTGTATCAGCTACGCTGCTATATCCAGTTGTGATGTAGTTTCTTTTTGTCTTTGTAATTCAGGAAGTATCCCAACTGAACATAAATAGATATGTACTTTACAAAACTTCCATTCGTTTTAACACAGTTAATAAAGTCTGTTATAAACGGAACTGTCTATATTCACTGCTTATGTAACTCAACTGAAACTTGTCTTGTAAACCTGGGTGTTATTTTCCTCACTCTGGAAAATTTCATCATGTATTTCTGAAAACAATAATTTTACCAATTAAGTGCCTAAAGTTGTTTAATGTACGTAATGATGGGATAAAAAAGAAAAATAAATAAATAAGAAAAATAATAGCACATCTTTAGACATAAAATTTCATGAATAACCACATACAGGTCATAAGGTACAAAACTGAGGACTTAATTTAAAAAAAATTCTATTATAAAGCCTGGTTTCTTTTATTAATCCATAAATATTATTGTAAGTATGTTGTTATACACACCTATTTGTCGCACTATATTTTGTGTGTATCGTTTGATTCTCTATTATCGGCGATCGTCCATCGCCTCAGATAAACTGTGCACTGCATTGTTTTGTGTGGTCTGCACACTTCCGGTCTTTATAATGGCAAGTGAGCAACTACCAGCTTTCCCACATGAGGTCAGGCTAGGATTCAAACTCTGATCTTAGAGGTGGGAAGAAAGTGTGTTACCACTGCGTCACCGTTGCCCCCTCTCAAGAGATGTAAGTAAAAATGTCAAAACATTGGGTAATGTATCACAAGCAAATATTTCTCTGAAATTTTTCAATAAAAAAGATCAAATAAAATGTGACAATATTTACTGTATAATAAATGAATACTCAGACTCAAACTAGTTAAAAAGGTACAATAACAATTGCTAGTTTGGTCTAGTTGCAGTACAAAACTTCCATTTTCAGATTGAGATAACAATTTTCCTCTTCAAATAAGGAAAGTAACTTCCAGTATATTCCCCAGTACGAAACCATCTGTGAGTCAGTTGTAGATTGTATCTGAACAAGTCATGAGACGGGCCTATTACAGAAGGACATCCTGAAAGTGATCTTAATAGCTCAGTGTCACTCTCACGATTCCTAACAATTCCTCTAATAGCCAAATTCCACTCTCACGAATTTGCCCAACGACTGCATCCAGATTGCAGTTATAATAAAAATTGTGGAGGTTCTACAATTTATCCTTCACTTGGAAAAGGTTGGTACCAAAATCGGAGTGATCACAGGCGATCGTCCCATTATTTAAGCTGTTTTTTAAAAACCTTTGCAATTGCGATTTCTGTCCATACTTGTCACAACTGATGTTTAGTCATAAATCATCAGGCACTAATCTTAAGATTTCTGAGTCTTATATTTAATGTGTTATGGCCTGCTGCAACTAATTGTGTACACTCGTTTGTGAGAGTAGAGTTAGCTGAGTTGAGTAACCCTGTCCCATATGTAGATCAATCATATGCGCCAACCATTGTTCCTGGCAAGAGTGATTGAGGCGTGTTGTAATGATTACATGAGTATTTACACGAGTAGTTAGTGTTCTCGCTCTTATTTAATGGAATCAGTTGTGGCCAGCCTCTAAGTTACAAATCAAAGAAGTCTTATGGTAAAAAAATGGCAACATATGAGGGTATAGCACAAGTAAGTGTACGTATACATGTATGTGACTTACGACAATGGATCGCAGATTTGCTACAATGACTTTTCCCCTCATTTATGTTTAGGTGTTTACATGTGTCTGATTTGCAACACCCAACGTCTAATTTGACGAGTTTTCCGCTCTGGGTGGGAAAAAATTGGATGAAAATGAATTTAGATGTATGTTAACAAAATATAGAAAGGGTCAGGAAAAATTTTGGTGTCGCAGATCGGTCATTAGATGTCGTAAGTGGCATGCATGTGTATGCACACTAAGGTACACTATGTTTTAAATAACAAGCTACAACATATTTAAACAAAGTTTATATAATGAGAATCGTGAATTTTATTTACTGAGTGACAACTAACCCGTTAACATTTGACAATATAATAAGTATACCACAGAGTAAGAATCTCACCTAATTATCCTCCGGAGTACTTACTAAAATAACGCTGACTCTGGATTGTAATCCAAATTCAGACTGGTATATTTGATCTTCTATTCAGGCTAACTTTTAGCAAAACTAAGCTACAGGCAGACCTTGTGTTATAAATACATCTATGATCCAATGAGTTTGGCATGCAGATGGTGCCAAAAAATCACAAAAATAATACAGAATTAGTGATCCAAATCGTCTTTCAAAGGTACAGAACAAAAGTGGACCCCCCCCCCCCCACCTTGATTGAACATCTGAGTATAATACGAAGTAAAGTTGTTTTGAGTTATGTATGCAAACAGACAGAATGGTTACAGTACTCTAGCCTTCCCCTTCCGGGACGGGAAAATTTAGCACATGGTATCAACAATAAATATAAATCTTCCAAGCTTAATTTTGAGATTTTTATTGCAAAAATCCCCTTCATTATTTAGGAAGATTTCCTTCTGATGCCATTTAGAGTTTATGCATCACTGGGGTAATGTTTTTGTCATGTGGTTGTATTCTGTACAGCAGAAATGCGGAAAATGCTTCTCATTACCCAGAAATAAGTAATGCCTCATGTTTTAACAAATCAAATGCTGAGTCATTGGAGCTGTGTTAAAATTTCATAATATATATCACTGGGGTATTTTACTGCTATGATTATCAAAATAAATTTTAAATAAGACCAGTATAGTTCAATTCATCTACTTGTCCCCTATTTCCTTGTCTTTAGGTCATAGGCCTCATTCTTGGGATTGCTTCTTCATGTGCCTATCAATTAGAGGCAGACGTCGTCATCTGAGAATTCGCAAACAAAGGCCAAATCTGGCAAAAAGACTGAATGGAATGGAAAACCATACTGTGTTTTGTTTGGACCCTTTTTCAGATTCTTAGGCAAAACTTTCTTCCATTGCTGCCAGAGTTTGGGTTTTACAGAAGTCGTACCAATTGAACAAGGAGCTTGGAGCACCTTATTTCACGAAAGGTCTGAGGCAACTTTCAGTCTTAACTTAAAAATGTAGCTAATTTCAGTCTGACATTTGGCAAAGATCTTTTGTGAATACCCTCCCCTAGATTGTCATAGTTCATCTAAATTTAGGCAATTAAACTCTCCATATCACAATGAAGATAGGCTCAGTATTCACATATTTCAATGTAACATCCGGGGCATTATTTTACCCACAGCCACCTTCTGAGTATCACACTACCGTTATAGGTAGCATTCAAAAGGAACATTCACTCAACTGCCAGGGTTTCACGTAGCCTCCCAGATGCCTCATTGGGTCAACCAAGGCAATACAAATTAACATCCCATGGGAATAGAACCCCCCCAAAATGCATCTCCTCAATGCGTAACACTGTCACCTCACACAATATCATACCCTTCCTGGAAATTACTGGATGTGTTCACAGTTTTGACTAATCTTCCAAACACACTACAAGTGGTACGTCCCGTGATTACTCGGCAGCAAAACCGCCTCCAAGGATGTCACATAACATCCAACATTTGATGTATCATACCATTCATACTAAAGGTGGTATAACCAGTGGTTAGAGGTACTGGCCAAAATGCCCCTGTCCTTTAACTACCTTCTGAGGTTCGAATGCGTCCTTGTAACACAGTGCAAAATGTCCATTTAACTCTACTCGCCTGTTACACTGAAAGAAGACCGAGTCACAACCTTATGTACACCATGGATTATACCTTCAGTTAGCATAGCGAGAAATTCATCTGTACATGCTTATATGCATTTACACATGCCCAAAGTACAAAATTCAGAGGAAGAAACTCTAAACATTTTAAAACTTTCACAAGGTAATGGACATTTCTCCACTGTGTTACAAGTTCCTATACGAACCTCGGACAGTAGTTGAAGGACAGGGTTGTTTCGCTGAATGCCTATAACTGCGGGTTATACCATATGTACTGTGAATGAGATATTAGTTGTGACTGAACTCCTTCAAGTTAAGCCTCATAACACCACGCATTTAGGCATGTTACATGGCAATGCATACTTTTAATTAGGGCTGGGATGGGTGCTGAAAAATGGCCCGAGCACTCACCCTCTGACAACCGGCCCAAATTCGAGTAACCGTGAGATTTAGTACCTACCATTAGAAGTCTTCTGTAAACAAATTGGAAACAAAACTTTTGAAGAAAAATGTCTTTTATTTAACCAGATATTATAGAATATGGAGTAAATTGTAGGTTTTTAAGCGAAAACTATAACTTTAATAGATATTATGTGACGAATATGCAGAAATGAAGCATATTTTACATAAACATTTCATAATGCGGGTGATAATACAATACCCTGCGAGTAACCGAGTAGTGAAAATGGACTCGAGCAGTAGCAAATACTGACTCATCTATTGAGGCTCGAGTAACCGTTCACAGCCCTACTTTTAATGCTCAGCCAGGGCTGCGCTGCCTTAGTGAGAAGTTTATGGGGAGCAGCAAAAGAAACTGCCCCCGGTGATGATTCACCTGTATGCAGTGGGTTGTGGGACAGTTCATCATTGTTGTCCAAATCAAATGAGAACACCATATTGAAACCTCTGCTGATAAAGTTGATATTGGTGATAAAAAAATGCCTTCTGCATACCCGACCTCCCAGTATAAGAAGTCAGAGCCCCATCCCTGCTTGAGGTACAGCAGGGGCACCTCACACGAGACAATCAAACACAGTTTGCGGTGAGACTACTCAGATACATTAAAGTATACCTCAAGACTAACCTCTTCAACTCAAGTTCATCCACCTAGTATTCTTATATCTGGTCTCACAATCATTCATGCATTACTAACCTAGTCCTGACTGAACAGGTAAAGCCAACTACAAACAGTCTCAGCCCCATGACCATTTATTAACATATCTTAGTCATATCATTAGCTTGCCACCGGGGTAGGATCCAACTGCAGACGACCGACATTTAAGTGGTCATCATTATGTATCCTCCTGTACCTAGGCTTGAACCCATATCACCAGTGTTCCTAGGTGAGCCTGTTACCCACGAGGGCAGATTAGCATAAATATGTATTTTTGTACAGTAGTCTGGTTGAGCATATTTTGAATGAATGGTCGATAAAAATTCCTTCATATAAATAAGTTATTAGATTATTTCATTATGATATAAGTTAAATACTTTTGCATAATATATCTTTACCATTTCATTTAAATACATGGTTGATAGAACATAAAATTCCTAATTTCTTCAAACGTAACTGAAGTAACAAAACCCCCCAGAAAAACCTTTATTTCCATGTAAATATAATTCTTTGTAAGACTCCTTAAAACCTTAAGCTAAAGACCCAACTAAAACTCCTTATTTAGTTATAAAATGATAAATAATGCGTTTAGTTTATAAAATTACTTACGTTTTAAACACTTTATAAACAAATTTATCCAACTTTTTCTGTAGAACTAACGCAAAGTGAAAGTACTCAGCTATATGTAATATATTGTATGTACTAGTATATGTAATGATATTTGTGTGTGGAATATCATATGTCATATTACAAACAGGAATTGTGCCTTTTCTATTCTTTATTTTACAATAACATGTTGTGTATCAGAACCTTTAAGTGACATACAGGGATATATTTTAATGTTTTAAATATTTTTGCAGCTATGATAAATCCAACTTAGTGTTTAAGACTAAATTAATTACCCTTGTGTTTATTTAATACAGAAAATGTAGAGTCTTCCTTCAGAATAACATCCAGATAAACTTTAAAGAAACTTTAGTAGGTTACTCAAACTATATGGGAGTAAATCATAATTAATTGTATATATATCAAATTCAATAAGTAAATTGCAGTGTCGTTGTCCATAAGTTACATAGTTGAAATTCACTATGTAACTGTGGAGTTGAGAAAATTAATGTAATTTTGTCCTTACATAAAATTGTTAATTTACTATCATTCTAATATCATTACGTTCCATTTTATGTCAGCGAACATATTTACAGAATATAAGATGCATCAGAGGGCTGTATCAGGAATTATGGCCCTAGAACAGATTTGTCATCTCACTTTGTTATCAGCCTGTATTTCTACTTTTGGGTTTGACATGTGAATAAACAATTCTTTCCAGAAACTTATTAGTTACGTGTTTTCTTTTAACCTTTATGCAAAGAATATACAGGCATGTAATTTATTGAATAATGTTTTAATATCCATGCCACATGGATCATGCAAGCACAACATTTTTGTCATATTTCGAATCAGTTCAGAAAACATTATGCAAACTCATTTAATGTTTTCTTTGAAGTCACACCTTGGGGACACCATGAATAAATTCAGGATAACAGGAAGGCATTTCTGAGTTCAAATAGATACGCGGATTCAAATAATGAAAAAAATGACAAAGTTGAATTGTCTGTACAAACTTGGCCAGCTTCGTTAAAAATATACATGGATAGTTTCAAACCGTTAGGCAAAGGAAGGCTCATAATCAGGGGGCATTCCGTTAATTTGGTATCCTGTATATAAATAGAAAACGGTCATCAGTGAAAATCATGCATTTCTGGTTTCCCATTTGGCATTTATTACCTTATCAATTGCATTTCCACCATTTGTTAAAATGATAAAACATGCAAACAAGAAGTAAGAAATGGGATAATATCCAAGAAAAAAATTACAAATTCCCTTTATAGTTGTTGCACATAACCCAAATATTATTGAATTTTGGCTTATTTTTCTTCTGTGAGATGTAAGCAACTTATATTAGGAAAAATGAAATCTCTGCGTTATTTCCTTTTTTCCTTTTGAGTTTACAATAAAAGAAAATAGGATTTACAAGGAACTTAATCAATAAGACATCTAGGAATCCCATTGGATGAATGAGGTGTCAATCAAATTCGGGAAGTCATAGCAACAGTGAATTGATGTTTGGGGGATAGGATTGGGGGGCATCCACGTGCTTGTTGGCTTTGGTACTTGAATGGCACTTCAAAGGTCTGTGACGTCACACATGTTGATGATGTCACAATGCAACAACACACATTTAGACAGTGGTATAGCTGTGCGTTAGACTTGATTATGTTTCTGTTACAGTCACATTTGAGTGAATAATTTCTTCTAGTTCTGTGTAATGACAGTTCATAGTTTATAATATATAGATTATTTTGTACAGATTATTACATTTAAGTTTCATTATATGCTTTGTTTTGAATGGATACATAATCCACTTAGTTTTTACATGACTGTATTTTATCAGATTATAAATAGCACAAAGTTAAGAAATCATGTAAATTGTAACTATGAAACTTGAAATTCTGGATCCTGACCCTGATCAGGCTAAACAATCTGGATTCAGAACAGTTTTGAGTAGAGCGAACAATGAATAGGGAACCGGCAACATTGACCCTTTGCCAACTGTACCACTGGCAAATTGGCCCTAAAAATTCTACCCCACAAACTTGGCCCCAGTTGAAGGTAAATGTAATTCAATAAGTATAGTACTTAATCTCCATCATATGGCAGACCAGGGCAGCAATAAAACTAGCAGAAGCATTGTAAAAATTGCTGTCTAATGTTACATAATATATATTTGCGGGCTGCATAGTTTGTAAGATATTGATGAGAAATTGGCACTTGTTAATGCTAGTTATCCATGGTAAGGGGCGCTACTGTATACAAGAAAAATATATCCCACTCTGTATATCCCATATATAGGTTATTTCGGCTTCTGGTGGATAATAAACTATTTTATTAGTTTATATAATAAATTAAACCCATTGTGTTCACCAGCACATATCTTTTGTGAGTTTGGTGCATTTATTGACATATGTTCTCCGCAGTAATTTTCTAGGGGTTGATATGATTAGGGTATTTTTGTCCTAGGGTCCAGTTAACTAGGATTTTTTTCTAGGGGCTGATTTGAGGGGGTCTGGGGCAGGAGATCTGGAGTTTGGAGGGACTAAGTGGACTGTAATTCATACCAAATATATTGTTAGAGGCAAACTAAAATAAAATCACTCTGAGAGTGCAGACCTCTCCAGTCATGTCTATCTTTATGGCTTGTCTATTTGCAATGTGGCTTGTCTGTTAGGGGTTTAGGGCTTGTCCTGGTAGTTTACAGACCAGTCCTGTACAAAACATCCTGACCCCAAGGTTTTTTTAGTTTATTTACAAAAAAGACGTCTCCGTGGTGAGTAGTAAAACCTGTTTACAGTTTTATTGTATTCCCGTATTGATGAATAGTCATTTGAATTTGGCTACTCAAGTTGAGATGAGATCACTTAGGAACAGTAAATACAATAAAATTGCAAATTTAATAAGTAAATTAAATTTTTATAAGTTAATACCCTATCCAATGGACAATTGCTTTACCGGTCGGCGCAACCGGTCCCGCCAAACGTCAGAAAAAGATGCCCTGTATATAATACCGGCAGGACTGGTCACAGAGTGGTGCATCGAACTTCCTTTGCTGTCTAGACAATGTGACGTCATAGCATCTTTTTCGTGTCTAATCCTATTAAAACCCCTAGTAAGCTGATAGCGGGGCTGGATGGGTGGGCCTTGCCTGTCCATTGGATAGGGTATTAACTTATAAAAAATTAATTTACTTATTAAATTTGCAATTTCATTGCCTTAATACATCCTATCCAATGGACAATTGCTGAATAACTACCACTTGGAAGACGGGTAAGCTGCTAGGGACATACATGAACTCATAAAAGAACAAAAATGATTAGGCCCATTTTGACCTAGGGTCAGATGACCCGAAAGGTCAAGGTCGGCTAGGAGTAACCGATTAACTGGAAGTCCAAGGTTGCCCCCCCTCTTTTTCCCAGACCTGCTTTGAGAATAGGAAGAGAGGGTTGAGTTCAGTCCCATAAGAAATAAACTTCCTAAAGGAAGCAAATCACAGTTTGTTTGTTTTTTTATTTATATACAATTGTACAAGCTATGTACATATATATATATTTACATATCTACATATCTCCTCATTTTTGGTGGTGGACCTGTTGGGCAGCCACCACTGGCCCTAAATGAAAAAGCTCTGTGTCAGCCCAAGCCACGTCCTTCAAATAGAATTGTGTGAAGGTGTTGTGGGATTTCCAGTGTCAGGCTGACAGAATCTGTTCTAAGGAGACCCCCGGCTAAAAGGCCTTAGAAGCAGCAAAGGCCCTGACATCATGGGCTTTGACCTCATGCAGTGTGAGGGCCTCCTGCTCAGAGAGCTCATAACCAAGGATCACAGTTTGTTTGATCGATGAGGAGATGGTGGCAGGTGAGATGTCTTTATCAAAACCTTTCTTGAAGGAGACAAAGACCAACTCCTTGTTCTGCCTAAGATCTGGACCCTCCTTAGCCAGCTGATTTTTGGATAGAAAGCTGGGTGAGGGGTACAAGGACACCTTAGACCAGTCTGACTGGTGTCTGATGTTCTTATGAAGCCAAGGATGGATCTCAATCCTGCGTTTACCAGAACCCAGGGTCAGCAGAAAAACAGTCTTGAAGGTCAAGTGTTTTAGTGAGGCCTCTTCTAAAGGTTCAAAGGGAGCCTTAGTCAGCTGGTGTAAGACCAGGGCAGGTTCCAGGAGGGTATACCCCTCCTGCCCTTGGGCCTGTTCCTATGGAAGCTACCCAGGAGACGGGTGAGATTCTCATCTTTCCTGACATTAATGGTAGAGTTGCCCAATTTGTCAGCAATGGCTGATCTATAACCATCAATGGTACCACGTTGCAACTTCCTGTCCTGAAACAAGTACAACAGTAAGTCAGCTATGGCTTTCAGAGGTGGTGCCCTGAAGTCCACTGATTACTGAGGCACCAATTTGTTAAAATGGTCCACTTTGCCTCATAGATGGATCTGGTTGATCCTCTTTGAGGAGCCTCAATTCATGCTGCCACTGCCTCTGAGAAGCCCTGCTCCTTGATTGCTGTGGCTCTAGGAGCCAGGCATGTAGGTTCAGGTTTGACAAGTTCCTGTACAAGGTCTGGTTGAATGGTTGAGATACCAGATTGGGCAGGTTAGGCAGACACAGAGGGATCTGACTGGACATTGCCACTAGATCCCAAAACCAGGACATGTTGGGCCACCCTGGGCAATCAGAATGATCCTGCTGCATGGGTAGTCCTGCAACTTCTCCACCACTTTGCCCAAGATGGCTGCTGGTGGGAAGGCATATGGGTCCAGATTTTCCCATGACAGGCTGAGTGCATGCACTGCCCATGCCTGGGGGTCCGGAACCGGTGACACAAACTGTGGCAGTTTGTTGTTGAATCTGGTAGCAAACAGGTCCACTTGTGGCTGGTGCCACTGGCAGCATATAGCTTTGAACACTTCTGGGTGAAGGGACCATTCCATTTGAATGGTCTGGCCAAGTCTGGATAGCTTGTCTGCTATCACGTTCAGCCGGCCGGGGATGTGACGTGCCTTGAGAGTTACCTGCTTCCTGGTGCACCAGGACAAGATTCTCCACAATAGGGCACAGAGGGAGCCCGACTTCATCCCCCCATCTTTGTTGATATAGGCAACCACTGTTGTGTTGTCTGTGGCTACCATGACTATGTTGTTTGAACTCTTTTAAGGCCAGAAAGATCGCCTTTAGCTCCAAGTGATTTATGTGCAACTTGCTTTCTAGAACTGACCAGGTTCCCCTTGCAGTGCGTTCGTTTAAGTGAGCGCCCTACCCTTCTTTTGATGCATCTGTAAATATCTGCAGAGCATGTTTTCATGGGTGTAATGGTTGACCTGGAACAACATTGCTTTCCTCCAGCCACCACTTTAAGTGAGGTAGAGCGACCTGGGAATGGGTATCACATTTTCTAGTGATTCTGGTACCCTCCAGTTGTTTTTCAAGTGCCACTGTATGGGTCTCATGTGAAGTCGACCTAGGTGGACTTGTTTTTCTGTGGCTGTCAGAAGTCCTATAAGGGACATAAACTGTCAGACCGGACACATCGGACCGGACAGAATTGACAATATCTTGTCTGTTAAGGTGTGCCAACGTTCTGGTGTGGGTCTGACCTTGCCCTCCCTGAGGTCGAATTGTTACCTACGAAGTTGAAGACCTGTTTTGGGTCCAGTTCTGACTTCTCCTCATTCACCAGCCACCTTAGTTCTCGACAGAGAGCTATCAAGGTCTGTGTATGTTGGAGACAAGTTTGGCGGGACGTGGCTCTCACCAACCAGTCGTCTAGGTACTGGTGGATTCTTATACCCCTCTGTAAGGCCATCAGTTTGACCTCTTTGGCCACCACTGTGAACTCCATACGTGCTGTGGACATACCAAAGGGTAGGGCTTTGAACTGGTAGGACTGACCCTGGATGTGAAAACGCATGTACTTCCTGGACTGACTGTGAATTGGTATGTGGAAGTATGCGTCCTTGAAGTCTATGGAAGTGACCCACTCCCCTACCTGAAGGGAGGTCCTTATTGTTTCTGGGGTCTCCATTTTCAATGACTCTGTGTTTAGGAAGGTGTTCAGAGTGCTCAGGACCAGGATGGGTCTCCACCGGTTGTCGGGTTTGGGTACTAAAAATAGCCAGTTGTAAAAACCCAGCGAGTTTTGGTTTGCTTCCGGTTCGACTGCATTTTTGTTTGTCAGCTGATACAGTGCCTCCAGAAGGTGGGACTGTCTTTATGGGTTGACATAGTTGCTTATGACAGTTGGTGACCTGGTTAGATTGGGTCTGAATCGGAAGGGAAGGGTGTAACCCTCTCTCAGTATTGTGACTACT